>OY728135.1:2031076164-2033576164 GCA_963277665.1 Viscum album
TGCCTTTTAATGTATATAGTCCTTTCGAGCATCATTGTGAAATAATTTGACAAGAAAACTCTACCCAACCCAATAGTCATGTTTTGGAACCATCGATTAACATTATATAGTGAAACAAAATGACGTACTCCTTCATATATATATAGGACCTATGTTACTTTATCAGGTCATTGGAGAAGAAAATCCCCATGCTTTATGAATGCATATAGCCTACGATACATTACCTCACATATCACACCAATGTTTCACTATACAAAAGTGTCCTTATGTATAACATGAAAGATTGTTTTATCTTAAATTATACGCTCCTTGACAATTTATAATTCATAGTTGGTACATTGGTTGATTTACAACCACTAGTAATGCTTGTCATTGTCAATCCTAATATATGAAATGTAGAGATCAATGAAGATAAATATGCTCTAGGATGGGGTACAAAATAAGTAAAATGACTAATTGTCCTATACAACTGTCTATCTTGCCCACAATGCTCTCTATTCCCTTAAAAGAAAACATGAACCACCCATAATATCAATATCCACTCTGGCCTCCTAGTCTATAATGAATAAATCTATTCCTCAGGAGTATATGTGTTGATAAATCTATGGAAATTAATGTATATCAAGGACGAAACAATTGGTCTTCACTTTCAGTGAAATCATACCTAGTGAATTTGTAGACTCCCTCAAAATCCATCTAGTCATGTAATGTTCAACATATAATGGATGGGAATATGATTTCAATAATTCCATAATGCTGGTAGGCCATTTACCTATAAAATGTGTTGATGAATATCCCAGACCATCCATCGATATATTTGGAAAATTCTATTAGAGATTAGGTACGAACATCCCAAATTGGAGAGGAATTCTCATTTTTTATTATCAAATGACGTTCTCATGCCACAACTACATGATAACATCACTCACGTCAGGATCAACAAGAACTGCTTTCTTGGGAATCCCTATAATGTTTAAATCAGTTGTCAAATATGTTGATCGATCGTTTTTCTAAAACCTGAAAATAGAACGCTTATTTGTGGCCATCCAATGCCCAACATCATTTAACTAGTTCTTATTTAGAACCATTTAATCAACACTAGAACATTGAGAAACCCATTTTGGCCCAAGAAATGTTATAAATTAATCTAATCTTGATCCCAATAAATCATAAACCCATTGATTGTTGGAATTTTACATATAAATTTATGTATTATTTTCTTAAGAATCTCTATACTATTCCACATAGACTCTCAATCCTGGATGCACTCTTCCTATATGATGATATTCATGAGGCCCATATCATGTCCTTGAAGAGAAAAATATCTATATAATCCCTAGTATATAATATTGTGGCATACAATGTAAAGGAATCTATGTTGTATGACTGTGAACCCTTCATTTCCAAATTAAATATTCATGAACCTTCCAATGTTTAGGGTGACATTAATCTATTTTTTACTACTATCATGTTTAATGTAAAGGAAATTCTTTGATTCATATAATATATTATCTCCTTGATTAATATAATCTTATCCCTAACAAACCAAAAGCTATGTTTTAAATAATATATTATGAATCGATTGAACATAAAAATTTAGGGGTATGATATTTCCAAGATGATATATCATCCAGTGATCCAGCTGAATTCTAGTTTTGGATATCTAGTTACGATATCCAAATTTATAGTAGTCTCATAGGACACAACCTACTATTCCAGGTAGGGGTTTACATCGATCTATTTCGTGCGGTGGTCCCTTCATTATACCTTTTGTTCTATAAATACCCCCTAGATGGTCATGTAGGGGATCTCCCTGGAATCAGTTATCACATTACCAATTTTTAAACCCGATACATTGAATAGGTACTACATTATGGTGGTAAATCATCCACAACCTTATGTTGTTTATAATATTAACACTCAAATAATCTGATAAAAAAAATAATTGTCCTTTTGATTAATTTTAATGACAAAATTATTCTTCCAATAAAAAAGTTTGATCTCATGAAGGACTACCGAGGAATCAATGTCATCATATCAAAAATGATTTTGTTTCCATAGAATACATCTTATTTCAACATGAGACAATGAAATTCACATTGTGAGATACACCATTAATATAATCATTCAATATCTGGGAATTATTTTTCTCATTTTTCAATATTTTTGAATTGAAATCAAATGAAATATGAGTATATGACCCAACTTATGATAATTCCTCATATTCCAAATAATGCAAAAATAATTTGAACATGAATGCAATATATTTAAAAATTTCATTATATAAATGAGAATAGCCCCTTTTATGATTTTTTAGACTCAAAAACCAAATATTATATTCTAAAATCACAATTCGACACAACATACATTTTATCACTAGCGTAGTGTCCCACGATACCTTATAGAGCCCCAATTGAACAATAGTTTCACCCCATGTGTATAGAAATTATTAAAAATAATTAAAAACACCTACGAATTTTGAATTATTTATAAATAACTATTGATGGACTTTCTATTGATATATTAAGATAAATAAAATTTAACAGACTCACATTCTGTATAATTCCACTAAACAAATTCAAACTCCAAATTATTAATATTTTCTACACAAATATGTTTAATATTCATTATGAGAAATAA
This sequence comes from Viscum album, assembly GCA_963277665.1. Lineage (NCBI taxonomy): Eukaryota > Viridiplantae > Streptophyta > Magnoliopsida > Santalales > Viscaceae > Viscum > Viscum album. The sequence continues at coordinate 2,031,078,805 of OY728135.1, forward strand.
TAATTAAGTATATAAAATAATATTTTAATATTATATATACATTGTAGCATAATATCTTGAAATCTATATTCTTCTTTTCAAAGGGATATCTATACTATGAGAAATAAATAATTCTCTAAAAAATTTAATTTTAAACATCCTCACACCAACTGTTTATCAATATATTAATGTAATATTGTTTCCCACTTCATCAATGAATCTACTGTATTTATATATGCAGTTATTCACTGATTTATGATTTAATTATCACATGATAATTAGGAAAACATGTAATGAATTTGAAATAGGATCAATGGTCTTGGCATAGAAAATACTCATATAAATTTTCACCATCTTAAAATAAATTTGAATCATTCCTATAAATAAGTTTAGTTATGATATAGAAACACTCACCACATAGAAACACAAAAATTAACTCTCTTAAAACAAATTCATTTTCCGGTTGATCATGTGGCCATTTCATATTTTAAAAACCACAATTCTTGAACTCAAAATGATGTTTCACAAACTCTGCAATGGTTCTTAAAGTACGTTCTCATATAATGCATAAATTTATCATAAATAATATTTCAACCTTTTTAGAATTTCAATTTATATAAGTCTCTCCATTCCATCATCATATAATATATATATAAACCATTATCTCAAACCAAAAATCCCATAAATCACTCATCTATACATAGTAGCTCATCGAATAACATTCATAATTTTCTATAAAACCACAAAAAGTATACTATAAACATACTACCACTGTAACGCCCTGACCCCAGTTACCTAGAGTCGGTGCATTATTACATAACATTGGCATGATCACAAGAAAGATCAAATCTCGAAAGACCGATTGGTTTAGTAGCCTTGGAAACACTAGATATATTCATAAGTTTTACATTACATCATAAAATGAAAAACTACTACAACAACATAATGTTTCCACAGTCCACACTATAATCCCCTCATAATATCCCTGAAGGTCATTCATAACTTACATCTTCACATCCTGGGAAAAATAAAACATAGAAAAGGGGTGAGCTCAAATGCCCAGTAAGGATAACAATATAGCAGAACATTTAAAAATAAGCATAAACATTTAAGGAAATGAATTACTAAAACAAAAGCCTTTTAAACTTGAACTTCAACATAGTATGGAAAAAGTAAAATGAAATAATGCCATTTACTTATTCACATGGATATTCTACTAATCGAATAATCACATGCAAAAATCAATAACAACTTTCATAATGTTGGAATGCATAATGCCAGACTATCATAACCACATATCCAAGGCCTCGTGCCAAGACTACAAATAAGATTTTTCCAAGGCCTTGTGCCAAGACACTAGTTTGTCTCATGAGACCTACCGCTGCATCGAGGAGCTATAGTGGGCTCCACCCGTCACATATTAAGTCCAATGCATTCCCATGTGAAAAGGTTTAAACATAACATAAACATTCGTATTAAAACTAGCATACGAAATGTCAATACTTTCACCATAAACTATGAATGGTATAAAAATAGCACATCCATAGTCAAACATATCACAAAACCTTCAATACAATATGGAAGTATTGTATCATAGTAAATCAACTTCAAATAATCTTAAAATCCATCAAAGGATGTTGACATAGATGAAATCAAAATTCTTTTTAAAGAAATATCTCCTTTTATTCTGAAATCATTTAAGATAAAATAAAACATTTTCTTTGAAAATAATCTTATAATCTTGTAAGGGAAGCTTTGAAGATTTTATAACGGCGGAAAATAGCTGCACCCGCCGTATAAGTTAAAAAAACATTCTTACCTTAATTCTGTCGAAAAGGTTAAAAAGGACCTTGTTTTGAAAATGACGGAAAGATTCCTTTATAAACCTCTTATAAAAAGTCAAACAAGGGTATAAATGACTTTAACCCATATTCTTGTAAATAATAAATATGTTTTGAAATACATTTCGAAGAAACATGGATGTGGATGATAAAGAAATACCAGTAGATTATTACGTATAAACAACCTCGGATAATGAAGAGATTGTGAAATAAACCTTACCTTGTACTTTTCCTTGGTTGGGGTAGGTTAACCTCCTTTATAATGGTGAAATAATTGTTATTAAATTATACAAGAATCATATATATTAATATGATATCATATATGATCTTTTAACATTGATTTGTTAATAATATCTTAGAATTATCGTCGTTTCGGGTGTTAAATTACTCATTTTCTTTTATATTTATTGTTACATAAGCCATGTTTGTTGTGTCTTATTCATATCTAGAATTATATCAAGTCCCTAAACATAATTTTTAAATCATCAAATGATAATTATACTTGAATGGATACGATGGAGAATGAATCTCATCACGTTCGTGGAGACGGTAGTCCGTACGTACGCACGAGCGACAATATCATTCTTTTGATATTAAAATAATATATAAATGGATGGTATATAATATATACAGAATCATTAACATGTTATATTTATTATTTACATGAGTTACACATCATTATTATACCCATCCAAATAATAATATATTGAATAACAATTACACCACGACGTGGAGACGGTAAGCCGTACGTACGCACGTATGGTGACATGTTATTCAAAGGGTGGATATAATACTGAATATGGTTGTACCATATTTATAATAACATCATAGTATATGTGATATACTGGAGTTATTATTTTAGAATGGTAAGAACAAAGGAGGAAGAAGTGGAATAAGAAATGAACTTGGAGAAGGGTGGTGAAATCATTACCTCTTCTTCGGGTTCTTCCATTTGATTTGATCAAAAGGGCTCTTTAGGTTGGCTTTCTGATCAAACTAAGGCCACTAGGTTGTAGTGAGGGAAGTTGGGAGAGTATTTGGGCAGGTTTTGGCCGAACCAAAGGGATTTGAAGGTGTGAAGAAATGAGAAGGAGGAGTTCCCTTTTATAAGAGGGGTGAGGGGCACCTTTGGAAAAGCTAGAAATATTAATTTATAATAAATTCATATTCGGTTTCTAATGACTCCAAAGTTGACTATTAAAAGTTTAAGGTGGGGATGGGTCAAAAACAACTCAACCAATAGAATTTAGATAGGTTTGGGTACTTATATTAACCTTATCTTTAAGTATTAACTCTAAGTTAATTAGTTTCACTTTTACAATGTCTCTTTGTATTTTTATATAATATGGTTAATAAACTTACTATATACATCCAAACGACCCCAAAGTTGTCCATTAATGATGGACCTATCATGATATAAGTCTCGTGGCCGAACCTTAGATTTTTAGGAATTTAATATCAATTAATAATACAATATTTGTTTTAAGAACTCTTTTATGTCAATTTTGACACTATTCAATAGTTGATTTTTGTGAAACTCATAACAGATTTATTACTTCGAATAAAGTAAATTAAATCAATACTAATATATCATATTATCCTATAAAATTAGTTTATTTCATTAAAAGTTTCATATTATATTTATTTGGGTATTTATAATATCAATTATTTTAATTTTTCACTATTATAGTAATTACTGCATCATCATTGTGTCATAAATAAAATAAATTATTTAATGTTTAAAAATTATAAATAAAATATCATTATGTAGGAAATCTTTTTATCTTTCTAATGAATATTTATAATCTAAAATAAAACATATATAACCCTATGTAACAATTTTGTTGCTAAAAGATATATGCTTGTGTCATTTTTGTATTTATTTTAACTTAATTAAAATAAAGTGTCATTATCACTTACAAGTGGATCCATGGGGTCCCAAAATAGACCCAAAGATGACCATGGTCGACCATGTATCAACCAATAGTGTTAAGACACGTTTTAGGGTAATTTAGTATTATTATAATATTATTTTTTAACCCTTATTTACCGGATTTACCCTTAACCATGGTAAATAAAATATTTACCGCAGTAATTATTCAAAATGTCTAAAAATAAAAGTTACCTATTTACACAATTTGAACATACTGATTATAAATATGGAATCCATTTTCCTAAATTCAAAACACAGAAGTGGCAGAAATTAATTTAAAATTAATTCCCGCTGTCAAAACAAAAAGCGTGTTTTTAAGAGATAATAACTATCAAAAGATTTACACTTGTTTATGTTCGGTTTAATTGTAAAATTATGTCCAATGACAAACATTATATTAAATGGTAAAAATATATTCTAAATATACTTTAAAACCACTCAAATTCATAATTTATCAATATTAATTATTTTGATTAAAAAAGTTGTTTTTAATTAAAATTTAGTAATTTTCACTATTCATCAAAATAAAAAAGTTATCCGAAAAGTACTAAAATTTCACCCTAGGCTAATTTCAATATTCCGAATCCAAAAGTGAAGTCCATTTTGAAATATAAAATATATATGATTTCAAAAAGTAGGTATTACTATTCACAACGGCTAGTTTAATTAGTTGTGGTGTGTGTTAGAACTCGAGGTTGCCTACAACACACGCTATCGCATTATTCGAAGGGAAACATACCATGGAAGCTTGGGGTGTTACATTCTCCCCTCCTTCAAATAATTGCGTCCTCACAATTTCTAGGGTATTACTGCATAAAAAGACTTGGGTGTTTCTTCATCATTAGTTCCTCGGGTTCCCACGTTGCCTCTTCCATCTTATGGTTTCTCCACAGAACTTTTACCAGACGCGTCATCCGGTTTCTCAGCACTTGTTCTCTCGTATCAAGAATCTTGACGGGCTCTTCTCAATAAGACAGACCGGGTTCCAGTTCTAATTCCACATAGGTGAGTACATGCGTTGGGTCAGGCATGTATTTCCTCAACAGAGATACGTGGAACACATCGTGAACTTTGGAGAGACTTGGCGGCATTGCCAATCGGTAAGCTACAACCCCAATTCGTTCTACAATTTCGAAAGGTCCGATGTACCTGGGACTCAATTTACATTTCTTACCAAAACGTATGACTCCCTTCCATGGAGATACCTTCAGAAAAACATGATCACCGACTTGAAATTCCAAATCCTTCCTTCGATTATCGGCATAGCTCTTCTGCCTACTTTGAGCTGTTTTGATGTGATTTTGGATTACTTTCACCTTTTCCACCGTTTCCTCCACCAGTTCTGGGCCTACAAGTTTTCTTTCACCAACGTCATCCCAACAGGTTGGTGTACAACATCTCTTTCCGTATAACGCTTCATATGGTGCCATCTGAATACTCAAATGGAAGCTATTGTTATAGGAAAATTCTACCAGAGGTAAATATTGATCCCACATACCCTGAAAGTCAAGTGAGCAAGATCTCAACATGTCTTCTAAGGTTTGAATAGTCCATTCTGATTGTCCGTCTGTCTGAGGGTGGTATGCAGTGCTCAAATGAAGTTCTGTATCCAGGGATTTCTGAAGACTTTTTCAGAATCTTGAAGTAAAACGGGGATCATGATCAGAAACAATTGATAAGGGTACTCCATGAAGTCTCACAACTTCATTAATATATAGTCTTGCTAGACGTTCCAGGGGTAGATCTTCTCTTATAGCAAGAAAATGTGCTGACTTGGTAAGACGATCAACAATCACCCATATTGCATCATTCCTTCTAGGAGTGTTTGGTAGCCCCATGACAAAGTCCATCGTAATATTGTCCCATTTCCACTCCGGTATGGGAAGAGGTTGCATGACTCCTCCAGGCTATTGCCTTCCAGCTTTCACTTGTTGACAAACCATACATCTTGACACAAAATCAGCAATCTCCCTCTTCATGTTGTCCCACCAAAAATGTTCCTTCAAATCTCTATACATTTTGGTGCTCCCATGGTGTATAGAGAAATTGGAACTATGAGCATCATCCAGCAATTCCCTTTTTAGATCAGGTAAATCGGGAACACAAAGTCTCTTCCCGAATTTTAAAATTCCATCTTCATACACAAAGTCTCTCAATCTCCCATCATTCACAGCTTTAATCTTCTTTTGGGATTCTTCATCATCGGTCTGAGAACTCTTAATCCTTTCTAGTAAATATGGTTTGGCAACCATTTGAAAAAGCATTGGTGTTTCACCTTCCCTGGTTATTCCCATGTCCATCTTCACTAGATCCATGAAAATTGGATCCCTTTCAATTCTCATATTGTTCAAAACTCCATGGTCTTTTCTACTCAAAGCATCTTCCACCTTGTTTGCCTTCCCCGGGTGGTAGTGTATCGTACAATCATAATCCTTGAGTAATTCAAGCCATCTCCATTGCCTCATTTTGAGTTCTTTTTGTGAGGAAATATACTTCAAACTCTTGTGATCAGTATAAATCTCACATTTTTCACCATAGAGGTAGTGCCTCCATATCTTCAAAGCAATGATCACAGCTGCTAACTCAAGATCATGAGTAGGATAGTTTTGTTCATGAATTTTCAACTGTCGTGATGCATAGGCAATAACTCTATCATTCTGCATAAGGACACAACCAAGTCTTTTCTTCGATGCATCACTATAAATAACGAACCCATCATTCCCCGATGGTAGAGTCAATATAGGAGAATTGACTAATCTTTTCTTCAGTTCTTCAATACATTCTTCACACTCTTTTGTCCAAACAAATTTAACCCCTTTACGTGTGAGCTTCGTTAATGGGTTAGCCAATCGGGCAAAATTCTGGACGAAACGTCGATAATAACCTACCAAACCAATAAAACTGCGTACCTCAGTTATACTCGTAGGTGCTGGCCATTCTTGGATTGCCTTGGTCTTAGAAGGATCAACAGATATTCCATCTTTAGAGACAATATGGCCAAGAAAAAAAATCTCCTGAAGCCAGAATTCACACTTGCTAAACTTCCCATATAATTCATGCCTCCTCAGAGTCTTCAAGATAATGCGCAAGTGATTTTCATGATCTTCGTAGGTTTTGGAGTATACCAATATATCATCAATAAATACCACCACAAATTCATCGACATATTCCTTGAAAACACTATTCATCAGATCCATGAATACAGATGGTGCATTAGTCAATCCAAACGGCATTACGGTAAACTCGTAATGCCCGTACCTGGTTCGAAATGTTGTCTTCGGAATGTCTTCCTTCTTCACACACAACTGATGGTATCCAGATCGAAGGTCAATCTTTGAAAAGTATTGAGCTCCATGTAGTTGGTCAAATAAATCATCAATACGAGGTAGGGGATACTTGTTCTTTATCGTTATAGCATTGATCTCCCTGTAGTCGATACATAACCTCATAGATCCATCTTTCTTTTTAACAAAAAGAACAGGGGCTCCCCATGGAGAAACACTAGGGCGAATAAATCCCTTATTACTCAATTCCTCTAGTTGTTTCTTTAGTTCGACTAATTCTACAGTGGCCATTCTATAAGGGGTCTTCGATATAGGCCTTGATCCAGGAATCAAATCAATAGAAAACTCAACTTCTCGTTCTGGAGGATGTCCAGGTAAATCTTCCGGAAATACATCTACAAATTTTTTCACAACAGGTACATCCTCTATTTGAACATTCCTTTCCTCACCGATAGTTATTTCATTCTCTTCCTCCCCAATAATTGAATTAAGTTGAGATACTGGGGGTGGATCTAAATAAGAATTAAGTGGTGACGATTCTGCTCTAAAAATAAGGTGTTCCTTATCATTATCATCAAGAATCGTTACCTCTTTCTTCTTACAATAAATCTTCGGATCATAGTCCGAAATCCATTCCATACCGAGGATTATATCAAACTCAATCATAGGTATGACGATGAGATCAGCAGATAAAGAAAATTTATGTGCTCTAATGGGGACTGATTCACAAAACTTTGTTGCAATGATACTTCCCTAAGGAGTTTTAACTGACAACTCCCTTATTAAATCAAATTGGAAATATCTAATTTTCTTAGCAAACTGGGAAGATATGAAACAATGTGATGATCCAGAATCAAATAATGCATTTGCTAAACTTGAGGAAACCATTAAATTACCTACCACCACGTCTTTCGGAGCTTCTACCTCAGCAGTAGTGATAGCATAAGCCTGGCCTTGATCCCTTGGCCTTTTCTGAGGTAAGTTCTCCTGACGCTTAGGACATTCATTTGCATAATGTCCCATCTACCTGCAATTGTAGCACTGAACGTTGGAAGCTTCCTTCTTCCCCTTGCAATCACGAGCTTGGTGGCCTTTTTCACCACACTTGTAACAGACTCCCATTCCCTTCAAGAAAGTACCAGGATGTTTCTTCCCGCATTTACCACAAGATGGATATTCAACCTTTCCCTTCTTCCCCTTATTTCCATTCCCAGATTGATCAGCAGGTCTCTTCTTCTCTTGCTTTTCTTTAAAGTCATAAGACTTAGAGAATTCCTTTTCGGTCTTGATAGCACATGAGACAATGTCTTCGTATGACGAAATGGATTGTGAGACTAATGCTCGACGAAGAAATGGTTTTAACCCATCAAAGAAACGATCAACCTTACTTCTTTGGTTACGTATATAATCACCAGCGTACCTTGCTATCCTTGTAAAGTTAGCCTCATACTTTGTGACATTCTCATCCTCCTTTTGTCTCAGACTCAGAAATTGCCTTTCCATATCTGCTCGATGGTCGCGAGGAAAGTATTTTTCTAAAAACAGATCTTTGAACTCCCTCCACTCCATATTTGATACTTCATTATCTTCCTTCATGTTTTGAATCAATGACCACCATTGATCAGCATCTCCAGTGAGGCGGTAAACTGCCATGATAACTTTTTCCCTTTCACTGCTCCCCAAAGCCTGAAATATTTTCTCTAGGGAATTTATCCACTGCTCGGCTACTAAGGGATTTGTATTCCCATTGAACGTTGGTGGTTGTTGCCTCATGAATCGATCTACCATTGATCCTCCACGCTGCGGATCAGGGTGCTCCATACGGGTAAGGTTATTATTCATAACCTGAGTAAGTTGTCCCAGTATGGTGATTAGCTGATCGGCACCAGTTGCATCACCAGCCCCACTATAATTATCTTGAGCAGGAGGGAAATCCCTACATGGAGTGTGTGCATTGATACAGTTTCCATTTCTTCCACTAGGCGCCATTTCTAAACAATGGCATAAACTAGATCAGTTTATGAATCAAAATACATAATCCCATACTTATAAAACACTTAACATAAATTGAACTATTTATGGATATAAACCATAATCATAAAAATGTTTTCTTTGAGGAAGTATATACTCATAAACCCTTCATAATGATTTGTAAAGAAAATGAGAGTTATCCTAAGCATATCCCCTGGGAGTGTCGTAACCAAGAGTGCAGCAAGGCCCGTTGTCGTGCACCAGTTCCCGTTCGAGTCTAGCTCAAAGCGGTATTTTCGGGTTTTACCCCTAGGTACATCTGTGCCAGAGCCGCCTCTACCTGCTCGTATCCAGACAGGGATGTATTGCTCGGAAAACTCACAAAATCTCTACAATACCAAAATTCTAGGAAGTTCTTCTATACTAATCCTCAAAGTTCATCTTAGGTCTACGTGCTCTAATCAGAGTTTATCTAAATCTAGCTTCCAAGGTTTGTACTAAACTTTCTCTAATACCAACTGTAACGCCCCGACCCTAGTTACCCAGAGTCGGTGTATTATTACATAACATTGGCATGATCACAAGAAAGATAAAATCTCGAAAGACCGATTGGTTTAGTAGCCTTGGAAACACTAGATATATTCATAAGTTTTACATTACATCATAAAATGAAAACCTACTACAACAACATAATGTTTCCACATTCCACACTATAATCCTTTCATAATATCCCTGAAGGTCATTCATAACTTATATCTTCACATCCTGGGAAAAATAAAACATAGAAAAGGGGTGAGCTCAAATGCCCAGTAAGGATAACAATATAGCGGAACATTCAAAAATAAGCATAAACATTTAAGGCAATGAATTACTAAAACAAAAGCCTTTTAAACTTGAACTTCAACATAGTATGGAAAAAGTAAAATGAAATAATTCCATTTACTTATTCACATGGATATTCTACTAATCGAATAATCACATGCAAAAATCAATAACCACTTTCATAATGTTGGAATGCATAATGCCAGACTATCATAACCACATAGCCAAGGCCTCGTGCCAAGACTACAAATAAGATTTTTCCAAGTCCTTGTGCCAAGACAATAGTTTGTCTCATGAGACCTACCGATGCATCGAGGAGCTATAGCGGGCTCCACCCGTCACATATTAAGTCCAATGCATTCCCATATGAAAAGGTTTAAACATAACATAAACATTCGTATTAAAACTAGCATACGAAATGTCAATACTTTCACCATAAACTATGAATGGTATAAAAATAGCACATCCACAGTCAAACATATCACAAAACCTTCAATACAATATGGAAGTTTTGTATCATAATAAATCAACTTCAAATAATATTAAAATCCATCAAAGGATGTTGACATAGATGAAATCAAAATTCTTTTTAAAGAAATATCTCATTTTACTCTGAAATCATTTAAGATAAAATAAAATATTTTCTTTGAAAATAATCTTATAAGCTTTTAAGGGAATCTTTGATGATTTTATAACGGCGGAAAATAGCCGCACCCGCCGTATAAGTTAAAAAAAACATTCTTACCTTAATTCTGTCGAAAAGGTTAAAAAGGACCTTGTTTTGAAAACGACGGAAAGATTACTTTATAAACCTCTTATAAAAAGTCAAACAAGGGTATAAATTACTTTAACCCATATTCTTGTAAATAATAAATATGTTTTGAAATACATTTTGAAGAAACATGGATGTGGATGATAAAGAAATCCCAGTAGATTATTACGTATAAACAACCTCGGATAGTGAAGAGATTGTGAAATAACCCTTACCTTGTACTTTTCCTTGGTTGGGGTAGGTTAACCTCCTGTATAATGGTGAAATAATTGTTATTAAATTATGAAATAATCATATATATTAATATGATATCATATATGATCTTTTAACATTGATTTGTTAATAATATCTTAGAATTATCGTCGTTTCGGGTGTTAACTTACTCATTTTCTTTTATATGTTTTGTTACATAAGCCATGTTTGTTGTGTCTTATTCATATCCAGAATGATATCGAGTCCCTAAACATAATTTTTAAATCATCAAATGATAATTATACTTGAATGGATACGATGGAGAATGAATCTCATCACGTTCGTGGAGACGGTAGTCCGTACGTACGCACGAGCGACAATATCATTCTTTTGATATTAAAATAATATATAAATGGATGGTATATAATATATAAAGAATCATTAACATGTTATATTTATTATTTACATGAGTTACACATCATTATTATACCCATCCAAATAATAATATATTGAATAACAATTACACCACGACGTGGAGACGGTAAGCCGTACGTACGCACGTATGGTGACATGTTATTCAAAGGGTGGATAGAATAATGAATATGGTTGTACCATATATATAATAACATCATAGTATATGTGATATACTGGAGTTATTATTTTAGAATGGTAAGAACAAAGGAAGAAGAAGTGGAAGAAGAAATGAACTTGGAGAAGGGTGGTGAAATCATTACCTCTTCTTCAGGTTCTTCTTTTTGATTTGATCAAAAGGGCTCTTTAGGTTGGCTTTCTGATCAAACTAAGGCCCCTAGGTTGTAGTGAGGGAAGTTGGGAGAGTATTTGGGCAGGGTTTGGCCGAACCAAAGGGATTTGACGGTGTGAAGAAATGAGAAGGAGGAGTTCCCTTTTATAAGAGGGGTGAGGGGCACCTTTGGAAAAGCTAGAAATATTAATTTATAATAAATTCATATTCGGTTTCTAATGGCTCCAAAGTTGACTATTCAAAGTTTAAGGTGGGGATGGGTCGAAAACAACCCAACCAATAGAATTTATACAGGTTTGGGTACTTATATTAACCTTATCTTTAAGTATTAACTCTAAGTTAATTAGTTTCACTTTTACAATGTCTCTTTGTATTTTTATATAATATGGTTAATAAACTTACTATATACATCCAAACGACCCCCAAGTGGTCCATTAATGATGTACCTATCATGATATAAGTCTCTTGGACGAACCTTAGATTTTTATGAATTTAATATCAATTAATAATATAATATTTGTTTTAAGAACTCTTTTATGTCAATTTTGACACTATTCAATAGTTGATTTTTGTGAAACTCATAACAGATTGATTACTTCGATTAAAGTCAATTAAATCAATACTAATATATCATATTATCCTAGAAAATTAGTTTAATTCATTAAAAGTTTCATATTATATTTATTTGGGTATTTATAATATCAATTATTTTAATTTTTCACTATAATAGTAATTTCTGCATCATCATTGTGTCATAAATAAAATAAATTATTTATTGTCTAAAAATTATAAATAAAATATCATTATGTAGGAAATATTTTTATCTTTCTAATGAATATTTATAATCTAAAATCAAACATATATAACCCTATGTAACAATTTTTTTTCTAAAAGATATATGTTTGTGTCATTTTTGTATTTATTTTAACTTAATTAAAATAAAGTGTCATTATCACTTACAAGTGGATCCATGGGGTCCCAAAATAGACCCAAAGATGCCCATGGTCGACCATGTATCAACCAATAGTGTTAAGACACGTTTTAGGGAATTTTAGAATTATTATAATATTATTTTTTAACCCTTATTTACCGGATTTACCCTTAACCATGGTAAATAAAATATTTACCGCAGTAATTATTCAAAATGTCTAAAAATAAAAGTTACCTATTTACACAATTTGAACATCCTGATTCCAAATATGGAATCCATTTTCCTAAATTCAAAACACAGAAGTGGCAGAAATTAATTTAAAATTAATTCCCGCTGTCAAAACAAAAAGTGTGTTTTTAAGAGATAATAACTATCAAAAGATTGACACTTGTTTATGTTCGGTTTAATTGTAAAATTATGTCCAATGAAAAACATTATATTAAATGGTAAAAATATATTCTAAATATACTTTAAAACCACTCAAATTCATAATTTATCAATATTAATTATTTTGATTAAAAAAGTTGTTTTTAATTAAAATTTAGTAATTTTCACTATTCATCAAAATATAAAAGTTATCCGAAAAGTACCAAAATTTCACCCTAGGCTAATTTCAATATTCCGAATCCAAAAATGAAGTCCATTTTTAAATATAAAATATATATGATTTCAAAAAGTAGGTATTACTATTCACAACGGCTAGTTTAATTAGTTGTGGTGTGTGTTAGAACTCGAGGTTGCGTACGACACACGCTATCGAATTATTCGAAGGGAAACGTACCGTGGAAGCTTGGGGTGTTACAACCACTAGAAATATTTTCATATTTATTCATTTAAATATAATAATATTACATCATTGTGTAGTAAAATAATGTAGTGTTCGTATTGAAAAATTCATTCACAAAGGGAAATCCACATAGAACATTAAAAAACACTTCTCATTATATAATTATTCCATGAGGAATTAATCTTTGTGATAATAAAATTACACATCCTATATTCTCACATGTTTTAATCACACTGATCACCACAACCCATGCATTCAATGAATAATCAATCTCTCAAATCATTTTATTCTTTATAAAAAACTGTAAATATCTATTTTTTCATGAAAACACAAGATGTGTCATGGGAAAAGAAGAATGGTATTTTAATTGTTCTGTGGGTAAAAAATATTTTATCCCAATCCTGTGAGGCAATTATAAATTAGAAGAAGAATAAATTCTCCCATGATGGTCACACTGATTTCTATAATATTGGATATTAGATCAATTCCCAGCCATTATTTTCATTTTTTTAATTAATGGGTAAATATCACTAACAAGGAATTATACAACTTATATCATTATATTTAAATCATATAATTTTTATTACAAAATTTTTACACTTCACCATTGATTCAGTATAAGGTTTGGTACCCAGAATACATTGCACTACACACACACACACACTCACTTTTCATGACACAGATGATCTACATGCTCATCCATGTGGGATTCTATCCCAACCCATGTGTTCTTATTGGAGGGTGATCTAGGGGACTTATGATTAATTCCGGGCATTTCATCAATCCCCTAATACATGGGGCACATTTATGGGACTATCCATACCTCCCTTTCCCCTTCATGATGGCTTTGGGTAGACCATTGTTCCCACGTAAAAAATGTCCTCACATGGGTCCCATGAGCATGCTTGAGTGGTTTGATTAATTTTTTTATGTAAATTAAACACATTATATGTAATATGACACCATATATAGATAATATTCTATGAAACATGCCTTATAATCTACACTTTCATGGTATTATGTAGTATTCCAAACAATATCGAGAACAATCTATCCTTCTTAACACAAGTCTTACATATTAATGGTCAACAAGAAAAATAATCAAAATTAATACCAATAATATTTTGCAATGAATAATTTAATGACATATATGTATTTATTTTAATATATTGAGAAAAATGATATTATATGTATCCGTAACAATTCTTGAGGAATCACCATTTCATTTATACTCATGAAACTCATATTGAAACACTCTAACAACAAATTCCACACTTAGGATCAAAAATATCTAATTTTTATGTTATTTTCGTTATCTTGTAACATTATCCCATTAACATCAATATAAATATGTGTGCATTTACTCCCCTTTAGGATAATCAATTGAAATTTGTAAATGGGGTCTTCATATATCATCATTTTTATCAAGAAATTCTTCACGTATTTTCATAAGAGAAGGAATGACATTGTATAATACATAGAAATTAAACATTAGTAAAACACCTCTAAGTCTAAATAAGTATACCGAGCGTGAAAATAATGAGAGATATAACTAGGGAATCCTTGATATCTTTTAATATTAACTGCCTCTGAAATCAGGCTTGGAAACATCCAATACCCACATTATAAAATACAATAGAATGTTATGGTGTAGAAGAATAATTCCCCAATTTCATAGTTATTCCTTAATCAATAACTAAATTTAAATAAATACACTTTTTAATGAGACCATACTATGGATGGATAACTCAACCCCCATGAAGGATACCCCTAAATAGATGCATCCACATTCATCATCATGTAATTAAATGAAATACAAGATGAACAACACTTGTCCATCAATTTCATGAATTATTTTAAGAGTAAACATAAATGAGTATGGAATAAGTAGGAAACCCATTATATTCTTCAGGTGAGTTGATAAGGTTGTACATGAGTTTTTAGCATTATCTAACAAACCCTATTTTTTCATTATAGTGGTGAAAATATATGATACATGATTTTTAGTGTAAATTTATTCTAGATTGATATCACCACCTTCCTCACATTTTTTGATAAAATGATACCTGATAACAATATACAAGGACTTGGAACATTGTATTATATTTTTTGATATTCCAGTATAAATTTTATTATCCAAGGAATATTAAATGTTCCTTCATTATCAATTTTCAAAAATTAAAAATGTATTTGAGTCCAGACCATCTATGTACATGACTGTGTAGCTATAACATATTTAAGAAACTCCAATCATATTTATACGGAAAATTTCTTCTATATAAACAAACTAACAAAGACTTATCCAATAAATATTGATCCACAAAAATTTGATCACCATTATGTACAATCAACATCACAATTACCAACATTTAACCCATTAGTTTTAAATATTCATTTTGTATGTATTTAATACCATAATTTGGAGATCCATTCATTTTAATTTTAATTCTTAAATAAAAAATGCGTTTAACCCCTGGGAAGTAATATATGACACCACCACATGATCAAAAATAACTAGTTGACTCATTGGAAACCTTTTTAAAACCATACAATTTATAATAGAAGGGGGAATTATGGCTAGAAACAATATGGTATTTACTAATAACCATTCGTATGAATAGTTTCTTTTCAACTAACCCCTTCATAAAGGATTAAACTTCTTATAGTGAAAATGTAAATGCTGATAAAAGAATTGTATCACCTACGTAGTCACTACCAACCCCTACCCTCATGAATTTTATGATGAATAATATTTTGATAATTAAAATTCATCATTTTAATAGAGTTTCTCTGACATATTAAATGAGTTAAATTAGTTATATCTCATCGTAGAATAATAAATGAAGAACGAATGATATGATAATTCATGTCAATAATATATATTTTAGAGTATGTAGATTTCATGAATCAACGCTATTATGTCATTTACAAGGATTCTAAGGATATGCGAGGGCTCAATCCATAGTATTATGTTCAACAACATGTAATACCATTTATCTACAAAGTGTTAATATATCTTCTATTAAATATTCATGCACATTGTAATGGTTTGGGTCTACCTCTTCCATTACATTGCATGTTTTTCTTGTTGGAGGGGTTTTTAGGGGGATCATAGGGTGTTTGGAAAATATTGGTTTCTATAGGCTAGAAGAAGGTGGATTACATGATTTATAAGTTTGTTTCATGTTTTTTCGTACAGGTTTCACGATGTGAAGATAGTTTACATGACATGTATAATTTTTTAATTATGTATAATATTTTGGAGTTAGAAAAAAAAGAAGAGTAAACATGTATTTTTGGGGAAACCACACCCCATGTATTAAATGATTTGGAAGGGGATTAAATGTTCTTTAATAACCTTCTCATTTTTTGTACTAAAATTATTTTTAGGCTTAAACCTCATTAATTTGGTCGTGGTTTAATTTTTGCTCTCATTTTGTGGGAACCCTAGGTATCATGAGGATTTATTAAAGTGAAACTTCATCCCTCATAAATTCATTGACCTGGTTATTTTTCCTCAGTGATTTTTTGTTGATATGTGGTGAGATCTTTTCCTTCCATAGTTGTTGTCTTACATTATTCAATCAGAGATCCGTAATGGTGGTATTTCATTGACTTTAGGGTGTAGTCAACTTTCATCATTTGGATCATAGATGCATAATAGTTTGATCATCAGTTTTCTTAGGAAATATTAAGTTCACGAGGGTTATTCATATCCGTGTAGGGTGAAACAACTTTAAATCTACCATGAGGTATGATTAACTTCATTTCTCTTTAATGTGAATCATGTGAGAGGTTATTTACTTATATTTCACAATGATTTATGGTTATGATATCTCAAATTAAATATAAATAATTAATGAATTTAATATAATTGGTCTATGATATTTGATCTAAACATTGTTACAGTGTCAATATTGTTTGTGATATTGTGATTATACAGACGAAATTCCCCTACAAAAATTCCGACCATGGGTGTATTTTTTTGTAATAGAGATATCAAGAATAATTTTTTATTGATTGATATTATAATTATTCATAATAATAATAATAATTATCTATCCATGTATACTAGGATAATGAATTGGATTCACAAAGATTCAGTCTGTGTGATAACCCCCCTAATTATAGTAGTGGAATGTGAAAAATGATCTTAAGAACCTATGAAATGTTTTTGGGTGAAGTGATTTATTATTTTATGTGGTTTTTATATGTGGAGTATATGTATGGAATGTGGTTTTATGGTTGTTTTGTGATATGTGTGGTATGATTATGTAACATGGTTGTGAAACTAATTGGGATAAAATTGTGTGGTAGGATGTGGTTGAAATTTAGGGGTTCATTTTGTCTTGTCTAGTGGATTGGGAAGGAGGAGATTGATTAAATAATTCATTGAATGTAATTGTAAATTCTGCCAATTATTTTCTATGATTAACATGATTATTACTTTACCCTTCATTGAAAGGTGGTGGCACAATGAGACTTAATGTGAAGACTCCTTGCATTTTTAGAGATCTTCACCTTCTAAAATGAATTTGACAATTTTGTTTTTATCTAAATTATGATTAATTGTTACATGGGTAGCGATGTAATGAATAAATAATTGTATATGTAATCATGTAATTCATTAGTTTGGGTTGTTTAATTTATTTCAAATGGTTAACAAAATTGATTGAGAATGTGAAATGGGTATTGTGGCTTGATGTGTGGTGTAGTTCAATTTGAGGAGGTAGAAAAAGTGATATTATTATAAAATGTTATTTTTTAACCCATATGTTTTAGAAATTTTTATATTAAACAAATATTTTTATATTCCTATGATTGGAATATTCACCCCACCCATGTAGACCACCATGATCCCAACACCCGAATCCCCACACTAGGGTATTTTTTCCAATATCTTTTAAGGAGTATAGATGGATAGGTACCCAATATTTTATTTTTTCACTTATATGTGAGGTAATTATGGAACATTCTATGATGGGTTTTGACTGTTAGTGTCTTAGATGGTGGTTGTGATGGCCCATGTGTCTTCAGGAAGATGTGACATCCGAGGTGACATTTAACGTGATGTGATAGACCATAATTTTTTGGTACAGAGGTTTGTGTTTTCCTAGGTTTTATCAGGATGAGATAGAGGAATTATTTCTAATGTGGATTCAAGATTAGATGTTACTTTTTTCATGGACCATGTGTGTGTGGTAATTATGTGTTGTGAGACCAAGGTTTGTGCAGGTGGGATGCATCGTGAGGCCTATGTGTGTGTAAACCAAATGTGTTGTGAAACACAAGATTGTGCAGGTGGGATGTGATGTCATATATGTAAATAATCGGGGTTTCATGACATATGATGTTGGGAAAGGGATAAATTGAAGTTGGAAAGATGTACATGGATACCTATCATCTATGTCATCTACTTTATATTATATTATATGTCTCAATTTATGTGGTGAGCATGCCTTGGTGTGGTTGGGATTGTTAGAATAACTTTTTTGGTGTCATTTGATTATGTTATTTTCTCACTTAAGCATTAATATTATAATATCATATGTACAAGAGTTACTTTGTTTTTTCAAATGAAAATATATTATTCTCTCCCTATGAATATAAAACATCATTCAGTTTTCCAGGTGGATTTTATTGATTGTGTGGGGTGTTTCTATCTTGGACCTTGGGATAAATACCATCTCATGACCTTAGATTTTATTTCGGGGATTTACATTGAAGAAATTATAGAATTTGTATTAGTTATTAGTTTTTTAATTAATATGGGA
The DNA here is from genome assembly GCA_963277665.1 of Viscum album. Taxonomy (NCBI): domain Eukaryota; kingdom Viridiplantae; phylum Streptophyta; class Magnoliopsida; order Santalales; family Viscaceae; genus Viscum; species Viscum album. The sequence continues at coordinate 2,031,097,854 of OY728135.1, forward strand.
TGGTTTTGTTATCTCCCATTTATATTACGTCTTGGATTTGTTGTGGATGATTCATTTTATCTCCCACTCACATTTCTAATAGTGGGAAATTCCACCCATATTTCCATATTTATACCCAGATGATTTTATTATCCCGCCCAGGGCCTACTGGAGGAGGTGCATGGAGTTCATTATCTCCATTTATTAATTGACATCCCATGAGGTTTATCTATGTTGTGAGGGGTCATGATAAAGTGAAATAAAGGGTGATGGATGGGAGATAAGATGGAGTTAGATTTATTCACAGTGAGGATTTCAAGGGATGGTATGGAAATATCTCCATTTAAATATGTTATGTGTTAGGGTCAAGGGAGACCCTCTAGATCCTGGGATTTTACGTCCCCACATGATATAATGCATGACCTCTATGCTTATTGAATATACAATTTAGGTTGAACTGCTGAGATGGTAGAGACCATGGAAATGTACTTTCATCATAATTGATCATGTACTTGTTTTAATCTATGTTGTTTTGGGATGTATAGCATGTATAGAATAAATAAAATTAATTAAAATATATCAAAATTAAAATAAATACTACTTGTGTTTAGGAAATTCATGTTTCAAATTTAGTTATAGCACCGGGTTGTTGTACGTGTGTTGATCTGGTTGTTGATGTTCATCAGGATTATCCTATTTATCACTATAGGGTCGATTCAGTTGATCAATATAGGGTTTTCCCATTGAAAATGATGGCTAGTGGTAGATGAAATTTAATTCCTTCCATAAGCATTAATTGTGTAAGTATAGGGATAACATTACAGATGTTAAGATACATAGCTATCTGGAGGGGATTGAGATCACATTTAGTTTGATCCATGCCCTAGCTAGGTACTAGGTCCATTCTAACGAAGTTAGATGGGGGTGCTATGTGTCAGTGGTGGATTTTATTTCTTATGGAGTGGAAGGAGGAATATTTTTCATGGGCTATATTCTATAATGAGTAATTTGAATAGTTCATTTCATTAATAAAAAATGCAGTAAAGAGGGAGAAGCTGTGTTATTATCATTATGAGATCAGGTAAGTGATAGAATTTGGAATCAATTCCATGGAACTTTTTCATTTCTCTATATTAATTTTTTTTAAAGGATTCTCGTGTGATAAATCAAGAGGATGAACTCTATATTTATATACAGTATGCCTTTACTCTATTTATACTGTCAAAATATCTAGATGATTAGGGAATGACGAGGTGATGCAGTTGATGCACTCACAATGAGGACTACCATGAGAGGATACCTATCATGGGTTTTTAAGAGGAATGTTTTTTAGTGTAATATCTCAACTACCAAGGAATTTTCAGTTTGAACTAGGAGGGAGTCTACCCCAAAAGTTTCCATTCTTCACTTTCGGTGTCAGTGGTTTCCTTGCTTTTCTTGGGGGATTTTCACCAATTTGTTTGGGTTATGGGGTGTGTGGTCATCACTAGAGCTTGTTCCCTGATGATCCTAAAGATCAGTATGGTAGAGGTCAATTGGTTGAATTCTAGACATAGTAGTAGTTCCTAGTGATTCCATTCCAGAAGTAGGGGTAGCACACATTCACTTTCATAAGGGGAGATAGAGTGGGTAAAGGCCATCCTAAGGATATTCCTCTTGTTTTGAGACAGTGACCCGAACATGGATGTGGAGGTGGTGGTCATAACATTGGTAACGTAACAAGGTTTGTACAGTTACACATAACGGGGAGATTAGTTCTAGAGTTGTTATGTATTATTAGTGGTATGATTAGTTTTTTTGAACTCCTGATTCGGTCTCTTTTGATTCAGGATATTCACAATACTTTGTTTCTACCACTCAATATTGTGTTATAGGACTAGACATAGAGAGGATTCATGTTCCCTTGTGTTGAGTTCCCCAGTCAGAGGCAAGACCAGCATGTTTGATGTATACCGAGGGTGTAGTCTAATGATGGGACTGCATTAGTCCCATGGGGAGCATGTTATTTGATTGATGAAGCAATACAATGTCATTCTTTGTAATGAAAGATTTATTATGTATTCTTTATTATCTACTACTTATGAAGGGGTGTCGTATTTTTCATATGTGGATGGCTAGAATTTGGTTTTCCTTGGTGAGAAGAGTTTTTAGATTGGTATTCGACATGTGGATCCCCTTCAATCATTGATGGTTAAGCTATATATGGAATCTGTAGATGATGATATGATATACGTTTTAAGTATCATTAGGGAGTTCCTAGATTTTTTCACCAAGGAGGTTGTGATGCCACCCCCTCGACATGGTTTTGAGTTCTAGATTGTACTGTAGACTAGTTTTTATATGATTGAGATGGCCCCTTACCATATGGAACCATTTAAGTTAATGGATTTTAGGATTACGATAAATGAACTCATGTAGTAGGTATTTATTCATCCTACATTGTTGTCATGGGTTTCTCTAGTGTTGTTCGCAAACAGTGTGGATGGTTGTCTGAGGTGCTGCATAAATTACTCGAGGTTGAATCAAGTTATTGGTAGAAACTATATCCCTCTTAAAAGGAAATAATATAATTTTAACCATCCAAATTGTTGATTATATTTTCTAATATCAATCTACAAATATGTATATCATTAGTATTCTGTGAAGGGGAAGTATCACAAAGGCTTCCATAAACATTTTATATAGGAACATCTTGTTTGTAGTCATTCCATTTTCTATTACGAACACATCAAACACTGTTGACGCTGAAATCTGGAGAAGGGCCACATCGGGCGGGTGAAAGAGCCCCAAATGAATCTGGGATTCAAAAAAAAGAAAACCTGGGGCTCAGGAGGTGAGAACGCGCATGATTTGGAAGGTGCACATAAGAGGACTTTTGGCGTGCAAGCCGTTGCACACAGGCATTCTCTTATATGCCCAAACTGCCATCCTTCGCGACCGGCTTCCCCACCCCATTTCCGCGCCCAAGGTGACGTTGATCGGGGGTTTGCACACATGCCTTCTCTTTCACGCCCAAACAACCGCCCTCCACGACCGGCCGCACCAGCCGCGTTTCCATGCCCAAGGATTCGTTGAATTGGGGTTTCTGATCTCGACCCCATTTCTGTGCCCAAGGAGTCGTCAAATGGGGGTTTACATGCAGTATGCCTTGTTTCCATGCCCTAGGTGATGTCGAACGTTTGTTTGCACGCCTAGTCCCATTTTCTTTCCCATGGAGACGTCAAACGGAGTTTCCGTGCCATGCTCTTATGCACCACTCCAAGGACCCCGGCTATAAAAGGAACCATATCCACGATCTTCAAGGATGGTAACCGAAGATTAAGCACAGCTCTGCTGCGCGAAACCCCATCTTCCACGACTGCGTGAAAAACCCATGGCCTTCATGTATTTGTTGTTACGTGGAAATTCCCCAGGGGTACCTTCGGACAAGCCCTGAAATCCTTTTGAATTTCGTTTTACCCAAGTTGTCTACAATCCAGAGGTCCCCTCTAGTGCTCAAGTCCCTCCTACCTTAGGCACTCTTATGCAAGTCCTTCCAAATTGCGTGCACACCATCTAACTTGTGCACGGCCCTTCCATCTTGCACTCCCCTTTCCGTCTTGCATGCCACTGGTCCCCCTTGCCTAAAACCCACATGTCTTGTGCGCCACCGGTCCCCCCTTGCACGCAAATCATCTGTCTTGTGCGCAACACTTCCATGTTGCGCAGCTCTCGTACCTATTGCGCGCAACCTATTCATCTTGCACACAATTCTTCCCTCTTGTGCGCATACATATTACTTTTCCCCGGAACACTCCCTTACATGCGCCTCATGTGCTTCCCTAACCTTAAGGAACCATTTTGAGCCTCTCTTATGCATAAAACACCTGTGTCACATGCTCGTTTCCCGTGTGGCCCCTCATGTTTGCAGAATGCAATTTCAAAGTCCATTGGACGATACAACCCATTGAATTGCTTCACCTCATGCTCCTTTTCATGGACACCCTAACGACTATTTCTGCTTCACATATCCATGCTAACGCGGACCCCCCCCCCAATGGGATCACCACACGACACCCCCTCTCCTTGGTGTTATCGATGCCTTCCTTCTCTCCAGGGTGGACGGGTATCAGTAATATATGTCCTAGGGATGCGGAGGGAACCCGCATAATCCGAGATATAGAACGTTAAACTTCCATGTTTGATCGCCCTCAACACATGACATTAAACTATGACCGCACCACATGCTTCAAATAAAGGGTTCTCCCCCCATGGACATTCTGCATGCCCACTAGTCTACAGGGGAGCGAGATCATTCCACACATGGAATGAGATCCTCTTTATCAGAGTGGCATTGGCCCACTAGGAAAGGGAAACCACCCTCGTGTAATCCCTTATCTTTCCTTGAAAGATGTAGCATCCCTGCTCCTCTATTCATGGGTTCCAAGTCTGATCTCCCACTGGGATTTCTCACCATTCAGGCCTCCATCCTCGAGTAAGTCCCAGTCTCCTTCACCTTGGGAAGCTAACTAGGCATAATCCCATGTTTCCTCTTTGTGGTGTGGACCATGCGCAAGCCCATGTTTTCTCTCTGTGCTGTTAACCAAATGTAATACCATATTTCTTCTATGGGCCTCTAACTACATGTAAGTCCAACTCCACTTTCAATGCATGCAAATTTTACGACATGATCATCATGTCTTTGTTGTCTCTTTTTTCTCTCACCGATCATGACTCACGTGTGTTTAGAGAAATAACTGAAAATGGAATCCTCCTAGGGTATCCTAGAGTGTATGGACCACACCCATGTCTTTAACTACATGGTATTTGATCCTTGCCACGGCAAGGTACATAGGAATCCTCCTGGAGGTTCAGGCCTACCATGCATTGGTCGTCCCGATCATCTTCATGTCGGTTCACCAACACCTTAGGTTGCCTCAGTGCGTAAGCCCCAAATGACCCCATGTCCTGAACAATGATTTATTTGATCCTTTCCAAGTAAAGTTGTGTAGGAAGCCTCTATGAGGTTCAAGACCACCATCCATTGGATACCCCGACCATCTTCACGTCAGTTCACCAACACACCTGAACTACGAGGTCTTTGATCCTTTCCAAGGTAGGGTACGTAGGAAGTCTCCACGAGGTTCAAGACCACCATATATCTGAGACCAAGGTCCTCTTTCACGTATGTTCACACCATGTCCTAAATTCCATTAAAATATTAAACTCAATTAGAGGTAAGTCATTATCTCCCCAGATCAATGGTAAGCTATTGTTTCCCCAAGTCAGCGGTAAGCCGTTGCACCCACCTGATCTACGTGGTCTTTGATAATTGCCAAGGAAAGGTACATAGGACACCTCCCTGAGGCTTGATCCTCACAACCATTGGACCCCAAGTCCTCCTCCACGTCAGTTCACTGACCCCCATCCCACAAGAACAACGTGGGTTTGATCCTTGTCTTCTAGACAGGGTAGGTAGAGAGCCTCTATGAGGTTCAACACTATCTGGCGGTAAGCCATCAGGACCCCATCCAGTGGTAAGATGTTACGACCCATTATAGTGGTAAGTCCTTGCGACCCATTCCAGCAATAAGCCGTTGTGACCCCATTCAGCGGTAAGTCATTTTCAACCCCATTCAGTGGTAATCTATTGACATCCCCCTCTAGCGGTAAGATGTTGTGACCCCATTCAGCGGTAAGTTGTTGTCACCCCATTCAGTGGTAATTCATTGACATCTCCATCTAGTGGTAAGCCATTGTGACCCCATCCTGTGTTATGCCATTGAAATCACCAATCGGTAGTAAGAAATCTCCAAATGAACAATGAGGACTTTGATTCCATTACACTGAGATACATAGGAATCCCCTTTGATACTCAAGCCAAACATCATCGTCGTCCTCAGGATGACACCATATCATTCCTCATCCACACCATTAATCCTTCCATCATGTATCCTGATTTTTTCGGGGCCTCCACTTCTTGGTGGGATCACACCACCCCCATTCACTTTAACAATCTTTCGGGAGGCTAACCACATGTTAGCCCCAACATTGGTGTTCCCTCCAGAGGTTTCCCCCATCTGATCAACTCTAATCATTTTTATGATCTCTTTGATCTGCCTCCGATAGACGTTAAACCTATGGAATACCCTGTGTAAAACATGGGAAGATGTGTAAAACCTGGGATATAATCCCATGTCATAAAATCCTCCGCATTCGACGTGGGATGCCTCAGGCTTACACGCCCTTGAGAAGCCTGATAATAATTAGTTGATACCCAAATGTTCCAGAGTCCCAGCATCCAGACATGCATGTGATGTCCTACGTCACTACTCCCCAGATGAATGGTTCCTTCCCTTACAGGACCCTTTGGAATGTCCTGATAGAAGCAGTGTAATTAACTAGGGTCCATGAAGATATGGCACTAGGATGAGTTTCATAAAGAACATCTTAAATCTATATGGGATACCCAGACTAGGTGATGAGTTCTGAGGAGGAATCCATGGAAGGAAGAACTAACTTCCCATCATCCCATTTTGATCAAGTAGAAAATGTCCCCGAATAAGGAATGGATTTCACTCGCCTTTGGAATGTGGGAATGCGGGGAAACAGCTGCATGTCCTCCACAAACGGATGAGTGCACCCTAGAGAAAAAAATAAAAAACAGAAATGGTGAACCCGTCATGAATATATTCTCTTTAATATAGGTATTAGTAGAGTTCAAGACATTAATGGATTAGCATGTCACCAGATCCAGTTATCCGGCACCGAGTCCTGCTAATAAAATAATGGGCCTGGCGTGAAACTCAGTAGAAGTTCGGGTAATAGAACGTTGGACATACCGATATGCGAAATTGACATTGTGGATCCATCTTACCAACCATGGATGATGGAATGGCGCTGGGGCACTGGTCATCAATTTATTTTTTCATTCAGCACTGATGAGTTAATCTCCCTATTTTTAGAAATCAAGCTACTGCACAAGGAACTCGGTCACCACCTACCCACTGAGGCAGGGGCAGGGGCTGTTCCACCACGACCGTCCCGTGTGACTCTGCTTCTTCCATGACGACCTCTACACCCAAGAACATGGGGCACCCACTCGCCATCTCCACATCTGAGGTGATCCAATGAATGGTGATCAATGACCTCGTACGCCGGTACGAGGAGGATGGTATTATCCCGAATCGGGATATGGCCCACCTAAATTTAGAGGAAATTGTGCCTCATCGTCAATGCCACCCCTGAGGGCCGCTCAGGGAGCCACTGGTCCCCACACCAACATATAACCATTTCGGGAGCCTATACCCAGAACGCTTTGACGACTCCATTCCCTATGCCAATGATGTAGGGGATGTCTGGGCCAGCACAGTTAGAGTCTCATTCTAGGGGATCTGGGTGAGGGATCCCACCCGACCACATCAGCGCCGCCACATTTTCTTACTAGCCGAGGAGCAGGTAAGCCATGCACCTGCACCAATGGCTCCGGTACATCTAACCTGATGCCAGCATCGGGCGCAAGCCGAAGTGGACACCCACCAAGGGGCATCAACATCAGCAGCTACTATGGATTGAGCCACCACTGGCTCATACCACCAACTCCCTATGTATGTGGGATAGGGAAATTCGTATTACCAACCTAGATGGAGGCCCCAACCAACCCACGGGTAGGATGGGTCGACTCTATGGGTCGCTGACACAGGCAATGGCTACCACAGACTAACCCGCAATGATATCACCCAGAACAGAGGTCCTCCTCATAGAGCTACCATGGAGAACACATGCCTACCCCACATTCAAGATCATCATAGAGGTCTACCTCGAGCTACCTTCAGTCCAAATATGTGTCCTCCCCTTGGCAGTGACGCTCACTACAGAAGCCTCTCCCATTCCCACTACACTAGATATGGATTCATTCCTCTCACCATAGACTATTGGTATGGGGACGTTGCAAATCTAGTCACTCATCAACTTGGGGACCCGACCCATGTCCTCATAGCAGCTAGAAAATGTCCTTCTCGGCCCAGGAATCAGAGGATCGAGGGCTAGCTTCGTCTCACCAGCACCAAACACAGAGGTCCTACCCATGTTCAGATTGACCAGTATAAGGGCCCTCATCATACTAATTTCATCAGAGGGAATAAGAATAGGTATCACACCTATGCTCCTACATACTCAACTGGAGGTCTTACCCACTCCATCACTTCCCACATAGGTCCTACCCATATCCCTTTTGATATATTCTCTAGTGGTCCTCACACCCCTAATTTCTTGGGTGGAAGTCCTCCCTGCCATTGCACCTGTATGGTCAAAGGTTTTTTCATTTAAGAGATCTTCCCTATCCAGAAAATCCTTCTAGGGGCAGGAAGATAGGTCTTCGCCACCATAAGATGGATTCAGGGAATGTCCGGATAGAAATCAAACCAATTCGCTTCTATGACTCTGATGGAGAGTACGACTCATCGCAGGAACCCTCCCCTGGCTCCTTCGAGCCAAGGGTTTGGGTAGGAATGAATAACATTAGACATGTTCTCCCCGAATGTGAGGTCCATCAGATTCCCACCTCCCTTCTTAAGTATATCTAGGTGGATTAAAATTTGGAAACCCCACATGTTCGGTCATGAAATCACCACTGTCGTCACCAGAAGAGCTCTCCATCTCAACTTGAGATCACAGAGATCTGTTATGCGGACCAATGGTGGGCGAGCGGCAGTATGGCATATCACCAGTAGCCATAGCCCCTCAACTAGGAACTATGGTCGCCATCCCATCTTATCGTGACATAGAGGCCAGATAACTACACTCTTTAGAGGAAAACCTGAGATTCGGCGGCCAGTAAGCCCTCTCGATGTATTCCCCACACGACAACCTGCCATCCTAGTGGACTATCTCAATACAATTTCCAATTCCTAAGCCACCCCCAGTTGACGAATGGGGAAATCAAGGGCCAGATCATGAATCTATTCTGAGGAACTTATGGAATATTCTCTCAACGGATCACTTCCCTGAGATGTTCTGGCCCGTGGCAGCACCGACTTTCTGTGTGCTGGAATCCCTCACCCTAGAGAAAGTTGAGTGTTTCCGTCAAACCCTCTAGGAAATGGACTTCTGCCTTCATAATAAGTGAGTGGTTTATCCAAGTATCCATGAAAGTTTTTAAGAAATTGTTGAGAAATTTTGTCTAGTTGATTTGGTCACACTCCCTATGGCTCAGTGCACTGAGTCATCAGGCTGTCGTAAGGCCCTCTAACAGCAATACATTCATAGATTCAAGGTACTCCACAAGATTATCAAGGATACTTCCCCTCCATGCGCTAATTTGTGGAAGGGGCAGTATACTTCCCTCATCTTTAGTCCTATCCGACGGCAGACCGACTCACTAGGTGATAATGTTGACATGCCTTCAGGAAGGGTCGCGGTCAACATGGCCGACATATTGGATGAGGAGAAGGAGATGGAGCTTATTGAAAGAGACTTACGCGTTCCACCTCTACTGGATCCATCAGGAAGAGTTACTCTCTAGAAGATGAATTAGCTGGGTCTCCATGCACCCAATGAGGCATTAGTCCATAGATGAAATTGCGGAAAGGGTAAAGAGAACCTCGTTGTTTCCAAGCACTCCGACCCGTCTGCCTTAGTGCAGATGACAGAGTAGGACCCTAAGAATGTCACGTAGCAGCAACAACTTGATGAATAAAAGAAGTTGGTTGATGACCTCCTCAATGAATGTGCTGTCGAGCGATGGCCAGTCTACGATAATCCTAGGCCCGAGCAGCAGGGGTAGGAACAAATTCCCCTCGGTGAGCTACCACCAGGTGACCTTTAACCATCCTGTCCCTGAGGCCAAAACATATGTAAATAGTGTGCGGTATGTCTCAGAAAACCCTCCGGAATGGCGCATCAATCTAAGGAACCATCTCTGGTTCACCCAGCTGCCCTAGAGGTCATACCACCATCCACTCCACAAGCCACCGAGCCCCCTTACCATGTTGAAAAACACACAAACACAATCATATTTAGGGACCCCCCGTCAAGATAGGGACCCTCACCCAGATGATCCAATGGAGACACTCATTGACTACCTTGAGGTATTGGAAACACGGCAGGTGGCACTCCCACCTGATTGAAAGCCATATCCAGCATGGGTGGATGATATGTCGGGACCTCCAGGTTTGGGAATACCACCTTTTCATCTATCAATAGGACAGGGGACCCTCCACAGCATCTGGACCACTTCACCTCATGGTGTGGGCCCATTTAGGGACTCCAGCACTACAGGAGGCCGCTAAGCTCTAATGTTTTGTGCAGACATTAGAGGGGGTTGCGTTTGTCTGGTATAGCCAACTCCCCATCGAATTAATGACCAGTTGGGAGGACCTATGTAGGGAGTTCGTCTACCAGTTCAGCTCCACCACATAGAAAATCATCATCATATACCTCTTCAAGTGCAAATAGAGGCCTGATGAGTGTGTCGTGGACATTATCGCCCAGTGGAAATGGTTTACATACTCCATTGACTTTCCATTAACATATACGAAATTACTGACAATGTGTGTAGGGAATGTTAAAATAGAACTGGTTTCCTCTCTAATCACCCAGAACTACATTTGAGGATTCCGAAGCTTCACTGATAAGGCCGAATGCCTAGAAGAAGCCCTGCAAGAGGCCCTCCACGCATATTTGTTGCCCCCTATAATTCCCGCAAGGAGGTATGAAAGAGATGATCACACCACGATGGTCCAAATAGAGGCTCCCATAAAGCTGAAATTATTACCAGTAGAGCAGGCTCCACAACCTCAAAGAGGTCCACTGCCAAAGGCTCAGCCTCCAGTCCAGTAGCATTCTCCAAAAGAATCAGCAGGTGCCCCCAGACAATGCGCAACCACCACCTTGGCAGGATAACAAGGATCAATGATAGGCTCCCACTACTCTTCGTCTGGGCCATGCTCCAAGGACCCCCCCCCCCCCCCCTTTCAGGACAAAAGAAACCTTACATACTCATTCAATGAGAATTAGGTTCCTGGCTATTTATAATGTGCCTTGGAACATGGGATTGTGCATTTACCTGAGGGAAGAAGGCTAGAAGAGGCGATCCTCAGTGATCACCCAAACTACTTCCCCTATCACCAGAACCTTGTCTACACTCTCAAGAAAATCTATGTATTCAGATTGGATTCAAGATGAGGTCAATAACAACATAGTCAGGTTGGGCTCGACCTCAGCACATGTCTCATGCGTTGTCGTAAGGCGAGACAACAAAAGCGATAGTGAGGGAGAGTGGCTACATGTTTCTAACCGTGGGTCCCAGTAGTAAGTAGACTAGATGGATCGAAATATGGTCTCTCATGCCCATGGTATAATTATTGCATGTCTTAATTGACCATAGACATTATAAATTTCAGCCTCCACTTCTACATCGTCATCTTATCCAGCCTCTGCCTAGAAGAGGAAACACCGGCGACACATGGGAAAAGAATGCAGCCCACCAATTCTATCGGCATCCCGTACTCTCGGTGACTTCTTTCCCCAGAGATGGGGATTACTCCAAGTATATGAACAGATGTTTGTGGATATTTGAGTGATAGTCTAGGGTATTCTTTGGTTAACACCGTAGAGTTGGTCAACCCCTACATGACTACTGACGATGGGGAGTGTCAGGCTGATCTCCCCAACGTTCCCAGCTGACTCCAATGTAAGCGGAGCCACGACCATATAGTTAGTCAAGGAAAATCATTTGTAACTTCCAGCCAGGTCATGCATGCCACTGAGACCAGACAACATACTTAGCACAAAGCTTAGAACGCGCAGCCTCATCATCCAGTGTCATCAGGCTTGGCTTCAACACTGTTTGTGGTACTGGATCAGGAAGAGCCACCGTGACCAGGCTACGACCAGCCACACACTACTACAGGCTGGTCTTAGTCGTCTGACCATTATCTGGTAGCCACTCTGTAGGTTCCGACTAATAAGTAGTGGGATATGCCCAGTACTAGTCAGCCGCCGGCCCAACTGGCAGGGGCCACCGTATCACATGTCATAGAACTACCTCCCGCAAGCATAAGTTCACACTTGGCATAGAAGTATGATGTTCTCAAGAATATTATCATCATTCAAGTAAATATTTACATCCTCGAGGCCCTTCACATGTTTTCATATATGCGTGAGGCCCTTGATAATGCTTTAAGAATCCCCCACTATTTTGAGACGGAGGTAGCAGCTGCTAAGGCCTTTCTGGAAGAAGCAATAGAGAATGATGAATTATAGTCCATTATCTGATTCTCTAGAGAAGATGAAGGTTCTCAATATAGGGGCACATTCTAACACTCTACATCATTGTCCAATTCAATGGAATGGAGTATTTTCACTGTCTTATTGACAGATGCTCCTCAAATAACCTTATACCGACATAGACACTATGAAATCTAGGGATATACAAAGATGACTTGACTCCCTTTGACATGAAAATCCAAGGTTACTATAGGACATTGCATACCTCGGTCGGAAATATTGGGTTGAAGACCCTGTTTGGTGGCGTAGTTTCAAATATCAAGTTTATGGTTGCCTACGAAGACACCGCGTACAATGCAATGATAGACAAACCAAGACTCCACCAGAATATGGCAGTTCCCTCATCGTATCACCAGTGCCTCAAGTACTCCCTCAATGGTCAAGTGGGCATGATCTAAGGTGACACGTCTCCATTTTCCACTTGTGAAGATCGCTACCAGGATGGAAACTATTACTAGAACAATGACAAGAAAATTCAGGCTAATGAGGACAAGCATGTCACGGTTTCAACCGACCCCTGGGCAGGTCTGGATGCCACCTACATCTTCTTCATCCATCGATTGGAGGCCATGACACCCGATATAGGGAAAGTTTTTTGTCTCTGCATAAGGGGGAAGCGTATTCTCAAGTCCAAGAGATATTTTGAGATCCCTTTGTATTCTTATACGAATCAATCCTCGGTGATCCCTAAGCCCCCTACTCCCATAGGGTATAAAGATTTCCTTCCCATGGAAATGGTGATACGTCATACTTTCATGTTTCACTAGGCTGGAATCAACAAGCTCAAGCTGGCGTGCCACTATTTCTTTGACATCATCAAGGGTGTCCCCTTGGGCTAATGACCAGATGGGATCAGGCCGACATCCTTCATTGTTTTGGTTTCGGCAGTACATGAATCTCCTGATGTAGTGACCACTGTTGCTCAGGCTGGTACCGGCCTCCCATCAGAATCTACCGACCTAGAAGAATCTTCTCCCACTAGGGATCCCTCCTCTTCAAGCAAAAAGGATTTGGAGGACGATCCCCCTATCATTGAAGAGGGAATTTCCGCAACGGTTGATGAGTTGGTACATGTAAACCTCGCAAGCGAGGAAGATCCAAGACCTATATTAATCAGTGATGCCATGTCCCTCGAGGAGCAGCAGCGATACATACACTACCTGAAACAACATCGTGATGTATTCAACTAGAGCTACAATGAGATGCCAGGACTAGATCCTCATGTAGCCATCGACCGCCATGGTATCCTGAAAAATCATCACGGGTTCAAACAGCCTCCCATGAAGATGGAACCTTCTCATGGTGCCATGGTGGAGGCGAAAGTTGATAAGCTCATCATATCCAATTTCATTAAGGAGGTCCAGTACCCCAAATGGAAAGCCACCATTATGCCAATCAGGAATAAGAACAGATAGATCAGAGTCTGCATCAACATTCGGGATATCAACCGTCACTATCTGAAGGATGGTTTTCCATTTCAGGTGAAAGAGTTGCTTGTTGACACTACGATTGGGTTACAGGACCACTCCTTCATGGATGGTTACATCAGATACAACTAGATCCAAATGGACCCTAAGGACGAGGACTCCAAATCCTTCATGGTGCTACATGGTATGTTTTTTACCAGGTCATGCCCTTCGGCATAAATAGTGAAGGTGAAACCTATCAGCGAACCATGCATCTCATATTCAGGGCAATCCTCAATACATTGGTGGAATGCAATGTGGACGATCCGGTAGTCAAATCATGCAAGAGCCATGACCATATCAAGGACCTTGAGAAATTTTTCGGCTTCCTCTACTCCTCCCACCTAAAGATGAACCCATTTAATTATGCCTTTGGCGTTACCTCTGGGAAGTTCCTCATCATTGTTGTCAGGTACCGGGGTATCGATATCGACCCAGAGAAGATCAAGGCCATCATCCAGATGGCTCCTTAATATTTGGGTTTGTCGATGTTTTCACGGACAGTTTTCCTACATGTGATGATTCATTGAAAATACGGCCAGAATGTGTAAGCCCTTTTCTCGGCTCATGAAAAAAGGCACCACTTATGAATGGGACGAAGAGTTTAAGACCATGTTCGAGGGAATTAAGCAGTATCTGCCCTAGTCTCCAGTCGTGATGCCACCCATCTCTAGAAAACAATTGGTCCTTTATGTGACTAACTTATAATGATCTCTTGGTGCCCTTCTCGCCCAGAATAACAATGAGTGGATAGAGAACATCCTTTACTACCTCAGCCACATGCTCCGTGATACGGATACCAGATACTACCCTATCAAGAAGAGTTTCCTTGCGCTGGTATTCAAAATACATAAATTGTGACATTACGTATATCTCCACAAGGTACAGCTTGTGTCTCGGGTAAGCCCACTAAAGTACATTATAATCAAACCCATTTTGACTAGCCATTTAGCTCGAAGTGCTATGAATTTTCTGCAGTTCGATATCAGGTTTGTCCCTCAAAAAGCTATTAATGGGAATGAATTGGCAAACATCCTTTCTGTGCATCCAGATCCTAATGACCAGTCCTTGGATCTCGATTTTCTTGATGAAGAAATCCTATAAGTAGATCATGCCATCCCATGATTGTAGATGCATTTTGATGGTGCTTCCTGGAGTCCCACCGGAAGGAGGCTGAATTACCCTAGGATCAACATGGTCGGCTTAGGTATCGCCTTTATTACCCCAGAACAATCCATTCAAGTTTACTCATTCAAGTTGTTAGAAGGATGCACCAACAATGAGGTAGAGTACCAGGCTCTTATCATTGGTCTCAAGATGGACCTTGATATTGATGTTCCACCTTTGAATGTGAAATGGGATTCCGAACTAGTGATCTAGAAGATCAATGGTGACAACATCATAAAAAAGACAGAGCTTGTACCATTTTTGGAGTGCACTCTCCAGCTAATGGCCCAGTACCCATCTCAGCTAGAGGTTACTCATGTCCCTCAATCATAAAATGGTTGAGCTGATGACCCGGTAGGCCTGGCTGCATCACTTTTAGAACCCGAACAAGATGATTTGATTATCCACGTGGCACATAAGAGAGTCATTTCTCCAATTAACCCAGGTGACGGCGATGACCTACAGGTGAGCCATATTACCACCAGAGCCTCCATGTTAGAACCCTTTATTGAGTAACTCCAAAATGGTTACTTCCTGGTTGATCCAGCCGAGCGCGAGCGAATCCGACGCCAAGAATTGTAGTTAACCTTCAAGAGTGGTCCCAGTTTTGAGTAGATCCTCTAAAAGAATGGGTTCGATGGTGTTATCCTCCATTGAGTCCATGGAGTTGATATTTCTTAGTTCATGCAGGTGGTTCAGACTAGTTTATGCGGGGCTCATCAGACTAGGCCGGAGATATCTCACCAGATCCATAGACTGGGGTAATTTTGGAACTCTATGACCCATTATTGCATAGAGTTGTCCAAGAGATGTCATGAATTCCATGTTCGTGCCAGATTTGTGCATCGGCCACAGGAGCCACTCCACAATACCAAGTACTCTTGGTCCTTTATAGTCTAGGGACTAGATTACATAGGACCATATCCACCGACTACAACCCACTAGTGCAGGTTCATCCTGACCACTACGAATTTCATCTCCAAGTGGGAATAGGAAGTTCTACCAAGGAGGTCAAGGCCCACTCTATCATTGACATTGTGTGCTACAATATCATATACTAATTTAAAGTCGCTCTTGTTGTCCTCACCGATAAGGACACCAAATTCTGCAAATTTGATTTGAAGAAGTTGTATACCAAGTATAAGAACCGCTCTATCCATACCTCTCGCTATCATGCGCAAGAAAATGGGTAGATCAAAGAATTAAAAAAGACCCTCTCTAACATTTACAAAAAATGGTTGGTCAGAACAAGAGTTTTTGGCCGGAAAATATCCCCAACACCCTCTGGGCTTATTGAACGATGACTCGTAATTCCACACAGGTGACCCCATATTACCAAGTATATTGAACACAATCCTTCCTGCCTATCAAGATTCAGTTTCCTTCATCACGCATGGTGGTCTATGATCAGTAGGCTATAGATAAAGGAGTTTAAATTTTCCTGGCAGAGTTGGATGGACTTGATGAAAATAGGCTTCGTGCGCATCAAAACCTAGAAAGACACCAGAACAAGATGGATAGATCCTTCAACAAGAAGGTATGCCTCCATTATTTCTTGCAAGGTGATTGGGTTTTGGGCCTCTAGACACCAATGATACCTGGCATGAAACAACCCATGTTGGAGCCTAAATGGGAAGGACCATTCATTGTTGACACGGTTTACCCCAATGGTGCAAACTCATTAGTGAACATAAATGGCGAGTGTATATCTCCTCCAACCAATTCCATGTTCCTCAATGAATAATTATCCTAAGTCGTGGGGTCCCACATGTCCATTAACTGTATGGTCTAGCAGGACCTTAAACTGGACAATCCCATATGACCCTAAACTACATGCCGGTCCCACATGACCCTAAACTTCATCATAACACTGGACAACCCTAAACTGCATTATGGTCTTGCACGACCCTAAAGTGAATGACGGTCCCACATGACCCTAATATGCATACCAGTCCCACACGATGTTAAACTGCATGTTGGCCCCGCATGACCCTAAACTGTTTGGTCCTACATGACCCTAAATTTCTTCGTCCCGCAAGACCTTAAACTGTGCATCATCCTGCCAGATGTTAAACCACATCTTAGGTACTACATATGGCTTGATTTCTATCCTTATGGGATATGTAGGAAGGATTCGACACTCATCCCTATGTCCAGCCCCCAGACTATTCTCATCAACTGTCTCCCTAGATATAGTTCTCTCAATGGGTCCTTGTATGGTGTAGTGTAGTGTTCTTTAGCCCCAATAATTTTAGGATTAGGAAAATCACATCATTTTCCCCCTCCCCATTATTCTATTCTCCCACTTCCTCACCACACGATGTTAAAATGCATGGCCTTTATGAACTACGTATGACTTGATTCCCATCTATTGATCCCATTTCGGGTCACACTATACAGAAGCTTGGTTTCGAACATGGTCTGTGTCTATCCATTGTCGTTGTCACCACCCCCATAGATCCCAGACATTGAGTGTGGTGATACATTCTGCCCACTACATCTTCAAGTTGTGACTCCCTTCCGGTGATGCTAGCTATCATACCACTATAATAGGGAATGTCGAATCCAGCTCCTTGTTTCCCACACCGAGCACTTCTCAAGTGGGATTAAGAGCTGTTATGAGGTGGTGACCGCACAATAGGTCATATGGCTACAATTGTTTAGGAAATCTAGCCTAATTTCCTTCGACCCCTTTGGGCCCCTCGCCCTAGTTCTCATTTAGAATTGTTTGTTGCGGTTCGGACTCATGTCCTCATATACGTCGGGCTATTTCACCATGCCACACATATCCCCTTGAGATGTCACTTCCTTCATTTATAATACATTCTGCAAGAACTGGACCTTCCATGCTAGACATGACCCATCATTTGGGTTTCCATCACCCTCAATATCCCGAAGGGCCCCAGAATGGCATGGATACTTGGCCCACTATCTCTCTTACCATTATGAGCTAACGACCTCGAAGATTGTGAGTGACATGTTAATGTAAGTCCCGTGTTGTGAATATGGTCAACAGTTGATGTCCAATTGTTTTCTCCCCTTTGGGTCAAATAAGGGTGGATACTGTGTTGTGAACATGGCCAACAATATTCTTCAATCATCGTTTGTTATTTTTGGTCTTCCATAAGCACGATGATTCTCCCTCTCTGTACCATGCATAAGAAATTATACTAGGCCTCTACGGTCCAAGCACTATGACCCTAAACTAAGATCACTTTCCTTCTCACCTCAAGATGTTAAACTGCAAGTTGGCTGAGACTTTCCGTCCAAGGCCTAGACTCATGCCCCTTGGCCTACTCGAGCCCTAGGCCCATGTTATCACATAGGGTGGTACGGTGTGGTGAGGATTATGTCCTCATTCACGTCGAGTTACTCATGCTTCCATACACCTTCTTCACATGGAGTATCTTACCCATTTTCTTCCTTGCTACATGATGGTAAACTGTACATTACCCTCATATAGAACTACAAGTGTCTTGATTACCATTCTCATGAGGTACGTAGGAATTCCGAGACATTTCTTCTATTGGCCCTTCCCCATCTCGTAGACATCTCCCTATTATCTAGGCCCCTTGGCCTGGATTCCTCCATGATATGGATATATGGTGTGATATATGATTATCTCTTCATTCACGACAAGTTTTTGAAAACCATGACATGTATCTCTTTCTCCTGAGAGTTCTCCGTCTCTATGTTCTATACTAATATTTTCAAATTTTTTCTCTCATGTTGATCCCCTAGAACCTCTTCAGTGGATCGCCAATGTGCCCAAGAGTTATTTGGTTCACAGTCTGGAGTATTAGATTGTACCTGGACATGTTCCCACCCTACTTCCAAGATTCGTGTTCCCCATCATGTGGCCTTACATATTATTTCACACTCAAAATTACCCCCTAATGGAATGGATTCTAGGCCTAAGGTATCTCCAAACATTATATGCCACCATCCTCGAGGGTTTTATACAAAAAATTGACAGTGGTCCCTCTTTGAGAATATGGTCAGCGGTTGATGTTCAGTTGTTTGTCACCATTCCCAGCTAACGCGATATTGATGCTATGTTTGACACACAGTCAACAGTTATCCTCCATCATCACGTCAACCCCTTTAATCCTTGAATGTTAGTTACATGATTCACATTATTTTCCACCACATCATGTCTAAATGGAATTTTGACACTCCTGGCACCATCCCTCAGTTTTCATTTGCATGTTAGGAGGACAAAAGTCGTGGTAAAGGAACCACTTGGGGCTCCGCACCGATTTCCCTTTAGCGTGTATTGTATGTATTGCAAAAATCCTCTTCCACACTTGTTTTTTGCACTAATTGTAACTCATGTGGGCTTAGGTATCGGGTTGTGTTTTGCACTAACTGGGGAGGATTTCACTCTTGTAGGGTCCGAGCTCAATGAACAAAAACTAAGATCACTTTTACAACTAAGTACAGCTTGATTCCCATTCCCATGTGATATGTATGAAAGCATAAACATCTTGTCTTTGGGCCCAGCTCGAGTTCCACTAATTTATCTCATTTGATCTGTCAGCAAGGCTTCAAATCCGAAGGGACTGTGTGGCGGGGTATGGGATTATGTCCTCATTCACGTCGGGTCTGCATTAGCCACACCACATATACCCCTTTCTAAGAGTTATCCACCCTACAAATCCTATCCCACATGACACTAAACTGTATGTTGTCCCGCGTGACATTAAAAAGAACATTCAAGAACTACGTGTGGCTTGATTCCCAATTCCATGTGATACATATAAACACATGAACATAGTGTCTTCAAGTCTAGCTCAATAGGGAGCTAGTTTCTCCTTCCCCCTTTTCCTCTAATCTTTCCTGGCTCCTCATCCCAAGGTTTCCTCCTCGTAATTTCTCGCAATATGGTTTGGACCATGCCTTCATTCACGGAGGGTATTCTTTCTCACGCCATGCACATCCCCTCTGAAACCTCGTCTCCCTTGTATATGTCTGATCCATATGACTTTATACTACGATGTTTAGTCCCACCTGACTTTAAACTAGTGCATCTATCCTGCACGATTTAAGAGTGCATGGTTGGTCCTATATCATGACCCTAAAATTTTACATTATCGTCCCAGCCGCATGATGAAAAATGACACTAAATTGTGATGTACTCACCCGAGAGGACGTCGTGTTTGGTATCAGTTACACACCATACCATTTTTTCAATGGCTTCATATGGCATGATTATTGTGGTGATGTAGGAACTATCTATCATAGGCCTATCCCTAATGAAATTCGATATAATGGACAACAAAGATATATCAAATACTATTACTTTTGATGCGAGGGCCAGACCCGCACGACCATATTTTCTTCATCACAGGTACGTTACCATTCCACCTTTTGGAACTATGTATGGTGTGATTCCCATCCACATGGGATACATAGGAATTCCCATGCACTTTCCTCTGGGCCAGCCTAACATACGATTTGGGTCCCTCGACCTATAAACTTCATTGGAAACACATGGGGATCCAGATGCTAGGTCATCATTCATGTTGGGTTTTATTATTACCTCACCATGTGTCTCCCGTGTGGCCTTCCATCTATGGTCCGATCTCTACGAACCTAAACTAAGATCACATTCGACCTTACCATAAGATGGTAAACTGTATGAAAATATATAGAGCTATGTATGGATTTTTTCCCTTCTTCATGGGATACGTTTGAATGCCTAGGCATCCTGTCTCCAAGTCCAGCCCTAGGAATCATAATCCCCCTTCCTTTTTCGGTCTCTTTACCTGATCTCTTAAGAAGAACCATGAAATTGAAGCTTTACCCTGAACAAGTTCGGGATTCTCCAAGATAACGTTGGGGAGAGGCAGTTTCCTCACCAGAGAGGTCTTGTTTAGAGGAAGGAATGATCCATGATTAGGCCGGTGTGCCCATCTGATGCATTTCCACCATGGTGGTTTAATTTCAAGAGTGCTGAACTCTAGTCGGTCAACCCATCACTCCACTCTTCATGCTTTGTGTACCCTTTATTTGGATCCCTGCACTCTTACACATCTAGAGGAACCCTCTAACAGAATGGATGCATGGCCTATGAATTCCCTATTGTCACGGGCTAACGTTCTTGAAGACTAAGGAATGACATTTCGAGTTTGGCCCCATGTTTCGAACATGGTCAGCGGTTGGCCCACATTTGTTATTCCATTTTAGGCTAACACAATTAGGACACTATGTTTCAAACATAGTCAACAATCATTTTTAATGTTCATTCCATTAGTACAGTGTTCTGAATCCTGGGTATTGTGATTCACACCTTTCATCCCCCCTGTTATGATTTATTCCAGCACCCATGGCATTACACCGTTCGTTCACAAAAACACATTGGGAAGATAATAATTAGACTATTATGAGATATTCATTCTTCAGTCAGGTCTCTATATTCTCTTTCTGGGAATCTGAATTTGTTTTCTGAACCTTGGGTTCCGGAAGCTATGTAGGCACCCCTACATTCAAGTGAAGTAATAGTGCGAGCATCCCTTGTTTATTATATCAGGTACGACCCACGTGAGCGTAGGAATAAATTTCTATTTATTTCAGGATTGTGGTTGGAAGATATTAAACCAAATGAACAAGTAAAAATCTATCCATACATGCAGTTCAAAACAAGTGGCAGCAAGGAGAAGTGTGTTTACATGTTTGACCAAAACATTGAACTTAAGGATCTACATTTTGGATAAATCGCTCTAGAGCCACTACCTGTTGTATTGTGGCCTCCAAGATTGCTTCCGGTCCCTAAGAACCTTTTCTTCATCAGTGGGAATATGGCGCATTTCACTGACCCTAGCCTATGCCAACACCTATCCAGTTTGTAGTTTAGTCATTTGGTGACCTGCTTCCACTAGCTTCTCTTGGGAGCCTGCCAGCTAGGCCCTCAATCTCCCTACAAGCTCGGAGAAGTTTCCAATGAATACATCCTTCTCCTTCAACTGTTCTTTGAGGCGTTGGACTTATTGTTCTACCTTCATGAACTCTTGGGTACTCTCTGACTCTTCCGGACACCGGTCAACATCAGAGCGTTGGCTGCTCTCACCCAGATTCTCGTACAAGTAATCGTGGACTGTTGAATGGAGGCGTTGTGCATCCACCCCTCCAGCACAGAGCAAATGCAGCCATATATGGAGTGATCCCATCTGTTTTAGTCATTCCATATGAGGAAGACCGAGAAAGTACTTGATACACTTCCACCCTTTACCCCACATCATATGGCTCTTATAGGCTGCCTGTAAATTGGAATCATCTATCTTCTATGGATATGTAGGATGATAGTCAGGGAAAGCAGTGATAAGTTTTGCAATAGGGTATTCTTCAGGATCCTCCACCTCATCAGTGACTTCTCTCTCATTGGGCTGGAGTTCCACCCTGTAGGCATTACCACCCCTCATTGTGATGTCCGACTCACCGAGTACTAGGGTAGGGTTTTCTGGAATGGTTTCTTCTGCAAAGGCTGATGCAGTTGCTACCCATCCCGCTCCAGCATATGTCCCAGACTCGATGGTTTGTTGTGCCTCCAACCTTGCAATCACTACATCAAAAATCAGTTTTTGTATTTTATACGTTCTCCAGAAAAGAGGGAAAACCAAAGAGAAAGGACTTATATGAGCCAAGTGCAACGGCGTCCAATTCCCGTGTCATGGAGGGGGCCCCCAGTAATGGAGATCCTTCAACACTTGTCAACTCAATTACTGATGTCAGCACCTCTTGGACAATGGGGATGGAAGGAAGCTCACCTTCTAGTTCAACATCGCCAAGTTCAGCAAGATTCGGTGCCCCATTACGCTGGTTCCTGGGGGCCGACTCCCGAGGTTTCTCCCCGGTCTCCATAAGTGTACCCACACCCCAGGTGGGGGAGACATCATGGGGACCCTATCCCAAGTGTTCATGAATATTATAGGGTTTGTATGGTGGATCAAAATATGAAAAGTTGAATGTCGGTGTATGGTTTAAACCCTACCTCAAGCTGCTCTACCAGTTCTGCATTAGAGAAAACAATTTCTCCCCTCTCCCAGGAAATTTACTTGTGAGTGGGGGATTCTGAAGACCCCTCGCCACCAAGAACCTAGACATGGTCCTCTTCTTCAAATCATTCTTCTTCTTATTCATAATTATCCTCCTATTCTACTTCTTCTTCTTCCTCCTCTACACTTTGATCCTGAGATGGTAGCCTTTATGGGTCCTGATCCTGGTAGAGCATTACTTTAACTAGGAGATGTGGTTATTCATATCACCTCTGTTGGAATGTGTATATGTCCATGGCTGTCAGGTATGAATGCCAGCGATGAATGTTTACTTTAAACTGTATCCGGATGCTCCCTATGTCTTGTAGATCGAGCCTGGTAATCATCAACCTCCGCCCTAACTCTTCGGCAAACATGTACTATCGCAACATTCTCCATGTAGACCATAGAGAAGGGAAGATAACATCTGAGGAGTGCATCAAGAGGTATCTTAGTTGCTTTCCTAGGAGGTCCCCAGTTGGACCTAGAGGATGTGCACGAGACCACCCTTCCTCAGAGGGAAGAGGCACGTTTTTGGTCTGCGTTTCCCCTGCCGATGAAGTACCGGCCTGAGCCGCGCTATCCCCCCAACCCATTATTTGCCTCAATTCCCCCATGGAAACTAGACTACCTTCCTTCTCTTCGGGTTCTTCACTAGTTTCATTTAATTTCCAATGAATTTCCAAATAATCACCTTGGGGTACATTCGCATCTACTGTTCAGCATACTCTATCGATAGTCTGACACTAACATCGGTGGGGGGACAAGTAATAATTTTTCCCAGGCATACTGTCATGAACATAAGACACAGATGGAAGAGAATGTAGGGATCCCTATCATCATGTAACTCTATATAATGTTTCTTGGGCATCTATTGCATGCACCCAAACTACCTAGAAAATCTGGTAGGCATATAGGGTTCACAGAATATTTGTCCATCAATTCGGAACACCATCACGCCACCCTGGATTCTCTGGAGGTACTCCATCTACTCCATTGGACCCCTCCCATCATCTAACATTACGAAAAATATGGTTTAGAATGGGTGGAAGTCTATGTGTGTGTGGCCGCTGGTCTTGAGCTTGACTCTATCATCCCTGAGTGTCAATGGGAGGATCCCAACAATGTTCAAGAGGGGTGGCTGCATACCTTTACCAGGGGTGGATGGAATTCTGGAAGTCATCCTCATCACAGTGGGCTCCGACCCAACCATGGAGGATCTAGAATGGCCCATATATCCTCCTGGGCGTAATTCCCCTCGAAATGTTCTCTAGGATACTTTATATCATTTCCAACACTGGGACCCCTAGGCTATCCTTGTTCATTTCCGCCATGATCCCTTCCATCACTAGAATCCCTGGGCAGACTCTCGTCCTTGTGTCCCTCATAGTTAATAACCAGCCACTCAAGAACACGGCGAGGAACCCGGGATATCGCACATTCATGTTTCAACCTTCATCGATTCCAAATCCCCACGATCCATACTCTCATATCTCCAAAATCGTCTAATATGATCATGCATTTCCCCTCTCATATGTATTTGGGCATTGCTTCCCTCATCCTGGAATCTTCATGGCCATGCCCTGGGTCAGGAAGAGACTAAAAAACCCTGAATAGGGCCTGTCCTTTAGGATATATTTTATTTTTAGTTCCTCTATAACCATCTCTAGTAGGTGCCATGATAGGTTTAGGGTGCGAGTCGTATCCCCCCAGACATTCTCCATCCGGAGGAACTCATTATACTGATACCCCCAAGGGATTCCCCCGATACAATGGTCATACTACAGACTGATTCCCACCTCTCGATGGTGGAGGTGAAACATGTTGGTATCAGAAAACCAGCGACTGAACAACTCTTCTACTAAGTCTTGATGTCTGTAAAAATTGAATTGAGATGTCTAAACGGATTTGAAAAGCCCAATGGGCCGTAGCTCCGACCTAAATGCCTCGCATGTCTGGCATACAAATAATTCCCATTCCCATTCATTGGTGAAGTTTCCCCCGGACCTGAAATCCTGCACCTTCCAGCCCTTCGTCTCATCTGTAATGCTACATTTGAAAGTAATTGAGTAAATATTGAGGGATTCCTTGGGAACTGGGTAACTTCTAAAAAACTGTCCTGGTCTTTGGATTTAGGATATAGATGTCTGTGTTCTGTGTTTCCCTAACAGGTTTTCCATTGTTAGTAATATAGAATTGGGAAAGTCTATCCTCACACGTCACCCACGGCCGAGGTGTATCCGTCTCGAAAATAGGCATCCACACATCTTCCATATGACCAAAGTTCCATAGCAGTAGGCTACCGCTCATGACATAGTCCTTTTGAGAATGCGTTAGCATGATGAAGTGCATTTGGTTGTCAGACATGACCCTCCTCGCATAAAGAATCTGAGGGTTCACGTTCATTTGGGTTCTACAAAACTAGAAAATGGGGCTACTGCCACGGACCTAAAACCACAGTTTTAAAATAGTGGAAATAGGTGGCTATAGCCATGGTTTTTGTGGCCTATTTCCTCAATTTTTAAACCTTGGAAATAAGCTAGTTATCGTGGCCTATGACCAATATTTTCAGAACCATGGAAATAAGAAGTGGATATAGTGACGGTTCTGTGGCCTATGGCCACAGTTTTAGAACCATGTCCATAGGCCACTTTTTCAATGGCCTATTGCCACGGTTTTTCAAAAAAGTAGCAATCGGGTTCCCACGCTTTGGCTGGGAGAAACTTTACCGCAAAAAAATTGGCGGGAAGACCTACCGCCATAGTTTTGACGATATTCCCACAATTTATATTAATATATATATCATAATATATATATATATATATATATATATATATATACATACCCATAATTTCAATCGGTGTAGTGGTATGTACTCTAGTTCATAGAGTAATGGGGGAGGGATCAAAACCTGCTGGTGACATTTTGTATTTATTCTATTGCCACAGTTTACCAAGGATATAGCCACGGTTAAAACAGTGGAAATCGCTTCCTATAAAAACAGTTTATACCATCTCCATAGGTCAAATGCCATGATGGCCAATTTTAATAAATATGGAAAATGTCTTCAAAACATTGGAAATAGGCTGGGACCTACTGCCTTGACGATAGGGTCCATGGTTGTCCAAAATCGTGGTCGTAACCTATGGCCATGGTTTTGAGGCCTATTGGCACGGTTTTGAACCATGGAAAACAGTTTTTTTTCAGTTGTTCTCCTTGATGGAGTGGAAACTTCCCTCTCTGTGTCAGTCTGATGAGCGGGTATTTTTATAACTCTGAAGGGGTCGGTGAAAAAGATAGAAGGTTCGGCGTGCAATAAAGGAAGCAGCGAGAATGAAGGAAAATTCAGCACGTAAAAGCGGCGGCGCGAAAGAAAGATGATGTTCGTGGAAAAATTCTAGATGGCACACAAATCCCGAAGTCAATCACAGAACCTTACGCATAGAATAGTATGCATTTCATGCAGAGAGCAAGATAACCTGTCGCACAGAAAAAGAAAAAGCAGGTCCAAGGGGGGCTCTTGGCCTATTTATAAAGAGGCGACGCGTCTTCCATGTTCGGGAATCACTCTTGGGGGTGAAAATTGAATTTTTTCATGCCACTAAGGATATCATTTCTATATTTTGGATTACCCTCAAAATCCGACCATCGAGATTCCATTCAGCTCAGATTATGAGGGGGGGACATTGTTTGACGTTGAAATCTATAGAATGGCCACATCGGGTGGGTGAAAGAGCGCCGAATGAATATGGGACTCAAAAAAGGAAAACTATGGGCCTGGGATGTAGGCACAAATAATATTTAGAAGGCGCACACAATAGAAATTCTAGGCAGACAAGCCGTTGTGTGCAGGCCTTCCCTTCCGTGACCAAACCGTCACCCTCCATGACCGGCCGCACTGCCCCGTTTCCATGCCCAATGCAACGTCGAATGGGGGTTTGTGTGTAGCCCTTCCCATCCGCACCCAAACCACTGCCCTCTGTGACTAGTCACACCGGACTAATATACATGAAAAAGGCCTTGTCGAATGGGCGTTTGTGCGCCCGACCCCATTTCCACATCCAAGGTGTCCTCGAACGGGGGTTTGTGCGAGGCCGCCCCCGTTTCTGCGCCTAAGGCGATGTCGAACGTCCATTTGTGCACTTGGTCACGTTTCCGTGCACAGGTCAATGTAAAACGACATTTCTGTTCCATGCACTTGCACGCCACTCCATGGACTCCGGCTATAAGAGGAATCATCGCCCCGCTATTCGGGGAAGGTAACCGAAGACGAAGGGCCGCTCTACAGTGTGAAACCCCATCTTCTGTGACCATGTGAAAACCCCATTGCCTTTATGTATTTGTTTTTGTGCGACATGTCCGATGGGGGAGCCTTCATACTGGCCCTCAAATCCTTGTGAATTTCATTTTTTTCCCAAGTCGTTTGCATGCATGGGGTCCCCGCTTGCATGCATGTCCCCGCTAACTCAGGTGCTCTTGCGTGCAGTCAGACCAAATTGCGCGCACACCATCCAACTAGCATGAAACCCTACCATCTTGTGTGCCCCTATCCATCTTTCATTCCACGGGTCCCCCTTTCCTATAACCCATCCTTCTTGCGCGCAACCCTTCCGTCTTGTGCACCTCCCATACCACTTCCGTGCAACCTCTTTGTCTTGCGCCCAATCCATCCCTCTTGCACACAAGCTTCCTATTTTTCCTCAGACCACTCTCTTACATGCACCCCATGTTCTGCCCTTTCCTTGAGGCACATTCTTCGAGCCTCTCTTATGGGAGACACACCTGCCTTACGTGCTCATTTCACGTGTGTCCCCTCAGGTTTGCACGAAGCAATTTGAAAGTCCCTTCAACAATATTGCCGGTTGCGTTGCTTCACCACATTCTCCTTCGCATAGTCACGTAAAGGTCTATTTATTCCTTGCATAGACACGCTAAAGTGGACCCCCCCCAATCCCATGGGATCACCTCACGACACCCCCTCACCACGGTGTTACCAATTCCTTCCTTCCCTCCGGGGTGAACAAGTATCAATTATGAATGTCCTTGGGGGGCATAGTGAACCCATATCATCTGAGCTGCTGTAAGTTAAAATGCCAAGTACCATCATCCTCAGCACATGACATTAAACTATTACAACACCCTATGAGTTAGATGTGGGGTTCTCCCACCATGGACATTCTACATGCCCACTGGTCCCCACGGGAGTGAGATCATTCCTCACATGGAATGAGATCCTCTTTATCAGAGAAGTCTGTACACGGGTAAAGGGAAACCACCCTGGTGTAAGCCCTTGGATTTCCTTGCAAGAGGTATCATCCCTGCTCTTATTCTATTCCCGGGTGCCAAGTCCCTCTCCTATAGGGATTAGTAACAATTCATGCCTCCATCTTGGAGTATGTCCCAATCTCTTTCACCTCAGGTTGCTGACTAGGTATAATCCCCTATTTTCTCTCTGGGATACATACCATGCGCAAGCCCCTGTTTCCTCTCTCGGATGCTAACCATGTGTAATCCATTGTTTCCTCTATGGACTTCTAACCATGTGTAAGCCCTACACCACTTCCCAAAGATTCATCTTTCATTACGAGATCGTCTGGTATTTTCTGTCTCTTGTTTCTCAAACCGAGAATGACTCACGTGGGCTTAGAGAAAGCACCGACCATGACATCCTCGCTGGGCAGCCTAGAGTGTAAGCCTGACACCCATGTGATGAACTACGAGATCTTTGATCCATTCCAAGGAAAGGTACGTAGGAAGCCTTCTTGATGTTCAAGACTGCCATCCATTGGTCATCTTGACCATCATCACATCGGTTCACCAATACCTTGGGATGGCTTAGAGCGTAAGTGCTAAATGCCCCCTATCCTGAACTATTTCGTCTTTGATCCATTCTAAGGGAAGGTATGTAAGAAGCCTCTATGAGATTCAATCCCACCTTCCATTGGTCGCCTCGACTATCTTCCCGTCAGTTTACCAACACACATGAACTACGAGGTCTTTGATCTTTGCCAATGTAGAGTATGTAGGAAGCCTCCACAAGGTTCAATCCAACCATCTATCTGGGCCCCAGGTCCTCTTTCACATTGGTTCACCCCCATCCTACATGACATTAAAATGTGAAACTCAATTAGTGGTAACCCATTATCTCCCTCGATCAATGGTAAGTCGTTGTTTCCACTAGTCACCAGTAAGCCATTTCACCCACCTAAATTATGAGGTCATTGATCTTTGATAAGGAAAGGTACATAGGACACCTCCCCGAGGCTCGATCCCAAAAACCACTGGACCCCATAACCTCCTCCATGTTGTTTCCCCAACCCACATCCCACATGAACTATGTGGGTTTGTTCATTGTCTCCTAGACAGGGTACGTTGAGAGCCTTTATGAGTTCCAACCCTATCTGGTAGTAAGCCGTCAGGACCCCATCCAGCAGTAAGACATTGTGACCCATTCCAGCTGTTAGCCTTTGAGACCCATTCTAGTGGTAAGACGTTGGGACCCCAATTAGTGGTAATGCGTTGCCAACCCCATTAAATAGTATGACATTGACATCATCATCTAGCGGTAAGATTTTGGGACCCCATTCAGCAACAAGTCATTATCACCCCCATTCAGTGGTATGCCATTGACATCTACATCAAGTGGTAAGCCATTGTGACCCCATCCAGTAGTAATCCATTGAAATCCCCAAACGTTTGTATGTCATTGCCAAATTAACTATGCGGAATTTGATTCCTTGCCAATGGGATACGTAAGAAGCCTCTTCTAGACTTAATCCCAACATCAGCATCGTCCTCGTGATGACTCAATCTCATTCCTTATCCACTCTATTAAGCCTTCCATCATCCATCCTGATTCTTACCTATGACGCCTCATCCTGGGGGTTTCATGACACCCCCCATTAACATTAAAAATCATTCAAGAGGCTAACCACACGTTGGACTCAACATCAGTGTTCCATGCTGAGGTTTCACCCATCTGATCCACTCTTATCAGTGTTCTGATTAGTCCGATCCATATCTAATAGACGTTAAACCTGCGGAATAGCCTGTGTTAAACATAGGATGGTGAGAAAAACCTCAGATATACACCCATGGCATAAATTCCCCTACATTCAATGTGGGATTCCTCGGGATTCTATACACTTGAGAATCCCTATAATAATGGGAAGAAACCCAGACGTGCCAGAGTCCCAACATCCAGACAGGCCAGTGATTTCCAACATGACTACTCCCCTAACTGAAGGTTGCTACCCTGACTGGACCCTTGTGAATGTCCTGATAGAATCAGTGTAATTAAATGATGTCCATAATGATATTTCACTCGGAAGAGTTTCACGAACAATATCTTAAATAATTAAGGGAGACCCAGACTAGGTGACGAGTTCTGAGGAAGCATTCATGGAAGGAATAACCAACATCCCATTATCCTGTTTTGATCAACGATCAAATTTCCTTGAATAATGAAAAGATGTCTCCCTCCTTTGGATAGTGGGAATGCATGGAAACAGGTGAGCGTCCTCCACAGACGGATGTGCGCGCCCCATCGAAAGCGTTGGAAACAGGAAAATTTATGGGATTTATAATCTCCATGTTCTGTGAGTTCATAGATCTATTCATAATAATATTCATAGATGATATCATGATTAACAAAAATTTATTGGAGAAGCAAGAAAAACATCTCATAATAGTCTTGGGGGTTCTTAGATGTCACTAACTCAATGGAATGTTGTCCAAGTGTAAGATTTGGATATGTTAGGTGAATTTCCTCAAGCGTGTCTTGTCTCTATAAGGTGTGGATGTAGATACATTAAAGGTTGAAGACATTTTTTTGGGAAGCACCCATAAACATAGAAGAGGTTCATATAATACATGCTCTTTTATGCCATCATCAGATGTTTTTTTCCAATTTCATTATAGTAGAAACATCATTTACAAATTTAAATATGAAAAATTAGGATCTTGTGTGGAGTGGGTAGTGTCTGGTAGTATTAAATTACCTGAATGGTAATTTGGTTAGTAATCCAATTCTTCAGTTAAATGATGAGGATGTATTGTTTGAGGTGTTTTTGGACCCTTCCCATTTCGGTTTTGGGATGTGTTCTGATGGACCATAAGGTGTTGATATATTACGGGTCTAGAAATTTATGACACCATGACTGAAACAATTTCTCTCATGATCCATGACATGTATTTGTTGTGTTTTGGTTGATGTGGTTGTGGAATTACCACATTTGTGTGCCCTTTTTTGTCTTTATGGATCAAAAAAAATTTAGGTATGCATTTTTCAGTGCGATCCAAATCATTGGTAGGATAGGTGGATAGTGTTTCTCCAAGAATATGATCTTAATATCTCTTTAACCTTAATAAATTATAATATTTTTTTAAATTCAATGTGCAATAGGTAACATAAGAGGTTTTTTTGAGAATATACCAATTCTTGGAGAGGGATGATGGAGTTGGCATCCATGTACATGGTTGAATGTTATGAAGGTGATGAATGTTTATTACTTAAGATAATAATGAAAAATTCATTGATTCATCTAGTGGAGGTTTCATTGTGGGGAGACTCAAAGGTAGAGGTGATGCAAAATTGTCTTTTCCATGGTGATGCTCGATTGGGATGGTCATAGGATAGTCGGAACTAGATGTTGTTTCATGGATAGTGGTTTGTTACTACAGTGATTTGTAACAAATTCCTTGGTGAGGTTCATAGATCAACTATATCAGTACACCCATGAGTTTATAATATTTACCATTTCTATATGATTTTATACTTATGGACATGTATGAAATGGGATGTGGCAGATATTGTGGCAGGGGGATTGGTTTACCAACTAGTGAAGGATGAGAATCGTGTTGAATGTGTGTTTTGAAACTCTTCGATGTTCCTGAATTGAAATGGGGTGACTTATAGATCAATTTCATCATTGTGTTACAAATGTCTAGAGGAACATATGATTTTATCTGGTTGATAATGGATCAATTGAATAAATCAGTTCACTTCTTATGGATCTAGAATTCGAGAAGAGTAGATTCATTGGCTAAGAGGTATGTGGACAAAGTGGTATAGATTCATGGAGTTATGATTTCCATTATCTCATAATGGGATGCATGGTATACCTCATGAGTCCCAAGGGGAATTTATAAGGCCTTTTCACTTAGTTATGCCTCAGAACAAATTTCGAACCTTAGAGAGATTGGGAAACTCAGAAAACAATCCATATTTTAGTGGATATGTTGTGGGAGTGTGTTGAGATTATTGATGGACTAGAGGTATGAAACCTGAACTTGGTTGAGTTTTCATATAATAATATTTATCAATATTCCATTTGGAGTGGCCTAATTTGAGGTGTATTATGGGATAAAATTTAGTTAAATGTTTTGGTGGAAAATGGTTGGGGAGACAATTGTTCTTGGTTTTGATGGTGTGCAGAGCCTGCCATAGAAAGTTCAACATGTTCATCAATTCAATAAATAAGCATAGAATCAATATATTTTGTCTGATGATTGTGACTGGAGTTACGTGGTGTTCTGGGTACCATGTTTTCTTTAAGATCACCTACCAATTTGGGTAGAAGAGTCATGATAGAGAATGTTATTTTTACCCTAGGTTCGTTGGGCCTCCTGAGGTATTTGGGATAGTTGATGAGGTGACCTATCAGTTTGCATTTTCACCATGATTTTAGAAGAATCGTGAAGTCATTTACATATCTCATCATCTTCAGTTTCATCATAATGACTCCCATGTCACTGTCTAGGGAATGTTGGATATCAACGGTGATGTGACATTTATGGATCATCCACTGGTGATCCATGCTCATTGAGATAATGTTATTGGTGAAAAAACCGTTCAATTTTTTCATGTATTGTGGAGGCACAATTTCTTGGAGGAGAGTAAATGGTAGCATGAGACACATATCCATGAATAGCACCTAAATCTTTTTTTTGTGATTTAATTTTCTCCATTATTCATTTTGAAGTGAAGTTTGGATCATTTTTTATGAGTTGAGATGTTATCATTATTTATGATAGTGTGTGGTGTCTTGTACTATAAAAACCTCACATTTTGAAAGAGGAGGACTTAATTCTTAATCGATATGCATTAATTTCTATGTGATTATATCCATGGGTAATGTTAGTGATTCTGATTGTGGATAGTATATTGATGTGGATGAAATTATTCCCATATTCATGTGTTTGGTAGGACTAATTTATTAATTTTTTGGTACTATAGTTTGTTAGTTATAGTGGTTCTTGGTTTGGGTTTCATAAAGGTTGATATGGTTGTCTAGTGGTTGTATTGTTTTTTGGTTCTCAAAGAGGTGGCAGATTGTGGTTTTGGTGATGTGGAATTGTTGTGTGGTTGTGGTTATTTGCTTTTGTCATGTTTATCTATTGATAGTTTTTAAGTATTATGATATCTTTGGGAGGTATCTCGTAGGTTGGTAGTTTCGACCCATTTTTCATCCATGATTGGTTTTTGGATTCTTGGGGGAGATAATAATTTGAGTGGTTTCTTATCTAATGTTATATGATTTCATGTTGCATTAATTTTCTTGTTTTTCTCATGGAGGTGTTTGGATTTTTATCAGAGGTATTTTGGAGAATTCTAGTTTCTAAAGGATGTAATAAGGGGGATTATATGTTGTGTAGCCAAATTACACAACGTAAAAGTAAGTGTTGTAGGTTGTCTGGTAGGTTTCATGATGTGATGATATTTTACAAGAGATGAATAATGTTTTTACGAGTGTGTAGTATTTTGGGGTTAGAACAGTAAAAATAAATTCTAGAGGATACAAATTTTTTAGTGAAAAATAATCCTCAGGTATTACATGATGTGAATGGGAATCATGTAACGTTTTAAAATTCTTTTATCATCCAAACAATCATTAATTTTTCGATGGTTTTATTTTCCTCTCATTTTCGATGAACTCTAGGATACCCTAGGCATTTTTCTTGCACTTCTTCCTCCCGATTCGATCCATTTACCTCAGTGGTTGTTCATCAGTGATCTATGGTTTATCATTGGAGAGTTACCATACCATCATGGTTGTTCTCATCCATTATTCCCATAGGGATCCAAATCTATTATTTTTATTGGTATTTTGGTGCTTTTGGGTTTCATTTTGTTGGATCATCAATGTGATATTGTATGATCATAAAGTTTCATGGTGAAGATATGGTTTGCGGGAATTCTTCATTGGCCAACGGTTCATATATATTTAAATGATTTATTGAGGTATGATTTCCATTCTCTTCATTTTACATCATATGGGATAATAATTAAAACTAGTTATCATTGTATTATGGAAATTCCAGATTACATCAATGATAAATAATCTATTAATAAAAATTAATTGGGAAATGGGATATGATCCACAGGTTTATTAATCATCTATAGTTTTGGTGAAAATTTGAATACATGGGATAAATTTCCATTAAAAATTGTGGGTGTTTGGGGATTTTATTTAACTCGATAATTCTATGATGATTGTTACATTGTTTTAAAATTTTTGGTTTCACACTAAAAATGAAAATTGACATTCCATTTATACCTGGATAATAAATTGGATGCCCTAGGATTCAGTCTATATGATAACATCTTAATGTAATGTGTGGGAATGTGATAAATGTTCTTGTGAAACTGTAATTTTTTTTATTTGATTTGTAATTTCTTGTGATCTTACATTTGAGGGAAGGGTATTTCATGTTGTTGTATAGTGGGTTTGTGATGGGGGTTTTATTATTGTATAATATGGATGCAAAGCTAGTTCTTTCGAAATTATTTTGATGGATGTGGTTGTGGGTTGGGGGTTTTCTTTGGTCAGTACAGTGGTTTGATCAGTATGAATTTGATGAATGATAGTAGTGATCGGTATGTGTAATTAACCTAAATATTTTCCATGAGAAACAAGAATAACGATCCACCTCTTATCAACAGGTCTTGGTACAACTTTTCATTAGTGTGAAGCTGTGTAAATTTATCAAGGATTTAAACCTTCTGAAATGGCTTGGACTGTGTTTCTTATTATGTGGAATTCTTAGAAATTTTCTGAGTAGTGGTGGAATGATTAAATAATTTTTTAATAAATAAACATGGTATTGGTTTTGTTTTTATTATAGAGTGATTAAGGGTAACTAATGGGTTGGGAACGTGAAATGGTTTTTTTGTGTTGTTGTGTGGTGATGTTCTTTAAAATGTAGATGTAAAATTGATAATGTTGTGATATTGTTTGACTATTTCTGAACAAATAGTTTGGGATAAAGTGTGTAACACTTTACATATATTTGTATATTAATTTTATTTCTATAAACTCCCAAAACTTGTTGAGAACCATGTGGTAAACTCCTATATCATTAAGCGCGCAGGGGGGGTGTATTGGACAACATTTGGTGATGAGTATAGATGGATGTGAACCATCAATTTTCTGATATCTATTTCAAGTGAGGTAGCCGTGGCACAAGTTGTGTGGGATGGATATCTGATAGTGTCTTGTATGGTGACTATAAATGCTCATGTGTATTAGAGAGAGATGTAATGGTCCACAGGTCTTTGGGCGAGATGTGAAATCCCATGTATTTTCGATCATGGATATTTTTTATTTCCCAAGTGTCTTCAGTTTATGATGGTGACATGCATTCTGGTGAGCATTCGATATAAGATGACATGTGTTGCGTGGAAATGGTTTGTGAGAGAATGATTAGTCATGAAGAAAATGTTTGTTTTGGAAGTATGTATTCAGATTCCATGTTATGTTTGGGAGGGATGTGTTGGTAAGAGCAGTGGTGTATGGGTGCGATGGAATTTGTTATACCGAATGACTGTGTGCATTAGTATGTAAGACATTTCTTGATATCATAATACTAGTTGGAATGTGGTGTGGGTTACCCTGTCATCAATGTTCATTAATTCATATTACATTAAAATAATTACATTACATATATTGTGTACATTAGTGGGGTTGGGATGGTTAGTATACCTTTTTTGGAGTTATTAGATTCTACTGTTTTCTAACAGCTGCATTTTGATGATTCATTCACAAGTTCTTGAGTGAATTATTTCCTACAGATTATGCTAGTATGATCACCCTAAGTATTTAAAAATTCATTGAGGTTTCTAGGATGATTTCGTGGAAAATTTTGGTCATTATAAGAATAGACCATATAACAACTACATTATCACTGATTTTTCATTAATCTTGGGTATTTACTTTGGAGACATTATTGTATTTGTATCAGTTCTACTTTCTTCATGCATGTGGTGTATTTTTTGGATTTATCTTTTATATAATTTCTTAGAGTTATAATGGATGACTCATTATATATCCCAATTATGTTTTTTATAAATTTTAATTCCCCCCATATTGTGATATTTGTACACCCTTTGTGCTAGTTGGCAATCCAGAGCCAATTAGAGGTTGGAATCAAGGGGTCATTGTATACATTTCATCATTTCCATGAAAATAGTGGTGCCTTTGTAGGGATGTGGTAATGAAATGTAAAAGTTTTCCATGATCAATGGTTATGTTAACTAACTAATAATGTTTTTATTCAACATTAAGGTATTTTACCACAATTTGATTTCAAATATTGAACTTGTTAGGATGAAGAATATACAAATCAGAGGGTTAATGGACATTCGTCACCTCTATGTATATTTTCCAACAATTATAGTTCCCCTTCATATGTATGATTTACTAATTGAAATTAAAACTAGAATCTATATACTCTCATACAACAATTTATAGACTTGATATGATTTGATCTAGTTGAACATTTATTATGAGGAGTACGTAACCCTTAGATAACCATAGGGAACCACATACTACCCAGTGAATCTATTTGGTAAAAATAATACTATCGTAATTAAAATCATTAAATTCACTATATATCCATTCCACACCATTAGAAATTGGTTTAATTATATATGTATGAATTAATTAGTAAATATCACGAGTATCAAGTCTATCCCATGGTCATTGAGAAAGTGTTCTGTATCCTCTCCTCCAACTATATAAAGTCAAACCCTTTAAAATATGAATTATCAATGGGATATAAAAGCATTAAGGTATTTTTTAGGTATATAGACTTATTAAACAAACAATATATGATAAAGGAAATTTAAATTATAACTTGAATAGGATACCCAATTGAGTTTTTATTTCCCCAGTAATACATTTTTTATATTTATCGAAAAATTAAAACTATTTTTTGAAAGTGTATTCCCTTACGAAGACTCATTACGTAACACACAATATACATGTGTGGTGAGTACTAACAAGAAATATTTAATTATATAAAATAGATTTTAATAATTCCTCATGTCAATATTCTCCCAAACCCATAGAAGCCTGTAGTTAATTAAGTGGACACCCTCTATCATTTCGTGGAACATTTAGATAATAAAAAGAATAAGGGCAGTGAAAAGAACATTTTTTATCTCAGTATCATTCTATTTTAAATACTGGAAATATATTAATCCATTTATAATTGTATCTTTTTCATAATATTCTGTTTAAAAATGAGAAAAAAATCTTTGTATCAGAATGATATGCATTTAATATCTCACTTAGATCTGGTAACTTATACTATAAACTACCCCTTGTTGTTAGGGAAATTGGTGTGTTGTTATATGATTTTGCATCATTTTGGAACCACCTTTATCCATTAGAAAGAATAAAGTAGAAAATAATTAGATTATATATTATGTTCCTATCCAACCCATTCAGAAAAACCCCTATATGTTTACTTCCTTGATGAATCCATACTTTATCGATTACAGTACACCGTGTTGGAAGATGAATTTCGAGGGCTATTCCAATACCACAACTAAAATAATTCTCAATAACCAATAATAAATAGAGTGTTACTTGGGATTCTACTCGTCACATGAAAATGTACTATATTTCATTACACATTCTTATTATCATAAGAGCGCACCAAATATGAGGTTGAGTACTATGATGTTATTACTAGAATCATATTGGCAGTTGAGATTAAATTACCCCTACATCTGAAGGGGGGCTCCGATATAGTAATATAGTCGATAAATTGTGACTTTGTTATCGGGAAAAGTTAAATTATAATCTTATAGAGAAAAATTATTTATAGACTTCTTATTTTCCATCATGTCCTGTGTGGACTAAATTTCGACAATTATAGAATTATTGAACCTAATCCTTAAAAGGCCTCGATAATTTTTTGAAAATACCTAAAAATAAAATGTTTTATTCAAGTAGTTTATCAATGGTGAATCACCCCAATTTATTTGAAAGATACTGATTGAGTATACTTATAAATGATTCTTGTATTGAATGAGTAGTCACGATTCTTAAGATATATATTCATGTGGTAGACAATAAATCTAATATTCCTTTCACATTTTTGATAAAAGAAATGAATAAAATATAATTGTGATGATTCTTACAAAAATTATTGATGGTCAATAATTTATCAAAAATAATTAATGAATCAAAGGACAACATTTAAAATATTCCTACAAACATTTTCATGTAATTATGGAAATGTAATAAATTATTCATAGTTGAAGATAATAATAAATTCATCATTCATTAAATATAGTCCCTCAGTTCCATGATAACATTGATATGGTAAAATAAATATAAACGAGGTATTATCACGAAATGAATAAAATAGATGTAAGTAATTAATATATTGAATATGTAAAAAATATAATTTCTCAATGGTTAATGAGCATAAATAATCCAGGTAAAATTGAGATGTGTATGTAAAAACTATACCAAAACTATTTATTTATTCATTAAGTGAACTAAAATCATGTGTTAAAGATTTAACATTTTTATAATTCAATTGTCGAACTATATTAATACATATGTTACCAAACATATTTTACTTATACAATATTATCACTCATTAAATTAAATAATTTTAATTACCATCATCATTTGGGGTGTTAACTTCTACATTTTTTCATGTGTGTTTGGATTAAAAAAATATAGTCTTTTACTAATTATAATGGACTATTAATATTTATTACATAATAATGAATATATATATCATATTAATTAATTATATTCATATTTATTACCATTCTTAAAATTTATTATGATAAATTAATTATAGTACCATGCATATAATTTGGTATGTAGGTACCCACGAGTGATATTTCCATTTTTACATAGATGGAAAAAATAAATATTAAATAAAAATCACAATAAAAATCCCTTAAAATAAAATAAATATAACATCTAAACATTATATCCATCATACATACAAAATATAGTTGATAGTGGTGGAAAATAAATCTAATCACTATGTTGACTTTGAAGTCCAGACATACACATGAGTGATACTTTTAGGTACAATTTGATGTATAAGAGGTTGTAAACTATAGTTCCATCAGTATAACAACATCAAAATTATTTTATATCACTATAATTCTTATTTTTTAATGATATAACATTTTATAATATATAAAACATTAAACAAAATTGAAGGTTTTTGGTTATGATCTGCGCCTCCGCCTTGAAATGTGTCATTTGAATTAAAAGTTTTGTCATGAAGAATTTATATTTGTAGAATTTCTGATGAAATATTATAAATGTTGGGATTCTAGAAATACTTTTATTTATTTCTTATTCAGTATAAATGTGTTAAATTTTGTGAATAAGGTGAGAGAGTATATTCCCTTTTATATGATAGTAGAGGGAAAATAAGAAATATCAAATAAATTATCATTGATATATAGTAAAATTAATGAAAAAAATTAAAAAAATTGATAAGTATTAAAATGTATTATTATATCATATTTAATTATATTAATATAATAATATTTATAGAGGTTTAGGTATAAATCCTAGAATTTCACTTTCATTTTCACCATTGAATAATTGTTTCAATCATATTTATGGTAACAAAATGTAATATTCATAAATGTTAATTTAAGGAAAAATAAAATAAAACTATCACAATATATTAATTTTAATATATAAAAATATTGATTTTATTTTAATTAAGTCATTTTTTATATTTAGCATAATTTATTCTTAAATAAACATTGAAAACCAAAAGAAAATATGTTTTTATAAATGAATTCGTAATCATAAATTTGAATTTTTCTAATTCTAGGAATGTTTATAACAATAAAGGAAACAATACAAATATTTGGATTAATATATAATCACTCAAATTAAATTAAAAATATATTTCAATAAATAAATATATATTTTATTAAAAAGAAAATTATTTTAATGAATAAAACAAATTTTTATAGCGTAGTTATTTTATCCACAAAAATAAACTTATAAAAATATTGAGTAAAATAAGGATTCATATGTATTTAATTAGATTTTTTAAAATATTATTTTGTTTGATTTTGATAAAAATAAAAACCTTATGGTTCATTTATATTTATATAAATGACAATTTCTATAAATAAATATAATTTTAAATATATATTGAAAATTTATTTTAGAAAACTAGTAATAATTCAATGTAACAGAAAATATAATAATGGTATAAGAAATTTCAATAATTTAATGAAATAAATGTGTAATTAATTTTAAATTTGTTATATTTTCCTTTGATGAAATACAATATACCACTCTTCATGGTGAAAATCATATTTTTGATTAATAATCCTACATTATTAAAATATATATATATATTTATAATGGATTAGTCAATTTATTTTCATTATATAAAACTGTAATAGAATTTTATTATGGTTCATCTTAACCTAGAATTTCATTTATGGAATGATATCCAAAAATCTTGTTTATTTGAAAGTAAATATTTCTAAAATATTTTTTTGTGACATTATAAATACCTTAAAATTAATTTCTCAAATGAAATTTTATTTCCCTATCATGGAAAAAGGGATATAAAAATTCATTGTCACTTCCTCAAGTTCTAATGTAGACTCCTCAAAATTGTGATTCCTCTTATTAACAGTGACCACCTAGGTATTCACTTTTCATCGATCATTATCTGTAATATAGAAGATTTATGTTTATTATTCTAAAAATAATGACTGTGATCATGGGGTACAACCTATGTGTTATGAAATTTTATTGATAATTCATGTACATACATAGGATATATACCATGAAAAAATCATTAACACGAGAGGTATTTTTTTTGGAGTTTCCATGTTATAAGAAACATTCTATTCCAAATTTAGATTCATGATGGGATGGACATACATTGGGATAACCATTTAATTCTTACCAGATTGCATACTAATCTACAATGGAGATATTTATAGGAGTGAATTTTCCCTAACCTCAAATTCATGATTACCCCAATGATTTTTAGCCATTCACTTATATTAATTATAATTTTCATTTATTTATTTTTGAATGGATCCAACCTTCATTACCATTTCCATAGATATATCATGTCTCCATAACATTCATTCACCATTTTTATATTACCATAGAAGAGTGATTAATTACATTTTATTGATTTCATGATATGAATCTATCTGAATTCATGAGGAAAATTGTTTTTAGTGACATATTCTTGAGGAAGGTGTTTATCCACAAAAAATAGAGAATGAAGTGAATAATAAATCAATATATATATTAAGGTTTAATTTTTCTCTAATATATAAAATATATTTTGGGATGATATGTTGTTTTTAACAACAACATTGTATTTAGATAATGCTATCAAAATAAATAAAACATTTAGGTAAATCAATTATACTGATAAAATAATATAGAATATAGTACTCCTTGAAACATTAACAAATCCATATTGAATACAATTAAAATATGATAGAGTTAAATATTATCAAATATCGATGAAGTTTAATG
Organism: Viscum album; assembly: GCA_963277665.1. Classification (NCBI taxonomy): domain Eukaryota; kingdom Viridiplantae; phylum Streptophyta; class Magnoliopsida; order Santalales; family Viscaceae; genus Viscum; species Viscum album. Next base: position 2,031,139,569 of record OY728135.1, read on the forward strand.
CCAACAAAATCAGATTACTAATACCCAATATTATAATTTATATCGGTGTATTTTGAGAAATTGATGAAACAATTATTGTTGATGTTCCCCAATTTCAATTGTTTTATAGGAAATGATGGTAACATTACATTAAAAAATTTCCCTCAATCATTAATTGATGACATATGTTTCACCAATATAAAATCTCATCAATATATCTATTCTTTTTTTTTGAACATTATATAAATTTTTTGATTCCTATACATCTTCCTCCATCCAGTATGAATTAAGTAATGCAATCTATGAGATTCTTCAAAATGAATTTTAATTTAATCAGGATAAATGATACATATACTCATTTCACGATCCATATGATTCGATTATTATAAAGAAAAATGATTCTACATTTCTCACCATAATTCACATCTCCACTTCCTTTTTTAAGCATCATTTATAATTAGATGAATGTATAATAGAAAAATAATATTATCTGATAATATTCTCCCGATCCAAAATTTTCCATGTTCTATCCATTGAAAATTCATTAATAGTTGATATATTTTAATAAACCTCATTTATATTCTAGCATGATTTATTCGACCCATAGCATCATCCACCCTTTTCTGCGTTTAAGTGGAAAAATGAATTGATCAGTCATATTATTTATTTATGTAATAGTGTCATCTAAATATTAGATTCAATTATTTATTGGTGAAAATATACATTAATATTTTATGAATGGTACATATAACCCAAATATTAATTTATTTGTAATTAGTCTATATCAATATTTCAAATATAGGAATTTCGGAATCTAAGTTATTATTCGGGTATTTTTTATCATGACTGATCAATTGAATTGAATCCTAAGATATCATTGTATAATTTTTTATATGAATACACCATAGATTATCATTCAATTAACAACTAGTAATCAAATACCCATGTCCATTATATGGTAGTGTGAGTACAAGGGCACTGACCTATATTGTATTTTGTTCCACGAAATTTACATATCATTGATATTTATAAAATACCATAACTCCATTCATAGTTAACATGAAGATGAAATTAGTTTTTATAGTTATATATTTTAAAATTCTCCAAAATTATCATGTAAACCATTGAAAAATATGGTCATCATTCACATTCTTTGGTATTTGAAACTATTATTTATTTAAGATTTTTCTTTGACGGGACCACTGATATACCCTATCATGAGATTATATGGCCCAAAAAATAAAATATTATATTACCAAAAAATACACAATTAATATATAATATAAAAATCCAACATTCTTTTGATATTTATAACAATCCTCTTGTTATTTTCATGCACTATTTTAATATTTCAGGATATTAGAATATCTTCTATATTTTCAACCACTAATAAATTATTTTAATATGAAATGATATATTCATAAAGGATAAAATAAATGTTGGGGAATTATTGATTCTAAATGAAATAAATATAATTTCATAGATTCCACACCACGAATGGGTGTTTTTTTGGATTTTCAATACATTTATCCAAAAATTTATAATATAAAAATCGAATATCATTAAAGTAAAAATACTTATATCTTAATAATTCATCATACGAACAAATAAATATACAAAATTTAATTGTTATTATTAATTATTATAATTCTATATCCCCAATAACAAATTCAAATATGAATTGATCCATCGCTCTTATTAGTAAAACAAACATGTCAACCCCATAGTAAATCACATGACCAAATTAATACCAAATAATTATTTTCCTCGCATTTAATATTCAGTTCCTACATATCTTTTTGGGCCATCTACTATGGAGTACTAAATATTGTTGCAAAAATATGTGTCGATTAAATTTAAAACATTAAATCCCTATTGAAATTAATACAAGAAACTCTTCATAAAATACCTCCTCAAACTCTAGTGAAATTACCATATCATTGATTATGTGTTTCTCTAAAGAAATTAAAAAAAAATTAACTATATGTATTACTATATAATGTAAATAATATTCATGTTTTGTAACATATATATTATAAATATTGAAAATAATATGTTTTACAATAATAAAATATGATAACTATAATAATTAACAATTGATATTGTGTTTCCTGAGAAAATTCAAATAGATACAAAAAATCAAATCATATATAACTCATGGAAGAATATAAATATTTGATGGAAAAAATTCCCACATTTTATCAATATAGGAGAAATAATATATGTGAAATGTTATCATTGTTCCATCATGGGATTTTAATACAAATTCTATATCTATTCACTGATTATATGAGTTAACATTCCAATTTAGTTTTCATAATAAAAATTAATTAGTATTTTTAATCTCAAATATGATACTAATATAATTTAGAACACATGTCAAATGAATAAATTCATTGTTTTATCTATAGTACCATACTAATAACAAAATTTTTTCTATTACCCCCATAAATCAGAAATCATAGGAATCATTATTTTGAAATAATTCATAAGATATATAAATAATTTCACCATTTAATCATCATATGACACCTTGGGTATATTCTTATTCATCACAGGTCTTCCATAATTAAAATCCCTTATAAATCATATCATTGGAAATGAAAATTTACATAAAATATTCCCTAAAAATTGTAAAATAGTGTAGTAAGTGTACATTCACTATAAATTAGAATGAGTGACATTATATACTTAAAGAGATCTTTTTAAGATAATTACCCATAGATTCATATAGAAATTAACAAAACACTAATCATTTATCATATGTGGTATTAATATATAAGAAAACCACACTCTATTATTTAACATTTCACATGATTTTCACTTATATATTTGACTATCCAATGGGTCCTTATAAATATTTCATAATTATATACTCCGAAAGAAATTAAACATTTTTATACAAACAATATCAAAAAAATTCAATTATAAATATAATATTTCTAATAATTATTATTCATTACCTATCAGTATTATCCACACCAATTCCATAAGGGATTATACTATTTATAAGGTCAGAAAAGTTAATTACTAGTACATCATGGATCAATTTCTTTTCCCATGAATATTATCATAGTTATAACCCTTAATATTAATATCATAATTAAAACACTTATTCATAACCATTGGAGGATAAATAATAGTATTTGTTAGATTATATGTTCTTTGAGGGTAATAATAAGAATCATAAATAAATGTTAAAAATAGACAATAAAATAGAATTTATTGTATAAGAACATGATCATGACATATAATAATCATACCTAATCAATAAAATATCATTATTCAAAAACATGTTGACTTTTTCTTTAAAAAATACATAAAATATAATTGAATTTAGTTATCAATAAAAATTACACATCCAAAATAACATTAAAAAATAAGTCATATGATTGTTTGATATATATAATAGTAGAATATAATTTCTCTTGTCAATGATATCCACTAATACTATCATTGTGGATTTGGTGCACTCACCAAGCCAATATTTTTGAAGAAATGTTCACTATTATGAAAATCATGTCGGACAAAGTACAATACTGAATAGTTTTCACTATGCATTCAATCCATTATTATCTCTTGAAATAACTATATAAACCCAATAAATTTTAAAATTATATAATTTTGGGCACACCTATAAAATAATGTATACAATATATATTTGTGCCAAAATATAATAAAATAATAATCATAGCATCTTATAACAACACATATAAATGATACAAGTTTCTTAAAAATTTTGTCAAAAAAATTAAAAATCATAAAAAATAAATATTAAATAAGGTATTATTAGATAATATACATTTATATCTTATCAAACATCAATGGATATTGTTATAGATAAAAATATAATTAAAATATTATAATAACAATTGTTGAGAAAAATTACAATAAAATTATAAAATAAATTATTTGTAAATCAATATGTTCCTCTATAATATAGAAAAAAAATTTATGAACATAAACATAAAATATTACAATGTAATCTGTAATTAATTGAGTATTAAGGTTGTTTAGAGAATCTGTTCCGGATGTGTACATTAGAACATATATTCGATACTCATTTAATGTAAAAAGTCTATTATTCCTCATTTGGAAAACAGAAAGAATCTTTTTTAATAATACATATATAATTAAATAAATAATCATTATTAATTTAGAAAATATTTTTATGATAGTAAAACAAATAGTTTAGAATTCTAAAGGAAATATTTACTAGGACTGAATAATTTCTAATTGAATTTATAAATAAAGTAATTTTTTCTTAAATATATTATTTCATATTCTATATAACCTTATTAGTGTAAAAGAAAGAATAAAATAATGTACTGTTAAAAATTTATATGAATATAATAATGGATTTAATGATTATGTATTAAATATAATATTAATTTATCAATTTAAATTTAATCATAATCAATCTATATACAAAAATGATATGATTATGTTAAATTGAAGCCTAATGTTTTAAACTATTTCTAAGGGAAATATTTTTCTTTATATTTGAAAAAATAAATTTGAAATTATATATCTAAACCATATTAATAATTCTAAAACCATACATTGTTTAAACTTAACATGTTATATATTGTTCATTAACTCAAATTTATTATCACCATAAATTCATGTGTTAACTAAATCATTTTTCTTATATGTTTTGGAAAAATTCTTATTATATATGAAAATTTATTATGGATTTTCATCAAAATGCTTTTAATAAATATATAAATATATCATAAAATCATTATAAATATATTTATTATAATACATAAAAGTCTGTGATGAAAAATAAATTACATCACAACATATAGATGGTAGTATATAGTTATGCACGGGTGATGTTTCCTTTTTTAGGAATGTAATGAAGTAATGGTAAATAATAATTCTCCTTTCTAGAATAATTATTATATAATATATATAAATAATGATTTATATAACCATCATAATAACTAACAAATGATGATTTTTTTAAAATAGTATTTTTCTCTACGTGGAGGAGGTAGACTGCATGTTCATATTTGTTACATATTATTATAAATTTTAGTATATAATAGGTTGTAAATTTTATGAAATTTAAGGAACCAATATTTAAATATATGTATATTACATCATTTTTTATTAATATTCATTACATTTAAAAAAACATGCCAGAGAACCAAACTATTTTAGTGTCTTTAGAAATAAGGGAATTAAATATTCTATCTAGTGAATGATATTAAATATTTCCCATAAATATCTCCACCATTAGTGATTCAACCTAAATAATTTCATCATAGCCTATGGAAAGGAATCATAAAAAAGGCATGAGCTCAAATAAACAGTATGGGTAATCAAATGGAAAGTGTAAACATAACATGAAAAATGTGTATAAAGATTAATCACACCATTTTATTTTCATACACTACATGTTAGATATCATAATAATGATTGGATGTTCCTAAGACATAGATCATAATAGAGTTTAGATAATATTTCATGAAAGTATAATATATTAATAATACATGAGATTTGTGTTATTATCATTGGTTTATAACTTTTTGAACCTGTACAAATAGAAACAGGTTCACTCATTATGATAAAAACCTGAAATCAGTCCCCATCATCAAATATGGACATGAAACAAGTTCCTTGAATAACATTGTGAACATGTAATTAGGCCCACACAGAATCTTATGGACATGAAACCTTGTCCATGTATAACATTATGAATGTTGAATCAAGTTCATACAAAACCATTTAGACATGAAACCATTTCCATGCATAATGTTATGATCATGTAATTTAGTTCACATATAACAGTATCAACATGTAATCAGGTTCACATTTAAACTTATGGGAATGATTCTAGGAGATTAATTAAAATTTGAACATGCAATAAGGTACACTCATAACATTTATAATATTTAATTAGGTTCACACATATACTTATGGATGTTAAACAATGTCTATGAATAACATTTATTCTCATCAGTGATCCATTTTTTACCCAATTAATTAGAGGAATACATTGATCCCACCCATATCTTTACAAAATCACTCATACATATGAAATATGTAAATAAAGAATTTATCATATCTTGAAAGATAATAAAATATGGGTTTTATAAACATAAAACCAAAACCAATACAATGAATTTAGTATAATTTACATTTAATCACATTATAACCTATACAATTGAGATAGGTTTTATAAAAATTTCATCGATATGTATCCCATGAAATGAATCAGAATTCATAATAGTATAATATGTGAAAGAGAAATACATGTTGTAAAAAAAATTTCATTTAAAACATAAAACATTTATGAAATAATATTAATGAAACCATTGGGTAAATTCTTATAATGGAATGAGTAGCACGAGCAAATGTCATATTAGATGGAAAATAATGTGGAATTATTTTTTAAAAACATTTCTCGAGGAAAATATCCTCTATTAATTTAAAAGTATTTTTAAATAAAAAAACCTTTTGAAACATTTCTTCATTGAGAAATAATTGAAAACTTATAAAGAATGCTTGAAATCATTTTTAAAATACTTTTTCCTAAAAAATTATGAAATAAGAATCAAAATATTTTTAAAAAATTCATATAAAACTCATTAATATATTAAAAATATATTTTGAAATAGTTTCTGAAATAATTTCATTTAAAATAATTATAAAACATATAAACGAATATTTTGAAATCATTTCATATAATAAATCACTACGGAAAATCGTTTTCATAGAAAATAACATTCAAACCATATAAATGAAAATTTTAAAATAGTAAATCAATTTTTAAATCTTTTTTATTGATAATGATCTTTATAAATAATTTGAAAACATTTCGGAAATAATTTTTTATTTTTTTATTTGAAAACATTGATTTTGAAATAAAATAGATTTCTGAATGATGAGAGAAATACTGTAAGATTTTAAAAAAACATGTCCTGCTATATCCTAAGTACCAATCATTTATAAAATTTTACTAATACATGTATATTTCAACACTAAACATATTAGAGGTAAATAAATTAGTATTCTTCAGTTATGTATTATTATATTTAATGAAATTAATCAATATCATAAAAAATCATTGAAAAGCGATGAGATAATTTCAATAAAATATTATCAGATCATAAATTGGATTCATACTATCCATCTACTAAAATTCTATAACATAAGTATTAAAATATCCAGAAAATAATATATTAATAATATAAATTTTAATATGGAACTATATAATCCTCAAAAATATAATTTGGTGCATAACCAAAGATTAGACACGTAGAACAAAAATCAAGACAGAACTATTTTACCAATTTGGAAACACTTGATAAATAAACCTAATTAAAAAGTATAATATAATGGAAATTTAATTACTCACAAATTTATTTATAAGATTCATTTAATGAATCCATGTGTATTATACACACCTTAAAAAATAAATGGGTGGTGAATAAAGCATTTGTCTTATAGAAATAAAAAGTGAGATGAAATTCCCTGCCATTTTGTCTTGACTCTCACCATACTCATTCAAACCACATATATAATAAAAATATATCTATTATAAATATTACTCATAGCCAAATTATTATAACTAAAAACATATATGGATTTATTAAAAATTTATATTACCCACTTTGCTAACAATCCTTTGTTATGGTTTGACTTTGGCTAATATTCCCTTTATTCTTCACATGTCCCTCAATTTGTTATATCTTGGGTAATTATACATATATCATGACTTAAATAATGTAAAACATGCTACAAATATTATGTATATATAGTATGTTTATATTATTATATTCTATAATATATATATTTATGAAATGTAAAACACTGTTCAAGGAGACAGTTTGTGGTACTTTGGCATAAACTCTATTTCCGTTCAATTTACGTGTTGAAAAAAAGGTAAATACATATTATGTATATATATACATATTAGTATTAAATTATATTTATGATATCATATATTTTATATATATTCAATAAAATAATTCTTTCATATTATCTTTATAGTGTATGAACAAATCATAGAGCTTTGCGGGTGTAGTAGTCGAGGCTTACTCAAATGGAATTACAATTATTATATAAGATGGAAGGAATAAATATATGTTCTAAATAAAAATTATACAAGAATAAATACATTATAAATATAATATTTATCCCATATAAACATATTTAACATCATTATAGCCATCAACACAGGTGGTGAGGGAAAAATGAACAATCATTATTTAGTGGGGCAATAGTTCATCGTACACCAAAATAATATATTCGTTAGCAATTAAGTAGAGGTGTGTATACGTGTAGGTAAAAAATATATCAAAATCAAATAATAATATAGTTATGATAATTTTTTTTATAAAATTTTCGAAAAAAGAGTGTTTAGTGATGGTGAATTAAAATAAAAGACGGGACTTGATATTAGACATTACTTATTAATCAGGTAACTCATTTTGGTTTGTGCCAAAAAAGCATCTGTGGAATACATTGTTCACATGAAATGTATTATAGGAGTAATTGAAGGATTTTTGGAAGTTTATTGGGTAGATATTTTACAAACAAAAGTGTCCTGAGAGCTTTGAGGATGTGGAGATGTAATGGCCTTTTTATGGGAAGGTAAATACTTTGAATTTTATAAAACAAGTTAGGTGTGTAGTGGTTATTAACTATCAAAAGTCATACCAAACCATAATTAATCAATAATGTAAGGATTATGGATAAAATATGCCTTGAACATGGGTTTTGAAATACTGTCTAGGATATATGGTCCCATAAGATAAAAGTTTGGTCCCTAATTTAGCATAAAATGACATTAATCGTTGAGGTTAATTTTAATCATTTTTACATTGATTTTTGGTAAAATATTATGTTGATTTTATAAAATTAAAAATAAAATATTGATTAAAATGTTTTATATTGGTTTTAAAAAATTCAAATCATAGAAGAGTAAAAAATTAGTTTAATTCCTATTCAGTAGATGGGGAAAAATGACTTCATTTTAATGTAGAAAAAAGAACAAAAGATTGTTATGTTTTTATATTCAATATCAAAGTGATAATATTTAAAATGAAAAAATTATTTTTATAGATTTATTACTTATCTAATGTTAAGTGAAAAAAAATAATGTATAATTTTAAATTACTAATTATTTAAAAAAAGGTCAATATTAACAAAAACATAATAACTTTCACTATTCACTCTAAATTATGTTTCTCAAAAAGACCCAAAAATTTACCCAGATCTAGTTATGGAATTATAAATTAATATATTATGTATATTTTATTAAATTGAATTTCCTATTTTTCCTAAAATTAATTTTATTATGAAAACTATTTCATTTGAGAAAATGTTATTTTTAAACTAAAATGGACCTTACCAAAAAAAATATTTCATTATCAATATATTTTATTTCTAAAAAAATTATAAATAGTATATGAGAATTAGTTATTACCATTAAAATTTCAGAATATAGTTTGTATTGTATTCTAATCTCACATATATAATTATAATTTTTAAATGATGTTTTATAGAATCATCTGTGTTGTATCTAACATATTCTAATACAGGGTTGCATGTAACATATACTGAGTCGATGTTCCATTTGAATGGAAAGTTTGACTTAGTGTTTATATATAAATATATATATCATTATTTATAAAATCATTTTAAATGAAAAATATAAATGAGATAAATAAATTAAATAATAATAATTCAGATAATCTCAGGGTGTTATATTCTACCCCCTTTAGAATTAGTTTTAACCTCAAAATTCATCTAGGTTATCAATTGTTTAATATGTGAAAGATCCATTCAATGAAACCCACATCTTAAAAAGAAAAATAATACATTCATTAGAAAATAATTTTCGCAACACATCCGTTACACATGGAAACATATAATAAAGTTTCCACATAAGAGAACTTATATGGGAATTGAAAACATATACAAGGAAGAAAAATATGACTATCGCGTTCTGATTGACAGTGATGGAGAAAAAGGATAGTAAAATTTTAATAATCATAAATTCCAAAATAATCCATGAACTAAGGGAGCATCTTATTCATAATATATTGAAGTACAAGGATAAAATATTTAGTTTCAAGAATAATTTACCTAAAGATATTGAAATTTCATTAATAGTTAATCTAGAAAGATTTTAGGGCATCCTCACCATTTCTTTCATTGAACTATATAACATATTTCTCTAAAAAGAAAGGTGAATGTTTCATTCCCAAAACACTAATAGATCGTGAGATACATCATATTCTATACCATCTATTATTAGTTTTCATCGACACTATGTTTTTATTACATGTAATTAAATATTCCTAAATACTAATGTTGTAAGATAATATTTTTTCCAGAAAATAATGTCCTCTAAATTTTAACATAAAATTTCCATTAATGGTAAACCTTATATCACTTCCAAAAGATGAATATACAAAACATTATAAATAGAATAATGAATTTATCTTAACATCAGTTCCATCATATATCACAATGTACCACATGGTTTTCATATTGAAAACATGTTAATAACATCATCTTATATTCACTTAAAACATGGATATAACCTTAATTAATGTAATCCATTTCGATAAAAGGCATGGTTCCATATTCCAATTATTATTTTATATATTATTTAAATCCAATAAGTAGTAAACATTATCCTTAATGACATATACCATTTTCTCAATAATCAGTTCCAAGGTAATCAGAACGGTTCTATTTACTTATTAATATCAAATAGCTGATTATCCATATTTCATTGTCTCCATATCATTCATTAATAATGTTTAACCTTTCGTTAATAAAAAAAGAACCTTTTTTTAAAACAATGTTTCGATTTCTTTATCGCCATTCAAAATTTTCATTTCAATCCTTTTTGAAAAAAATATATTGAAGATACTTATACATTTAATGATTTATGTAATATCATATTTAAATTCCAAAACATAAACACTTCATTAATCAAACCTTGATTTTAAACCATTATGTAGGATTCATCAACTTATTACTTAATATCTTATTCCAATAATATGAAATACGACTCATGCCTTATGTTTTATCATCCTCAATATAAAAATAATTATTATTATCAATGAAAAAAATTGTATTAGAATATCACATAACTTTCACATATCCTTGGTGGAATCCTTAGATTTAGATGTACAACCAATATTCATACCAACTTCATGATTCTCATTATGAGGTTTCCTATTTGAAAATTATTTCCCTTAATATACATTATTTCCATATCTGAAAATTTTAATTTTATCCATGTTCCTTATATTTGTCTCTATTTTCCAAAACTAGAAAGAATAGTTCTATAATCATTAATAATATTTTTATACCATATAATCATGAAAAATTAATTATAGGGTGCCTAAATTATGGATCATACTTCTTTAATTTATAAAAATATTATTTTATCCAAGATTATTCCTAGAAAACATATATTTAAATACTTCATGATGTTTGATGAAATGTTTATTGAATTACCAATGAATATATCTATGGAATATCAAACGCGGAGTGCGGCAAGGCTAGTTACCATATACCATATTATACTAATTCAGATCTAGAACAAATTTTTAGAGTTTTTACTGAATGGTAAATATGTTACAATGAAAAATTGACTTGTATTATCTTGAAAATGGGTGTATTACATAGAGACCACTCACTATATCCATTATAAAAAATAAATTTGATTTTACAAAATGTTTACACATCCTCAAACATATCTTTATACGTATCCCTTAAAATAATATTGGAAATATACTAAAGGATATTACTAAATTTCTCACACCCTAGTTTAAAAAGGATTACAAGATATTTCCTTTGATACCAACTATAGTGACCCATATATAAAATAAATGGATATTAAATTATTTTAGATGAATATTTAGTACACTACATAAATACATGATCGATGACCATAATAGAATATTTTCACTACAAACATGGGATAAAGTCATCCATCCTGGTAAAATATCTTCAAAATCTATCATAATGAACTAATCATTCAGTACTTATACCAAATAAACTTCATCATAACCTAAATATTGTAATCATAAGAAATGGGTGCGCTCAAATGCTAGATACACGAAATCAAAGGAACATTGAAATCCAAACATGAACAAAGGGTATAGAGCATTATAACATAATTTGATGATCAGACCAAGCATATTATAGATCATAGTAAATATTTTTAGTTAATAATACATATATCATGAAATAATTAATATCATAAGACATGAAAGAACAACATTGGAATATGATATTGAATTTGTGTCATTCACATTAGATCATAACTTACTAAAAATGTATAGGTAGAAATAGGTTCTCTCATAATGTTAAGGACAAGAAATATTTCCTCGTCATAAACTAATGGACTTGAAACTGGGTCCATGAATAACATTATGAATGTGTAATCAGTTTAAAAAATAACCTTACTAACATGAATCCATGTCCATGCATAACATTTTGAAAAAGTAATAAGGTTCACACATAACCTTATGGACCTAAAACCTGGTCTATTAGTTACATTGTGACCATGTAATCAGGTTCACACTGAACATTTTAATAATATAATGAGGTTCACCCATTAAAATATGGGAAAAAAACTTATTCCTTTTCCTATCATTGTAAACATTTAATATGGTTCACTCATATAATTGTGAACATGTAATCTGGATCACACGTAAACATTTGGATGTCAAAATTGGTATATGAATAACATTCATACTCAGGAATCTTACATGGTTACCCAATGTATTGGAAGTAGGTATAGGTACAACCAATATTATTAAAAAATAATTCATACATGTTCCTCAATATAATAAATAATTCACCTTATCATGACACATAAAAATATATAGTTTCTATAAACATCAATTCATAAACCATGGAATGAAATTGTTATCATTTTCATTTCATGCAATCATAACATATAAAAAAAGGATAGTTTTCATAACCATTCCATTAAATCAACATGAATAAAATGATGTTTTTTTAAATCATATAACTCTTTGAAGAGAAATATGTATTCTAAAAATTATTCATTAAAAACATATACCATTCATGAAATAATATGAATGGAATTATTGGGTCATTTCTATAAGGACATGAGTAACATCAAAAAATGTAATATTAAATTTAAAATAACTTGGAATGTTGATGTGAATATAATTCATGAGGAAAAAATTAATTCATATTTACAAAGGATTTTGAAAACATAAACCAATTTGAACCACATTTTAATTGAATATGCAATGAAAACAAATAAATAAGGATTGGAATGTTTTTCAGAATCATTCTTCTATGACAACATATAAAATAATAATCAAAATATTTTAAAACCCCGTTTTCAATGAAATAAAATTAAATACATATTAATAATTCTCAATAACTTTTGGAAAACCACTTCATTGAAAATACATTGAAAACATATAAATGAATTGTTTATGGTCATTTAAAATATTATTACAGTTTAAAAAACCATTTTCATTGAAAATGGATTAGAAATATGATAAAAGATGATTCTAAAAAAATAAAACATTTTTAAAATCCTTCATCTTTGGAATTTAAATTCATTTTATATTTAAAAAGAAATTATTTTTTAAAAATCGTTTTTAAAATAAAACTTATTTTTGACTGAAAATATAAATAAGGAGAGTTTTTTCAAAACAAATACTTAAGTATATTGAGAATAAAATAGAAGATAAACAATACTAATACATGGATATATCATTAATAAAAATTGGATAAGTAAAATAATTAGTTTTATTGAGATATAGATCATATTATTTCATTAAATAAAGAATAAACATAAATAATCTTTTAAATACAATGAGATGGTTTCAATAAACACTTATCACCGCTTAACATCAGATCATATAATAAATGAAAGGAAAGGAAATTACATGAATCATAACATATAATCAAAATAATGTTATTAATTATATTACATGTAAAAAGAAATTATAGAAACCTTAAAAATAAATTTAGAATCATGACCAAAAACGAGTCTCAAAGAAAGAAAATTGGGGCAAATCGATTTTTCCAATTTGGTTACTTTAGAAACATAAACACAGTGAAATAAAGGGAATAATATTGTAATGAAAATAAACATAAAATTAATTTCAATAATTATATATTGAATTCATTCATATCATACAAACCACATGAAGGGAATTGGTGGTGAAACAATCTTGTATCTCAAATAAATAATACGTGTAATGAAATTCCCTTACCTTGTGTCTTAACTATCATCCTACTAATTCAATCCACTTATATAATAATTCAAATTTTTTATAAATCTTACAAAGAACCATATTATTATCAAAAATTAATTATATTGTTTTATTATGACCTTATATTAATTTCTTGTCAACAATCCTATGTTAAGGATTAATTCGGGTCATATTCACCTTATTCTTCATAAGTGTTTTAATTTGTTATACATGTTATCCTTATATTAATTTCATTATTTAAATAGTGTAAAACATGATATAAATTATATGTATATAAATAATATTTTTATTATAATAATCTATATAATATATATGTAGGAAACATAATACACCGTTCATGATGATGATAGGTTGTATGTACACATGAAAGTTATTTTCGTTTAATTGTCACGTTGAATGAGAAAAATTATAATAAATATTGGGATATATATATATATATATAATTGTTATAGTTTATTAATTATACAATATATTTAAATTTTTCCAATAAAACCAACACCAAAACAATCCATTACTGTATGAACGAATCATATAACATTGAGGGGGAAATAATCCACACTTTCCCAAGCGAAATTATTGTACTTACGTAAGATGGAAATCATAAAGATATGTTATAAATAAAAAATATAGGAGAATAAATAAATTATAAATATAATATATGACATATATAAATATAGTTTCCATCCTAATTTATACCATGATAGGTCGTATTTAAAAAAGGAACTATCATCATTTCGTGAGATAGTAGTTCACTATAAAAAGAAACTGTACGATTGTTTTTACATTAGATGTGGTGTGTATAACAGTAGGTGAAAACCATATAATATAAAAATAATATTATATTTATTATATTGAGTTTTTTATACAATATTGGAATTATGATTTCTTAAGGGCTGGATGATGTTATCAAAGAAAGGGATTTAGAGTAGATGTTACCTCTTAATCGAGTAACACCTTTGTTTTGTGCCAAAAGTCTACCTTGGATGGCCCTCATTCCAAGATAATTATTCCAGGAGGAAAATTGGTTTTTTGGAATTTTTATTGGGTATATATTTTTGGATCAAAATAGTTTTTATTGTTTTTATGATATGGGTGATTAGGTGGCCTTTTATTGTGAAGGAAAATTATATACTGAGAATTTTTTAAAACATGTTTGGTGTACTCATGTTCTTACCTAAATAATGTCATAAAAATGAACCTTAAAAATTAATAGATGGTTAATGGACGAAATATTTCTATAAAATTGGTTTTGGAATCGTGTAAGGGTCATTTTTCTCTCCACGATTATGATTTATTCCATAATTAATCTTAATTTTACCATATTCACTATCATTACTTTTAATCACTTCTACTAATATTTTTTTAAAAAAAGCATAGTTGAAATTATTATATTCTAGATTTTGTACTTATTAAAATGGTTTTTTAGGTTTTTTAAAATTCAGATAACATATGTGATAAAATTAATGTTCATTCTAATTCAGCATACGGGATGAAATAATAGAGTTTTAATGTAGAAAAATGGTTAATTTTTTATCATATTTTTATATTAAATTTCAATGTGAAATTATTTATAATGAATAAAATTGTGTTAATATATGTATAAATAAAATAAAATTACCTTAAAATAAAATTAATTTATAATTTAACATCAATAATTATTTAAATTAAAAGGCAGTTTCTAACTAAAAACAAATATTTTTTATTATTAACCAAAAAATGATGTTTTTGAGAAATATTCCAAAATTTCACCCTTAAATAATTTCATCATTTTATGTAACAAATTAAAGTTTATTTTATCATATTTAATTTATAAAATTCAATAAAAACTTATTATTAGAAGTGGTTCATTCGAGATAATGGTATTTTAAAACATAAAATTACATTACCATAAATCGCATATTTCATTATAATTTTATATTATTTATATTAAAAAAATATTTGAAATTTATATATTAATATTCATATTATTATTTTTAATGAGATGTTTATAATTATCTTATTTAAATAATTATAATTTTAATATGATGTTTTGTAGAATAATTAGTGTTTTGTGTAATGTACACCAAGTCATTGTTGTGTGTACCATATTCCATATTGTGGTTGCGGGTAATGTATGTCGACTCGATGTTATGTGTGAATGTATTGATTGAATTAATTTTTTTTGTATATATATATATATATATATATTAAGGGTCATATAAAATTTAAAAAATAATTATATTTTATGATATTTTTCTTATTTCTTGATAATTTTCCTATATAAAATCTCGTGTTTTTGAACCGGGTTAAAACACGAATGTTTTTGAATTTTTTTTTTCAATTTATTAATGTTTCGTTCTTTTTAAACAAAGCATTTGAATTTTATTCCGATTTTTGGACCACCTAAATATGTCATTTTCAAACCTTGATTGATGTTTTTAGGCAAAGGGTAAGTCGCGTGGGCGTTGCACGGTATGTCAAACTGTGTGGCCAAACCATGCGTAGTTGATGTTTTGAGGTAGTGGCTAATGCACAGTTTGCACACACTTTGTCTAACTGTGCGGCTTAACCATGTGAGATGTGTTTGCTGAGGTAGTGTCTAATGCACGCTTAGCTCATGGTTTGTCTAACCGTGTGAGAAAATCGTGTAGGCACTTAAGTGAGATCCTAAAAAAGTGTATCTGACACATTTTCCCCTAGATGGATCTTTTTTCATTCTATAAGGTCATAACTCAGGATCACCCTCCCTTGATGGTAGGAGAACCAATCTTAGGCATTTTGGAGGCGATACAAAGGCTTCTCGTGGCGAATTGAAGCTGAATTATTGAGTTAGGTAGATGTTCTCCTTCTTTCTTGTTAAGTTTCTTAGATCTTCATAGATCTATATCTCCTCTTCTCTCGGTTTTGTAGATCTATTCCCATTATTGGGAAATCTAAGTGTGTGGATTACAAGTATGATGAGTATTGTTCTTGGTATTGCTAGGAGAAGTTATCTAAGGCAGGTTATTGAAGAATCAACCTGTTTCTCTTGAGTGTTATTCGTTCGTTGTCATTTTCTTCATAACCTCGTGGTAGGGTCCCAAATCATTAACAATTTATATGAGAATTTAGATCCTCATGATAAATTGTTAATGTGAGTTTCCATGATTATGTTATATCTATGTGTGGCACTTTTGATGTTATTAAATAATGTCTCCCATATGAGATAAATGAAGTCTTAAACTTGTGTTGATTTTAAGCAGTGGTTACTAATTTAGTTGAAGTGATATAATTAAACAGTTAAATGAAATAAATGGAAAGAATGAGTTATAGGGTAATTAATGGTAGAATTAATTATCAAGTCATGATTTGGAATGATATTGTCGATTTTACTAATTATAGAGAATATTTGATATTTGACATGTTTGGTATATAATTTGGAAACTGGTAATAATCAATGGATGGATTAATTATTACATGTTAAATGCTAAATGGTTAGATAATATATTATTGGTTAAAAAGAGGAGATTTAATTAATTAATTATTGAATTAATTAATTTTCATGCAATAAATTAAAATGGTGAATTGATTGTTTGTTACGGTTGATTCCAGGAGTACTTTTGATGCATTTTTTTTCTCCATGCCGGAAGTTGTCTTGAATGTAGTTGTTTGAAAATATGATATGTTGAGTGAGATGGTTTCTAAATATCATGGATTTTCTCAGCATGTTTTGGGATGATTATGGGGGGCTTGTAGATTGTTAATCTCTTGGACGAGTCACTGTTTGAGTAGACAGGTTCAGGCTTGTTAGGTAATTTGGTTAATTAAGTGTTGAATTATCTGAAGATCGATTTGTGTTGTTAATTAGTTGTTGAATTAATTAACATATTGGTTTTGTGGTGTTAATCATGGTATTCTACACCAATGATATATATATATATATATGATAGATGAATGGGTAGTGAGACAAGGAATGAGGCTCCAAATACTCACAGGGGGTTAGACATGGTATTTGACACCAATTATAGATGTATATATATGTTTGATAAATGGGTTGTGAGACAAGGACTGCTGCTCCAAATACTCACAGGGTGTTTGACATGGTGTTCTACACCCATCTAGAAAATGAATATTCTTTTATGGGATAGGGATTGATGCTCCAAATACCCATGGGTTGTGAGATAAGGACTGATGATCCGAATACACACGAGGGTTCTAGACATGATGTTCAACACCCATTAATTAACATTGGACTGAGGGTCTAATTTTTCCTGCATGAAATGAAGTGGTTGAAAATAAAAGCGTTTGTGACATAATGATTTTTTGATTGATTCTGAGAAAGGGTTCAAACTTATTTATGAATTGGTTGAATCACTATTAGTGTACGGACCCAAGAACAAATCTCTATTTCAGTGGATGGGATAAGACTTATTATATGGAAGATTAAATTGAATAACTTATGACACGTTATCCAATCCAAAAAACAAACTTGGATCTAGTCTTTATGTTGAGTAATTAGATGGTCCTTAGAGACATCTCTGGGGAGTGACTTATATAGGAGATGTTGAGCGTAGGCCGAATCTAAATACTTTCATTACAATATTTGAGTAATTGATAAATGAAAAATGGTTATGTAATGATTTTTAGTTAAGAATGAAAAATGAATAATGCAGGTTCAGACACCAGTAGAGGGTTGAATCAATTACTTGTGTATATTGTTAAATTTTATTGGTCACTCTTTTTATGTATGCATTCACATGTTTTAAATTATTTATTAAATTTCTGGAATTGGGGTAGACACCGGTGGTCCCAGCCTACTGAGATTTATATCTCACACCCTACTTGGGCCACCATTGCACATGTTACCCGAGTAGATTATATATGGTTGTAGGATTACACTCTTTGCATTTACATGGGAGACTGGGTAGAGGACCGAGCATATTCTAATGATGCTCGAGGAGACTGCCTTTGGGGCGTTAAATAAATAATTAATTATTTTTGTAATTGGGATGTAAATCAAGTTATTATATTCCTTGTTTTCTATTTTGTATCATTATCATGTCAGGCATGCATCTGCAGTACAATTTGGCGTTGGCGATTTATTACGTACAAGATTTATAAAATATTCATTCCTCTACTTTATCATTAATTATACTGTTTCCTCTATTTATTGCATGTGTCTATTTTTGACACTAATAAGAGGGTATAGTCTCCTCATTGACTATCATTAGACCCTCGCTGCTAATAGAAAGCCTTTTGCATAAGGGGAGATGCGCTTGAGGTCATGTGGAGATCAGTCCGACCACTGGTTTAGGGGTGAGCCAGATCGGGACGCTACAAAGTGGTATCATAGGTTTAGGTTTCCTTTCTTTTCCTTTGTCTTAATTTTTTGGTATTGGTGTATAAGATACAAGGAATGTATCGGTGCTTAGGTTAATATACGTGCTTGGGACTGATCACCTCATGTACGAGAATTGAGAAAGGGTCCAGGTGTGGGAATTGATGTTTGTACTATTAGAGGTTACAGTTGATATGGTTTCACCTTGAGTGGCTGGTGTATTTTTCATTGTTTATTGATTTTTATAAATTTGAAAAGAATGATTTTCTTTTCCTGATATGGAAAGGATGTTTCATACATGCATCATCTTAGGCACTTATAGATTCACATGTCATGACATGTAGATGCGTTAGTAGGATGCCTGCTAATTTGGATTGTGTTCCTTAGGTGCAATGCGAAGTTTGATCTTCTTTAGCATGCCTCTCTAGATAACATGTTTTGGTGATAGTTTTAACAAGCTTGAATGATGATGTTCCATACTATATCAGTTATTAGCATGTTTTGTTGTTGATATATGATTTTGTGTTGTATCATGATGTTGTGTTATTGCTTATAATAACATGTTAGAGATGTTTTGGATATGTTAAAGAGGTGTTAAAGATAAAATATGAAATAAATGTTGTTTGTGTTAAATGGGATCCAAAATCCACCGATAAGGTGTATGGGTGTATTATCAATTGGTAGGTGGTCACCCATATAATTTGGAAAATTATGTTGATCATGTTAATTTTGGAATTGACATTTTATCTATTAATGAGAGCCAATTTTTAATCCATGTAGTGTATGGGTGCATCATGAGTTGGGAAAAGACAACTCATATTAAATGTGATGAATCAATGATTTGTGAAATTCTTATAAATGTGTATGATATTTAATATTGATCTGAATTAAAATATCTAGCATCCAAAATGAAACTGGACCCAAGTAGGTCAGTTGGGGAGTGTTTTTATAGGATAACCCATTTGGGTGTTTAGAAATTTAATAACAATGCATTTTCTATTGTGTTGCATTATAGAGAACCCAGGTTGGTTAAAATGAGAACCTCATAGGGCACCTTATTTCTTAAAAGGAATTTATTTTGATAAATTTCATGAAAATGACGGGCTCTCAACTAACGTAAAGGATTTTAAAAGAGAGTTTTGTGAGACGTGCCTATTTTTCCATTGGGGCGTTTTGAAAATGGACATTAATGTTTTGATTAAATCATTCATGATTAATGATTAAAAGTGATTAAATATTATATGCTTAGAAATGGAACCAATTGTGGTGTCCACTATTTAAAACCCTCAAGTAAAGGGTAGTTTGGACTTCTCTTGAGTTTCCTTGGAACAGAAGCGTGAGTACATTCTATATGATTTCTTCTCCTTAGCAATGACCTTATGTTTGGCTTTTGAGTCTAGTGACTTGTTTGACCTTACCCGGTTTAGGGTAGACACATATTCATTGTAATGGGAAAACCTGTGGATTGTAGCACCCTCAAAACGTAAATTCCTTGCTAGTGTTGTGTCTTTTTTCACCCTATTGGTGTTGTTGGGTGCCATTGTCCAATGTAGGACTTCCAGTTTACAATGAAACCATAGTTCGAATGAGAGGTGATGTGTTTCTTGACCTTGTTATGGGATTCATCATCGAGAAATGCTCTTTGTCATCTGGTTAGACGTTCCTCGAGCATGGTCAACTTATTTTTTGGTCGTTTGACCCTTCATTCATTGTAATGTATGATTGGTTATAGCGTCGTCCGGGAAAATGGTTGTATGAGGCAATATGACTCCATAATAAGTTTTTTTGTACTGTTGAGTTCGGTATCGGGTCAACTACATGTAGAGTGACTAGAGCGTTAAAGAATCTGTTTCTTTTAAATACATGTAATGGTTTTTGAATGACCCAGGTGTTGTGACACGATGATCTTGTAGTTAATCTAGCACACATGTGAGTGGCTGATCTTTTCATCAGAAGTATTTGGAAATCCTGATGTAACTTCCCTCCCCCAGTTGCCCAGAGTCAGTGTATTATTTTAATACATTAGCATGATTGCAAGGAATCACGTCCTGAAGGACTGATCAGTTTAGCTGTCTTGGAAACACTAGATACATTCATAAATTTACATTACATCATAAAATGAAAAATTCTACAACATAGTCTCCATAGTCCACACTCATACTCTCCATGCTGGTCAGTCATAAATTAATTCTTCACATCATGGGAAAAATAAAACATAGAAAGGTGTGAGCTCAGATGCTTAGTAAGGATAATAATAACGAGGAAACATTCAAAAATAAACATAAACATTTAAGGCAATGTAAAAATAAAACAAAAGCCTTTTAAACTTCAACTTCAGCATAATATGGCATAGATAAAATGAAATAATTCCATTTACTTATTCACATGGATATTCTACTAGTCAAATAATCACATGCAATATCAATGACCACTTTCATAATGACGGAATGCATAATGCCAGACTATCATAACCACGTATCCAAGGACTCATGCCAAGACTACAAATAATATTTTTGTCAAGACCTCATGCCAAGACACTAGTTTTTCTGATGAGACCTACCGATGCATCGAGGAGCTATAGCGGGCTCCACCCGTCACTTACTAAGTCCAATGCATTCCTCATATGAAAATGTCTAAACATAACATAAACATTCGTATTAGAAATAGCATACGAAATGTCAATACTTTACCCATAAACCATGAATGGTATAAAAATAATACATCCATAGTCAAACATACCACAAAACCATCAACACAATATGGATGATTTGTATCATGATAAATCAACTTCAAAACAAGTATAAAATCCATTAAAGGATTTTGACGTTGATGAAAATGATTTGTAAAACTCTTTGAGATAAATACCCCTTTTTCATGAAAACATTTAAAAGTCACACAATTTGGAAAATCAGTCATTTAAATACATTTTTGAATCAAATTTCCCCATAGCACTTTGAAACATTTGAAAGGAATTCTTATTTTATAAACATTCATGTCCATATAAATAAATCCTTAAAAACCATTTTGAAGACATGGACATTATTGAGAAATATTTAGAAGAATAAATATTTAATACAATTGAAATGATGTTTTTGTAAAAATTCCCTAAAAATAATCCTCTTGAAAACTCTTTCCAAAAACATGAACATGTATAATAAATATTTCCCAGTAGATACTTACTCAAAACAACCTCAGATAATAATGAGATTGTGAAATTAACCCTTACCAATTTGGTAACTTACGAAACATACACCCCATCAACGAAGTATCATACAATAAATATATAAATACACATATATTAATGTTTATTACACAATTAATACAATTATGGGCAGTACATACACCACACAAAAGGTAATAGTGGCAATATGGAATGAATCTCACATGAATAAGGAGTGAGATGAAAACCCCTTACCCTGTACTTTTCCTTGTTCGAGGGTAGGTTAACATCCTGTATAATAGTTAAATCATTGTTATTAAATTATACATGAATCATATACATAAATATGATATCATATATGATCTTTTAATATTGCTTTGTTCATAATATTTTAGTATTATCGTCGTTTCGGGTGTTGACTGATTCGTTTTTCTTTATATGATTCGTTACGTAATCTGTGTTTTTTATGGATAGGTTGTATATTATTAATATCCAGAATAATATCACGTCCTTAAACATTACTTTTAATCATCAAAAAATAATTATTCTTGAATGGATATGATGGGGAAATTAAGCTCGTCGCGTTCGTGGAGACGGAAATCCGTACGTACGCACGAACGCTACTTCCATCTCATTTTTCATTTAAAAAGGAATCAAAACCAAATGATACATAGGTATATAATTATTACAGTATAATATAATATCTATTATGTGTTACTTAAGTTCATTAAAACCATCCTTTATACGTTCCATGTATGGTATGAACGAGTCATATCACTTTGAGGGCGCGATAGTCCGTACTTCCTCTAGTGAAATTATCGTATATATATAAAAAATGAAACGAATAATGGTATGATATAAAATGGAATTACAGAAGATTATATATAAAATAAATATAATAAATATCATATTTAATTATAGATCCATCATAATTTCCACCATGAGAGGTGGTATGAGATAAATGAACAATCATCGCTTCGTGAGGTGTTTGGTTGCCATCCACAGAAACATTATGTTCTTCGCCCATTAGATGGAGGTGTGTGTAAGTGTAGTTATAATAATTCTAATAACAATTTCCTAGAATATTTAGGATACATTTTATGTTACAAAAGAAAATAATAATAATATTTTAGTTGTTGGAGAAGTAAAATAAAAGAAAAGAAGCTAAGAGAAATCATTAACTTTAATTTGGGTAACTTCCATTGGTTTGAACCAATAAGAACTCTTGATGTGATTTTTTCCCAAGTTAATGCTTATAAAAGGAGGAGAGTGATGTAGGGAGCTTAATTGGTCTGAGTCTGGAAGATCCAAAAGTCTTGAGAGGTGTGAGGAATTGGTTAGAAGTGGTGTCCTTTTATAAGGTGGGGGAGGGGCTCTTTAGGAAAATCTAGAAATATTATTTTATAATAAATCCATATTAGGTTTATAAGGGTTAAAAAGTATTCTAATTAAAGGATAAGGTTGGGATGGATCGAAAACCACTCAACCAATATAATTTAGGCATGTTTGGATCATTATATTAACCTTATCTTTTAGTTTTAACTCTCAGTTAATTAGTTTGACACGTACCATGTCACTTTGTATTTTTATATTATATAGTTAATAAACATACTACATACCTCCAAGATACCCCCAAGAGGTCCATTAATGACACACCTATCATGATAAATGACTCTTGGCCAAACCTTAGATTTTTTTAATTGAATATAAATTAATAATATAATATTTGTTTTAATAACTCATTTATGTCAATTTTGACACTACTCAATAATTGATTTTTCTTAAAGTCATAAAAACATTATTTATTCGAACCAAATTCATTTATGAAATCCTAACATGTCATATTAACCCATAAAATTCATTTATGTTATCAAAACATTAAATTATATTTATTTGAACATTTATAATATCAATTATTTGATTCTTTCATTAAAAAGGAAAACACTACATCATTATTGTGTCATATATATATTTACTTTTTAAATTTATAAAAATTAAAAACAAAATACAATTATGTAGGGAATTATTTTATCTTTCTACTGAATAATTATAATTGAATATATAAAATATATATATCTTTGTAAAAATTGTATTACTAAAGGATATAAGCTTATGTCATTTTTGTATTCAATTTAACATAATTAATATAATGTGTCCCTTTCACCAACAAGTGGCTCCATGGGGTCCCAAAATCTACCCAATGATTCCCATGGTCATACATGTATCCACCAATAAGGCTAGGACTCGTTTTAAGGTAATTTATTATTATTATAACATTATTTATTTACCAGATTTAGCCTATAACCATGGTAAATAAAATATTTACCGAAGTAATTATTAAAAATATATAAAAATAAAAGTTACCTATTTACAAAATTTGGACATCCTAATTCCAAATATGGAATCCATTTTTCCAAATTCAAAATATAGAAGTGGCAGAAATTAATTTAAATTTAATTACCACTGTGAAAAAAAAGCGTTTTTTTAGATATAATAACTATCAAAAGATTGACACTTGTTTATGTCCGGTTTAATTGTGAAATTATGTCCAATGACCATAATTTTATTAAATGGTAAAAATATATTCTAAATATACTTTAAAACCACTAAAATTAATAATTTATAACTATTAATTATTTTGATTAAAAAAGTTTTTTTAATTAAAATTTAGTAATTTTCACAATTCATCAAAATATAAATTTATCAAAAAAGTACTGAAAATTCACCCTAAGATAATTTAGTTATTCAAAATCCAAAAATGAAGTTCATTTTGAATGAAAAATTTTATAAAATTTCAAAACGTAGGTATTACTATTCATAACGGCTAGTTTGATTGGTTGTGGTGTGTGTTAGAACTCGAAGCTGCATACAACACAAACTACTGTATTATTCAAAGTGAAGCGTACCATGGATGCAAGGGGTGTTACATTCTCCCATAATTCAATAAATTGCATCCCCGCAATTTGAAATTGATCTTCAAAAATAAAAGGTTGAAAATAGAAAGTATCTTTGTGGGAAAACCCACATCGGAAATTGGGTTAATAAAATTTAGTCTTAATAAGAGGAATAGAGAAATGAAAGGGTCACCACCAAATTATGATCACAATTAGAAGAACATTGGTGGAAATTAGAGACACGTAATTTGAGGAAAAATGTAAATATTTATAGGGAGTGATTTAGGTCATCAATCACAAACAATTGTAAAATTGAGGGCCTTAAATTCATCAATCTATGATGATTTAAAATACCATCGGTTTAAAACAAATGGTATTAGGATAACACATTTTTGGTTTTAAGATCCCTTCACTAAAGTATAAGAATAAATTAATTTATTGAATAATAGAGGAAGAAAAATATATACTTAATAGGTGGCATCTCATCCTATAACTATGTTCTACCACAAACTCATCTTTCACTCTAAAAATAATAGAACATAAAAATAATATTCTATTTATCCTATTCGTAGAGGGTTAAAAAATGAATTTATAATTCATCTAGTAGAACCATTAAAAAAACTACATTATTCAATCTAGGACATAACGTCGGTCAGTGGTAGGTGATACACCCTTGTCGCCCTTCAGTTGTGGGTTCAAGTCTCGCGGCCTTGCTAGACGCGAGAGATTGTCGCCCGACCTCCAGGTTGTCCTTTTTATGGAAATCCAAAAATAATCTCAAACTAGACTTTTCCAAAATACTTCCGTGCAAACTCACAGTCCAAAATTGACAAGGTCGGTAAACACAATGAGGATCCTTTTTTTCCTCATAATAGCATGTGAAAACCTTCATCACATATTCTTTTAAAACACTACAACATCCTGAAATACCATAAAACCTTATTGATTATATTAAATCTCCTTTATTCCTTATAGAATACTAGATATAATCCTTATATCCAAAAATTTTGTAAACTCCAACGATGACAAATCATTAATCAGTTTCAAGGTAGTCAAGAATATCGAATATACTTATTCAAATCAACCATCTCTTATTCCAAAATCACTACTTCATTATCGAGACCATATTAAGGATTACCTTTCCTTCAATCATTTATTTTACCAAAAGTGTATCTCACTGTTAAGTTAGTTTTCTTAGAACCATATAATCTTAAATCCTCAATAAAATAGTACTGCAGTACAATCCTTATTTATCTCCATAATTCATGTAACCAGTATATTGTTGATACAACACTCAAATAAAATAATTCTATAATGACAACATAAGAACACTAGTCATTCCTCTTCATCAGAGGTAGTATCATAACATGATTATTATCCAATAGCATCATTTGGTGCATACTCTGATGATTTGGTCATTGGTTTGTATAGTGTCCCAACTCCTTGTAGATGAAGCATTGCACAATTGATAACTATTTCTTACCCTTTCAATCACGTACTTGGTGTCCTTTTTATCCACAGTTATAACAAACTCCCATTCCCTTCAAGCATTTACCAAGGTGATTCATTCCACATTTATCACATATTGGAAAATCCTTCTTTACCTTATTGCCATTATCCATATTTCATTCTACCATCCTTTTCTTCTCTGGATTCCCCTCAAAGCCATTGGACTCCGATAATTCTTTACTTATCATATCAACACATGATACTATTTCTTCATATGATGATAATACGTGGGAGACTAATTCCCTTATAAATTATAGCTTAAGACAATGAAATTTGTGATCTTTCTTACTCCTTGGATCATTCATATTGCTGGAGTTCTCATTCCTTCTACTGGGCGCCATTTCTAAAAAATACATAAACTAGATCAGTTTATGAATCAAAATACATAATTCCATTCTTGTAAAACAATTAACATAAATTGAATAGTTTATGGATATGATCCATAATAATAAAAATGTTTTCTTTGAGGAAGTATATACTCATAAAACCTTCATAATGGTTCCTAAATAAAATGAAAATTATCCTAAGCATATCCCTCTGGAGTGTCGTAACCATGAGTACAGTAAGGCTCGTTGTTGTGCACCAATTCCCGTTCGAGTCTATCTCAAAGTGGTGTTTTCAGGTTTTACCCCTAGGTACATCTGTGCCAGAGCCACCTCCACTTGCTTGAATCCAGACAGGGATGTATTGCTCAAAAAACTCACAAAATCTCTACTATATCAAAATTTTAGGAAGTTATTCTCTACTAATCCTCAAATTCTATCTAAGGGTAATTTTCTTTAATCAGACTTTATCTAAATCAAGTTTCCAAGGTTATTCCTAAGCTTCTTCTGATACCAACTGTAACACCCCAACCCAAGTTGCCCAGAGTCGGTGCATTATTTTAATACATTGTCATGATTACAAGGAATCACGTCCCTAAAGACCGATCAGAGTTAAACTCTTGGAAACACTAGATACATTAATAAATATTACATTACACCATAAAATTAAAACTTCAACAATATAGTCTCTATAGTCCACACTCATACTATCCCTACAGGTCATTCATAAATTAAATCTTCACATCCTAGGAAAAATAAAACATAGAAAGGGGTGAGATCAAATTCTGAGTAAGGATAACAATAAAGATGAAACCTTCATAAATAAACATAAACATTTAAAGCAATGTATAAGTAAAACAAAATACTTCTAAACTTAAACTTCAGCATAATATGGCATAGATAAAATGAAATAATTCCATTTACTTATTCACATGGATATTCTAATAGTTGAAAAATCACAGGTAATATCAATAACCTCTTTCATAATGATGGAATGCATAATTCCAGACTATCATCACAACATTGCCAAGGCCTCATGCCAAGACTACAAATATGATTTTTGTCAAGGCCTCGTGCCAAGACACTAGTGTGTCTCATGAGACCTACCGATGCATTGAGGAGCTATAGCGGGCTCCAACAGTAAATTACTAATCCCAATTCATTCCTTATATGAAAATTTCTAAACATAACATAAACATTCGTATTAAAAATAGCATATGAAATGTCAATACTTTACCCATAAACCATGAATAGTATAAAAATAACACATCCATAGTCCAACATATCACAAAACCTTCAACACAGTATAGAAGATTTGTATAATTATAAACTAACTTCAAAACAAGTTTAAAATCCATTAAAGGATTTTCACGTTGATGAAAATGATTTGTAAAACTCTTTGAGAGAAATACCAATTTTTCATAAAAACATTTAAAAGTCACAAAATTTGGAAAAGAAGTTATTTAAATACATTTTTGAATCAAATTTTCCTATAAAACTTTGAAACTATTTAAGGGAATTTACATTTTATAAACATTCATGTCCATATAAATAAATCCTTAAAAACCATTTTTAAGACGTGGACATTAATGAGAAATATTTAGAAGAATAAATATTTAAAACATTTTAAATGATGTTTTAGTAAAAAGTCGCTTAAAATAATAATTTTGAAAATTCTTTCATAAAACATGAACATATATAATAAATATGTCCCAGTAGATACTTACGCAAAACAACCTCATATAATAATGAGATTGTGAAATTAACCCATACCAATTTGGTAACATACGAAACATACACACCATCAAAGAAATATCATACAATAAATATTTAAATACACATTTATTAAAGTATATTACACAAGTAATACAATTATGGGTAGTACATACACCACACAAAAGGTAATAGTGGCAATACGGCATGAATCTCACGAGAATAAGGAGTGAGATGAAAACCCCTTACCTTGGTCGAGGGTAGGTTAACATCCTGTATAATAGGTAAATAATTTTATTTATATTATACCAGAATTATATACATAAATATGATATCATTTATGATCTTTTAATATTTATTTGTTAATAATATTAATTATTATTGTCGTTTCGGGTGTTAACTGATTCATTTTCCTTTATACGATTCGTTACGTAATACGTCTTTGTTATGGATAGGCTTTATCTTATTGATATCCAAAATTATATCATGTCCTTAAACATTAATTTTAATCATCAAAAGATAATTATTCTAGAATGGATACGATGGGGAAATGAATCTCATCACGTTCGTGGAGACGGTAATCCGTACGTACGCACGAACGCTACTTCCATTTCATTTTTCATTTTAAAAGGAATCAAAATCAAATTATAGATAGGTATATAATTATTCCATTATAATATAATATATTATATGTGTTACTTAAGATCATTAACACCATCTTTTATACATTCCATGTATGGTATGAACGAGTCATATCACTTTGTGGGGGCGGTAATCCGAACTTCCTCAAATGAAATTATCGTATATATATACAACATGAAACGAATAATGATATGATATAAAATGGAATTACAGAAGACTATATATAAAATAAATATCATAAATATCATATTAAATTATATTTCCATCATAATGGCCACCATGAGAGGTGGTAGGATATAATTGAACAATCATCGCTTTGTGAGGCATTTGGTTTCCATCCACAGAAACATTATATTTTTCACCCATTAGATGGAGGTGTGTGTAAGTGTAGTTCTAATAATTCTAATAAAATTATACTTTTATTTTTATGAAACTTTTTTTGTTACAAAAAATAATAATAAGAAGAGTTTAGGGGTTGGAGAAGTAAAATAAAAGAAAAGAAGCTAAGAGAAATCATTACCTTTTATTTGGGTAACTCCATTTGGATAGAACCAAAAAGGACTCTTGATGTTCCTTATGCATAAGGTAAGGCTCTTAAGATGAGGAGAGGGATGTAGAGAGATTAATTGAGCAGAGATTGGATGAGCCTAAAGGCTTGAGTGGTTTGAGGAATTAGTTATATGTGGTGTCCTTTTATAAGGGGGAGGAGGGGCTCTTTAGGGAAATCTAGAAATATTATTTTATAATAAATTCATATTCGGTTTCTAATGGCCCCAATGTGTATCATTTAAAGGTTGAGATGGGTATGGGTCGAAAACCACTCAACTAATAGAATTTAGACAGGTTTGGGTCATTATACTAACCATATATATTATTTTTAACTCTTAGTTAATTAGTTTGACTCTTTCCATGTCACTTTGTACTTTTATATTATATAGTTAATAAACATACTATATATCTACAAGAGACAAAAAAATGGTCCATTATTGATACAAATATCATGATATAAGTCTCTTGGAAGATCCATAGATTTTTTGGAATAGAATATAAACTAATAATATAATATTTGTTTTAAAAACTCATTTATGTCAATTTTGACACTACTCAATAATTGATTTTTTAAAAGTCTTAACAACTTTATTAATTAGAAAAAAATTCATTTAATAAATAATAACATGTCATATTGACCAATAAAATTCGTTTATGTCATCAAAACTTTCAAATTATATTTATTTTAACATTTATAAAATCAATTATTTGATTCTTTCATTAATAAAGAAAATGATTCATCATTATTGTGTCATATATATTTTTAATTTTTCAATATCTAAAAATTAAAAATAAAATACCATTATGTAGGAAATTATTTTTTAGTTCTAATTAATACTTATAATCTAAAATATAACATATATAACCCTATGTAAAAATTGTTTTTCTAAAGATATATGCTTATGTAATTTTTGTATTCACTTTAAATTAATTAATATAAAGTGTCCCTATCACCATCAAGTGGCTCCGTGGGGTCACAAAATAGACCCAATGATTCCCATGGTCTGACATGTATCCAAAAATAAGTATAGGACACGTTTTAGGTTAATTTATTATTATAATAATATTATTTTTAACCCTTATTTACCAGATTTACCCTTTAACCATGGTAAAAAAAATATTTACCGAAGTAATTATTCAAAATGTATAAAAATAAAAGTTACCTATTCACACAATTTGGAAATACTGATTCCAAATATGGAATCTATTTTTCCAAATTCAAAACATATAAGTGGCATAAATTAATTTAAAATTAATTCACGCTGTGAAAACAAAAAGCGTGTTTTTAAGATACAATAACTATCAAAAGATTCACACTTGTTTATATCCGGTTTAATTGTGAAATTATTTCCAATGACAAAAATTGTATTAAATGGTAAAAATATATTCTAAATATATTTTAAAACCACTAAAAATCATAATTTATCACCATTAATTATTTTGATTAAAAAGGTTGTTTTTAATTAAAATTTAGTAATTTTCACTATTCATCAAAATATAAAAGTTATTAGAAAAGTATCAAAAATTAACCCAAATCTAATTTAGATATTACGAATCCAAAAATGAAGTCCGTTTTGAATGATCATATGTATAAAATTTCTAAAAGTGGGTATTACTATTCATAACGGCTAGTTTGATTGGTTGTGGTGTGTGTTAGAACTCGAAGTTGCATACAACACACGCTACTATATTATTCAAAGTGAAGCATATCGTGGAAGCTTGTGGTGTTACACCTGAGGTGGGTATTTTCACTTTGTTCTTGTTGAATGTGTTAAAAGAAGATTCCATGCATTTAGAATAGAGTTTTCCGATAATGGTTTGACTGATCTTCTTCATGACCTCATATTTCTCTTAGTGCGCTCTTCTGGACACGTTGTTAGATAAAGGGTGAATGTGGATTTTGGGTCCACGAAGTATTTCAAGGGAGGACTGTGAAACATGTTTTGTTGATTGATTGAGATTTAACCATTTATGTTGACAAGGTCCTTCTGATGACCTTATTTATAAGATCGATTTCGATGTTTAAGATTTAGAGTAATCTTTGGATCTAGTTGTAAAAGCTTATCCAGTAGGTGGGTGAAGGGTTAAAGGCGTGTTTGGCGTTGGAAATGCAAAAAGTCAATTTTAACAAGATTAAATGACCTTGGTAGGTCAGTTGTTTTAGTAGTGGTATCTAATGGCTTCTTGAGGATGAGAAGTTTTTTTAATGTAGGTATAATGCAAAATTCTATTTTTTTAACCGGGATAAAACACGAATGTTTTTGAAATTCTTTTTTTAGGTTTACCAATGTTTCGTGCTTTTTACACCGAGCTCCATAATTTTATTCTGAGTGTTGGAACACCTAAATATGTCATTTTTTGAAATTTTATTGATGTTTTGTGGAAAATGAGAAGTCGCATAGGTGGCGCACAATTTGTCTCACCGTGCGTCCAAACCGTGAGTAGTTGAATTTTTGAGGTAGTGGCTAACACACAGTTAGCACACAGTTTTTCTAACTGTTAAAGGATTGTTTTCCAAGATAGTAGCTGAGCACACTTAGTGCACGGTTTGTCTAACCATGCAAGAAAACCGTGTTGGCAATAAGTGAGATCCTAAAAAAGTGGATCTCACACGTTTTTCCCATAGATGGCTAGTTTTTTCTCCTATGCGGCTGTAAGTTGAGATATCCCTCCCTAGAATGTAGGAGAACCTCTCCCAGGTGTTTTGAATTAATTAACAGATTGGTTTTGTGGTGGTATACTGGGTATTATACACCAATGATATATATATATATATATATGTATGATTGATGAATGTGTTGTGAGACAAGGACAGAGGATCTGAATACTCACAAGGGGTTAGACATGATGTTCGTCACCAATGATAGATGTATATCTAGGTTTGATAAATGGTTTTTGAGTCAAGGACTGATTCTCAAAATACTCACGGGGTGCCAGACATGGCATTCTACACCCATCTTGCAAGCGAATATTTGTTATGGGATATGGACTGATGCTCGAAATACCCAAGGGTAGTGAGACAAGGGCTGATGCTCCAAATACTCATGAGGGTTCTAGACCTGATGTTCTACACCCATTAATTAACATTGAACTGGGGATACAATAGTTCATTCAAGAAATGAAGTGATGTGAAATTATAGCGTTTGTGACATAATGATTTTTGATTTGTTTATGAGAAAGGGTTCAGACTAATTTATGAATTGGGTGAATCACTATTAGTGGAACGACCTAGGAACGGATAACTAATTTTGTGGATGGGATCCGACTTATTATATGAATGATTAAATTGAATAACTTATGATGCGCAATCCAATCCAAATCACAAGCTTGGATTCGGTCATTACTTTGAGTACATAGATGGTCCTTAGAGACATCTACAGGGAGTGACTTATACGGGGGATATCGGGAGTAGGACAAATCTCAGGACTTTCATAATAATATTTGAGTAATTTAATAATGAAAATTTATTATATAATTATTGTTGAGTATGCATGAAAAATGAATAATTCATGTTCAGACACCAGCTGAGGGCTGAAGTAGGTACTTGGGTATATAGTTACATTGTACTACTCACTTTATTTATGCTTTCCTTCATGTGTTTTAAATTATTTATTAAATGTTTGGAATTGGGGTAGAAATTGGTGGTCCCAGAATCCTGAGATTTATATCTCACACCCTACTTGGGCATCCATTACACTGGGTACCCGAGTAGATTATATTTGGTTACGGGATTATGTTGTTTTCATTTACTTGGGAGATAGGAGTTGAGGACTGAGGGGATGCTCATGATGCTCGAGGAGACATCCCTTTAGGGATTTGAGTCATTAATTAATTTTTTTTGTTGTAACTTAAAGCATGATGTTATGTTCACTGTTTTCTATTTTTTATCATTAGCATGTCATGCATGCATCTACTGTACAATTTGGCATTGGCCATTTGTTTTGTACAATATTTATAGAATCAGCTTTCCTCTATTTATCATTTATTTTACCATTTCCTCTCTTTATTTCCTTTATCTATTTTTTAAAACTAAAGAGAGGATATTGTATCCCCACTGGATATCCTTTGACCCTCGCTGCATGTCACCAACCTCTGGCATAAGGGGAGACGTTCTTAAGCTCATGTAGCAACCGGTCCAACCACCGGTTCAGTGGTGAGTCGGGTCGGGATGCTACATCCAATTTTTTTATATGATATAATCTTTAATGGTTTAGGTTAGGAATTATAACTCTTTATTAACAGAACAACATTATGTGACCCCTTAAGATATGATGTGTTGTCCCTAGGTTATGAATATATGGTCTAGGATTAATGGAATGTTTCAAATATTTTTGAGAGGGGATTTTTAGTGATAGAATTATCAATTTTTGTAAATACTAGAGGAAACTATTTTACAAATCCATATTATGGGAGGACAAAAAATGAAATTTCCATAAATCTTCCAGTGCAAGATAGTGAATGTAAAGGAGAATTGGATTAAAATCCTTAATTAATTGAATGAAGGATAAAATAATGTATATTTTTGTTCAAAAAATATGAATTAGGAATGTGTGAGTACCTATTATATAATTATTACATGGTTTAGCCCTTGACTATCTCGTTTTCACATTATGAGTGGTGATAACATTTTTATAATTTTCTAGAAATTATTACAAAATATTTTTTTAACAAATTATGTTATATTAATAATAATGATTCATAACCTTTAATTAATTTTACAAGATTCAATTATTATAATTTATGAAAGTATAATTTTATTAACGTTCAAGCCACAATGATTACCTATTTTTAGAAAATACGTTTTAATAATAATATTGAATTGATGTCAATTCCCAGTAGTGTAAAAATCATTATTTTAATTCTCAATTATATTATATAATAAATAACAATAATAATTATATTAAAAAATTATCATTTCAATTACATTTCATTTTGTTATGAAAAGACAAAAATTTGTGCATAAATATAAATTTTTTAAAAATATATTTCTAAACCTAAAAATAAACTTATAAAAATAATGATTATCATGAATATTCAAATATAAAAAAATATTATATTTAAAATAATGGATATTTAGTTTACATTATCATATAATTAATAACAAAACTAAAATTTTAATTTAAAATAAGTAATAATTTTTATAAAAATTATTATTTTTCTATATTCATTAAATAATAATCCCTTTCCAAAAACACAAAAATGTCAACATAACATCATATTGGGATGATGATTTTATAAATCATATTAATTTTTTGAATTATTTTTTATAAAAATGAAAAAATTCATTATAATTTTTCTGTTTAAAATTTTCAATTAAAACATATTTTTTATGAAAATAATTATTCTGAATTATATGTCTTGATCAAAAATAAATTATTTATTTACTTTTAATAATTAATTAAATCATCATTATTTAAGAAATTTTGATGTTATTCTATATTTTAGTTATTTGTATTCATATCATTTAGTTTAATTGAAAAGTAATAAAGGGTTTTTTTATTATGGATTATTTAAAACCTAGGATGTGTTTGAGGGAAGATAACTTAGAAATTTACATTATTCTAAATGATAGTTATATAAAATATTTTTTTCATATACTTAGTAGATGGAAAAGATAATATAATCCTCGCTGAATTCATAGGTAGATTCTTTGATCTAAACTATTGTCCCAAGAACAATGTAATACTATTATTATATAACAGTCTCAATGGTCTCAATCATTTGAAGAAAATATTATTTCATGTCCCACTTATAATAAGTGAACTCATTCAAAGGGATTTTAATTCCAAAAATGTCCACTTTCATTAAGAATAATAAATCATTGGATGATGACACACATGCATGTGATCATTCCAAATTCCCATGGGTGATACCAAGGCCTCCCTTGGATAAACGATTTGGATGGGAATGTCATTCCATGGATGCCAGAAATAGAATATTTACCCATACTAAAAAAATGATAGATTATAACAAGTTAGACCACATAGAGTGCAGATTAAATCAATATAGAAATTGATTTTAGAGGGGATCAATCATCTTATTCTCAAAAATAGATATCACACTGCAATCTATTAAAAATAAACAACAGGATACCACCCACAATAATATTGATTCTATACTAACCAAAGTGAGGTGTCTCGATTAATATGTTAGGACTACACATCATGTACAAAGGAATAATTACTTGTCTTCACATGTCAGGCCCTATGCAATTTAGGCATATGTTTCTTGAGAATGTTCCAAATTAATATGTTTATTCCAAAAAAAACTAGGAGTGTTAATGAACTATAAAAGAGTATATTCCCATGTAATATTTTGTTAAGTACTATGTTTCTATAATGATGAAAATACAACATGTGCCAAGGGAAAAATTGTAATGTGATTTTCACCGTCATGAAAAATCCTAGAAAGTATGAAAGGGTTTGAGGTGACTTATGTTTTCCCAAACTATACTCAATGTAGATCAGTATTTTTTAGAATTATTTGATATCTATGAGTTTATTCCTTTGATTCCACATTCATCACACCAATTCATAATGACACCCACTAAAACATTATTATTGTTGAACTATACCACAATATAGATAATGTTAATATTTTATCCAGTACTTTGATCTGAAAATACCATTCATTAAAATCCTAATGTTCCCTCTATGTCTAGATCAATACATAATTCATCAACAAATCCATCATAATATATCATTAATCACAATCAGAAAAATATTTCCCATTCAATTACAAATAGAAAATCCACAATAATATCTCTTACAAAAAATTTCAATTCCACCTTTTTTCGTTATTGGGTATTGTAAAATCATCAAAAAATTATTATACCAATGAACAATGTTTGAATAAAAATTTTACGAATAGAATGAATTTTTTTAACTTATTCAAAATGGAAATTGATTATATTGGAAACAGGTAATTGATGGAGAATTTTATAGATCAATATGAAATAAAACTATCAAGAAATTGATTTTTATATGAATAATATAAATCAATAGTAAATAAAACATATTGATATGCTAATTTAGGAAGCAATGAATTTATTTTCATTTTAGATATTTAGAAAATAGAAATTAATTTTAAAAAACAAATCCAACTATGATATGGGGTCAATTGTATGCATTGATTTTTTTTTATCATTTTCATTATATACCTCTTAAAACAACATTGATAAAAATATTCAAAACTATATTTCGATCACTATTCCATGATCAAATAGTCAAAAAAAAACTCACACCCATTATTTTCTCCTTTAATATATAGTGTTATACAAATTTACATTGAATTTTCCCATATTAATTATAACATATAATAGGATTGTGTTATATAAAACTAATATCCACAAAATTATTAAATTGATATAACCAAAATATGTTTATATGTTATTGTAGCTAAATGAACCACATGGTTCCTAGAAATATTATCATTAAATATGGTAAAACCAATATTCAATATTCAATGGTGGTAGGATTTTTTTCATCTATGCCACATTAGGTGAATTATTTCACATTTCACTTATAATTGGGTACACATGATTTATTTTATTTTGTATTGTTCAAATATGAACCAAATGATCCACCAGACCAGAAATCCCTCACCAATTCCACATCAAACATTGGTTCTTAAAAAACCAAATTATTACATGGAAAACACATCTATTAAATTATGTCAAGATTCAATTATATTCATGTAAAAATATAAAATAATACTATAAATGATGATGTTATTGATCATTCATTATTCACTCCCACTCATGGTATCTCTCTTAATGACAGTCACACATACCATAAATAAATACCATGGTAATAACTCAATCCATACAAATCATCACAGTGTGGTCCCCTATAGTCCATAAGATCCCTAAGAGGGTATATCCCTCAAAAATGTTCAGATCACTAAAATTGATAACATGGTACAAGTCATATAGTGACCATATCATATGATATATCGAAATAAAATCAATTTTAGTGAAATATAATTACATTACATAAACACTCCCCTTGACCTCTTAATATTTTAGTTCCATGGTGTAAATAGAAACCGAAAATTATTTATATAACTAAGCTACATCATCATAAACTATTTTATTCAAATGTATAACCCTTCTTGGATATATATGACAAAACAAATTTCTTTATATCTCAAGGAAAGTAAATATAAGATTGGGTGAGAACCAATTCGGAATAATGGTAATATATATATATATATAATAATATAATTAGAGTATTTGTATGAGAACATGTGCAAAGAATTTAAAAATAATTCTTCACATATCAATAATAAATGTCATGAATAATCCAATAAATTTTAGATTCTCATAATACATGAATTATATGGAATTAAAAGAAAACTCCCAATGAGAGAATAAAATTTATATAATGGATGGAATTTATGAAATATAAATAATAATATAAAATATTTTCCATATTTTCCTTGAACACCTACCTAGACATCATAGTGGAATTTTTTTTACTGAACCGAGTTCACTCCTCATTTTATACATGTCTTACTGTACCATGTTCTTTCCACACTCTATCAATGTCTTACTGTAATGGGTTAGATCCACATTATGTTAATTTATATATCATTAAAAATAAAAAGATTACCCTATAAATTTTAGGGGAATATATTTCCCATGTATAACATAATGAAAAAATGATTCTGTGTTTATCATGATAAAAAAATCTATATCAAAACCCATGAAATGAAATGGGTATCGTTATATTTTTTTAAGACCATAAACTATGGAAATAGTTAGTGGTTTATAATCACTTAATCATAACATAATTTAAACACAAAATCTTGACGTACAATTAAAATAAATTTCTTTTGCAGAATACTTAATACATGACATAAATAGATGCCGAGAGACGGTATTAATTTAGTTCCTTAGGAAACCCAGAACTTAATATTCTATTCAAGGTTAAATATCTTCAACATATCCCATAAAGATATACCCCTTATTTTTTACTACATAAAACATTTATTTCTATGATGACTAAAACAAAAAAGAAAAAGGGTGAGCACAAATGCTCAATAATGATAAACATAAACAACATGAATCAACCCATAGTCATTAGAACGTAAAAGCATGTACACGGTGTTTAAACATCAAAATAATGAGTCATGAAATAAATCATTGTAGCACATAAGGAAAAAATCATAAAGTAACCTTAACTATGATATAATACATTTGCCATAAAACTTGTAACTGTGGAAAAATAGTAAGCACATAATTTGATTTCCATAGTTGCCAAGGCATTGCTTCCATGACCATCATAATGAAAAAAGTCCATTATTGAACAAGGCTAATTTGTCATTCCAGCCATGTATTACTGAACCAAATTTACTTACCATTCATATCAAGTAAATATCATGAGATATAAGTCATTACACAATGCATTATAAAGATATATAAGTCCCACCCATCTAATAGTTAAATCATTCTTACATGCTCCACAGAAAACATTAATCATTCATCATAGAATAACACATGAATTTAAATGGGTTTTCTAAACATCAGTTTATCCTAACATAATTTATAATAGATAAATAAACTTCCTAAAAATAATTCATTCATAAACACAATCAAATCAATGTAATTATATGGATAAAAACATAAATATATTTAAGAGTGTCATCTTAGATGGAAAATAATATTGATATAACAATTGAACATAATTATTTTGGAAAATATCATTTTGTCTTCAAAAATATAAAATAATTTTATTGAAATTAAACATGAAACCAAGTATCGGATTGTTAATGTAAATAAGGTGTCGTAAATCCATAAAAATTCTATTCATTCTGATTAATTTAGAATAATCATTATGCTCGTTCTTTTTTTGAAAAATTGACAATGTACCTCACAAGGTAAACAAAAGAAATATTCCTTCCATACCATGTAAGAAAAAGTAAAAATTCGTAAACATGGCGTTAAACATAAATATAAAAATAGTAAACATTTTATGAAAATATTTTTAGAAAACATAGACATGGATGATAAATATATACCTTGTTAATATATACGTACCAACAATCTTGAATAAAAATTAGATTAAAAAATTATCCCTTATCATATGTATGATACTCTCAATACGAGTCCTAAACTCCTATATAATGATATTAAAGTTATTATTAACATATATTAGAGTCATAAAAATATTTATTATATTATATTTTATTCTTTTATGAATTTATATTAATGGTTTATTTATAATTTCACATTAATACAACATTTCAGGTAACATGAGTTCGATTAATGTACTTGTTTTGACATGTCATTATTAATCATAATACATAGATCACGATTTACTTATAGAATTTATAATATGATTTATATATCATATATATTAATAATATAAATCTATATCATATATATATATAATGTAATACACTGTTCATGAAGACAGTAGGCCATGCGTTTGAATGAACATTGTTTCCGTTTTCGTAATGTACTGAATCAAAGTAAGTGAATAAAATATATGTACATACTTATATATATATATAATTCCTATAGCATTATTATTTCATATATTTCATAATTATGAATAATATATATATATATATATATATATTGTAATCATTCTTGGAGGGTTAAAGTGGAGAATGAATCTCATCGCACTGTGGAGGCGGTAGGTCGTATGTATGCACGAGCGATGATATCATTCTCTTGATGGTTAATTGGTATGAAATTTGACGGAATATTTATTATAAAGAATAATTATCATGTTATATTCATTATTAAAATTCATTATACTCATCATTATACCCATCCTAATAACTTATTTTTAATAAAAAATTGCACCACGTCGTGGAGACGGTAAAACGTACGTACGCACACATGGTGATATTATTATTCATAGGATGGATAAAAGGATTTATATATTTTTAACCTCATTATATTACAATTTCAACTTGTATTATATAATTTATTTTTTTATTTAGTATGGAATTAATATATTAATAGAATGTATAAGAAGAAAAGAAATTGAATTGAATTGGTAAACAAAGTACCTCTTCTTTGTTGGAAATCCTTTGGATCTCTTCTTAGGGACACAAGGAATGGACATTTTGGAAAATGAAGACCACAAAAAGCTGACTAGAAATGTTGTTAGCGTAATTATTCAGTGGTTTTTGAAGCTAGAATATTTTAGGTGGTGTGAGTAAATATGGGAGGATATACCTTTTAATAAGAGATGAGGAGGGGTAATTTAGGTCAATATGAAAATATTATATCCATAAAAAATTATTTTCAGTTTTAAAAGGTCCACAACCAATTTAATTAGAAGATAATATGATGATTGTCATATATCCTATCAACCAATAGGTTTTATACCAGGTTATGTCTTATATTTAACATTATCTTTTAGTTTTAACCCCATGTTAACTAATTTAACTCTTACCATTTCCTCATGGATATTCATACTATATGGTTAATATCATTACTAAAAACTTCCAATAAAACCCCAAGTTGATTATTAATGTTACATCCAACATTATCTATGTTAATTGGCCGAATATTATAATTTTTTAACAGTTATATCATTTAATAAAATATTATTTTATTTTAAAACTAATTTATGTCAAATTTTATAGTATTCATTTCATGACTTTTTTATAAATCCATAACAATTTGATTCCGTTGAAAAAACCTCATTAATTCAAATATAACAGGTAATAATAAAATTATTTTATGGAATAAAATGTTTCAAAATATATTACAATATTTATAATCTCATTTATTAAAATCATTCCATAATAATGTAATCACTACATCATCATTGTGTCATAAATAAATTTATTAATTTGGTATCTAAAAATTAAAAAAAAAATACAATGATGTAGTAAATCATTCCATCTTACCAATTAATTGTTATATTATAATTTATCTTATGGATAACTCCATAATAAAATTGTTTTATTAAAAATATACATGGTTATTTCATATTTCTTGTTCCATTTAATTAATTATTATAAAATGTCATTTTCCCATTCAAGTGGATCCATGGGGTTCGAAAATCGATCAAAGGATGACCATGGTCAGAAATATCTCATCTAATTTTATTAGGATATGTGTTAGGGTATTT
This sequence comes from Viscum album, assembly GCA_963277665.1. Lineage (NCBI taxonomy): Eukaryota > Viridiplantae > Streptophyta > Magnoliopsida > Santalales > Viscaceae > Viscum > Viscum album. The sequence continues at coordinate 2,031,181,975 of OY728135.1, forward strand.
TCTTATTATTATATTATTATTATTTATCCATATTTACCATATTTACCCTTTAACCATCGTAAATAAAATAATTACTGAAGTTACTATTCATATGCCCAAAAATAAAAGGTATCTATTGAAACAATTTTATCCTTATGATTACAAATATGGAACCCATTTTTTCAAATTCAAAACACATAAGTTTCAGTAATTAATTTAAAATTAATTCCCACTATCAAAACCCAAAAGAAGGTTTTTACAAAATATTAACTATCAAAAGATTGACATGTATTTATGTCCATTGTAAAAGTGAAATTATATGAAATGAAAAAAATTATATTAAATGAAAAAAATACAATTAAACTTTAAAAAAATTAAAATTACAATAAAAAAATATTAAAAAATTAGATGAAAAAGTAGTTTTTACTGAAAATATAGTATTTTTTAATATTCCATAAAACTAAACTTTATCATAAAATTACCAATAAATCAACATAAGTAAATTATTATGTCCCTCTTAAAAATAAAAAGTTTATTTTATAATATATAACATATAAAAGTTTAAAAAAAACTTGATTTAAAATGGGTTCTCTATTTAAAGGTGGTGAAACTGCATTTTTTTAAATTACTTCCTTCTTCCTATAAAATGATTTTTTTCTTATATCATGATATTTAAAATATAAAATATGGATTTTAATGTTATATGTAATTTAATGTGTGGTTAATACTATTTATAATGTCTTGTTTATAACCCATAATTATATTTTAAAAATATATCATTGTTTAGTGAAACTGAGTATTCCGTACAATGCGACCTATCGAGGATGGTCTCTCGTGCGTGTAACACAAGACAAGTCAGTGTTGAATGTAGTGAAATCTTCCTTTCGTGTTACATATAATATACCACAATAATAATGATTTTATACATCAAACAACATCTATACTCAATGTTACGTGTAATTAATTGTATCGAATGAACATGATATTTCATATACCATGAACCAAGAATAGTGTTGCGTATAATGCAAGCTAATACGTTGTACTTTATAGTGAAATATAATATTATTGTAGCATAAAAAACATGAAATAAAAGAAATAAAAATAATATATCTGACAAAATATTGGGGTGTAACACATAACTTTTGCAATGAAGTGGGATTCATGATCATTTCTTCAAGGTATAACCCATGGAATAGAAATTAGTTTAATTCCTATCATTCCAAAAAAAATTACCCATATAAATTATATGAATCATATCCAATTATTTTATACCTAATAATGTATATGTAATCAAAAAAATTCATTGTTTATATAATATAATTTTAAAATTTAATTTTTATAATTTATTGAAAAAAATACCCTATAAACAATACAAATAGATTTTTAAAACATAAAATTATCTTCAATACATTTTTTATTGAATATCATCTCGAATACTTATAAAAGATTCCATTAAAATCATTGATAAATTTTTTTTTCAGGAATACATAATTTCACATTACAAAATTAATTTTTTAAATCATATTACATTATGATTTAATTTTTACATGACATAAAATTTAAACAAATTACATAATATTTAATAATTATTTATAACATATCATTAGAAAGATAATAATTTTTCTTTTAAAAACCCATTCTAAAATAATTTTCATATAAATATATGGTAAACATTTATAGTGGATTCTTTGAAAATCATTTAAAACACTATTAATAACATTAAGAAATTCCAAAATTCAATTTATTTAAAATTATCAATGAAAAAATTTAAACATTAAAAACATGTAAAAATATTTTATAACAATAATACATTTTCTAATTACATGAATTCGAAAAAAAAGTTTGAAATTATAATGTAATAAATGACAATTATTTAATAATTTCATCAAAATAGATATTATATTATAATCAATTTCCCTGAAATTGATAAAAAATAATCATTTTCAAGAAAATTTCAAAATATTTTTCAGAAAAATGATTTTTTAAGTCACTATATTTCTGGTTGAATATATAATTGAAGTGTTATTTTATTAAAAAATAATAATAATGATATTTACTACATATTGGAAAAATTTTACTATTATTTAGTTATATCGTGAATAACAAAATTAGCTGAAAATTAATGAGATTTCCTGAGAGTTTGATCATGAGGATTCAACACTTGTCACTGAATCTGAAACAATCCGGATAGCATATGATATTAAAAAATTATAGTTGTTCCACATTTGTATCATTCATTCATAAGAAGAATTAATAAGTAACCAAAAATTAACAATAAAATATCTTAAGCATAATGAAATATATTATATTACATGACAACGGATATGTATATACACATCGCGAATGATTATAGTTCCATTACATAACATACATCTGAAAGAATGAAAATTTTATCCAAATATCCCACACATGTATTGAAACACATTAAATGGAATAAAAATAAAAAATTGGTCCTAATTTTGATATATAAAAATTCATTTAGGATAATAATTAAAAAATACATTCATGGGAACTATATACACCATAGAAAAGAATCATGTGGTGAAAATGAATTGTGATTTATTGACAATAATAGTGTGATTGAAATCACATAACATATGTCTTAACTTATTTTATACCCATTTAAACCTAATGTATAATAAATATAAGTTTAATATACATATACTAAAAAAAATATTGACCTATACCATAACTTATTTGATTTTCAAATGAATTTTTATTCCCTGTTTATTAAAAATTAATTATTAATGTTTTAATTCATGTAACAAATGCTTTTTCAAATATGTTTCAATTTGTTATATTTTTAGTCCTCTTATATTGATAGAGAAAAAAAATATATTCAAATACAACTGAGATATAAAAAACATATATTCATTATATATGTATTTATAGTAATAAAAAATTAGTGTCTGGAAATGAAATACGTAGTTCATATAAATGTTAGATCGTATGTACACATGAACACTATATCCATTTTTTATTCGGAATGAATGAAATAAATGTATGTGGTTTATATATTATAACCAACTAATTATATTTAGTTTATATAGTTCAAAAAGTTTCATCAAAATTTCCTTTAATGAAATCTATGTAAAGGATGAAGATATCACATTGCTTCGCAAGGGGTAGTACATCATACAAATAAATAATTATACGTATTATAATAAATTGATATTGTAAAATTAGTTTGTGATATAATAATTATATTATCATAATAAAATAATAAATACAATATATATTATAAAAAAAATTAAAAAATTAGTTTCAACTGTGACATGTGGTAATAGAAAATGAATGATATTTATTCATGAGGTTATAATACACCGTACAAGTGAACACTCATTTCGTATCCCATTTTATGGATGATAAGATGGTTGTAGGTTATTATTTTAAGATAAAAACATCTAATTTTTTATAATATACCATGATTATTATATTAATATGATACATTAAAATGTTAATGGTGTGGAGTAAGAAATAAAACAGATAAGCTCATTGATGAACAATAACCCATCTTCGAGTATACTAATTATGTTTTCACTAAAAATCTTCCAATGATATATTTATTACGAAAATAATCCATCCAGGATTAGAGTTTAGGGAATTAGAAATAATTTTTTATTTTATTTTCAAAGGGGTGAATGTATGTGAGTAAGTTTCAGTGTTGAGTTTCGTGTTATAATTAAAGAGGCGTGGAATTTTTGTGAATACCCTATGATAATAACTATTTTGATGTCTCTATTATATCATGTTTCTAAATAAGTTTAGTTATACTTTTGGGTAGAGATAATTTGTTCTAGAAACACGTAACATACAAAAAATAATTTCATTTATTATAATTGTAATCCATAATCCTTTTTTTATTATATTTTATCTGTATGGTTTTTAGCACGATAACATGTGTTTTATATTTACCTATGTAATTTATTTTATATGAAGAATATATAAATATATTTAATATATAATATTTACATAATGATTCTAAATATTATTTCATAAAAATTAAATAAAAATCAATGTTCTGCTAAATTTATTTTTCAATCAGTATGTGATGTCTTGGACCCAGATGCCACTTTGGAGGTGTCCCATGAACTGTAGATCACATGGCCTCAAGCATATATCCCCATATTCTAGTGGATGTATACTAGTATGGAGGTCTTTGGGTGATTATATTGGGAGTCAATGACCTCATTATATAGTTTTTAACAATTGATATTTATAAATATATTTAAATAGTGGTACTAATAAGTAAAAAAATGCACACTAAAAAGATAAAAGGATAACAATAAACTGAATAATTGGAATAACATACAATAAATGATGATTTCTAATCTCATGTCATTATAATGCTAGAATACATGGATAAGATATAGTAGGAATATATGCAATAACAAAATGTAAAAAATGAAATATATAAAATATCCCAAGTATCACAAGACATAGCTCAGTCAACTATTACTAGTTCCATCCTAAAACAAAATAAATCAAGTGTCTGAAAGTTTATGCCTCCCTTTATAAACACAAGCATAAATTTAATAGGCCTCGAGTACCAAACGTTTCCCAGAGAGGGTGTGATATAAATTGAAGTGGCTCACCCCAACGATGTCCATAATATCGTGCCTATCAAATAGAAATATAACATTGTGAATGAATTTATATATAAGTTTAAGCAGTATAAGGTAAATAAATTCCAATGTACCTTCTTTAGTATTTTGGTGATTTATGAATGTGTAAATAAAAAATCAATATATTAATTACCAATATATAATAATATAAAAATTCCAGCAGAGGGGGTACTAACATCACCTCCTGATAATATAAATATTGAAGGTTCCATAATATAATAAGGAAAAAATAAATGATAAATAATATAAACTACATCCATGGAATTAACTAAGGAAATTTAGACCTTATGTGTTGCTAACAAATTTTTTATTCAATCTAGTAATATCGGTAAGAGTTTAATCTAAGGAGCAACAAATGAGGCATTCCCATAATAATATTTCTAACTGAATCCATGGAATACATCCAATATAGAATATTATATTAGCAGTGGTAGAGCCCAATGATGTAACCAAGGAACGTCATATGCATACTGGATCCATTTATTTTATCCATGTCATCCAGTAATAATAATATAGGTATCCTTCAATGTCATATCGATCATCCATATGTAGAAAAGGATTGGGTTCCTAGGTAGGTCTCACCATGGGAAACATGCTTCATTTAATTGCAATGACGTCCTCATATACCAAAGACATTCCCTCAAGATACCAAGAGATATACCGAGTTTATCCATCCAATTAACATGTTAATCTTCATGTTATTAAAGAGTCACCTAACATTTATTTGACTACAATTATTATGGTTATATGGTAACAATTCCATAAACAAATTCACATGGTTCAAGGCATTCCTTTTATTAGTTTGACAATGCCATGTAGTATGATAAATTTTAATTAAAACCATTACTGTCATGTACAATTAATAATATTCACTTAGTTTCATTCCATGAAGATGCAAATGTGTACTACATATATAAACTAAATATTCCATTGCATTGAATAAGGCCATGTCATATAGTTAAGTAATCCTAGAAAAAATATCATTTTAATAAATTAATTACATTTTGGATCCTACCATAGGAATGCCATGTGGATTTGACAGGATGTATTATAATCAAAATTTCATTATCCAATAGAAAATAAAATAATGAGGCTTACTGTTAGTGTGGTCATGCTCAATCACACCCGATCGATTTCCCAAAAGTGTCAAAACTCTAAAATCATTATTATGAAATATTACACTAAATGGGTTGTTTAGATTTGTATATGTAACACCCAATATACAACCACTGTTATAGGAAGATCATAAACATATCGTTCAAATGAATATAGGAATGGAATATAGACTCAATGAACCATAACTAATTTAGTCTTCCGGAACTACACTTCAATTCCAAAATCAGCGAAGTTGAGAGATTTGTTATAGACGTAATCATACAACTCTACTCCTCCAATTTCATCCTATGAATTTTCAATTATATGAGTACTTCTCAAAAAAGATTAAAAAAGGTTACAATGTGATAACTTGTTATTTAAATTGATTGAAAAATAACATGTAAAAAGGATTTGATTTGTTATAATTTCCTATCCAGCGCATTGAACGACAGCTCAAAAAGATCACTAATGAAGGAGACATTCTGATTTCTAGTTTCACATTCAAAAAGATCTAAAATGTATGAAACTAGAGTTCATCCATTTGGAAATTGGATTAGGGATGAAGGGTTATTTTAATTATATCATTAAGGGAAAAAATGTAAAATTTCTGAATAAATTATTCTGTGTATGGTTTTTCCCCATGTTTTTCCAACCCATGCAAAAAACATTCACATGTACTTGGAGAAAAGGGGCAAGTAAGATGGTTTGGCCCCAAGGATAGGGAAATCATTCACCAATTATATGATGTGACTATTCCCATAATAAATATCATCTTCATAGTTTAAACTAATCATGCTTCCTCACCTCATTCTTTATTGTAACCATGTCAAATGTCCAATGTTTCCAAAATAGATTGGTTTCAAAATCCTAATGAGCCATGGAAATCCTGATACCATCACTAACCCATTAGGAATTAATATTATTCCAAAAAATGAACTAGACTATAATTTTAAGGATCCATACCTGTATGAAAACCTGGGTTCTTACATTCATTCATCCTTAAAGGAACTGTTCATAGACTTCACCACTAAAGGGGGGAGAAAAAGGGTCTCATAACAAATATGGTCCCTATGAATTTATGTTGGTATCCCATTCTAATGTATCATCATGCACAAAGTTGTTCTGCCTTTCACCCATACCCTATGGATAGATCAACATTAGAGATAATTCATGCTCTAGTCCATAATGTGTACAATATACTCCCCAATTAGACCATCAATATCAACCTCCACTTCTGTAGGATAAAAAATTTGATATGGGTCAGTCTTATAATGAAGAAACTGTGAAACATTAACGACATCGGGCATAGAATGATACCTCTTAGGTTGTAACAACTGATAAGATATCAAACTGACTATTTCCATGATCTCAAATGGCCATACAAAACAAGGGGACATCTTGCATTTCCATCGAAACAATATATATGTCCTAACCTGGGTGAAAACCAAGAGAAAACATGATCCCCTTCTATGAACTCTATTGGTTTTTGATTTCCATCTCATTTGTTTTCTCTAGACTGAGTGGTGGCCATACACTTCCTAGTTTTATGAACCTACATCATTGTCTGATGCACGAGATGAGAACCTATAGGGTTGCCTCGCCATAATTTATCCAAAATATGGATGAATGGCAAAAAATTCTATATATTCCATCCAAAGGATACATCTTAATTTTCACCTAAAATGTTTTATTTGGATAGGCGATGCTTGTTGGAAATTATCCAGGGTTTTGGGGTTCGACACGTCAAGAGGGAGGTCGACTTTATTGTATATGCTTTATCGCGAGAAGGTAGTGAGCACGATCGGCTGATTGTTTACTATAGTTTGGATTCGTTTCCTGTAGTTTGTAATAATTTTGTTGTGGGGGACTCTTTGGGTATTAATTACTTCTGACCCCCATAGTTTGGTATGGGAGATAGGTTGTATCCTTTATGGTTTAATAATAAAAAGTCAACTTTCAGTCAGATGAGAGGGATGTGAATCTCCCAAGAACCTCCAAAATCGAAGACACATACTTGGGACATGTCCTCAAAAACCTGTATCATTCATTCTGAATTCCCATTAGTATGTGTGTTAAAACATGTGCATCAGAGCACCTTGGTAGCCATATATTTTTCCAAGCCCATCTACAACCTTTATGATAAATGGGAGTCCCTATATGAATTGATTATACAATGGAACCCGTGTTGTCATGTGATCTCACAGCCATATAGTCTTTGAAGATCATTAACTAAGAAAGTCTATTGAATATGAATGAAGGGGAATAGTTTTATTAGTAGTTTAGTAATTACACATACAACGTAACTACCTCATGGTGTCCTAGGTAATCTCAAAGTGAAATCAAAAAAAAAATTCTAATTTTCATTATATGAATATAAGTAGTTGTAACAAGCTTGCATGTCCCTAGTGCTCCTCCTTCACCCACTGACAAGTAGAACACCTAATGATAAAGCATTATATAAGATGATTAATCGAAATCCACCAAAACTAGAATCACATATCACAATATATTTTTTTAGATGGCTGGATGAACTAACCCTTTGGAACCATGGGAATCATCCATCAACAACTCCCTCATATGTGTAGGAACCCATACATGCCCATTAATACATAGTATACCATCTATATCCACAAGCCAATCTGAAGGTGGTTTCACTCCTCATATACTCTCCTGGAGAACCAAACTCTTAGGATAGGAAAATGTTCTTCCCTTTAGTATCTCATGGATGAAGGAGGTAATAATCATTTTTAGAGGTAAGACTTCTTCTGACTATGATTAATCTCCAGAAGAATTGCATAAAAGAGGTCCATTAACATCCACACATCCTTGGTCTCTTATACGACATGTGTCTAAGCATTCCAGCTATGCACATCGGTGACTATGTACCCCCTTCCAGGTATAAAGGAATGATCAAAATTGAAGGAATGATGATATTTGACCCATATTAACTATCTTTAATTCATGTCACACGATGAAAAGATATATTTGAGGCACTTGTTGTTTATATAAACCAAAAAAGAGCTATCTCAACTGATGGTGTCTCGAGAAACATAAGTCATGGAAAACATATGCTATCTCAAGTTTGTTTTTCAGGAATTTTCACTCATGCGGACCTGAAATTTAGGATTTGTACTCAATGACATTATCCTCCTGTATCAGCACTATTCCTAGGCTAATTCTAGACACATCAAAGATGATGATATAACATCATTCAAGCTCTTGTAAAATCAGAACACATGTCATGAAAATTATCCCTTTCAACTCCTGAAATTATTTCATGCATTCTACAGAACTCATGAGCATCAGGACATTATTTGTAATGATATTATGTGGTGAAGCATGACAGTAGAATTCATGTATGAAACATCTGTAATATCTATCTAGTCCTTAGTAACTCTGTATATCAACAATGTTATTGGGATACTACTAGGAACAAACGCACTCACGCTATCTAGGACAGCAGAGTCAACATATTATTAGATTATATGACCCTTGAAGTGATATATATTGATTCAGAAGTTTTACATAGTATGGATAGAACAAATATGATTCTATCTCAGTGTAATCAGAAAAATCTTAATTTGTTTTGTAATGGTCTATATGAGTGTGAAAATACATAAACATGTCTTCCACATAGACTATGAAATAATATTCCATATAGGGTTTGAACACTATATTCATCAAATCCATGAAAAATGTGGGAATGTTCATACGACTTAGTTGCATATCAAGGTAATCATACAGATGATACAAATAATAGAAAACTATAAGAGGTATGTCTGATGGCATGAATCTCAGATGATGATAGCTCGAGCTTAGTTCGATCATTAATAAGACCCAAGCTCGTCAGAGTTGGTCAAATTGATCATCAATTTAAAGAATTTGATACAGGTAATTGAAAATATGTTGTTTCAACCACTTGTATTCCTCATAATGAAACATGGTCATATAATCTTTCTTAGAGTATAGAATGGGCGATCTCCAAGAGGAAGTGATGGGTCATATGAAAACATTTTCCTCCAAGTACCCTAACTGCCTCTTGAGCTACTAGAGCTCAATAGGATACATTTAACAAGGAGGAATGGAAATTCGATATACTCTTGGAACATGCTCAGTCATAAAATCTAACTCTCTCTAAAGAGGTAATCCAGAAAATTCATTGGAAAAAACATCCCATAAAAAATTTACTATAAGAGGGAATTCTTCCTAACCTAATACTTGATCCTATATGATGAAATTTGAAATTCAGGAAGTTACCAAACCTAGACCATGGTGATCTTTTCCAATTATTCAATCCTAGAATTCCCACAAAACATTTTGGAGATAATTTAAGACCTCTAGTGATGTAAACTATACCCTGAAGTGATACCATTCAATAAAATCATTATATAGACCCAAAAATTATATCATGTGAATGTAAAAGAAGTCTTCATATCAAGATAAAAGAGGAACCAAAAGAAATGGTAACTTACTACAACAAGGGGACAATAACTTCATTAGTGTATACCCTCTTATAGTACCCCAAATTATATATATAGTTCCATAACACTATATAAAAATTACTTTTCCAACCAATGGGTATCCAAAATTGATAAAAATATGAATGATTGGGAGGAAACTGTATCAAATATAAAAGATATGTAGTTGAGGATAATTTAATAAATCATCATATTGCAGATAGTCCCACAACTTCATCCTTTGGTATCACCAATAAGGTATCTATCTGGACTGATCTATGGCTCAATTTTTTTTACTAAGATGAAAAAAAGGATTTTGTTGGATCAGCTATTGATCAGGGGTCTATCTTCCATGGCCTTGACCACATCAGCAGACAGTCCTATCAGTGATACACCATATCCCAATCTAACATGGACTAAATTTACATCCTTTATAAGGTAGATCTAACATATTTTATCTTCCCCATGAAGCTAATTGAATGATTATATAGAAATGTTAAAGATTCCACATATGGTTACAGGCCTCACAATCTATTGGGAATCTGTTACATTGGGGATTTTGATGTTTTGTATTTCTGCACTGGTCAAACACTGTATGGATACCTAATTGGGTACCTTGGTTACCACTACCATGATGATAAATGTTGATGGAGTGATTCCTTCCATTGTAAGAATAACTGGCCCGACACATCATAGGTTCTATATGCCCAGTACAATAATCATCCCCTAGGATACAAATAGTGATAAAATCTTGTTTTTCCTATCATAGAAATTTTTTGTAGAAGAAATACATTCCCATGAGTACTGATGGAATACTAGATCCCATACTCGAAACATCTGGCATGTAATGAATCAACACCAGCTGGAAGCAGGGAAATGAGATACAATTCCATGAAACAAAATGAATAGTGCCTAAGTAACATAGAACCCTGATCAAGATGATTGTCATATATGGGTCTGTTAGCTCTCTATATTTGAGGAACGGAATTATCATATAATGAAATCTAGAAATAAACCCATTTCAAGCCCTTATAATGACTATATTTGGTAATCACATCCCACCAAAGCTTCGCCAAAACATGAAAACATGTATGTACCATGTTTTAACCTCTACTCTAGAGGCATCTCTAGATGCTCAAACATGGACATGGTGGACACTATTTAGGACTCACTAGCCTATTGATTTCCATCCATTGAGAATCTGGGAGGATTCCATAGTTGGAAATCACATGAAAGAAAATCCATTGTAGTTACAACTCATGGAGCACCATATATAGACTACATAATAAAAATGAAACTATCAAGGACATGGAAATTTGTTCCAAGATCAGGTACAATAGGTTGTTCACCATTTATCACTTCTGGTGGTAAAACTGGTGGCTCAGGCCCACCATGTCTACAGTATTGTTGTTGCTACCATCATGGAGTATTATAAGAGTATGTCATGGAAGTGTTGGTCTACAAATTCAATGTGAACACCAATGAAAATATAGGGAAGAATATGGGACATAATACTAAGATAATATAAACATAACCAAACTCAATATCCATATAATTCTACCACAACTACATGCATATAAGGGAAGGCATATATAAGTGCATAGTTTTTTGTTTTAGGGGTTATAATAGATGAAGGGTCCAGATTAATTTTCCACATCAATTATAGGAAATGATTTCATTTCAATTTTTATTTAATTACAATGTTCACCCCATTAACTATCATTAAAATGAAATGGCGGAATATGAACATGAAACCGTTCCACATTTGTTTTTTCATTTTCATATAAATTGTATCGAAGATACTTTAAAATGGAATGTCATTTCCACTAAATCAGGTCCCATACTCCTTATCACTAATGTTAACAACAACTTGAATATATAATAGAAGTCTTGATATAGTAAATTATTCCTTTTATACCACGAGGGACCATAACATGTATTGAATTTAAATAAGAAATACCTCAACCACAGACCAAAATTAGCACAATCATATATACAAGTAGGGATCACATATAAATCACTAGAATATCAAGAAATGAATGTAGTGAATTTAAACCATATATAAGGTAAATATGAAAGACATGTAAAGTCAATGTGCCTATTATGATGCTTTTTATAATGATCCTTTACCTATTTCATCAGGCCACAGTTGAAATTAAATTATAAAGAGAATAAAAATCAGGAGCTAAATAAATCTTGTGCATAACACAATAATGACATGATTCCAATAGTAATAGGAAAAATATTGACAATAATTATAATTCAAAAGACTCAGCCTTTTCCCCAAAAATGTGTTTGAAACACCCAATAATGACTTATGATCATGTCCCAAGAATTATAATCTAAAATATATTTTCTCAATGTAGTATATAAACTAATGATACCCCCTTTGATACCACTTTATGATGTCCCAGAACTGATTTCCACATAGGAGGTGCCTTGATCATAGTGGCCCATACACCCTCAAGAGCATCTACCCAAACACGAAAGGCTTCTGACTGGTAGTGAGTTCATCAAGTGTGCTTATTGGATGTCTATTAACACCATACCAGAGTGTAGAAAAACAGATATTTATAAATGAATGTAAATAGTAGAAGAAAATAATAATCAAAATGAAATGTGGAAAGAGAAAAGGGTAACCATAAAAGAAATAATTGGAATAACATACAATAGCTGATGATGAAGAATGTAAAGTCACTATAATGCTGTAAAACATGGATATATAGTATCATACATACATGAAAAAACTAATGTTGAAAATTAAATACATTAACTATCCCATGAACCTAGGATATATCTAGACCATATGATTCTAGCTTTATTCTTGAACATCATGAAATTGATTATCTGAAGCATTACACTTCACTTTATCTAGACATAGAAACAAGTAATTTGATGAAGATACTAAACAGCACCCAGAGTGAGTGTGAGAAATATCACATTAGGCTAACACCAATGGTTTTTATAACATCTGATCCAATTAATCGAAATTTATAGTGTCCATATATGTATATATATAATGTAAACATTTATAATGAAACTAAATACCAATGTACATGTTTCTTCCCTCAGGTGATGTCTGAATGTGTAACCAACTCATAAATTAGTAAATTGCAAATTTACAAGGGACCACAAACATTGTAGTAACCTAGTCTATCGATGTGGGTAACAGTTTAATCTACGTAGAATCATCTGAGGTATTCCGAAAATAATATTACTAACTATGATCATGGTATACATCATATGTTAAATAGAAGATAAGAAGAGGATGTGGCCGAGGATGTAACCAAGGAACCTTATGTCATGGGGGATCCAAAGAGTGCATCCCTATAATATTGCAATCATAATGAATGGACACTATAGTGTTTTAATGGGAATCCAAAGGTAGACAAGGCTCAAGTTCTTGGCTATGTCTCATCTAAGGAAATATAAATCCATGAATTGGAATGAAGACCTAGAGTACCCATGGAATTCCCTTGGTAATCCAAGAGAAAACACATTTCAAGCCTTCCTCTGATGATTTCATGGTCCATGTTCATAAATATAATCCAGGAATGTATTTTAATGTAAGTAATTTGGTAATATGATATCATTCCCATTAAAAAAATCATCTTCATTATTATTTTCAATTCGTTAGTTTGAAAAGGCCACATAACATGCGTACTTTTAATTAAAACCATGTACATCAAGTTCAATTAATAAGGTTCACTCCTCCTCTATCCATGAACCTGTAGAGGTGTGTTACTATTATTCCACCAAACAATACTATAATTTTTAAAAGGCCATGTCAGGGGGAAAATATTATTTGATGAATTATATATATTTAGGATTTTACCATTGGCATGTCAAGTGGATGTTTCAATGTTCAATAAAATCATATATTCATAATTAAATATGAAATTAATATATAAAGACTAACCATTTGGGAGTTGATGCTCAAACTCACTGAACGGTGGCTCAAAAGTTCCAAGACACAATTAAAATAGTAATGAAATATTACCATAAATGGGGTGTAAGTTGTTATGAACGTAACCACCAACAAACCATAACATTTATTGAATGATAATAACCATATGTTTTTATAAATATATGATAGAAATATAAATTCAATAAATGACACTTTATGAAGTTGGACGGACCCACACATCCATTCCAAAATCAATGAACATGTGGGATGAGTTATAGACCACCCAATTAATAATCTTACGACTCTACACCACTGGTATCATCCTCTAATTTTTCTAGGATAAGAGTAGATCTGATTAAATAGTAAAACCCATACACCATGATAACAAGGTTAAGAATAATATACATAAATAATAGTTAAAAAAATACCCGAATACTTAACATTTCTAATCCAATATGACAAACAGAAGCTCAAAAAAATCCTCAATGAATGAGATCTCTGGATTGATAGGTTCTACCTTCAGAAATCTCCAAAATAGGATTAAAAGGAGTTCATCCCACTAGAAATAAGGTTAGTGATGAAGGGTTATGTTAATAATATTTATAAGGGAAAAATGTAAAATTATAGAAAACATATCATGTTCATGGTTTGGCCGCAATGTATGTCAAACCATGTATAACATGTGCATGGGTACCTTGAGAAAAGGGAGAGATGGAAGGTTATAAAACATAGATAGGGGAACCATGAACCAACTGCATAATACGAAATTGCCTATAAATGCATACAATAAACATTGTTGAGAATAAAATTTCATCTCCTCGCATGTTCCCTATAACTATTTGACACTACAATTTTCCCATAAAATTGGTTTCAGGATCAGAACCGGCCCCAAAAAACCATAATACATTTTTTAACCCATTAGGCATACATATTATGCCCAAAATAAATAGTAATATTTATATTTTAAAGTATCCATACAAGATTCAACTTCTAGTTCTTACACAAGTGAATGTAATGATAAAACCATATTTTAACCAAAATCATGTTAA
This sequence comes from Viscum album, assembly GCA_963277665.1. Taxonomy (NCBI): domain Eukaryota; kingdom Viridiplantae; phylum Streptophyta; class Magnoliopsida; order Santalales; family Viscaceae; genus Viscum; species Viscum album. The sequence goes on from OY728135.1 coordinate 2,031,197,087, forward strand.
TTAATTGTTACTATTTTCACTAATCACAATGGATAGAAATGAAGTTAAAATTATAAGATAATATAAATAATGATTATTCCAAATATATCATTCATTATTTCAAATTAACTTTATTGATGTGGAATATTTATTTTGTAATTAACTCTGTATATGTGATGAGAATGCAGTCTGAAAAGAGAAAACGATCAAATATATACAATGAATCTATATCTAATTTAGATAATAATATTATACAGATTCCCAAATTAGTTAAATATTTTTAAAATTTATGTAATTATTTATATAATCCAATCAAAAAAGTTATTTATCATTATAAATTACATAAGTGGAAAATTAGATTTCAATAAATATTTAGTATTTTTTAATATTTTTTCATTCAAATTAATCATTTCAGAAAAAAAAATCTATAGTAAATATGATATTAATATTTAATAAAGAATATTAATTTCGTGAAATAATGATTATTAATGATTGAAAATTTATTTTTAATATAACTTTTACATAAAATCGATTTAATATCTTTTTAGAAAAATATAGTTCTAAATGTAAAATTTAATTAATTCATATTTATACTATAAAAAACAAATAAATTAAATGTAAAATAAATTATTAAATATATATTATATAAAATAAATTCAAATCATTCACCAATTGTTTTTTTTAGTTAGAAATAAATTATTTTTGTAGAAAATTATTTTTCAGAAGATTATATCTTAATTTTTTAACATTTTTATTTTAATTAATACTTAATTAATCGCCAAATAATTAATCATATATATATATATATTTACAATAGTAATTTAGTTAATATTCTTCATGACATATATTCCAATGGATATATGATAGCTATGATATTAAATAAAAATATTTTTTTCTTTGTGACAGGTTTTATTTCATCATGGTGGTGTGTCTAATAAAAGAAAAAATAATTGTTACTTGTAACACAATTCAAAATCAGTGTTTTTTTTAAATAAAATAAATGATCTAATTATTTGAAAAATAATAATTTCAAAAGATATCAATGTGTAATACGGTACCCACATATAATTAATTTCACCCTCAACATTCATTGTTTTTATCAACATTTTAACAGTAGAAAATTCCATCAGTAAACACCAAGTTGAATAAAAGAATAATGAAACATCTATAAAACAAAAATAATTTTGGAAACATAATGGATAACCAATTTAATTCATACCTAGTTATTCACATATGAGAACATAGGTAATATTTAAAAACATGGATAGTGATGATAAACCAAACAAGAATCACCTGATATAGGGTGATGGAGAACATGGTTCAGAGAAAGTTAACAATCATATAAAAATAAACCAAATATTCTTTAAACATAAGTTCATAACATAAGAAATGATTATATCTAGATAAAATTTTAATTGAAATTTTTTTTATTAATGTTGGTAGATTTTCATAAGAAGATATACATACTTGATTTCATATAATTTCAACAACATAATCTAAACTATGGGTTGTGCCTTGATCAAGTTGATATTCATATCTTAATCAATGAAATAAAGGTGAATTTTATATTACTAAAGAACAAATGGATCATTGTATCCATTAATTGAATGAAAATTCATTCCATCTATATTTTTTATCATTATATGAAAATGGTTAGTATAGTATATCGAATATCCATAAGTGCTCACAAGGTGATGTAATAAATTAATCTATATAACCTCAACCAAATTTTATATTTAATCATTTCATAAATATTTCACATTATAACACTACAGAAAATATAAATTATAAAATTACATTAATAAAATCAAAATCAACATAACAGTAATCCCCTATATAGCATATTGTAGCACTGGATTAACAAAAACCAAACATCAGCATTTATTTACATTGTATTATATTGAAAGTTGAAAATAACATTAATTACCATAAAACATTTTAAATTCATTCATGATTATTTATTCATTACGTATAACGTATTTTTTAGACATAATAATTAAATAAAATGTTGTTAAATATCGTCAATTACATCAGAATAGATATTTTAAGTTAATAATTTATTTGTTCTGTGGTCATCGATAGTTTACAATATATCTATATATATATATATATATCATCACATAATCAAAACAAAAAAAAATTTCACAAAATTTGATACATATTAAGGATTACCTTCTTTATTAATAGATTTTATTTTGAAATAAATCAATTTTTTACATTTCTTCACAATCATTCAAAAAAATTTTAAAAAAAACACAAATATAATATTTTTATAAATTTCATAATTAAGATTTCATGGATCCATATACATAAATATATAAATATTTCAACTTCAATTATTAAAATGTAATAGTTCATTCATTTTTCAATTAGAAAATAATTATTTTATGTAATTTAGTTTTCTAATGACGATGTTCTCCAAGTTAATATTTTTAACAGTCGACAAATTCTTCACAGTATGACCTTATTTTCCCCACATGTATCATATTCCCCTCCATATAGATATTACTTTTATTTTTATTCTCACAATATTTAAATGTAAGATGTTTATTGGTCTTCATATAAGATCATTACAACATATGGATTAGTAAAATTCCATCATCCACTTATTTTTTTCAATACTTACACCGAAGGATACATTTTTAATATAATTATATCAATAGATTTTAAAAATTAATCAAAATATTATTATATTATGTACCTATCCAATATGATTTCCCATATTCAAATAAAATTCCATCCGATTAAATTTTTCGATGATTACTTATAGTTCCTTCCATCTGCAAAAAATCAAATTAATAGCATGTGCAATACATATCATAGAACTAACAACATAATTTGAAAAATCATTTCTAGGAATTAAAAATCATAACAAATCATTTTCACGATATGATACTATATGTTTATCCTTTTCTATTCATAATTATCTTATATTTAAATTTATCATAATGGTTGATATTTTTTTTATAATTTCAATGAATACCACCTAGGATTGTGAAACTATTTATTTAGTAAGGAACATATTTATACACTATTTAAAAATCATGTCTAGCTCAATACTATGTTTTGGGGTTTTTTAAACCTATGTAAATCTATTCCAGATCCATATCCACATCTAATATCTTGAAATTTATGTATTTCTAGTAAACCATTCACTCTATGATTTTCCAAAATATGTAAAATTCTTAAATTCATTGAATTATCTTTATACTTATCCTTATAGACATCCAAAGACGTATCCATTGAAATATCATTGGTTATTTCATTAATGATTTTTAATCCATGTTTCGAGTGGATAACATAAACTATCATATGATACCATCTATAATGATAGAGTCATATGATTAATAGATATTAAATAAAAATATTTTAATGAGAACATGGGAAAAAATATGAAATGAATACCCTTCAAATCAAAAATTAATGTATTGAATCATTGAATAAATATTGGATATATATATGAAATGAATCACAATTAAATTTATTATCATTATCCCTAAGAACATAAAAATCCCATAAGTCTTGGTAATTGAATAATACCCATAAAAAATGAAAATCATTTCAATATTGTGAAAGTCATACCACGAAAGCCATTATAGTGGGAAAATTCCATTAATATGAAAATTTCACTCATTATTCATGTCATGTGTTTCTATACCTGGTTAACTCCCAATTCCAACCATGTCTTAATATGTAATGATCACTCCCTATTCAAATCATTTCTATATAATGATATATATTAATATTTACCCAATGGATTTTTGGGTGATATATTTCCCTCCTGTCAAATAATTGATATAATATTTATGATTTCCACAACATCATAAATATTGATAATATCACAAACCATTAAATGAAAATGGTTTCATAAAAATATCGACATATCATAACATATATAAAATTGATATCTCTGAAAATAATTTAATCATAACATTAAATGTGAAAAGAAGTAGCTCCATCAAGAATTTTTCTGTTGTGTAACCCGAGGAAGAGATCCAGGTCTCGTAAATATCAATACATAAAAATGTAAACCATGAACAAAAGGACTACGAATGATATTAATTGAATATATCCCTAGTAATTAATTTATAACACCAAGATATTCTATCATATATGTAAAATAATTTTGAATTTTCTTTTTAAACATTTTGTGAGGGAAATACCCTTTCCACTATGAAAATTGATTCTTAAAACATAAATAATTCAAAATGTTTTCTTAAATATTGTTTAATATTTTAACAAAATCATTATAAATCTTTTAAAACATTTCAGGTGGAAGATATCCTTTCGGAAATGAATAATGATTTTAAAAAATAGAAATACTATTTAGTAGAAAAAACTGTGAAAAAATATAATGGTTGATTTTATATCATTTAAAACATTTCTTCTATAGAATATCCATTATTCATTAAAAACACATTCTATCATAGAAAACACATAAGAAGTAATTTTTAATGAATATCATCTTGAAAACCTATAAGATAATCTATGAATAAAAATTTAAAAACACATTAATTCATAAAAATATTAATTAGTACTTTCACATAAAAATAACATTCAAAACATTTAATATAATTTTTTAAAACTATTAGTTTTTTTTGTAAATTTAAATCATTTTTGAAATATGTTTCATTGAGAATGGAATTTCATTCATATAATGGAATAATTGAAAATCATTTTCAAAAAATTTTAAATGATATTTTATTTAAATGCCATTTCCATTAAATTATGTTTAAAATATCATCAATTTTTTAAATGATATTTCTAAATTATGGTTTCCTAAGAAAATAGTTTTTGAAAAATAGGGAAATAAATTTGAATTTTCCAAAAAGAACATATCCTTAAGAATATTATGTAAAAATGAGTAGAATGATTGTATAACTACATAAATATATCAATAATAAACATTAGAGAAAAATATAATTATAATTTATTAGAGATATATATTAATATTTCCACATTAGAGACAAAATTATAAACAACCATGATAATATATGTGATTATAAAATATAATCTCTACTACATCTATATGATTGAATCAGAAAAAATGAATAAATAATTTAAAACAGAAGTTAAATTTTTATTATTGTGAATAGATTCACAAAATTACATTTAAAATTGCCAATATATATACATTGTGAATAATATAGTTTAATAACCTATTATACGTCTCAATTATGGAAATATGGGGAAAAATATATTAAATATTAATAACTCATTAAACATATGTGCATGAAGAGAGATATACTCAAATGGATATGTACATAACCATTAATATTTGTATTAGAATCATAAAAACCATTCCTGGGAAGTATATACACTATATAAAAGTACAATGTCTCGAACATGACTTGGGTCGCATAAAAAATATATTTGAGGAAAAAATCCATTTCCATATGACTTGAAAAAAAAATTAACTATTCAAACATCAATAATATATATATATATATAATAAATCTATTACAGAGACATACTAATAAATATCATACCATTTATGATTTTATAATGTTCTTTTATGACATGTTTGTTAATAATTCCATATTAAAGTATTGTTTCATGTAATAAATTCATTTTTTCATATATGTTTTAATTTAATATATTTTGGGTCCTATTATATTTAACATTGTTCCATAACCAGTATGATTATAACCATTATATAATTATCATATATATTCATTATATAGTTATTTAATGTAGTCCATATAATTTAGTGGCAGGAAATGAAATACATTTTTCATGGAGACCATAGGTCGTAAATATGGATGGCATTATTTCCATTTAAATTTATAATTGAAATAAAAAAATGTAATATATATATATATATTAACATATAGAGTCATTTTAATATCAAATATATCACAAATGTTCATTATCACCATCTTGAATACCTCACATGTAATGTCTGAACAACTAAAATCACTTCAAGAAGGTAGTGATCAATACACACGAACGACATTATCATATTCCAAAAAATGGTAGGTATGATATAATAATTCATTAATATTAATAAAATCATTAATATCATTACAATAATATGTATAATATAAATCCATATTTATTTTCAATCATCACAGGTGGTAATGGAAAAATGAACACCATTTGTTTTCTATGTGGTTTTCTAACGTGTAGAAGAATATTTATTTCTTAACCCATTCAATAGAAGATTATATGATAGTAGGTCATGATGTAAACATATAAAAATATAATTATTTATAAGATACTAATTATATTATATTATTGTTATATATGAATATTTTAATGGGTTTTAGGAACTAATAAATCATGTATGATCATTGAAGAGTGTTATCTCTTTTTCAGGTACCCATATTTCTAATTCACTATAATCCATCCTTCAAAGTATTTGATCCAAAATTATGACTTATATGTTGGGAGTATGAAGTATTTTATTATATTTTTAATGGTTTGGTATATCCAAATTTCATGAATAGATTTATTATGTAAAAGGGGTGAGTACCCATATATAATTGAGTAGCGGAAAAAGTTTCTAAAGTGCATAAAAGTGTTAACTTATACGTGGTATCCCATACAACATGTGAACCTCATTTTTGTTAATATTATATGTGAGGGATTCATTTATTGACACACATCTCTATAAAAAATTAATTTTTTTAATCATGTTATTCATTAGTCTTTATGTATAATCAATTTTATACTTTTAGATTTTTACATAGAAACATTTATATTTTTATTTACCTATATAATTTAGCCTTTAATAAAATATTAAAATGGAATTAATATATAATTTATTTTTACTTATTCCAAAATATAAATACATTTCATTAAATATAAATCATAAGTGGGTAAAAATTATTTTTCTACAGGCACATTTCATATAAAAACCCAATTTCTAACCATAATCAAATTAATTCATTTTTGTAATGCCCCGAAATCTGTTAGCCATTGTTGGTGAATTATTTTAATACATTGGAAATATTACGAGGAATCAAGTCCTAAAGGACCAATCCGTTTCGCAGTCTTGGAAAAGTAATTACATACATAAAAGTTACATTTCACGTTATACATAAAACAGAACAAAAATAATCTTTTGAGAATGACATTATTCCTTTAACATAACACATCATATAAATCATAATACACTTCTTAGAATCCTGGGAATATAAAACATAATAATGGTGTGAGCCCAGATGCTCATTATGGGTAATTAATTTCGCAAAAGTTATAAACATTTATGGAATGATATTTAATAAAAAAAGATTTTTTTAAACATAATCTTGAACATAATATGAAAAAAATAAAACAAACATTACCATATAAACATGAAAATGGATATCCTTATTGTTGAATAATCACATGTAATAATCAATTTCATAATGAGGAAATGCATAATGCTGAACATCATAACCGTATTTTCTAGCCCACGTGCCAGGGCTAGAAATAAAAATATTGTCCCGACCTTGTGCAAAGAAAATAGTTTGTCTCCTGAGACCTACTGAAGAATCAAGGAGCAATAAATTGCTCCACTCATTACTAAACTAGTCCAATACATTTACTATAAGAAAATGTATAAACATAACACAAACATTCATATTAAAAGTCACAAAAAAATGTCAATACATTAACCACAAACCATGAATGGTTTTAAAATAGAACATACGCATCCAATTATATCATAACCCATTCCATAAAATATCGAAGATTGTATTATAAATAAATATCAATCAATAATAATATAAAATAAAGGATGTAGACATAGTTGAAAATGAATATTAAAACTCTTGAGAGAAATATCCCTTTCGGTGAAATAATAGAAATTTCATGCAATTATTAACGAAGTCATTTGAAAGATATTTTTGATTCAAAGATTCTCATTCCACGTTGAATCTTTTTACTGAAATTATCACTTTAAAAAATCATGATTACATAAATTAATCCTTTAAATCATTTTGAAAACATGGAAATTAATTTAAAAGATTTGGAAAATTAAAATATTAAACATATTTAACATGATGATCTAGATAACGAGTACCTTCCATAAAACCTTAAAATATTCCTTTTTAAAAAAAATTATGGAATCATAGACATATATAATAAATATCCCCCAGTATATAATTATAAATAAACAATCTCATAATATAATGAGATTGAGAAAATAACCCTTACCTTGTACTTTTCTTTAGTCGAGAATATGTTTAACCTCATCTATAATGACCATAGTATGTTATTAAATTATATCAGAACCATATTAATATTTATGATATCATATATAAATATATTATTACATTATACTTCCCATTTAATAATAATTTCTCTGTTAAATTAACATTTTGGGTAATAATTGTTTTCTTTATGGTACGTGTTTTAACATGTTATTCATGATCATATCAAATAGATCATGATTTAAATACTTCATGAATATAAAAAATGGTTTATATATCATATATTTTCATATTATGAATATTAATAATAGATTGATATAAGAAATGGAAACATCATTCATGAATACGGTAGTCAGTACGTACACATGAACGCTGTTTCTATTTTCATATCTTATATTATGGAATTCAGTAGTATATATTTATCTAAATTAATATATATTATTATAGTATCAATATTATTTATTATATCTCATTATTAATCAAAATTTTAAAAAAAATTCTTTAGTGGTGATCGTTAAAGATGAATCCCATCACATCGTGGAGACTGTAAGCCGTACGTACGCACGAGCGACAATATCATTCTATCAATGATTAAATAGTGTTTAATTAGGTTTTATATAATATATTCAGAATCATTAAAATTTTTAATTCATTATTTAATATTATTATACTCATTATTATACCCATAGAAATAATATTTTTTTGAATAAAAAACTACACCACGTTGTGGGGACAGTAAGCCGTACTTACGCATGTTTGGTGACTTTGTCATTCATATGATGGATAGAATAATTAAAATGTTTTTACCATATTTATAATATCATCATAGTTTTTATAATGTACTATATTTCTAATTTGTTATGGACACAAAAATTAAAGAGGAAGTGGAAGAAGAAATGAATATTGAATGAAGTGATGAAATAATTATCTCTTCTTCAGGTTCTTACTTTTGATTTAAACAATAAGACTTCTTAGGTTAGTATTATGATCAATGTAAGGAATCTAGGATTAACTAAGGCTACTTATAAGGATACTGTAGTAGGATTAGGATTATCTAATTGGATTTGGAGGTGTGATTTTGAGAGAAGGTGAAGTACCCTTTTATAAGATAGGTCAGGGTCACTTTAAGAAAAGAATGAAATATTATTTTATTATAAAATAATTTTACATTTATAATGGCTAAAAGGATTTAGATTAATGATAAGGTGGGTATGGGTCGAAAACCTCTCATCCAATATGTTTTAGATAGGATTAGGTCACCATATTAACCTTATCTTTTAGATTTAAGTCTTTGAAAAATATTTTATCATTTACCATATATTCTTGTATTATTTTAATAAATGGTTAATATACATACTATAAAAATCCAAGAGAACCCCAAGTTTTTAATTAATGACAGATCATATCTTATTTAAGTCCTTCAGTCAATCTTATATTTTTAGGAATATTATATCCTTTAATAATATAATATTGGTTTTAAAAACTCATTTATGTCAATTTTGACACTATTTGGTATATTGTTCTTGTGAATGTCAGAAAAATGTTTTCACTTTGATAAAAATTTATTTAATTTACCCTGACATGTCATATTAAACTAGATTCTTTTTGGAATTCATTAAAAGGCTCAATTAACATTTATTTTGATATTTATAATATAAATTATTTTAATCATTCTTTAATAAGGTAATTACATCATAATTATTGTGTCATTAATAAATTTATTTATATAACATCGTAAAATTATAAATAAAATACCATGATGTAGAAAATCGTTTTATCTTTATAATGAATATTTATAGTCTAATTTATATTATGTATAAACCTATATTAAAAATGGGTTAGTTATAAAACATTGAATTTAAGACTTTTTACTCTTCTTTAAATAAAATAATAATAAATGTACTAATCCAATCCTAGTGGATCAAAGAGATCATATTTTATTATTAAGGTTTATTTATGTCGAAATACACTTATCCAATAAAATTAGGACATGTTTTTGGGTAATTATAATATCTTTTTAAACTTTAATTACATTATTTACTTTTAACCCTGGTAAATTAAATTCAAAAGTTATTATTCACCAAAAATGATATTCATGATATTGAAACACATTTAACATACTTATGTCAATCGTGTCTCTCAGAATTTAGAAATTCAATTTCCCAAAGCTGTAAAATTTAATTTTATGTAAATTTTCATATATTCCTAGAAGGTGGGTAAAAGATGTGAAAAAATTCAATAAAATATTATACATATAATAATATTATAAAATGTATCTATTGATCTAATATAGGTATTATGTGTATATTTTTACAATAAAATAAATTTAAATCAAAATAAAAATTATTTATATTAAAGTCTATATTAAAGAAGAACGCAGTGTTTTTCTTTATTCATCCAAAATAGAAAGTTTTCAGAGAAATACAAAAAAATAAACCTAAGAAAATTTTGATATTATGAATCCAAAAATGATGTCTATTTTACCAAATTAAAACCGTATGAGTTTAATTAAAGATTTTATAAATAATTCTCGTATTCAAAACCAGAAAGCGTGGTTTTATTGATTAAAAACTATCAAATGATTGACATGTGTTTATGTGCAATTAAAATGTAAATTTACTTCAAATGAAATTCATTATATTAAATGATAAAAATAAAATGCAATTATACTTTAAAGCCACTCAAATTCATAATTTAACTCTATAAATATTTTCGAATAAAAAATTTGTTTTCAATTAAAATTTAGCATCTTCACTATTCATCAAAATACGAAAGTTATCAGAAAAGTACCAAATGTTTTTTCCAAAGTAAATTTTTATGCCCAACTTCTAAAGAAGAATTTAATTTAATTAAATTTAATATATAAAAGTGTCAAATAATGATTTAAAATGGGTTCTCTATTAAAAGGCTGTAAATTTTAAATTTATTTAGAGCAATACATATTTTATCTGAAAAAATTAATTTGATCATATATTATGTCTAAGAAACACAAAATATGTATTATAAAATTATATGGAGTATATAAAATATAAAATTCTTTTAATACTATTAATAACTGCATGTTGAATGACTCGTTTGGTAAGTCGTGGTGCACTCGAACATGGTGTTGCGTGTAGCGCAAGATATTGAATTACATTATACCCAACATGCCCAGCCAGAAGAGATGCTTCAAAATATTTATTAAATAAAAGAAAAGAGAACATAGGATACGAATGGGGTCAATCAAAGGGACTTGCCCTCATCCGTCAGAGCACAGTGATAAAGATCATAATAATACAAGTCATTCCCATAGTCAGAGTCATTAGCTGTTTCCCATTCAGAGTGGGACTTACCCTGATTAAGGACCTTAAGGGAATCAGAATTAAACATACCTGATATCTTAGAAGAGTGAGTACACACAGTGCAAGGAGTATTAGATTAGTCCCTCCTCAGCCTTCGCTTCGAGGGAGTAGGAGTGAAATCAACTTCCCGTTTTCCAGAAATAAGTGCATCTTTGAACGAATTAGGGCCACCGCTACCTGTTGTAATCTCTTCCGCCTCCGAGATATCACCCCACTTCCCAGATATCATAGAGGATTTTAGGAGCATCTGGATCTCCTGCTAGTAATCAAACTGTGAAGGATCCCCAGCATAAAGAGGCATCTCAACAGTCTCATCACCAACAAATTATGATCTCAATTACAAAAAAATGGTGGTAATTATATATATATAATTGGAGGAAAAACATAAATATTTGTACGGAGTGATTGAGGTCGTAAATAAAAAACTAGTGTAATTTTGTGGGACTCAAATCCATCAATCTTTGATTATTTTAAATATCATCAGATCAAACAAACATAAGGTATTAGGATACAACTTTTTTTTTGTTTTAATATCCCTTCCCTATTGTTTAATAATTATTTTCATCATATAATAAGTGATAATATATACTTGACATGTATAGGTACATCCTTTAAATAATTTCTACAACACACTCATCTTTCACTCCAAAAGATAATTGAACTGAAAAATAATCTATTTAACCTAATTGTATAGGGTTTAAAAAATGAATTTATAATTCATCATTTATTCCATTTAAAATATCTATATTATAAAAACTAGGACATCACATAGGCTAGTGGTAGGTGATTCACCCTTGTCGCCCTTCAGTTGTGGGTTCAAGTCTTGCGACTTTTCCAGATGCAATGGGTTGTCGCCCGTCCACCGAGATGTCACTCGACCTCCAGTTTTTCCTTTTTATGACAACCCAAAAATAATATTAAATAGTTTTTTAACCTTTAATAATATTATCCAATATCCAACTTAATAAATTCCAACCTTTATAATTATACACAATACTTCAATATAAACTCACAATCCCAAATTTATAAGGAAGGACGCATTATATACTTGTGAATACTTTCATCGTGTATTCTTTTAAGACACGTTAATAAACAAAATTACCCAAATGCCATATTTTAATATGTTTGTACTTCCTTCTTCCTTTGGTAAAACATATAATAATTCATATACTCCTTAAATGAAAAAATGTTGTAATCTCCAGCAATGATGGAATAATCAAACCATTAATTACTTCTAAGGTTGTAAATAATACTTAATATAATATTTCCATATCTATCATATCTTATTCCAAAATCAATACCTCATTATAATGACCATATTAATGTTTATCATTCCTTCAACAATGTATTTTCCAAAAAAACATAACATCATATTGTGTCACATTTCATGGTACCACACAATCTCAAATCCTTAATGAAAACGTATTGTAGTATAATCCTTATATACTCTATAATTCCTATAAATTGTACATTATTGATACTAAAATGAAATGACATAATTCATTAATATAAACATAAGAAAACTAGCCATTCCTCTTCATCTATAGTAGTACCATAACTTGATTATTATCTAATAGCATCTTTTATCATATACTTTGGAGACTGGGACATTGATTCGTGTTGTTTCCCAACTCCTTACAGACAAATAATTCTACATTTGAAACCTTTTTCTTACCATTGAAATCACAATATTTGTGTCCTTTTTTCTCCACACATATAACAAACTCCCATTCCTTTCAATCACTTCCCAGGGTGATTCTTTCAACAGTTATTACATATGGGAAAATCCTTCATTCCCTTCTTCCATTTATCTATCGCTATATCAATGATCATTTTCTTCTCTAGCATCCCTTCAAATCCATTGGACATAGATAATTTTTTACACATATTAGTATCACATGATACTATTTCTTCAAATCATTAGAATATTTTAGAGACTATTTCCCTACTAAATGTTGGCTTATGTCCATGAAATATATTATATTTATTTCTATTTGGATCATGCATATTGACAGAGTTTCATTTCTCCCACAAGGCACCATTTATAAATAATGGAATACACTAGGTTAGTTTATGAGTTTTAATTCCTAATTCCTAACATGTAAAATACGTAACATAAATTGAACAGTTTATTCATATGATCCATATTTATAAAAATATTTCTCAAAAGTTGTATTAAATCAAACATCCTTTATAATGGTTTGTATAGAAAATGTGAATTATCCTAATCATATACCCCAGGAGTGTCGTAACCAAGAGAGCTGCAAGGCCCATTGTAGTGTACCACAATACCTCGGGTCAAGCCCCGAACACCTTGTCGAATTTTTCACTCCTAGGTACATCTGTGCTAGAACCGCCTCTACCTGCTTGTATCGGGACATGGATTAATTTCATAGAAAACACACATAATATTTACATTACCAAATTTTTTGGATGCTCTTCTATATTGTTCCTCAATGTCCATCATTAGGTAGTGTTTTCTAATTATCATTTTTCCTAAATATATTTTACATGGTTTTTACTATACTTCGTCTGATACCCACTGTATCGCCCTAACCCTAGATAAACATATTCAGAGCATTAATTTAATAATTTGGAATGATTTCAAAAATCAATTCCTGAAGGACCAATCAGTTTAGTAGTATTGGAATATATAATGCATACATGAAAATTATAGAACATATTAAGATATAAAAACCCAACATAAATAATCCATTCACAATTAAATTATTCCAATTGAATAACCCTTCATATAAATCATAATGCACTTCTTGTAATCCTAGGAAAATAAAACACAGGAAAGGGTTGAGCTCAGATGCTCTGTAAGGGTAAATAATTTTCCAGAAGCTATAAACTATTTTGGGAATATATGTAATAAAAAATAGCCTTTTTAACATAATCACGAACCTAATATTAAATAAAAAATAAAAAATTACCATATAATCATTCACAAGGATATTCTAATAGTCGAATAATCACATTTAATAACTAATTTCATAATGAGGGAATGCATAATACCGGACATTATAACCACATTGTTAAGGCCTCATGCCATGACTAAAAATAAATATGTTGTCAAGTGATTATGAAAAGACACTAGTTTTCCTCATGATACCTACTGATGAATCAAGGAGCTATAGTCGTCTCCACCCATCACATACTATGTTCAATACATTCCTCATATGAAAATGTTGAAACATAACATAAACATTTGTATTAAAAACACTATAAGAATTTTCAATACTTTTACAATAAACCATGAATTTTATAAAAATATCACCTCCATATCCAAACATATCATAACTCATACAATAAAATATGGGTGATTGTATTATAAATAAATCTCAATCAAGAATAGTATATAGTAAATTACGTTTAGTTTGTTGAAAATAAATAGAAAAAATCTCTGAGAAAATATATATTTTTTGTGAAATAATTTAAATGTCAAGCATTTATAAGGGAAGTCATTAAAAATATATTTTTTTATAAATGTTTCCCATCTAACTTTGAAACTTTTTAAAAAAGTTAACATGTTAAAACAATCATGTCTGCATAAATAAATCCATAAAATCATTTTGAAAACATGGACATTAATTAAAATGATTTTGAAAGAAAATAATTAAAAACATTTAAAATGATGATCTAGTTAAAGAGTACCTTCCATAAAACCTTAAAATATTTATTTTTGAAACATTTTTAAGAAACATGGACATAAGTAAAAAATATTTCCTAATAAATACTTTCATATAATCAATCTTGAGTAATAATGAGATGGAAAAAATAACTTTTACCTTGTACTTTCCTTTAGTAGATGCTACATTTTACCTCATGTATAATGACCACAATATGCTAATAAATTATAATAGAACAATATTAATATATTCGATATTATATATTATTCATTTATTACATTATACAACCCATTTAATAATAATTTCCATGTTAAATTAAAATTTCGGGTAATAATCTCTTTCTTTATCATACATGTTTTAACTAGTTATTCTTGATCGTATCACATAGATCATGATTTAAATACTTCTAGAATATAAATCATTATTTATATATCATATATATTCAGAATATAAATATTTATAATAAATAGATATATAAAATGTAATTATCGTTCATGAATACAGTTGTTTGTACGTACGCATTAACATTGTTTCTATTTTCTTATCGTACAGTATGGAAGTAAGTAAACTGTATATATTTATCTAAATAAATACATATTATTGTAGTGGAAATATTATTTCATATATCTTATACATCGTCAATTTTTTTTAAAAATTATTTAATTGTGATCGTTGTAGATGAATCTCATCGCGTTGTGGAGACGGTAAGTAGTACGTACGCATGTGAAACAATATCATTCTATCGATGGTTAAACGAAGTTTAATTGGATTTTATATAATATTTAAAGATTTATTACAATGTTTTAACCCTTATTTAAATTAATTATACTCATTATTATCACCATCAAATAATGTATTGTTGAATAAAAAACTACACCACAACGTGGAGACGTTAAGACAAACATTCGCATGTATGGTGAATTTTTCATTCATTGGATAGATAGAATAAAGAATATTGTTATACCTTATTT
The DNA here is from genome assembly GCA_963277665.1 of Viscum album. Taxonomy (NCBI): domain Eukaryota; kingdom Viridiplantae; phylum Streptophyta; class Magnoliopsida; order Santalales; family Viscaceae; genus Viscum; species Viscum album. The sequence continues at coordinate 2,031,213,148 of OY728135.1, forward strand.
ATAATAACATCACAGTATTTATAATGTACTGGAGATATAATTTTGGTTTTTATACCACAAAGAACGTTGAAGTGGAAATAAAAAGAACATTAAATGAGGTGATAAAATAATTACATATTCTTTGGGATCTTATTTTTGATTTGAAAAGAAGGGATCCATGGGTTGGCTTTCAGATAAAATTAACAAACCTAGGATGAATTTAGGGTATTTTAGAGGATATTGGAGCTAGTGTTGGCTGAGCCAATTTGGTTTGGTTGTGTGATTTTTAGAGAAGGGGAAGTACACATTTATAAGATAGGGGAGAGACACTTTAAGAAAATCATGAAATGTTATTTTATTATAAAATAATATTCTGTTTTTATTTGATAAGAAATGATTTCTTTCGAGGATAAGGAGGGGCTGGGTGGAAAATTTTTCAACCAATTGGTTTTAGAAGGGTTTAGGTCCCCATATTTACTTTATCTTTTAGATTTAACATTTAGTTAAATAGTTTATCTTATACCATGTATTCTTGTATTATTAAAAATTATGTTAAATAAACATAATATAAAAATGTCAAGAGAACACCAAGTGGTTCATTATAAACATATCAGTCCTTATCTAATTATTTTGACGGATCCTTTGATTTTTAGGAATATTATATCATTTTATAATATTGTATTTGTATTTAAAACTCTTTTACGTCAATTTTGACACTATTTAGTGTTTTTTTGTGAAATTCATAAAAACATTGTCACTTAGAACAAAATTTATTTAATAAATGATAAAATGTCATATTATCCATGAAAATTCGTGTAATGCATCAAAATTCTCAATTTACATTTATTTTGATATTTATAATTTCATTTACTTTAAACCTTCATTAATAAGGTAAATATTGCATCATCATTGTGTCGTAAATATAAAAATATATCTATTATTTTTAAATTAAAGAAAAAACATGATGTAATAAATATTTTTAGATTTCCAATGAATATTTATAGTTTAATTTATTTTATACATAACCCCTTATAAAAAGTGTTCATTTAATAATCTTTGAATTTATAAGTTTTAACTCTTCTTTAAATAAAATAATAAAAAATGTTTTAATATAATCCAAGTTGATCAAAGAGAAAAAAAAATTCAATGGTTTATTTTGTTCTAAATACACTTATCCAATAGAATTAGGACATGTTTTGGGGTAATTATAATATGATTTTTACCTTTAAATACCCCATTTACTTTTAACCGTGGTAAATAAAATTCAAAAGGTATTATACACCAAAAATTAATTTCATCCTATTGAACCACATTTTACATAATTTTGTCAACCATGACTCTCGTATTCTTTAAATTCCATTCACAGAAGTGGTAAAATTAAGTTTTATGCAAATTTGAAAATGTGCTAGATGGTGGGTAAAAGAAGTTAAAAAAAATTCAAAAACAATTATGCATATAATATTATTATGAAATGAATATATTGAAAATATATATGTATAATTTATCTATTTTTACATTAAAATAAATGTTAATTAAAAATAATAATTATTTAAATTCAATTTGATTTGAAACAATAAAGCAGTTTTTTCACTATTCATCAAAAATTAAAAGTTTTCAGAAAAATACCAAAAAATTATTCTTATGATAATTTTGATATTAAGAATCAAGAAAATGATGTCTATTTTACCAAATTCAAAACATATGAGTTGTAATAATTAATTTAATATTAATTCTCGTTGTCAAAACCTAAAAGAGGGTTTTTAAGAAGTCAAAACTTTTAAAAGACTGACATTTGTTTATGTACAATTTAAATTTCAATTTACATCCAGTGACCAACATTATATTAAAATGTAAAAATATAAAAAAAAATTCATTAAAACATCTCAAATTAAAAATTTAACACTATAAATTATTTTTATTAAAAAAATTGTCTTCAATTAAAATTTAGTATTTTTAACAATTCATCAACATATGAAAGTTATCATAAAAGTATCAAAAATTTATCAAAGACAAATTTTTATGTATATATTATAAAAAAGATATTAATTTATCTAAATTGAATATATAAAAGTATCAAATATTTTATTTAAAAAGGGTTCCCCATTAAAAGGCGTAAAATTTTATCTTTTTGAATAATACATATTTTATCTGAAAAAATTAATTTTTTTCATATATTTTGTCTAAGAAACACATTCTATGGATTATAAAATTATATGAGGTATATAAAATAAAATATTTAGTAAATAATATTCATAACTGCTATTTGAACCGATAGTTTGGTAAGTCATGGTGCGCTAGAACTCGATGCTACGTATAGCCCAAGCTATTGAATTATTTTAAAAAGATATCGTACTATGAAATCCTAGGGTGTTAAAATTTTGATGTTTATCTATATTTTTTTGGTAATAAATATAAGAATCCATTTTAGATATTATATATTATTATTATCATTATTCAAAATATTTAATTAGTTTTTCAAAATTACATTCACCTTAATGGATTAATTTAATATAAAATTAATCCCAATAATGTTACCATAGAGCAGTGTTTTATTGCATAAATGCCTAAATTTTCCAATGTTTTTAAATCCAATATAAAAATTAATATAATATTAATAAGATATATTCGATTAATATAATTATAAATGAACTATTGAATCATTTAATAGAATGTAAAGTATAATTTAATAATAAATATTATTTAAATGAAAAAAGAATTTTTCAATTAAAAATCATAATTTTTAAGTATTCATAAAAAAATAATACATTTTATAAAATTACCAACAACTCACCATAAGTTAAATTATCAATGTGTATTTAAAAAATAATTTCTTTTTTTTCAAAAAAAAAATTAAAATTGTCACCAAAATGTTTTAAAAAATCTACAATAAAAAGGTGATAAAAAATCACTCAAGAAAAACAGCTTTTTAAGAATAAAATTAGATTTAAAATTTTATCTTGTTCATAAAAAATAAATATTATTTATTTATTTATTTATTTGTTTATTACATGAAATTTATTTAAATTTCTTTTTATTTTATGCTTATAGAACACATTTTTTTATTAAATTATTATTTTTCAAAATATGATTCACATTATTTTATATTATATTATATTTTTTTCTTTTAAATAGTTCCAAAAATTATTCATTATGTATATTTGTTTAAAAAATTAAATAATATATTACTATTCATACCTCCAATTGATATGGCATTCAAATAACTATCATATTAAATAATAATATTTTTTTCATTAAAAATTATTGTTTAAACTCACTTTTGGTGTAATGAATGAGAAAATTGTTGTAGTTTATTATTCAGAAAACAATCAGGGTTTCATGTCCCAAAAAAAGTTGAATGATCATATTTTTTTAGAAAAATCAACAGATCGTCTGCTGTTATATGTCATGGACATATATCCTCAGTTGTGACACATGGAATAATACATTCCAATAGTATAACGGTGGTGGTAAGGTTGAGAATTATGCAACCTCTGAAAAATATTGATGAATCTATAAATATCCATTCAATCATGTATAAATATTTCCACCTAAATTAATTATACACTATCCCCTATAAGGTGAGACCTATTGGAACACAAGGCACCCCCATCACACTCCAAAGTACCCCTTTCAATGATTATATAATAATATTGAAGTCTTTGTCATGATCTCTTCCACATATAATGATTTTTACTTTCATTATAATCCCTTTCACCAAATATATGATTATATAGTCTATCTCATTATGTTCCATGAACTATATTGTTTGAATATAGGGCCCCTATTATAAAGACATCGATGGTTCAATACCAAAGGTGGAATGGTAAATATTGTTATATAGTATCCCCATTATGGGTAATTGATAATACTAACAACATCCTACATCCCACACACATTCACACTATATGTCCTAGTTAACACTAATTATCCCATATGTTTAGACATATGTTTTCTATTGGAACTTTTTTTTCATATAAATATGATTTCCAAAATAAAAAATTGATCTTCTACAATATTTGATACATGATTTGAGTGTTATTGTTTAAAATGTTCATCGATGGAACATTGTAAATCATTAATGTCTTCAAAATCTACATGAGTCATAATAATCACATGAACATTCCTCTGAGTGGGATAGATTGCTGGAATACATTTTAATTAGATCTAAAATAACCCATATTATTTGGTGACCCCTATATCGGCATGTATGTAATAAAAATTACCCATAGAGAAACCACCCCAATTACTTGATTCAAGCATTTTGGGGTAATGCGTCTTCTATATGATACATAGCCTCATCTTACTAGACAGTGAGTCATCATGATATAAAATCCTTAATTCTCCTCAATATCTTTTTACCATGACAAAACAATTATTTTCGTAGTATAACATTACATCTCTAAAATTTAAAACTGAATAATATTTTTGAATATCCATTAGAATCTCAAATAGCAGTTTGATTAATCATGTCATCTATCCTTGGAAATTGATGAGATTGTCACCACATTTATAAAATCCATCAGATTTATTTAATTTAGATATCAAATCATAGAATTCACATAAATCAATTACTAAATTGTGTTCCCCAAATTTTTGTTGATAATTTGGAGGCTTAACAAGCATCAACTTGAGGTATGTTTCTCCAACATCATTTAAAGGGTAAATATATAGAGTAAAACATGAATGTTTCCTAAAAAAACTATAAATGAAATTTTCTAGAGGGAGAATAATTTATTACATTAACATTACTTGGGTATAAACTATCTCATTGTCTGATTCCACTAAGAAATCATACCATTTCCATTTCCACATGTAATAATCACTATACAACTCTAAATTTATAAAACTCTTATAGTCTAAATAGACTATGAATTTCTCTACAATAAGAAAATGCCAAAAATACATTATGGATAACACCACTACAACATGAAAAAAATAATTATTGTGTGATTATTACAATTAGACTTCATGAATTAGGTCTTATGATATATATATTTCAACCTCTATAATAGAATATATTCTATGCCAGCTGTTGACGTATCATAGATTACCATGTATTGAAAATCTTCCTCTACTAGTCTTGTGATGGGTGTTCTGTCACGACCTATATTCTAGTCCCGTGCCGTGACTACCCCAAGCCCGCCTTCTATAGGCCAGAGGTTGGCGTCTAGCACCAAAGGTGTAAATCCCGATAACTAGGAATGCATTGCCTTTATAAAAGTAAATAAAACATCATAGAGTACAAGCGGAAGTAATACACTAAGTACAAAAGAACGTGCTGAAAAGTAAGTGTGCCAGAATACAAACCCAACTAAAAGTACAGCTACAACCGAACGAAAGTACAACAGAAAATAAAAATAGCTGGAAGAATAGAATCAACTCCTGGTTCGTCCTCCTCGGATCCTACCTGAAGGGTAGGTACAGATAGCGCAGCTCCTGGATCGTGCACCACGATTCCTACCTGAATGGTAGGTACAAATAGCCTCCACAACAGTCTCACCCTTCAACCTCCTCTGAGTGTCATCTCGTCATGAAGTCCACCTCTGGATACTGACTCGTCGTGTGGTCCACCTCCGGGTACCGTCCAACCCTCGAACACTCGGCCTCTGTCAGCACTGCCCGTCGTCTGTAACCAACACAACGAGGTGTGGACATAGCCCGTGTAGGGGTGAGTATACGATACTCAGTATGGACCCCAAGACCCTCAAGGTATCACAAAAACCAACACCGATAACCACAAATAAGGATCTCAATAGATAACCCTTACTTAGGTATAAGACCATACTTATACCTAAGTTATCAAGTAACCCATCTCAATCATGATGAAACACAAAGGTTTTGAAATAAAAGGATACCCACTACCTATGTATATGCCCATACATATACCTATGTTATCAAGTGACCCATCTCAATAATGAGGTATACACTAAGGTCATAGACTCAACTCAAACTAGGATTTTCATTAACGAAACTGTAACTACTGAAGAGCCCCGTCTCTGATGAGTACATTGATCCTGTCATGAATCTGAGGTAATGCTCGCTAACCTAAGACTAATGAGGTACTCCTCCTATCGAGTACCGCAGGTCAGCCACCCAAACACATCAGTGCTTCCCGCTGGGGTCTGCCACCCAAACATAGTAGTGCACCGCCCCCCACTAATAGCCTGTTGAGGTACTCCTTCTGTTGAGTATCGCAGGTCTTCTGCCTGCTACTAGGCGCTCCGTCCGCCGTGGGTCTGCACCCAAACCTAGTTGTGTCTGTCCACTGGGCTAGTCGACTCACTCCAAGTCGAGTCGGTCAAGCAGTCGTCAGGTCTCAGCCAGCTACACGGTCTCCATACTCCGTACGCTCGTCTCTGGGAGGGTATGCTCTACGAGCTACAAGTCAATAATCCATGTATCACAAAGTCCCACGAAGAAGTATCTCAAAGGACCGCCTCGTCATAGGGGTCTCAACGCAATAGACGGTGCATCAATCGGACGCCCTGTCTGTGAGTTATTAGTTATTTCTTCCTAGGGGACCAGTTGGTTTAGTGTGCGAACCAACCCGGACGTATCTCAACTGTACCCCGAAATCTCATAGGGTATACTCATAGGGACCGATTATCAATGTGATCACCAACGCCGCTGGCGGATCGTCAAACGGACGTCCGGTCTGAAGGTTATCACCTTTTCCATTCCAGGGGCCCGGTTACATTTCGGGTTCAATCCAACCCATCGACTATCCAACTACGTCCAAAACCCAGGCGAAGTATGCGAAAAGTTCCGTCTCAATAAGAGTATCTCACCGTTACAGACAGCGCGTTAATCAGACTGTCGGTCTGAGAGTTATTGGAATTTTTCGTTCCAGGGGCCCAGTTGGTTTTTAAGTCAAAACCAACCAGACCACACTCTGACTACATCCAAACCCCGAGCGGAGTAATCCAAAAATCCCATCTCACTATGTGGAATCCAACAAAGTCGATGTCACATCAATCGGACGTTCAGAACTCAAGATATAAGCGTTTCCGCTCCGAGGGCCCAGTTGGTTTCGTGTTAGAACCAACCTGGTCATACCCAATGTTCACCGAAACCTGAGTGTAATATTCTGAAACTACCTTCTCGATTCAAGGATCACAGTGCAACTGACAGTTCATCAATCAGAGGTCTGTAGCCCACGATATGGGCAAAAGAACGAAAACAGTCTGAAATGGGGGGTCTAGGCTCTGCCCGGCCCGGCCCAACCCCCCTGGGTTGGTCCGAACCGGGTTGACCCGACCTGGGTCCGGCCCATCAGGGCACGGCCCGGCCCGGCCGCATGTCCCTCCGCGCTCGCCCAGCGTGGCTGAGCGGAAGCCGTAGAGCCGGGGGGTGGCCCCCTCATAGTTAATTGATATCGGCGGCGGTATGTGCCGCCGCCGTTCCTCCGGGATCGCGCGTTGCCGCAGGATCCTCCATGCCGCACCGCCGCAGCATGCCACAGAGGGTTTTTCATTTGGAGGCGCGTTGGGGCACCACCACCTCCCGGCGACCAGATGGCTCAGGTCGCCGGTGGCGCTGCGCCGGCGACCCGCACCTCCAGGGATTCCGCGGGCCACCGGAGTTGCTCCGGTGGTCCGTTTTCAATTCCGTCTGTGCCGGTGTTCATCTAGGGTCCCGTACTTTACTGCGAAGACCTCAAATCACTGTAGCAGTCTTGTTTCATCATTTTCGTCAATCTGCGCACCAACAACACATTGCGGAGGGTCTGGAATTTGTTTGTTATCCCATGCTCTCCGCGTTACAGGTTTTCAACCAATATGAAACTCAAACCAATCCCGATTATTCACCCTGCAACCAACCCGCATAAACGAGCGATCCGCAGATCAATTGGGTAGAGATTGATCCATGCTCATCGTCCTTTTCTCAAAAGATAAAGAGAAAATCAAATATAATTCCCCTACCTCGAAATTGACGTCGGACGTCATCGAGTAATGGAAGTCGAACGTCACAATAGTCGAACGTCAGGGTAGTCGGGTGTCGCGGAAGAATGGTATCACTTCTGTAAATGTCTAAAGAATATGTAGAACACTTTTTTTGGTGTCAGTATCCACATTCGGCATCTCCTTCCTTGTCACGGAAGAGGAAGAAAGAGGATTTGAGAAAACATAGTGCATTCTTTGCTGAGTCGGATGGCTGTTCTTCGTTGGAGAGTTGGCATTCTTTGTTTGAAGATTAAGTTCCTAAAAAGAGGGAAGATCTCTCTCCCAAATTCTCTCACACAACAAAAATCATAAAATAAAATAAGTCCTCTCCTTATTTTATTATTTTTCCATGCATTCAAACATTAATATTCAGAAACTTAGTTAAATAAATTGAATAGGGTTAATCAATTAATTTAAGATGTGTGTTGGAAAAATGAAAGAGGAGAGAGGTGAGAGTTACACAATTAATTTCAAGGGGTTTAATGGGGGGGGGGGGGGTTAAGGAATGTGAAAGGTTGTCACATCATTTAATTTAAGGGGGTTTTAAGGGGAAGAGATAAGGGGGTTAGGGAACTTGAAGGGGTGGGGTTCATGTGGGACCCACCTCACCTTTATTCACACTTGGTTAGTTCCCCAACTTCCACACATGGTTAGAAGTAAAATATGTTCCACAAATTTTATTTAATTCACAATTTATCCTCAAAATTTAAAAAACTCCTTGCGAGAAAACACACCATCAGAAAAGGTGTTCCTAAGAAATTAACGGCGCTGCGGTTCCATCGGTGCCCTCGGATCTCGATTCCGATCAACTTTTCAAAAGTTTGAAAAACCCACTCATTCGTTCACTGAACGTACCCGAGATAAACTTCAGAAATTTATTCCGGGCACCCCGGGCCTAGGAATCAGGCACCTTCAGATATTGCGTACTCATAAAATTCCAAAGAAATTAAGAAAAACATTTCCTTGAAATTTCCGGGTCTTTACATTACTCCCACCTTAGAGATTTACGTCCCCGTAATGCTTTAACAAAAACTATGGAAACAAAAGTGGTACTGAGCACACAAATGAGGCTCCCGCTCCCATGTTCCCACCTAGAGGTTCCCGTGCTGCCAATGAAAGCACACGAGAGGAATCGACCATCCTCGTATCACCTGCTCTAGCCGATCCTCAACCTCTACTGGAACCCTGCCAAAGACACCCCATCACCAATGTCTATCTCCCTATGGTCTATGATATGCATTGGGTCAAGAACATGTCTCCCAGTTGATATACGTGGAAGTCGGCGTGCACCTGGTGCAACTTAGGTTGATGGGTCAAATGATAAGCCACCTCGCCTACCCTACTAAGGACCTGAAAAGGTCCGATGAAACTCGGAGATTACTTGCAACCTCAGCCATATATCCACAGACCTCGTCGAGGTGAGACCCATATATGGATGTGGTCACCATCCTCGAACTCTAGAGGCCTCCCTTTTCTGATTAGACCTGAAACTAAAAACTCCTGCTACCACGTGGGTATGGATGGCCGAATCAAGAGTGATCAGCTACACCCTCCTATGCATGAGTTTATCATGTGCTGCCTGGGGTTCCCATTTCGCCAAACAAGGAAAACCCGTCCCAACGTTGTAGGTAAACCACAACCTCTTTTCCTAATACAGTCAACCTGTGTATGATCTTTGGATCCAATCCATACTCAGACCAACATCATAAGGCCTCGACGCTGCCACCAAGAGATTCCAACCGAAAGTCTCACCTCGAGGGTCAGACCACACTGTCGGTGTAAGTGTTATTATCGAGTGTCCTCCCAAGGTATCTCCAGACTTGATGGTCAAGTCTACGGCTTACTAGAAACTCTTGTTTTTGGACAAGATTCGTGGATGGAAGGAATGATCCGTATTAACTTCTATTATTACGACAGCTAGTAGTGGACACAGACTGTTCCTTGAATCATTCCTATAGCCACTGGGTCACTCTCCTTGGCCGCATCTAACTACTCTGTTCCCTTGCCATCCAGCTCCCTGAGCCTGGTAGGAACAACTAAGGTGGGTGGTTGTACCATATTGAAATGTACACCACCTCATTCTGCCCTCCTAGCTCTGCCTCCATGTCTGCTGCTTCACATACTCATCTCTCCTTAAAGCTTACTCTTCTTGAAAAATTTAACACGCCCGAGTCTCTAAGGATGGCGCCAGTTTATTTTTTCTTACTGTACTGTGCAGTCTTCATCCTCTCCTGGATGATCTACACCTTCTTTGCCTATGATCTACAAGAGCTGCTAAAATTTCTCCTTTTCCTAAAAGAGAAACTCGGTCTCATTCCCTAGATGAACCATTCCCATTGCCTAATACAATCATTCCTGACATGAATGATAAATTCATGCCATGGATGACGTCGTAAGGCCTCGACATTACTACCTAGAGATCCAACCGTTACTCTCACCTCCATGGGTCGAGTCACACTGTCGGCATCAGTGTGAGGTCAATGGGTCTCCTCTAGTAGAAATATCGAAAGTGAGGGTCAAGTCAAAAGTTTTAATCGGGACCACTCAGTATCAACCGAACAAAAGGACATGAAATCAAACATCACAAAGATAAGTGTCTTTTTATTACTACAACTTATAGTACAAAGACACTAATAAAACAACAACATAGAACTAGAAGTACCAAGAACAGAAGAAATCCACTAGTTCTACTCCAGTCCACCTGCTCTCGGAGCTCTACTTCCTCGTCCACTTCTCGGATTTTTCTCAAGCACCCGTCGCTGCTTCTGCCTCGGTGGCTCCTCCAATGCCAGCGGATCAACTGTGCAGGGGGTCAGACAGTCACGTGCCAGGTGACCCTTCCTGCCACATTCATAAAACATCATACTCCTCGTATTGTTGGCTCTGTTCCTCATGGACCATTGCATCATCTGTCTACTGCCCATAGATGACTCGACTACTGATTGAAAATCATGCGGAAAAGGCAGCAGCTCCAAAACATTCTCGGGGTGTAGAGCTACTGGTACAAACTCCACCCTAAAGAAGGTCTCGAAGTCTCCTCAAGTGAAAGCCATCCCGTCGCAAAACTAGAACATGTGGCTCCACCATATCTCAGCTGCTCCCTAAAGGAGGCTGGTAGAAAAAATCACCATGAAGTATGCTGTAGTACCCACTATCCTGAAAAATCTCACCACAACCTCCAGCCAATCATCAGCTGCCTGTGGGTCCGTCTCTCCCTGGAACCTGTGTGGCCTCTAACCCCTAAACTCGTGCAGTGCACTCAAGAGACGTGCACTATCTTCTACTAGGGTTGTGGAATCAGTGGCCCAACGGGTGGTAGTACCGATGGTGCCTCCGATGGTGCCTCAACTGAATGAGGGCCCATACCGAAGCCTCGTCAGTCGGAAGGCTGTCAGTACGTACATCCCTGTAGGCTCTAGATGGTCATCCGTGGAAAGTCAGCCGGAAAGAAACATACGTGACACAGTCAAACGATTTATACCTGGTGATCTGACCTGGTTTGAGCTGTTTTAAGGGAAAACTGTTGAAAAAACACAAGCAATCAGTGTTTTCTTGCACAATGTCAGAAATCAGAAGTCAGGGTCCTGGTGTGTGGATACGTCGGCCGCCCACACCAACACTGGACTCCCAGAACTAAAAACCACACTCGGTACTCTTAATACTATTGCTTCACAGAAAATAAAGATCAGAGTTATATGTTTTGTCGTTGAACCGACTCCTATGATACCAATTTGGCATGAACTGTCCTAGGGGCCCGTGCCGTGACTACCCCAAGCCCGCCTTCCACAGGCTAGGGGCTAGCGACAAGCACCAAAGGCATAAATCCCAATAACTGGGAAGGCATTGCCTTTATAAAAGTAAACAAAACATCAAAAAGTACAAGAGGAAGTAATACAGTAAGTATAAAAAAATGTGCTGAAAATTAAGTGGGCCAGAATACAAACCCATCATAAAGTACAGCTACAGCCAAAAGAAATTCCAATAGAAAAGAAAAATAGCTGGAAGAATAGAAGCAGCTTTTGGGTCTTCCTCCATGGATCCTACCTGAAGGGTAGGTACAGATAGTGCAGCTCCTGGATCGTGCACCACAGATCCTACCTGAATGGTAGGTACATGTAGCTTCCACAATGCTCTCGCCCGTCAACCACCTCTGAGTGTCGTCTCGTCATGAAGTCCACCTCTGGATACTGACTCGTCGTGTGTTCCACCTCTGGTTACCGTCCAGTCCTCGAACACTTGGCCTCTGTCAGCAATGCCCGTCGTATGTAACCAAAACAATGAGATGAGGGCATATCCCATGCAGGGGTGAGTATACGATACTCATTAGGGACCCTGATACCCTCAAGGTCTCACTAAAACCAACAAGGATAACCACAAAGAAGGATATCCACAGATAACCCTTAGTTAGGTATAAGCCCATACTTATACCTAAGTTATCAAGTAACCCATCTCAATCATGAGGAAATACAAAGGTTATGAAATCAAGGGATACCCACTACCTAGGTATATGCCCATACATATACTTAAGTTATCACATGACCCATCTCAATCATGAGGTAAACACAAAGTTCATAGACTCAGATCAAACCAGGATTTTCATTAACGAAACCATGACCGCTGAAGAGACCCATCTCTGATGAGTACAGTGATCCTATCATGACTCCAAGGTAATGTTCACTAACCTAATACTGCTGAGGTACTCCTAATGTCGAGTACTGCGGGTTAGCCACTCAAACACAGTAGTGCTTCCCACCAGGGTCTGCCACCCAAACACAGTAGTGCACCCCCCACCTAATAGCCTGCAGACGTACTCCTTATGTTGAGTACTGTGGGTCTGCTGCCTGCTAAAAGGCACTCTGTCGGTCATCGGTCTCACCCAAACCTTGTAGTGCTCCGTCCACTGGGCTAGTCGACTCACTCCAAGTCGAGTCGGTCGAGAAGTCGTCAGGTCTCAGCCAGCTACACGGTCTCCATACTCCGTACGCTCGTCTCCTGGAGGGTCCACTCCACGAGCTACAGGTCGATACTCCATGTATCACAAATTCCCGTGAATAAGTATCACAAACGACCGCCTCGTCATAGGGGTCTCAATGCAACAGACGACGCGTCAATCGGACGCCCTGTCTGTGAGTTATTAACATTTTCTTCCTAGGGGCCCGGTTGGTTTCGTGTGCAAACCAACCAGGCCATATCCCAACTGTACCCCGAACTCTCATAGGGAATACTCATAGGTACCGTTTCTCAATGTGATCACCAACGCCGCTGACGGTTTGTCAAACGGACGTCCGGTCTGAAAGTTATCAGCTTTTCTATTCCAGGAGCCCGGTTGGATTTCGGGTTCAATCCAACACAACCACTATCCAACTGCGTACAAAACATAGGCAAAGTATGCCACAAGTTCCCTCTTGAAAAAAGGAACTCAATTTACATACGAGACGTTAATCGGATGCCCAGTCTGAGAGTTATTGGCTTTTTTCGTTCTAGGGCCCCGGTTGGTATTTAAGTCAAAACAAACCCGACCGCACTCCGACTAAATCCAAACCCCATTCGGAATAATCCAAAAAGTCCGTATCACTATGATGAATCCAACAAAGTCAATGGAATGTCAATCGGACCTCCGGAACTGAAGATATATGTGTTTTCGCTCCGAGGGCCAGGTTGGTTACGTGTTTGAACCATCCCGGCCATAACCAAAGTTCTCCAAAACCTGAGTGTAATATATCGAAACGACTGTCTCGATTCAAGGATCTCAGTGCAACTGACGGTGCATTTATCAGAGGTCCGTAGCCCATGAAATGGGCAAAAGAACTAAAATAGTCCGAAATGCAGTGTCTGGGCCCGACCCGACCCGGCCCAACCCCCCGGGGTCGGCCCGATCTGGGTCGATCCGACCCGGGTTCAGGTCCGGACAATCAGGGTGCGGCCCAGCCGCGGCTCGGCCAGCGTGGCCGAGCGGAAGCTGTGGAGGGGGGGGGGGGGGTCTCGCCGTTAATTGATGCCAGTGATGGTTTGTGCCGCCACCGTTCCTCCGGGATCCCGCGCGGCCGCAGGATCTTCCGTGCCGCACCGCCACCGCGGGTTTTTCCTTCGGCGGCACGCTGGGGCGCCGCTGCCTCCTGGTGGCTGGATGGCACCGGTCGCCGCCTCCGGTCGCCGGCAGAGCCGCGCATCCAGGGTTTCCACGGGCCACCGGAGTTGCTCTGGTGGTCCGTTTTCAATTTTGTCTGCGTCAGTCTTCATCTCGGGACCCATACATTACTACGAAGATCTCAAATCACTATTGCGGTCCCATTTCATCATCTCCATCAATCCGCGCACCAAAAACATTCTGCGGAGGGTCCGAGCTTTGTTTGTTGGGCCATGCCCTCCGCGTTAGAGGTTTGCAACCAATATCAAACTCAAACCAATCCCGATTATTCAACACGCAACCAACCCGCATGAACTTGCGTTCCGCGGATCAACCAGTCAGAGATTGATCAGCACTCGTCATCCTTTTCTCAAAAGATAAAGATAAAATCAAATATGATTCCCCTACCTCAAAATTGAAGTCTCACGTAGTCGAGTTGTGGAAGTCTAAAGTCGTGGTAGTCGAACATCGGGGTAGTCGGGTGTCGCAGAAGAATGGTATCACATCCGTCAATGTCGGAAGAAGGAGAACATTGTTTTTGGCATCAGTCTCCATAGTCGGCATCTCCTTCCATGTTGCGAAAGAGGAAGAAAAAGGATTAGAGAAAACATAGTGCGTTCTTTGCCGAGTCAGATGGCCGTTCTTCGTTGGAGAGTCGGCGTTCTTCATTTGAAGATGAATTTCTTCAAAAGAGGGAAGAGCTCTATCCCAAATTTTCTCACACAACAAAATTCATAAAATAAAATAAGGCCTCTCCTTATTTTATTATTTTTCCAAGAATTCAAACATTAAAATTCAAAGACATAGTTAAATTAATTGAAGATTTTTAATAAAATAATTTAAGATGTGTGTTGGAAAAACTAAAGAGGAGAGAGGGGAGAGTTACATAATTAATTACAAGGAGTTTAATGGGGGGGGGGGGTTTAAGGAATGTGAAAGGTTGTCACATCATTTAATACAAGGGGGTTTTAATGGGTATAGATAAGGGGGTTAGGGAATTTGAAGGGGTGTGGTTCGTGTGGGCCCCACCTCACCATTATTCACACTTGGTTAGTTCCCCAACATCTAAACATAGTTAAAAGTAAAATTTGTTCCACAAATTATATTTACTTCCCAATTTAACCTCAAAATTTAAACAACTCCTTACGAGAAAATGCACCATCAGAAAAGGTGTTCCTAAGCAATTACTGGCACTACGGTTCCATTGGGGCCCTCATATTTCGATTTCGAGCACCGGTTCTAAAGTTAGAAAAACCCGCTCATTCGTTCACTGAGCGTGCCCGAGCTAAACTTTGGAAATTGATTCCGGGCACCCCGGGCCTCGGAATCAGGTACCGTCAGAAACTGCGTACTCGTAAAATTCAAAAGAAATTAAGAAAAAAAATTCCATGAAATTTCCAGGTCTTTACATTATTCCAAACTCAGGGATTTATGTCCCCGTAAAGCATTATCAAAAACTAGGGAAACAAAAGTGGTACTGAGCACACAACTGATCCTCCCGCTCCCATATTCCCACCTAGAGGTTCCCGTACTGTAAAAGAAAGCACACAAGAGGAATCGACCATCCTCATTGGACCCACTCCTATCGATCCTCAACCTCTACTAGAACCCCGTAAAATCTACCCCATCGCCAATATACAGCTCCCCATGGTCGATGATATGCGTCGGGTCCGGAACGTATCTCCCTAGTTGAGATACGTGGAAGTTGTCGTACACCTGGTGCAACTGAGGTGGATGGTTAAATTGGTAATCCACCTCGCCTACCCTGCTGAGGACCTAAAAAGGTCTACTAAACCTCAGAGATTAATTTCCACCTCGGCCATATAACCATAGACCTCGTCAAGGATAGACCCGTATAAAGACGTGGTCGCCATCCTCGAACTCTAGAGGCCTCCGTTTTCTGATTAGAACTAAAACTCAAAACTCATGCTGCCATGAGGGTAAGGTTGGACGACTCAAGAGTGATCGGCTACACCCTCCTATGCATGAGTTTATCTTGTGCTACCTGGGGTTCCCTTTCCTCCGAACAAGGAAAACCCATCCCAACATTGTAGGTAAACCACAACCTCGTTGCCTAATACAATCAACCTGTGTTTGATCTGTGGATCCCATCCATACTCAGACCAACATCTTAAGGCCTCGACACTGCCACCAAGATATTCCAACCGAAAGTCTCACCTAGATGGTAAGACCACACTATCGGCATAAGTGATATTATCGAGTCTCCTCCCAAGGTATCTCCAGATGCAAGGGTCAAGTCTACAGCTTACCGGAAACTCTAGTTATGGGACAAGATTCGTGTATCGAAGGAATGATTCGTATTAACGTATGTTACTATGGAAGCTAGTAGTGGACACCGAATGTTCCTCGAATCATTATTAGAGCCATTGGGTTACTCTCTTTGACCGCATGCAGCTACTATGTTCCCCTGCCATCCAGCTCCCTGAGCCTGGCGGGAACAACTAAGGTGGGTGGTTGTAGCATGTTGAAATGGACACCACCTCATGCTGCTCTCCTAGCTCTACCTCTACATCTGCTGCTTCGCAGACTCATCTCTCCTTAAATATTCCTCTTATTGAAACATTTAACATACCCGAGTCTCTAAGACTAGCGCCAGTTTCCTGTTTCTTACTGCACTATGAAGTCTTCATCCGCTCCTAGATGATCTGCACCTTCTTTGCCTATGATCTGCAAGAGCTACTAAAATTTCTCCTTTACCTAAACGAGAAACTCGGTCTCATTCCCTGGATGAACCATGCCCATTGCCTAATACAATCATTCGTGACGTGAATGATGCATTCATGTCATGGATGACGTGGTAAGGCCTCGACGTTACTACCGAGAGATCCAACCGTTACTCTCACCTCCAAGGGTCGAGTCACACTATCAGCATCAGTGTGAGGTCACTGGGTCTCCTCCAGTAGAAATCTCAAAAGTGAGGGTCATGTCAACAGTTTTAACTGGGACATCTCAGTATGAACCGAACAAAAGGACATGAAAGAAAACATCACAAAGATAAGTGTATTTTTATTACTGCAGCTCATAGTACAAAGACACGAATACAACAAGAACATGGAACTAGAAGTACCAAGAACAAAAGTAATCCACTAGTTCTGCTCCAGTCCACCTGCTCCCGGAGCTCAACTGCCTTTTCCACTGTTCGGCTATTGCTCAAGCACCCGCTACTGCTTCTGCCTCGGTGGCTCCTCCAATGCCAGCGGATCAACTGTGCGGGCGGGTCGGACAATCACATGCCAGGTGACCCTTCCTGCCACATTCATAACACTTCCTTCTCCTCATATAGAAGTATTTGTTCCTCTTGGACCTCTGCATATTCTTTCTACTACCAACAGATGACTCGGCTACTGATTGAAAATCCTGCGGAAAAGGCAGTAGCTCCTGAACATGCTCGGGGTGTAGAGCTATTGGTACAAACTCCACCCTGAAGAAGGTCTTGATGTGTCCCTAGGTGAAGGTCATCCCATCACAAAACTATGACAAGTGGATCCACCATCTCTCAACTGCTACCTGAAGGAGGCTGGCAGCAAAGATCACCATGATGTCTGCAGGAGTACCCACTATCCTGAAAACTCTCACCACTGCCTCCAGTCAATCCTCAGCTACCTGTGGGTCTGTCTCTCCCTAGAACCTAGGTGTCCACTGGCGCTAGAACTCATGCAGTGGGATCAAGCGATGTGCACTCTCTATTGTTGGGGCTGGTGGCATCAGTGGCCCAACTGGTGGTAGTACCACTGGTGCCTCCGATGGTGCCTCAACTGAAAGAGGGCCCTATACCAAAGCCTCGTCACCTGACAGACGGTCAGTACGTACATCCCTCTGGGCTCTAGATGGTAGTCCGGGGAAAATCATCCTAAAAGAAACATATATGACATGGTCAAATGATTTATACCTGTTGATTTGACCTGGTTTGAGCGTTTTTAAGGGAAAACCATTAAAAACACACAAGAAATTAGTGTTTACATGCACAAGGTCGGAAATAAGAAGTCAAGGTCCTGTTGTATGGATACGTCGGCCGCCCGCACCAAAACTGGACTCCCTGAACTAAAATCCACACTCGGTACTCTTAACATTATTGATTCATAGAAAAGTAAGATCAGAGTTATATGTTCTACGGTAGAACTGACTCCTATGATACCAATTTGTCACGAACCGTCTTTGGGGCTTGTGCCATGACTACCCCAAGCCTGCCTTCCATAGGCTAGGGGCTGGCAACTAGCACCAAAGGTGTAAATACCGATAACTTGGAAGGAAATGCCTTTATAAAAGTCAACAAAACATCACATAGTATAAGTGAAAGTAATACACTAAGTAAAAAAAGAAAGTGCTGAAAAGTATGTGGGCCATAATACAAACCCAGCTAAAAGTACAGCGACAACTGAAAAAAAGTACAACAGAAAAGAAAAACAGCTGGAAGAATAGAAGCAGCTCCTGGGTCGTCCTCCTCGGATCCTACCAGAAGGGTAGGTACAGATAGCGTAGCTCCTGGATCATGCACCACAGATCCAACCTAAAGGGTAGGTACAGATAGCCTCCACAACGCTCTCACTTGTCAACCTCCTCCGAGTGTCATATCGTCGTGAATTCCACCTTCGGATACTGACTCGTCGTGTGGTGCAACTTCGGGTACCATCCAGTCCTCGAACACTCGGCCTCTGTCAGCGCTGCCCATCATTTGCAACCAACACAATGAGGTGAGGGAATAACCTATATAGGGGTGAGTATACGATACTTAGTAGGGACCCTGATACCCTCAAGGTCTCACTAACACCAACAAGGATAACCACAAAGAATGATCTCAACAGATTACCCTTACTTAGGTATAAGCACATACTTATACCTAAGTTATCAAGTAACCCATCTCAATCATGAAAAAACACAAAGGTTATGAAATCAACAGATACCCAATACCTAGGTATATGCCCATACATATACCTAAGAAATCAAGTGACCCATCTCAATCATGAGGTATACACAAAGGTCATAGACTCAGCTCAAACCAGGATTTTCATTAACAAAACTGTAACTACTGAATAGCCCCATCTCTGACAAGTACAATGATCCTCTCACGACTCTGAGGTAATGCTCACTAACCTAAGACTGCTGAGGTACTCCTCCTGTCGAGTACCGCGGGTCAGCCAACCAAACACAGTAGTGCATCCCACCGGGGTCTGCCACCCAATCATAGTAGTGCACCCCCACAATAACCTGCAGAGGTACTCCTTCTATTGAGTACCGTTGGTCTGCTGCCTGCTACCAGGCGCTCCGTCCATCATGGGTCTGCACCCAAACATAGTAGTGATCCGTCCACTGGGCTAGTCGACTGAATCAAAGTCGAGTCGGTCAAGCAGTCGTCAGGTCTCAGCCAGCTACACGGTCTCCGTACTCTGTATGCCCGTCTCCGGGATGGTCCACTCCACGAGCTACAGGTCGATACTCCATGTATCACAAAGTCCCAAGAAGAAGTATCTCAAAGGACATCCTCGTCATAGGGGTCTCAACGCAACAGATGACGCGTCAATCGGACTCCCGGTCTGTGAGTTATTAGCCTTTTCTTCCCAGGGGCCCGGTTGGTTTCATATGCGAACCAACTCGGCCGTATCTCAAATGTACCTCGAACGCTCATAGGGTATACTCATAGAGACCGTTTCTCAGCGTGATCACCAATGCTGCCGATGGTTCGTCAAACAGACGTCCAGTCTGAAAGTTATCAGATTTTCCGTTCTAGGGGCCCGGTTGGATTTCGGGTTAAATCCATCCCAGCCACTATCCAACTATGTCCAAAACTCTGGAGAAGTATGCCAAAAGTTTTGTCTTGACAAGAGGAACCCAATGTTACCGACGACACCTCAATCAGACGCCTGGTCTGAGAGTTATTGGCTTTTTTCGTTCCAGGGGCCCGGTTGGTTTTTAAGTCAAAACCAACCCAACTGCACTCCGACTACGTCCAAACCCCGAGCAGAGTAAGCCAAAAAGTCTGTCTCACTTAGAGGAATCCAACAAAGTCAACTTCACATCAATCGGACATCTGGAAATCACGATATATTCGTTTTCGCTCCGAGGTCCTGGTCAGTTTGGTGTTTGAACCAACCCGGCCATACCCAAAGTTCTCTGAAACCTGAGTGTAATATATCGAAACAACCATCTTGATTCATGGATCGCAGTGAAATTGACGGTGCATTGATCGGAGATCCGTTTCCCATGATATGGGAAAAATAATGAAAAAAGTCTGAAATGGGGGGTCTGGGCCTGACCTGGCCAAGCCCCACCCCCCTGGGTCGGCCCGAATAGGGTCGACCGAACCCAGGTTCGGGTCCGGCCCATCAGGGTGCGGCTCGGCCGCATGGCCATCCGCGGCTCGGCCAGCGTGGCCGAGTGGAAGCCGCAGAGTGGGGGGTGGGGGGGGGGGGCTCGTTGTTAATTGATGTTGGCAACGGTTTGTGCCGTCGCTATTCCTCCATTATCCCACGCGGCCGCGGGATCCTCCGTGCCGCACCGTCGTGGCGAGTTTTCCCTCCGGCGGCGCGCTGGGGCGCCGCCACCTCCTAGCGGCTGGATGGCACTGGCCGCCAGCGACCCACGCCTCCAGGGTTTCCGCGGGCCACCGGAGTTTCTCCGGTGGTCCGTTTTCAATTCCGTCTGTGCCGGTGTTCATCTCGGGTCCCGTACTTTACTGAAAACACCTCAAATCATTGTTGCAGTCCCGTATCATCATCTCCGTCAAACCGCACCCCAACAAAAATCTACAGAGGGTCTGGGATTTGTTCGTTAGCCCATGCCCTCCACGTTAGAGGTTTTCAACCTATATCAAACTCAAACTAGTCCCGATTATTCACCCCGCAACCAACCCGCATGAACGAGAGATCTGCGGATCAACCGGTCAGAGATTGATTCACGCTCATCATCATTTTCTCAAAAGATAAATAGAAAATCAAATATAATTCCCCTACCTTGAAATTTATGTCTCACGTCGTCGAGTCACGAAAGTCGAACGTCGCGGTAGTCGAACGTCGGGGTAGTCAGGTATCGCAGAAGAATGGTATCGCTTCCGCCAACGTCGGAAGAAGAAGGAGAATGTTGTTGTTGGTGTCGGTCTCTGTGGTCGGTGTCTCCTTCCTTATCGCGGAAGAGGATGAAAAAGGAATGGTGAAAACATAGTGCGTTCTTTGCCAAGTCAGATGGCCGTTCTTCGTTGGAGAGTCAGCATTCTTCGTTTGACGATGAATTTCTTCAAAAGAGGGAAGAGCTCTCTCCCAAATTCTGTCACACAACAAAACTCATAAAATAATATAATGCCTCTCCTTATTTTATTATTTTTCCATGCATTCAAAATTTAAAATTCAAACACATAGTTAAATTAATTGAAGAGGTTAAATCAATTAATTTAAGACGTGTGTTGGAAAAATTAAAGAGGGGAGAGAGGAGAGTTATACAATTAATTACATGGGGGTTAATGGGGGGGGGTTATGGAATGTGAAAGGTTGTCACATCATTTAAAACAAGGGGGTTTTAAGGGGAAGAGTTAAGGGGGTTAGGGAATTTGAATGGGTGGGGTTCGTGTGGGCCCATCTGCACCTTTATTCACACTTGGTTAGTTCCCCAACTTCCACACATGGTTAGAAGTAAAATTTGTTCAACAAATTTTATTTACTTCACGATTTAACCTCAAAATCTAAACAACTCATTCCGAGCAAACACACCATCGGAAAAAGTGTTCCTAAGAAATTACTGGAGCTGCGGTTCCATCGGTGCCTCAGATTTCAATACCGAGCACCGGTTCAAAAGTAAGAAAAACCCACTCATTTGTTCACGGAATTTACCTGAGCTAAACATAGAAAATTGATTCTGGGCACCCCAGGCCTTGGAATTAGGCGCCGTTAGAAACTGCGTACTCGTAAAATTTCTAAGAAATTAAGAAATAATTTTCCAAGAAATTTACAAGCCTTTACATGTTCTCACCTTATTAAATAATATCATGTGAATGAAATATTCAGTTTTCTTCGTCTATATGATAGGTTCAAGTAATTGTATAATGGGTTTTTGGGATTCATTAATCAAATAGAAATAGGGAATGAATTCCCATCCATATCATGTCATCCTAAGGAATTCCAAGACCTCAATCAAACTCTTTGATGGATCCCAAGCAATCATTTCCTCAATTGTTGCTTGGTATACTACTACTCCCTCATCTAAGATTAAATTTATACTAATATAGAACTAGTGAATCCATAAGTAACATTTTGATATCTTCTTATAAACAGAATGATCTCATTATATTTCTAGTACCAACCTAATATGTTCCAAATTTTCCTCATCTAACTAGGAATACATGAGAATTTCATCAACGAATATCACTATGAATCCATCCCAAATGTATTAATGATCATGTTCACGAGTAGAATGAACATATATGGGGTGTTCATCACAAAATATTAAATGTAAATATACTCCTAGTAAACATATAAGTTTAAAACTATTTTACTTGTTATATATAGGACTCAGACTGTACCTATGAATTACCCAACTAGAGGTACATATTAGAAAATCACATCACCTATATCAATAAGATGAATAATTAATTGAATATCTAAATTGGTAAATTATTATTTTTAGAATCATAATTAATTTTATGATAATATAAAAACAACAACAGATTCACATCCACCATCCGGGTGCACAAAATTAGGTCTATATAGGTGGACACACTTGCTCTATCAAATCCCATCCCTTCCAAATAATATAACTAAAACATCATATCTAATTATTCTAATGGGGAAAATTGGTGTACTAGAACATATAGGTTGTCAGTATGTCGGTGTAGGTTTATGTAGATGTTGATCTCTCATTTTTTATATAAGACCAACATGTACTAATGAATGAAAATATCATTACTTTTTAGAACTCTTTAAAACCTAAATATCATAGTTTCTACTACTCCATGGAAAATAGTGAAAAGTAGCTGAAAAATTAGATGTAAAATCCAATGTATGATCACATTGTACACATTCTTATATTCCTTATACCCAATAGGGAAGATTACATCACATCACCTCATCATATTAATTAAAATTTCAATTGAACCATGGACTAAAAGTAGATAATTATACCACAGAATAACATTTTGTAACTTACAGAGGTTACAAATAGAACCCATTTAAATTTATCTTTAAAATAATTATATCCAACTAAAAATTTATATTTTTGATCAATGATTTCCCCTTGTAGGGGTCTCTAATATTTTTATTACACTAACTCAACGACATCAATCCCCATATATCAACAAATGGATGAGGAAATTAAATAGGGTATCAAGACTATGCCCATCAAAAATATGTTTTAATTTTAGAGGTGGTAAATATTTACATTAAATATAACGAGATCCTATGGGTCATCAGCCTGCACTTCAAAAATATTTCTACTTTATCGACCACCATCTCTATAAGACTAGCGTCGTCTATATTTTTCGGTGGAATTGTAAATAGATTTTAATGGATAAACCCCCATATCTCTTACAACATTATTAAATTTTATCCCTATGTATATTCCGGATCAATATGTTCTATCTTCTTCAGAAACATACCAATTGCCTTGATATTCATTACATGGAAGGTTAGGAAATACCGTGTGATACAACCTCACAAAATATAACAACAATAAAAATCCCACCTTGAAAATTGAAATATATATATGAGCACTGATTTACTACCCTCTATCTGGATTCTTTACCAAGATCCACCTCTCACACCTTGATCAGTATATCTATAATTAGTTACCATCAACTAATGTCTCATCTCTATTATATTAACTTCAAGAAATAATATTTGAAAAGATCACTACTTATATGTTATCTAAAAAAAATTGCGATTTAAAACCAGAAAATTAATAGTTATGTGAGGTGATACCACTCCAGATCAAATATGATGTTGATGTTAATAAAGAATCATCAACGTTTGAATATATCCATCATTAACCATATGTATGAAATTCTATTTATGGTTGATTTTCCAATATATATACTCTATAGATAACATGATTCCATTATAGAAATAAAAAATCACCTTTATACATAATACATGTAGTATGTATAGATAAAACACATATCTAAATATGTGATAAAACTATTTCAATGAATGATTCAACTAGGTCATTTAATGAATTACCACCTTCCACCAACATACAATTGTTTCATATCGATTTTACAATAATAGGACTACAATCTACTTGAGAGGGGTCCTAACATGTTGAAAAACTCACCTTTTATCATTCATCTTGACATACACTATGTTACATCATGCTTCCTTTATGATGTATTTTTTTATTAATCTACATTCCCTTATGGTTAAAAGCCCCCAGAATCCATTTTTATTTTATTTTCTATAGGTTGTAGAGCATGTACACATCTTTTACCATAGGTACATTTGATATACAAGATACAAAGTACAAGTCTTTGTATGGATGATAATGATGTGTATGGTTACTCTTCATGAATGGTTTTTACATGTCGTCTAGGTTTAAAATGATAGAGTATACATCTAAAGTGATTTTTTTAGTGTGCTTATCCATCTTGTCCTTCACATTGTGACCAGGGGTTTTACATCATTTCCCGATGCACATCAAATTTTAAATAACTAGTTCAGTAGTTTTTCTCGGTGCTTTCTATCTTGACTCCTTCACCCTCTAACAGAGGGTATTCCAAGGAAATTTTCTGTGGTTCATGTCATTCCAAATTCATCAGATCATCTTTGGAAATTCATTGTGTTTGTGGTTCATCTCTCTGGGAATGTGTTCTTTCCAGTTGTTCATTGTTTTTTATCATGATAGAACATTAGCTTTTCCTTACCACATACATTGATCTATGTTGGATTCTTCTTCTCTATTTATTTTAGATCGGTTTTCATATCTCATTCTAAAATCCTTTTCCATCCTTGGACGTAGTGTGGTGGGTTCTCTTTATCCTAATATGTGGGATTCCTCTCTTCCACCAACCTGTTTTTTTTCTATTTTAATCAATTAAAATATGTGTATATTTTATTATATGATCTTTGTTTTCATCGATAGTTTTAATTATTGGTGGATTCGGTTCAGACATGAATGACCTGAAAATTGAGGTTGGTGGTTCCTTATCTAGACTATGATAATAAACCGAATTGTTTTATTTATAAATTGATTTATTAAACAAACATGATTGATTTTTTGTTTTGAAAATGGTATTTAAAAGAGAAAAGGATGTTCCTTAATTTTTTTATAAACATATTGTGAAATGCGTTCTGAATTCGTTTTAAATCATTGAAACTGTTTTGTGAAATTGAGCATAAGGTTTTCCTTGGTTACTTATGTGGATGGAATATCTTGAGTTCATCATCTATTAATTTTTTATTATCAAGGATGATTGTTTCCAAATTTCCTCTTTTTCATAGTCCTATTTTTCTAATAGACCGATATTGGATTTTAGGGTGGGGTTTACTCATAGGATATTACTCTTGTTCCTATGTTAGTGTTCTGGGATCAATTCTTGTGCACATGATTGTTGTGGTACAAGTATTATGTAACCTGGTCTTATAGTATTCCTTGGTGTTGGGGTACAAGTCCTTCTATTTTTTACTTCATGGCATTATAATTTATCCTTTATATTCATGTGTATTCCTGTGAAAAAATAAAATGGAAAATATTTTATGAAGAGGATATACCTGTTTCTATTTTGATCTATAGAAATAATGAAATTTTTACCACGAATTATATAAAACTTATTTTCTTTTAATCATTCCATTTTTTATTTTTTACTGATAATACATGATTTTATATACAGAAACATGTAATCGATCACCTATGTGGGATCATATTGAGCATATTATCTCACACCCTAGAAACATCTTCATTCATTCACATTCCATTTTTTCATCCAGTGTAGGTAAATACTCGGAAGTGAAGTTAGGCTATGAGGTTCATTTCTACTTTGATGGGTAGGTGGTGGTGAGGTGGTGGTTGTTTATCCCCCCATTACTTGTAGTAGATATTGGTTTTAGTCCCTTGTAGTTGGTATTGTCTTTTAATGTTTTTTCTACTATTACATTTGTTCTATTTTCATTGTTATCCATATAGTTTTAGTGTATATATATATTTTGTCTTCTTGTGTTTATTTATTTCTTTTTATATGTATTCCATGAGGTTATTTGGGTTTGAAGAATTTGTTCCATCAGTTTTGTCATCTGATTCCAACGTGCTTGTCACCATACTTTGAGTCCCACTATTACACCTACCAATAGATAATGGAATAGCTTTTGAAATGTTGTGGTCTTTTTTAGCCTCTTCCAGTTTTTCTCTTGAAATGGTACGAGGTATTCATGGTCCTTTTTATTAGATTACCATAGAATCCATTAGGGAATATCGCTATCTTAGTTGTAGTTGATTGTTTGACTATGTATTCCCATTTTATTATGATCAAGGATACAACCATGGATGAAGATATTAATAAGCCCTTTGAATAATAGATCATGCGGATACATGGGATACCTTCTGCTTTTGTTTTAGATAGTGATCCTATGTTTTCCACAGGGTTATGGAGATGTCTCCAAGAGGCAATATGAAATCATATAATATTGATAATAGCTTACAATCCATAGTCAAATGATCAGATAGATCATGTAATTCAGATCCAAGAGGATAAGCTTCATACCTAGGTCATGGATTTTAGTGGATCATGGGATAGCCATCTAGGACTGGTTGATTTTTTCCATAACAATATTTATCAATCATCATTAAGAATGGATACCTTTGTGGAATTTTATGGTCACCCATGTATATCACCCCATTATTGGGTACATGTGGGAGATGTGGCTTTGGTTGTAATATGTATATTTCAAGAGACAACTTCAAATATCTAGGATGTGCGATGATGTCTGTTTAAATACTGGAGTCGATAGAAATTATATTATTCACTGTAGCATCAACCTTTGGAGTTTACAATATGTGACAAGGTTTTCATGAAATTTACTCCTTGTTTTGGTCATTGTCATATTGTAAAATAGGGAAAGTTGGCTTTTAGATATGATGTTCAATTTTAGATCAATGAACATCTTTTATAGGTTTCTTATGAGTTATCATTTCTAATATAGTTGAAATGAATCCATGATTTTTTCTATATATCTCAACATATGAATTATTTCACAGACCCCACTCACGTTTTGAGTTGGATAAAACTTGATTAAGAGCCATATTCATTTATATTAAAGAATCTAGCGAAACTCTTTGACCCCAAAGAGAAATTCATGCATGTAGTGTCGATTTTTTGTCATATTTCTAGGGAATTATCAATCGGATTCTCATTCGACTTGAAAACATAGGTCATTGATTAGATATAAGTGGCCTATTCGTTTTCTAGGAATTTCATCTTCTACATAACTTCTTGGTGATGGAAATTCATTATGATGGGGTGTTTGTAACATCTTGTTACCTTGGTATGGTATTTAATTTCCTTTATATATGTTCTCTTTTGTAACAATTTCCTTAGAATCCATTTTCGGGATTTTTTTTGTAGGTTTTACAGAAGGTACAAGTCATGTACTAAATAATCTTGTAGTGTCCAAGCTACTATTTACATTTCATGATTGGGGAGATCATGTTGTGAACAGGTACACATTGTGAATGGTGGGAATAAATCATGTAGGGGCTAAATGATGGATTTTTTAATATGAAGAGAAGGGTTTTTAGGTGGACTTATCCATCGTGGCCTTCAAGAAGTGACTATGGGTTACACACCGTGAAATGAAACACATCATTGTTTAAATAATGCATTGTTTAGTTTTTCTCGGTCTTTTTCTTCCAAAATCTATTACCCAAAAATTAAGTCTATTCCTAGGTGATTTCTAGGGGTGGATCTTTTTCTAGATTTATCTGATCAGATTTTGACCATCATCATGTTTGCAGTGCATCTCTATGAGTAAGTGTTCTTTCAAATTCATTGTTGTGTTTGATCATGAAAGCACCCATGTTTTTGGTACTCGATCTATTGAACTATATAGGATTATTATTCTATGATTCTTGTAGATCTATTTGGTGGTCTTGTATCAGTGGAATTTTATATTTTTAAGACCCCCTCCCCACAAAGTGTACCCCTCATGGGTCGGCAATGTGAGAAGGGAGATAATGACCTCGAGTCCTGCCTCCAATAGGCCCCGTGTTGGAGACTAGCACCAAGAGTATAGTAAACACACAAATAGGAGGCATTACCCTCTATGAGAACACATGCAAAAGAGAGAGATAATATAGAAACCAATCAACTCCAACTCAGAATTGAAATATAAATGATACCCATGTCCATATATGAAATTCCATGCAAAAGTACTACAACTAAATGGGAAAACTGCATGTACCAAAAATAAAGTAAAACAAGAGAAACCACGAGCCCGAACATCTCCTGCAACCGCAAGCTAGTAGTAACCATCCTGATCTCCAACCTGATTCATGTAAACTGTAAAAGGTTTTATATACACATACGGTGAGTATAACAGTATACTCAGTAGGATCCTCCCCGAAGCCTCCCGTTCAAAAGTAAAGGAAGAATGCTAAAGCATAATAAATAAAAAATGAAACTAACTTTTCACCTAAACTGGTATACTAAGTTCCCAAACTCACCATGTCTACTCTCACTAATTAATGCATGAAATAATATATCATATAATAAAGAATATCAAGGGTACCCCGCTACTACTTCCCCACTAGTTTTCCTCTTTGTCCCAACGTCGCACGTCCTATGCATCTCTCTATAAAAGTCTTGCCTGCAGTCACCTGAGCGAAGCACCACACAATCATCACAACCAGAAGTAACCAGGTAAGTTTAGGGAGCCACCAATACCCACATAACGTGTATCATACATTGGGTATTATACCTCAAGCCGTTACAGGCCATACACTGAGTAAGGATCCTCAATCCATTACAGCCTATACACATTACTCCTATATTAGTCTTTAGGATACTATATCTAGAATATATGTGTGTGAAATAACCATAAGCCATTACAGCCCCCTACACACATATATGGGGAAACTAACCACTTTTCTTGTTGGAAAAAGTAAATTCTTAGAGAATAGAGCGGGGCCAAAGGGTGTAGTCAGCCATTCATTCTCGCACCAGAATGTTGGGGAAAACACCCCCAGTGCTCAGAATCCCTAGGGTGTCAGTTACCCTTACTGAAAGGGTGGATTAGCGTATCGAAAAAAAAGTACATGATATATTATAACTCAAAACCACACTATGGGCATTACATAGTCTTGGACAGAACTACAGCTAACGTCTCTCGGACTGTGGGCTGCTACTTCTAAGACTAGGTATCCTATAAGCACACAACCATTTAAAGAACTTCATTAGGATACTTCATTCCCTTTTTTATCAACTCCACTTTACGTTAATTAATTCATTTCATATTAATTAACCATGAAAAAAACCACATTAATCTTCATTGGCATCACATTCAAAAATCAACTGTTCCATTAAAGTTAAAACATCACCATTAAATTCCATCATCTCCATCCCTGTGGTTTATCACTATTTAATGAATCATTCATTACATAATTACATTCCCATATTCCCAGGCATTCTATAAAAGAATCCTATGTTACAAAACACAAGGGGGATCAACACATTGAGTTGATATACTACTAGTCGAGTCATTGCCGCATATAGAAATAGCATAGACCCATTCTCCCTCAAGAGGCTAAACATGGAAAGAATGTGGCATTCCCCGTGCATCATCACCTCTTTCGGAAGTAGGGTAATCAAGATGAGATGCCATGAGTAGTGGGGAAATGTGAAGAAAATAACAACAAATTGAACCAACAAACATCCATCCAGCACATCCTTCCCATACCATCTTCCCTCGTGTCCTCCCTGACACCCACATGCATAAAACGATGCATCTCTCCACTATAGGTGCCATCCGCTGCCACAACCAAAAGTATCCATGCCTCCACATATCGCAATAGTCATCCAGGCTCACATCACAGAACAAGCATCAAGAAAACACAACATCGCTTCAGTGGACTCTTGGACCATTAACAATCAAGAGGGTAACTCAGAACCCTTTAAGAAATTATCACACAATTTGTTCTTTAATCCAAATTGAATTAGCAGATTTGTTATTCGTAGGTTCCAATTATGGGAAACCAAATTAGTAAGATATCAAAATTAAATAAACATGGTTACTGCACTAATTTGATTAACATCAAATTACAACAATAACTGGATTCATTTTCATGCCTCTTTATCTTTAGAAAACAATTTTCAATTAATCATGGTTTACGGTTTTTACCGATTTCCATTAAGAACAAATCTCTAAACAAAGAAAGAATAGATATCACACTATCTAGCAAAGAAAGGGGAAATAAAATAAGATAGATATCAATTTACATATCCATTTCAAATATTTATTATCTCAATTCCATTGTGATCCACTGGGATACAACATGCTAATGATACAGTTGCACGTAAAAGAAAAGGGAAGCAATGAATCCCCAATCTCAAAAATTCTTGATGTTCTTTATCCACGAAACGGGTCACGATCCTCTTCTCGCCACAACTGCATCCACCCGAGGATTCCACGATACGACAGCACCAACCAAACCCCAAGAAAAACCCATTAGAATCATTGAGATTACATGCTATAAAAATGAATGGAGAAATATGAGAAGATGATCCCTAAAGGAATGATGATAAAACATACCTTATATCGAAGATTGATCGACATGACTTGGTTGCATTAAAGCACAGCTAAACCAATCTTAGGAGTAATGTTTGATTGTGCAACTCAAAGGGGAAGGATTGAAAATTTCTAGCATCTCATAGCCGAGAACAAATAGGAAGAACAATGGAGGATTATATGTTGTCCATTTTTGAAGATTTAATGGGGAGATGGTTTAAGATACACTTAATTTTCCATTAAAAGCGGATCACATTAAACAACACGGTTTGACCATGTAAAAACATCCTCAGCCATAGGAATAATTAATATAGGATTTATGGCCTTTTAATTGCCCTTAAGAGTCCTTAAAATAAGTATTTTAATTTATTTTATCTCAAAGGAAACGTCAAAGGGGCGAAACTGTAGGAAGCATGAAACACTATTCACATACTCAAAATTTGGGAAAGGAAATAAAGTTTAAGGATATAGGTGAAGGATGGAACCTCACTGGTATGGAAAAACTATTCATGTAAGAGATGAATGATGGAGGTGAAGGATGGAGGTGAAGGATGGAGGTGAAGGATAGAAGCTCACTGTTCTGGAAACACTGTTCATGTAAGAGGTGAAGGATAGAGGTGAAGGATGGAGGTGAAGGATGGAGGTGAATGATGGAGGTGAAGGATTAAACCTCATTGTTCTGGAAACACTGTTCACAGAACTGAAAAAATAGGCAAAGTGTTGGGGATAAGTCCCCTTGACCTCCCAAAACACCTCCAACACCACATTTTTACAACGTAATGGACCAGAGAGGTCTGGGAAATTACATCAAATACCTCTCAGAACATTCTCGTCTGTGAGAATTTAAAACCAACGTAAGGAAAAGAGGGGTCCGAACAACCACCCGGTAAGATAACTCACAGGGGAAAACAACCCTGAGTTGTTCTAAAGCAGGAACAAAGCCACGACATCTGAGAGAAAGGGAGAAAATAATCCATCTCTAAACAATTCAAGCATAATATCACATCAAAGTTACATAAAGAATGTATCAAAGAAAACACAACAGAACAACTTAAAACAGCTCCGGGTACTGGACACGTATCTCTGACTCGAGTTCCTAGGTACTCTCCTCCATGCCCCCGTGTCGCCACAAGACACTAACTAAGGGGATAAAATTCCCGCGCAACACCCTCTCTTTACATTCTTGTATCTCCACAGATCTCTCTTCAAAGGTTGCAACATCATCAACATCGATCTCTCCCAAATCAATGATGTGAGAGTCGTCATGGAGATAACGAAGGTGTTGCGATGCATGGAAAACATCATGTACCCAACTCATATGCGGGGGAAGTGCTACTGGATACGCCACGACTCCAACATGAGCTAACACCTCAAATGGCCCAACAAACCGGGGAGAAAGTTTACTTCCACAACCAAACCATCGCTGCCCTCGATGGGGAGTCACCTTCAGAAACAAATGATCCCCAATATTAATCTCCAAGGGTCTCCTCCATTGATCATTATATTATTTCTGACGATCTTGTGCTATCTTCATCCTCTCACGAATCACCTGGACAATCTCCTTTGTATTCTTCACTAGTTCCAGTCCGAGAATTGCGGACTCTCTGACCCCAGTCCAACACAATGAATAATGGAAATGTCGGCCATACAAGGCATAAAACTGCGCCATATCGATGGTGGAGTAAAAACTATTATTGTAAGAGAACTCTAACAAGGGTATGTGCCTCATCCATGAACCTCCAAAATCAATAACATAAGAGCGTAGCATCTCTTCAAGAGTATGGATGGTTTGCTCTGTCTGACCATCCATTTGAGGGTGAAAAGCAGTGCTAAGTAATAGTTGAGAACCGAAAGCATGTTGGAGACCTCTCCACACCCTGGAGGTAAAACGAGGATCTCGATCAAAAATTATTGTCCTAGGGACTCCATGAAGTCTCACCACCTCCTCTAGATTTTTCCTCGAGAAAACATCCACTGAGCTCGACTCCTTGATCGATATGAAGTGGGCCAATTTTGTTAAAGGATCCACTACCACCCAAATAGCATCATGTCCTCCTGGAGCTCGAGGTAAACCAATAACAATGTATATTGAGATGTCCTAACACTTCCACTAAGGAATCTCTAATCGCTGGAGAAGACCACCTAGAATACAGTGTTCGGCCTTCACCTTCTGGAAAACTAAACATCGAGACACAAACTCTGCAACTGTATGCTTCAACCCAGGACACCAAAACTGACACCTCAAGGATCGGCACATCATTGTCACACCAGGATGTACTGCTAAAGGCGAACTGTAGAACTCTCTAAGAACTGTCTCGCACATCTTCAAGGGGAAAAAACCTTCCATGATACAACACTTAGGGTTGTTCATCCTTCGACCAACCATCAGGGGCCTCACCACAAACAAATATGTCTCTCCAGAGTTCCACGTCAAGATCTCCCAACTGGGACACTTCCACCTTCTGCATCAGGGATGATTGTACCGTCATCTGAAAAAGACATCCTCTACCACCAAACTTCTCCTATATCATGATGTAATGTCGACACTTCTTCTATTACCCTCCAGGAATCACCGGATTCACGCACAACATCACTACGTGACTTTCGGCTCAGTGCATCAGCTACAACATTCCCCTTTCCAGGTGTATATGATATTTCAAAGACTTATTCCTATAAGAACTCCATCCATTGACACCGCTGCATGTTCAAGTCACACTGGGAGAAAACATACCTCAAACTCTTTTGATTAGTGAAAACCAAAAAGCATTCACCAATGAGTTAATGTCTCCACAACTTCAGAGAAAACACCACGGCTGACAAATCAAGATAATGGGTGGAATAGTTGCATTCATGGGGACGCAACTGTTGAGACCCATAAGAAACAAATGACCTCTATTGCATAAGGACATTGCCTAAACCCAGATGTGATGAATCATAGAAAATATCAAACTAAACTCCCTCAGCTGGAAGACAAAGGACTGGATCACTTACTAACATCCCTTTTAGATACTCAAAAGCTACCAGACACTGATAAGTCCATATAAAATCTTGATCTTTTCGGGTCAAAGTTGTCAGAGGAGTTGAAACTCCGGATAAGTTGGCTACGAACCTCCTGTAGTAGCCTGTGGACCAAGGAAACATCGCACATATGAAACTGCCTTGGGGGAGCCCCAAGACACAACTGCTTCTACCATCGATGGATCCACGAATACTCCCTATAGGGACACCACATTCCCCATGAAACGGATTTCTCGAGCCCAAAACTCACACTTCGAAAACTTCCCAATCAACTGATGTTAGTGACGAACTCCCAAAACAGATCGTAGATGATCTGCAAGCTCCTCTTCAAATGTGGAGTACACAAGGATCTCATCAATGAAAACCACCACAAACATGTCCAGGAACTCATGGAACACAGCATTCATCAATCCCATAAACACAACTGGAGAATTGGTCACACCGAACGACATTACAACGAACTCATAATTCCCATGACGACAATGGAATGAAGTCTTCAGAATAACCTCATCATTTACATGAATCTGATGATATCATGACCACAAGTCTATCTTTGGGAACCAACTTGCACCCTTCTGTTGATCTAATATGTCATCAATCCACAGAAGAGGATAGCCATTATTTATTGTCACTTTTTAAGTGATGATAATCGATGCACAAACGCAAACTCAGCCTTCTTCACAAAAAAACTGGTGCACCCCACGGTGACACACTTGGCCAAACCAAACCGCACTACAATAGACCATCAAGCTATATACGTAGCTCTCATATCTCAGAAGGGGCCATCCCATACGAAGACATAGAGATAGGAGACGCTCCTAGATGTAGCTTGATCCCAAACTCGATCTCTCGTCGAGGGGGTAATGCTGCAACCTCTTGTGGAAAGACATCAAGGGACTCCTCTACGACCCTAGGAAACGCCAACTGTTGAACCTCTGAAGAACTCAACATCATCTCAGCCATCATGGATGATAAGGATGGAACACGCCTGTAACCCATACAAGGATCTCTCTCACCAATAAACACCACTTTCTCTCCATCTGCATCAAATAAAACGACATTCCTCCTGTAGCAATCCACAATAGCCTTCACCGAATACAACCAATCCATGCCGAGGATGACATCGTATGGTTGTATTAATAAACATTGGAAATCTCCTCAAGAGAGGAGTTTCCCCAACACTAGATAACAGTCTCTACATACTTCAAACATGTCGTCTCGACCTCCAATTGGTGTAGTCAACGTTAAGGTCACTAGAAGCCTCTGTAACTCAAGTCACAAAGCATGGACAAGGGTAGCTGATAGGAAGTAGTGTATCACTCCAAAATAAAAAAAGGCATACAACATGGTAGAGAACAGGCAAAGGGTACCTCGGACGATATCTGGCTCACCTGGAGCTGGAAACACTAGAGCATGAAGCTAACAATGACCTCCTCCATAGCCTCCATGACCCTGATGATGACCACCACCATAGCCGCACTCTGCTCTCTAAGGACGAGGAGCGTCATGGGGTTGTCCAATTCCTACCCCACCTACCCTCTGGTGATCAAAAACTGGTGCAACTGGCTGCTACTGCCTCGGCTAGAACTGCCTCAATTGAGGAACCTCGAGCGTAGCGCCCGGTGCATGATGACTACTCTGAAAAGTCGGGCACTACAGCTGCTGATGACCACAACCACCACAAGGAAAACAAGCGCCTGATCCCTTGGCATAGGTCTGAGATTTCCTGCCTCGGACGAAACGAGATGGGAAGGGCTGGTACCTACCCCCAGGTGAACGGAAACTCTTCTGCCCTAAAAACCGGGAACCCCGGACCACAGCTCTGCTTCATGAGGAATCATGACGATTCCCCTATTGTAAAGATCCAATCCTGAAAAAAGTCCTTTCAGCAACCTCTTCCCTCCCCACCACCTCAAGATATGTCTTCAACATAAATGGGGTGACCTGGTGCTGGATCTCTAGACGCAAATCCTCCTTGAAATGCCTCTCCCTGGCCTCCTCATCTGGCAGTAGGTCTGCAGCATATCGTAGAAGGTTCGTGAAATGGATTCCAAACTATCAAACAATGGAGCTCCCATATCAAAGGGTAAGAAGCTCTGGCTAACTGGATGCCTTCTTAGTTGAAGAAAGGAGCTCAACTCTAAAATAGTCTCGAAACTCCTCCCATGAGATGGCTGACTCATCACGATCCCTGATGAACAAGAGCCACCACTACCTCGCTGCTTCACACAACATCATCACAACCAACGACTCCCAGTGCTCCTTCGGAGCACGAATCAAACTGAAGCCGATCTCGACCTCCTCTAACCAGTCTTCCATGACTGCATCTGAAACGAAGTGCTCGTACTTCTCTAGACACTAGCACTGAAACTCTCGGAGTGTCTTCCCCCAAGTGTCGTCGTCGTCAACCTCTACACGATGGCGATCTGCTAGCACAGCCAGCTGGACATCTTCTATGCGAGCCTGATGAGGACGTCGACCTGGATCTATTCCTTCAAAATAACAAACACTTAGAGCTCCAAAACCTAGAATATGGTTGACTCAAAATTAAATATTTATTTGTTTTATTTTTTTTATTTTAGGTTAACCTATCCTAAGGTCTACTCATTCAAACATAGGCATAAGGAAAAATAATGCATGATCCCTTATTAGGTCTCTACCCTGCAACATGTATCACCTTGTTTAGTAGCAATTGTAAACTTAAAGGTCAGTGCAACATATCATAGGGGGGCCAAAATGCCTATGTCTCTGCCGGTCTCTAGTGCTCACCCCACTTGCTAAACAAGAATGACATTATTACCCTACCAACCCATGCAACCTCACCTATGCCTAACTACCATATCCATCTTATCCCTCACCTAGACCTCTAATACTAATATGTCATGACCCCCTCCCCACAAAGTGTACCCCTCCTGGGCCAACAATGTGAGAAGGGAGATAATGACCCCCATG
Source organism: Viscum album (assembly GCA_963277665.1). NCBI lineage: Eukaryota > Viridiplantae > Streptophyta > Magnoliopsida > Santalales > Viscaceae > Viscum > Viscum album. The sequence continues at coordinate 2,031,249,876 of OY728135.1, forward strand.
TCCCGCCTCCAGTAGGCCCCGACTTTGGGACTAGCACCGAGGGTATAGTAAACACACAATTGGGAGGCATTACCCTCTAAGAGAACACATGCGGAAGAGAGATATAAGATATACACCAATCAACACCAACTGAGAACAGAAATATAAAAGAAACCCATGTCCATATATGAAATTCCATGCAAAAGTAATACAACTGAAATGAAAAAACTGCATGTTCCCAAAAGAAAGTAAAAAAACAATGACCTTGTGCCCGAACAGCTCCTGCAACCACAAGCTAGTAGTAACCTGCCTGATCTCCAACCTGCTTCATGTAACCTGTAAAACAGTTTATATACACATACGGTGAGAATAACAGTATACTCAGAAGGATCCTTCCCGAAGCCTCTCGTGCAAAAGTAAAGGAAGAATGCTAAAGAATAGTGAACAACAAATGAAACTAACTTGTTACTTAAACATGTATACTAAGTTCCCAACCTCACCCTGTCTACTCTCACCAAGTAACACATAAAAGAATATATCATATAATAAATAATATCAAGGGTACCCCGCTACTACTTCCCCAATGGTTTTCCGTATTTCCCCAATGTCGCACGTCCTAAGCATATCTCTTCAAAAAGGCTTTCCCACAGACACCTGGGCAAAGCACCACATCATCCTCACAACCAAAAGTAACCAGGTATGTTCTGAGAGCCACCACTACCCGCATAATGTGTATCCTACTTTGGGTATTATACCTCAATCCATTACATCCCATTCACCGAGTAAGGATCTTCATGCCATTACAACCTATACACATTACACATATAGTAGTCTATAGAAAACTATATCCAGAATATATGTGTGTGAAATAACCGCAAGCCATTACATCTCTCTACACACATAGATGGATAAACTATCCACTGTGCATTTTGGCACAAGTATCTACCAAGAGAGAGAGAGCGGGGCCAAAGGGGGTAGTCAGCCATTCTTCCTCCAACCGGAATGTTGGGGAAAACACCCCCCATGGGTCAGAATCCCTAGGTTGTCAGTTTCCCTTACTTTAATGGTGGAGTAGTGTATAGAAACAAAAAAAGTATAGGATATATTATAACTCACAACCACACTATGGGCATTACTTAGTCTTGGACACAACTACAGCTAACCTATCTCGGACTTTGGGATGCTACTTCTAAGACTAGGTATCCTATAAGCACACAACCATTTAAAGAACTTTATTAGGTTACTTCATTCTGTTTTTCATCAATTCAATTTTACATTAATTAATTATTCGCACATTAATTATCCATGAATAAAACCAGATTAATCATAATTGGCATCACATTAAAAAACCAATTGTCCCTTTAAAGTTACAACATCACCATTAAATTCCAGCATCTCCATCCCCGTGGTTTATCACAATATAATGAATCGTTCATTACAAAATTACATTCCAATATTCCCAAGAATTTTAGAAAAGCATCATATGCTACTAAACACAAGGGGGATCAACACGTTGAGTAGATATAACACCCGTCGAGTCTTTTCCGCCTATAGTAAGAGCGTAGACCCATTCTCCCTAGAGAGGCTATACACGGAAAACATGTGGCATACCCCATGCGTCTTCATCTCTTTCAGAAGGAGGGTAATGAAGACCAAATGACTTGAGAAGTGGGGAAAAGTAATGTAGATAACAACAAATCGAACCACCAAACATCCATCCAGCACATCCATCCTATACCATCATCCTGGTGTCCTCCCCGACACCCACATGCATAAACCGATGCATCTCGCCACTCTAGGCGCCATCCGCTGCCACAACCATAGGTCTCAATGCCTCCACATATCACAATATACATCTAGGATCACATCATAGCACAAGTATCAAGAAAACACAACATCACATCAATGGGATCCTGGTCCTTTAACAATCAAGAGGGTAACTCAGAACCCTTTAAGAAATTCTCACACAATATGTTCTTTAATCCATATTGAATTAGTAGATTTTTTATTCATAGGTTCCAATTATGGGAAACCTAATCAGTAAGCTATCACAATTAAATAAACATTCTTACTGCACTAATTTGATTAAAATCAAATTACAATAAAAACCAGATTCATTTCCATGCCTCTTTATCTTTAGCAAACAATTTTCAATTAATCCTGGTTTACGTTCATTACCAATTTCCATTACGAACAAACCGCTAAACAAAGCAAGCATAGATATCACACAATCTAGAAAAGCAAGAGGCAATAACATACGATAGATATCAATTTACTTATCCAGTTAAAATATTTATTATGTAAATCCCATTGTGATCCACTAGGATAAAACATGCTAACGATAAAGTTGCATGTAAAAGAAAAGATAAACAATTAATCCCCTACCTCAATAATTCTTGATGGTATTTATCCATGAAACGGGTCACGATCCTCCTCTTGCCACAACTTTATCCACCCGAGGATTCCACGATACGACCGCACCAACCAAAACCCAAAAAAAACACATTAGAATCATGGAGATTACATGCAATAAAAAAGAAAGGAGAAATAGGAGAAGATGATCCCCAAAGGAAAGACAATACAACATACCTTATATCGAAGATTGATCGATACATCTTGGTTACATCAAAACAGAGATGAACCAATCCTAGGAGTAATTTTTTATTGTGAAACTCCTAGGGTAAGGATTAAAATGATCTAGCATCTCATAGTTGAGAACAAATAGGAAGAACAAGAGCGGATGATATCTTTTCCCTTTTTGAAGATTTAACAGGGTGACAGTTTAAGATACACTTAATTTCCCATTAAAAGTGGATCACATTAACCCATGTGGTTTTACCATTTAAAAACATCCCGAGCCATAGGAATAATTAATATAGGATTTTTGGCCTTTGAATCGGCCTTAAGAGTCATTAAAATAAGGCTTTAAATGCATTTTACGTCAAAGGAAACGTCAATGTGGAGAAATTGTAGGAAGCTGGATACAATGTCCACATAATAAAAATTTGGGAAAGGAAATAAAGGATAAGGATAGAGGTGAAGGATGGAACCTCACTGGTCTAGAAACACTGTTCATGTAAGAGGTGAAGGATTGAGGTGAAGTATGGAGGTGATGGATGGAACCTCACTGTTCTGGAAACATTGTTCATGCAAGAGGTGAAGGATAGAGGTGAAGGATGGAGGTGAAGGATGGAAGCTCACTGTTGTAACACCCCAGGTAAATAAAGAATATGAAATTTTCATATTTATCCATATTTGTGAATAAAATATTAATATAACTTTAATGGGGACTCTATGCTCGATGGTGTACCAAATATGCAAGAACGAGTTTCTTGGGAATCTTTCGTTGCACTCTAATAATAAAATAATATTATTTTAAATTGTAGTTAACGCCTAGCCATTGTAATGGTAGGAATGTAAAGAACTAACTACAAAATGATTATATATGTTTGTCAAATATTTTTTCTTTTTACAATAAATGTTAGAGGATTAAAAATGCGAATGAATCCAATTTTTAGTGTAAACATTCTAATATTTTTTAAAAGGTCGATTAACCGCCTTTTGATGACGAACCACTTTTAAATCCACTTTTGACAATTATATGTATTATGTTTGACAAAATAAAATTCATCTTTAGAATTGAGACATCAAAATTTACTTTGTGTAAATTTTTGGTATCCTTCCGATAAAGTTCATTTTGTTATGAATAGTGAAAAATGTTGTATTTTAATTGAAAACATATTTTTAAACTAATTTATTTATATGATTAGATTATCTTTTGAATTGTTTTTAAAGTAAAATTTGAATATATTTTTACCATTTAATCCAATATTGGTCATTTGAATTAATTTCACTTTGGAATTGGACTTAAACTAGTGTCAATCTTTTAATAGATATTGTTTCTTAAAAACACGCTACTTGTTTTGACAGCGGGAATTAATTATTAAATTAACTAATGAAACTTATATGTTTTGAATTTTGTAAAATAGACATCATTTTTGAGTTCGGAATATCAAATATATCTTAGTGTGATTTTTTTGGTATTTTGCTGAAAAATTTCAATTTTTGATGAATAGTGAAACCACTAAGTGGTAGTTAAAGAAACTGATTTTTCATTTAAATGAATCTTTGACACCTCTGTGTTTTGAATTTCAAAAATCTGACATACATGTTTTTAATAAATAATTAATATGTGGTTCAATGGGATTAAAATAATTTTGTGGTGAATAGTAACTTTTAAGTTTTTATTCGCGATTAGAGGTAATTAATGTAGTTTAAGGTAAAAATAATGTTTTAATAATATTAAATGACCTAGACACATGTCCTACCCTCATTTTATGTTTCATGGCCGACCACGACAATCCATGGGTCAACTTGGGGACCCCATGGAGCCACTTTGGTTGGAAAATGACATTAATACCTTTTTATTTAATGTTAAAATTAAAATGTCACAGACATGTGTTGTTTTACTAAAACAGTTTTTACATGGGGTTATACAAGTCATATTTTTTACTATAAATATTCATTAGAAATATAAAAAGATTTACTACATCATGATATTTTTTTTTTATAATTTATGGACACTAAATAAATTAAATTATTTATGACACCATGATGGTGCAACGATTACGTTATTATTTAACGATTTAAAAAAATGAGAAGATAATGTAAAATATAAGACCTAAACTTGTCACAAACATATTGGATGGGTTTATTTCAAAACCTTATCACCTTATCCTAGAAATATATCATTTTGGGACCTTTAAAATCCTAAAATCATTTTATAATAACGTAGTATTTTATAACGTTCCAAGAGTGCCCCTCCTTTTCTCTTATAAAAGGCCCCCACCTCTACCACCTTACAAACACCTCTCAAGCCTTTGGCTCAGACAACCCCTTCCCATTTCATCTCTCCACGTCCCTATCTTCATCATTGAAGCCTCACTTTGGGCAGAATCCTTTCCAAGGAAGCCTTTGAGCTCAAATCATAGAGAGTTACCCTATTTAAAGGTAATGTCTTCCTTGTGTTCTTTTGTATTATTTTTCTTCTCCAAACCCCTAAAATCATTATATTAAATTTTTTTTTTGTAAAAAAACTGTATCTTTAATATACTAGGATGTTTTTATAAGAAGGATTTGAGCTACACTTACACACACCTGTGTCTAATGGTCAAAGAACATACTGTTTCTGTGGTTGGCGAATTTCTGCCTCACGAAACGATGATTGTTCAATCTTCTTTTAACATCTTTAATGGTGTCCATTATGATGTCACTATATTTTATATAAGACATATATGTTATTTATGTTTTCTATATGCTTATTAATTTTATATTTAAAACATGCCTTTATGATTTTCATGTTGTGCAAATGCGATAATTTCATATGAGGAAGTGTGGACTACCGCCCTCTCAAGTGATGTGACCCGTTCATGAAATACATGGAATGTATAAATAATGAAATTAATGAAAATATGTGACCTATATAAAATATATATTATACTGGAATTATAATATATATATATATATCTCAATTATTTTTAATTCCATTAATATGACAAAGAAATGAAAGTAGCGTTCATGCGTACGTACGACCTACCGTCTCCATGAATGGTGCATTTCATTTATTGGTATCTCCAAATGTTATGGAGTAGAATAAAATGACAATTTATTCTATATATATGATATTTAAATCATTAATACTATTCTTTAGATGATTTACTTATAACTACATGGACAATCATTTTCAAACAAGTTCATTTTTGACTCATGTACCAAACATCGACAAAAACGTCTGATATGAACTCACATTATTAACCAATTATTATAAAATTATAATATGTGATATTAAATAAATAATAATCTTTAAAGTATGTCCTTATGAAGTTATAAATTGAGAAAATTTTATTATTCGGGATATTAAAGAATGATCGAGTCATGTTGGACACGAGGTAAGGGATCCTACTCCTCTCTTTTTTTTAAGTACACTCTTTTATGTCATTCCTTTTAAGAAAATCTTTCTTATGACTGGGATATTATTTTATATTACTCCTACTGTATGTTTTATGTTCATATAATGATAGACCCTATTTTCTATCATCAATCCATTTTTGAAGTTTTGAGTGGTGCCGTTAGGCTGCCGAATTTTTGTAAGAGATCTAACCTTTCTCTTTCTTTTTATGTACTCTCCTTTATGTCACTTATTTTAAGATCATCTTTGTTATGATGGGGTATGTTATTTTATATTCCTCTTTCTGTACATTTTATTGTAATATGATGAGATACTCTATTTGATCTCATCAATCCATTTTTTTGAAGATTTAATTGGCGCTGTTAGGCTGCCGAGTTTTCGTAAGGGATTGTTCATCTCACTTTTAGTGCCATGATATTTATGCTAAATTTTCCCCCATTTACATTGAGTTGTGTATTTACTTCACATTATTATACTCTTTGTGTAATATAATTTCATTTATGGGTATTTACATATTCATTTTATGACCCTTCTTCAATGGGGTGTACGTTTCGAAAGTTACCCAAGTCGGTTTGGGAACCTTTCACCCTCCTCTTTTTAAAAGACTTCTTTTTTTATGTCTTTTAATTCGCATAATATTATGTTGGGATATGTTATTATATATCCTTTTGATGTAAATGTTATTTCCATGTGATGAGATACCCTTTTTATCTCTCATCAACTAATTTTCTGAATTTTGAAGTGACGCTGTTAGGCTGTCGAATTTCTGTAAGAGAACTTCTTAACCCACTTTCAACTCTTTGGGTTAAACCTCTATTTCTGGATTTTATTATGCCAAGATTATGTGTGGAATATATATGTTTTAATTTACACAATCATTTGTGTGGATATACTATTTCTAAGCATAATCATCTCATTGATAAATTCTTACGAACTTGTATGGGAAATCATAACTCAATCTCATTTCATTGAGTTAAATATCTATGTCATTGGTTTTGTTTTTACAAGATTATGTGTGAATTACCACTGATTGTTTCAAACATAATATCCACTTATATTGGGTGTATTTATATTTCTCACACATAATTATGTGATAAATTTATCCTTAATTTAAGGATACCATCTTTATAATGGACTTCATCTCAATTTACATTTCCATTGAGACTTCATTGTTGTTATGCACCAATTCACTCTTATATAGTGTGTATACTATGATTTGACATATTATATCATGAATCCCATTATTCTCATGATATTATAATGTTCAGATTAAATTTTATTCTGCAATTATTTTTATTCAAGAGTCTCTCATTTTGTTAAAAACTCTTTAACAAAAATATCGTTTTAAATGTTTTAAAGATTCATTATTCTAAATATTTATCGTTAATGTCCATGTTTTCAAAATGGTTTTCAGTATTTATTTATATGGACAATAATGTTTTAAAATTATAATTCCAATAAAATCTTCAAAGTGGTATGGGACACTTTGATTCAAAAATCTCTTTTAAATGATTTTTGAAAATGGATTTATTAATTCAATATCTTCGAATTACTTATTTTGATTGAAAATGAAATGTTGTTATTGAAATGCTTATATTTTCAATATTTTTTGTGTAATGATGGTACTTGGACATTTTATGGGTGGTTACGTGATAAACCATATGACGGGTGGTGCCGTGAATACTAGGACGAGTGGTTATGTTATAACCTCCAATGCATTGGGTATGGAAGTTGGTCGTATGGCTATTCCATTAAGTATGTGTGGAAGTCGACCGTATGGTTATTCCATTTAAGTATGTTTATGTCCCATGTGACATTTATATGTTATGTGTTATTTATATGGGTTTTATGGTAATATTTTGGTTACAAAAGGGTAAGTAATGATCTTTTATTCAGTGAAGAGTTTTTTTACTACATCATAAAGGTGAAAAGTATTACATTGATAAAGTATAAATGGTTTAATATTTGTTTTAAAAAACTAACAGTTTTCATTTTTTGTGTATCCCTTGCTGAGGATTTTATGCTCACCCCAATTTTTTTTGAAATTTTTTTCACAGGACTTAATGTGGAATAGGTTCAAGGATGGGATCAAGGGAAAGTCATGCTATCTATTACAAGGAACTAGACATTTTTCATTTTAAGAGTAATTATTTAATGGAAATTTAGTAGAAGTGACTACTTTGTAATCTTTTGAGAGGTAATAATTATGTCCTAATTATCTAAAACTCTAAACATGTAAAGATCCTCAATGTGAATTATTCATTTAATTCAATATTAAGTAAGGTTTAAGGCAGGGGCCTTATAGCTGGTATCAGTGGTTGGTTTATATAACTTTAGAGATTAGTGTATTCTCTAAGAATAAGTGACATTACCATACTATATAGGATTTAAGAATGAGTCCTAGTTTTAGATAAAGTTAATGAGTAAGTATATCTTAGTGTTTATCTTCCTCATTAGTACATGACTGTTTTATTGATATACTCACGCTGACATTTCTATTTTTAGTAAATGGATGGATCTAGCAGGCACCAATGTGACAATGAGTTTGAAGGAAACTATGGTGGTTCTCTTATTAAGAGACTGGATGAAATGGGGGATTCAATGAGGAATCTCATGGTTGTTCTAAACCAACTATCAAGGAGTCATGATCAACCACTTGAACCTTGGTATGTTCTGTAATTCATCATGTATGAGATGACGAATCGATGTGGAAGTTCAGTTAATAATTATAAAGGTAACCATAAGGGTTTATATGATCCTTACAATTGAGGTAATTATTGGTTGTTATATATTATGATGGAAAATGAATGGTATGAGAGAAAATTGAGGTTAAAATATGTTATGATTATTTTTGATGGTTTTATCTCGTTTTGGGGAATGATTTATGAATTATATAGTTTTGGAAAAAGGACAACACACAGACCGTGTGACATCCCGTCCCGTCGGACAGAGCTATGGGAATCGAACCCACAACCAAAGTACGATTGGTATTTATCGCCTACCACTAGACTACGTGAAGTCCCTGATTAGTTTGAATAATTATTTTTATTTAGATTATTTTAGGAATCAAGAGTATGTTTATTTTGGGTTATCTATGGGAATGATTAACGTATCATGGAGGACATGTGATTACGTTAGTTACTTTTCAATATGAGAATTTAAGAGCAACTGGTGTTATTTGGAGATAAAAGTTAATTTGTACATTGGAAGACTATGTGATTAAATCCATCAAATATTTGGGTTTCAATCTTAGTTTGGTTTACTTTGAATAATTTTATGAAAAATGATTATTGAATGGTCTTCGTTGAACTTTTGGTTTTGTTGGACAAATTTTGGAGATTAAGAATATATATTCTTTTTATAAAGGGTTATCCTTTTCTGGATTATCATATCTTGTAATAACCTTTTTGGTTTTAGTTTTTCTTAAATTATAATGACATGGGAAGTATATAGTTCTCTTTTTGTGGATTTGGTGACTCTATAGAAGTTGATTATAGCTTTCTTAATATTAGAAATTCATCCAAAATACTCGCCTTTTGGAGAAAATATAAGTTTGTGTAAGAAATATATTAGGAGATGAGAGTCTACAAGACAAGTAAGTATGTTTCCTTAAGATCAAAAATAAATTCCTCAATGAAAATTAACTTAAAACAAAAATGTTGTCTATTAACTTTTCATACTAGGGAATCGAATACCGTTTAACCGACCACTAGTTTGTGATTTTCTTATGGTTAGCTTTCTCCTAGAAATGTTTACTATCACTCTCCATCAGAACATGACCCTTTGTTTTTTCCTCCATGTCCATATTTTCACACATGGAATCCTAGTATGGGTTAACTCGGGTGACCTTTGTACTTCTCTATCTTTATTTTAATGTGATTGTTTTACTGACTCTTGTTCCGATGTGGGATTTTCAATGAAGTTTCCATGCCAAATTTTAAAATTGAGAGTATAAAATTCCCAAAAGGGGGGCAGGAAGTAACACCCCAGGTAAATAAATAATATGAAATTTTCATATTTATCCATATTTTTGAATAAAATATTAATATAACTTTAAAGGGGATGCTATGCTCGATGGTGTGCCCAATACTCAACAATGAGTTTCTTAGGAATCTTATGTTTCACTCTAATAATAAAATAATATTATTTTAAATTGTAGTTAACGCCTAGCCGTTGTAATGGTGGGAATGAAGAGAACTAACAACAAAATAATTATATATGTTTTTCAAATATTTTTACTTTTTACAATAAATGTTGGAGAATTAAAAATGCGAATGAATCCAATTTTAAGTGTAAACATTCTAATATTCTTTAAAAGGTCGATTAACCACCTTTTGATGACGAACCTCTTTCAAATCCTCTTTTTGACAATTCTATGTGTTATATTTGAAAAAATATAATTCTTCTTTAGAATTGAGACATCAAAATTTACTTTGCGTAAATTTGTGGAATCTTTCCGATAAAGTCCATTTTTTATGAATAGTTAAAAATGTTGTATTTTAATTCAAAACCACTTTTTAATATAATTTATTTATATGATTAGATTATATTTTGAATTGTTTTTAAAGTAAATTAAAATATATTTTTACCATTTAATCCAATAGTTGTCATTGTAATTAATTTCACTTTGAAATTGGACTTAAACTAGTGTCAATCTTTTAATAGATATTGATTCTTAAAAACACGCTATTTGTTTTGAAAGTGGGAATTAATTATTAAATTAATTAATGAAACTTATATGTTTTGAATTTTTTAAAATAGACATCATTTTTGACTTCAGAATATCAAATACAGCTTAGGGTGAATTTTTGGTAATTTTCTGAAAAACATCAATTTTTGATGCATAGTAAAACCACTAAGTGGTAGTTAAAGAAATTGATTTTTCGTTTAAATAAAACATTTCCACCTATTTGTTTTGAATTTCAAAAATATGACATACATGGTTGTCATTAAGAAGTAAAATGTGGTTCAATGGGATTAAAATAATTTTTTGGTGAATAGTAACTTTTATGTTTTTAATCGCGATTAGTTGTAATTAGTGTAGTTTAAGGTAAAAATAATGTTTTAATAATATAAAATGACCTATACACATGTCCTACCCTCTTTGGATGTGTCATGACCGACCAAGACAATCCATGGGTCAAATATGGGAGCCCATGGAGCCACTCTGGTTGGAAAATGACATTAAGACCTTTTTATTTAATGTTAAAATTTAAATGTCACAAACATGTGTTGTTCTACTAAAACAGTTTTTATATGGGTTATACAAGTCATATTTTTTACTGTAAATATTCATTAGAAATATAAAAATATTTCATACATCATGATATTTTTTTTATAATTTTTAGACACTAAATATATTAAATTATTTATGACACCATGATGATGCAACGATTACCTCATTATTTAACGATTTAAATAAAATGAGAAGATAATGTAAAATATAAGACATAAACTTGTCACAAACCTATTGGATGGGTGTATTTCGAAACCTTATCACCATATCCACGAAATATATCTTTTTGGGACCTTTAAAATCCGAAAATCATTTTATAATAAATTAATATTTTATAACTTTCCAAGAGTGCCCCTCCTTTTCTCTTATAAAAGGCCCCCACCTCTACCACTTTACACACACCTCTCAAGCCTTTGGCTCGACCAAAAACTGCCCATTTAATCACTCCACATCCATCTATGAAGTGGTGAGGGTAGGGGTAGTCTTTTATAAGATGACAAAATAAAATACATTTATTTTTTAAAGATTAAATTATAATAATTTTTTCAAATGTTTTGAGGAACAAAATGGATGATTTTTGACCCATATATTAAAATAGGTATATATATTTCGGTAAAATAGACTTTTTATAAAACATTAATTTATTTTAACCCTTATTTGTTTTCCCCACTTGTAAAGCAGTTTTAACCATATCCATTGTAATTATTTTATTTTGTTATTTTTAATATTAATAATGAAAAAATTAAATTGATATTAATATAAAATTTTATTTATTCTGATTCAAAATAATTAATACATTTTTAAAATTTTACATATATTATTTTATGAATGTGATATAATGATAAACCCACAGACGTGAAAAAAATAACATGTTTCAAAAAGATATGATCTTATTGGTATAAATTATTTTAATATTTAAACGTAACATATAATTTATTAATATTAAATAAATTGGTAAAATTAAAATATATTTGAATTAATTTTATATTTAAAATCATTATAAACAAAATAGGATATTTTTAGTTTCTACAAATTAAAACTTATATTTCAACAAAAATATGTATTTTTTACTATTGAGGAAAAAATCATTTCAGAAAAATATTAGAAAAGAACAATAATATTATATTTAATTATATATTCACTATTCCATACAATATATAAAATTAATTTCAATATATTGGTAAAATTATTTATGAATTATATTAAAAAATTATGAAAAAAATAATTTTTGAAAAACACATTCTTCAAGCCAAAACTGTATATATGTTATTCCCAGTCCCAACAAAAATATGAGATCAAAAAGAAAAAATATTATTTTATATATACTATATATATTATATAAAAATAATTCTATAATAGTAACTAATTTAATTAATTAAGATTAGAATATACTATGAGAATAAATACAGTTTTCATGAAACATATTTCATACAATGGAATTAATTTTTAATATTTTTAATCGTTTGATAATAAATGAATTTATTTTATACATATGAAAATTAACTAAACATTTGATAATTAATTTTAGAATATCCATACCATTATTAATTATGTGTAGGTTATAACAGTCATATTTGAATAATTTTTTTTCAAATATACCATGAATGGTTTTTTGTGTCATAAATGTTATCAACGATAATATTCTTAATTTATAATGATTATTATTTATGAATATTTTTTTAAAAATATCTCAAAACTATTAAAATAATATTCAATTATTTTTTATTTAATAATATGTTATATGATATATGATTAATATTTCATCAACTTAAGAAAGTAATATTGTATTAGAATATAGATTTTGACATAGTATATGATATAAAAAAATATACCAGATTGGATAATTAAAATTAATCTGAAAACCAATAATACCTATATGATTGATGTGAGAAGATGAAAAATATAATTGTTTCTTAAGTAACATAATCTTGAGGATGAAATGTGATATAAGATTAATAATTAAAAATAAGGATGAACTAAAATATAAGAAAAATATATTATGATTTGTTGTTCATTGATCATGTTGTATTAGTTTAAGAGATAAGGGATTATACTACTCATAAAATATATATATTAATAAAAGTAGAATAATTCCAAATATCAATTTGGTGAATCATTCAATTGAGAAAATGTATCTATATTTTCAATGCATATTATTTTATCTCAAACACAATTAAAATCATATAGCGATTTTAGATGATACAATCAGATTTGGAAATACAAATATTCATGTTTGTTTAAATCCACAAATCTTGTATCAAAATATATTAAAAAAGGTGGAAATTTTTTAATGAATGGTAATGTAATGAATAATAATTATATAACATTGCGTACAATCAAATAGTAATATTAAATCAAGTACATCCATTATGTTTATAACATATTCTATAACAAAAAGAAAGTGATAATTGTTATATAGAAGAATAAGAAGCACCAAAACACTTGTAAATAGTCCATGAATGTAGTTTTTGACCTAATAAATCATTGGAATATGAGAAAATAAGCCTAAAATAAAATAATATTGCATGATTGGTCAAATTAATTTCTATTAAAATAAGAGGATGTTCAAATAATAATTAAAAAATTATTATATAATGTATGGTCATTTAGAAATTTTTTATAGAAAATATAGTGATTTTCTTGTTTGAAATTAACTTTATAAAATAATATTAAAAAACCCCATATATATTTTAATAAATTGATTTTTTCATTATCATAAGATGACCACCATAGACATCATATGATTTTAGGATTGAATTTATATAGAATCAGAATTTTTTTTAAAGAATGTCGTTTCTGATAACAAATAAAATTATAATTCAAATTAAAGTGAATAAAATACTAGGTGATGCCTATAATTTATTGATACATATGAAAATAAAGATTTATGAAATGATATTTTTGTCAATAAGGCAATAAATAACATTCTAGAAAATGTTACATCATGAAAATTTTCAAAGGACAACAAAAAGTGTTACATTCAACATTGAGTATGAATGAATTAATAATATCGATTGAGAATAAATTATCAATCCTATTATTTTAATTAATGATCAAAGAACATACATATTAGTACATTATCAATTTTAATTTCATATATTTTTATATATGTTATTAATTGTGATTATAATGATAAGGAGGATAACTATTGAAATATTAATTCATTCAAAACATGAGACAAGATATAAAAATCCACAAAACGACAGTTATTTTAAAATTGGTGTTATAATTATTATTTATTAATGTGATCACACTTTATAAAATGACATCATTATGTTTCTTTTCTGAAAGAGTAATGTGTATAATTTTTCATCATATTCCATAACTATTATTTAATAAAAATCTATTCATGATATCATGTTCTTGATAAAATGATATAAAACAATACACACATATATTTAATTATAATTTTTATATAATTACAAAATATTTCTGTTATTTTGGACTAGTAAATTCAATCGATTTTATTAATAATGTTGATATTTTTTGAGGTTAGGGTTCTTATTTCATAATTATGAAGATTCCAATCATTATTTTATGATTCTCATCAATGAGTTATGATAAAAATATGAATGTTTTGTATAATTATTATTGGGAATTCCACTATTATGATGTATAATAAAATTAAGAATTTTATTGGATGAATAATAATTTATCCCTTTATATTTCTCATAAATTTTTAAATAAAACCCATTGTAATTTTAATATGTTATTTCATATCTGATGTAATTAAATTTTTATTTATTTGACATAAATGTTTTTAAATTAATAAATTATAATTTTTAAATATATAATATCTCATATAAATCAGGTATTAAATAATTAATGAATCATTACAAGAGATAACTAATACCATTTTTGAATATTTTATTTTTGGTTATTTTCAGTAAGGGGTTTATATAATAAACTGGAAAAATCGGATGGAAAGAAGAAAATATAAATAAATATAGTTACATGTATTTGTACGTATAATGATTTCAAAGGAGGTGATTTTTTTATTTTCGTTGGATTCAGTTTATATTGTTTTCAATATACTTATGTGATGAATAAATGTTGTCCATATGTATGAGATAATTAAAATATAAATTTTTTATTAAGTTCACATGTATGATTATTTTGTATAAATGATCATAATAATTGTTTAATTATATGTTTATCAATGAATGATTTCTGGAAAATAATTATTTGATATTTTTAATGATTTTAGTATGTGATTTCCCAAAATTATAATAAATAACCGATTTTTATGAATGATTAATTTAAAAAAATATAAAAATTAATTTCCTTAAATTAGAAAACAATTTATACATCCATTCATTTGAAATAATAATTTATGATTAAATATGAAACTTTTTGGTATACTCTATGTTGAACTCATTCAATAACATTTGATAAAATTTTTTTTCGTAATTTAAAAAATTATTTTCATGTAAAATGATTATTATATCGTATTAAAATAATTGCATCCCCCAAATATTTTACCCCCGGTTTGGATGACCATAAAATTAAAAATGATGATGATCAAATATTTATTTAATGAGAGAATCTATGGTGATACAGGAGAATAAAATCATGGTATTTTTTAGTACTTGGTTAGATAATGAAAAAGGATTATGTCAACACTACAGAATTGAACCTGTAGTATATCGTAACACCATATGAGGACACAAGAGATAATATTTCATGTCCTATTTTATATTTTGGATATAATTAAAATGATAACATTTATATCAAAATATGTAAATTAATTTCTATGTGGAATGATTATAAATTACTATGGTAATGTGACTATGGCACTATGCACATAATAGTAGATCTGAATGGGAAAGAAGGTGTAAATAAAACCACCAAGGTCACTATTTCATAATTCAAATTCACATATTAATTTTTTTGAAGAATAATATGATTTCATTTTAAATAGTAAAATAATAAAATAAAGATCATTTACACATGTTCATAGATGAAAATAACGCCATAGAGGAGGGAATGCCAAACATTGGGTGTTCGTGGATTTATGTTGAAAAATGACTGTGATTTTGTTGTCAACTATTCTTAATTTCATGACCCCTTCACAAAATATGTACCCCTCTAAGACCATTAATGAGAGGAGGGAGATAGTTCAACCCATTTCTCACCCCCAATAGGCCCTAGTTGGCGAATAACACTAAGGGTCTAGTAACTCACAAATGGGAGGCATTACCAACAAATAGAACACATGATAATGAGAGAGACAATACATACATGAACTGAATCCAATTACCAATAAAATATAAATTAAATCACATGTACACATATGTAATGTGATGCATGAACAACATCAATTTAAATGGAAAACATTATGTACTAAAAGAAATTAAAATGGTAGCCAACCCAAACCCCGAACAACACATGAATCCCCATGCTAGTAAAAATCGGTCTGATGTCCAACTTGCATCAAGTGACCTAGAAATAGATTATATATACATTTTGTTATTATAAAATTTTATTTAGTACGATCCTCCTAGGATCCTCTCGATCTAATTTAAATAAACCATGCTTAAGAACAATGAACAATAAGTGGAACTAAATCTTTACATAAATATGTATAATATGGTCACAGCCTCATTGTGGTTACTGTCACCTAGTATTGTATTCTAGAGTATGCAATAAAATATGTAATAAAAACGTTACCACACTACCACATCCCTGCATGTTTTCCACTTTTCCCCAACGTTTCACATCCTAAGAATCTCTCTCAAAAAAGGAATGTCTTCATATAGTTGGGCTAACCACCAAAACAAGCACCTTATACAACAAAACCACCATGTCAACATAACCTTTATAACCAAGTTGTTCTTTAGATCCCCCAATGCTCTAATAACATGTATCATATATTATATATCATACCTCAATCAATTAAGTCCTATAAAATGAGTAAGGATCCCCAAGCCATCACATCCTATACACATTTCACCTATAGTAGTCCATAGGAATGTATACACCGAATATATGTTTTTGAATAAACAAAAGATATCACATACCTTTATACATATTCATGAAGAAATAAAACCACCATTCCTACCATACAAAGTAACTACCTAGAGATGAGAGCGGAACCAAAGGGGGTAGTGATCCATCCATCCTCTTAGCAGTATTTCAGGGAAAACAACCACCCTAGGGCTTAGAATCCCAAGGGTGTCAGTTTCTCTATCCTATATGATGAATGATCATAAAAAACAAAAAATTACTAAATATAATACAGTTCCCAAATACACAATTGGAATAACTTAGTCTTAGACTCAACTACAAATAACGTCTCTTGGAATCCCTGATGACCCAGTTAAGACTATGTATCCTATAAGCACACAATCAACCAAAGAGTCTTATTAAATTACTAATCCATTTTTATCAAATTAAATTTACGTTAAATAATTATTTAAATATTAATTTACCATTATCAACTACACATTACATTTAATTATAATAAAAAAAGTTACAAGCTCTCCGGCATAACCAGACCACGTCCACAGTTCCATTAAATTGTAATTGTACCATTTTATCTCAGAAACTACCAATCACATGGGTTAAAATCTTTTATTAAAGCATTTATTAAAAAAATTATTACTTTACCATGTTTCTAGGCATTCTTGAAAAAAATATTTTCTACTAACCAGAAGTGGCTCAACACGGGGAGTTTGAAAACTACGCAGTGATTATTATCCACCTATAGAAAGAGAGTGGACCAATATATCCTTTCAAATCTAATCACAAAATGAATGTGGGATACCCCATATTTCGTTGCCTCTTATGGAAGTATAGTAAGAAAAACCTTCTACCTCAAGTAGTGGGGAAAATAAGGCATATAACAAATAACATGATCAACATGAATCTAATAATCAAGTCAAACCCATTTCATCATCTATGGTGTCCTCCACGACACCCCCATATATAAACCAATGTATCATTCCACTCTATGATTCAAATGATTCCACCACAACTACTAGGTCTCCCTACCCCACATATCCCAAAAACACTCCATGCTTAGGAATCCCTACCTCACACCACAACGCAATCAATATGTAATAAAAAACACATCAAAAAGGATCTTGGCCATAAATATATAATTAAACCTTCACACACAACAAACACTCACATATCCAAACAATAAGGAACGCAAACATTAAATGTAGAAGTGAAACTTGAACTCTTCAATGTATTATCATTTTTACACAGCCAATTATTTATTACATATTTAATTATATAAGTCAATTTAACAAGCATAACCACATCCATTAGATTATCATAGAATTAAAACTACAACTAAATTCATTTACATTCCTCTTTATCATTATGCAATTAAATTATAATTTGTCCTAGATTTACGTTATTTGCCATTTATATCAAGTACGAAATGAATACAATCAAATCATAGATATCAAATGATCTAACAATCCATAGGAAAACTTTTATCACTTTATAATTAAATAACATACAATTGATTATAATTCTTTAATCCGTTTCAAATATTTATTATGTAAATTTCATTGTGATCCAGTGGATAAAACATGATAATTATATGACTCCAAATAAAATAATATAGAAGCAACAAGTCCCTTATCTTAAAAGGAGAATGACATTCCTAATATAGAATAAGACAGTATAGCGGATCACGATCACCACTCCTCGAAGACTGCATCTACACGTGGAAGCATAGACACCACCACAACAACCAATACCAATGAAAACAACATTAGAAACATGGATTTAAAATTCCATATCATGGAAAGGATATATAGAAGGATAAGAGCCCATAAGAATAGTGGAAGAATATACCTTATATCGGAGACATATCATCACATACTTATTGTACCAAAATAGGGGGTGCACTTATACCGAGAAGAATCCATGGAAAATGATCGAAAGATCACAGTTCGATTACTTGACTTATAATGGAAAAATAACTCTTTCTCTCTAGTTAAATGGGAATTAATGAACGAATAACTAAGTGGAAGGTATCCTATCATTTTTAAAATCTAAACAGATCATTGGTTTAGATATAGTTTTAGATTTTCCAGTAATGGAGTTTCTGGTCATGATTACACGGTTTGACCATATAATGGAAATACTACACTATGGAATATAATGATAAATGTTATGTGAAAATAATTGTTTGTAAATTCTTTTAAAAAATCTATTGATTTATATTTAAATCAAAAAAATGTTAATGGGGATAAACTGTAGAAGGAGGAGAACCCATTTCACATTTGTTTCATCAACAACACTATTCAAAAATGACTCAATAACAACAATATTCAATAATGACTCATCAAACACACTATTTCATAGATTTTTGTCAGGGCCTGTATCCGTCTATTTTGAAGTATGCGTAACTGTTTCCCCACAGTCCCTCTTTCCAATGGCGGGATGAATCCGCCGCTTATTCAGGGACATTTGCTCCATGCACAAAACTGGATGATGGGATGTCGCTTCCACCTTCTGTGGATTCCTCCTTAGGAATAGTTTCATAGTTTGGGTCTCCCTTATAGACATAATATTTTTTTTTTGAAAATAATACCACTCCCATGTCTTTAGGGGTGCCAGTTAATTACACATTTTTTATCAGGACATTCGATGGGGTCTGATCAAAGTAGCAACCATTGGTCAAGGAAGTAATCACTTTGGACATCTATTGATTGTCTGGACACCAGGAAACTGATGTCTCTGGGTTTCTTCCCCTTTTTATAGGGCTTTACAAGGGGGTTAAATTCAACGGTATCCCATTTAAAATATGAGGAATTATATTCCATAGGCATGTCTCTGAGGTTTTCCATGTATTCCGATGATTGACATAGATAATTCCACGAGTTTAACGTCTAAGAAATACGGTTCAATCTGATCAGAACACTAACAGGACTGGATCTGATGGGTTGAACCCCTAGAGGGATCCCTGATGCTGGGGATAATGTGAAGTTAGTTCTCCGATTATTGCTAGGAGTAATGAGAAAATGGATCACATGATCTCAGTGGGATGTGGGGTCCTTGATAAGAATAAGGATGGATATAGATTGTCAATTTTAATGGAGAGTGAGATAAGGCATACACATGGGCAAAATTATTTTTGGGCTTGAGCCACAAAAAGACTTTCTACGTATCCCTGTGGCTAGGAATCAATGACCACGTAGTTCAGTGAGGTGATAGGGCATCTGATGAGGCGACCAGTGAGAATGGACTTATGAATGGGAATAAGAGGAAGTGGAACCTCTTGGTTGGGGTATGAAATTATAGTGTGTGTAGATCACATCGACCCGATAAAATGCTCGGGATTATACATGATTACTAGCCCGGGATGGTCTGACTCTCAAGGGGCATACCCGAGGTGTGGGTCCCAACATGGGGGACACTAATGTTTACTAGTGATTGGGGTTAATTTTTCAGATAGGCTTCTTATAAAAAATGTCTATGAGAAATGGATCTTACCTATGTAGTTCATCTAATAATGGATTACCATCGATTGGGGACATCAATAGATTGATTTCTATTCGGGAACACAATAGTTTCCATCGTTTGGGGAACATAGGGTCTTACCATCGATTGGGGACCACGACGACTTAATGTTGATTGGGGAACCCAATGAATTACCGTTGAATGTGGTTGGAAATGACATACTACTAAATTTTGTTGACAACATAGTACTGTTGAATGGGGTTGTGAAAAACTTATCATTGAATGGGGTTGACAATGGATTACCTCTATGTGGGGTTGAAAATAGGTTACCACTGAATGGGGTTGAAAACGGCTTACCCATGAATTGGATGGAAAATGGCCTACCACTGAATGGTGTTGAAAATGGGTTACCGATAAATGGGGTAAGACCTCACAGAGGATTTTTACATACCCTTCCTAGGAGATAGGGATCAAATCCCACATAGTTCAAACAGGTACAGTTTAACATCATGTGCGAAAAAATGGCTTGTAGTTCAACATCCTGCAGGTTGAGGGAGAACCGGTATAGAGTGGTCAGGGCTGATGGGCGTTGGTCTTGAACCTCAAGGAGACTTCATATATATCTTTCCTTTTTAGGGATAAATTCCATGTAGTTCATAATAGTGGATAGAGTTTAACGTCATGCGAGACAATGGTGACCTGACATGATGGGGTGGAGACAAGAAGTTGTTGCGATTGAACCTTAGGGAGTCTCCTAAGTACATTGAATTTGCAATGATAAATCCATGTATTACAGAATGGTTTCCTGAAATGGCATGAATTGTTCGGGACTAGTAAGTGTTGGGATTGAACCTTAGGAAGGCTTTCTGCGTACCTTTCCTTGGGAAGGATCAAATTCCACATTGTTCAGAATGGTGGTTAATGATTAAAGTCATGTGGGGCGATATTGAACCGATGTGAATGGGTTGGGACAAGTAGGTGTGGGGCATGAACATTAGGGAGGATCTTTACTTACCTTGACTTGGAGAGGATCAACATACACGTAGTTCAGAAGTGTTTACAGATTACAAACTAAGGAAACCTAGAGAGGATTTCACAGTTGAGACTTACTCTAATCCAACGTGATTCATGCTCGGTGTGAGAAACAAGAGGCAGAAATGTTATGACGATCACATTGTAAAAGGTGCGTCCATTGGAAGTAGATTGGGGATTAAAAATGGTTATCATTCCAAAAGAGGAAACAAGTGATTATGAGTGGTTTGAATCCTCAGGGGATGGATATTGGGACATACTCCAAGGTGGAGGCCCAGTGGAGACAATGCTCAGAGGGCGAGGGACTAGATTACAACTGTCCCTATTCCGCTCTCTTCTATTAGACATTGGAACTGAATAATAAAGTAGGGGTAGGGGTACTGCCTCCTAAATGAAATGATAAGATCTTACATCAAGGTGGTTTCCCTTACTCACGGACATGCATCACTCCAACAAAGAGGATTTCAATCTATTTGAGGAATATCTCACTCTTGTGGAGACCAGTAGGTGATTGGAATGACTGAGACATGGCACCTCGTGTATGATTCATGGGGTGAGGCTATAGTTTTAGGTCATGTGTTGGGGATGAAGGAGCTTTATAGTTTAATATCCTAAAACTCAGATGAGGTGGGTTCAAATCGCACCCATAGTACTTACTTAAGCGACACACTTTAACCCTTGGTGAATGTAAGGAACAAGCAATGCTGTAACATTGGGTTATTGCAGAGTGATCCATTAAGGTCCCCTGTTAGTGTGACTATGCAAAGAAAAAATAGATATTATCGTTACCGGGTTCCATTTAGGAGTGGAAATGGTGAATGTATATTATGCATGGATGCTTCCCAAGAGTCATTGAGGAGCGAAAATGGTGGATAAATATTATGAATGGATGATTCCCGAGTGCCACTATAGAGCGACAATAGTGACTGGGGAATAAACCAGGAAGCTTTCCGATTGTCTTCCTCATGTATATCCTGAAGGGCATCCCAACTTTCTGGTGGGTTGAAGGATATCATTGGATCCTAAACCTATGTGGTTGTTTCCAAGGGGGATAACGCCAAGGGAATTGGAACCACACCAAACAAACGAAGATGAAATGTGTGAAACACATTCTAGACATTCAGAATGGGGTGAGGGTGGCATGATGATGGAGGATTATTGATGACCGTGTTTGAAACACAACATCCATATCATGTTAGCCTAAAATGGGAAAAAATAAATGAGGGTTGACTTTATTCCTTGTTCGAAACACAGAACCTGACTCAAAGTGTCTTCCAATGTCTTCCAGAGAGTTGGCCTAGAATGGTAGGTGAACCAATGTGGAATGGGACCAAACCATTAGTGGTTCCCATTAGACATTAAAGTTGATGATAATGTGAATCAAGGACACAAAAATCATGAGGTGGAGTGATGGAATGATTGAATAGATTCCAACTGTATTGAAATTACTCCCCATTAATCATGGCCTGGGGTATATTATTCTTTGCACATAAGGAATATCTGATTTGGAACATGAGGAATCCAATTATTGAAAGATAGGGAATAATATAGGATATAGTCATGTATAGAGAATTATTGCTTTATTTTTCTTATCATATAAGGAATCTACTGTTTGGAATAAGAGGAATCCTCTGATTGTCATATAAGTCTATCTACATTTGAATTTCATGTAGTGAGGACTATTAGAATCTGATTCTTGGTATATAAGGCATCTCTTGTTTAGAGAAAGATGAATCCTATTATTTGGTCATGTGGGGTACTATTGTTTATTGTCATATAGATAGGAATATTAGTGGAAAGGTTCCATGAAATGGTTAGTGTTGGGACTTACACAAGAGTGGCCATTTCTGGATCAACCTGCTATAGATGTTTGGTGATGGGTTTTGGATGAGTTTCATGAGGAGTGTTTCGACTCAAGGTTCTTTTGAAATTGACGATGAGTATCTGAAGTCATGACATGGGAATCAAGAAAAAGAGGAATATGTCTACTGAAGGTGCTTCATGGTGTATGGAGGAGTATCTAAAATCATGGTATTCCATTGGTGGATGGTGGGTACTCATTAGGGAGATATGGAAAATGTCGACTTCCTGGACCAAAAAGTTAGTGTTTCGACTCTCCATTTTTCGTTGGGGTTATTGATGGTAGTGACGGGACCGTCCTAGAGGGTTGAGACTATATCCTGACACTGATGTCGAGTGGTGGTTCTAGGGTGTGACCCTGCAGGTATAGACCTATGGGCACATGCCTGGATACTATTTCACATAAAATTCACTACATATAGGTTGTGTTGCATGCACGAAAGAATTGTTGCGGTAGTAGGGAAGAAGTTCTCACAATATGGGAGATGTCCATGAAATAAGGGAGTTGTACACACAATAGTGAAGGAATTACACACAAGAGGGTAGATTTGTGCACAATTGGTGTATATTTTCATGCGATAGGGAAGACGTCTGCACAATTGGATTAGTACAGCACTTTCATGCACAAAATTGGGCACAACGGTGTTGTTGCATTCAAAAATGATTTTTTAGATGAAAAATTTGTCATGATGGTCCATTTGAGCACAAATGTGATTTTTTTCACTCAAGATGGGGGGTTTTTAGCAAATACACAACATATGTGGACTTACTCGCATTAGAGAAGTGGCCGACCTCCAAGGGGCCTCCTCGAAGAAGGGGGTGAACGTGTATTTATAGGTGAATCCTTGAACAGAGGAGCACTTAAAATAATATTCCACCTTTTCACGCAAATCCAATTTGTGTGAATGATTTCATTTCGGTGTGCAATATTCCAATTTTTCATGGAAATCCATAATTTTCCCGAAAATCGTTTTAGATGGCCATCTCCAGCAACATGACTTCGAACAACCATAACTTCTGATCTGTAACTCTTTTCGGGCTCCAAAACTACACTTATCAAATCTTTCAAAATGAAATATGATTCGAGATAATGTGTTCCAGTATTGGGTGAAATTAAATGGGTACATTTTCCAGTCCCAACACACGCTTTTCAAAAATGACTCACTGATAGCATTGTTCCAAATTGACTCGCCAAAATCACTTTTAACAAATGACTCAATGACATCACTTTTACCAAATGACTCACCAGCAAAACTATTCATAATTTATTATTGAAAATATTTTTCTCAAATGACTCACCGAAAGCACTATTAATAAATAACTCACCGACAACACAGTTCACAAATGTGTAACTCATAGCACTATTACCAAATGACTCGTTGAGAGCGCTATTACAAAAACTAAAATCACTATTCACAGAACTAGAAATCATTAAATGTTTTGGGAATAAGCTCCCTTGACCACTCAGAACCCCGCAAACTATAGATTTTCACCAAGGAAGGGACCAGAGATGTCTACGAAATTACATTAGACACCTCTCAAAACATTGCCATCCTCAAGAATACAAAACCAACCCAAGGTGGAAACTGAAAATGGTGTCTGAACAACCACCCTTTCAGATACCTATCAAGGCACATGTATCCAATTGAGTAAAAAAACATCAAAAATAAACACATGAAACGACCCGACGACCAAAAAATGCTCCTAAAAACTCACCTAGAAAAGATACCTTCCACAATAGATCTTGCTATAACATGATACAAATGAAAGCCATCTCATGAACATGATTGGTCTACAACGAGAAAAAAATCATTACAAGAAAATTGTTAAAAATAAAAAAACATGGATTAATGAGTGAATATCTAGACTAATTATCTCATGTACTCTCCTCCATGCCACTATAAAAACACAAGACATGGACCGGGGGTTATAATACCCACAAAACACCTTCTCGAATTATAACAAGATATTGACAGGATGCTCCTCATAGGTCACATCATCATAAACATTAATCTCACCCCAATCGATGAACTGAGAGTAATTAAAAAGATAATTATAGAGATGTGACACATGAATAACCTCAATTATCCTAATCATCCTTATAGAAAGCGCTACCTGATATGCAATTACTCCAACAAAATCCAACACCTTGAAAAGCCAATCAAACTACTGAGAGTGCTTACTCCCATGGAAAATCCTTAACTGCCCATGATAGATAGTAAATTTTAGAAACATGTTATCCAAAATGTAAAACTACAATATTCTTATCCAATTATTGGAATATAATTTATAGCGATAACATGCTTCCTTCATCATCCCACAAATCACATGAACCATCGCTTTCATGTTCTGTACTAGTTTCAGGCTAAGAATTTCAAACTCTCTGAACCTAGTCTATCACAAAAGAGAACATAAAGGCTGATTATACTTGGATTAAACTGTATCCATACCCATGTTGTAGTGGAAACTATATTGGTAGTCGAAATATAACAAGGGTTAGTGCCTAATCCACAATACTATAAAATCCAGGACAAAAGAGTGAAACCTGGTTTCAATAGTCTGGATGGTCCACTCTATCTGATAGTCTGTCTATGGAAAAAAGCAGTGCTAAGGTGTAGATAAGAACCTAAATCCTATAAGAGACCTCTCCACACCTTGGTGGTAAAATGGGGTTCTTGATCATAAATAATCATCCTTGGGACTCCTTGGACTCTCACATCCTCCCCTAGATATTACCTCGATATAACATCAAATAGATCGATTCCGTGATTTCTTTAAAGTGGGATGATATTTTCAAACGATCCAGAAAAACACATATAGCATCATATCCTCTATGAGAACAATTTAAACAAGTTACCAAGTCAATATATATTTACTCCCAATTCCAATGAGGAACATCTAATGGATGGGGAAATCCAACGAGAACATAGTTCTTGACCATCACCTTTTGGTAGACATTACATCGAGACACAAACTATGAAACTCCACGCTTGGACCAAGGAATCCAAAACCGAGTCCTCAATGCATAGTAAATCATTGTAATGTTATGATATACCACAAAGGTATAACTATAAAATACTCTGAGAACCATCGCATGCATTGCCGAAGGAACGAAAATCCTTCCCCCAAAAAACACCCAGAGTTGTTAATCCTCATACCATCCCTCAAGGGCCTCAACACAGACAACTCAGTCTCTCTAATCCTCAACCTCAAGATCCAAAAATTGTGAATCTTCTACCTTGTTCACCATAGTTGTCTTCACCTTCATATTAAAAAGTCACCCTATTCCCTCAGAATCTCTAATACCATGATTTAATTATGATAGTTCTTTCAATACTCTCCAAGAATCACCCGTTTCATTCACTACATCAATACTTGGCATCCTACTCTGCACATCTGTTACAACATTAATCATTCTATGTTTATATGATATTTCCTTTATTAAATTCAACAACTGACATTGATTCATGTTCAAGTGTCACTGGTAGATTACATACCTCAAGATTTCATGATTATAGAAAACCATAATGTGCTCTCTAATGTGGTAATGTCTCCACAACATCATAGAAAAAACCTCTACAACTAACTCTATAGAATGTGTGTCATAGATACACTCATGGAGAAATAAATACCAAGAAACATAAGAAACAAATCATCTCTACTACTTCAAAACACTTCCTAGCCCCGGATGTAAATTATCACAAAAAACATCCAAATGAACTCTATCAAATTAATAATAATGAACTGGAGAACTATCCAACATCTCATTCATATACTCAAATTCTTCCTCGAATAGATCCGTCCATATGAACATTATAATATTTGTGGTCAACACTATGAGAAGAGTCAAAACCTAAATGGAATCAAATAATCACCTCCTGTAATAGCCTATAATACCAAGGAAACATTTCATATCTACCGCTTTCTTGTGGGATGCCCAAGGCACAACTACTTCTATCATCAACGGATCCACAACTACCCCCCCAGCAATTATAGAACATTCTCTAATAAAAATATTCTTGAGCACACAACTCACACCTCAAAAACTTCGAAAATTAGCTGATGTGGCCATTGAACCCCCAAAATTGAAAATATGTTCCCTACATTATCCTTCGTAGATGCAGAGTATAGAAGGATGTAATCGATGAAAACCACAATGAATATTTCCATGAACTCATGGAAAACAATATTCTTCAACCCCATGAACATATCTAGATTATATACCACAATAAAAAACATTACAGGGTACTCGTAATGCCCATTAAGACAATGGAAAGTAGTCTTCAGGATATCATAATCCTTCACACATATCTGATGATATTTGGACCGCAAGTCGATCTTTTATAACCAACATACACCCTTTACCTTATCTAATAAATTAACAATACTTGTAATATTATAGATACTATTCATATTCATTTGTCATGTTATGATAATTGATACACAACCGCGAACATCCGCCAATATAATTCACTAAAAAAATGGGTGCACCCCACGTTGACACACTCAGATAAAAAAATGCACTGTAATTGACAATTGAGTTGTATACAAACCTCCCACAACTAATAAGAAGCTATCCTATATGGATAAATTGATATAAAATATACTCCCAGCTATATTTTGATGTATAATGAAGTCTCTCATTGATGGGGTAACACTACAACATATTCTAGAAATACATCTGCATTGTCATCCATGAAACTATGTAACACCAACTGCTGAACCTTTGGCAAACTCAGCATCTGCATAACCATCATGGATGACAAGGAAGAAACACGCTTTTAACCAATCAAAGGGTCTCACTCACAAAATAACACTTATGGATCTCCATTAGCATCAAATAGCACAACTTGTCCACTAATGAAATCCATGATAACCACAACTAAATACATATAATCCATGTGGATGATTATATCCTATGGCTGTAACCGTAAAAAAAAAATTTCCCCAAGATAGGTTCAGCACTAAGAATGATCTCATAATCTCTAGATACATCCAAGAAGTCATGTATACCTCCAAATAGAGTATTCAACTACAAGGGAACTCAAAACCTCTCTACCTCAAGTCCCAATGCGTGGAAAATGGTAGTTCATATGAAAGAGTGAGACCCTCTTAAATAAAACATGGAATAAATCCAAGTAGTAAAAAAATCAAAGAGTTCCTCGATGGATGTTTTGATCAACCGATGATGGAAACACTAAAGAATGATGCTAACAACGACCAACTCCATGGCCTATCGGACCCTACCGATGAAAACCACTATGTCTAAGCTCTGCCCTCTGAAATGTTGGTAAGTCTTATCATTGATGAACATGACCTCCACAAAAAAACAATTTCACGATCCCTTGGAATAGTTTTGAGATCCACATACCCCAAATAAACAATATACATGTTGCTGGGTACTACCACCATCCAAACAGAAACTCGTCAACCCCTTATACTGAGAATAATGGACCATAGCTCTGCTTCATGTGGAATTATGACGAATCTCCTATCATGATGATCTAATTCTGGATAACATCATCTATATGTCTTATTACCTTGACAGGACCTCCAAATATGTCTTTAACATATACAGGGTGACCTTATGTTTCATCTATGGTTGAAAAGACTCCTCAAAATGCCTCACCCTTGCCTCCTCACCTGGAAATAGGTCTGAATCATAACACAAATGTTCCATGAAATGGATTCCAAACTCATGAACAATGGATCTCCTCTATCAAAGGGGTATACAGCTCCTACTGACGTGCCAACTCCGTGGTCAATGACA
Source organism: Viscum album (assembly GCA_963277665.1). Classification (NCBI taxonomy): domain Eukaryota; kingdom Viridiplantae; phylum Streptophyta; class Magnoliopsida; order Santalales; family Viscaceae; genus Viscum; species Viscum album. Next base: position 2,031,279,144 of record OY728135.1, read on the forward strand.
GAAACATATCTCTAAACATTTAATGGAATGACTCTCAACAGAATACAGAATCCTCACGAAAACTGAGGAATATAAACCACAAATTCCATACATCTCCACACAACATCATCAAAACCAATGATGAATAGTGATCCTTCTGAGCATGGACCTATCTACAATCGATCTAAACCACCACCAATCAGTCATTCATGACTGCATCTGAAATGAATGCCTCATTCTTCTGTAGGCTCTAGCTTTGAAACTTCTCATAGTTTCCTCCTGTAAGTGTCGTTGTTGTCAACCTCTATGTTGCAGAAATCTTCTAGAACATCCTTTTGAAAATATTCTATGTGAACCACATGAGGACATCAACAAGAATCCAAACCAATTAATGAAAAAATAGTTAAATCTCATATACACTTAATATAGAATACATAACATTAATTAATTATTTTTTTCCTTATATTAATTGTATCTTAACCTATCCCAATGTCTACACATTAAAACATAGGCACAATGAAGATGATGCAAGATAATTTCCTTTGTTTCTACCTTGAAACAAACATCACCTCATTTAGTTGACCTCGTTTTGGTGACAAGCACTGAGTGTATAGAAAAATCACAAGTGGGAGTCATTTCCCTCTAAGAGAACACATGCGAAATAGAGACATAAGAAAAGAACCAAAAAACTCATGCTCTAACTACAATATAAAATAAATTCCAAGTACACATATGAAATTTCAATCAAGAACTTCTATAACTAAATCAAAAAAATAGAATTTAACAAAATAATGTAAAATGGAAGTGACTATGATTCAGGAACAGCTCCTTAAACCCCAAGCGAGTACTAACATGTCTGATCTCCAACGTGCTCCAATTGAACTAAAAATATGTTTATATATATGTTCATTGATTATAATAGTATAAATAATAGGATTATTCAAATATCCTCTCAAGAAAATGTAATGAAATATGACTATATCCTAGAGAACAACATGTCAAACTAACTAATAAACTAAACAACTATACTATGTTCTTATCCCCACTAAGTAAAATCTCAGTAAGTATTGCATACAATAGAATCTAATATAATAATGAATATCAATGTTACCCCAATACCCCTTCACTATTGGTTTTTCAATTTTTCCAAATATCTCTCATCCTAATAATCTCTATTGAAAAAGGATTTCCCATAGATAAGTGGTCATAACACCAAAAAATGTTCCTTGTGGTACATAACCACAACATCCATATAACCAAAGTAACCAGTTTTTTGGATCTGCCTCATCTTTCATAACATGTATCATATGTTGTGTATTATACATCATGCCATTATAACCCAAACCCCAGGTAAGGATCTTCAATCCATACCATTCTAAAAACATTACACCTCTAGTAGTCCATAGGAGAATATATCAATAATATTTGTGTGTGAATAACCAGAATGTACTACAACCCTCTATACACATATATGGGGAAATATGACCATTGTTCTAAAAATAAAAAGTAACTACCAGTAGATGATAGTGGGGCCAAAGAGGGTAGTCATCCATCCATTATCCCATCAGTATATTTGGGAAAACACCACCCATGGCTCAGAATTCCTGTGGTCTTAGTTCCCATAACAGAAAGGGTGGAGTAGTGTATAGAAACAAAAATTTAAAAATATAATATAGGTCAAAACAACACTATGGGAATAATGTAGTCTAAAACTCAACTACATCTAAGGCCTCTCAGACTCTCAGCTTCTAATGCAAAGACTATGTATCCTATATTCACACAACCATTCAAAGAGCATTATTAAATTACATATATGTTTTTATAAATTTAATATTTTTAAAATAAATCTATAAATGTTAATTAACCATTTTCTTATCTCAGTGAAATTTCAATACCATCACAATAGTTTTCCCTACCCTCTAGCATAACTAAACCAAGTTAATGGTGACCTTAAATTCTAACTTTAGCATTTCGTCCCATCTATCTCCATACCCATGGGATAACATCATTTATTCCATCATTTATTAAAAAAATTATAACTTTCCCATATTCCCATACATTAAGAAAACATTCAAATCTACCTAACATAGGGGGGACAACATGGGGATTAAGTGAACTAACAGTAGATATTTTTCAATTATATCAAGAGAATAGACCCACCAATAATTGAGAAGATAAACATGAAAATTAAATGGAAAACCCCATATTTCTTTGACTCTTTTATAATGAGAGTAAATAAAACCATATTGCACAAGATTTGTGGAATGTAATTAAAATAATAAACAACGGTTTAAAATAGTATCTAACCATATCCTCAAACCTGTTTCATCTTCTCTGGTGTCCTCCCTTACACCCACATGCATAAAATAATGTATCTCACCACTATAGGAGTCAAATTATGCCACTACAACCAATGGTCCTCCATTCCTTCACATACTACAACAACCCTATTGGCACAACCATCCCAGGATTTCACTACAACACAAGTAATTGGAAACAAAGAACATAGAAACAGGGATCTTGGCCCTAAATAGTGCATTCAAATGTCACATACAACTTGAACTCACATCCCTAATGAAAAAGGTGAATGTATTATAAAAACATAAGGGTAACTCAGAACCCTTCAAGGAACTATCATTATCGCACAACCAGTTCTTTATTCCATATTGAATTAACTAACTCAATTAAACATGCATAACTATATGAATTTGATTTTTATCAAAATAAAACAACAACTACATTGATTTTAATTCCTATTTATCTTTATCCAATCAATTTATAATTAATTCTGACATTATGATCATTAACAATTCCATAAATAATGAAATTCTATCAAGAAAACAATATATTTCACATGATCTACCAATAATGTGGAAACCCATTGTCACCATCTTAATTAATAACATATGATAGATTCTAATTCATAAATCTACTTCAATGTTTAAATATATCAATTTCATTGTGATCTAGTGAATAAAACATGGTAATTCTACAACTACAATTAAATGAATATAGAAACCACAAATCCCCTACCTCAAAAGGTTATTAATGTTCTGTACAGGAGAACTTGCCAACACAACAGATCATGATCTACAGTCCTAGAAGACTTCATCCACCCGAGGGCATAGAGACACCACCAAACAAACCAACACCCTGGAAATATATATTAGAACCATGGAGATAACATGCAATGGAAAAACAAAAGTAGAGGAACCCAGGAGAATGATGGTAGAATGTACCTTATATTAGATACATATTGAATATTACTTATTAAAACAAAATAAGGGGTTCACTTATAGTAGGATGAATCCATGGAAAATGATCCAAGGATTATAGTTCGGTTGCACAAATCCCCTAAGACGAAGTACTCTGGGCATCTATTGTTATGGAGATAAAAGAAAGATGAACACTATAGATTTTATATCGGCCTATATTAAATTTAAGGTACAATTAGTTTACAGACAATATTAGATTTTCCATTAGTGGAAAATCTGTTCTATATTACGCTGTTTTACCTTATAAATGCACTCTTATAATCAGAAATATTATTATAGAAGTTAGGAGCATTGAGAATTTTTTAATCCCTAAAGAAGGCCATTAATTCATTTTACGTCACTGAAATCATTAAAGGGGTGGAACTGTAGGAAGCAAGAAATGCTGCCCACATCTGTGTCACCAAAGTAACTCTTAAAAAATGATTAAGCAATGGAACCATTCACTAATAAATCACTGAAAACATTTTTCATAAATGAGTCATTTATAGTACAATTCACAAATTACTTACCAACGTCACTATTCAAAAATGAATCTCAACCACAATGTTCACAAACGACTCACTAACACCATTGTTCAAAAAGCATGAAACATAGTTCAATGAAATGGAAATCATGCAACGTGTTGGGAATAAGATACCTTTAAATACCAAAGCACCCCAAACACATGATTTTTAAAAAGTAAAGGACCTGATAAGTTTGAGATATTGCACTGATTCTTGTTTCTCATATAAATGATAAAAACTATAGAAATTAACGATACATTTTATGAGAAGAATTTAGTGTGTCACATTCATTTATTTGGAAAATCAAATTTAATGAAGTGAAATAATACGTTCAATGATATTTCAAATATGATCTATTGAACATAATAATGTTTATTAACATAATATAAGATTCATGTAATTTAGGAAAACTGGTTTATTTTCAAAGATCATAGGTCATAGTTTATAAATATAGATAATACAACAAGGACAAGTTTTATGGTTCTAAATGATTATACACATTCGTGGAACTATATAGATGATTTATAAAGTATATTTTTACGAAATAATATATATATAATAGGATTTACTCATAATTAATTAACACATATTTGGATTATGTATTAAATGTAATTATTTTATAAATGAATAATGAAATAACTATGAATTAGAATTGAATTAATACTTGAAGAGGGTAGTATTATAGTTTGACATTCATACATTATAATACGATGATAAAAAATTATTGCTTGTAATAACATTAATATATTAAAAAACACATTTTTATAGTTGTAATATCATATGAGATTCTTCCACGTAATAAATAGTGAGATGCAAATATGTTATGGTTATGGTTTTCCTCCCAAAGCAATGATGATGATTCATTGTCAGTTTCAAAAAATTAATAGAGTTACACACTATAGTACATGATAGTGGAAAGATTATTGTGTAGAATTATAACATATCAGATGAATTAAAAAATCTTCTGGGTAAATGACACAAATATAGATGTCATGTAATTTGTGATACTCAATGATGTTTGATGAAGAAATATAAATCCTAGATAACTCAAATTATCATGTAGTATAATAGGGATTGATTTAAATATAATTGAAAGTATATTATCTAAGATATATTTTAATAATATTGATGAATAAAAATATATATCATATAATGTTCATGTTTATTATGAATATAAATTATATCCAACAGAATTTGATTTATGTGTTGTGATGTTGTCACTTTTCATAAATATTATTTTATGTAAATGAAATTAATGAAAAGAATAGAGAATGATATTAAAGTAGATATTCCATTTGAGATGAATATAAATATATGTATATCGAATATTTAATTAATGATATCATCATTAAGGAATATAAAATAATATTATGATTTAGGCAGAGACATACATATGATTACAAATATTATATATTAGAGAATGCATTGAGAATAGGGATTAGAATATCATTATATCATAGGTAAACAATATTAATATGTAGAAAATATTTTTATAGTTATTAGAAGAATGAGTTCTACCTACATAATCAATGAGGGGCTATTTATTCCTTCCTAAATCAATTTCGTTAATCTTCTATCATATTATGGTATTCATAGGGGGAAATAATCGTTGGTTATGAATCATGAATAGAAACATGATTTTTATGATAATATCTAGTTAGTGATATGAATGTATTTTCCTAGATTATCCAAATATTGAAATATTTTACGATAATAAAATAATAAATATATTAATTTTTGATGAAAAATACCATATATAGGGGATTCGGTAATCCAAATTTGATATTAAACTAATGAAAAATTATTTTAATTTTTTTTATTATACTATGTTGGTTACGTAGTTTCATCTAACAAAGAATGAATAATATGGAGTGATAAATCTATTCAACAAACATCTAATGAGTTAATAAATTGTATAATGGATTAAAATTTTCAAAAATATACAAATACTAATTCCCGCACCCTTTGAAAAAACCACCAAGTAACCTATTAATGATCTATTGGTAATTTGATGTACCTAAAAATATATAACAACAACAACATAAATTTATATATACTGAAATAAAATATTAAACATTTTAAATTTCATTATATAGAGAATGTTATATATAATACAGATCTATAAATACATTAATAAAATTCTATTTCCACAAAATAAAAAAACATCATCAATTGTTTTTCTATAAAATTTATCACCACTATATAATGATTTATATATCCATTAATTAAAAATTAATAAAATAAAAATTCATTATATATATGTGTAATGTAGATGTTAATGAATATGTTTTAGAGATTCAATATCCCAATTTGATCAACAAATCAAATCATCATACCAAATTAAATTTGCAGTGTAAGATATTCATTACAAATAATTGCATCAAAAAAATATTTTTAATAAAATAATTATATCAAATATTCAATAACATTTAATAACTCAAAAATATTTCATAATTATTAGGGATTATTTTAAAAGGTTGGGGTTGAAGCCAGATTGGTTATTAAATCAAACAAAAGACATCTTTAATTGGGTAGAGGGTGAACTATTACATAGCCTGAAGGCCCAGTGGGAATTTATCCCATTATAAGGCCCATACGCCCTTTTTTCCCAAGACCCATTCTAGGAATAGTACTTCTATAGTACCAGCGATGCTACATTACCGCACAGTACCTGCCGCTATTGTACCTTGCCACCGCTATGGTACCCACCGTTGCTATATTGCCCACCGTTGCTACAGTCTCCTCTGCTACATTGCTGCTACAGTACATGCACACAATGGGTTTTGAACCCCCATTTTACATGTAGAATTAAGGGGTGATTACCACTAAGACAAACCCCAACTAATATAATTATTAGGACTACATAAAAATATATTTATCAAAATATATATGTTATTTAATGAGTTAGGGTAATAATATAATTTTGGAGATACCAATTATTATGTGACATTTTCTAAGAGGGGGAGAATCAATGAATCCATTTTGGTATTAGAAAATAATATAATAGTTTTCACATGTAAATCTTATTCCATTATTATATATAAATATGGTTATACAAAATTTTATATTATTATTTATTTATATATAATTTTCTAAATTAAATAATCTATTATTAATTATCTACAATCATAGAACTAGGGATCCCTCTAAAAGAATTTAGGATTCAATAATAATATATATTTAAATTTATTTTTAATCACTCTAATATCTAGGATATTATATTTTCATAATTGATTGAATATAATGATGATAATATCATAAACATATGAAAATTTTGTTCTTATTAACACCCATTGTTTCATCATTCATATCACTAGTTATAATATAATATCATATCCTATTGATTTAAATATATACTCATTTCAATAAACATTAACAATTTTATTTTATAATATTTTAAATCTAACAATTAATAACGAGCATTTCTAGGTTGATGCAAAGATTTTGGACATTTATTAAAAATAAAAGAAAAGTTACAAGGGAGATGGGTAGGGTCAATCAAGGGGAATTTACCTTGTCCGTCGAGCACAAAATTATAAATCCTAATAAGACATGTCATTAACATAATTAGAACCATCATTTTCTTCCCATTCAAATTCCGACATATGCAACATGATCAACTTAATAATATTATTATTGAACATTCCTCCCAACTTCGAAGAATATAGGTTAGGAATATTTCAAGTTGTGTTCTATTGGTCCTTCCATGATCTTCTGTCGATGGATAAAGAGTGAAGAGAATATAATAATATCAATTCCCTTTTCTAGATAGGAGTATATCTTTGAAAGACACATGACAACCATTTACCATTTCCTTACCACCCTCCTTAGATATGTCACCACAATTCTCAGAAATCCTAGAGGAATTACGTAAATTATGGTTCACCCAATGGAAATAAACATGTGGAGGAACCCTAATGAAATCATCCAATATAGGAACTAACACAACATTCTCATCGTGTATCATGCATGAACCACAGATATCAATCATGATAATATTTTAAGGGTCATTTTGAGTAGGATACCCGACAATCATGGGACTAGAATTCTCTTTTGTATTAATAAATCCAATGGGAGAAACAACACGATCAAAATTGGATGTATTCTCCTTGGAATATTCATCATTTTAAAATAAAATTAGTCACCGAAGAGAAAGTCTTATTAGAATCCAACATATCAAAATCAGTGGGAGATTTATTTTTCAGAACATCTCAATCACGATCAAGAGACATTGACAATGCTTAATGCTTCCATCTGGTTTCCTTCTATTTATGACAGGTGAATGACCCATCATCCCACATCTATCGTACGAGATGTTCATATAATATAACTCCAAGGAATACCCAAAACTGTACATTTGGTAAATAAAAGATTATTTCCTTCATAATCATTATATACATGAATAATATCAGAGGGATTGGATAAAGTTACCTTATTAGTCAATGTGGAGCTCAGATCAATCTCCACCAGCATTTAAGAAAATTTTCCATACCGAACAACCTCAGTTTCCTTGTTGAGGCATATAAGAATCCCTATTTTCATGCCAATATCATGAAAAATATTTGGATGCCAAAGGATCCAATTATGTCCATGAATAAAATCCCAGACCTGAGAGAAAAGTCATTCCATGAAGGTGTGGAATTGAAATCTAGGGAGCATTCATGTAGGTGAATCCATCTAGGTTTCAGATACAGATACCCAATGCTCCATGCCTGAATTTTGTTAGAATTGAAATTTAAAATGCCATTAATGATGCCACACCCTAGAGAAAAGATTCTTCATTAAAAGGGACCCCAGAAAAATGATATCATCTTGACGAGACTCTCAACCCTCCAAGACTTTTCACCCATTTGTAAAACAAGACATGAAATCAGATAATTCATCCCAATTTCAATCATCTCACCAAACACATCAGCATTAACCTCAAAATTTGTTGATGATCCTTTTTGAAGAATCTTCTAGAGTGTGTTCCAATAAAAGATGCAAACGGTGGTGCCAATATACGTTATTCCACTGCACTAGTGGGTACCTTCACATTAGAACTACCATATTGGACATTAAAAACCTCCTTCAAAATTAACATCAATGGATCATTAATCACATCATCATAGGATAAATTCAACTGATTTTCCATCACACCCTTCAACCCCGACAGTAGATTAATACTAAAAGAGTAAAAATCCCACAAATCACCATTAACAATATGAACACCGGTGAACCGATTTTCCAACACAGTTCTAGAATCACAAAACACAATATCATCCATCAATTAATTTGATAGATCCAGATTATATAGATCATCATGACCTTGAAAATCAAGAAGATTAGCGGCATTCTATGGATCATGGTATACAACCAATGTTTCATTCTTCACTATGACATCACAATGATTAACTCTTCCTTCGAGATACGGTAAACCATAGTCCCATGTAAATCCATGTTTTACACCAATGAGAACGAGAACAAAAAAGTGTGCAATATGCATCCCAAACCCTAAGACGAAACCATAACTCCATTACAATGTAGAAGTCAAAGTCCCCATATTAATTATTTTTAATATTTCTTATATATAAATATTATATCCAATAGCATGACTTATATAAATTAAATAATAATGAAAAAATAATTATTCCATCAAATGAAATTATAGAGATTAAATTCTACAATGATGATTTTTAATTATTAAATATTAATAAATTTATTAACACTCTATATAATTCAATGAATATAAATCTAACTATATAGAGAAGTGACATACATACATATGAATCTCTTATTTTTTAGTTCTTAAATGGGGTATTTTCGAATAGATTATTCCTATACCAATCCCACGATGATCTCCAATAACTACTATAATTTAATTTATTTTGCAAGAAATGTTTATTCTCATGGTGATTTCTTGGATATATATCCTACTAAAATCACCAAATGTGACTACAACATGATATAAGCTTATTCTTATACATTATTTAGTGATATTTAGGTAAAATTTAAATAGATATAAGGATGATTTAAACTAGAAATTATTGATTATATGTGGTGCTAAAAACATTTATTTTTAAAAGTATTCATGTTATCTTTTAATAAACAATATCATTAATTTCATTATTCAATGATTACATTAAAATGACAATTTAATAATTATAATTAAATATCTCCTAAATTTTTATCTTTATAAACTCTATCTAGTAAAACTACATTTATTTAAAACATATGTATCATTGCACCCCAATAGACAATAAACCCACAGCCTTACTGATTGCCACATGGACTTAAGAACACATCATCGCATTCCCTCCAACTAGAAGCAATGAACTAATGATAGTACCTTTAAGAGATTATACCATCAGGATAATATTACCTCATTGCTATGAAATTTAAATAATAATTCCCAAAATCAATAGTAGAAACATTATAAATAAAATAAAGAGTAGTGGAAGAGTAAAAAATTATATAATAATAAATGGGAAACAAAAATTATAAAACAATACATGAATTTCTAAATGATGATACGAGAAATACGAATTAAAATAACAGAAGTCATTAAAAAACAATATCAAACATCGAATAAAATCCCAAAAATTAACTCCACTAGGATCCTGAGTACCTACTCATTCTTGTTCAATTAACTCTAATGTAAAATGAACAACCTATGTTTTATTACATGGACTTGATAACATGAGTTCTGATCGGTTAACTTAGTGGAATAAATAATTGAAAATGATGTGAGATATACTATGTTAGACACCCCCAACAATGTCTATTTCATTAAACCAATATTAAATATAAATTAAAATAGTTTGAAAATAAGAAAAGTAAAGAAATTTATAAAACAATGTAATTGAGTCAACTATGATTCTTCAATGAAACATCGATGACCATACATGATTTATATAATTCCAAGAATGTCTGTAAACTATGTTTAACCACTGCAAATTTAATATCATTTTACTTTAAACCATTTTCCATAAAACATGTTTCATGAGATTGAATGAAATACTGAATGCTATTTGGTTTGTAAGAATATTTCCTATATAATTGTTTTGCATGAATTATCTTTTATGATAATGATAGTTATTTGAATTTAAAAAGAAAAACCATAAACTTGTCCATCGAAATCCAACAAGGAATCCCAAGTATCAATATATTGGAGATATAATTGCCCCTTATTGGAATATCCTGACTAAGGAGATCCATATTTGGAATCCCATGTACCACTCGTGGCATGGAGTTAAGGTAAAAAATATCTGAGTCCATCTTTGTTATCTCACAAAGGGGACTGAGTATCGCTCTTGGGATGGTATAACCAAATTAAAACCAAGACAATACACTGTGGATCCCACATGGAATTAGTGTTTTCAATGAAGATGTTGGAAAACCCATCACGAAACCATCCATGGAATAAAATGTATCACTCATTCCTTATCCCAACTCAAGTTTCATTTGATCATATCTAATTAGTTTTTATAATTATGAGGTAAAAGTGTCTCCCAATGTATATATAATCACTAAGAGCATATGAGCTTGTCCCGGTGTCCCATAAATAAATCTTGATTATTTCCCATGGTTTATCACAATTCATTTAATCATTTAAGTTCTATTATAATATAAGACCACAATCATATCATTTTTTCATCAGAGTCATTGTATAAATGAATTTAGTGTTGCATGTACTTATACATGTCAAACTACAATGAATGTGCCCATATAGAGGGCCACACCCATTTACCATTTCAATGAATGAATTAAGAATATATATTCTAATGAATACCACAAATAATTTATATCATTCATATAGTAGATGATATCACAAACAATGAGGGATTTTATTATAAATGATTAATTAAATAATAAATTAATTAATGGACAGACAATAACACAGTGATCTAAGTTGTCATGAACAAATGTAATGGTGTAATTAAAAGTAGAATGAAAATATTATTTAACGAAAGAGGCATTACATAAAAAATTTACATATTTGAAATTATATAATGGAAAATATATATTGATGAACAAGGATATAATTTCTAAATAGAAATTAATATTAGTAAAAGTATATAGTGAACCAAATTTGTGCCTAGGATACTCTATGCATCCAATTCCAAAACCAAAATTTATACAATTTGAGAGAAATTGAATAAATTTAAAAAAATATAAAAAAGGAAAAAAAATCACAACTATATACTTCATATAGTGATAGGATATATAATTAATATATAATTTTTGATTAATATACATACTGAGTGATATCAAATTCACTTGAATACACTCAAATCAAACATTAGTTGATGTATAGGTATCCGTGACTATGATTATAGGAGGAGTATCCCCCAGTGGGTAGTTTCAAATAAAATATGATAATGAAAATTAGATGAGAAACATAATAAGTTTGGAAGAATAAAAAGATCATTTTAATTGTATTGATGAGGCAAATGGGCCAAAAAAATCACCAACTGCACTTGAGACACTATCCAATTATGTTTCTGTTATTGATCATGTGAACGGTTTGGGAAACCCAACATAAATAATGAATTTACCCTCCCACAAAGGACCTATATCACCTGTATGGTCATTCATAGTAGTCAAAATTTTTAGGCAAAACTATGAAACACACCCATCCCAAATGAATAGTCTACCTGAATTTTTATTAACTATGTTCTCTTATCAATATTCCTAAACATAACTTTACAGGATCTGGTGCTATAGAATATCAATTATACTTCTATGAAACTTATCTATACCTCAACCATGTTTAATAATAAAACATTAATGTGTAAAAAAAATCAGATTTATATTCTAGATCTCAATTCAATGAAGAACCCATTAATAAGTATGTAAAAATTTGAATTCCCCTTGAAATATTTCGTAGCCAAAATATGGGATGAAACATTCTCCCAACCATTAAACATTTCATCCTCAATAACTCATAGGTAAATAACAAACACTACACCCAAACTACTAGGATTTTTAATTTGTATCTTAAATATTGTGTTACTTTTCCAATATCCCAACACACTTATTATAACTATTTTGATAATAAAATTTTATCCAATTCTTGTATACCTGATTGAAACGTCTAAACAGAGTTGAATCTCTCCAACGAAACAAGTTGAATAATTCAACCAGATTAAGGTACACCCCCCTATATGTTATATAATTTAATGTTCAATTTCATCTTATGAAATGCCCATATTATAAATTTACTATGAAAAATTACCAAATTGGTCTAACAATAATTCAAGAATAATTTTCTTCAAATTAAAACCTAATGAAATCTAAGAATAAACAACAACATTATTTTGATTGAAATGGTTGAATACTAATCATCCAATATGAAGGGGGTAGAAAATGATTTATATGAAAGGAATTGATTCTGTTAATATTATATAAAAATTATCATAATAATGTGATTTAAATGGTTTACAACCTATGTCTTTAATTATATCAAAATTAAAAAAAATCCAATTTTCTTTCAGCAGAATATTCCTAAAAACATGCATCTTAAATATCTGGAATAACATACCTGAGAAAACGTTGACTTCATACCAGGTAACCTATGGTTTAATCTAGAAAGCACATAAAATAATTTTATCGATATCCAATGAGGTCTCAAGTTTATATGTTCATTATGGTAGTCATTTCATAGAACAGACATGTGAATATAACTGACCCAAAATAGTTTAATTTTCATTCATTAACATCTCATATGATAATTACAATATGTCCATGGTAACCATGAGATAAATAAAATTGATATAGAGAGCATATAAAAGATATTCTGAACTATAGATAATAAAAATTTAGAAATTATTACATAGTCAACCATACACATATTAAAACACTATTTGAGATCAACAAAGGCCATGTCAAAGAATAGGATGATGTCTGTCAATTCTTCTAAGAAATTCAAAAAGGTTATATATGTATCACATAGGAAAACCACTACTCTAGACATATTATAAACTAAGAGAAAAACTTTCATATAGTCTGTTAGTAATATTATTTTGGAATATCAAATTACTACAATGTACACTCGATGCAATCTCTATTTACCAAATAATTGTCAAGATAGGTGACATGGTCATCTATAAACCATGTGTACAACAAGAAGATAAAATTAATTACCTATAAAAATTTAGAAACTCTTTTTATACTCATGATAATGTTATTGATATGGTTTTCAACTATGCATACCCTACTATGAGAATGAAGATAAAAAACCATTACTAGTTGTCTGACATTGAAGAATCTTGGTTTCATCTTGGGAGACCACACCTACACCTGACCAAGATTCCATTACCACTAGAGGCATACTATAATCTGTCAATTATAAACACCATATATTATACTAGAATGAAGATAAATTTAATGGTCACACATACATCCAACAACACCATTTTCCCTCACATGTATATTCATGATTCAAAACCCCAATCCACATGGGAATTCAAAATTATCAATATACATTTTAATACAATCATTATAATTTTCACCTTGTACTTGTAAAGTCCCTTTAACAAAATATGGATTCTATATGAGAGAAAATTTCATTATAAATTGATAAAATAAATGATGAAATAACATCCATGTACAAGTTTTATATGAAAGGCTTACTCTAGATTCATGAAGGATTCTCCTCAAAGTAATTATCGCATACATAACAACAGTCAGTGTAAAATACAAAATAAATTATAGATTATAAAAAAGGATTTCATTTATGAATTCATCATGAACATTGGGATGAGTATGATTTCTTCTCAGTCAGAGTTCAATTGACATTGGATATGACCATTGATGCAAGATTAATAACTCATGAGTAAAAAATTACAAGTAAACTCAAATGGATTTTTTTTCACAATTTTACCAACTAGGTGGGTTCCACACATATTAAAACACTACCTTGATAATTAAAATGATTTATAAAAAAATTACATATTATCCACATGGTTAACAAGATGTATGAATCCCAGTATATAATTTACCATAATAAATAAATTTCCTAGATTTGAATTATACCATTCGAATTTAAAAAAAGACAGTGACCTCATGAGTCATCCAACATTAAATATTATGAAATATAAGGGTCATCCAACCACATTAATGGTCGACCATGACCTAGGCATGTCTTACCTGATGAAAAATATCATTACATTAAACTCATTCCATTAACATGGGTAAAAACATTGTATGACTATCCATCTAGAAAGTGGGGTCATTTTAGAAATTAAATGTCTTTAATGAGAAAATAGAGCTCGAATAGCACATGATATCATAAATCTCATCCAACCAAAAATGTTGTAAATTTCAATCGGTACTACTTACCTCGGGTTACCCTCTCATTGAAACATTATGTACATTCCCAACCAGTTGGGTGTTATTCTAGAAAGGTCATTATTCTTAAAATCATAATGATTTATGGTTGAGGTAATGAAAAAGGACAATACGAGTAATTTTCATGTCCCCATTTCATGTAAGATCTTCAATGGAACACATAAACTACCCCTACCTAATGGAAAAGTTATATTAAATTTTAGGTTTCTATTAATAATTAATAAAACTAATTCCAATTTATTTATTCCAAATTTATATATTATTTAAATTATAAATTTAATACCATTCATTATAAAAAAAATTATTTTACATTATTTAGAAAAATACACTAGGAAGACATGAATTTATTGTTAAAATTCATTTTAAACTCTTATTATTTAACTGAAAACCAAAAAATAGCTAGGATAGTTTTCTATAACAACATTTTAGATATTTTATTTATTCAATAGGTTATCATAATTAGGATTTGAAATGATATTTTTAATTTTATTTTATAGAGTAAAACATCATTTTAATTGTAATAGTCATTTTAATTAACTAATTCTTAATATAAGAATAGGACATGGAGGAATAAAATAAATTTATAAATTAAATAGGGAACTCATAAAAAAATTTTCCACCATAAACATATATAAAATGATATAAATTAATGTAGCCATGTAAAGTAAACATTTCTATATAGTAATGAAATACCTCTACCAGATTATGCATATAAAAATATCATATTAAATGTTACCTATGATGGTCAGAATAATTCTAGAATATATGAATCCTATAATATTTTTATTAAGAAGGATTTATCAAATTTTAAAACATCCTTAATTTGTTAATTATAATAAAATTTGTCCCCACATAGCCTACGTGGTTCCATTTGTGCATTTATGAATTTATTCATATGAGTTATAATGACTATGTGATAGAGTTAAAATAAAGAATAAAAGAAATCAAATTCATTTAAGGTAAAAATTTAAACAGATTTTACATCTACTATAGTCTCAATTTTAATCAAATTTCATATAAGATTCTTCGATTAAATGGGTTAAAATTTTCCAATTAAAAATTATAAATTGGAAATCATCTCTAATATATTTACAACCAATATGTTTTAGACACATAAATCGGTGGTTCATTGATAAAAAATGTCATGATTGTTTAGATAAGGATCCACCAACATTCTATATTCAAATATTCCGTTTATGATAATGATGAAACTTTAATAACCAACTATATATCAAAATTATAAATATACATGCTAACATCTTGAAAATTAAACTAAATCATGAAAATTAATTTTGTGTAAATAATACCTAAAATTAAACCACCAATGCATTTTACATAAGAAATTTACGATAAATAAACTATAGATTAATATTGTATATGAAGAAGTATCAAAACAATCATTTGTCATTTTATATAGAAAATAATGCATTGGGAATTTATAAGAAGGTATAAACAAAGAACGCCACTTAATATAAAAATGTAGAATATAACATGCATGAAACAAGTATAATGAACAATAATAAATCTCAATCATCCTAGAAACTTTATGTAAATGGAATGGAATATACAAAATATCAGAATTGATATGTGATTGTAATGACACTTGTAACGGTACATCCATGTTGTACTAGTCCAAGGGAGAATAATAAAATCTAATAAATTAGTACTAAAAGGTATATAAACCAATCATTCAATGTGAAAACAATATTGACTATAACCACAAACAAATTTTACAATAATCTTACCCCTATAAAATTGGACATTTCCCAGGTAGTGGGAAGAATAATCACATACATAGTTATTAATTAGGTTTTAAACCATTCATATTCTAATCTCTACCAAACAACGAAATGTAAGATAATGAAAAAATTGTACTGATACCACTTTATAACATTCCGCACAGACTAATAATAAATTTCTATGTAGACTAGTTACCTCACATCCCCATGTATTCTTTTCTATATGAAATAGGTGTCTGAATAGTATTAGGGTCTCGTGATTGTTTGATGGGTAGACTATAACCTCTTTATTGAATTAAAATAGTGTTATAAGAGATAAATAATATTTTAACTAGTCAATCAGGTACGTATTATAAATTAAATATAGTTAAATAGAAGAATAATAATCACATAACTAAAAAAATATAAAATGTAAAATGACAAATATATGAATATGTTGGCATTTCCAGATGATGATTCAAGGTAAAATTAAGAAAATACTAATGTCGGTACAATAAGGTACAATATGATTAATAAATCCTAAAGGATAAGTACATAAATATCATGATTACCATATCATTTTTATGCTCCTCTCTCCCATGAAAATTCCATATCACAAGATTAAATAGATGGATCTATGAACATGAAATTTTTATGGTCTACCTATCATAATGGTTTCCAGAGAAGGTTTTTATATATACAAAATAAAAAACCACCAATTTTTTTAATAAAAATATAATATGTGATTGTAAATTATATTCATGTGAATATATAGATGCTATGAAACAGATTTAAAATGTTAAAAAGTCAGCTGAGGTTCTATAGGGTCTCCTAGCCTAACATATGTTCTACGGCCCAAGAAATAGTTCCTCTTAACATTAATCATTCTTTACAATAGAAATATTAATTTGAAGATAATATGTTTCTATTAAAAATTATTCATGTGTTTTTCCAACCTTACGTGCGTGAAAAGGATTTTCATAGGCATCCCCAGACAATTTCTATGGAATCCTTGTCTTTTAATAAAAAATTAATCCATTAAATTTAATAATAGAAACACTATTATTATCCAAATTGACCAGACAAATAATCCCAAGTATTTATCTAAGGAGTATATAGAATAATAATTCTAAAAGAGTCTACCTATTGGGATCCATAAATTGAATCCACATATAACTCAAGGCATGTAGTAAATATGAAACCACTATGAGCCCAACCTTGGTATCTTACATATGTGACTAATTATCATTTGTGGGTTAGTATAACCATATATCCATGGATCCCATCCATCATGTATAGCCAAGTTAACTTCTGTAGTTCATTTTGAGTTATGAAAAAATGTTATATCATTAATTCCATATTATTTATCAGTCGAAGAGTATCACTAAACAAGAGTCTAATTATTATTTTCTTGCATTTCAAAAAAATGTAGAACTATGTATCAACTAAGTTACATATAATCTCTAACTATTTATGAGACCTTGCATGGAATTTATTATATAGAACCATAGTCTCTTTTAAGTAAAAAAAATATTTATTCATTTAATTTAAACTAGAAAATGAGTTATATGACTTTAATAATTCACCATTAAATATCAAGGTATATTTTATTATTGTACTTCATGTACCAAATAATAGCACAATATAAAGAATTTTATCATTTAGAAAACCAAAACCTATTACAATTTCATTTAATAAATAATTAATTTCATGATCTAAGGAAATAAATATCAAATTTATCACACTGTTATTTTGAAATAACTCTCACATAAGGAAGTGGTTTTAATGAAAATAAATTTTTTAATAATAATGAAATTCAAGAACCCATGATAAGCGTGTTATCTAATTTTTTAGTTAAAACATTATAAATTAAATTATAAATTGAAAAACAAAATAAGTTTTGAATGAAGTATTAAATAATTAATTTCAATATTTTAAATAAATGGTTGGGGAATATATTTTGAAAAACCACCAAAATATTTATTATAAATAATTACTTTATTGAATGATATCTTATATAAAAATTATGGGTTCCCTTTTGAGATTATAATCGTGGGAGTTCTCCTAGTTCTTTTTTCCAGTCTTCTCCTCTGAGGGCTTGGGTATGAATTCCTCTTCTCCTTGATAAACATTTCTCTGTGACATATAGGGAGGCATCCATCTTCGATGGTGGTGTGTTGGATATTCCCCTCATATATGGTCTATGTAATTTAATTTGGTTGTTGATATGGGTCGTCTGGATGAAAATAATTCTCTCCAGATCTAGTCAACCCCATATATTTGGTTGCTGGCATCAATATTGATGACATG
Organism: Viscum album; assembly: GCA_963277665.1. Taxonomy (NCBI): domain Eukaryota; kingdom Viridiplantae; phylum Streptophyta; class Magnoliopsida; order Santalales; family Viscaceae; genus Viscum; species Viscum album. The sequence goes on from OY728135.1 coordinate 2,031,298,260, forward strand.
GGGGCATGGAGATATAGTCTTAGAATGGACTAGGTCAATGGTTCTGTCAATGATGGAATCGATGTGGTTGTCTCTTTGTATCCGGTCATTTATCAATCACAATAGGGGTGGGGGTCTTGTTTAGTTTGGTGGGAGTAAGAAGACGATTGGATGGGGTATCACAATGGTGAGGACCATTCTAGATGGACAATGGGGACATGTCCAGATGACAAGTGTCACGTGATGGAATCACTATAGTGGGCTGTTTTATGGAAGATGGGGATGGAGGGGTTTCAGAGATATGGGGAAAAGGTACGGGATGTGGTGCTTCTGCATTGGAATTATGTATATAGGATCATAATGTGGCCGTCTAAATCACTAGATGCAGATCATGTGGTGTTGGCATTAGAGTTTTACTATTTATTGTTATGGTCATTTTTAATAGGATTTTGTGCCACTTAAATTAAAAGTTGGGTGCTTCTAGGCCTTTAGGCATGCAATGTGTTCTCTCTTACCAAAATCAGAAAATGTTTTTTTATCCACATTATAATAAATGTGATAGTCCCAAAAAATTTTGAATAAGCCTTTTAGTTAAAATTCTTCAGACCACCTACCCCATGATTATGAAACACGAATAGTCTAGTATGATTCTATTTTTAGATCCTTTTTAATAAAAAATTATATAAAAAAATAATTCAAAAAAAATGATCACTTAGATCTATAAATATTTTCATAGATGGTGAGATGAAAAAAATGGGAAAAGGGGAAGTAGGTTTCATAGACATACTGAGGGATTTGCAATGCTCTTGATAGAAGTTGAAACATACACTAGATTAAGGACATGTAGCCCTTCCTTGGAATATTATCATATGAAGCCCTAAAGGGATACTATGTGTGGAGGAGGAGTGGAAAATGTAGAGAAGAATAATAATATGTTTATAGGGAAAAGGGTAATTTTTACCCCTTTGTGGTGGATCACTATTTGGTTTCACAATTTTCCAAACTATCTGACAACAATGATATAAAAACTATTAGTAATGAAGACTTTCTCGTTCATATGTAATGTTTTGGAAATGATTATGAAATCATGAATTTCCCCTAAATCAATAAACCAGAAAAACCCATAGGTATGTACATCCTGATGGACATGGTTATAAAATATTAAGAATCATCATCCACTCTCATGAAAAAATTATACTATTTCTTTTTTTTCATAGTTTCTGAAAAATTGGGCACTGATACAAGTTCTAATTATCTTTATTTTTTGGGGTCCAATTCTCCTTCCACATGACAAGTATCTTGTGAAACCTCTTGGGCCCTCATCCATATTAAAAAAGAACACATATATGTGTTCCGAAACACATTTTTTTATTTCAGATTTGAATTAAATGAAGTCACCATCCACCAAAACAAATAAACACAAATCCACATGAAAATATTACTATGTTAGTATACCCTAAAAATTAAATAATATATATTTTTGATGAATAATATATTAACAGAAATATAATTATTAATTGATAAAAATTAAATGTGAAATCAGATATATTTTACAAAAGAATATTTAAATATTTAATGAAAATAATTATATCTATATTTATATATTTTAAATAAATAAATTAGATTTTAATTTTGATAAAAAATTAATTATATTTATATTGTGTAAATATTATTTGATGATAAATTTTTCAAAAATTTTGGAAAAAAATTATATTTAGTAAGACAAGGAAAAAGTTATCTAAAAATCATATTATTTTATGACATTATTATTATATTTGAAATACCTAGATGTTCAGAAATCATTTTAACAGATCAAATATAAATTAAATATGTAAAACTATATATTATTAAAAATTAATGAATTTAAAAAGCAAAGGAATAAAATTATAGTTACATTCTTAATATATTCAGAAAATATAATCATGTTCTTTTCTACTAATTAAATATAATTTTATTAAAAAAAATTATGCTTATTTTTAATTTGTATAATTTTGGTTATTATGAACCAATTCATTGATTGATAATTAAAACATGATTACTTTATACAGTAAATATATTTTCTTTACTAAGGACACTTTTTCTAAAGAAATATTTTTATATGTTCTGTGTGTTATCACTAAGATTAATTATTCCTATATATATATTATAATAAAAATGGAATATAGTAATATAATCCATGAATTACAAGTAAGATACTAATTTCAATTCCAAACAAATAAATCATAATTAATTTCCACATTATTAATTTTGTTTCCATGGTAAATGATTGGTTAGGAGAAATTGATAATTAAGAAAAGCTAAATTTCATTAAAATTAGGTCTCTAAATATAATAATTTAGATTATCATAGGTTGTAATACATTTCAAAAAAAATTATTATTGATTTTATACCTTTTCATTTTGAATATTTTCATACCATTATTAAAAAATAAGGATTATATAGATAAACATTATTTTTAACTAATAAAGTGATATAACATCCACAATTTTACTGATACACATATGATTCTCAATAATTTTAAGTATTATTAGAATTAAACTGTATAAGAATTAGATTTTTAAACATTATTCTTATGTTTCATATAATTTATCACATCAATTCATTTTCCAGGAATCATTAATTACAAATTAAAGCTCACTACATGAGTATTACATAACCAATTACATTTTATTACTAATATTATGCTTCAATAACTACTATATACATATTCATATAATCAGAAAAATAAAGCATATTTAAATATATTTTTTATATTTAATTTAACCCCATTATATATTCCCCTAACAATTATTCAAAAAGTGAACATGTAACTCATTTTTATGTGTGAATAACCACCGCCATGAAATACATTTTTTTATATACCAACCCTCATTGGATGTTTTTATTTTTGTTTCATGTTAATAGATATGTATTTTCAATTATTGTGATGAAAAATATTCATTCAACAATTAATATTATAGAAAATAAATATATTTTAAATAAATCATCCAAAAAAATATCCAATGAGATAAATATGTTTACGAAGTACACATAATTTAAATTCAATTATTATAATTCATAATCCGAATTTGGATTAATACATGATGGGATGGCCTGAAGGCCTTCATTTTTGATTTTTTATATAATCCAACATTTAAGGGGTAAGGTGGAACCCTTATAAGGCCCGAAGTCTCAAAAACAATTACATGACCCGTAGGTCTTAGAGGGAATCACCCAGATAAGACATCTTGGAACTGCTCCTCACCAGTACATATCAGGATGATCGGTACTACACCTTTATTGGGATGGTTAGCTTCCTGTCTTATGCAATGCTACACAGTCCCAGTACCAATGAAAAGTCATACCCTCTTGTTCTTCCTATTCAGGTATGCTCTTATCTAGTGAATGCGCCTGCCCTGAATCCTTACAGGGAGAGATTAATACAATTAAATTATAATAAATAATTTTATTATAACTTTTTTTATTAATAATAAATAAAAAACCGCATCCCAAATAAAAATAACATGTATATTAAAAGTATTATTGTTTAGAATAATATAACCACCAATGTGAACAATTCTATAAAAACTATCATTGATAAAAATCGATACATATATAACAGTGATATAATAAACTAATGTTAATTTTTTTATATAATAGTAAATGATATATTAATGTGTCACTTACTATAAAATTACCAGAAATAAATTCAAAAAAATTTACCGAAACAACCTCACTAATAAAAAGTCAATAATAAAATAATAATGAAATTAATTGGAAAAATAATTATTCATCAGATGTATATATTCATGTCTCTTTTTCTATCACATAATAATGATTTTTATGATATAATCATAAATCAACGTTGAATATTTCCAAAATATTTCAAAAAAATCAATTGATTATAATAACATTAGATAAAGAAAATAATATATAACCAACTAATTTATATATAATAAATGATTAAATGTGTTGTTTATAAATAGATTTGGTTGTGAAAGTTTTTCTAATTTTTTAAATTTAGTTTACTAATATAGGAGGTTAGAGGATATTCATCTAATCATGACTAATGACGAGGGTTTATTTTTCTCAATTATAATTGTATTCGAAATGTTATATTTTGTACACAATACTTCCATTACTTTATTACATTGAAATAATAATAATGAATGTAGTTTAATATAGTTTTATTTTAAATTGAATTATATAAAAAAAATTTTATGAGGATTTCATCAATTAGAATTTGATTCATCTGTTACCAAATAACTTTTAATTGATAGTAATGTCAGTTATTGATCATTATGAAATGGTTGTTCCATAAAAAAGTTATGATTAAAAGTAGTTTATTAATATCTATATGATTTTATTAGTATTTATTTCCAATTTTATATATTAATATTTATATGATTAATATAATATTAAAATATAATTTATTTTCTATAAAAATAATCATTTTAAGAGGGTTTCATCTCAAATTTTCTTTACTGTGATATGATGCATAAACACTAATCATTCCATATTTTATAGTTTATATATTAGTCATGAATTTAATTAATAAAAATATTTCATAAATTCATCTAGTTTATAAATCCATATCATGTTCTAAATTTAAGGGGTTTTCAATTAATTTATAATTATTATGTAAGGTTTTTTATAACTAAAATTTCATTTATGCAATTTCAATTGTTATTTTTGAACATTTGTCTTAATGTCATGGTGTACTATACGATATGATTTTATTATGTGGTATTTTACATATTATATTATATTTATTGAAATTCATTTCATATAAAATCGTTTTAAAATAAATTAACCATCAAAAATGATATATATGAGGGTTTTTTACAAATGAATTTGAAATAATTTGTTTATAATAATTATTCATCAAATGAATTCTTATTCATAGATATGTTTTTTTCATCTTTTTATAAAAAATTATTTCTTCATTAGTTTTTATGTTTTTATATTTCATCCTCATTTACTCCTTTTTTATGTATCATTTCATATTAATATGCTTACTCCATCAATGTATTGATATCTACAAATTTATTTTCCATTCACATTTTAAAGGCTATTTCATTATGAATATTAAAATTAATTAGTATTGTTTTATTAATTTAAATTATTCAATAAAATATAGTAATAATATAAAGATAAATAATAACTATTTATTTATGTATAAATATTGAAAATCTAGACATGATTAAGTATGAGAGTCCTTAGGGTTTTTTGTGAATGGTGTAGTTTAAAAATCCACTATCATTTAATTAATGGAATGCTATCTCAAAAATATATTTATAAATTTTTGGAAATATTGAATTATATATACAGTAGTAAAATTATATGGAGTTTGTTTGATGAAATATTATATAGATTGATATTCCATTTATTATTTAGGGAAATATTTACAATCATTGATTATTTCATTTTAAAAGTAAATTTATTGATTACATAGGAATGTTGATTTCATATTGTATAGTTTATTCATGAAATTATATGATGAATTTATTAGGCTTAACTTGTTATTTGTTTGACCCAAAATATCCCCTTTATGAGTCAATATGACTTGGGAGTCAATGTATGCCTGTAATTTCATATATACCTTCCAATTTATGAACATTTAATATATTTGGTCTTAAAAAAATAAATTTCCTATAACAAGTCCATAATTTACTTATTTTACAAGTTTATAGATTTGAATTCCATTGGAATTGATTCATTTATCAATACTAATTTGTTTATATATAATGGTAGTAATTTTTGCAACATTTTATAATAAATTATATTGAATTATTTTACCATCATATATTTCATACGATATTATTCATGTGTTTTTATTATATGATAGATTTTTATCTCTTATTGACCAATTTTTCTCACTATATTTATGGAATCATATTATGATGTTGTGGATATAACTATAGAAAATGTAATTTCTTCGATAACAGAACATATATAGAATTTTATTGAGATGGTGATGTCTAATTTTAAATTATTTGTTCCATAATTTATATGGAATATTTTCCATTAATTGAGGAAAATATACAATTTATTAGATAATTTTTTTTCATTATTGACTACGACTATAAATCTATATTTAATGTTATTAAATATAATGTAATAATTTTTCGAGAACATGTTATTATGGATATTAATGTTTCTTTCATCCAATTCATTATATGTGTGTCATTTCAAAGTAACATATCTAATATGATTCCATATATTCTAGCATTCATTGTGGGTCCCTTTTATTATTAAAAATTAGAATCAATATACTATATTAATTTCGCATTATGATTCGTAGGTTTTATTATTATCTTTATATGTATGTTATCAATTCTATTATATATTAATGTTTTCACTTTTTTTTAGGAAAAATAACTAGTAGATATTATCTTTAATTTAAATTAGTTTCATATCTAACCATCATTAGTAGACATAACTCTAATGAACAAATATTATGTACTCAAAATACATAATTGTAAACCAAAATTAAAAAATTACATTAATAATACTAACTTCATATCAAAAACATAAAAATAAATAACTTCTCCTTCCACATAAAATAGGTAATCTATTCTACAAAAAAATAGAAATAGTTTTATTGAAAAATAATTCAATAAATACAGTCTCAATGAACTTGTTAAATATTTTTATCAATATTATTTAACATACAAATACTATATTGAATACCTCACAATGTTTTATTCAATTTATAAAGCCTTCTATGATGTCAATAAAAACTTATGAAAATTTCTATTTACTTATATACAATATGAATAAGACTATATTTATTATTATTCATATTTAAAAACCTTCGATAGAATATTATATTATTTAATAATATCAATGCACTCATATATAATGATTAGAGTGATCTAATATCATTATAAAAGATTTTTAAAAATCACAAAAAATACTTCAAATAGTTTTTTTACTCTTATATAATCTGAAATGATCATAAATAAAATCATAGATATTTTTCTAATCATCTCTTCTTCATATAAATCATATATAATTTTTAAAATCATACATACACACCCGTTTCATCTATATATTTATACATATGTAAACAAAAATATTTTTAATTTTTTATTATATAGACATTTATCTATTTATATCACCATCACACATTAAACATAACATATTAATTGTATAGTTTATCCTTCCTATTATATTATCTCAAAAATATTAATTACTAAAAATAAATAATTTCATATCAATGTAATTTCACAGAACTAAATAAAATATTTTAGATGTTAACTTGTTTTTCAAATGATAACTTCCATAAATACAATTATCCCATATCAAATAGTCAATTTTATTTTAAAATATAATAGTAACACTTCCCAAAATAAATATTCTATCATTCATAGTTAATTTCTATAAAGGTAAATAGAATAATTTATGAACCTAATGAATGTTCATGTGGGTTGAAAATATGTTTTTTAATAATATTATAAATGGGTCTCAACCACAATTTTTTTAATTGAAATCTATAATTGGCATCATTATATGTACTTAAAATCATTAATAACTTTCAATTTTAGAAAGAAAACCATGATGAGGAATATTATTATTTGATAGTGGAAAATCATTTTAGTAAGTTCTAAAATAATCAACTAGAACCATGTTGGTGGCTATTAGAGTTCTATTGGAATAGTTATAGATAGTTTCCCAAAAAATAACGTGGCATGTGGGGTCACCAATTAAACAAAAATTTAAATTATATTTCCTATTAAATTGAAATGAAAACCATAAAATAGGGTATTAGAGGTATCAAATTAAATGAGCTTCTAAAAAACTATTGGAATTCCTCTATAATTATAATGGTTTCCCCATTTCTTTTTTGGGACCACATGACATTCTATAGAGTCTACGTTAAAGTTTTTCTAGAGGTGAATATTCAAATGATCCCTAATATAAATTGGGATCCACATGGGGTAATGTTATTTAGCTAGGCCACAGTGGTTGGGAGGCTGACTACCCCACCCAATCATCATCCTCTAATTCCCACCTAAAAAAAAAATTTATCGGCTTTTTCATTGCTAGTTTATGTTGGTTCTCTTCAATATAGGATATCATATCATATTACCTTAATCTCATCTAATTCTATTTGTTTGGATAATAATTTTCAATGATGAATTCATCAGTAAATGGTTGGATCATGTTTTTATTATAGAGGTTTCTTGTGGACAACCTTGTGGGGGTTAATGAGATATTATTTTAACACATGTATCACTATATATTTATTGGTAAAATATGAAGGAAATTTATTTTTCATCGTTACCTAATTTTGGATAAAATTTATTTATTTATATTGTAAAATAATTCAGGTCATTATAATTTATCATACTGGGGGTGTACTTAGAGTAATATTATTCATGTTTCAAATAATTATAGAATCATAACACATCTTATTGTGTTATTCATTGATTATTTCATAAGTAAATAATCGTTGAGATTAATTTGATTAAATATTTATGATATTTTATTATTAATTAATATGAGATTTCAATGTAGTAAGGGACATATGATGTTGGTTAATATATAATAGTTAATGGTTGGGATGAAAAGATAATTAATGATAGTGGCCATGATTTTTACTATTGACTAACTCCGTGACGTTGTAGGAGGTCTATATCATTCTTTATGGTTTAATAATTTTGTCACTCAATTTGTGATATAGACTCTCAATATTAATGTGATTTTTTTATTAAATTTAATCTGTATTTTATCCATTAATTATTATATCATCTGTTATAACATCTTGGTACATAATTTACTATCATATTTATCAGCATGATTTAGTAACAAGTAATGATCAGAAGTCATAATGGATTTTTTGGAAAATTATTCTTATCACCAATGATATTTTTTATGTGTTTATATTATCTCTTGAAACTTGTTTGTGAAATTTGTTTTTCATTGTAAATTTGATACATATATAATTAATAAGGAAAATCATGATCCCATTACAAGGATGTATGTTCTTATTATTTTTCAGTGATTATTTGTTATGGAAGAAATGATCTCCCCTGATATGAGATACTAAGTATGGGTATGTCCTTCAAGGGATATGAATAAAAATAAAATTAATGATTAATATGGACTCTATTATATATTGTAATGATTCATTTTCTAAATCCTAATAAATATTTTGGGGTACAATTCTACCTATGAAGAAGATGGTGATTAGTGAAGGTTGGATAATATAGATGTTATTTTTGGAATCTTATTGTTAATGCATTAAATCTGTTCAAATATAAAGGATTCAAAATCATTCAATTGAGGTTATGTTTTTTAATTTTCTAAATATGTGCAAATCATGAAATATGTATTAAATTTGAATTGTGAATATTTATTATGTTTGATGTGAAGATACCATCACCTTGTTTTGACCAATTAGAAAATTACAATGGGGATAGACCAATACATGAAGATGGAATGAAATAATAATAAAACAGAGTAATATCATATTGTGATCTAGGGAAAAGGATTTTACTATTTAATTATATTTTAATATATATCTTATAAAGTTATAAAATATTAAGAGAAAACATAAAAATATGGAGATAACCAATTCAACTATTTTTCTAGAAATCATTTTGACTGAGAAATATCCATATTCGAATCATATTGAATGATCAAGACATATATGTTGTTAGAGTATGTCACATGTGAGTTGACATTTGAGAATTGAATTTATAATTACTATTGTTTAATTTATTTTTTAGTGGACATTTTATAATTTCACAAAATTATTCGAGGTTATTTTTATTATGGAATAAAATAATTGGTAAAGTGTATATGTGGTGAAATTGGTACATTTATAGCATCAATTAGGAAATGGAGAAATCCCCAATTCCATTTTCCAAATTACAGTTCGACAATTTTCCATGGTTCTCATCATGTCAATTGTATTTTCAAAATATTTTATAATAATTAAACATAAATGTCATCCATCACATCATAGTATAACAGACAGTTAGAATTTTATTTCTAAAATGATATATAAAAATGATTGTGATAATGAGTGAAGTCATGGTATAGTGATGTTTTAAATATTTAAATTGATATGGTGATGTGATTCATTTATATTCATATAAACTAATAAAACCTTATCCATAATATAAAAAATAAAATCCATTTTTACTAAATCATTATGATAATATGGTTCAAAAAATGAAGATATATTTGATAATAAGTGATTAAAGGAGAGTTTTTTTATTTAAATTGGAAATTCAAATTCAAATGTGAATATGACACTACTCTGTAAGATTATTAAGAACAACATATTATATTAATAGGAAAAAATTTATTAGTGAAGGTAGTTTTTGTTGTGTGTGAAATTGAAATGAATATATAAAAAATAATATTTTATTATAATTAATGTACAATTAAAGTCTGAAATAGATTGTCTGTATTGTGTGACACATATATTTTTCTGTTAAATTATAATTTGAATATTTTTTTGATTGTTTGGGTGTCGTGTAACACTGAGTTTCGACAAACCATAATCTAATATTAATTTTACAATATAAATATTGTCTTGGAAACCATGAAGTTAAACATGGTGGAATGAATATAAATTACCATAATTTAATATATATGTGTATTTGTATAATATAAGAAAATCATCTTAATACCAATGTTCTTAATTAATATTAATGTAATTATATCATTTAATTTTTTTTGTCAAAAATGATTTTTACTGATTTTTCTGAAACATTATAAAATATTATTTTTTCACTATCTGAAATAAAATTAAAAATTGAAATTCATTTTTTAAATCTAATTGTCAAGGTTTTATTATTTTTAATTTTTTAAAAGGATAATTTTTCCACGAATAAAAAAGTATTTATTGTTATTATACACTACCTTGTTTTAATGAATTTTTAATATACATTTTATATTAATATTATTTTAAATATAATATTAGTTCATTTATAAATTGATTAATACAATTTAGTTCAATTGAATAGATTTAATGTTATATATTTCTATTTTGACACTCTACACATATGGATGTTTTCTCTTTTTAAACAAAAATTTTCATTTCTGTTGTAGAATTTATTTTAAATTAAATGATACCACTTCTATTAATTGAATATGGTACATTTTATTCGTTAATAAAAAATATAATTATTTAAAATATATGATAAATTTAAAATATTTTTTTCATATTTATTATATGAAATATTTTAAATTAATTACGTTGGATATGTTTTAAATGATGTTGTTAACATTACATACATAAGGGTTAATTTTTTTTTCCAAAAACATAGGATTTTATTTAAATATATTGAGCTTTATATTTATAATTATTCTGTTCAAATTACCAAGTAAATATCATTTGAAATATATTATTAATGAATATATTATCTATTTGAATATAAATATAGTAGTTATAGTGGTAAAAATGAATTTTTAAATGTGAGTAAACATATTAATTATAGAGACACATGTTTAAAAGATGTATTTTTGTGGCGAAGGATTGGATTTACCATATAATCCCATAAATAATTTCTATATTAATTTTTAGCCACATATCTCGATAGTAAATTTTCAATATTGAATATTTTTTTATTTAATAAAACTGAAATCCACGATAATTACAAAAAGGGGGTATACTTCCCTCACTTCTTCACACCTCATAATCAATTGTCATCAAATTAAAATATTTTTTTAATATTATATTTTAAACATAATTCTTGTCATAATGATTTACATGTAATAAAAAATATATATCTAATTTACTAAATATTTAATATTTTTATGGGATTAGTTATAGACATCTCGTCTTCAATCGTGTGGGAAACAAAACTGTCAATCGTGTGTATGACCGACTACTACCTCAAAATAGTTTTTAATTACCATTTAGAAGATTTCTATCATGGATAGAAATGATGATGGAACTTATATTAAAAAATGAAATATTTGAAATAATTATTATTAAATAATTATAATAAAACATACACATTTTATATTCCATTCCCGGTGAATAAAATAATATTGATAGTGTGTACAGTGGAGTATAGTGCTTATTAACTAGTGAAATTAATTCATCACATAAAGAATACATAAATGGTACTATGGTCAAGTTTAATTAATAAATTTAATATATATATATATATATATGAAAAAATGAATCTAGAAATGAAATATATTAATTAAAATTCATTCATTTCATGTGTCATAAAAATATAATCAACATCCCTGAAAACATAAAACATTACCCCTCCATTTAAGTTGTAATTTATTTTTTGTCACAAAAAATATAATGATCCATCCAAATTCATATCAAATATTTAAAAACTATAATTTAAACATGACAAATTTTATTTATTGTATGGAACCGTAATCAATGTATAAGAACCAAAACAATCAAGAAAACCAAACAATTTATTACTCAGAACATGACTTAAATATTGAATTATTAATAAACATACCATATATGGTTATAAATAAACTATATATGTTATAATACATATGATTATAGTTCTATAATATATTTTAAATTAACACATATATAGACACACACACACACATATAGATATATATATATATTATGTGGGATACATATGAAGGGAGTTATGAGATAAGTTAATAGATTTTTTCCTCACATTTATTTCTATGGGACATATACCTGAAACACCACTAGATTAATTTTAATGATATATATACATCCCATGAATTTATTTAATAATTATTATCCTTAAATTTATGTTATATACATATCAAGAACATTTTATTTCATTCAAATATCTTATTATTAAAAACATACCATATTGGTAAATGTTTTTTGTTCTAATCTCAATATACATAATTACTATAGATAACTATGTTTCTAATTATAAAGTCAAATAACCAACCAGTAATTAAAATGATATATTTTTTACTCTACTATTTTCAAATATATAGAATAATTTTTTTCCATTAACTTTCATCTCTATATTTACTAATCATTTTAAATGAATATTTTAAATGAAAAAAGAAAAATTGTTTATATCATTGACCAAAAATTCATTCAATTATTATTAAATGTTTTATATAAAATATTTGAATAATTTTTCTAGTATTACAAAATGATTTTATATATAAAAAATTCATTTTTACTATATAATTTAAACTGAATCTTCTATTTTTTAATAATATTCATATATATTTTTAATATAAATATGAATAGAAACATTATTCTAAAATTTAATTCATATACATTGTTTTAATCAATCAAAGAAACATAGTTATCTTTTGTGTATTTTAAATGATATAAGGTATATATTAAAAGTAAATTAATTCAAAAATATTTGGAAAATTTTATATTTTAATAATGTTAATTTGAATAGAATGGATATTTTTGGAAGAGTTTCTTAATGAGATTTTCATTAAATTTAAATTCATCAAGGAAAAAAGTATTTGATGTTTATTATGATATACTATTAACATTATGTGATTATATTATTATTATTATTATTATTATTTATTAGGATGGATTATGTTCATGATAATGATTAAAATATGTTTTTAACTGGTTATTTTTTGAAAATGTGGTAATATGATGGATTTTTTTAAATATTTATCTAAATCAATTCATTAAATTGGTTAATAAATAATGAAAATTTTAATATACTAACATTTTTTCATGGTTTATTATATTTTGAATTTTTATGATATATCAAAATATAGATGTATAGATTTTATGATGTGTCATAAGTATATAACCCTATTATGCATTTGGTAATGTGTTATATCTGAGAAGATAATAATGGGATATATTCCAATATTCATGATATTCTATAGGAAAAGGGTTTATGTGATTTATCCACTACAAGTTATAAGTGATGATCCATTATAATTTATCTACTCTAAATCATTTTTTCATACATGATCCATTATTAAATGGAAAACATGTGTTCATAAATTATAAATTGTTATTTGAATATCTTGGAAGTTTTCCTTGAGAAAATAATTACTTTAATTACTTATAATAGAACTCCACTTATATGACATGATCTTCTTGTTCATGACTTGTTTATATTTCATTTAAACTATTATTATTATTGTATAATAAATTTAAAATGTTTCAAACTTGAATCATTCTTATAGAAACTTACGCTGCCTATGGAATTGTTTAGTTATATTAATAATCTCATACCATTTTATTATCTGATTCCATTATAGTTTGATCAATTTATATCTTCCTTGTTTAACATTACTAATATAATGATCTAAAGCGTTATTATGATCACATTCCCCATTATATAATGGAAGGAATATGTAGATTCTATATATTATATATAAAAAATGGGAAGATAGTTATAAGATATATTAATGATGATTAATAAAATAAGATAATTTTCCTTATGAAGGTATTTTTGAAAAGTTTTAATATCTATCTATTAGGATATAATATCTGTGTTTTAATATACTGGAATATTATAGTTTTTATTGAAAAAATGATTAGGTAACTTTTAAAAACTAAAATGAAAAATCATTAGTGAGATCCTTAATGATATCTCTATGGGTAATTATAATGATATGTTAAATGATTTGAAATGATCCTCAGACTTTATTGAATTATATAGTATGTTATTTACAATAAATCAAATAGTTTTGTAGATATTACAAATTGATATGGTTGTAAAAATGATTTACCTAGAGATAACCACTCATAATATTTTTCATTGATATTGAATTTATCATCACCTTGAGTATGATGGATGTCATTAATGAGAACCTCGTTTGACACACCAAAATAATATGATTTAATTTTTTTAAAATCTTTAAAAATAATAAATAAATGTTAGAATATTGATCATGCTTAACTTATTATAATAATAATTAGTCATATATTAGACTGAATGTGTCATGATATGGAAATCTAATATGTGAAATTTCATTATTATGTTGTTTCTCGTAATGATTATTATCACTAACACAATTCATTTTGTTTTTTTGAAGGATTAAACCTGAGTAAAACTCTATTATTGTTGAGTGGTATATGGAATGAAAAATCTTGTTTCCCCACTTATACAATATTCTGAATACTTGAATCACACTAATCATTGAAAATGTTAAATATTGGGAACTCCATTTTGTTGGGTCCTTGATGAAATAACCACCTTATTTCAGTGGTTCTGTTTTTTGAATTGATGTGGAGTAGTGTATTGGTTGAACCAAAAAGTTTTTTTCAATATCATATGTTTTGAGCTTGAGAAATTCATTTATGATCCCTAAATCTGGATGGTGATCTGGATTGATGGTGGACACAGAAAATTAAATTAATGAAAAAAGGAATAAATCGACATTATAGTGTTGAATGAATTTAACATATATTTTTTCATTAATTAATTTCTTGATGATATTAATAAAAAAATAGAGAATTAATTCATAGTGATTTAAAATATTTGTGATGAATATATTATTTTCTTTAATTAATATCATTCAAGTCATTCAAGGTAATATTTTGATGTTATCATCCAACCAAAAGGTAAGGTTGATATATTCAACTTGGGATGTAAAAAAAGTTTTAAAAGGAACATATCTATAAGGGATTTTGGTAGCTATAATGAAATCATTAATTATGATATCATGTTGGAAGTTTATATTATAGTTAAACATTAATAAATTGTTTTTAGTATAAAAGAAATATGGAATTATAGGAAAACAATAAAACCCAAGGGTAAATGAAGATTTACAATCATTTGTGTCTGATGTATAAATTAACCCATTGATAACACTAACTTAATGGGACTTATAAATTATTATTGTCTTTAATATATGGGAATATAATATGATAATGATAATATAATGGGATAATGTTTCATAATTCTGTGAAAAAATAAATATACAAAAAATAAACAACCCAATAACTAATTCATCAAATACTAGAGGAATATACATTGTGTGAATAAATTCAATAGTAATAGGTATAATTAGTATGATAATCCAAAACAACCATTGGTTATAATGAAAAAGTTAATGATTAGATAAAAACAGTAGTTATTTTGAATCAGGATAATTAGGGAACACATCTACTCCAATTCATTATTGATAATTTCTCATATTGTTTTCTCTGAAGTAGCAGAATGAAAAATTTATTATTAATTCTTTACTGTAACCTGATTTGATTATATGAAATGGTAATTTATCTCTTTCTATATTCTAAAATAACAAAATACTTTTTTATATTTTTAATAAATATATAACTATATATAAATAAAAGGATAAAACATGATATCTAATTGAATCATTTTGAGTATAAGACAGTATTTTATTAAATGAATAAATCATGATATATTTTTAAGGAATATATTTATCCTTGTAATAATAATTAATGAGTTATTTAAAATATAATGGTACTATTTGTTTATGTTTTAAAATAAATTTGATTCCATGGAAACCATTTTATAGGATTTATGTAATGGTTGACAATCTATATTAAGGATATTTTGGGAGGTTTTATGAAAATGTAACTCTTTGGATTCATATATATATTAGTGAATAATTTATCAGAGTGGTGATGAATTTACATTTTATGGACTAATATTAACGGTGTTGGTAACCATTATGACTATTCATATTTTTGATGATGTCATAATTATGGGCCATTGAAATTATTGAATGTTAAGGAATTATGTTCAATTTTTTAATTCAACTACCTTATTTTGGGGTGAAAACCCAGCATAATCCTCAAGGACCTGATGCTTCAACCCTAAACCAAACAGTGATAAGTGTGTACTACTTATCACTAGTTAATGTGAAAGGGTATTTCTATAAAGACAACATGAAGAGAAATATTGATGAGAATATATTTTAAACAATTTTGTTTTTGAAAATTAATGATGAGATAAAAATATTTAAAGGTTTGTAACAAACATAACCCATACCATAATTTAAATGGTAAGACTCACCCATTCATTTTTTCAACATAGACCACTAATAATATTTTTGGAACAATGTTATATGTCTCATAATCCACTCACATACAATTATAGAAATCGTTTTTAATATTAGAGAATATTTCTAAGTTGGAAATATTTATTAAGTATAAATTATTGATGTTTGGGGTAGTATATATAATAACATTTTACATTATCTAATGTGGATATGATGTTTAAATCAATGTTTTTAAGATATATTTATTAGGATTTTGAGGTAAAGATATGTTTTAGAAGATCGAATCATACTCAGATAGACATTCAATCTATGTTAATATTTGAAACTCTGGAGGATATTCTGAGAATTTTCTTTATTGATTTCATTTGTGGTTGGGATCAATGCCTTATATTAGACCAGTTTTAGTATACATATATATTTAGCTCGAGAATATTGTTTCCTCTTAATGATTCCCTATATGGAATGAACTACATAACTACATTGAATATGGATGAATTTGGATAATTAAATCTATTAGGACCTAATCATGATTAATAATTGTTAGTGAATGTTACATCTATTATATAATAAAATAATGTATTACAACAGCATAATATATATTTATATATATATAATTTCTACAATGACTAATAATATAAAGTTGATAATTTGGTGTTTCTATTTATATCTACATGAATGAATTCAGTAATAATCAAAATGATGATAAAATTAAGTTATATGATTAATATTACAATTGAAATTCTTGATAATATTTGAACAATATAACAATATGGGATGATTAAAACAAACCTCACTCATTTACATGATGTGTTCCATGTGTACCTCTTGAGGAAGTACAGACGTTATTCATCAAATATAATAAACAGAATGGTCAAACCAAAATATCATGGTCAATCACATAATGAAAAACTAATTGTGATTATGGATATTAATTATAATGTGATACAAAATAATACCACTCACCTAGTCAATATTTTGTAGAGAAACTACCAATATGTTTTAGACTCTAGAGAAAATAGTGTTATATTTATTTTTATTTTATGAATGAAAAAAATTAATTTCATTCAAAATTTGAAATTTTATTCTAAAAAATGATCCCCATTTATTTACGATCTAGGTCATAATTTTCTTTGAGTGATATTTTTACCATATGAATTTCTTCATTCAAACTAAAAAATATTTCTTTAATTTTTTAAAAATTATTTTTTATTTAATAATTTATCAAGATAAATTTTATTTTAATTAAATTATAATAGATAAGATGGTTATGATAATAATTTAGTAATCCAATTTATTTAATTAGAATTAATATCATATTGAATCTTTATTTGAAACGGTGTGGTCTTATAAGTATTTTTTATTGAAATATATTTTTTCATCACATATATGTGACTTATTTAAGATTTATATAATAACTATATTAATGGAATATGAAATAATGTATTAATGTTTTATAATAATATTAATAATAAGGGTTATATAATATATTGAAATTTATTTTTTAACCTAAAAATTAGTAAAAATAATAATGAATTACTACTATATTTAATTTTAAAATGGTCGTTTCAGTGTTACATTCAAATGTATTAAAATTAATTTTGATCATAATTAGGATGATATGTTTTATATTTGGTTAAAATATTTAATTTATTTTGGTTGAAAAAAATATTATAAATTTTAATTTTATTCTTAAAGGATTTGTTTTGTACTCATATATAAATATACTTGTTACCATGGTGAAAAATAATTTTTTTATGTTAGTAAACATAGAGATTAAGGTACAACATGTTTAAAACAACTATTTTTATCTTTGATATGTGGATTAAAAATTTCATTGATCAAATAAATTATATAAAAAATTTTGAGGTGTATATCTTGACAGTTTCTTCACACTATTGAATAGTTTTGGGTATTTAAAAAAATTAGACATCTCATCAATTGTAAAAGGGGACCTCCCCCACATTCATATTCACATCATATAAAAAAATTTCTTAAAAAATATATCCCTAATATCCGTATCAATTATATATATATATTCTATAATTCTAAACAAACGACAACTAGGGAATATAATTAATTATCTCACATATGTTTTTCTATGAGAAGTTAATTTTCATCTCAGAATTAATTCTTTTTTATTATTATCAAAACATAATATTAAATTTCATTTGAAATACAATATAATAAAATTTTTTTTTTAATATAGTTGTATCAAAAAAAATGTTTATGTAATAACCTATATCAATATCAACTTCTATAATAGGGGAAATAGAACTGTCAACTATTTTTACATCGTATTAGAGCCTCATGAATCGAAAAAACATGTTTTTCTTCACCACCTATCAAAAATAAATATAGTGATATATTTAACTCAATTGTATGATTTTGTATTCATTAATATACTTTTAGAATTATAATATCAAAATATTATTCATAAATTCCAATCCATGGTATTATTATATCATATCTCATGAGTACGGAGGTCAACTACCTTGCTAATCGATGAGAACCAGTATTTACATACAGAATAAATGGAAGTTAATAAAAATGGTTTTAATGAATAGTTGTAATATATATAACAAAATATAATTATGTTAAGAAATATATTATTGAACTTACTCTAATTTCATAAATCAATAAAATTGAAACAACATTCATGTATACATATGACCTAACTTCTCCATGAAGAGAGTAATTCATTTTATATCTCTATCATTAATGAATCACACTAAATAAATAAATAAATAATATATATATATATATATTATGGTTATAATTATGAATATAGTGGAATAATTAAACATTAAAAATTAAATAAAAATAATTCAAAAACATACCAGAAAAGTGAAGCAGTTGTTTATAAAATGTGATTTTAACTATGAATTATTAATAAGATTACAATAATAGGAAATAAGTTAATAAAATAATTAGTGATAAATATCAACATTTATTAATAATATAGTATAAATATACATATATTAATAAAATATTATTTTTTAAATTTACTATGGATATTTATGCATGGGTTAATGTATTTTCATCTCGCTAATATTTCAATAGGAAACATAACTTATAGACCTCATATTTATTTTGAGCGGTGTATACACATTCCGTGAACATATTTTATTTTTATAATAATGAAAATTATCTAATATAAATATAAATATACATTTCTTCAATCTATAGGTAATATTATTGAAAATATACTAATTCTATATAAGCATTAGTTTACAAAGTCATAATTTAACAATAATTTTTTATTATGATTTAGCTAATGGAATATTTTGACTCCCTGTCAATATTCTAAATTACAAAAAACTCATTTCTTCTTTTATAATGAGAATTTTCCTATAATGTTTTGATTTCATTATATTAGTTGGTTCCAAAATAATGTTGTCATTGAATATCGAAATATTATTTTTCTCTTCGGTCCATAACCAGTTTTCATCCATGGCCATGTTTTATAAGAAAATTTACATATGATGATGATGATAAATCAATTATTTTAATCTTCCGTTACATATTTTAATGGTTAAATTCTATTTAAAATTTTCAATAATATGTTAATGGTTTATATATTTTTAGGAAAAAAATTTAAAAGCAGACGATATTTTTCTAAGTAAAATTGTTGTAAAAATTGTATTGGATTTATATTTTAAAATAAAAAAACCTTAATTTAGATTATGTTTTAATTCATATATTATGTAATGTTATAATTTATATTTTTCATTTAGATGGTTTATGTTTATTATTATGTTGAAATTAATTTTATGAACCCAATTTCTTTTCTATGGGTTATGATATGATAAATTGATGAAATTTTATGAATACTATTCATTTAAATAAATAATAGATTGATGAAATATATATGATACAAATTTATTTTTCATGGGATTGGAAATAATAAAAGTTAAGGACTTTTAATATACTGATGTTTTGATTATGTTATGAGTTTCACATATTTTACCCTCTAATGTATTGGGTAATGTTTCACATATAATGACATAATCGTATGAAACAAATTGATGCGCAAAAACACTATGATATATATTCCAATTTTCATGATCAACTATTGAAAAAATGTGACATTGGAAGAAAAAAATATGATATGTGAAATAAGAGTTGATGTAAGAACAATTATGAAGTGGGAATGTAGTATCAATTTCTGATCCATTGTTTTTTTATCGACATGAATGTAAACATTGGCATAAAATTTGTTTATATACAGATGATGTTGATTATAATATTGGGAAATGAAATCTATTTCAATGATAAATTTTTATTACTTCCACCTATATGGATCATTTAATGAAATTATAATAATTCCATTAGTCCTCTATGATATCGATCTATGCAAATTTATTTATAAACACTTTTTAATCAATAATATTATAACTGTATTATTATAATATTCTTTCATATGAAAATCAATTGAATATTCTATATATACCCTTATAAGGGATCTAATGGAATATGATGTTATGTTTCCTTTAACATGGTTGTAATAAATTTTTACATGGGTAATGTTTATAAAAAATACTAAATTTGAATATAACTTTTGTTTATGATGAAGATATTTTATGAAATAGGAATATTAGGTAACTAGTATCCAATAAAAATTGTCATTAATTCTCCCAGTATGTGTATTTTTCACATCTATTAACAATAATCTATTCTATTTTAATATCTATGTAGGGAAACCCTAGGATGTTATATAAAGTGTAGTGCACATGTTGAATAAAAATAATAATAATAATACGTAGAATAATAGTACATCCATTATTAAAAGTACAATACCAAGAATATAAATAAATGCCTATAGAGATTTTCTTAGGCCAAAGACGAAGGTTTAAAATTCTTCCATTTAATTAAAAATGTTTTTAGGATAAATTAAATTTTGGAAACAAAATTTTCATAGTATTGTGATTATAAAAATTAAAAATATTAAAATACAACATTTCATATTAATCAGAAGATTTTAAAAAAAAAATATGTGATGATTTTAATATTTAAATTATTTTAGGGATTTCCCACATATTAAATCCAAAATGGAGATCCTTGTGGATTCAATAGTTTACGTTGAACCTATGTCAGGAAAAGTACTAACCTTATCATTTTTAGTTTTGAACTCTATACATAGAGTGTCCATGTTTTACTTCATTCCATATGGTATGGTAGTTAATACGATATATATATCAACTATAACATCATCTTGAGGATAAATTTTTAGGAAATTCTAAAAATAAAAATGGAAACTTATTCTTGACTCAACCATCTTAGTGGTCCACTACAAAACATATGTACATTAATTTGTATAAAAACGAGGTTTTCTGAAATAATCAGTGTATGATGTTTTATACATTCATGGTTTTGTAGAATAGTTGTAAATTTATTTGTGATATCTATTTTATATTCAGAGAAATATATATATTTATATATTTTTTTTGTTTTATTGATGTTCTTGTTGTGTTATAGAATATTTTTCAATTATGTATTTTTATGTTTTTTGTAAACAATGAGTCAAAAAAATTCCATGGGAATCATATAATATATTGAATTTTAAAATTATACAAAAAATATGTTCATGGGTCTTAGATATAGATAATATTTTCAATTATGGATTAAAATTATATTATATGAAGTAGTTTTTTCTAGGTTTTGTATGAAAAATTTAGATATTTTTGGGTGTGCGTGGAAGAACAATCATTCCTATAAAATTCATATTTTAAATGTTAAAGGTATTAATAATGAATAAGGAATTCTAGATGATATGTGAAATATCTGTAAACACCATTTCAATTTCATCAGGTTTGTATTAATGATATCGTGATGGTTGTGTAATGATATTTATTTTATGGACAAAAAATATGTCGGTGAATTATATTCAATTGCAATATGGTATAGAAAAATAATATAGAATTTGGGGAAACTCTTCATTATTCAATGGTGGTAATGAGGGTACATTTCATCCAACTATATATATAGTATTCCAATATATAAGATGTATTTACATATGATATTGAAATATTTTCCCTAGATGAATTTGAAAATGCCTTGGTTTCATATATGAGGACAATATAAGGAATCCAAATGAATAAGTCCTCACCTTTGAATGAATTTTATTTAATATTATGGACAAATGAATAAAAATTATTGAATCATGATGGTTTTGAAAAATATTTTGAAAAATAAGATTATGATTTAGATGAAGTTATTGAATTTAAATTTTAAAATCTCAATTTTCTTATCTCACGTGGAGTCCAAAAAACTGAAAATGTGTTTTATTGTGTCATAACATTGAAGTGATTCATTTACGGATATAATTATAATATGAACACCACATATTTAATTATATAATAATTTTAAAATATAAATATGATTCCCCTCATTTTTTGCGAGGAATAATATTTAATATTTTTGAATAGTAAACTTTTAATCATATATTTTTAATAAATGAAAACTTATTTTTTCAAAATGATGAAATATTTATTCATGAAGTCTGAAATAACATGTTTTTAAAACCTGTGTGTTGTTTTTCAAGTAACATGGTGATTTAATATGTTTATTAATGAATTTTCCATGGATTAATGATTTCGAAATCAAAACCACATTTTCTTAAGTAGAATTCACTTTCTCTAAGAATCATATTATTAAAGAAACTTTTATATCTCTAATAATAGTTTTTTAATTTAATATGGTTTTGAATTTCATACCAAAGAATTTTGAATCTAAAATAATCACCTCATCCTTCATATAAAATCAGATCCTTATCTATAATCGTGGAACCATAATATTAATGTAAAACGGATTTTTATAAAACAGTAAATCTGATTTCTCTAGAATTCAGAATACAATTTCTCAATAATTGAGAATAAAATTTCACTTGAATGTAGAATATAATTTCTCTAAAATTGGGAATCCAATTTCTTCATAAAAGAGACTATGGTTCTCTCAAAAATCTATCTTTGATACTCATACAAATCAGACTCTGATTATCTTAGAAATCAGACTCTTGTTTTTTCATAAATATGACTCCAATTCTCTTAGAAATCATAATCCTATTTTTAAAAAAAAACTAGAATACAATTATCCGTATTCATATAATTTTATTTTCAATATTTTTACACACAATATATCAATATATTAATAACTTGATTAAATACTTTTGTTTTAGTTATCATATTTGATGAATTCGTGGTTTCATTTTTTCACATACTAAATGAGATAATTATTTTTAAGAATAGTAATGTTTATCATTGTTTATTATTTAAAAAATTATTTTCCAATTTGTTTTTACATAACTATTACATGACTACCATTTTCACATGTCCCCTTGAAATTTAATGAAAAATTTGTCTGTTATATGATAAGTCAACTGTTTGAGATTTTTTTATAAATACCTAACCATTTCAACATGTCGAGTGTTACATTTTTAGCAGTTGAACTCTAGAATTAGGCGATACTCTGTAATATCTATCCTTAAATCAACCTTGTGTGAATAATGTGAATTACATGTAGAAGATGAGAACATCGTGTTCAACCAGCATAGTGAGAATCATATTTTTTTATCAATAGAGGTCTTCTAAGTATATGAAGGCATAAGTATTGTTTACCTATATAATTGAGGTATTGTGGGGATATTTAGCCTGATATTGATCTTCATATCATGGGTATACCCTAGTGTGTGTAAGGAAGACATTATTGAAAGTATAAATCAGGGAACCTTTATCAAATAGTTTTTATTCCATTTTCTTTGGTATTAAAAATGACTTCTAATTTTTTACTTTTTTTGTTACATGTTTTATTTATACTGAATTTTGATATTGTCATAAAGTTTAAATTTCATTAACTTTCATATACTTGAAAAAAACTCTAATTCAGATTATATACACATTAATCTATAACCATTACTAATGTAAAATTTTTTAATTATCATTATCAGATCCTTATAATCAGATCAATAGAATGTTAGTTTCATTGCTATGAACAAAAGAGGTATTTTGAATTCATCTTGTTTAACATTGTTAAACATATATTTTCTTATGGGTAAAAACAGATGATTTTAAAGCTAAAATTCACCCCCTATTTTAATTTATCCAATATATATACATTATGATCCTAAAATTGATATCAGAACAGGTCTATGAAAAACTTATACAAACATATTTGTTTTCTTGTTGAACTTTTCTATCTTTTCATTACTTTTTAATATTTTTTAAAATGTTTTTCTTATGAAATTTTGGTTCAAAAACATTTTCTACTTGCCTATTTTGTGGAACGTTTTTTTAAGAAGGGAAATAATGATCATTGGACCAATAGATAATATAAATCCTATAAGACCCCATTTTTCAATGGTAATGACTAAGAATACTAGAGAGATATGCTGAATAATATTTTTATCAATACCATTGTATATAATTTCATTATTTTAACATCAGAATAAAAGATTCCTTGTAAGAAAATAATACAATTCAACCATCAGTAAAAATAAGAGTATCAACTTAACATAAAGGTACACATGAATTAATTATGTTCTATGACCAAGAAATTATATAGCCAGATGATTTCATGTGGAGGTTCTTATACGATCAGGTTGAAATTAGAAGTTACACATTCTGGAAAAAACACAGTTATTGAAACAAAAGGACCTATGCTTAGAGTTGAATACCATGGTTTCATGATTCCTTATAGAGGACATGTATGAAATTTTCAATAAAGGATTCTTACTATATTCAAAAATATTATTTCTATTGGTGAGAAATTAATTGATGATGAGATTCCAGTGCATATGATAATAGATATTATTCTCAATGATTGGGAATCTAGAAGAGTAGTGATTGATGAGAATAGGAAAGTTTCAAACATCACACTTGATGATTTTTTGGGACTTTTCTACCACATGATACTAGAATGATTAGAGACATTTAGATCAATAATGAAATTAATGTTAATTGTAATATTTCCTTCACTATAATACCAAATCATTTGAATACCAAAACTCCTGAGAAATTTACATTATCAAAATCCAAAATGCTGTTTCTATATCTGAATCAAGAGATAGTTATAATTATGACAATGAAAATTCCAATATTTCTCAAAAAATTAACATTATTGTTGGAAAGAAATATTTCCAATACATATACAAGAATAAAGACAGAAGGGATAATAAACATTAATAATTGGATTGTTATGAATGCTTGATGGGGGGTCATCTCAAAACAGACTGTCTTATGCTGAAATGGAAAGAAACAATGGGAATGCATTCAAAAAGAAACAAGATGAAGTAATATAAGTCAATATCTTTGAATGTGATGAAAGGAAATAACACATAGAGTGTCAGTAGTTCTCACACTTCGGATGAATCATAGGATATTCAATCTTCTGGAGAGAAAAATATTGTTTTGATAGTAGAAATTCCAACTAGAAATAAATGTTTCAGGGCTGAGGTAAACTCGACTTGATCATTAATAAAAATTTATTTATATTATAAATATCATAATAAATAATAGTATGAATATTTATATGATGAATCTTCTTCATTATAAGACAATAAATTTTCTTCTTTTAAATATATCTATAAATTTTCCATGTTACCTAAGAAGGAAATAGCAAGATAAATAAGAAACAATGTATGTAAAATTATAGAATATCTATTTTTATAAAAGAAGTATTAGATCATTCAAAAGGTCTTGATCCTAAAACCATTGATATTGAAATTTTTTCCATAACCATGATGTAAGTAAATTATAAAAGGATAAACCTTTTAAAGATATTGTAATGGTTATTTATAAGAAAAATGTTTTTGAGAATAACTCAAATTATAAGACTAAGGAATATGATGATATAAATTTAGTTATCTGACTAAAATCTGAAATATTTCCATAGAGAATATTTTTTCATCATTTATTCATTGAAATAAATGTTTTTATATATTTTATAAAAAACATTTTCCTTTATGGAATAGTATTATATTTGGTTATTCTCATTAAATCCCAGTTTATAAACACAACTATTATATACCCCAATATTATACTTTTTTACGCTAAGTTTCAATGTGCAGGATATTCTGAGAAAATTTATTCTTTGAATGTACCCCAAAATTTTTACTTTTTACCCGAAAATTATACTTTTTACGCTAATTTCAAATGTTTTATTACTTAATTTTCAAAGCCGCATACTTATAAGAAAAAGATAATTATGTGATGAAGGATACATTTTGAATTATTGGAATGATAAATTCATTGTAAAAATGTCCAATAAAGAGTTTATTCTCTCATCCCACAGGCATGACAATGTTTATACACTTAAAATTGAAGAACATAGAAGCCAAGACATGCCTTAACATAGTGAAATATAAGAAAATTCATTTTTTTGGAATAGAAAACTAAGAAATTATATCATTAGGATCTTATGTAAACACTCAAAGAAAAATATTTCTAAGGATATATTAGATCACCGATTTGATTCATTAAATGTCTATAATCCTTGTCAATATTGAATGAAAAAAAATTCAATATTTAAATAAATTAACGAAGTATCATCTTTTGATGCATTACAGCTAGTGGATTTGGATCTTTTTGGTCCAACATAAACTGAATGTATTGGACAAAAATACTACATATTTCTTTTAGTTGATGATAAGACTAGATTTATATAAGTTTATTTTTTAGAAATAAAATCTAAATATTTTTCTTATTTTAAATCATTTTCATCCAACGTTAAAAATGTGGAAAACCATCAATTGATACCAATTCTAATTGATCATGGGGTAAAATTTTTAAATTCTTATTTTGAAACTTTTTTTTGTGAGAAAGGTATTACATATAACTTATCATCTCCATAAACTCCTCAACAAAATAGTTTTGTTGAAGGAAGAAACTGTATTAATCAATAGATAAAAAGAACCATGTGGGAAGAATGCTGTATTGAATTTTTTTTGGGTAAATCTGTTAGTACTACATTGTATAATATAATTCATGTTTTAGAAAGTCCTTTTCTTAATAAAACACTATATGAATTATTGTCTGGTCAAAAACATAATGTTTTTTACATTAAGGTATTTGGAAGAAATTTTTTAGTCATGATAAATAAAGATAACTAACCTAAATTCTCACCAAAATATTATGAAGAAATTTTCATACATTATTCCACTAATTAAATGTATTATTGAGTTTTTATCAAAAAAATCTTGTACTATTGAAGAAATAATACAAGAACAATTTGATGAAACCGATCCTTTGGTTTTTAAACAACCACATCTTTCCTCTTCAAATGTGTTTTCAAAAACTAATTATAATCCTTTTACGGGAGATTCTTCTATTCATGAAAATAATCAATTAAATTTTATTTATGTATGTACCCCATTAATTTTTTACCTTATGTAGCTAGACATTGTTTACCAAACCCAAATTAGTTGTTTCTTAAGAATCATTCCATTGATAGTATCATTTGTAATGTAAATAAACCTGTAAGGACCAGATGTTCTCTATGGAATGAAGTATTGAATCTAGAATTTAATTACTAATTAGAACATAAATGTACTGAAGAAGCTTTAGGTAATAATGATTTGATTAAATCTATGCAAGTTGAACAAAATGAGTTTGAAAGGAACAATGTCTGGACCATAGATGAAAGACCAAACAAAACAATTGTAATTGTAGTAATGACAGTCATTAGTAATAAATTTTATGATAATAGAATCAATATAATAAATAATGAAATATTAGTTGCTATATTAAATAATCAACTAGAAGGAATAGTCTATAAATAAATAAACACTCCAATAATAAGACATCAAACTATTCATATTTTACAATCATTTATAGAATTTTTAAAATTAAAAATTTTTAAAATCGATTTAAACTATTAAGGTCTTAATATATATTTTCAAGAGGTTTTTTATATTGGAAAAACTATTGATTTTGAAGACACAAACCATCCTGAACATTTTTTCAGACATTCTATATCATTATATGGATTTAAAAACGCCCCTAGTGCCTGGTATAGAATAAGTACCTAATTTTTTACTGAAAAAAAATATATTTAGGGAAATATTGATATAACCATTTTTATAAATAATGAAATAAAAAATGATTTTATTGTTCAAATTTATGATGATGATTTATATTTGGATCGAATCAAAAATCCCTAACTGATTCATTTGTGAATCATAAGAAACATGAGTTTGAAATGACTATGATTTGGGAGTTAACATTTTTTCTTGGTTTTAAAATATCCCAAAAACTAGAGGAACATTTATATCTCACCATAATTATATTAAATATATTCCCATAATTTATGTATATGACAACACTATAATTACATGTTCTGGAATTAGTACCTCAAAACTCTTGATTTTAATGATGCTGGAAAACCAGTTGATCAAACAAATTTTAGAGGAATGACAGGAATTATATTGTATATAATATCTAGTCATACATTTATTTTGTTTTTAGTATTAATATGTGAAATATATCAGTATAATACAAAATTAT
Organism: Viscum album; assembly: GCA_963277665.1. Lineage (NCBI taxonomy): Eukaryota > Viridiplantae > Streptophyta > Magnoliopsida > Santalales > Viscaceae > Viscum > Viscum album. The sequence goes on from OY728135.1 coordinate 2,031,327,614, forward strand.
TCCATTAAAAATAATTGAAAATAATTTTTCTCTATTTAAAGGGAATCATGGATTTAGGGAATTTTTATTTTACTAAAAATGTTTTTTTATGCTGACTCTAGTTTCTATAGAAATGATAGGAAAAGTAAAATACAGAAAATGTCATTTATTAAGAGATTCATTAGTTTCTTGATCATGTATAAAACAAAACTCAGTTAAACTTTCCACTACTGAAGCTAAGTATGTAGCTGATGGATGTTGTTGTGATCTACTGTTGTGGATGCAACACATACTCACAGACTCTGGCATGGGTTTACCCAAACAAAGATAATGTTTTATAATACTACTAGCATTTCTCTAAGTAAAAACCCTGCACATCACGCTCCTGTAATCCACATAAATATAACACATCACTTCATTGAGGATCAAAAATTTAAAAGATATGTCATACATTAATTTATGTGATCACAAGATCAACTTGGTGACACATTTAAAAAATTGTTAACCACAAATATATTTCAATACATTAACCTATAGTTAAGAATGATAATTGTAATGTAATAATCCATATTAATTTTTTTGAACCATATCTAGTTACTTTAGCATACTTCTTTTCGTAGTGGGAGTAAATATATTTATTATTTTATATTTACATACCTAAAAAATTAGAAACCTACTATTTTTAAACCTAAAAAGTTTTATTCCCTAAAAAATATAAGACGAGCCATATTAATACCAAAAAATTATTTCAGAGTAACTTAGATTGTACATTTTCATACTTATGTCATGATAATTGAATTTTTTGGGTTTTTTAAATCTTGTTTTAAGAAAACCTTATCAGATTCAAATTTCTAAAATCAAAAAACTCCTTAAAACCTCAAAATATTGAAAGTTATAAATCCTTCCATAGTATTAATGTCTACATTCATATTAAATCAATTAAATATCAACCATAGGATTGAACTTAATGAAGAATTGTCACCTAAATTCATATTTAATGGTACCCCTATATCCCATTAGTTGTTTTCTCAATGTATTTTTTCTAATGCTCTGCCACCCTTCAAGTGTGTCTTTCTATTTTCCCATTAAATTTAATCATATAATATCACAACTGATCTCCTCACATACCCCATTTGCATTCAACAAGGATATCTATGATTGGATAACCATCAGATATCTATTTGTGGACCTGAAATTCAATTCTATGTATACCTCCTTGATTTCAAATGTTATAAAGATGAATAGATTGGAATTCCTCTACGTAGAAAAGGAAAAGAATCAAAATCTACTGTATTATCATTTATATATAGGGTTTTACGATGCCATTCAGTTTTATGAACAAGGTTTAAATGAAATTGTTTCCATCAAGAGTTACTAAAAACATATTATTTCACTTATAGGAATACTTATAATATTTCTTATAAACCCTATGATTGATAAGAATTCATTTTTTACAAAAATTTACCTAATAAGGATGGAACATTTGAGAAATTTATGAATATTATGTTCCTTGGTATAATGAAATTGAAGATACCCTAGATAGAACATCTTTCATTAAAACACAGAGTAGAAGCCATTTGGATGCAACAATTTCTGATTCTGATGAAGGGAGAAATATACTACCTTGAGACATGTGATATCTTTATGAAGAACGTCTTGGATAATTTAAGAAATATAATCCTCATTATGTACAATATTATAACCATTAGTAACATTTTGAATAGAACCACCAATTCCCTAATCATGATGTTCCCTGAAATCATCTATAAGATCATTGTCTTGTGCCTATAATATATCAAATGTCCATGCAAGGCAATATAAAAAACCTCAAGATCACGTTGTTGAGTTGTGATACAATAACAAGTATAAAGACCATATTTAGTAATGATTTAAGATATTTATTAGATCTTCCTAATAAGGGTGAATAAGCTTCTAGTAAGAAAGTATGTGTCGAAAAATGCTCCAAGCCACTCCTAAGAAATGAATTACTAATGATATTTAATTGATGGAACTAGCACTAGACATGGAAATAATATCTTATCCACAAAATCCCAAGAATATAAAATTAATTTCTAGTGATGTTGTAACCAAATAGAGAGTGATGAAAAAGATAAATAAGGAAGGTGAAACAGTTTTCAGGATAGATTATACGGAGAGTAAGTCCTAAAAATTTGAATAATAGAAAGAGATTGGGATGCTAGATTAGTAAAATAATTTGAGGAAAAAAATGTTAGAATATAAAATTATATAATAATTAAAAAAAGTATAGAGAAGCCCCCTGAAGTTGTTCAAATACCTGAATCATTCTTACGAAAACCAGGATTCCTCTAGAAGTAGTGCCAACTGAGACCCAAGCACCAACTATGGGGAAATTTATATCATTAGTTATGAAACCAATATTTAAATAGTAATAAATATAGAAAAAATATTTAAAATAGGAGGAGAAAGGAGAATATATTAAAATAATTGTATCTAACATGTTTTTAATAATAACATAAATTTTTTCCTCTGCAAGTATTATTTTTGAAGGAAAATCAATTAAAAAAGATGATGTTGCTGAGGATGAGGACAGTAAAGTCCCTTCTGATAATGAATGTTGTACTAGTAACATTGTTCAACATGTTGATGAAAAAGATGATATATTAGTTGATGAAAACCAAGATGATAATGTTACTATTAAATTAAAGGATAAAGAAGACAATTATTATGATGATCTAATCATCAAATTTATTGATGGAGAGAATAAGACTCAGAATATTGATAAGAAAATCTATAATTTTTATAATGTAAAAGATGTTTGTTTTCCATACACCTATTAATATTTTTGTTGAAAATGTAACAGATCTATATGATGCATCTAAAAATAAATAATATGTGAAAATTTTATGTTTCACCTCCAAAAAAAGAGTGGGTTTTCTAATAAAATTCTTCATTAGGACATGATTTAGTGGTGATGTCCTTGAAGATGCTTATAAAATCTATCTGTTTATTTCCCAAAATTAATTCTATATTTCAGCAGATACAAGAATATGTCAATAAGAAGGTAGATAAAACACACTTCTTTATGAAAAGGATTATCAAAATTGATGGAGATTTAATGATATTTAAAATCACTTATGATACTCATATAATATTATGCAATGAAATAAAAAAAAGATTATGAAGTCATTCATTGATGATCTTAAATGTTTTATGATTTCACTGGCAATGGAAGGGATGATTTTTAGAATTCCAATTACATGTTCAAGAATCCATCAATATGTTTTTCAATGAAACTACAAGAAGTTCAATCTAGCATCCAACAAGAATACAAATATCTAAATGGGAAACTGAATTATGTTTCTCTTAATCTAAAATGGGAGAGAAAAAACAGGGATAATTTGGATTAAAAACTCAAAAACTCAGCAGAATTAATCAAGTCTCAAGGAGAAATAGATAAACCCATGGAAGAGGGAATCAAAAATCTTGAGTGAAGAAATCAAGATCAAGAAGGGTTACTCAAGATGTTTTAATATGATCACAAAAATTGAATAATTTGAAGGCCACTTAAAAATAATTGATTCTAAAAGAGAATAAGATGATGAAATTTTTTTTTTCAAGTCTGTTATTTTTTTGAAATGAGATTTTGATACAATTGATATATTAATGAATGTGTTTATTTTTATTATTTCATTTTTTATATCTCTTAACCTTTCACGTATAATTTATCTTCTTCCACCATTCTTGTGTGAAAATCACAAAGGTAGACAAAACATTGTTCAAAAAGAATATTATGTTAAAGGATAAGAATACTGATATAAGGGGAAATTACATGTAGATTACATTTTTATGTATGGGATAGTTATTTTTCTAATACATACATTAATATAGTTATTAGGGATTTAATAACTTACGTGGGAGTTATTCATATTCATCGTGATACATAAAAAAATAGTGTGATAAGTATTTTCATTAAGATCACAAGTGAAAAAATAATATCCTTATATACATTTATGAATATTTTTCTATGATATCAAAAAAAGGGGATATTTTTGAGTCAATAAATTTCCCTTTCAATTTTTTGTTTTTTTTATGTTTTTGGAAATCAGAAGAACTTTTTGTTTTGAAGAATTCACATTCCATGAGAAATATTTTCTTAAAGAGAATCTTCTTTCCCTCATAATAGTATTTACATTAACTACGGTTTTAAAATTTATTATTTATATTTATCTAACATAATATAATCATCTATTAAGTAGGAGAAGAATAGGATCCTTATCTTCAAACTCATAACCTTACAGTTCTGGTGAATCTGATTTCTATAAAACATAGAATATGATTTCGCTAGAATTCTGAATCTGGTTTCCTTATAATTGAGAATCCAATTTCATTAAAATGAAGACTATAATTATCGTAGAAACAAAAATCTGCATCTCTTATAAATAAGAATTTAATTCTCTCAAAAATCAAACTCCAATTATTTTCGGAATTCATACTCTAGTTCTCTTATATATTTGTCTCTTCCTTTTAAAAAAATTAGAATCTGATTATTAGTTTTCATAAAATATGATTGTTAATTTTTTTAGAATCCTAATTTCATTATCATGTTGAAATGATTAAATTCTTTTTTACATTTACCATATTTCATTCATATATAATTTCATTTTATCAGGTCTGAAATTTGTTAATGTTTCTTCAGCATAGTAATTTTCTTAATAGTTAGTTAAATAAAATGATTTTCCCAATCTTTATTTCTTAATGGTATCCTGAGCTCCTCATGTTTATTTACCTCTAAAATTTAATAAAATATATAATCATTAGAAGAGGATTCGACCATTATATATTTTTTCATTAAAAAATCATCCATTTGAAATATCTCTATGATAGTGTTTTTCCAGTTGAACTCTATAATGTAGTGATACTCTACGGGAGCTCTGCTCATATCTACCTTGTAATAATGATGCAAATAGCTTTTTCAAGATGATAATATCCTGTTTAAACTAACAATTGTTAATCTTATTGTTCCTATAATAAATTGAGTGATTCTGGGGATATGAAGATATAGGTTTTGATTACCTCTTTAATCAAGGGCTTACATGGATAGTAAGACATATACTGATCTTCGAATATAGGGATTTCCCAGGTGTAGCAAAAAAAGATATTCTTTAATGAATAAATCAAGGGTCCTTTTTCCATGGTTATTGGATTCCATTCTCTCTTTGTTGAATTATTTTTTATACTTGTTTACTTATTTTGTTAAATTTTTAATTCTTGCATAATTTTGCTAAATTTAAAATGTGTAACTTTATTATATTTTATCATATTTGTAAAAATTTTATTTATATTCTATTTTTATTATTGTAGATTATTTTCATAAGTAAAATTGTTTATAATTCATTATCAGATCCATATTATCATATCTAATGAATGTTAGTTTCACTATTCATAGCTAAAGAAGGCATATAAATTCATCTTCTTTAACATTGTTAAAAATTTATTTTCATACGTATTTAGATTTTTTTTAAACCTTACATTAAACCCCCCATTTATTTGGGAAATTTATATATGAAATTCAATCCTACAAAACATTAGTGAAATGTATTTCATGTAAATAATGAATATTAAAAAGTAATGAATGATTATTGATTAAATGAGTGAAACATATCATGTAGAAATGAGTAAGAGTTATAGTAATCTAAAATTTTGTTATTTATTAAATTTAATGATGTATAAAATCTATTAGGATAGAGAATATGTGAATTAGAATAGAGGAAAAAATAGTACATCTAATCTTATTGACAAGTATAGTTATTATTTCATTGTGAATAACGATATGTTTCTCATATTAGTTTATGATGTAAGATTTCTTATTACCTAGGATAATAATAATCATGATTTGGATTAATATAAGTGTATTAAAAATTATATAAATTATTTTTATATATCACGGTAGAACTGTTTATAGAATTACATTAATATAAAGACCTAAATATAGGATTATCTAGTTGATAGTGTGGAAATACATATTTCTCATGTTAATAAATTTATGGTTAAGATTATGGGAGGCTCATGGATTGATGTAATAACCTATTATCTAGTCATGTTATTAAAAAAACGAAACAGAAATGTGTAGAAATAGTTTCTTATAATAGAAAAGTGGATATATCAGTATAAAAGCACACATGAGATGATTTAATTAAATTTATTATTTTGGGGTCTTAAATGAAAGGATAATATTTAGTTATGTCTAAATATAAAAATTACATAAAAATATATATAATGAATAATTATATGTTTACGTTGTAATGTAATTTTTACTCATAAGATATCTATCATAAATACATTGTAAATGTTTACATATAGTGTAGTTTAGAAATTTGAAAAGTAAAATATTATTTATAAAACTGACTTTTATTGTCTTTGGTGGTTACATGAAGAATAATGGAATATTATTTACTGTTTTCTATTTTTATTAATCAAATTACATTCAGTAATGTGTGATTAAGGGTAGAAAAATAGATGTAAAACTCCTATAAAATAAAATAATTACCTTTAAAATGTCATTAAATAAGAATGAGAGATGTTGTAAAATAATATTGAATATTTTAATGTTGTTTGTTGGATATTTTGTTGAAAAAATCATATTTCAAATTATTGTTTTATTACCCCATTATTTTAAATATTTCACCATCTTGTTTGTTAAATACATTAAAACATATATATATATATATGAGAAGAATTTAATTATCAAGACGAATTAGAAATAAGCATTCATCATAATGGATATTGATGAGATCAAAAATAATGGATAAAAAGAGAAACACTAGAAGAATATTTTGTTAGAGATAATTATAATAAGTGTATATATAATTATGGAAGTATAATATTATTATATTTAATGTAAGTATTTTTAATTTTATTGAAATGTAGAATTCATGAGTAACATGATAAATTATTCATTAATATGTCATTTTTTCATTGTAAAATTATGTTTGGTAACCATATTTATAATTGTTTTTGGAATAATAAAATGGATTATTAAAATGGTGGAAAAAAATTGGAGTTTTATAAAAATAAATTTATAATTATAATTTTTTCTCTTCCCCCATTCAACAATGTTTTTCATCCCCATTTTCATGATTTTTATTTTTATTATTACTTTAAAAGAGGGAAGATGTTGTCAGAGATCCCTTTTATTAATCACTATATGTGATTAGAATTGGTGGGAGAGATTATAGAGTTGGATTATTACATTTAACAGTGTTTTACCTAATGGTAGAAATATTTCATATTTTGGGAGAAATTTTATTTTAATTATGATTTAAATATTGGTATCCCATGAAGATATCATGTGAACTATTCTAACATTTTTCTTAAATATATATGTAATAATCCCTTAAAAACATGATATATACAAATGTTAAATTAATGGTTTTTGAGTTTAAAATGATTCTAAAATAGTATGTATTGTATTATTAGTGGGTATCAAGAGGTTTTCGTATTGTGATTTTTCCAGGGAATTTGATAATTGGATTTATGTCATTTATATTTTGAGGAATTATTTAATTATACATTGTTCTTATTTCCAACATCAAGATCACTAATTTTGGATTTTATTTATAACTTCATATAACTGAGTTCGATAAGTTTGGATTTTATTTATTTCATTATATTTTAAATAAATCAAAAAGTTGAATTCAATATGTTAGGGGGAAGATTTTGGAGATTTTTGGGACTTATAATAGTGAAGCTGATACTTGAGGAAGATGTAAATATGTTCTAGTTATCATGTGTTCCATTATTTAAAAATCATTAATTGTCATTAGTATCATGTGTTTTAGGATGTTCAATTTAGTGAGATCTCAATTTCATAGACCAGGATTGATTTTATGGTTAGTAAATACTTTTTTATGTTAACGAGTTGTGATTGATGTTTTTTGAATATATGGTGAATTTACCATATTGAGTAAATCATTAAAAGGACAATGTATTTGGCTTATGATGTTAAAATGGTATTACTTGTTGGTAATCTTTCATTTTTGAAATCCATTGTCTTAGAATGAAAGATAAATGGTTGTTTTGAAATTAATTTTTTTCATGGTTTGATTGAGGACATGGAATAATATAATAATTGTTACATGGACTATATAATGGTCTATTTCAATGTTGGGGAGGATAATAAAAGTAATGTTTTGAAATATCAAGCTAGAAATTGTTATTTATTCTTTCATGATGTTTCTTAATATTGTTTATATTTTTTCTTATAATTGGGGATTAGAAAAACATTGTGTTTCTTGGGTTAGAAATTATATAATCTCATTATGTATTTTAGATTATGTTTATCATTGAAAAAAATAGTTATTAATTAGTCTACGGTTTGAAATAATGATCTTAATATGGTTTTGGATGCCATGGTGAATGAATGACCCCAAATTCGAATCTCTATATAGACAAATTTCCATGGTTTTGGGAATTTGGATACTAGTTTTAAGTCAACCAATAAAAATTAGAATCAAATGGAACAATACACCCCATTATAAGCCATATTATTTAATAAATGTCTCAAATGACATTAAATAATAATTGGGGATGATAGGAGAAGTTTTGGTATGATATTCTATTCAATGTGTGATTAAATTTGATGTCATGGATCATATTATGACTGAATATCTTTTAATACATGATCTATAATGTCTCTAATCACATTAATTGGACTAAATGTTTTTGGATAATTCATATAAGTTACAAAGAGTTGGATATGTTATGGTGTTTCTGAAGAAAGAATAACGATTTAATTTGAATTAAATTTTTAGATTATAATGAAATGTTTTTTTATAAAAATATATAAATAATAATAGTTTAATATAATTTTTAATTAAATAATTATTGTTTATAAGGGAGTGTGTGTTTTAAGTTGAATCTAAGCTAATAATTAAAATAAACAATTTTATAATAATTTACAGATTATATAAGATATAATTATTTTGTTTGTAGTTATGTGATCATAAAAATAATGAATAGGAAAAAAGAAGAATTAGTGTAGAAAAGTAAATGATGATGAATAAAACAACCTTTTTAGAGAATTTTGCATTTAGAGAATATGAACTAGGATGATGCACATTTCTTTAAAGTGGTTATTTGAAGAAGCACATTAAATTTTTGGGAGATAATTTATTAAATAGATAATTATCCATTTATAAATAGAATATTTTATATACCCAAATATCACTATATATAATTTCAATGATATAATTAGTTTTAATTTCCTATATACATTTTTAATGAATATTACATGAGCATTGTACTGAATAATATAACTTACGGTGGATTTTCAATATTTTAAATAAATCTAGCTAATTCCATGGATTATTTTATTAATACTCGATGATGGAACCTGAATATTTATTATCCATTGGTGTTTCATTTATTTTTATCATGTGAGATTAGTGGTTACATTTTCATCTATAACATCTGATTTAAAATGAATTAAAAATATCATTAAAATGTAAATGATCCTATATTAACCAATTGAGACAATCATATAATCTTATATAAATATTTTTTATGTAATCATTTATAGATTATGAACTAGTAGAAATTGAATAAGAAAATATAGTATCTTAATAATAATAAACATAAAATATTTGTGAGTTCAACATGATTCTTGATCAGGGTGGATCATTAGTGATGCCTTATTAGAAATTTTACATTTGTGGCCAATGAATGGGATGATATATCTTACACATTATTTTATATGAATCTTTTGTGGTTTAATAATTTATTTTTTATATAATGCTAAAATGGCTATTTTTGTTACCAAAACATAGCATCAATATATATTATTTTTTAAAAGTTGAATATTCATAACATTACAAGATGAACTTTGGAAAAAAAATTGGTCTTGCACATTTTGGAAAATTGAAACATAATAAACATGATATTAGGAGTACTACATCATATCCCACTAAATAAACCATAAATAAATCTATTCATAGATATATCATAATCGAAACCATTAAAAATAACATGGGTAAATGAATCATAAGAATGATTGATGTGAAATTATATCTAATGGTAACAATTAGTGGTATAATTCATTATTCATTCAAATTGTTATGTTAATCATAAATGTATATGATATGGAAAAAAACATATATGTCTCATACTAGAGCAATAAATTATCATAAACATGAGTCATGGTAAAAATAATTTTCCTTCTAAAAGATAATATTAATAATTGTGTAAAATTTTTATAATTCATTAACAACAAAATCATGGAATCAAAGTGTGGAAGAAACATATGTATAGAAAAAAATTCAATATTAATGGTTAAATTCCATGATAATATAAAAAATGGATCATGCCTTAAATAATATTTCCCACTTTGGACTTATCCAATCGTAATGATTCCTATTTTGGATCAATCCCAGTGGAATGTTCCCAGTTGTAGATCATGTCTATCAACATTTTCTACATATTTATATCTTGATAAATAAATTGTTACAAAATTATTTAAAGGGGTATATATTTCCAACATATAAAACAAATACAAGTATTCAAATATGTTGCATAAGATCATAAAACATTCAACATATATGAACCTAATTAAAATAAATGAGATTAATAAAGCATTAATCAAAGCATATCTCATAGAAAAGATATGTGTTTCATAAACATCATATCATAAAAATATAGATAATCCATATAATTATTGAATATTCAACAATTGGATGATTTCCCCATTAATGATTTAGTAGCATAAATGTATGTGAATTTTGATATAATATTATTTTATTGTTAAATCAATATGAACATTTCATGATGTAAATAACATTTCATTAAATAAATTTTGTACTATTACATAAGATGAAAATATTATGTAAATAATTTACTATCAAAATAACCAAGAAAACATAATCTGTTATATTCAAATAGAATAATGGTAATTATTTTTGGAAATTATATTATTCCAATACAGTTTAAAATAATGAATACTTTCACATTTTTGAAAAAGATGATTTTTTTAAAACATAGGAATTTTAAATATAAAACACTTTGAATGAATTAAATCCTTATTTTTAATTAATTTAAAAATACTATGGATAATTTTGAATCAATATTTAATTTTTTCATAGGAAAAATTGACACAGGTGAAAACTGATTTTCCATCAAAGATAAAAATATAGTTGATTTATCTTTAGAGATTTTTTTCCTAAAATTAATAAATTAATTGATGAATATATAAGTAAACCATGTAAATATTAATAATAAAACGAGTATAAGAAAATACATGACTTTATTTTTAGTATTGTCAAAAAAATTCTACATTTAAAAATTAAGTATAAATAATCCCAATAATAAATGAGATTGTAACAAAAAAAACCCTTTACAACATTGGTATGTCTTTAGTCATAAGTCCAATTAATTTGAAATATAAAACAAAACACTAAATATCACAAAAATTAGGACAATAACTTTATAACATATCAATTGGGAGGAATATAAAATTCATAAAATAATATTCAAATATAACATTACATATGTCCAAAATAGGGATATTTGAAATCAAAATCAGTTAAATAATATATCAATATGCTTTATACATTTTCAAAAAAAAACATAAACTAGATGAACGCCCTTTGGATCTCTTAGTAATGACCATGGGGTAGTTATATTAGAGTTAACAATAGCTCAAATACTTGTCAATGTTATTGGGGAGTGATTTGTGTAGGTTTTGGTTGAGAAAAAATAGATTAAGATGTGTTTGTAATTGAGGGGAGGAGGTGGGTATTTATAATGGGAGAGGAGTTAAATTATTTCATATACCAGAAACTATACAACAATAGGAAGCCCCTCTCAACCCATGTTAGGCATCAATACATGGGAACCACATAACAGTGTCCCGAGCCGGTTCACTACGTGACATCAATCATGCCTCCCTATACACTAGAGGTTGCCGACTAGTAGTGTGACTCTGCTACATAATTCATGGATAGAATATACCATCATTTATCGGATTAAAACATCAGAATAAATGAATAAACAAATGTGAAATCATATATCACATGAAAAATACTCATGTCACAAGATAACTAAATAAGAAATTCATTACTCAACTGAATGGGAAAAAATTATATGCATGTATATGTGCCACATTTCTATAAATTTAACTGAAATTAAAGAAACAATGACTCCCTAAGTGAGTTCTAATCCATTTCAGGTACCATTATCTAAGCATTATCCCCAATCATCAATCCACCCTAGGTCCCTTCCCCTTATCTAGTACTGCAATAATATAAATTACTTGGGTAATAATTAGAAAATCTGAGTAGGGAATGAGTATAACATTGTAAGACACCACCAAAGGTGTCTAGAACAATTATAGTCAAATGATTGTGATTGCAGTTCTATAAGAAATAAGCACAACTCCAAAATAACTTGTTATTACATTATCATTTATTCTTATCTAAATACATTATCTCGATGGTTACATAGGATAATGTTCCCAAAAACTAGATTTTTATCATTAAGTATCCCAATGAGTTCCCTAAGTAATATTATATCTTAATACATGCTACTTTACAAATATCAATGTTTTAAAAAGTGATACGATATCTCTGTACCTGATTCCACTCATACCGGAGTTTGAAATATTCTTGTTTGGGGACATAATAGGGAGTTACATTATTTTCAATTTCTAATTTCATATTTATAAGCCACATTTCCAATGGTATCAATATCATTAACATATTTTATATGACCATGTTAACATGCTTACTCCTCATTTGAATGACCATGTTCTAATTATCTTTAATCATAAGTGAGATGACCATGTTTTCTTGTTTACATCTCAATTTAGAATGAACTTGTTCACATTACCGTTGCTCATAAGTATAATGACCATGTTACGATGTATACATCACAATTTAGAATACCCAATTTACAATTCATTCACACATTAAAAATTCATAATTAATTGTCCGCATCAATTCAATTACAAATCCAACAATTACTTAAATACAGATAATCTATTAGTTCACTCAATAATTAAATAAGTTCATCAATACCATTAAATAATTAATCTATTAATTAATCCTTATCCCATTTCATATTCCATAATTAGTTTTCCAAAATTAATTATCACAAAATAAATCTCAACTTTTCATAATTAATCCCATTTGTTATTATCATGATCATATTAAAAAAGACACATAATTAATCCATAATTATTTATATCAATTTATCTAAAATATCATCTCATAAATAATCTCATGATTAATTATCTAGATTTTAACCACTATCTCATACAACAATTTTCCCCCAATTAATTATATAATAGGGCTTCCCCTTATTCTCTAGATCAATTTCTCAAACAAATCTATTATCCAACATATTTAACCCTTTTTGGAATAAATATCTAATGAATTATAGAAATTATAAAACCTTCATACATGCATCAAATCCAAGATTATTTGTATTAGCTATTTGTCCACCTAACTCTATACATTGGAAGATGTTCACTCAATAGAAATCCCCATAATCCAAAATTCATAACGATGTTGATATGAGTTCCATATTCAATACTATAAACCAAAACCAATATATCACGATATATTCAATTTATATCTAGATCTAAAATATTAGATCTATATATCATGAAAGAGGATTATATATAAATAAATAAGGGATATCATACACCATATGAATCATGGAATAGTGGATACTTTATGTGAAAGGCATTGGGATGAGAACCACATACCAGGAAAAGACCAGATTATCGATCCAGAAATTCAATCTCATAGAACAAAACAATGATGGCCTTAGAATCACTTTATGCCACTGGTATAACATTTATACCCTTATGGAAGTCTACTAAAAAGTTAATGACCCACATGAGAGGAAATGGGTGACTAAAATGTACAAATTACTGGCTTCCACTATTTTAGGATCTCACAACTAACAAACAGACAGTTTCGTCACATGGTTTGACAAATTGTATGAAAACCATTGGTTAGACACTACTTCAAGGGGGCCTCGAATGATATCCTCACACAGCCTCCAAAATCATTGATTAACTGTATTGAATCCGCTACCTCAAATTACCAATGATAGCAGACAGTTTCCCCAGGACTACCACATGATATGTATAAATCATTCACAAACCATGAATAATACCTTTTCTCCAAGAATTTTCTAGTAATTACCCTATCACAACCAATTTCATTACTCTCATAAAATATACAAAATATAAAAATAAAAATTACCAAAAATTACATCCCATATAACTCCAGAAAAGATTATGATCTTACAATCCCCCACGTTATAAGAGCTCATCCTCGAGCTTAACATCCATGACTTTATTGGTATGCTATTTCCCCACTATACATTCCCCCTATCATCTAACACACATATTAGATGCTCATTAATAGATGTATCTATAACAAAAAAAATATTTTATCAATGGAAATTTACTTATTATAATCATGTAACAAAATACCACATTAAAAAACACAATGTTATTTCATGCTAATAAAAACAATGTGACTTAATAGACTAGTCATTAAACATAATTATGACGCTTCTATGATTTCAATTTCAAATATATGACTTACACAATTGAGAACAGTATGACTTTTGGTATCCGATATGGAATACATAATTTTTGGTGAATAGTAACATAAACTTATGAATAGTAATTTTACCCTAATGAATAGTAATATGGCCCTTGTTAATAACAAATCAGAAAAGTGAATATTAACATTACCAATAATATTATCAAAGAAATTTATCCATCAAATAAGTGATAATATGATATAATTATATTATAGTTCTTTTATTTTTGTAAGTCATGAATATTTAATGATTAATTCAATAATTTAAAAAAAAAATCATAAAATATATTCACAAATAGCTATTTTTATGAATTAGGATTAAATTATATTTTCATAATACCTTAATTATATTTTCAATTGTTTAGAAAGGAATTTTTAATATTAAAATTTGTATTTCTCAAGTGAATTATCTTTTTTATTTAAAATAAAATCTATTAAATTTAATAAATTATTTTTATAAATGGAGTTCATTTTCTAAATCCAATCATTAAAAATGGTAAAGTTTATTTTTTGGGATATTTCTAAAATACATTAAGTTATTGGTGAATAGAAAAATTTGATAATTTACAAAATATGCAAAATAAATAAATTTCTTCATCTTGCATGAGGCATGTTAGATGTAAATAGAAATTTGATATAACTCACATTCCCTCTATACTATATCAAAACATATCATCATTATTATATCTAGTCTTATAGATAAATAATAAATTAATTTTTTATTATTGAGAAAACTTATAATCTTCCACTATAAATACCACCCCTCACAACCTTATTTCCTCAAGCCTCTAAATACATAGGACTACTCCAAATTCAATTAAAATATCTTCTATTGATCCTCCCCCATGTCCACTAGAACATGGTCAAATAAAATGACTAAAATATCTCTAATAAAGAGGCTCTCAAGGATGTTATATACATGTGGCAGTTCCTCTTTATCTATTCATTCAATGTCCTTTCAAATTTCATTCATTTGGTTATATTATTCATAACCTATATTATTCAAATGTCATAATAACTCCATTATTATTGGTATAATGTTTTTATATGATGTTAATGTCATATTAATAATAATACTCATCCCTCTATCGGTTTTTGTTTATAAAAATGATATCATTACAGATGATGTGTAAATTTACATACATCATGGGGATATAGATCCATTTTACATCAACAACTTCAATGATGTAAAAATAATCAGTAAACGGTAGAAAATAGAATTTAATATGTATGTTTTGACCCCTTTTCTATTCTGTAAATACATTTATACATAATAATAAATGATAATTCAAAACATGATCATTGTGATCCAAAAAACCTTCCAAATTAATGAAAAATCATCATCATTAAATTTTAACTAAAGATTCATCCCCATGTTATATATCCAAATTAATTATAAGATCCTTTAATCACGTGGATGATCATTAATATCATATAAAATCAATTCATTTTGGTAATTTATGTTCTAGAAAACATCCATTTGTGTGGACAAGTGATCATGTTCATAAAAAATAAAAATAATAAACTCTCAATCAAGGAATTTAAACTATTAAACTCACCCAAAGACCCATAAAATATCATAATAAAACCATAAAAATTAAATAAAATGTATTAATATTTATTTTTGTGTTAATTAAAAAATATATTGTGATTATGAATTACATTTAAGTGAATAAAGAGTTTATAGAAAAGGTACGGGTAACTCGTGAACCCAACACTCATTCTTTGGGGTTTACCCATCTAATAGATATTCATTAGGGATATTTTATAAAAAACACATCATCATCAAAATATTACATTGTTTAGGATATTAATGTTTCTCTTGGATATTATTTCAATCAAAAAAAATTTCTATAAGAACATTCCATTTTTCCTCCACTAGTATTATTTCAGAAAGAAAAATATATTCAGAAATATGATATTATTGAGGATGAGGTCAATAAATTCCCTTCAGATGGTGAATTTGTTAATGTTAATATTGATCTACATGTTAATGAAAAAGTAGATAAATAAGCGGATGAAAATGAATATGATAATGCTTTTTTTTATATGAATTGATATAGAAGTTAATTATTATGTTGATCGAAAAATCAATGTTTCTGATAGAGAGAATAAGACTCCAAATATTAGTTAAGAAAATATCTAATACGTACAAAGTAAAAGAATTTGTCTTCGATACACCTAATAAATATGTTGTTGAAAAAGTAAAGTATTCATTAGGAATATATAAAAATAATGAAGATGTGAAAATCGAATTTTCCTCTCAAAAAAGAGGTGGTTTCAAAAACATTTTCTTCATTATGACATGATTTTTTTGGTCTAATCCAAGAAGAATATTGTCAACTCCGTCCATTTTTTCCCAACATTAATTATAGATTTCAACATATACAAGAATACATCAATTAGAAGGCAGATACCACAAGCTTCCTTATGGAAAAGTTCATCAAAATAGATGGAGAGTTCAAGAAATTTTAAATCACTAATGATGCTCATATAATATTATGCAATGAAATAAAAAATAATACGAAGTCATTCATTAAGGTTAACAAATTTTTGGATGATTTCAGTATCATAGTAAAGAATTATTTTTATAATTCCAATGAAAATATGAAAATTATATCAATAATTTTTTCATTGAAATGGAATGTAGAGAAAGCTATCCTCCAATATAAATACAAATATCTTAATGGGAAACTAAAATGTGTTCCACATAATCATAAAAGGGAGAGTAAAATAATGTATGAGTTGGAAAACAAACTGAAATAATAAGAAGAATATATCATTCTCCTGTAGAAATAGTTAGGTCTTAGCAAGAGATAATCAAAGATCTTGAATGATGTAATCAAGAACAAGAAGATTTGCTCAAGATGTTTGAATATGATCAAAAATAATTGATGAAGCTGAAGGCCACTTTGAAATAGTTGATGCTAAAGGAGATAAATATTATTAATAATTTTCATTTCATATTAGATGTAATGGCCCAAACCCTCATGGTCCATCCCCTTGACAAATTCCGGATCCTAAGGGTGGCTTCTAGTTGGCAGGATTACATTTTAGTGTGCGACCAATGGGCGTGACATGATCATTGTGTCACAGATCGGTGCGACTGATCGTAGTGACATGATCTGTGTGTCACCAATCGGTGTTTCACCGATCAGTGTGACATGATAGGCATATAACCAATCAGTGCAACCAATCAGTGTGTCTCTGATCAGTGTGACCGATCGGTGTGTCGCCGATTGGTGCGACCTATCGGTGTGTCCCCGATCGGTGGGATAGATCGGTGTGTCGGTGATCGCTGTGAGCGATCGGTGTGTCGTCGATCAGTGCAACACGATCTGTGTCACACAGCCTTGTTATGTTTTTTCTTGTATAGTTTTTTACTGTAACACCACTTTTAAGCGTTTTTAAACTTTTGGAAGTGGTTCAAGGTTGTTTTAGCCCCATAATCAATGTTTTAATTTCTGAGAGTGGGGCGACCCTCAATGGACCCAAGATTGTGTCAGTGTAACGTTCCCCTCTATTTATATATAATCCTTTAAAGTAACAACTGTTACCACATTTTCTGAATGAGAGTTTCTAAATATCCATTAATCCCATCGTCTGTAACCACCCAACCATGTGGTGAAACCACGATCCTCCATTAAAGCCGTAGATGATTTTGATATTCAGTAATGCCCAGGCTCATCTTTAATTCGCACTATCTTTTCCCCCCTTATGCTTCTTGGACGGGTTCATTCTTCCCTTAGAGAATTTGGAGTCTCCTTCTTGAGGAAAGTGGTGTGCATGTGTTGGATCCCTTACTGCTCATCCTTGAAGTCTTAGACGCTCCTCCCCTGCAAGTTACGCATCCCTAGTTATTGGCCCGTGGAGAGAAACATCGGTCTTTGATAATCAAAGTAGGTTTTTCCTTTGTCTCTCTTTACTGTGTATCATGCGGGGTGGGTACTCTATTGTTTCTATGTCTATGGATGAAACAAAACATTATTAAAGATAACAAATTGACTTTTAAAGAATAAAGGGTGGGTGTGATTGATTTTTTTGATGTTTTCTTTTCCTTACCGTTGATTATTTATGTTATGAATTGTGCAGGCCTATGGCCACTAAAAATCATGGTTGTTCGTGGTCTTTTGTTGTGCATTAATGATCCTCTATCCTCTGTGCTGATTAAATGGATCAAACCTTGGAATTTGGTTAATCATGTAAACTCAGACAATTAAATGAATGTTCAGTGAACATAAATCCTTGTTTGGTCACACAAATTAACCAATAGAAAATAGAACCTAATAAATGATGTGCTTTAACCTCTAAGTTTCTTTTCTCTATTTTGGTAGTTAGTGTGTTGTTCTGCTTGATCCCTATGGGGTGATATGGAGGGGATGAGATCCCCTATTGTGGCATGGTCATTGGTTGTGAATCTGAAGATGTGTGGGGTTTTATCTCGAGGCATGGTTTGGTTCATGTACTTTGAGGGATCTCACGGATCCCTTTGTTGTTATTACATTACATGAGAACCAGGTGTGAATTCTTAAATTACTATTTGGATGTTTCTCTTTCTCTTGCTTGTGGTTATGCATGTTAGTTTCCCAGTAGTGATGAATTTACTTAAATGGGACCACTTGAACATGAAAATAAGAATTGGCTCAATGTGGAATTATTTTCCGGGATGAGTGGAGACATAGTCATGGTATCATTATTTCTTGTGAATGAATAGTAGCGATGGTGTTTGTGCTTAAGTGGGTTTTGGAACTCCTAGGATGGGATGAGTTCTTCTTATATATATTATATAATATTAGTTCTTATGATTCTTATTCGCACCCCACCCAGTTTGAGCACCTAGTGTCGAACACCCCCATTTAATGGGGGAGGGTGTTTTCCCCAACACTCATATTAGTGGCTGGTTATTAGCTCCATTTCTGCTCCCATTCTTGAATAGCCCAAGACTCTTCAGGTAGGTTGTAATGGCCTGATGTCCATTATATCCCAAGATTCGTCGGACCTGGTAGTTGTGGTGGTTTCCCAGGTGTGTGTGGGCATGTTGTTTCCCATGTGTCTTCGGGATGACGCCTAGGTGTCTTCGGTCATGGCATAAGTTGTTCTGGACAAGGTGATTACGGGCGTGGTTACATGTGGTTGCTATGGACCTTATGTTTTCCAGCAGGATTTGTGGTTGTGGCCCATGTGTGTGTGGGCGGGGTGTGGTAGTGGGCCTGCAGTGAGAATGGCAGGAGAGGCCTGATGCGTATAATGTCTTCAATAACCAGTGGGAAAGTGGTGCAGGGTACCCAAATATCGATGTGTTGTTACTATACATTACATGACTTGCATTAATTATAGAGTGTGCCTTGGTGAGGCTTTGGTGGATAGTTTTTCTCATTAGGTTCTTTGGTTATCTCTTTTCTCATGGGGTATTAGAATTCCTCCCCACTTGTGCACGAAAGTCTTTGGTTTTCCCTACTAAGTAGACTTGTATGCTCACTCTACTTATATAAAAATGTTTTCAGGTTTCCAGGAGGACTTCAGGGATCGTGCAAGGTCGTACTAGTTTAGAGGTCGGGACAGTTGCTGTTGCTATTTTTCTTTCTTTTGGTGCTACTTTTTTTGGGTTTTCTTTTACTTTTGTATCATTTACTTTTGGAACATGCATATGAGAATGGTTTGTTTTGGATTTAACTGTACTTCCAATTTTGGTGTTTTTGGGATTTACTATCTTATCTCCCGGTCCTATTAAATAAAAAGGGTAATGCCTTCCATCTTGTGTGTGATTCTATACCCTTGGTGCTAGTCTCAACTCTGTGACCTTTTGAAGGTGCATCTCTGGGGGTCATTATCTCTCCTTCAACTTGAAGAAGGAGGGGTTTTACAACCTTTTGTCCCTTCTTTCATCTTGGTGAAGGCAGGTCGTGACAGAATGGTATCAGAGTCAGTCGTGAGGATGATAGATTGGATGGAGTCTGGGGTTAGGAGTGGTGAGGATTTCATGGGATGGTAGGAAAATAGTGTTTGGTGCTCGTGGTGCGTGAAATAGACCATGGAAGACTGGCAAGGACATGGTATTTTCGGTCCCCCAGTGATCTAATGCAAGGACTCTGGGCCTACCAAACGACCAAGTAAGGATACACTGATTGCATGGTAGATACCCTAGGGAAGGTACATATATCATAATGGCATGTGTTCTTGTGTTTTATAGGTATTTGGTGATTTAAAATGAATGAGAAATCTATTATAATTTAAAAGCAGTCTTCTAAACTAGTCAGGCTAAGGAATTCCTTATTTACCTTGTAGCTGTGGCACCCGTACGATGACCACAAGTAGTGCGGGTGATTGAGGCCCAGGAGGTTGACTTAGCTGATCGGAAGAGGGCTAACCAAGAGTTGGAGGATGATTAGTGGCCGAAGAATCTTCGTGCCTTTCATTGGAAAAACCTCGGGATGTATGAGGGTAGCATCTCCGACATGGAGATGGAGAGTTGGATCGAGGAGCTAGTGATAGCTTTTAGCTTGATTCGGGCTCCGACGGAGTACTGGGTTCTTCTAGAAGTATGCCAGATGCGAGGAGCAGCGCGTCATTGGTGGAAACTTTATCTTGGGTTGTAGAGGGAGGATGAGGTGACATGGACTGACATCGAGAGGGTGTTTCAGACAGAATTCCTCTCTTCCACAATGAATTCTGAGAAGTGGCAGGAACTGCTCTCCCTCCAGCAAGGGGGTATGTCAGTGAGAGAGTTGGGTATCAAGTTCAAGGATCTCCTCCGCTTTGTTCTGGACCTCTTTCTAGATAAGGAGTCTCAGGCGAGACGTTTGGAGGAGGCACTTTGACCTGCTCTTCAGTGTGATGTTACTCCATTCATCTTACCGGCATACTTGGAGGTCCAGAAGAAGGATGAAGTGGTAAAGAGGATTCACACTCTGGTAGGTGTATCATGAGAGGGGATCTAGTTGGGCCCATCAAAGGGGAAGGCCTTCAGTAGTAGGCCTCCAACATCAGGGCCCTCTAGGTTTCGTCTAGTAGGGAGCTGGCCCCAACAGTTCTAGTTCTGATCTCCCAGTCCTCGCCCTTTCCTTTCTGGCCCAGGACCAAGATGCTTCATCTGTGGGAGCCATGGGCACCTTCAGAATAAATTCCCAGACTGAGTACAGTATAATGGGGGTCGACCTGTGTAGCACCCACCCCAGCCGCAATAGTTTCTAGTTAGGCCCTTTCAGCTGCAGCAGTAGGGACATCGATCTCCCTCTCCCCCAATGAAAGACGTCGTAGGAGGAGGCCGACCTCAGGGCGCTCCTCAAGGACCTCGACCAGGGCATGGTCGAGGAGGCCGCCCATAGCCGAGGGAAAGGGGATCTGGGCATGGGCAGTTACATGATGTTGAGGCAGAAGTTCCAACAAGGCCAGTAGTCGTTCATGGTACGATTAGCTTGTTTAGTACTCTTGTCGTTTCCTTATTCGATATAGGAGCTACACACTCCTTTGTTTCACCCTGTTTGTCCCATGCTCTGGGTCCAGGTGCTGAGAGACATCCAGTGCCTCTGGTGTTGAGTACACCAGTTAGAGGTAAGACCGAATTTTTTTATGTTTGTTGAGGGTGTAGACTGAAGATAGGGCCACATTAATCTATCATGGATCTTCTACTATTATAGATACATCCATACGATGTCATCCTAGGAATTTACTAGTGGTTCTCGGTATGTGACGTTATTGACTACTTTTGAGGAAGGGTAGTGTTTTCAGATTTGGGCGGCCTAAATGTAACTTTTATAGGTGAGAGGGGTTTCTAGAAAAGAAGCAGGAGAGAGGAGCCTCGCCTTTCCTTATAAGCTAAACTATCTGTGGATTCGGTGGATGCAGAATTAGTGAATGTCTCAGGGATCTTCAATGAGTTTATGGATGTCTTCCCTAAAGATGTGGTGACTGTACCCTCTCGACGTGATGTTGAGTTCGGGATATACTTGCAACCTGGTGCTCATCCGATTTTGATGGCTCCCTACCTAATGGAACTTTCTGAGTTGCGGCAGTAGCAGATTAAGATTGAAGATCTGATGAAGAAGGTTTTCATTCGACCATGTGTGTCACTATTGGGTGATCATGTCTTTTTTGCAAAGAAGGAAGATGGTGGTCTGAGGCAGTGCATATACTACAGGAGACTGAATCAGTTGATGGTCAAGAATCACTACAATCTTTTAAGGATAGACGATCTATTTGACCAGCTAAGGGGAGAAGGTTGGTTCTCTATGATCGATATGCGGTCTGGATATCACCAATTGAGGGTGAAGGGGGTGACATCTCAAAGCCATCCCTCAGGTGTAGGTATGGACGATTTGAGTTTTTAGTCATGTCGTTCAGCATTACAAACACTCCAGCTCTGTTCATGGGGCCCATGATCTCCATTTTCCAGGAATACCTAGACCGGTTCGTAGTCATGTTTATTAACGACATCCTGATCTACTCAAGGTCAGATGAAGATCATGTTGAGCACCTGAGAACGGTTTTAGAGGTCCCCCGACAACACCAAATATATGGTAAATTTTCCAAGTGCATGTTATGGATGTGAGAAGTGAACAACCATGGGAAAATCGTGTCTGAGAAGGGAATATCGGTGGACCCTTCGAAGGTAGAGGATATTGTTCCTTGTGAAGCACCCAAGAGCGTGACAGAAGATCATAATTTCTTAGGTCCGGCAGGTTACTACCTGATGTTAGTGCCCAACTTCTCTCGAGTTGTAGCACCTTTGAAATCCCTGACCAAGAAGGGATAGGCTTTCGTATGGGATGGACTGTGCGAGTAATCCTTCATCTATCTGATGTATAAGTTGGTTAATTCCCCAGTGCTGAGGTTTCCAGAAGAAGGGGCGACGTATGAGGTGTTCTGTGATGCTTCAGGACAAGGCCTTTGGTGTGTGCTAATACAATGACAAGGGGTGATCTATTATGTGTATAGATAATTGCATCCCCATGAGTGTAATTATTCCACCCACAATCTGGATTTTGCGGAGATCATGTTGGCACTAAAGTTGTGGTGGAATTACCTCATCAGGGAGCGCTTGATGGTCTTCATAGATCACAAAATCTTGAAGTATATCTTCTCCTAGTGGGACCTGAACATACGGCAGCGAAGGTGGATAGAGTTCCTTCAAGACTACGACTTTGAGATTTCCTACACCTCGGGAAAAGGGAATGTGGTGGACGATGAATTGAGCAGGATTTCGGAAAAGGATGTGGTTCGAGAGTCGGCAGATGCTTTGAAGGTGATGGAGGAGTTGGCTGCCCTGCTCAGGGATGTAAGGGGGGATGGTGGTAGAGGTTGTATGTTTTAGATAAAAGTGCAATCCTCTCTCCTACGGTAGGTTCAAGAGTCTCAGTGGGGAGGCATAGACAGTAAAGTAATGTGTGACTGGGTTAACCAAGTCGATGCTCCGGAAGGGTGGACAGAGGATGGTTAGAATCAGATGCTAATCCTAGGAAAGTTGTTTGTTCCAGAGACGATGCACGAGAGAGTTCTTGGTGAGTTCTGTATCTCACCCCTAGCAGTGCACCCATGATTTTATAATATGTACCAGGGTTTGAAGAGTCAGTTTTGGTGGCCCGGGGTAATGTGGGTGGTGGTAGATTTCGTGGCCAGGTGCCTAGTGTGTCAGCTGGAGAAGGCTAAACACCGAGTTCCAGGCGGTTTGTTGTAGCCTTTAGACGTCCCCAAGGGGAATTGGGATGAAATCTCGATGGATTTTGTCACAGGACTACCCAGTGTTCAAAGAGGTTGTGATGCTATCTGGTTAGTGGTGGAACGATTGACTAAATCGGCTCACTTTCTAGTGATCTAGGAGTCGGGTGTAGTGGATACCTTAACACGAAGGCACATGGATGAGGTGGTGTGGTTTCATGGAGTTCTTAGGTCCATAGTATCGGATAGGGATGCACAATTTACCTCACAGGTCTGGAGAGAATTGCAACATGCTTTTGGTTCCTAGATTCGTCTTAACACTGCTTTCCACCCCTATACAGATGGACAGAGAGAGCGCACCATCCTTAAAATGGAGGATATGCTACGGGCATGTATTCTGGACTCTTGGGGATCGTGGGTGTGAAAATTGTCTCTAGTTGATTTTTCCTAAAATAATAGATATCACTCTACCATTGGCATGGCTCCGTTCGAAGCCTTGTACAGGAGACCATGTCGCTCAACTGTGTGCTGAACCGAGGTTTTGGATGTAGGTGTTCTTGGCCCGAAGGTGGTGTAGAGAATGCTAGAGAAGGTTAAGATTATATGGGAGAGGATGAAGGTGACTCAGGACATGCAGAAGTAATATGCTGATATTAGGATGATACCCTTGGATTTCGAGGTCGGGGACCACGTATTCTTGAAGGTCTCCCCTCAGCATGGACAATAGAGGTTTGATAAAGAGAGTAAGCATTCTCCAAGGTTCTTCGGACCATTCTAAGTACAACGGCGGGTCGACGAAGTGGCTTATCAACTTGTGCTACCACCACCACTACTGAGAATACATGAATTCTTCCATGTGTCAAAACTCTGATGGTATCTATACGGCGATTCACACGTTCCCGACTGGGGAATGATGGACATCGAGGCTGACGTGACGTTTGTGGAAATAGCTATGAGAATCAAGGATCGTGAGGAGAAGGTGCTCCTTGGATGGACCGTTCCCATTTTTCGTGTGGTATAGAGGCATGGTGGGCTTGAGGAGAGTACCTGGGAATAGGAGGCACAAATGCGTGCCCAATACCCAGATTTGTTTTGAGTTTTTTTCTGTTTCATTTTGTACATGTTTGTGATGTAATTATGACCTTATAGGTTTATGAGATGTTTTTTTTCCCTACCTTGTGAATGTTATGAAAAGTCCTGATATGTGGTGAAGGGAGGACTTGATCCCGCTTCAAGACGCATTATTGTGGACATGATTAAACCCATACGGTTGAGTCAGTGCCACCCAAAGCAGATAGTATATTGACATGGAGGAAGGAACTTCCAAAATTGTGTTTCAGAACAATACATAGCATGAGTTCGGCGTGGAGGTCTGGGGTGGTTTGTCCTCGAGTGGTATCTTTCGAAGGGGAGGGGTTTTGGTCCCCTTACTTCTCTTCAGGTCTAGATTTGATTCTCCAGGGCGAGAATAGTTCTAGATTTATCTAATGTAATGGATTATACCCTCACGGTCTATCCCTTTTCCAAATTCCGGATCTTAAGAGTGGCGTCTCTGTGATAGGACGTCAATTCGGTGTGCGACCGATCGGTGTGACCAGATCGGTGTGTCACCGATCGGTGTGACTAATCGGCGTGTCACCGATCAGTGCGACTGATCAGCGTGTCACCGATCGGTGTGACTGATCAGCGTGTCACTGATTAGTGTGATGGATCGGTGTTTCCACGATCTATGCAACTGATTGGTGTGTCTCTGATTGGTGCGACCGATCGGTGTGTCCCTGATCGGTGCCATAGATCGGTGTGTCGCCGATCAGTGCGACCTATCAGTGTGTCACCGATCTGTGTTTTTCCGATCGGTGCCACCGATCGGTGTGTCGCTGATCGGTGCGACTGATCAGTGTGTCACCGATCAGTTCCACCTATCAGTGTATCGTCGATCGGTGCCATCGATCGGTGTGTCGACGATCGGTGTGACACGATCGGTGTCAGACAGCCTTGTCGAGTTTTTCTTCTACATTTTTTCCAGTAACACCACTTTTATTCCATTTTTACCTTTTGGATGTGGTTCAAGGCCTTTTTTTAGCCCCATAATAAATGTTTAAATTCTTAAGAGTGGGGAGAACCTCAACGGACCCAGTTGTGTGTCCATGTAACATTCCCCACTGTTTATATAAATTCCATTAAAGTCACAGTTGTTACCACATTTTCCCGATGAGTGTTATTAAATAAAAATTAATCTCATGGTGTGTAACCACCCAAACAAGTGGTGAAACCACAATCTGCCTTTAAAGCCACCAATGATCTTGATATTCAATAATGCCTAGGATTATATATATATCGCACTAGTTTTTCCCCCTTCTTCTTCTTGGTCAGCTTTGTTCTTCCATTGGAGCGTTTGGAGTCCCCTTTTCGAGGAAAGTGGTGCGCATGTGTTGGACACCTTACTGCACATACATGGATTCCTGGACGCTCCTCCCCATCAGGTTCTACATCCCCAGTTATTGGTGCATGGAGAGAAACATAAATCATTGATAATCCAAGTAGGGTTTTCCTTCATATCTCTTTACCGTGTGTCATGCGGGGTGGGTACGCTATTTTTTCAATGGGGATGGATGAAACCAAACATTAATGAAGATAATTAATGGAATTTTAATGAATAAAATTGGGGTGTGATCGATTTTTTTTCTGTTTTATTTTCCTTACCCTTGATTATTTATGTTGTGAATTGTGCGGGCCTATGCCCACTGAAAATCAAGTCCATTGGTGGTATTTCATTGTGCATTAATGAACCTCCGTCCTCTGTGATGATTTAATGGATCCAACATTGGAATTTTTTTAAACACGTAAACTCGAACGATTAAATGAATGTCCAGTGAAAATAAATCCTTCTGTGGTCACCCCATTTAACTAACAGAAAAAAGAACCTAATGAATGATGTGATTGAACCTGGATTTTTCCCTTCTCTGTTTTGGTAGTAGGTTTGTTGTTCTTCTTGATGCTTATGGGGTGATGTAGATGGGGATGGGATCCTCTATTGTGGCACAGACATAGGTTGTGAATCTGAACCTGTGTGGGGATATATCTCAAGGATTGGTTTGGTTCCATTACTTTTAGGGATCTCACAAATCCCTTTGTTGTTGTGACATTACAAGAGAACCGAGTGTGAATGCTTAAATTGTTGTTTGGATGTTTCTCTTTCTCTGGATTGTGGTTATAACTGTTTGATGACCAGTAGTATATAATTTACTTAAATGGGACAACATGAACATGAAAATAAAAATGTTCTTAATGGGGAATTGTTTTAGAGGATGAGTGGTGACATGGTCATGGGTTCGGTGTTTATTGTGAATGAATAGTAGAAAGGGTGTTTGTGCTTAAGATGGTTTTGGAACTCCTAGGTTGGGATTAGTGCATATTATATATATTATATAATTTTAGTTCTTATGTTTCTTATTTCCACCCCACCCATGTTGAGGACTTAGTGCGGAATACCCCCATTTAATGGGGGAGGGTGTTTTTCCCAACACTCATATGAGGGGCCGGTTATTAGCTCATTTTCTGATCCCTTTCCCGAATAGCCCAAGATTTTTCGAGCAGGATGCTATGGCCTGAGGTCAATTATAGCCTAATATTCTTCGGGATGGTAGTTTTGGAGGTTCCCCAGGTGTGTGCAGCCGGGTTTTTTTCCATGTGTTTTTGGGATGTGGCCCAGGTGTCTTTGGGTGTGTCAGTAGTTGTTCTGGCGCACATGTTTGTGGGCGTGGTTATGTGTGGTTTTTGTGGCCTAGGTGTTTGCGGGAGGGATGTATGTTTGTGGGTCAAGTGTGAGTGGGTGGGGTGTGGTAGTGGGTATGTGGTGAGAATGGAGGGAGAGGTCGGATGCATAGGATGTCTTCAATAACTAGTGGGAAAGTAGTGTAGGGTACCCAAATATCAATGTGTTATTACTGAACATTACTTGACTTATATTATTTGGGAAGTGTACCTTGGTGAGGCTTTGGAGGATGGTTTTCCTTATTAGGTGCTATGATTAACTCTTTTGTCACGGGGCATTAGAATTCCTCCCTACTTGTGCATGAGAGTCTTTGTTTTTCCCTACTGAGTATACTTGTATGCTCACCCAACGTATATAAAACTGTTTTCAGGTTTCCCCGGGGACATTAGGGATTTTGTAGGTTCGTACTAGTTCAGACAACAGGGTAGTTGCTGTTGTAGTTTTTCTTTCTTTTGGTACTTGTTTTTTGGGCTTTCTTCTACTTTTGTATCATTTATTTTAGAACATTCATATGAGAATGGTTTGCTTTGGATTTGCATGTACTTCCACTGTTGGTGTTGTTGGTAATTACTATCTTATCTCCCAATCCTATTAAATAAAAAAGGTAATTCATTCCATCTTGTGTGTGATTATATACCCCTGGTGCTAGTCGCCACTCTGGGACCTATTGAAGGTGGGTCTAAGGGGTCATTATCTCTCCTTAAACTTGAAGAAGGAAGGGTCTGGAAACCTGTTGTCCCGTCTCTCATCTTGGTGAAGGCAGTTCGTGACATTAGATATTTTTTTGTGATTATATTTTGATGCAATTGATATATTCATGAATGTGTTTATTTAAATTATTTTATTTTTTATGTCTCTTATGCTTTGACATACAATTTTTCTTGTTCCCTCCATTCCTGTATGAAAATCACAATGCTAGGGAAAAGATTGTTCGAAAATAATATTATGTTAGCAGATGCGAATGCCTCTGTAAAGGAGATTACTAAAATATTAAATTATTATTTAAGCGGGATTTATTTCTCTATGAAATAAAAGAATATAATCCATAGGTATTTAATAACCTAAGGTGTAGTTAGTTTTGTTCATCATGATATATAAACAAAAACAGTGATACATATTTTTTTTTAATTTCACAATTGAAAAAAAATTATATCCTTATATTCATTTATTAAATGTTGATTCTGATTTTCAAAAAGAGAGATATCTTTTATTCAATATGTTTCATTTAGATTTTTTTAATGTTTTTAGAAATCACGAGAACATTTCATAAGAAAAATTCACTTTCTTTAATAAATATTTTCTTAAAAAAATTTATTTCTATTATAATGGATTTTAATTTTCATATGGATTTCAATGTTGTTAATAATATTTATCTATCTAAATGTATTCATATTTTACGTAAGAAAAAAATATTATCCTAATCTATAATCTCAAAACCATATAGTTCGGGTGAATCAAATTTCTCTTAAACATAGAATCTGATTTCTCTCGAATTCAGAAACTAATTTCTATGTAATTAAAAATACCATTTCATTAAAAATCAAACTCTGATTCTCTTTGAAACTATACTCTAATTCTCTCAGAAAGCAGCCACTGATTCTCTTAAAAATTAGGATATTATTATTTTCAGAATTTGGACTCTATTTCTCTTATAAATCTGACAATGATTTTAAAAAAATTGAATCCAATTATTAGTTATCATGAAATATGATTGTTAATTTTTTTTTGAATCCAAATAACATTATCCAGATAATCAATTTAATTTATTTTGATATATTTATCATATTTCCTTTATGCAGAGTTTCATTTTATCATATCCTAAATGTGATAATTTTTCTTAAGAATAGTAATGTTTTTCATTGTTAGATAAATATAATGATGTTGACCGGCTAGTTTTTTCTTAATAGATACCAGAGTTACACTTCTATATTTTCATCTAAAAAATAAGAAAATATATAATCTTTTGAAGAGAATTAGAGCGTTATATTTTTCCTCTAAATAATCGTCCATTTGAACGATCTCTATGATATTGTTTTTGCAGTTTAACTCTAGAATGTAGTGATACTCTATGAAAGGCCTATTCCAATATGCCATGCAAGAATGATGTGAACGACGTTTTCAAGATGATAAAATCTAGTTCAAACTACCTAGGATGAATATGATGGTTTCTATTATCAAACAAGTGATTCTGGGGATTTGAAGAAATATGTGTCCATTACCTCCTTAATCAAGGACTTACATGTACAGTAAGACATATACATATATTGGTATCAGGAGATTTCCCAGGTGTAGGGAAGACATACATTCATTAGTGTATAAATCAAGGGACCTTTATCCAAGGTTATTGGATACCATATTTTTGTGTTAAATGATTTTTTATACTTGTTTACTTGTTTTTGTTACATGTTTTATTTCTGTTGCATTTTGTTTAATATAGAATGTGTAACTATATTACTAGTTCTTATACCTGTAAAAATATTGATTTATATTCTATTTTCATTATATTAGAATATTTCATTATATAAACTTTTTTATGTTTCTTTATCGGATCCATATTATCAAATCCTAAGAAAGTTAGTTTCTTTATTCAGAACAAAAGAGGGATTGTAAATTCGTTTTCATTAACATTGTTAAACATTTATTTTTGTAAGTATTTAAATGAAAATTTTAAAACATAAAATCCAGCCCCCCATTTAATAGTGAAATTTATAAATGAGATTCAATACTAATGAACATTGGACATGTGTATTTCATGAAAAAAATATTAATCAGTTTTGAATAATTTTTTATTAAATGAGTGAAAATAAATCATGTAGAAATGTGTAAGAGTTATAATAATCTAAAAAAGAGTTATTTTTTAAATTTAATGTATATATAAAATATATTATGATATAGAATTGGTTAATTAAAATAGAAGAAAAAAAGTCCATATAATCTTTTTGACAAGTATTGTGATTAATTCATTGTGAATAATGATATGTTTCACATATTAGTTTAGGATGTATGTTTCTTAATTAACAAGGACAAGTAGAATCCTGGTTTGGTTTATTAGATGTGTACTGAAAATGAAATAAATTATTTTTATATCTCATGGTAGACCTGTTGAGATAATGAAGTTAATATAATAAACATAAATAAAGAATTATTTAATTGATAGTATGGAAATGTATATTTCTCAATGAAATAAAATTATGGTTCGGATTAAAAGAGTCTCATTGATTGCTGTAATAACTTATTATACAATAATAATATTCGAAAACAAAATAGAAGAGTGTAGAATTGGTTTATTATAAATAAAAGTCGATATGTACATATAAAATAATAGAAGAGATGATCTTTTTGAATTTATTATTTTAGAAAATCTTAAATGAAATTATAATATTTTATTATGTTTAAATATAAAAATTGAAGACAGAAATATATAATGATTAATTAAATTTTTATATTATACTATAATTATTACTCATAAAATATGGAACATAAATACATTGGAAACGTTTAATTTATTTGTATTTTAGATATTTGAAAAGTAAAATATTATTAATAAATCTTTTTTTATTGTCATTGGTGTTTATATGAATGAAAATGTAATATGATTTAATGATAATTATTTTGATTAATCAAATTACATTCAATAAAGGGTGATTACGGCTAGAAAATTAGATATCAAAAACAATTAAAATAAAATAATTATATTTCAAATGTCATTCAATAAGAATGAGTGATGTTGAAAAATAATTTTGAATATTGTTATGTTGTTTATGGGATATTTTCTTGAAAACCATATTTCAAATTATTGTATTATTATCCCATTATATTAATTTATTCCCGAGCATGTATGTTAAAGGAGATAAAACAAATAAATTATATATATATATATATATATACATCAGTGAAGAATTTAATTACCAATAATAATTATAATGAATTATTATTCAAAATGGATATTAACGAGCTCAAATATAATGGACAAAACGGCCAACTATAGAAGAATATTGGGTTAGATATAATTAGAATAAGATTATATATAATGATGGAAATAGAATTTTATTTTATTTAAGGGAAGAAGTTTCAATTTTATTTAAATGTAGAATTCATGATTAGCAAGATAAATTATTCATTAATATGTAATTTTTATGAAGGTTAAATTATGTTATGTAACCATAATTAAAACTATAAGTTGAATAATAATGTTGATAATTAAAATGGTGTAAATTTTTTTGGAGTTTTATAAAAATATTTATATTATATAAATTCTTTATCTTCCCTGATTCAATAATTTTTGACATCCTCATATTCATGTTTTTTTATTATTTCATTCAAAGGGGGAAAATTCTGTCACTAATCCCTTTTTTGAAAACAATATGTGATTATAATTGGTTTGGGAGATTATAAAGTGGGACTAATACATTTAAATGTGCTTTAAATAATTGTATAAATATTTCATATTTTGGGACAGTATTTATTTTAATTATGTTTGAAAACTTTGTATCCCATGAAGATATCATGCGAACAATTCTATCATGTTTCTTATGGATATATTTAAGAACCCTTTGAAAACATGATATATACATTGTTATATTAATGGGTTTTTAGTTTTCTATGATTCTGAAATAGTATCAAGTGTATTCTTATTAGGTATCAAGAGGTGTTTGTATTGTGTTTTTTCAAGGTCTTTTGATAATTGGATTTTTGTCAAATATTTTTAAGGGAATTATTTTATTATAAAATGTACTTATTTTGAACATCAAGATCACTAATTTTAAATTATTTGTTTTTATAATGATTTATTTCTATGTCTGATATGTTTAGATTTTATTTATATCATTATATTTTAAATTAATCCAAATGGTGAAATCAATATTTTAGGGGGGTGTTTTGTCGATTATTGGGACCTTTAATTTTGAATGTGATACATGAGGAAGATATATATTCGTTTTGGTTGTTATGTTTTCCATTGTTTAAACAAAATATATCATCATAAATATCATGTGTTTTAGGATGAATAATTTTATGAGATCTATATTTAATGGATTTGAAATGATTTTATGTCCAGTAATACTTTTTTAAGTTAAAGAGTTGAGTTTGATGTTTTTTTAATATATTGTGAATTAACAAGATGATAAAAATCCTTAAAATGAAAATGGATATGGTTTGTTATGTTAAAATGGGTTATCCAAGGTAATCATTCATTTTGGACATCCATGGTCTAAGAATGAAATATAAATTGATGTTTTGAGATGTTTTTTTCTTCATGGTTTGATAGAGGACATGGAATAATATAATAATTGTGACATGGACTATGTAATGGGCGATTTCAATGTGGATGATAATAATAAATGTAATTATTTAAAATATCAAGCTAGAAATTGTTATTTATTCTTTCATGTTGTTTCTCAATATAGTTTATATATTATCGTAGAATGGGGGAAAAAGAAAAACATAGTATTACATGGGTTAGAAATTAAATATTATAATTATGTATTTGAGATAATTTTTATCATTTAAAAAATTTGTTATCAGTTAGTCTATGGTTTGAAATAATGATCTCAAAATTGTTTTGGATGCCATGATGAATGAATGACCCCAAATTTTAATCTCCAGGTAGACAAAATTGCATGGTGTTTGGAATGTTGTTATTAGTTTTAAGAAAACCCCTAAAAATTAGACTAAAATGAAGAAATACACCATGATATAAGACATATTTAGTAATAAATGTATCAAATGACATGAAACCCAAATTTGGGTTGAGAGGGGAAGTTTTGGAATGAGATTTTGTTCTATATGTTATTAAATTTGATGTTATGGATCATTTTATGACCGAATATCCTCTAATACAAGATCAATAATGTCTCTAATCATATAAATTGGTCTAAATGTTTTTGGATAATTCATATTCACAATAAATATTGGGAGAAGTCAGGGTATTCATGAAGGATGAATAATGATTTCATTTGAATTTAATACTCATATTATAATGATATAATCATTTAGAATTTTTTATATATATTTTTAATGAATATTCCAGGATCATTGTTCTGAATAATAGAAATTCATGTGATTTTGGTTTTTGGTAAAAAAATATATATTATTACAAGGATAATTTTAACAATTATTGAAGATCAAACATGAATAATAATTATCCATATGTGGCTAATTTATTTTTTCTTGTGAAATTAGTGGTTACATGTCCATCTATAACATCTGATAGAAAATGTTTTAAAATTATCATTAAAATGAAAATTTTTCTATATTAAGCAATCAAGTCAATCATATAATCATATATAATTCTTTTGTATATAATAATTTCTTGATTATTACCTAGTAGACATGGAATAGGAAATAATATAATCTTAAGATTATGAAATGTGAAATATTTGTGAGGTCAACATGATTCCAGACCTAGGTGGATCATTAGTGATGCCTGGTTAGCAATTTTGTATTTGTTCCCTATGAATGGGATGAGATATCATGCCCATTATTTTATATAAAACATGTGATATTTGTTATTATAATTAATATATAATGTTAGGTTAGACATTTTATTAACTAAAACGTATAATCCATATATATTACATCATAAAAGTTGAATATTCCTAACATAACAAGATGATCCATGGAAAAATAATTTAGTTCTTCTAATTTTGGAAACATGGAAACATAATCAACTGGATATTAGGTTAACTACAACATATACAAATATTTACATCACAAATAACACAATTTGTATACATATCATAATTAACTCCACTAATCATAACTTGGGGAAATGAATCATGAGAATTTGTGATTCTAAATTATCAGCAAGGGTAAACATTGGAGTTATAATTCTATATTCAATTGAATGATTATGTTAATCATAATTATATATGATAATGAACAAAACATAAATGGTTAATACTAAACCAATAAATGATTGTAAACATGAGTCATGGTAAAAATAATTATCATACAAAAAGATAATATTAATAATTGTGTGAAATATTTATAACTCATAAATAACAAAATCAAGGCATAAATGTGTGGTCGTAACATATGTATTGAAAACATTTCACTTTTCAAGGTTAAATTATATTATCATCAAACATAATGGATCATGATATATAAAATATTTCCAACTTTGGGCTTATCCAATCGCAATGATTCCAATTTTGGATTAATTCCAGTGGCATGTTCCAAATTTTAGATCATGCCTATGAACATTATTCCAATATTAATATCATGATAAATAAATTGTTACCAAATTAACTAGAAGGAAACACATTTACCACATATAAAACAAATAAAATTATTCACATATTTTCCATAATATCAAAAAATATTCGACATATATCAACCTAATGAAAATTAATGGGTTTAATAAATCATTAATCGTAGCATATCACATGGAAAGGATATGGGTTTCATAAAAATCATTTCATAAAAATATAGATAATCCCTAAAATTATTAAATATTTTAAAATTTGATAATGTACCCATTAATGATTATGTAACATAAAGGTATGTGAATTTAGACATAAAATTATTTTTATAGGAAAATCAATATGAACATTTCATGAGGTAAATGACATTTCATTAAATAAATTTTGTACTATTATATAATAATATAATATTATTTAAATAAATTTATTTCAAAATAAACATGAAAACATATAATTTAATATTAAAATAGAAATATGGTAATGATTTTGGGAAATTCCATTAATACAATACAGTTTAAAATAATGATTCCTACCACATTTTTTAAAAAAAAATTATAATTTTTTAGAAAACCTAGGAATATTAAATTTAAAACACTTTGAATTAGTTAAATAATACTTATCAATTAATATAAAAATACATTGGATAATTTGGAATCAATATTCAATTTTTTCGATGAAACCATCGAGACAGATGAAAATAGATTTTCAATCGAAGATAAAAGTACCAATGATTTATCTTTAGAACATTATATTTGGAATAATTAATAAATTAATAAAGGATAATGAAATTAAAAAATGTACACTTTATTAATAAAAAGAGTAGACTAAATTACATGAATTTATTTTTGTTATTTTCATAAAAATTATACATCTGAAAAATATGAAAAAATAATCCCAAACATCATTTTAACTGTAAAAAAACAACCCATTACAACAATGGTAAGTCATTAATTATATGTCCTATTAGAGGCAAACAACAAAAAAACACTGAATATCACAAAAATTATGACAATAATTTTATAATATATCAATTGGTATGTATATAAAACTCAAAATATAATATTGGTATATAACCTTACATATCTCTAAAATAGGGAAATGTGAAATAAAAATCCCTTACATTATATATCAACATTCTTTATACATGTTCAAACAATATTTGCATAGATGAACCCCCTTTATAGATCTTAGTAAGGACCATGAGGTACTAATATTATTATTACCCAGAAATCAAAAACGTGTTTAATGTTATTGGGGAGTGATTTTCATAGGTTTCGGTTGAGAAAATGGATTAAGATGTGTTAGGAGTTGAGGGGAGGAGGTGGCCATTTATAATGGGGAGGAGTAAAATAATATAAAATATCCTAAACTATTCAATAATAGGAGTCAACTCTCACCCAATGTGTATTATCCCAACTAGGGAACCACATTACAGTGTCCCAAGCTGGTTCACTACGTGACATCAACCATGGATCCTCAAACGCTAGATGTTTCCGACTAGTTTTGTGGTTTTTGTACATCATTAATGGATAGAATATACCCTCTTTTATTAGAGTAAAACAACAAATTTAATATATAAAAAGTTTTTTAATCATATATAACAAGAAAAATACTCATGTCACAAGATAACCAAACAATAAATTCAACCCTAAACTGAAAGGGAATACATGCTATGCAGGTATAAGTGTCACATTTCATTAAATTTACAAGAAAGTAAAGAAACTAAGACTCCCCATGTGGGTTCCAAACCCTATTAGGTTCTATTATTCACGATCCATACTCGATCATCAATCCACCCCTAGGCCCTTCCACTTATCCATTAATTCAATAATATACTATACTTAAGTAATGATTAGGAAATCTAAGTATGGTGCGATTCTAACTCAATAATCCACCACCAAAGGTGTCTAAAAAAGTTCTAGTCAAAAGATGGTTTATGCTGATATGTATGAAATAAGAACAGCTCCTAACTAACTACTTTTACATTATTATTTATTCTATTCTAAAAACATTATCACATGGTTTCCAAAGGAAAATTGTACCCAAATAATAGATTTGTATCGTGATGGAGCCCAATGTGTTCCATAATTAATAAGATATCTTAATGCCCACTACATTACAAATATGGATGTGTTAAAAGTTTTATGATATCTCAGTATCTGATTCCACTCATACTGAAGTTCGAAATATTCTCATTTGAGTCCATAACATGGAGTTCCATTATTTCAAATATATAATTTTATATTCATAAGACACATTTGAAAGGGTATCATTTTCACTAAAAAATGTCATATGACCCTGTTACCATTCTTAGTCTTATTTAGAAGGACCATGTTATTATTATCTATACTCATAAGTGAGATGACCATGTTTTCATGCTAACTTCTCAATTTATAATGACCATGTTCACAGTCCATTTTCTCATAAGTATAATGACCTTGTTACCATGTATACATAACAATTTAGAATAACCAATTTCCAATTCATTCACACATTAAAAATTCATAATTAATTGTCCACATCAATTCAATTACTAATCAAAAAATAAGTTAAATACATAAAATATAATATTTAACTCAATAATTAAATATGTTTATCAATAACATTAAATAATTAATCATTTAATTATTCCATATCCTATTTCATATTCCATTTTTAATTTTCCAGAATTAATTATCCCATAATAAATCTGAACTTTTCATTATTAATCCCATGATTAATTGTTATCATCATATTAAAAAAGGGACATAATTAATCTATAATTAATTATATCAATTTATCTAAAAAATATTCTCATAAATAATCTCTTGATTAATTTTCTATATTAACACCCATATCTCTTTCAATCAATTACATAAATTAATTAGTAAATAGGGCTTCCACTAATTCTCAAGATCAATTACTCAAACAAATATATTGGCCAACCTAATTCACCACTTTTTGAATCAATTTCTAATGAATGATAGAAATTATAATGTTTTCGTAAACGAATGAAATCCAAGACTATTTTAATTAGGTTTTTGACCACCTACCACTATTCATTGAGATATATTCGCTCAACCAAAATCCCCACAATCTGAGTTGCATAAGGATGTTGATATGAGTTCCAGATATATATCCTAAAAAAACCCAGATATCAAGATCTATTAAATTTATATATTGATATAAAATATTAGATCACTATATAATGAAATTGATTTAGATATAAATAAGTCGAGGATATAATCCACCAAATTATCTAGGGAATAGAGGATAACGAATGTGAAAGGCATAGGGATGAGATCCACATACTTGGCGAAGACTAGATCATTGATTCCTACTTTCAATCTAATAGAACAAAAAATTGGTGGGCTTGGAATCCCTTAGAATCACTAGTAATTCTTTTTAACACTTATTGATGTCAAATGACGAGTTAAGGCCACATAGGACAATAAATGGGTCACTAAAACGTAACACTTACTGGTATCCAAAATTTTAGGATCTCACAATTGACCAACAGAAAGTTTTGTCACATGGTTAGACAAATTGTATTCTAATAATGTGTCAGAAACTACATGAAAGGGGCCTAACGTGGTCTCGTCACATTGACTTCCAACCCATTGATTAACTATGTTAAAGAAACAACCTCAAACAACCAAATTTAGTACACACATCCCCTAGAAAGTTTCACAATTTGTAAAAATCATTCACAAACCATGAAAAGTCGATTTTCTCCAAAATTTTCTTAGTTGTTAACCAATCACATCAAATGTAATAACTCACATCAAATTCATATAATTATAAAAAGTACCTGATATTACATCCAAGATACTCTGGAAATTTTTTTATCATATAATCCCCCACCTTATAAGAGCTCATCAATGAGATTAACTTCCAAGCCTTTATATGATTCTGAGCTAAAAAGATTATGCCATTGAGCCCTCATATCCGATATTCTTTATCATGTTTCCTCTTGTACAATACCATTTTCAAATAACAAATGAACAATAGGTACGGTCTTTACCCACAACACATTCTCACTGAGACCTAACACATGTATCAGATGCTCTTTAAAGGATGCATATATAACAACACAATGTTTTATCAATAGAAATTTCCTTCTTATAATCATGTCACATAAAACCACATTAGGAAACACGATGAAATTTCTTTCTAATAAATTCCATGTGACTTTATAGACTAGTAATTATACATAATTATGCCACTTCTATGATTTGAATTTTGAATATTTGATATACATGGTTGAGAAAACTATGATTTTTGGAGTCTGATATGGAATACTTATGTTTGGGTGAATAGTAGAATACACTTATGAATTGTAATGTTACCTATTATGAATAGTAATATGGACATTATTAATAGTATATCAGAAAAGTGAATATGAACAATCCCTATGATATTATCAATAAAATTTATCCATCATATAAATGACAATATGATATAATTATATTATAGTGATTTTATTTTTGAAGTCATGAATATTTAATGATTAACTTAATAATTAAAAACAAAATAAATTTTCATAAAATCTATTGACAAATAATTATTTTGATGAATTATGATTATATTATATTTTATAAAACCTTAATTAAATTTTCATTTTGTTAGAAATGCAGGTTTAATTTTAAAATTTATATTTTTCATGTATATTATGTTTTTATATAAAATTTAAATTAATTATATAAATAAAATTATTTTCATTATTGGAGTTCATTTTTTAATTCTAATCATTGATAAATTGATATGTCAATTTTTTGATATGTTTTTGAAATAAATTATTTTATTAGTGAATAGTTAAATTTGATAATTTAAAAAATATGCTAAATAATAAAATTTGTACATCATACATGAGGCATGTCTAATGTATGTGGATATTATTTAGAAATCACATTCCCTTTATACTATATTTAGTCATTGAATTATCAGTATATTTTGTGTTGTGGAGAATTTTAAAAAAATTATATTGAGAAACCCACACTCCTTCCACTATAAATACCACCCCACACATCCTCAGTTCATCAATCCTTTAAATACATATTAGTACTCGAAATTCCATTAAAATATATTCCCTATATCCTCTCCCATGTTGACCAGACCATGGTGTCATAAAAAGTCCAAAACCTCTCCCCTAAAGAGGCTCTCAAGGAAGATACATTCAAGTGGTAGTTGTTCTTTATCATTTCATTCAATGTCCTTTGAAATTTAAATTCATTGGTTCTATTATCCCCAACCTATATTATCCAAATTTCATGTTAACTCTAGTATTATTGATATAATGGTATTATATCATGTTGATGGCCAATTTTTATTATACTCATCCCTCTCTCTGTCTTTGTTTATAAAAATGAAATCATCACCCATGATGTGAAAATTTACCTACATCATGGGTGATGCACATCCTTTTTTCATAAAACCCTTCATAGATGTCAATAAAATCAGTAAATGGTATAAGGAATATTTAAATATGAATTTTTGGGCCCTTTTAGGTTCTTAATATATATTTATACATAATAATAAATGATAATACAAAACACGTTTTTTGTGATCCAAAAAACAACCCAAATTAACATAAAACGATCGACATTAAATTTCAACTAATGATTCATCCCCCTTGTATATATCCAAATTAATTATAAGATAATTTAGTCACCTGAAAGGTCATTAATATCATTTAATATTAATTATTTTTGTCTATTTATATTCTAAAAAAACGTCCAAATGTGTGTACAAGGGAACACATTCGTAAAAAAATTAAAAAATAAAACTACCAATCCATGAATTTAAACTCAATAACTCAACCAAAGGCCCATAAACAATCTTAATAAAACCATCATAAATCAATAAAATTTAGTAGTGGTTATTAATGTAATAATTAATAAATCTAATGTGAAGATACATTACATTAATGTGAAGAAATAGTTTTTAGACAAGTTAAGTTAAATTTTGGAACCCATCAACCATTCTTTAGGTTTTTCCATTTTCAATAGATTTTCTGTATGGTGATTCCATAAAAATTACTTCTTCATAATCATATTACCTTTAATTTGGATATAGATGTTTCCCTAGGATTTTATGTTAATAAAAATATTTTTTAAAAGGATAATTCTTTCAAAAAGAAACATTTTAGTCATCAGGAAAGATTTGATAGTTCTAGTATCGAGCATGTTATTACCTATTATATCTAGGATCCCAATGATTATGAATGTATGAATTATGAATTTAAAATAATTCCTTTCCCTGGGTTATTTAATTTCATGATTTATATACATTCAATGTGTCATGAATGATAATGTTAACATTATGACGTGACGAAATCCCTTGAAATGATATAGAACAATGTTGATGATATAATGGGATGGGTGCACATAGAATTATATAGCACATAAATGAATTGTGTAATGTGGTGAATCTCATGATTTAAAGTGAAATATGCGTTAGCATTATCTTATCTTTGTTTACAACTATGTGTGGTTGTTATCCACTATGATGTAAGATTTCATTTTTATGCATTTCTACTTTTTAGGATTTTTATTAATTCTTCATATCATCTTTAAGATTTTATACCTATATTATGTGGATAATGATTATACTCACCCCGTGTTTCATTGTATCAAGTTATTATTCACATAAAATGATTTTATCTATATTTATTTTCATTTATATCCTCATTTCATTACATTTACTAAGGTGAACTCAATGACCAATAAGAAAATAGGAAGGAATAAATTAAATACATGTTTAAGTATTATGTTGAGAAAGTAATGTATGTTATGAGTTTTCCAAAGACACACTAACTTTGGATCCAAATGGTGTAATTTCATAATGTTATTATCATTAAAATTATGTAAAATTAATTTATGAAAGTAAGGGTCTCTATAGTTGGTATTGGAAACATGATTTATATAATTTGGTAATTAGGATTAAAAATTATTAATGAAGACCCTACTATGAGGCTAAGTATATGAACGCTCATAGGATGGTTTTATAAACATTTGGATCCCTTATGATATTCTATTTGTATTAATTGAAAAAATAATAAATAATTTTATCATGACTTGTTGACTTATATTTTTCTAATCATTCCTATATTTGAAAATGGTGAGAACAAGGAGAAAACAGACTAAAAACACATTTGTGC
Organism: Viscum album; assembly: GCA_963277665.1. Classification (NCBI taxonomy): domain Eukaryota; kingdom Viridiplantae; phylum Streptophyta; class Magnoliopsida; order Santalales; family Viscaceae; genus Viscum; species Viscum album. Next base: position 2,031,369,953 of record OY728135.1, read on the forward strand.
GACAATGCAGGTATTGGCTAAATGAAGTACCCAATTCATGGGTAGGTGGATTTCAATAAATCATGATGATGTTTACCCTATATTCTCAGGTTATGAATAATAACACAAATAATTGGGAACTTACTCATTTATCGAAGAGGGAGAAACATGTTGTCAGGTATTTTATTTGTCAACGACCACCATCATTTAGTGGATCATCTGACCCACTTGTAGTGGAACAGTGGGTCAACTCAATGTAGAAGATCATTTCTATGATTCACTATTCTATAATGAATAAGGAGACTCTGTCAATTTATCATCTCTATGGAGAGGCCATCCAATTTCTGGATTTGATTAAAAACACCAAGCTGAGGAACGAAATTGATGATATGTTGTTAGATGATTTTAAGATATTGTTTATTAACAAGGATTTCCAATGAACACTTTATATGAATATGGAGAGAGAATTCATAGAAATCCCCCAAGATAAAGAGGGCCAAAATCTACTATTAATATATGAGAATGTGGTGGAGGAAAGGAGAAAACCCCCATGGTCCACTGCAACAATTATAGGGAGAAATAGCACTATGCAATCCAATTCACTAAACCTCGAGTTATCGAGGGTAGTCAGTTTCATCAGCCACCAAAGCCAAAAGATCATGTAAAGCCATAGGCCATCAATATTGTGGGTGTTGATCAATAAAAGGAAGACTTAGAATGTACAGTTATTATTCACTTATGAATGGAAAAACCATTATTTGATTTTGGTTATACACATTACTTTATATCTCACAAATTTGATAGAATTATTAAATTGAAAGCCTGGAACCTTGCAGTTGAGATATCTATAAAAATATAAAGTGGTGAAATCATTGAAACCCAAGTTCTAGAATAATCTCATTTTGGATTATGTGTGAATATTATTCCAACGATTCATGTAAAACCTCTATAGGTGGAATTCAATAATAAAATGGTAATGGATTGGATGTCATCTTATCGCGTGCATATAAAGTGTTAGGAAAAGGGGATATAATTTCATATTCTAAAGAATTCCATGATCCTTTAAAAATTCAATGATGATAATGAATATCTAGTGAGAAATAAATCAATGGTGTTGGTGTTAAACCCCTGTAGAAAATCATACCTATCTCCAATTCATGAGTCAAACAAAGTGTCAATCTATTTGAAATTCTCCTCATGAGGGAATATAGTTATGTGTTTCCTAATGATTTACCTAGTAGTACCTTGTATAGTGAGGTACAGTTATCAATATAAATAATAACCATAGATATGTATATCTCAACGGGTCCTTCTAGGATGTCTTCTATCAAATTTGTGGTGCGAAATAAGTAGTTGCAATAACATTTGGACAAAGGGTTTATATTCCATAGTGTAGATCCATAGGGTTCCCCCAATTTTCTTTTTGAAGAAGTTGAATTAAATAATGTGGCTATGTATCTATTATTAGGAACTCAACAATATCACTCTAAAGAACATGTTTCATCTTACGTGGATTGAATAGTTGTTTTATTTGATTATAGGAGCTCAATACTTCTCATAGTTGGATCTTTTTCTTAGATATCATCAACTATAGGTGACAAAGTAAGATATTCTTAAGAGATCTTTCCATACAATGAATGTGCACTGTGAGTTTTTTGGGGATTCCTTTAGGACATAAAAATTCATCTGTAATCTTCCAAAATATGATTAATATAGTCTTTCAACATTACATATACAATGTTTTGGTATTTTTATTGATTATATTCTTATAAACTCAAAGACTAAGGAGAAAAATGAATAATATCTAAGGCTTGTGTTGGCGATATTGACATAGTGTAAGCTGTATGACAACATTATAATGTGTGACATTTTGATAAATAAAGTCATGTTCTTGGTACATGTGATCATAAGGGAGGAAATGTTTGCGTAATCTTCAACAAAATGGAGATATAGGAATGGCCCAAACCCTCTTGTGTCCTAGAAATCTGTAGTTTTCTTGGATTATCTATGTATAACTAATTTTTCTGATAAATTTCTCAGGATTGTCAAGTATACTAACTATGTTAACCATGAAAAGGGGAAAAGAATGTCTAGATGGAAGAATGTGATGAAAGATTCTAGGATCTAAATATAAGGATGATCACTATACATGTACTCACATTACTGAAAAGTGTAGATGGTATTTTGATATACAATTATTCTTCCATGAATTTATTGTGTTTTATAATCATTTAAAATTAAAATTTGATATATTATAACTCATGACAGATGATGATCCATGAGTAGAACTACACGATGCATGATCCATTGAAATAATCCATGATTTTTCTCTTTGAAAATATTACAGAACTACCTCAATTGGGATAAGTGTGACATTTATACCGATAAATATAACCTAAAGTATATATTCATTAAAAAGGATCTTAATAGGAATCAATGGATATGGTTAGAGCTACTCAAATTCTACAACTTCACTATTCACAATCATCCTTGTATGGTGAATAATATAGATGATGGTCTTAGTATAAAAGAACCTACTACTCTATCCATGATGTGGACTGAGAATGAGCATGTCTTCATTTTTTTGCAATGGATGGATATAAAATCCATAGCAGTAGGGAAGAAAACCTACTTTCCCAAATGAATTCCAAACCATATATCCATGATATAGTTAAATAGGAAAAAATTTATTATCAAGAGTTACGAAATATTGAGAAATTAGTAAATGAAGGGAAGTTGTAAGATTTCCATATTGATGATGATGATGTGATTCATTTTGGAATGAGCCTTTGTGTATCTTCATCACCTGCAATAATAAAGGATCTATTTTATAACCCACATATCTCACCCATCATTATCCACCATAGTAGCACCACGAGGTACCATGATATTTGAGAACACTACTAGTGGGACGACATGAATAAGGGGATTCTTGTGTAAATCTTATAGTGCTTGATATGTCAACATGTTAAAACAAATACACCGAAGTCCAAATTGATGATGAAACCATTGACTATACCCATGGGGAAATTTTAGAATGTCAATATAGACATTATCATGGTTCCCTTAAATAAATCCAATGGAAATAATGTGTGATGGGTTGTGGTGGACTGACTAACCATTTCATCCCACTTTATCACTATTCCAGAAGATCTCTCTCTTGAAAAATTGTTATGATATATGTGTAAAAAAATGTGAGACTATATGGGTATACACTATCGATTGTCTTATATAGTGATTCTTGTTTCACATCTAAATTATGGAGGACTCTTCATGGTGCCTTGCGTACTGAATTGCAATCCAGCGTGTCTTATCACCCCCAATGTGTTGAAATATCTGAAAATACTATTAAGATGCTCAAATATATTATTAGAGTCCATTCATTGAACTTAAATGGTTTATGGTAGAATCTTCTCTTATTGGATGTTTTATCATTCAACAATAGCTTCCAATCAGGTATTCATATGGATCTATATAATGCTCTACATTTAAAGACAAGTAGAACACCAAACTACTATAATGAAGTTGGAGAAAGCATTCTACTTGGACCTGGTCTAGTAAATTAGATTAAAAACAATGTTCAATCCATCCAACAACACATCAATGATGCTCAAATTCTATAAAAGAGTTATGTTATCAACCATCATTGGAACATGGAGTTCGATGTTGGAGATACAATCTTCCTTCGAATTTGACCATGGAAGTGGTTCATGTAGTTTGGAAAGAATGGGAATCAAATCCAATGTTAGATTTTAACCTTTGATATACATCACCTCATAGGAGTCGTGGCCTATCAAATTTCAATTCCACCAAATATTTCTCATGATCCTGATCAGATTCACGATTCAATCTTGACGAAGTACATACTAGATCTCGTACATGTATTGAACTCATAGGTCATAAAAACAGAATATGATCTCTCTTATGATGCATATCCAGTAATTTTACCCTTACGAATAGTAATATGAACATTATGAATAGTAAAATGCCTATGTGATTAGTAACCTTTGAAATGATAGTATACATTGAATTTATCCAACCTATAAGTGAAAATATGATATAATTGTAGTGTAGTATAGATATTTTTTTATGTCATTAATATTTAATGATTAATTAATTAATTTAAATGAAAATTTATTATCATAAAATGTATTTATAAACATGTATTTAAATCTCAAAAGCTAATATGATAATTTCATGAGTCTGTAATTAATTTTTCAAAGTGTTATAGAATTGTTGTTTTCATTTTAAAATAATAATTTTTCAATTAAATTGTGTTTGCAATTAAATATTAAATTAAAAATAGTTAGGATATTATTTTCATAAAATGTAGTTCATTTTTGAATTCAATGAATAAATAATGTTATGATGAAATTATGACATTTTTATCAAATACATTCATTCTTGGTGAATAGTGAAACTCAATGATTTAAATAATATGCAAAATAATTAAATTTATGCATCCTGATTGAGTCATGGATGATTTAAACATTCATTTGTATGAATTCACATTCCATATTTATTATATTTAGTAATATGATAATCATTATTTCCAGACTTACGGAAAAATAATAAATTAATGATTATAAAACTGATAAACCCCCTATCCACTCCACTATAAATACCACCCTCACAATAACATTTCAACACACCACTAAATCCTTATTTATACTCCAAATTATACTAAAATATCATTTGAAGCACCTCCATCATGTCTAGATTCCCTTCTTTTCATCCAATAACTAAAACCACTCCCATAAATATTCTCCAAAGGAAGAATTATTCACGTGGTAATTCCTCTATCTCTTTTAATTAAATGTCATTTTGAATTTCATTTTTTTCTCTCATATATTTGTCTTATATTATCCAACCTTCATTATAAATATAGTTTGATTTACATAATGGTATTCTATCATGTCAATGTACAATTATTCATTATACTCCTCCCTCTATCTCTCTTTTTAGAAAAATTAAATAGTCGCATGTTATGTGTTAATTTAACTAAATCATGGGGATGCACTTCAATATCAATTCAACGCCTTCATGTCTATCAATAAAGAAATTAAAGGGATGAAAACAGACTGAAATATTTTTTAATCCTTTTTAGGTTCTTTAAAGAAATCAATACATAACACTAAATGATAAATCAAAATATGATTGTTGTGTTCCAAAAACTTCCCAAATTAACCTAAAATGATCATCATTATATTTTAAACAATGATTCATCCACATGTTATATAACCAAATTAATTATCATTACATTTAATCTCCTATATGTTCATTGATTGAATGTAATAGAAAATCTGGATGTTTATTCAATTTCTTCATGTAATAACATTCATGTTTACAAGTGACCCGTTCTGGAAAAATATGAAAAAGAACACTCTCAAACAATGAATGTAAACTCTGAAACTCATATAAACGTCCATAAAAAAATTCAATATAACCCTAATGAATCAATTAAATTTATAAAATTTTATTTATCTGTTAATTATTTTTTCGAATATAATTTGATAGGACAATAATGTGAAGAAAGTGCTCAGATAAAAGGTAAGGGGAACTCTCGAACCTGACACTCATTCTTGGTATATTTCCTCTTTCAACCAATTTTTGGTATGGATATTCCATAAAAATAATTTATTCATAATAATCATACCTTTTGGGATATGCATGTTTTACCCCATAGTTTATGTTAAACACAATTTTTTCAAGAAGGACTCTCCATTCATAAACACTAATTTTACTTGTCACTCATGATTAATGGATCTCGTATAAAGAATGTTGTTCAATAATTAAAGTGGGAACCCAATTTCTATGTATGTGTGATATATGAAATGAATCTCATTCCTTTTTATGGGTTATATATGTCTATGATTGATATATGTTCTTTGATTTATGTATGACAATGATAACATTATGATGAGATGAGTGCCCCTGGAATTATATAGAGAAATATTGATTTCAAGATGTGATGGGTGTGCCTACAATTAACAGTTCTCCATAGCAAAGGGTAATGTGAGTAATCTCTTTATTTAAAGTGAAATAGGATTGAACATTATATTATAGTGTCTCATAACAATATGTGTTGGTTAACCTGTTAGACATAAGGATTCATTTTTATGCATTGCAACTTTTCATCCCTTATATTATTTCTTTGTATCATGTATTTGATCATGTTACTATGTTATGATGATAATGATTATTATAATCACATGTTTTATTGTCTAAAATTTTTATACTATTGTTAGTCTTTTATCTCACAAATATTTTATGTATATCCTCTGTTGATTATGTTTAATAAGTAAATATGAAGGTCCAATAACAATCTAGGAAATATTAAATTAAATAAAATTTTCAGGTTTTATGTTATAAAAGTTCTGTATGGTCTTAGCTTACCCAATAAAATATCTATATGGATCCCCATGGTTCAATGTTTTTTATAATGTTTATAATTATAATTATTTAAAAGTAATCTATGAAAATAAGTGTCACTTTAGTTGGTATTAGAGAAATAGATTAGTTAATTGGGGAATTAATATTAGAGAACCTTAGTGAAAAACATAGTATGAGATAAGTATATGAAATAACACAAGAAGAATTTATTAACACATATATCCCATAATATATGAGTTTAGTGTTAAATACACAAAGGAATAAATTATTTTTTATGGACTTTTTGACGTATGTTTTCTTCTATCATTTTCTATTTTAGAAAATAGTGTGAACTAGGAGAAACCGGGCTAATAACCAGTACAATGAACAATTTAGTGATTGCTCAAATGACATCCCAAACTCATTGGGTGGTAGAGTAAAATGTTTTATGGAGCTAATTACCCAGTTTTATTATGTTATGAATAATAAATTGTAAAATGTAGAACATCCTCTTTAAACAGAGAGTGAGAAAGTTGCTGGAATGTGTTTTATTTAGCAACTACCCACAAATTTTAATGGATTATTGGATCCACATGTTTTGGAACATTAGTTCAACTTAATTGATAACATCATTTTTTTCATCGCTATTATAAGATAGAGAAGTTGAATATTACTATTTTTTTCTGGGTAGAGAGGTCGGCCAGTGCTGGAATTTGATTAATACAACAAGACAATAGATGAAATTTAAGAGATATAGTTTGAAGACATTATAATAATGTTTCATTACAAGAATTTCACATGAAATCATAATATAAAGATGAATAGATATGTCATAGAGATAAATTTAGATGATGGAGAATATATCACAAATTATAAAGTTAATTTAAAATGGCCTTCAAGGTACACTTCTAGATTTTTTATAAAAAATTATATAATAATAGATACATTATTTATTTTATTAAATATACACATTTAAAAGGCTCATGAAATTTGAAACTTTGGGATTTATGAATAAGTTGTTTTATGTTATTTGAATGTAATAAATTTTTTTGATAATGGTCAAATGTCTATTGTGAAAAGAAAAGAAATATGGGGTTTCATTTTGGAGGATCTAATGAGAAATATCACAAGAATACTCAACCATCCACATGTCAAAAATTTGGGATGTAGAATCATAGGAACTGAATAACAGGGATTGGGAAGGGAATCAAAAGTGGGAGAGAATGCCACCAAACTCAAGAGTGTCCGAAAGACATGAGAAAGAATGGTAATGTGGTTGGGTAATGGATAGAACCACCCATGTTCCAATGCTTCAACTATTGGAAAATGGGATCTATGAAATCCAAGGAACTAAACATTGAGTTCTCAGGGTAATTTGTGGAATCAACCACCATTGAAAAATAAGTATGTGAAGGATTATTCCATCACAACTGTGGAATCAGATGAAGACAATAAAGTCATACAAGTTACAATTCCAATTTACTCATGAATCTAAAAATAATTATTTGATTATGGTTCAACACATTCCTTTATATCTCATAGGATTTCTAGTACTTTTAAATCGAACCTCTAAAACCTTCATGTAGATATATAAATAAAAATAGAAACTGGTGAAATCATTTCATTCCAAGTGTTGGAATATTCTACTCTTATAGTATATGGGAATATTATTCCATAGAATCTAAAAATACATCCTTTTGTGGAATTAAATTCTATAATAGGAATGAACTGGATCTTCTTATAGTGATAACCCAAAAACTATCAGAAAATGAAAATATATTTTTGTATTATGAACCATCACAGACACCTATGCCAAGGAAAGGATGATCATGAATCTCTTTTTAGTAATCCTTCATCATTTTTGTTGTTTATTACTTATGAAGAAGCATACCACACTCAAATGGTTGAGTCAATGAAAAATGTAAACCTATTTGAAATGATCATCTTAAGGGAAAATAGTGATGTATTTCTAGAAGAGTTTCCTATACATCCCTCGTATTATGACGTTGTGTTCTCAAACGCACTCAGACATGAATCTAATCATTTCTCAGATTGTCCTCATAGGATGGCTCCTATCGACCTGGAAGAGATAATGATTTTTTTGTAAGTGTATTTGGAATATTTGATCATACATAATAGCGAATCATATTGGGGTGTTTCAGTTCTCTTTATGAAGAAGAAGGATATAGAAATTCTACTGTGCATGGATTATCAGGAACACAAAAAGATCACTTTAAATAAAAATATCTTCTTCTGAGGAGATATTACTCCATTTATTAGTTGTGAGGAGCTCATTAATTCTTAGAGGTGGATATCCATTTTGGATATCATCATCTAAAGGTGATGAAATAATATAATTATAAGAATTCCTTCTATACAAGGTATGTGAACTATAATATTTTGGTGATTCCATTTAGAATTACTAATGCCCCTGAAATCATTATGGATTTGATGAATAGAGTATTTAGACATTACATCGACTTATTTTTGGTATTGTTTATCGATGATATTTTCATCTAATCCATGAGAAAGAAGGAATATGAAGATCATATATGACATGTATTTTCAATATTGAGAAATTAGATGTTGTAAGACATGTCCAATAAATGTGTCTTTTGGATGAATAATGTCATTTTCATAGGACATGTGATCAAAATTGATGGATTTTTTAGGGACTATTCAAAAACAAGTGCAATTTTGTAATGTCCTAGAACATCTAGTGTCATAGAAATGTATAGTTTTCATTGATTAATTGGGACCTAATGATGTTTTTGGAGAACATTCCCATGATTTTCAAGATCTCTAACATTGATTACAAGTAAAGGGGTATTGTATGTCTAGATAAAATAATGCGAGGAACGTTTGATGTTACTAAAGAGAAGGTTGATCACTGCACATGTACTCACTTTACCAAAAATTGGAGAAAGATTTTTTGATATAATGTGTTACTTCCAAGGAAGGCTTGGGTTGTGTACTCATTAAAAATAATAATGTGATAGAAAATTCCTCTTGATAGTTGAAGATCCATGAGAAGAAGTACCTGAGGCATGATCTAGAGCTAGCAACTGTGATTTTTCTTGTAAAATCTAGCAGCATACCTCTATGTTGCGGTGTGTGAAATATATACTTATTAATAGATCCTAAAGTATATATTCCTAAAAAAATCTCAACATTATTCAAATGAGATGGTTAGAGATAATTAAAAATTATAATTTATATATTCACTATCAACCTGGAAAGGAGAATAATGTAGCATATTATCTTAGTAGAAAGCAACCTACTTCTTTATCGATGAGGTGGATTGGGAATGACCCTCCCTTCATGTTTAAGAAAAGGATGTATTTGGAAACCATAATTGAAGGGAATACATTATAACTTTCCCAAATAATTTCCCAACTATCTATCCAAGAGAAGATTCAGAAGACATAAAGGGATCATTGCAGTTAAAAAATAATCTGAATGCAGAAAATGAAGGGAAGATACAAGAGTTCCATATCAAGGATGATGGTGTTATTTGATTTGGAACACAACTTTCTTTGCCTTAATCACAATAGATAAAAAAGGATCTATTTGATAATGCATACTACTCACCATTATCTATCTTTCGTAGTTTCACCAAGATGTAGAATTATATTAGAGAACACCTCTGGTGGGACAATAAGAAAAAGGTGATTGATGAGTATATCTCATGGTGCTTGATTTATCATAATTTTGATGTAGAGATACATAAGTCCAAAGGGATGATGCATCCATTTCTTATATGCATGTCTAAATTAGAAAATTTCACTATGGAATGTTTGAGTAATCGCTTGAAGACATCCAAAAGAAATAATGTTATATGGTTTGTGGTGGACCGAATAACCATGATTTCCAAATTTATCACTATTTGAGAAGATATCCTTGCTTAAAAAATTACCAAGATATATGTGAAGGATGTTGTGAGACTGCATGGGTTTCCACAATTGATTTTCTTATACCATGATCCATGTATCACATCTAAATCCTTGAGGAATCTTCACCATACCTTGAGTATTGCATTAAACATCACCTTGACCTATCACCCCCAAAATGATTGAATATCTGAAAATACTATATAGAAGCATGATGATATGTTAATATCATGTTACATGTAATTAATAGGTTCATGAGATCATCATACCCCAATAGATTAGTTCACATATAATAATATCATCCACTCAATTATTCAGATGGATCTATATGAAGCACTATATGGAAAGCAATATAGAACACCCTCTTATTGGGATAAAGTTATAAAAGTAATGTTACATGGACCTGATATTGTACAGTAGATGACTGAGAAGGATCAAGACATCCTATAACATATATTAGCTACTAAAATTCATAAAAATAACTATGCTGACAATCAATGAATAGAGTTGGAGTTCATTGATGGAGATAATGGTTTCCTCCAAATATCACCATAGAATAATGTCATGAAGTTTGGAATGAATGGGAAGCTAAGCCCAAGGTATATTGACACCTTTGATATCAATCACTACATAGCAGCCATTGACTACCTTCTTTCACTTCAACCAAATATGGTTTATGTTCATGATGTGTTTAATGTATAACTCCCGAAGAAGTACATACCAGATCCCTCACATTTGTTGAACATTGAGGTGGTAAAACTGCAAGATGATCTCTCTTATAAAGGGACACTTATAAAGATTATGGAGAAGATATATAAGGTTTTACACAATAGTACATACCACCATGTAAATGTGTTATGGATGAAAAATTAGTGTGAATAATAAACTTGGGAACAATAGTATGAAATGAATGAGATGTACCCTCACCTATTTTTGTTAAATGAATTTTTGAGGGATATATTTCAAAATATGGTAGAATGTAATGACCAAATGTTTTATCAATAGAAATTTTATTCTTATAATCTTGTCATGTAAGACTATATTAGGGAACATAGAGCAACATCATTCAACTAAATACAATTTTACTTTTATATACTAGTCATTAAATTTATTTTTTCCACTTTTGTGATTTGAATTTCCAAAATATAACATACATTCTTGTGATCTATAATATGTTTAGAGGGCGATAGGGAAAAAGTAATTTATGATGAATAGTAAAATGCCCTTATAAATAGTAATGATACCCTTTGAAATATTAGTAAGACCTTTATAAAAATTAAATGATCAATGTGAAGAGTATCCTTATCAATGATAGTAAAAATAATATTCAACCATCCAATATGTTAAAATATTATATAATTATATTATAGTGTTGGAATTTTGGTAAGTCTTGAATATTTATAGAATAATTTTATAATTTAAAATAAAAATTATTTTCCTAAAATTTATTCATAAACATGTATTTTTTTGGTATAATGATTATATGATAATTTCATGAGACATTAATTAATTTTCCAAAGTGTAAGAAAATAAATTTTAGTTTCAATATTTGTATTTTTCAAGAAAGTTTTTATTTTAAATAGAAATTAAAATACACATATTTAAAAAATTATATTCATAAAATGGATTTCGTTTTTGAAATCTCCACATCAAAAAATGGTCATGGTGGATTTGTATGATTTTTTGGAAATACATAAATTCTTATTGAGTAGTGAAATTTGATAATTTACAAAATATGATAAATAATTGAATTTCTCCATCATTTATGGTTCATGGATGATGAAAATGGACATTGTTTTGAACTCACAATCCAGATATTCAATATTGTGTCATGGAATATTTTCAATTTCTTGTATTGTGGAGAAATAATAAATTATTGATTATAATATTGTGAAAAAACTCTCTCCCCTCCCCAATTAATACCACCCATCACAACCTGATTTCCTCAAAAACCTAAAGACTTGTGCTTACTCCAAATTCTGGTAAATATTCTTCACAATATACTCTTCCACATATATCATCGCTTGGTCTTATAAAAATAGATAAACATCTCCCTTAATGAGTCTCTCATGGAAAATATATTCAAGAGATAATTCCTCTTTCTTTTATTTCAATTTCCTTTTGGATTTCATTTCATTTCTTATTTTCTTCTCAATTTATGAATAAAAAATGTCATTATATATATAATGATCGATTTAATAGTATTATATCATCTTAATATAATATTATCCAATATAATCCTACCTCTATCTCCCATTGTTTAAAAATATTAAATTGTCGCATGTGATGTGATAATTTACCTACACTGTGGGCGATACAATTCCATTTTTACTAAATGCATTCAAGGATATCAATAAACCAATTAAATGTTTCAAAAAATATTTTTATATTTATTTTTAAACCCCTTTTATATTCCTGGAAAACCCTTATAATTAATACAAATTTATAAAAAAAATATGTTTGTTGGCATCCAAAAACTGCAAAAATTAACCTAAAATGATCATCATTAAAATTTAACAAATGATTCATCCACATGTTATATAACCAAATTCATTATAATATAATTTACACACATGATATTTTATTAATATAGTTTAATATAAGTTCAAAATATTTATTCATGTTATACAAAAACCTCCATTCATGTGTAAAAAGGAATGGTTCACGAGAAATAAGAAAAAGAACACTCCTGAACAATGAATTTAAACTCTAAAACTAATCCAAAGGACACTAATAAACATATTAAAACCATAATGATACAATTACATGTATAAAATGTTCATTAAGTAGTATTTAATGAATTTAATGTGATTATATAAGATATTAATGTGAACATAAGCATTCAAAAATGAGGTAAGGGGAATTCTCGAACCCAATAATCAATTTTTTGGTTTTTCCTCTTTCAAACCATTTTCAATAATTATATTCCATAAAAACCATTTCATAATAATTATTTTACTATTTTTGGGAAATAAGTTTTTTCCACTAGATTTTATTTCTAACATAATGTTTTCCAAAGATCTCTTCTTTCAAAAGAAAAACATTTACATATTACTAAACATTAATGGTTCTCATATCGAGAATGTTTTTTCCCTCTTTCATTTGGAATCCGAACATTTATAAATGTATTAATTATTAATGGAAACCCATTCCTTTCAATTTTTCATTTATGTAAATGATTTATATACATTATCTGTGCAATTAATGTTAATGTTAACATTATGATGTGATAGGTGTTCTCGGAATTATGTAGTACAATATTAAAGTTATGATATGATGGGTGCACCCGGAATTATATAGACCTCCAAAAAAACCATATTAACATTGTCCCACTTCCATTATAGATGTGAAATGATAGCACTTGACTTCCCAGTATTTGATGTTCTAACATCACCTCCTGATAGGTGTAGCAACTTACTACAAACAAAAAAATCTATTTCTTCGTTCTTGGCCACTAAAACTGTCTTCGTAGGTCATGATACATTTTGGCCACTCCTATATGAACATCCCATTTTGGGGAATGAAATTCCCACATGAGTTCCTGTTATAAGATTGTAGGTACAACAACTTTATTCTTCACATTTTTTTATCTCATCCCCATCTACCAACTACAATAAAAATGTATCTGCACCATAAAACTATTTACACATGTCTAGGCATTAAAAATCTTTATACATTCTATACGTGATCCATATAATAATTCTAGATCCACTAAAAATGAAAACATATTCATTTTCTCCTCACTCTCTTAAACCACTAAATGAATTTCCACCAGTATGGTCATCAGCTTCCACTCTTCACTCGAATCATGAACCATCTGATTTTGAGTTTTTGGAATCATCAATACTATTTCCATTCTCAGGCATATATACTAATTCAAAATCAAAGAACTTCATATAATAATCCCTTCTATACTACTAAAGATTCAAATAACACTGTGAAAATATCTACTTCAAACTCTTGTAATCTTTATAAAATATAAACATTTCCCACAAAATATAGTGGTAGAAAGACTTAACAGCATAAACTGCTGCTTCGAACTCAAGAATTTGTGAAGGGTAATTACATTGATGAGGCATCAATTATTGATCCCCATATGAAACTACTCAATCCCCAGGAATCAACAATGCTCTAATTCTGATCCCAAAGGCAACATAATTAATTGTATACTCCTCCCCTAATATAGGTATGATAAAATATTATTCAAATATTAACCAATTCTTCATCTCATGAAATTGTCTCTCCCAAACCTGTAAGTATTCCAAAATTACTCTCATTAGGGTAAAACACAAAAGCAGTGATGCCAAGTGCGAAAATTCTTGGATTATTCTCCTCTAATAACTATCTAATCCCAGAAATATTCTGATATGAAAATCATAATTGGGATGCTCCCAATAATCAACTATCTAAATCTTTACTAGGTACACTATCACACCTTTAATAAAGATGATCTTCCCCATGAAGTGTACCAAGTTAATAAAAAACAAACACATACATAGTATGGTATATAACCAATTAGTTTTCAATGTTCTAAAGAAAATATCTTTATGATGGTCATGAACATCATGACACTTTGATTGCACTATGATTTCATTCACAAACATAAGGAAATACTGAACTGGATATAGATTAATGATCATGCTCATTGAATCCATCGACACATCTAGTGAATATATCAACCTAAAATTCATTAAAACAAACTCATAAAGGTCATTGCTAATTCTAAAAGAAGTACTCAGTAAATCTAAAGCCCATACTCTCAATTTATTATATAGTTATCTTAAATCGATCATTCAGAACACACAATCTCTATTAAACTGGTCAAATAGATTATTGATACATAGAAGTGGATAAAAGTTCTTCATTTTAATCTTGATAAACATCATTTTTTCAAGAAAAACAAAAAATCATGTCACCCTTCTTTTTAATTAAAATAGGTGACCCCAATGTGATGTACTTGGAAGGATAAATCCCTTATACTTTAACTCCTCTAACTTAGTATTTAGCTGTTGTAAATCAGTCTAGGCCATTATGTATGGTGGAATAGAAATTGGGTCAGCCCCTGGCATGAGATCAGTAGTGAATTATGTGTCTCTCTTAGGTGGTATCCATGATAAGCATTCAAGGAAAACATCCTAAAATTTTTCCACTTCGGTTGATATGAATATTTCCTCACAACACATTCATCCAACAACAAACCAGAAACATGGGATGTGAGCTCTACCAATTACAATGAATCAGGAATGGCTCATCCTTCCAAGATATCCCACTATCAATAATGTATATATTGCCCACCCTTAGGATATGTAAACATACATCTTGGTTGGTAACAATCAATGTGGTCTGGGTATGCTACTAGCACGTACATCCCAATAATCAGTTTGAATCCCATCATATCAAGGACATAATGATCACATAGAAACCGATATTCTATGATCTCTAGTGAACAACCCTTTCATAATCATATATCTCTAGACCTCACTCCCAATTGTGTATCTATAGTCATTACCTTGTAGAAAATCTCCACTTCCCGGATCAAACAAACATAAAATTTTGAATATATAATGTAATGAGAGTCATTGTTATCAAAAAAAGGATCTAGATAAACTATAATATACTATAGTAGTACCTTCCACAATATTTTCTAGCCACACATTCTACAAGTGGAGGATATATTTCATGTAACTGTGTTATAGCTCTTCCATGTGATGTTTTATAACTCACCTGAGTAGGACTACTCTACTGATGTAGCACTCATGCCCAAAAGAACACCATCTACCACCTCTACTGCCTCATCCTGTAGAACTCCAAATTCCTACATGATATAGTTTAGAAGATCCTGTTTTCATACTCTATATATTCCCGACTGCTCCATCAGAACTAGTCTATCACTACTACATAAAAATCATCTATTAATGTCCATCTTTTCTCAAGATATGCACTATACTAGTGGTTGGGAAAAGTGATTCTAATAGTTTCATGTCCCACAAGCTAGAAATTCATATTTTTTATTTTTGAAACAATTTTTGGTTAAGTGAGAATCCACCATAAAAATCACATTAAGGATAAGTGATAACCAACATAACATCACAAGGAACCATTAACGGGTTGGAAAAAGAACCTTGTCTAGGACCAAACCCGTCAAAAAAACCACAAAAACATGCCAGACCATCACATTGTGGAAAAGTGCGAACCAAACATAGTATCCTCCAAGATCAGACATGTCATCATCAGATCCGCAACACCATCCCAATTTTACAAAGAAACCTTTGAAACCGCCCAAAGTGGGGTCGTGCGCAAAGGGAAAGGCCAAAAGAGCATAGGAGAAACATAAAATAAAGTTATCAGACCCTGGAACACAAAAACATAACCCCAAAGGATGAAACAGTGAATCATGGGAGAGTACTTGAGAGGAAATTGCTCAATCACCGAGCGTTCCTGAGGTCACCCTCTGTGACCTCGTATTGACCCAGGAGAAGACGTTGTCCCAGCCTATTGTAACCCTGAAAAAACCTAGAAATCAGAACTTATGAGGAGAGAACATAGTTCTTACCAAGCATTCCAGCATCCGCCATCCTCATATACGTACTAATAATGGAAAAAAAACTAGTACCTGCATCAAGGACACCGGCACCCGCGCAGGAAATAAAAGATGCACAAACACAAAATCGGAGACAGATCTGGAAGAACCTCACCGAATCAATTCCCCACACATAATACCATCAAGTTAAACACCGTATGATTATGAATCTGAAGATCAGAACCACCAAATCATTAGGGTGGTTGTTTCACTGACAGAAATCCCGAATCAATGTTGGGTTGATTCACAAAATGAAATCCTTGCCACACGTGATAGGGTCAGGGAGATTCGAGGCGAAGACAATGACCTCTTGGCGACGGGATCTGTGGGGGATGGAGGTCTTGCGGAAAATGGCGTGTGGAGAAGCCAGATAATTTCGTACAAAGGCTGGGTGTCAGAGTCAATGGACACCGCACATTGTCTGCAACGTTACACATAAAGGATCTGGAGAATCATCTGCTACGTCATGAGAGGAGGAGTCGGATGAATCATCGTCTCTGCCGCCTCAAAGAAACCAAGAAACCCTAGAAGTGTCTCCTAGGAGAGAATGGGGCCATCCCAGTTTTTCCCCTTTAGCTCTGGGTGTGAAAACTAGAATTTTCATGTCCCACCACACTGATGACAAATAACCCAAGTAAGGCCATATCCAACATACCTTCATGACATCCTACTTTGCTTCCCAATATCGTAATTAATGATGTAACATCTATTATTTATTCTCTAGGAAGTCACACCATCTTGTGATCCTGTAACAAAAACATTTACAACACTTAAAACCTCCCTCGGGTTCCCTTCAACAATTAGAGCATGTTCCACCCCATCCATAAACATCTTCATCTTGAATATATCTATCTGGGACTTAATTTACAATTACATCCAACCTGAAAAAAAATTCACTCTAGTAGACTAACCACATGCTATCGTTGGAGAAAAGCATTTCATATTAGTGTATGGTCCAACATAGTCAATCACTGACAAGCCCCCTATGTTAGATTAATGAACTCAACATCTTTATCAAGTTTCATCATCTATAGAAAAAAGTGATTCACCAAGCTCTCCACAAATTAGTTCTATAATATACAATTAGTCTCTTCAATTCCCGCCTGAATGTCCCACCAACTCCTAACTGATCCCCTTAGAATATAAGTTTCCAACATGACCCTCCTCTTATCCAGTGTCTCCAAATGGTCATGTATTGTATCTCTAGTCTCAAAATATAATTCATCCCCTCAGGCCCACCCTCTCTAGATAATTTGAAATGGTGTTGTAATTAAAAATCACTTTCAAACACAGAAATACTTTGGATAGCTAAACTAGTGTCTCATTTAATGAATTTCATGAAGAGAGTGAAGTTAAATCATCCCCTTTATGTTGATAAGGCACTATCAGTGCCTCATCTTACCTAACTGTAAAATAATTTCTGGGCATGCCCCATAGTTTTACCCTCAACAAGATACATGGAGGCACATCTCTACAATAAAAAACACACGTCTTAGGTCGCATAAATCAACCTTAAAAGATTAACATAAGAGAAATAATCAAAACAATTATTTTTCCTCAACCTCTCCACATGGTAAAAACTAAGGCGTTATCACTAACTGTAACCATCCTACTCTTAGTAATCGGTTAAAAAGGGTAAACACACTATCATAATCATGTTTTTCATTTAGACACCTAATTATTCTAATTTCACCTAATTTTTACAACATTATTCAATTCACGTTAGGAACCAATTTTCATTTCAATCTCATAAACAAGGAAAAAAAGACATGTAAAAAATCTAACCCTTAACTAGGTCTCCCGTTCATGCATAAAATAACACATTCCATAATAGGCTTGAGTTTATAGATTGATTCATGAATAATCTAATATCATGTCATTCCATTCCATGAATCAATACTCAAAATTCTCAGAATCAATAATAACATCACCCCACAATTATGTCAAAGAAGGTGAAATAATATTCAACAATAACAACAATCCCACTTGGAGTACTCGGGATGTCCCTAGTTCCCAGTTTTTTCAATCCCATGCCTGAGATAATTTCCAAGCCTAGACTCATCATATTCACTTATCTATATTATAAAAAATATTAAGAAAAAATAATAAGAATAAAATCTAGGCCTCACATAGAACTTTGAAACATCCCATCCTGGGATCCACATAATGGTGTCCCAAGATAGATTTCTTTGTGACCTCAACCAAACCTCCCAGTATGCTAGAAGATTCTGACTAGAAGTGATGGTTTGGGAATTCGTTAATTGGGATACTATACCCTCATTTATTATAGTATAACAAAAAAAATTAAACAAACCCAAAATCATATATAAGATGAAAAATAAAAATGTGACAAGATAACCAAGATGGAAATACATTACTCAGCTAAAATTGAAAACATTATATTCTAATATATGATTCAAGTGTCTATAATGAAACTGAAATATATACACTTTGACTCCATGATCATGTTTTAAACCATGTCTGGTCCCCTCATCCATGCTCCATCACTAATCATCAATTCAGTAAATGTCTCTTTACCTTATCCTTGCATGCATTAATAAATACTACTTGGGTGCTAATTTTTTATCTTGAGGTTGGAGTGAGTATAACTCAGTAGGTAACCTCAAACAATGCCTAAGAAATTCTAGTTGAAATATTGAACAAGCAGTTCTGTAATAAATTAGAATAATGTAGAAATAACCAATTATTACATTATCATTTATTCTTATTTAACTACATTATCTCTAGTGCTCCCAAGGAGATGTGTACCGCACTAATAACATTGTTTCCATCTAGAGCCCTAAGAGTTCCCTAGAGAATATAATATCTTAATACTTTCATCATTCTAGATCTCAGAGTATTCAAAGGCTCTATAATATCTCCGTACATGATTGAACTCATATCAGAGTAAGAAATATTCTCGTGTCAGGCCATAACTCAGTGTTCCATTATTTACATTCTATAATATCACATATATAATTCATATTACAAAATTACTAATATCACAAAAAAATAGGATGCACATTTTACCACGCTAACTCATCAATAGAATGACCATGTTACCATTATTTGTAATCATATGTTCAGTAACCATGATACCATGCTTAGTTCAAAATCCACAATGACCATGTTCCCATTATCTTTACTTATAAGTACCCTTACCATGTTACCATATATACTTTTCAATTTATAATGACCATATTACAATTCAATCATGAACAATTAATTCTTAATTAATTATACACATTTATTCCATTATAAATCCAACACTTAGAAAACATATCAAATATATTAGATAACTTAACATGTAACTATGTTCATCAGGCCCATTAATCAATTAATCAATTAATCAATCCATATCCCATTTTATATTCAATATTTTATTTTACAGAATTAATTGTCTCATAATAAATCACAACATTGCAAAATTAATCCCACAATTAATTATTTACATCATATTAACAACGGAACATAATTAATCCATAATTAATTATATCATTTCATCCATGAATATATCTCAAAATTAGTCCCATGATTAATTATTTTTATTACAACCCCTATATATTACAATAAATTTCTATATATTTATTATCTACTAGGGTTTTCCATAATTCTCATGGTCAATTACTCAAAATAATCAAATTTTCCATCCAAGATAACCTAATTTTGAAATCAACTGTGAAATAATTCAAGAAATTATATAATTTTATACCCACGTCAAATCAAGGACAATGGGATTTAGTTTTTAGATCACAAACCTCAATTCACTAACGAATTACCGCTAAATGTAATCCCCAAAATCCATGTTTCACAGCGACATAGATATGAGTTTTGGATCTAAAATCATATACAATAACCCACGTTACATGGTCAATTAAATATAGATCTACAACTCACCAAATTTGATTATATCTAAATAAGCAGTGGATATATTAAATTAATGGATCTAGATAAGAGAGGGTAATGAAAGGGAAGGGAATTGGGATGAGATCCACTTACAAGATGAAGAGTAGATCATCAATTTGGCTTCCAATATCAATGAACAAAGTTCATATGGACTTGTAATCCCAACATGACAATGGGAGGAATCTAAAATCCAATCATAGGGCCACTTATGTGAAGAAAGAGTTCACAAAATAGAAAAATGGATGTGATCCTAAATTTTAGGATCTCACTACTGACCCACGCATAGTTTAGTTTCATAGATAGACAAATTATGTGACAAACATTTTTTAACCACTTCATTATGGGGGCCTCACATGACCCCTTCGCACAACCTCACAATCCATGATTTAACTGTGTGGAACCCATAGCCTTAAAAGACTAGAGAGTGAACTATTTATCCTAGATAGCAGCAAGGTATGTACAAACCCTGTGCTAACCATGAATATCCCCTTTTCTCCAAAATATAATTTTACTTCACCCAAAAAAATCCCATTTCATAACTCCATTAAAACGTACTTATGTAAATATGTAACTTATATCTTGAGAGGGATAACTCTTGAAAAGATCAGTATCTTACTCAATGTCATTGAAAATTTTAAAAATGATAATATATTATATGGATGATATTGTTAAGGCACACCCCAAAAAAAAACAAAAACAGATTTCTTATAAATGTTGTTCCTTAACATCTTGGTTGCCTTTTAATTTTTTTTGTTTTCTGTATAGTTATTAGAATTTAAATATTATTAATTTATAAATAATGACATTATAAATGTAACTGATTAAGTAATATATAATCACTATATATAAATATAATATTCATTTATAATATAACAACCTTATGGATCTAGAAAATTAATATTAACATAAATACATAAAACAAATAGAACCTCATTTTACCCATTACCAATGTGAAAATGTTTCCAATTTTTTGTTGTCAATATCATTTAAAAAAGGTCAAGTTTTAAAAAAAAGGACTATGATAGATATTTTTACTCATAAAAAACTACATGTAATAGTATATTTTTTTTTCAATATTAAATTAGTTAAATAAAAAGTAATAATTATAAAATGACATTAATTTCATTATATACACAATTCAACTCATTTGATATTAAAAAAATCATGAGAAAGGTTGAATTATAATCTATCATTTTTTAACACATCTATTAGAATATGTTTATCTAAAAGATTACAAGATTAATATAAGTATTACATTTTATATTACATTTACTATTTTATTTATCGATATATTATTTATTTATTTTATTAAATAATCACTATATTATTTTTTATTAATTTTTTTTAATTATGAAGTAAATAAAATTATTAATAAATTCACCGATCAATTTAATTTCATTTTACACAATATTTTTTATATTATTCACAAACATCATTCAGTTGTCCCTATGAGAACACATTACTGAAATTTTAATATTAGTGTGTGACATTTTATCATTCTTTATGTAAATTATTGTATATTTTATATCAATGAAATGGGTACCTCATGTAATTATTAGTCATGATTAAGGTAAAAAGTGAACATAAATAGTAATATAGTTGGAATTTGAAATTGTTTTATGAAATTTTAACCCATATATTATATGTTCCCATGTTAAAATCATTTTAATAATAAATGGGTTATTTAATTATTTATTTTTTACTATTCATTATGGTCGACAATAAAATTGACCCTATTATATAATACTAAATATACAGATACAAAATAGGGTACCCAATTTGATATGTCACAATCTAAGAATTTGATTGTTTTTATACCAAATTATACCTACCAACATGACGAAACTGATGTTTTCTGAAGGGATTATTTTTTAATGTATAGTTGCTTAAAATATTTAAATTTATAAATATATTTATTCCCATGATATAAATTTAAAAAATAGAAAAATTATATATATATATATATATATATATTTGAAAGCTAAATCATTGTTAATAAATATGTATCTTTTTAACATCATTATTAGAAAAGGTTTTTAAATGAAAATTTCTGTTTTCGTTATTTTCCATAAAATCAATATTTTCATAAATTTCTTACAAATTATCTATTATACAGTTTTTTAAATTTTGTTTCCAAATATTATGATATATTTTTGATATTAGTTATCTAAATTCAAAAAAATTACAAAATTAATAAAAAATCATTTTTTTCAAGAAAAAATGTATTTTTTGAATCCTTTAAATAATTCAATTGTAATTACAAACCTTTTTCAATAAGATATATTAATTTAAAAGAATTTAGAAAAATTTTATTCCCATTCATACAACCATGTTTAATAAATAGGTAATAATGTGTGGGTTTTAAAATTAATATTAATTATTTTTTTAATAAAACATGGGATGTGTGTTACACAAGCTATTAATGAAATTATAGTTATTTGAAAAAAATCATAAAATCTGTGTGTGTAAATTTATACGACCATAAATATTATTCATTCTAATAATTTTATCATGATATATATGGTAAATGATTTTAAATTAAAAAATTCCTTCTGGAAGAACCATATAGTAAAAAGTAAAAATAAAATCCCATCTTGAAATTTGTTAAAATAAATCATGATTTTCATCACTTAAAAAGGATCAATGATATGATGAAATTGATGGGATGTTAAAATATTGATATAGATGTGAAAAACAACAACTAAATACTCATGAATAGTGGCATAGAACATGGTTAGTAGATACATAATTATAAAAAAACTGTATATATCTAATAGGTGAAAAAAAATTCAGTTTACATAAATATAAACATATATATAAATATATATTACATTTTCATTTTCTAATACTTTTCAAAAATATTATTGAATATAGACTATAATTATATTAAACGTTGTAAAATATATTTTCTTGATTTAGTTATAATTGATAAGAACATTCATATTCATTGGGTATTCTATGAACAATATACACTTCAACTTTCTTTCTATGAATTGAAGATTAATTGTTTTTCTACATTATTACAAAATTCAACAACATATAATAATTTACTTAGATGTATAATATGCTATTACATATATCTATGGTTATAATTATAAAAATAATTGTGAAAATTGGTTATTGATTATGAAAAAATATCTAAATGGAGAAGCAATAAACAATTTTGTAAAATCTCAACCAATTTTCATGATAATCCATTCCATTAATAGTTTATTTAAAAGCCCCTAAAAATAATGAAATTTACAAAAAAGGTTAAAAATTTCAACATATCATTTTCTCATAAACATCATAAAGTGTGTCTTAATTTTTTCAAACCAAATATGTGAATACCTTAGTAATATAGTGTCATGATATATGTAATTATAAAAAATTATCAAAAAATTATCATTGAATAGTTCATTATTCATCATTACATAAAAATAACTTTATATCATTGAATATGATCTTTATAATCAATATATAATTATAATATAGTGAAGATTATATAGACAACATTATCATTAAGGAAATAACTACTTCCAAGGTATTCAATAATATCAAATATAAATTTTCCATATGAACCATTTATTCACTGAAAAAATATTAACTCAATATTGAGTGAATATTATGTATTTTTTCCATTAATCATGTTTTCCACAAAAATTATTACCTTTATATTAAATTATTTTTTTCGTAAACAATAAAATTTAACAAAACCGTGAACACCCATAATTGAAATGTTGTATATAATGTTATTTATATATCTAATAGTTTTTTAATTCAATTAGATAAACCATTAAATTAATACTCTTCATAATTAATCCATTAACTAGTCGTCATCATCTTAACTCGTGATAACACCTTCCTGTCATATATGTTTTTTTCTATTAATATAAATGAAATAAACCTATTCATATACAACCTTTATGATAAATTTTTTTAGTATTCCCACTAGGAAATTAGATTTTATAATACATATACCTTTTTCATTTAATATATTCATTCATTGAATACTTTTTAATAAAAACCATTATTATATTTAATTGTGTTTAAATAATTCAATTTTTAATAAAAAATACATACTCTATTTATGTTTTCCCCAAACAGAAAATTTATTATCCTTACATTATCAAAATATATTGAGTTATTCATAACACATAATTGACTTATAAGAAACTAATTCTTCTTTATTCTATGGTCTCCACCACATAATGTCTCCAAAAATTCTATAATTATTTTATTTAGTGAGTTTTGTAGTTAGTTAAGGAGCATATTATAATGAACTGAACTGTTAAAAATATTGTTTCCCATAATGATTTAACTATATGACTCATTTTTTATTATGATTTTAGATAAAATATTATCTTCCTTTGTTATATCATTTGATTTAAAAGACCTATAATAATATTACCGTTCTTAATATATCTATTAAATAGTTGTCACATAACTAATAAAAATATAGGGATTTAACGAATCTAATAATCATATAAAAAGCATGTTATGTGATAATCTAGTAGGATGTTACCTTATGAATCCCATTTATTAGATATTCCAAGTGTGATGGCATCATTGGATAGTCCATTGACCAATCCAAAGTTGAGATGTGATAACATAAGGATGAGAAATACCATTTATGGGATATGTTCATGCTCATTGGTATCACGACCCAAACTAGGTTCAACGAAAAACCCCATGAATGTCTCACTATTTAAAACCATAGTCTTTGGCCGTACTCTAGTGTAATAAAATTTTATGTATCAAGACCATAAAAATATGAACATGTTTATTATATAGAATAATTAACTTTATTTCATTTTGTATTACAATATTAATGTTTTTTTCAATTATATCCAAATTTTATTTTCTGGAAATATTCATATTCAATTGAGGGATTTATTTTTCTTACATAATGGATTTTAAAATAAATAATATTTCAAATTATAAATATTATTAAATAATATATATTAATTATAAAATAGAAATAATTTTTATGTTCGGAATTGTACTTTTTATAAGGGATTTCCAGAAACCCAGCTTTTTCAAGTAAACAATGAATATTATTTTAAAAGTGAAAATTAAATAACATGAAAAAATATTTTTATATAAGGAATATTTATTTTTTAATATTAATATGAAATTATATAGTGGAGATTTTTTCATAATTTTTTGAGACAGTCGAATTTTTTTGTTAGAAGTTAAATATCGTATAAATATACGGTTTGCCTATAGAATCAGAATGAACCTAAAATTGTGTAATAAACACTATAATGGGTATAATTTTACAATTAAAATTTAACAAAAAAAAAATTTATTTTAATTTTACTTTCATAATTTTATAATTCATTTATGAATCCTCCAAAATATTTAATTTATTTTGGACATTTAAATTCACTTATTTAAAAGTCTTGCTCACCTTAACATAAGAAAGGATGTTCTTTTAATTTGATATTCCAAGTTTAAAAAGAACTTATAAAATGAACTCCCCCTTGGAATAAATCATAATCAAAATCCATGTAATTGTTTTTGGTGATGAATATTTTATTTTATAGAGTCTTAAACCTAAATATTAATGAAATCCCTCTAATTTCCTAATTAAATCCAAAAATCACTCTATTATCATCACTAAAATTTTTAAAATAATGTGAATTATCTATCCTCCACTATTTATAGTTCTCTTAAGGAGTCCTAAACTCTAAATAATCCCATTTTCAGGATTTTTGGTGGTACACAAAAAGTAAGGGTTCTTTCCTTTCTCATCACTATCAAAGATTCTTTGTATTGTTATGAGCTATTATTTTCACTTAAAAATAATATTGTATGACTTCACTCATCCCCTATAGTTTTCTTATTATTTATAAATTATTTTTGAACCCTTTTATATCATAATCCCTCCGATGTACACCGATTATAATAGAAAATTTTCATAAACATAATTTTCATTCATTTACTCCTCAAGTTTAATAATTATCATATGCATTATTTTTATAATGATAAATAAGTGTACATGTCCTTACATGTCCCTATTACTATCAATTTCATGTTAAATTTATTATATACACGTTTCACTCTCATCAAAAGAAATTATGAATTTTTATGTGACGATGTTATACTGCCCAACATTCCCCATGAAATTCGATGCCCATCCAATTCTATATTGAATACAGTATCCATTTCATATCAATTTTATTATATTTTTTCACATATAAAATATTATTTTTTACTTATATTTATTTATACCACACTCCATGATAATGGAATAATTTATTATGATTAAATAATCTATGATTTATTATCAAATTTGAACAATTTCAAATGAGAATGAAATGAAAGTGAAATGTGTGCCCTGAATTATATAACTCTCCAATAAATTTTCCAATGTGTCTTATCAAGATATTTTATGTTGGGACAAGGATGTTACTAATTTAATTATTATTATTATTCCACCATGATGTCTTGTCTGTTTACCCTTGGCCTATAATGTTTAGTTTTTTGTTGTTTCCAAATTTTCCATGTTATTATTATCAAGATATATAATTCATTATTAGTCAAGTTCTTTTATTATTAATTGATATTCAGGGGGTAAAATTTATTATTATCATCATGTTATTCCATGAATATTCCCTTATTAAGCATTAATCATTGCCCTTTTTTTATGTATTTCCCCAGGTTATCCAATGCAGTTTTAATCTCAATCATGTTAATGATTTTTTCAATTATTTGTTGTAATTTAGGCTTAATGTTGTAATGTGATGTACCTAGTTCCCAAAGAGAGTATAATTATTGATAGTTCCTATTAAATTTAGTAAAAGTTTCTGTAATTAAATATATTTTTAATGTTTTATAATGATATTTTTTTATATAGTTTGAATTTGTTGAAAAGTATAGATATTTTCGGATTACAATTAGATAACGTTTCCAATTTCTATAAGGTTAAGACTATGTATAATATATATATATATATATATAATTTGTTCAGTATATATTATGTTTTTTATCAAGAAAATACATATTTTATTGTTTCATAAAGTTGGAATGGTTCTGGTATAGATGTACATCAGTGTAACAACACCAACAAGGTGTTGTGGGCCTGACTCTGGATAACTTGGTACATGAAAACGGGCCCTACATTGCAACTAGTATGAAAATACTTAAGGATATGTTTTGGTAGTTCATAATTTTAGTATGAAACATTATTATGGGAGTATAAAAATTCTCCTCTTAATATATGATAGGAGATGAACATGGATTACAAATACTAAATCCTAATAATCCACATGTTAAAGAAATATGTTTATATGTTGAGTTAAAAATTTAATGAATTAAAATTCACATTTTTGTGTTTAAAAGTTAAATATAATCATACATAATTTTAGTTTTATTCTATTTAATGGGATGAAATAGGTGTAATCTGGTAAACAGTTAATTTGAAGGGCATTGTGATGACTACCCCAATGGCATGCCCAACCCGATGGGAGCTTGAATCACATACTTAATGATGATAATCTATCTTCTGACTCAGGTTATGAATAACATCCTAGATCTGGAGGAGAGTCCAAGACCCCTAATAGAGATCGAGCCACATTAAATAGAGTATGGAATCAAAGGCCTCCAACTATCAATGGGCCAATTTATGACTTATTCCAGGAATAGTGGGTCAACTCTATTGATAATATATTATCTATATAATAATGTTTTGAATAAGATAATATATTTATATACATTTAATTAAAATACGGTGAGGATAATCACCAGTCTACATTGATAAGAAATATATCGTATTATGTATAAGTCGAAGAAATGGTGTGTTAGTATTTTCCGAATATTTATTTCAATAAATAATTTATTCTCATACTTTATCATATAATGTCCCATATTTCCTTCCCTAAAACAAAACAATTGAAAAATCTATTGGGGAATATGAGAAGTACTTAAAAAATAATGAACGATATGCCTCCAGGATTGTTGTTACCCCTAAGTACAATGTTGACTATTTATTTTATGGTATATAACAAAGCCTATAGAAATCCCTATTAATATGTGACTATGATAGCTATGTGGATAATTTTTTATATTCACTAAATGTTGAATTGGTGATAATTGAATCTGATGGGAATCATGGGGATAATAAGAATAGTGTGGAGTTAATTTTTTTTATTATGATTGAGAGATCTAATGGTTCCATGAAAATCAACATCCACCAATCTAATGGTGCAAAATGAAGAACAATATAAATTCTCCGAAGGGGACAATGAAATGAATTAGGTGTGGGAAGGAAGAGAACCTAGATATTGATTTCCAGTAAGAGAAACCTACTACTATGATGGAGGAAGGGAATTCTATTTTCAACCCTGAACATATTGTTCATTTATAAAAATTCAATTATATATCTACCCTTTCAAACAAAATAAATAATCAATGTGTTTGGAGATAAAAAATATCATCCCTAGTAAAAAGGGTGAGATTTTTCATTCACTACTACCAAAATGAAACCTGAAAATGAAGTTGTGATAGGTACTCTGGTTATTCTATTAGTAATTATGAGCATACATTTTTTTATTATGGTTCTATACATTCCATCATATCATGAAAGTTTACTAGAAATATTACAATACCACAAAAATCATGGAGGTAGAGATGTTAATGAAGATAGAGAATGGGGAAATTATTACATCAAAATTTTAGATATCCTCCCCAATCAAAGTGTTTGGGTTGAATTTACCATAAGAAATTATAATATTTACTTTGTTGGGTTTTTATTAAAATTCTTGGAATTAAATGTATTTACCTATATAGAGCCATCATATATTTCATTGATAAATAAATAATTCTCTGTATTTCAATTCCTCAACATGTTCGGTTTAAATTCATAGATAAGAATGAAAATTCTTTAACACCACCATCTCAAGAAAGGATATTATTTCCCTATGAAAAAAAATATCTAGAATAATGTATTGAGTCCATGGACGTAATCATCCTTCAATCCATGCCCATAGTGGGGGAATACAATGTTGTGTTTCTCGATGTATTGCCTGGTGTTCCTCCAAGATGGGAGGTTGAATTTTTTATCGATATTATATGTGGTGTATTACCATTATCCAATACAAAAAATAGAATGTATTTTTTATAACATGAGTAGATGAATAATCAAGTACATGATAATCTAGATGAAGGTTTCATATTCCCTAGTGCATTACCATGTGGTGAATGAGTCCTCTTCACTGAGTTGATGAATAGGTCAATGTTCCCTTTCAACGACTATCATGAGATCATCATGATAAAAATTCAAAACATGTATACTTTTCATTAGATTGATGACTTCTTGGATCAAATACTTGTTGAAATATCTGTTTTCATGGTGGATCTATGGTCCAGATATTACCATATTATGGCGATGAATTAGGATATCCACAGAAATTATTTTCGTACATTATATGGGCCCTATAAATTCAACATAATGAATTACAAACTCATTAATGATTCAATAATCTTCATTAACACGAATAATAAATCCTTTAAAAAATATCTCAACAATTTTTTTGGTAGTATTTATATATGATATTCTAGTGTACATAAAATCTATGGTGGATCAAGAGTAGAATATGAATATTATGCTAATGACCATGTGAATGGAAATTATTTATTAAAGTTGCAACAAATGTGAGTTATTATTAAAGGGAGTATCCCTCTCTGGGAATATAACAAAAACTATTTGGGAATCTATAGAAAATTTGAAAATAATAGATGTTATATTATGGATTAGTCCCACATCTGTGATATATATCTATAGTTTCCTATGGTTGTCTAGGTATAATAGCATATTCGTCATAAATTTATCACGATTGAAAAACCCTCTCTACAAAATACCTCATAAGGGTTTCAATTATTCATGGAATATTTAATGTGACTAAAGGTTTATAGTGTTTAAAATGAGGCTTATCACTATTCTTGAAATTATACTGATGTCAAGGGGATATTTTTTGGGGTATTAATCGATTCCTCAAAAATGGTTATGGTTTTTTATAGATGGAAAATTATGGAGTCTTTTCCTGTGCTTCGTGGAAGATTAATGTTCATGAATAGAACAACCCAACACATGATATTTAATTGGATGCAGTAACTTTTTCATTAAATTTTTTTGTGCATTATCTCTTTGGGGAGAATAATGAAATATATATGGATAACAAATGTATCAATTATATATTCACACAAAATGATCTTAAAATGACACACCAATGAATGTTGGACATGATCAATGACTATGACTGCTCAATCCACAACCATCAAGGGAATGATTTTAATATTTATAATGTTTTCTGAAAATATGATTCATAAATTCTATAAGTGATGATAATTTAGTGGGATCTAATCAACATAGATATGTAATGGATGTACAAGGAAATCATAAAGGAAGGACAATCATTATTCCTTCTAAAATTTATTTTTCAATCATATCTTCAAGAGTGGTTAAATGATGATCTATGTGTTGATGTGGGAATTCAGATGAAATTGGAAGATATAAGGAAAGGTAAATCCAAAAAGGTTTATTTATATGGTGATGGTATTGTGATATATTAGTCAAGACAATTTATACCGCCACATCCTGAGTTAAAGAAAGAGGTATTATATGATGCACACAGCTTAACCTTCCCTATCAACCTAGGATTCCCAATTATTTATATAGATATTAAAAAAAGTATTTGTGGGATAAAATGAAGAAGTATATCACATAATATACATCATTATATATTTTATTTATGTTAGTTAATGTTGAATGATAATAATCTAGGGGTATAATGCAGTCATTACACATAGCTATATGGAAATTAGACAAAATCACAATGAAAATATTCACTAATATTCTAAAAAATTCTAGGGGGATTAATTATAGATGGGTAGTTATGGATCATCCAAAAATGTATACACACATTATTTCATTACGAGAGGAATTATATTTGGATCTACATGCATAGATATAAATTAGGGTAGTTTTCAGGCTACATGGACTGTCACGACCCCCTCCCCACAAAGTGTACCCCTCCTGGGCCGGAAATGTGAGAATATAGATAATGACCCCCCGAGTCCCGCCTCCAGTAGGCCCCGGGTTGGCGACTAGCATTGAAGGTATAATACACACACAAATGGGAGGCATTACCCTCTAAGAGAACACGTGCAGAACAGAGAGATAGAATAGACTCCAACCAACTCCAACACATAACTGAAATATAAAAGAAACCCATGTACATATATGAAATGTCATGTAAAAAATACTACAAATGAAAGGGGAAACTAAAAGTACGCTAAAAGAAAGTAAAACGGCAGCGACCACAAGCCCAAACAGCTCCTCCTCCAACCGCAAGCTCGTAGTAACCAGCTTGATCTACAACCTGCTCCAAGTGACCTGAAAAACAGTTTATATATACATAGGGTGAGTATAACAGTATACTCAGTAGGATCCTCCCCAAGCCTCTCGTGCAAAAGTAAAGAAAGCATGCTAAATCCCAGTGAACAATAAGTGAAACTAACTCGTCAGTTTAACTAAGTTCCCAACCTCACCATGGCTACTATCACCAAGTAACACATACATGAATATAGAATATAGTAAAGAATATCAAGGGTACCCAACTACTACTTCCCCACTGTTTTTCCACTTTTCCCCAACGACATACGTCATGTGCATCTCTCTCCAAAGGCTTGCCAACAGACACC
Organism: Viscum album; assembly: GCA_963277665.1. Taxonomy (NCBI): domain Eukaryota; kingdom Viridiplantae; phylum Streptophyta; class Magnoliopsida; order Santalales; family Viscaceae; genus Viscum; species Viscum album. The sequence goes on from OY728135.1 coordinate 2,031,402,365, forward strand.
TGGGCTAAGCTCCACAATCTGCACCTCGTGCACCACAAAGGCTTTCTCGCAGACACCTGGGCGAAGCACCACACCTTCCTCACAACCAAAAGTAACCATGTATTTTCTGAGAGCCACCACAGCTCGCATAACGTGTATCATACGTCGTGTATAATACCTCAATCCATTACAGCCCATACTCCAAGTAAGGATCCTCAAGACATTATATCCTATACACGTTACACCTATAGAATCCCATATGATACTATATCTAGAATATATGTTTGTGAATAACCAAAAGATATTATTGCCCTCTACACACAAATATGGGGTAACTAACCATTGTGCCTCATGGCACAAGTATCTACCAAGAGAAGAGAGCGGGGACAAAGGGGGTAGTCAGCCATTCGTCCTCCCATCAGAATGTTGGGGAAAACACCCCCACTGGGCTCAGAATCCCCGGGGTGTCAGTTGACCTTACCGACAGGGTGGATTAGCATATAGAAACACAAAAAATATAGAATATATATTTAACTCACATCCACACTATGGGCATTACCTAGTCTTATATACAACCACAGCTAACGTCTCTCAGACTCTAGGCTGCTAATTCTAAGACTAGGTCTCTTATAAGCACACAAACATTTGAAGAGATTTATTAGATTACTCCATTCTCATTTAATCAGTTCCACTGTACATTAATTAATTTTTTAAACATTAATTAAGAATGAAGAATTCCACATTACACTGAATTGGAATCACAATAAAAAACAACTGCTCCTTTTAAGATTCACATCACCTTTAAATTCCAGTATCTCCATCCCAGTCGATTTTCACCATTTAACCAAACATTCATTACAAAATTACTTTTCCATATTCCTAGGAATTCTAAAAAAGCATCCTAAGCTTCTAAAAACAAAGGAGGCTCAACACGGTGAGTAGATATACTACCCGTCGAGTCTTTTCTGCCTATAGAAAGAGCATAGACCCATTCTCCCTAGAGAGGATAAACACGGAAAGCACGTGGCATACCCCGCGCGTCTTCGCCTCCTTCAGAAGAAGGGTAGGAAGACCAGCTGCCTTGAGCAGTGGGGAAAAGAAAAGCAGATTAACATTCAATGAAACCAAAAGCATCCAACAACCACATCCATCCCATTCCATCATCCCTGGTGTCCTCCCTAACACCCACATGCATAACTGATGCATATCGCCACTCTAGGCGGCATCCACTGCCATAACCACAGGGCCTATATGCCTCCACATATCAAAACACCCCTCCAGGGTCACATCATAGCTCAAGCAGCAGAAAAACAACAATCACAACCATGGGCTATTGACCCTTTAGCAAACAAGAGGGTAACTCAGAACCCTTTTAGAAATTCCCACATAATCTGTTCTTTAATCCATATTGAATTGGCTGATTTGTTATTCGTAGGTTCCAATCACGGATACCTAATCAGTAAGCTATCACAATTAAATATCCATGCTTTCTTCCCTAATTTGATTATCCTCAAATTAGAACAACTACAAAAACTGCAATAACCAGATTAATTTACATGCCTCTTTATCTTTATCCAATTAATTAACAATTAATTATGGCTTTAATTTAATTATCAATTTCTATCATGAACGAACAAAAAATCAAAGAAAACATAGATATCACTATATCTAGGAAAACATGAGCAAACCGTTATCATGGTATAAAGCAACAACATTTGGTCAACCAATTATTTTAATCCAGTTCAAGTATTTAATTAGGTTAATTTCATTGTGATCCAAATGGGTAAATCATGCTAATTCTATGATTGCACATATACAATTAGAGAAGCCATGAATCCCCTACCTGGAAGAGTTCTTAACGTCATTTATCCACACAGTGGGTCACAATCCTCCTCCCGTGACAACTTATTGGAAAGATTGACTGACACAGTTCGGTTGCATCCAATACATAGCAGAACCAATCATAGGAATAAAGATTGATTATGCAACTCCTACGGAAAGGATTGAAAGGTTCTAGTGCCTCTTTCTTGAGAACAAAGGGAATGAATAAGGGAGAATGATATATCGTCCCTTTTTGAAGATTTAATGGGGCGACGATTTAAGATCCGGTTAATTCTCCATTAAAAACGGTTCGTATTAACCCACGTGGTTTGACCAAGTAAAACATTCCAAGCCTTAGGAATAATTATTATAGGATTTATGACATTTGAATCGGCCTTAAGAGTCCTTAAAATAAGGCTTTAAATGTATTTTACATCAAAGGAAATGTCAAAAGGGGAAAAACTGTAGGAGTCTGGAAACACTGTTCACCCACCATTATTGTACATGAAACCGATCTGTGAAACCGATCTGTCAGACCGATCTATGAGACCGATCTGTGAAACCGGTCTATGAAACCGATCTGTGAAACCGATCTGTTAAACTGATCTGTCAGACCGATCTGTGAAACCGATCTGTGAAACCGATCTGTGAAACTGATCTGTGAAACCGATCTGTGAAACTGATCTGTAAAACAGATCTGTGAAACCGATCTGTCAGACCGATCTGTGAAACCGATCTGTCAGACCCATCTGTGAATCCGATCTGTCAGACCGATCTGTGAAACCGATCTGTCAGACCGATCTGTCAAACTGATCTGTCAGACTGATCTATGAAATCGATCTGTCAGAACGATCTGTGAAACCGATCTGTCAGACCGATCTGTGAAACCGATCTGTGAGACAGATCTATGAAAGCGATTTGTTAGACCGATCTGTGAAACCGACCTGTGAGACCGATCGGTGAGACTGATCTGTTACTGTTCATAAAACTGGAAACACTATTCACAGAACTGGAAATTTGGCAAAGTGTTGGGGATAAGTCCCCTTGACCTCCCGGAACACCTCCAACACCAAAATTTCACAAAGTAATGGACAAGAGAGGTCCGGGCCATGACATTAGATACCTATCAAAACATTCTCGTCCTTGAGAATTAAAAACCAACCCAGAATAAAAGAGGGGTCTGAACAACCACCCCATAAGATACCTCTCAGGGGAAAACCACCATGAGTTGTTCAAAAGCTGGAACAAACAATCCATATCCATACCATTCAAACATAACACCACATGAAAAGTCCATAAATAAAACATGAAAGGTCCAACCACAAAGAAAACATCATTACATGAATGTAGATAAACATTAAACAACTCTGGGTATTGAGCACGTATCTGTGACTCACCCTCCCAGGTACTCTCCTCCATGCCACCATGTCGCCACAAGACACAAACTAAAGGGATAGAAAGCCCACGCAACACCTTCTCCTTGTGGTCTTGGATTTCCACAGGTCGTTCCTCGAAGGTTGCATCATCATCAATATCGATCTCTCCCTAATCGATAACTTCAGATTCATCTTGAAGATAACGATGGAGCTGTGATACATGGAAAACATCATTTATCCGACTCATATGAGGAGGAAGTGCTACTCAAAATGTCACAGCTCCAACACGAGCTAACACCTCAAAAGGCCCAACAAACCAGGGAGAAAGCTTACTTCCACGACCAAACCTTTGCTGCCCATGACGGGGAGTCACCTTCAGAAACACATGATCCCCAACATTAAACTCTAAGGGTCTCCATAATTGATCAGAATGTGATTTCTGACGATCCCGTGCTGTCTTCATCCTCTCACAAATCACCTAAACCATCTCTGCCGTATTCTGCACTAGTTCTGGTCCAAGAATTGATGACTCTCCAACCCTAGTATAGCACAACAGGGAACGGCATCACCAACCATACAAGGCTTCAAACGGTTCCATACCTATGGTAGAGTGAAAACTATTATTGTAAGCAAACTCTACCATGGGTAATTCCTTCATCCATGAACCTCCAAAATCAATAACACAAGAGCGCAGCATGTCTTCAAGAGTTTGGATGGTTTGCTCTGTCTAACCATCCGTTTGAGGATGAAAAGCAGTGCTAAGGCACAGTTGAAATCCAAAAGCATGCTGGAGACCTCTCCACACCCTAGAGGTAAAACAAGGATCTCGATCAGAAATGATCGTCCTAGGTACTCCATGAAGTCTTACCACCTCCTCTAGATACTGCCTCAACAAAACCTCCACTGAGATCGACTCCTTGATCGCTAGGAAGTGGGACGACTTTGTTAAACGATCCACTACCACCCATATAGCATCATGTTCTCCTGGAGCTCGAGGTAAACCTATAAAAAAGTCCATTGATATGTCCTCCCACTTCCACTGAGGAATCTCTAATTGCTAGAGAAGACCACCAGGAAAACTGTGTTCGACCTTCACCTTCTGGCAGACTAAACATCGAGACACGCACTCTGCAACCGTACGCTTCATCCCAGACCACCAAAACTAACTCTTCAAGGATCGGTACATCTTCGTCACACCAGGATGTTCTGCCAAGGGTGAACTATGAAACTCTTGGAGAACCGTCTCGCACATCGTCAAGGGAACAAAAATCCTATCATGATACAACACTCGGTGTTGTTCATCCTCCCACCAACCATCAGGGGCCTCACCACAAACAACTCTATCTCTCCAGACTTCCACCTCTAGATCACCCATCTAAGACTCTTCCACCTTCTGCATCAGGGATGACTGCACCGTCGTCTGGAAAAGACAACCTCTACCCCCAACTTCTCCCATATCAAGATTCAAAGCTGATAGCTCTTCCATCACTCTCCAGGAATCACCAGATTCACGCATAAGATCATTACGTGACTTTCGTCTTAGGGAATCAGCTACAACATTCCCTTTTCCAGGTGTATAAGATATTTCAAAGTCGTATTCTTGCAAGAACTCCATCCACTGACGCTGCCTCAAGTTCAAGTCACGTTGGGAGAAAACATACCTTAAACTCTTATGATTGGTGAAAACCACAAAGTTCTCACCAATGAGGTAATGTCTCCACAACTTTAGAGAAAACACCACAGCTGCCATCTCAGGATCATGGGTGGCATAGTTGAATTCATGGGGACGCAACTGCTGAGACCCATAAGAAAAAACTGACCTCTGCTGCATGAGAACAGAGCCTAGCTCCAGATGTGAAGCATCACAGAAAACATCAAACTGGACTCCCTCTGCTGGAAGACAAAGGACTAGATCACTTACCAACTTCTCCTTTAGATAATTGAAAGCTTCCTGACACTGATCAGTCTATATGAACGCTTGATCCTTCCTGGTCAAAGCTGTTAGAGGAGTCACAACTCAGGATAAATTGGCTACAAACCTCCTATAATAGCCTATGAGACCAAGGAAACTTCGCACCTCTGACACAGTCTTGTGAGATTCCCAAGACACCACTACTTCTACCTTCGACGGATCCACAAATACTCCCTGTTGGGACACAACATGCCCCAAGAAACGAACTTATTGAGCCCAAAACTCACACTTCGACAACTTCCCAAACAACTGATGTTTGCGAAGAACTCCCAAAATGGCTCATAGATGCACTGCATGCTCCTCTTCAGATGTGGAGTACACAAGGATGTCGTCGATGAAAACCACAACAAACATGTCCAGGAATTCACGGAACACAACATTCATCAACCCCATGAAAACAACTGGAGAATTCATCACGCCGAATGGCATTACAACAAACTCATAATGCCCATGACGACAACGGAAAGTAGTCTTCAGGATATCCTCATCCTTTACATGCATCTGATGATATCCTGACCGCAAGTCGATCTTTGAGAACCAACTTGCACCCTTTAGTTGATCAAAAAGGTCATCAATCCGCGGAATAGGATATCGGTTCTTTATTTTCACTTTGTTTAATCGAAGATAATCGAAACACAACCGCAAACTGCCGTCAACCTTTTTCACAAACAAAAATGGCGCTCCCCACGGTGGCACACTTGGCCAAACAAAACTGCACTACAACAGACCATAAATCTGAATATGTAGCTCTCGTAACTCAGAAGGGGCCATTCTATATGGAGACATAGAGATAGAAGACGCTACTAGCTGTAGCTCGATCCCAAACTCGATCTCTCTTCGAGGGGGTATGGATACAACCTCTTCTGGAAAGACATCAGGGTACTCTTATACGACCCTAGGAAACGCCAACTGTTGAACCTCTAAATAACTCAGCATCATCCCAGCCATCATGGATGATAATGATGGAAAACGCCTATGACTCATCTGAGGATCTCTCTCACCAACAAACACCACTTTCTCTCCATCTACATCAAAGAAAACAACCTTCTTCCTATAGAAATCCACAATAGCCTGCACCGAATACAACCAATCCATGACGAGTATGACATCACATGGTTGTATTCGTAAACATAGGAAATCTCCCCAATAGAGGTGTTGCCCCAACACTAGCTCACAGTCTCTACATACTTCAAACAAGTCGACTCGACCTCCAACTAGCGTAGTCAACGCCAAGGGAACTAAAAGCCTCTCTACCTCAAGTCCCAAAGCATGGACACGGGTAGGTGATATGATGGAGTGTGTTGCTCCTGAATCAAACAAGGCATACACCAAGGTAGAAAACAAGAAAAGGGTACCCCAAACGACATCTGGCTCGCCTGGGGCTGGAAACGCAAGAGCATGAAGCTGACCACGACCTCCTCCACAGCCTCTCTGACCCTGATGACGACCACCACCATGGCCGCGCTCTGCTCTCTGAGTATGGGGAGCATCATGGGGCTGTCCTCTGCCTGCTCCATCTACCCTCGGGTGATCTAAAGCTGGTGCAACCTGCTGCTACTGCCTCGGCTGGAACTGCCTCAACAGAGGAACCTGGAGCAGAGCACCCAGTGCACGATGACTGCTTCGAAAAGTCGGGCACTCCCACTGCTGATGATCACGACCACCATAAGAAAAACAACCGCCTGATCCTTTGGCATAGGTCTGAGAGTTGCTGCCTCCAGAGAAACGAGATGGAAAGGGCTGGGATCTATCCCCAGGTGAACGGAAACTCATCTGCCCTAAAAACCGGGAACCCCGGACCACAGCTCTTCTTCGTGAGGAATCATGACGATTCACCTCTCGTGAAGATCAGGTACTGGCCAAAGTCCTCACAACAACCTCTGTCGTCGCCAGCACCTCAAGATATGTATTTAGCATAAATGGGGTGACCTGGCGCAGGATCTCTGGATGCAAAGCCTCCTCAAAATGCCTCACCCTGGCCTCCTCATCTGGTAACAGGTCTGAAGCATATCGTAGAAGGTTCCTGAAATGGATTCCAAACTCTTGAACACTGGAGCTCCCATTTCGAAGGGTAAGAAGCTCCTGGAGACTGGACGCCTTCGCAGTCGAAGAAAGAAACTCGACTCTAAACCTATCTCGAAACTCCTCCCATGAGATAGTTGACTCCTCACGACCCCCGAGGAACAAGAACCACCACTTCCTCGCTTCTCCACACAACATCGTCACAATTAAAGACACCCAGTGTTCCTTCCGAGCATGAATCGAACAGAAGCCTATCTCGACCTCCTCCAACCAGTCTTTTGTGACTGCATCTGAAACGGAGCCCTCGTACTTCTGTAGACTATAGCGCTGAAACTCTCGGAGTGTCTTCCTCCAAGTGTCATCATCGTCAACCTCTACCCAGCGGCGATCTGCTGGAACAGCTTGCTGGGCATCTTCTGTGCAAACCTGATGAGAACGTCGACCTGGAGCCATACCTATAAAATAAAAATTGTTAGAGCTCCTAATCCGGGAATATGGAAGACTCAACATTAATTAATTAATTATTTTTTTTATTAATTTTAGGTTACCTACCCTATGGTCTACCCATTCAAACACAGGCGCAAAGAATAATGATGTATGATCCGTTCCTAGGTCTCTACCCTGCAACCAGTATCACTTTGTTTAGTAGCCATCGTAAACTTAAAGGTCCGTGCAACAGATCATAGGGGGCCCTAAATGCTTATGTCTCTGCCGGTCTCCAGTGTTTACCCTACTTTCTAAACATGAATGACACTGTTGCCCTACCATCCCATGCATCCTCACCTGTGCCTAACTCCAAACTCCATCCTATCCCTCAGCCAGACCACTGATACCACTATGTCATGACCCCCTCCCCACAAAGTGTACCCCTCCTGGTCCGGCAATGTGAGAAGAAAGATAATGACCCCCCGAGTCCCGCCTCCAGTAGGCCCTGGGTTGGCGACTAGCACCGATGGTATAATATGGACACAAATGGGAGGCATTACCCTCTAAGAGAACACATGCAGAACAAAGAGATAGAATAGACTCCAACCAACTACAAGTCATAACTGAAATATAAAAGAAGCCCAAGTACATATATGAAATTTCATGAAAAAAATACTACAACTGAAAGGGGAAACTAAAAGTGCCCTAAAAGAATGTAAAAAAGCAGCGACCACAAGCCCAAACAGCTCCTCCTCCAACCGCAAGCTAGTAGTAACCATCTTGATCTCCAACCTGCTCCAAGTGACCTGAAAAACAGTTTATATATACATAGGGTGAGTATAACAGTATACTCAGTAGGATCCTCCCCAAGCCTTTCGTGCAAAAGTAAAGAAAGCATGCTAAATCCCAGTGAACAACAAGTGAAACTAACTCGTCAGGTATACTATGTTCCCAACCTAACCATGGATACTCTCACCAAGTAACGCATACATGAATATAGAATATAGTAAATAATATCAGGGGTACCCCACTACTACTTCCTCACTGGTTTTCCGCTTTTCCCGAACGATATACGTCCTATGCATCTCTCTCCAAAGGCTTACCTGCAGACACCTGAGCTAAGCTCCACAATCTGCACCTCGTACACCACAAAGGCTTGCCCGCAGACACCTGGGCGAAGCACCACACCGTCCTCACAACAAAAAGTAACCAGGTAGTTTCTGGGAGCCACAACAGCTCGCATAACATGTATCATACATCGGGTATAATACCTTAAGCCATTACAGCCCATACTCTGAGTAAGGATCCTCAATCCATTATAGCCTATACACGTTACACCTATAGTATCCCATAGGATACTGTATCTAGAATATATGTGTGTGAATACCCACAAGCCATTACATCCCTCTACACACATATATGGGGTAGCTAACTGTTGTGCCTCATGGCACAAGTATCTAGCAAGAGAAGAGAGCTGGGCCAAAGGGTGTTGTCATCCATTCGTCCTCCCATCAGAATGCTGGGGAAAACACCCCCCCCCAGGGCTCAGAATCCACGGGGTGTCAGTTTCCCTTACCGAAAGGGTGGAGTAGCGTATAGAAACACAAAAATACAGAATATATATGTAACTCACATCCAAACTATGGGAATTACCTAGTCTTAGATACAACTGCAGCTAACGTCTCTCAGACTCCAGGCCGCTACTTCTAAGACTAGGTCTCTTATAAGAACACAAACTTTTTAAGAGCTTTATTAGATTACTATGTTCTCATTTTATCAGTTCCACTGTACATTAATTAATTTTTTAAACATTAATTAAGAATGAACAATTCCACATTACACTGAATTGGAATCACATTCAAAAACAACTGCTCCTTTTAAGATTCACATCACCTTTAAATTCCAGTATCTCCATCCCCTTGGATTTTCACCATTTAACCAAACATTCATTACAGAATTACTTTTCCATATTCCCAGGCATTCTAGAAAAGAATCCTATGCTTATAAACACAAAGGAGGCTCAACACGGTGAGTAGATATACTACCCGTCGAGTCTTTGCCGCCTATAGAAAGAGCATAGACCCATTCTCCCTGGAGAGGCTAAACACGGAAAGTAGGTGGCATACCCTGCGCGTCTTTGCCTCCTTCGAATGAAGGGTAGAAAGACCAGCTACCTTGAGTAGTGGGGAAAAGCAAAGCAGATTAACATTCAAAGAATCCACAAGTATCCAGCAACCACATCCATCCCATTCCATCACCCCTATTGTCATCCCTGACACCCACATGCATAACCGATGCATATCGCCACTCTAGGCGTCATCCACTTTCATAACCACAAGGCCTCCACGCCTCCACATATCACAACACCCCTCCAGGGTCACATCATAGCACAAGTAGCAGAAAAAAACAATCACAACCATGGGCTCTTAACACTTTAGCAAAAAGAGGGTAACTCAGAAACCTTTTACAAATTCCCACATAATCTATTCTTTAATACATATTGAATTGGCAGATTTGTTATTTGTAGGTTCCAATCATGGATACCTAATCAGTAAGATATCACAATTAAATAACCATGCTTACTTCCCTAATTTGATTATCCTCAATTTAGAACAACTACAACAACTACAATAACTAGATTAATTTACATGCCTCTTTATCTTTAGCCAATTAATTAACAATTAATTCCGGCTTTACGTTCATTATGAATTTCTATCATTAATGAACAACAAATCAAAGAAAATTTAGATATCACTACATCTAGCAAAATATGAGGGAAACCATTATCACGGTATAAAGCAACAACATGTGATCAACCAATTCTTCTAATCCGGTTCATGTATTTAATTAGGTCAATTTCCTTGTGATCCAAAGGGATAAATCATGCTAATTATACGATTTCACATATACAATTAGAGAAGCCATGAATCCCCTACCTGGAAGAGTTCTTGACGTCCTTTATCCACAAAACGAGTCACAATCCTCCTCTCGTGACAAATTATTGGAAAGATTGACCGACACAGTTCGGTTGCATCCAAAACAGAGTAGAACTAATCCTAGGAGTAAAGATTGATTATGCAACTCCTACGGAATGGATTGAAAGGTTCTAGCGCCTCTTAGTTGAGAACAAAGGGAAAGAACAAGGGAGAATGATATCTCATCCATTTTTGAAGATTTAATGGGGCGACGGTTTAAGATCCGATTAATTCTCCATTAAAAACGGACCGCATTAAACCATGCGGTTTGACCAAGTAAAAAATTCCAAGCCTTAGGAATAATTAATATAGGATCTATGGCATTTTAACAGTCCCTAGGAGTCCTTAAAATAAGGATTTAAATGTATTTTATGTCAAAGGAAATGTCAAAAGGGGAAAACTGTAGGAGTCTGGAAACACTGTTCACACACCGTTACTGTACATGAAACCGATCAGTGAAACGGATCTGTCGGACCGATCTGTGAAACCGATCTGTGAAACCGATCTATTAAACTAATCTGTGAAACCGATCTGTCAGACTGATATGTGAAACTGATCTATGAAACTGATCCGTGAAACCGATCTGTGAAACCGATCTATCAGACTGATCTATGAAACCAATCTGTCAGACCAATCTGTAAAACCGATCTGTCAGACCGATCTGTGAAACCGATATGTCAGACCGATCTGTGAAACCGATCTGTCCGACCGATCTGTCAAACCGATCTGTCAGACCGATCTGTGAAACCGATATGTCAGACCGATCTATGAAACCGATCTGTGAGACCGATCTGTTAGACCGATCGGTGAGACTGATCTTTTACTGTTCAAAAAACTGGAAACACATTTCACAGAACTGGGAATTTGGAAATGCATTGGGGATAAGTCACCTTGACCTCCCGGAACACCTCCAACACCATAATTTCACAATGTAATGGACCAGAGAGGTCCGGGCCATTACATGGACTACCACGATTGATTTTATCAGATTGAGTTCAATGAATCAACTCAATGTTCTACAATAGTCTCAACCATGCATTCAAAATAGAGTTGAACTTCATCCTATAATTTCACCCTCAAATAGATTTCCAATCTATGTATGCTATACAGACACTTGAATACATGTTGAGAGAATTCACGATGGACTTCAATAGAGGATGGGATCTACATCTTCCTCTGTTTGAGTTCACTTACACCAATTGTTCCCATGGGAGCATCCTAACGGCTCCCTATGAAGCCTTATATGGAAAGAGGGGAAGGACACCTACATGTTGTTATGAAGTTGGGGGAAAACATCAATGTCCTAAAACTATTGAGAAAATAGAGGAAAAGTTTAATACCATTCATGTGTACAGAAATGATGCTATGAGTCTATGAAATAGTTGTGATGACAATCATTGATGAGACATAGAGTTTGATATTATAGACATGGTTTTATTATGAATATCTCAATGTAATAATGTGATTATATTTGTGAATAAGGGAAATAATAGTGCAAGATACATCGTACACTTTGAGATCATTGATCACATCAGTGCGGTTTCTTATCAACTTTCACTCCCACCTATCCTATCTCAAGTTCATGAGGTATTCCATGTATCACTATCGAGAAATACATACCATAACACTAACATGTACGCAATCCATGGGTTACACTATTTGATAATTATATTTCCAATGGGGATAAGTTGCTGAAATCATATATCTTATATACAATGTTCGCAAAAATAATAAAATAGATGTTTTTAATGTGGCATGGAGAAACATCATGTTTGAAGAAGCATTGTGGTAACCAATAGAAGTTATGAGGTTGAATTACCCTTGTATATTTTAATGGGGATTGAAATGAATATTTTGATGATGAAATGTCTCAAGAGGGGAAGAATGTAATGACCCATAATATTTTAAATGAATTTTCCCTTTGTGATTTAATTAAAAACATTAATTTGTACTATGTTTATAGAAATAATATGCACATCATTGGTTATATCATTATATTTAATATATGGTTACAAGTATTACCAAAATTAATATAGTTGTTTAACAATGATAACATGATTAATATAAATAAAGGTCTTTAAAAAATCTATTCACCACAGTTAAAGGATGTGTTCGGATCCTAATATAGGATTGTACTCTCTAAATCCCATTTATCAGAGGTTACGAGGGAGATAGAATCATTTGCACTTTCCCAGAATAATCCAATGATAATATCAAACAATTTTAGTAAGAGGGAAACCATTTAAGGAAGACATTAAAGATCATCGTGATCACATCCCAATCCATGTTCGCCAAACGACCCCAGGAAAGCCTCACTATTTCACACCTTAAATTTAGGTTGTATTCTACTATAACAAGAGGATATGTATTAAGAAAAGAATAATATGAATATTTATATTGTATATACTGTAGATTTTTTTTATTGATCCTTTATAAATTATTTTTGATGCAATTAAAACCAATTATATATTAATGTAATATTCAAATTCTATTAAGGGATTTTTGATGAATTAATGGAATATGTAAATAAATGGTATTTTAATAAAAATTTTCTATTAAATAATTCTTGTTAATTATAAATGGTCATATTATGTATATGAAGAGAAATAAAGTTATTATAAGGGATCAAAACTGTTGTTGTAAAAAACCCATCATTTTTCAATAAAGGTAGAATAATATTTTAAAATAAAAAATAAAAATATTTAAAAATTAATTTAGTTTAAACGAATATTATATTTTAATCAGAACATTAAAATTATATAATGAGGTTTTTTACATAATTTTTTTATCCAATGAAATTAACGGGATAGAATCAAAAACAGTATAAATATAATGTGTGTTTATGACATCATAATGACCCAAAATGATATAATAAGTACTATAATTGGTATCAATTTCTAAATATATAATTTCTACATAAAATAATATGATTTTATATTTACATGATTAATTTTATAAAGACATTATGAATCTTCCAAAACATTTAATATATTTTAGATTATTAACATCACCTATTTAAAAGTGTGACTCACCGCCATATTAGAAAGGGAATTATTTTCATAATTTCGGCCACTTTCATAATAAATAAATGAAAAACACTCACCTTTGGAATTATCCATTAACAATAACAATGAGGTATTTTGTGCTATTGATCATTTTATTTTGTAGAGACCAAACCCTAAATATTAATGGAATCCAGCACATTTTCTTATATACACCCACACAAGATCCAACTTCTCATCACTTAAAATCATTGGATAACTTCTCTAACAAATACTATCATCTCTATTATCATCCCATGATACAATAATATCTCAAGTATCCTCTTTTCAATCTTATGGAGCTTTGCATTCAAATAATGGTTCTTTCTTTTCTCATTATTATCAAACATTAATTATCTTCGTAGGCCATTTAATTTTCAATTAATAATTATGTGTTATAATTTCAAAACCCCCCATACATATCTTATTATGTATAAATGATGATATTACCATTTATATCTCATTAATCCCTCCCATTTATACCTATTACCGATACAAATATTCTTAAGTATCATTTTCATTCTGTATTTCTTCATACATATTTATTATCGCATTCCTTCTTTATCTGACTCTAAATTCATGAACAAGTACATTATATTCCCTATTACATTAGAAATTTTCTAAAATTTATAGAGACCAATTTTTATTCCATGAACTCATTTTATGAATTTTTTAATGATGTCGTTATTCTTCCAAATTGTTACTACAATTTTCTATGCCAAACCTGCTGTGTACTAAATACCGTACACATTTCCTATTAAGAGTTATCACATTTGTGCAAATATATCATCCCATTATAGAATTATATGTATTGGTTTCACAATAATTCAATGTGTAATAATATATTATTTTGAATATATCCTGGCTTTCTGATCGATTTAGAACACTTAGGCATGACAATGAAATTAAAATCACGAGTGCACTTGAAAATACATAGTGCTCCAGTGCGTTGTGTATTTTTTAGTATCATAATATGTCAAGTTGGGATTGGGGTGTACATGACTACTTTATGTTACATTTTCACCGTTATGTCATGGAGGATTTTACTTTACCTAATATAAAAGATATTAATTTGTTACAACATTACCCAAGTTTTGATTGTCATGAAATATCATGCCTAATTATTTCTATTACTTTATTCCTCACTGACATACATTGTCTAAAATGTATTATTATCTTCATGTTATTCCATGTTTATTACCTTACTCTACATTATGTCTCGCCCCATTTATATGTATTTCCCTAGGTTATGCAATATTCATTTAGTCTCCATCATTTTAAAGAAGTTATCAATAAAGATTTTGTAATTCATTATTAAATTTGTAATGAAATATATCTAATTACAAAATAAAATATACTACTCAATATTTTAAAATGTATTAATTATAATTTTATTCAATTATATCTATTATTGGTGTTTAATAATGAAAACGATTGTTCTACATATTTGATAGTCATATATTGTGATAAATTATTAAAAATAATCAAAGAATCATTCACTCTAGAAATTCTCCCATTTTAGTTTTCATCAACACAATTATGTTAAATTCAACATTATCATTTTTCATTCTAGTTCAATCCATTGAATAAAACACCAGATAAATCTAATTGAAACAATATACATATTAAAAAACTACATGTTCATCATAAATTAGTTATGTTATTTGTAAATCATGAAAAAATATTTTCAAATGATGAAACATTTTATTGGACCAATATCATTAATTTTCATTATCAATTTAAACTATGCTTCAGGTTTATAAAGATTTTATGAAGTTAGAGTCATAAGCCATGGCAGTGTCAAACGTATTTTATAGGATTTGTTGTTTCCCTACACCATGTGATGATCAAGTAAAGTTCAACTCACCCCTTTCAATGTAATCACCCATAGGTACAACTATGTTAGAGCATCATCATCTTATAGTATATAGAAAAGAATGTATATTCCATGAAACTACATTATCTAGTATTCATAAAAAATCATATATAATTTTATATACCTATAATTATAATCACACATATATCTATATATATATCATAATACATATCTAATGATATATCCATAAGAGTAAACCTGGGTATCTCACAACTGATTTCCTAACATATTTTCAAATTTTTAATATATGATTTTATACGATACCCATTTTATTGAAAAAATCATATAATACATATATATGAAATAAAAATAGATGATATTTGATGAATGATTTAACAATCTATGTCATAATTTTTTTTCTCTAATTCCATTTATAAATTGGTCACATAAACAAAATGGACATTAGGATAACTATATAATATCCCACATAATTATTATTATGTAGAATATTATTAACCATATAATTGTTTATATCACACTCCATAATTTTTGGAATGACAAAAATCGGGAATTGAATGAATGGTTAATTAGTAAGTGTAAACACATGAGAATACATTTTATGACAATATAACCACAAAATAAAATTATAAGTGTATGATACCATGAAGAAATCATAAAAAGATCATACACAACCTCTAATAGATCATAATCACGTGTCATGGAATAATATTTCCCCATTACAAATTAAATTAATCTTAATAGTGTAAAATTATCATTATTAATTTATCATAACCTAATAACATAATTCTGGTTCATAAACATAGTTATAAATACAATTTCATTTCACATGGTTGATGACCGATAAAATTAAATGTAGTGGATTAGGACTCATCCCCTATTTCCCACTATTTATTAATTCCATCAATCAATTACACACTTTATATTAATCAATTTGACAACTACACCACTATGGATCAATACCTTTAACTTGTTTCTCATTAATATTTCTTGTGTTTTAATGATTTACCCAATGTTATGTAGGGAGATATAATTCCTAGCCATAAAATAATGAAAACCATATATATGTGTTTCACATGTTTATAAAAAATCTATATATCATAATATGAAAAATATGTTTAGAAAAAGCACTGTAGAGTAACTCATGGAGGGGAAACAAATTTTATAAATATTTTTCCTCATATAATCAAACCATATAATGAAATAACTAATATTTTATAACTAGACAATATCTGTTGAGAAGATTATTTAGCATCAATTTAAGGATTATAGATGGAATAAAAATCACTTGTAACATAAATATATGATTTATAATTAAAAATAACTTATAAAATGTCAATTACTAAATAATCAATATTTGTAAAATTAAATTTATCGAATTTTAGATCCATAAAATAATTTGGAAATAGTTATTATTAAAATAAACAAGATAAAATATAAATAAAGATTCAAATAATATAATTTTCAGTTTGGTGGGGTATTATGTTTTTGTCATACACATGATAAAAATGATTTCATTTATATTTTTAGTAAAATATAAATAGGCCATGTTTATAATGTAAGAAGTTTATTGACTTAAAAAGTAGTGAAATAAGTAAAACATGGTTAAAAAATTCATTAAAAATCATTTTTGAAAAATTCAAATAATTATTGAAATTATTATTATAAAATATAGAGATAGATGAAAATTGTGTTTCAACCAGAGTGAATAATGAAGAAAATTTATCTGAAATACATTTTTTCATTCAATAATCATTTATGAGTGTAGATTTATCTTATATAAATAACCAAATTTTACGAAATTTAATGATCCAAGAAATAGTAAATCATACTAAGTTCTTTAAATAAATTAATTTTTATAGGAATAAAGAATAAAGTCTTGAATCAATGATAAGATTAGTAGTTTTGGTGAACTAAATATTTAAATAATAAAATTTTCTATTTTTATTTAAAATATTACATAACAAGTAACAAAAAAATATTTAAATCCTTTAAAATTCATTAAAATATATGTTCATTGCATAATAGGTAATAAAAACAAAATAAGTGTGAGCTCAAATGATCAGTATGGGTTATGTACTATGAAATCTATAATGAATCAATATTAATAATCAACATTGAAATTTAAATAAATTAACATACCATAAATTTAAATATCAGGATTCTCATAGTATGATAAACGATATTCAATATTTTAATGTTAATAATAGATTACACTTTCCATTTAGTTAGTAAATTTTTAATTAAATGCATACATAGATAATATTAGATTTAAAATATCGTGCACAATAATAAGAAATAAATTATATAACAAATAATTTCATAAAAATGTTTTTCATGTTTCCTAGGAACATAATACCTTTATCATCATGATATATTTTGAATAAATTTTAAGACTACATGGTAAAAAACTATCTGATTAAGAAAACTAGTTCAACTCATTAGGCTATGGATGGATCGATGTGTTATATATAAGCTAGAATCGCCCATTTCATGTGTGTCCAAAAGATTAATCATATATTAGCTAATAAATTTATTCCATTAATATTGTTCCCTATCATAAATTTCCCATACCGAGTAAAGGATATTGAATTATCAATATTTACTCTATTAATCAAATATTAGAAAATTTAGACACCATATGTAAAAATCATATACGATTTTGGGAAAAATAATATGATTAAGAAAATACTATTTTTATTTTATATTCATGTAATTTATAATCATAACTTATCAACAAAAACTATTTCATCCAATAGAAAGATATTAACATAAAAAAGTGATATTTCCTAATAACCATTACTTATATATAATTTTTGAGTAAAATCGCCTTTGTTGAAATAATTCAACTTACCAAATAAAATTACACTAATTATAAATAAATAAATATATTACAAGGAAATTTGGAGTTATATACACTATATAAATATTTTTTCTGTATAATAACTGTAAAATATTGGCAGAATGTAAATTGAGATGAAATATATTACTTAATTATTTATTTATGTTGAACATGAATTGACATCAAGGGTATTAGTTAGAAAGATTCTAATAACTTACACCAGAACCATATTAATATTTTATGATATCATATATGATCCTTTTGAAAAAATTTATCACCCTTTTCTGAAAATATATTCATTATCTTCAATGTTCTATGTGATAATTTTTTTATTTTCTCATTTTTATGTTTTCATTAAAACAATATGACTCTTGCATATTATATATAGTTTTAACATATCCAGAATAATAATAATTACATAATAATAACATTTATTCATAACTTATACTTTAATGAACAACTATAAAAGATGATTTTCAAAATTGACGTATGTTAAGATCCTTAAAATGGTTTGCCGCAAATATCGATGAGTAAGATTTCGATTTTTTGACAACAATTATAGAAATATGGTATGTACCAAATTGTCATTATGGACTTATAATAATGTTATATATAACAAATTATTTTTTAAATAATTTTTAAAATACCATAGATGTTTTTTGGTGATGAAAATTGATTTATAATGTTACAAGATGGTGGTATTCCACACATAAATAAATCACATTATCGTCTTGAGTGATTCAGAAGATCAGATATAAATTATATATATATTTTCCATTAAAATATATATGTCATCAATATCATTATTATTTTATTTTTGTCACATATAATACATAATGCTACCTTTACCACCTTATATATAAATTGTTATTAAAATATGAATCTCATTTATTTGCGAGCATCTAGTCCTCCAAAAAATAAGAGAGACATTATCCTATACACAATGATGTGGAACATAAAAAATATATACATGATATAGTGAATATATATATATAATTATGTTATAAATATCATATATTTAATTCATATCAACCATTATATCAATAAATTTATTGTGGTAATGGTAGAAATTTCCATCAATTCTTGAGGCGATAATATGATATAAACAATAGTGACGAATTTGTAAACAATTTAATTGAAGGGGGGTTACATTAGTAAATTAAAAAAACAAAAAAATGTATATGGAAGATATTGATTTTACTATATCATTTTTGTTTATTAATAATTGAATAATCATTATAAATAATTAAAATAAAAACAATCTATGAAGAACATTTCCTCTTAATCAAATATCCTCCTTTGGATTTGTACAATGTGAAATTAAGATTGATATAATAAAAAATATATATTTATAGATGATATATATTAATTTGGGACGTGATTTTGGTATGCCATTTCTAAAAAAAATGTGCATTGAGGTGAAAAGAAGAGAGGAGAGGGGGTTTTTTAAGTGAGGTGAGTGGCACAATTGTATTTTTTAAATAATATTCTATAATATATTCACATTGGTATTACTCAAAAGCAATCATAAAAAGTAGGTTCTATAAAAATTTAAGGTATATTTTCTAAAAAGTAAATAAAAAATATTTTATATATTTTTTCATATCATTTTAACAATTATCTTTTTAATTTAACCCTGGTAAATCTACTTTTTAACATAATTGTGGAATTAATTTCTATAGTTTTCACTATTAATTTCCATTAAATATTATGTTTAACTGATTAAAATAAATAAATTATCCCTATTAATATTTTTTTTCCATTTTTCATAATTAAATTCAAATCATTGGTAACATTTCATTTAAAATTAATCCCAGTAAAGGTACAAGAATGTTGTTTATAACAATGGAAAATTAAAATATTATAAAACAATTTTACATAAAAATTCACTATGATAATGACTCTAATGAATGAAATAGTTTTAGATTATATAAAAATGAACCAATTTTTATATAATACCAATAAAAAATATAATTTATCATCAAAAATATTTTAAATGAAAAGGAATGTTTCATCTAAAATATGGTATTTTGACTATTCATCAAAAAATGAAATATTTCGTAATAATCCCAACATTCACCAAAACACAATTTTAAAATTATTATTTAAAAAATATGTTATTTTTTATAATTAAATTTTATAAATTTGGTAAAATGGATTTTTTAATTATTGTTCAAATCACGACTATAAAATCTATTACAAAAAATAAGGTTTTTTCAAAAACTATATATATATATATAATTTTAAATTTAATTAGTATTTTTATTTCAAATAAATAAATAACATCCTTTTTCTGTAATTGCTATTTAATATTTATACACAAAAAATTTTCTATTATATTTAACAGTATATAATATTATGGTTCATTTAGACTCATTGTTTGGTGTCACATATGTGATCGAATACAATGTTATTCCATTAGTGTTTCGGGGCATTTCATTATGAGAACCATAACAAAAAATTTAAACTAAATTTAAACACGATCTTGTTAATAAATATTGTTTTAATTTTAGAAAACCATTTTTGACACCCAAGCATTATAAAATTAATTAATAAAACATCCTTATAATAATAATGTAAGTGAAGTAATATAGGAAAAATAAAATAAAAAAGACTAGGATTCCAAAATGGGTGACATTAGGTAGATTTTTAAAAACAGATATTTAAGAGAAATATGGTAACAGAATGTTGAGGGATAGTGATATAAGACAAGGATATAGGTTGTTAACAACCAAAAACCAATACAAAATTTGGTTGAACATGGTTATATAATAAATATGATAGTAATATGATAAAATTTTGTTTCAATTTCTTATTCCTTGTGTTTATGATATTATTATCATCACGGATAAAAACCAATCAAAATATACATACATGATATACATTTATTTAATTATAAAAATTTCATTTTTTCATATATTGTTTTACTCTATATATATAACTAAAGGAAATGAATATTCAATATGAATATTTATTCCTTACGTACTTAAATTACATTTTATTATATCATAAGATCCACAAAAGTGTATCGAGTTATTATTCTGGTATTTAATAAAAGAAAATGTTTAATAAAATTATCCAACAACACCTAATGTTCAAATGGATACATTCCATAAGTATTTAATGTTAATGTGTGTCTAAAATATGACGTAAAAATTTAATGTCCAAACATTTTGAAAGATTTTCACTAATTTAATATTATACAATGAAAAAAATATAGATTTTATATTAATGTCACCATACACAAATGTGATTACCTAGATAACAGAAAAAAATTAAAAAATTCAGGAAATCTACCAAAAATAAAATCATAGGATTCATTTATATTCCATAGATCAAAATATGTAGTAAAAATAAAGAAATATAACCTAAACATTCACATTAAAAACCAATTTCATAGTCACCAATACTATCCCACAAACATATCATTGTAATTATTATTTAAAAAATACAAAACAAATTATTGGTTATCATCACAAAATCACGTTTTTTAACAAATATTTACTACATGTTAAATCAATATTCTTGTTACCATTCAAAATATGATTTCAAATCATTAATGAAATATTACATTAGTATAAAAACTATATGTTTTATAATTTTTATAAAAAGAATATGAATAAAAAATTTACAAAATTTTTGATTGATCCATAGACACAATCTCATTAATCATTCCACTATGGTATTATTAATATAGTAATGTTTTCCTTGATCTATTAGATTACTCTGAGGTATATTCAATTGACACTATGGGAATTCATTCTCATAGTTCCTTATCCCCTTATAGTGGAAACATTGGACATTGGAAATCTATTATTTTTATTTTATATCATTGTCATGGTGTATTTTTCTTATATATTTATAGAAAATCCCATTCACTTAAATCAATTATGTGGCTGTTTCATTCAAAAATTATTACATGTTGGAACATGCTGCATTCCATTCATCCCATTATCGTTTTTCTCCTCTGTTGTCTTATTATACTTTTACATCCCTTAAATTCTTTAATAAATGGATAAATTTTTTTTAGATATCAAAAAAGAATGAATCATTATATGAATAAAAATATAGACATAGCAGTTCCCTTCATAGTATTGACATAATCCCTTTAATGACATGGTAAATCACAAACTCCAGGTGGTATATATAATCAAGAAAATATGTAGCAACCCATATAAAGGTAGATTCATAACATGAATAAAAATCATAATTATATTTATTTTACCTATGATAATTTCCCTTTATATCACATTGTTCCGCAATAGGGAAATAATTTTGAATGAATTTAACCTACAATTCTCTACATTATATAGTTATATTTTGTATTCTATCATGATATTATGAATCTAAATTCACCATTGGTTTACATATTTTGTATGACATATCATGATAAGTGTATCCTTTTATATTTCCCCACATTCAAATGCCAAAAATATATTCTATAGAGACATAATCAATTCCTTATCATTCATAGGTTTAATAGTCCTACATAACTATATGGGATTCTATCACATAATTAGTTCATAAATATGAGAATAGAAATGTGGAATAGGTTTATCAAACCAAAAAAAGATTATTTTTAATAAACATATTAACTTATTAGGATCCTTCAATAGTGATATCAATAAATTTTCCATAGGTATTGATATCCTTCTTTATTCCTGATATTGTTTCCAAATAATGATATATATATTATTACATTTGAAAATCATAAATTTTAAATCATAATTTATATTTACAAATATTATATAAGACACATCATAAAAAATATATTTTGTGCTATCAATATTTAAATAATGAACAATTTTTCTTTAGGGATATATTCACATTCAATTCATTCTTCATAGATATTAATGGAAATGTAATTTATCCTTTTGAATATACCCATGGAGTTTCAAAATAATGGATTTAAAATCGTGTTTTCAGGCACCATGTGATTATTGGGTAAATAAAAATGCACCCCATTTGGTGTTGTCTCCCATAGGTACCTATGTTCGAAAACTATTCCAAATATTAGTATCTAGAATTATATTATTTCATGGAAAACCACAATATATATTTCATAACAAAACGTTAATATGTTATTATATGTACATCCTCAATGCATATTATAAATTTATGTTTTATAATGTTATTTTTTACATAATATTATTTCTACGGTTTCTAATAATCATTCTTGGATAACAAATATAATTAAAAAACCCCTTATAACCTTGATCCACTGCATTACATTATTACATTGGTGTAGATATAATTATTCAAATCATGATGGTCTAATCAGTTAAAAATTTATGAGAGACAAATAAATATGTGATACCAATATTATAATTGGAATAGAAACGAACACATAATATATTTCAGAATCTAATGAACTATATACTTTAAAACAAATTCAGTGTTCTCTTTTTCATATCCTGGGGGAGGGAAAAAAGTAAGGGTCAGCTCAAATTCTATGTAAGGGTCATATACAATGGATGATTTCATTATTTAGTAATATTAATCAATATGGAGTGGAATATAACTAAAAAATCCATTTTAATAACATGACTATCATAGTATGATATGGATGAAATTTATATGGCTTCATAAAAACAACTCGAAATTAAATAAATAGTACAATAATGACATGAAAATATAGATAATATCATAGAAAAAAGTAATAGAAAAAAATAAAATGGAAATTTTAAATGTATTAAATGGTTAACTATTAGGTTTAATTTTTTCTAATCACGTAATACCATTACCTTCATGATATATAATTATGATAATTTAAATTTATTTGTCAAAACCCATAAAATTTGGCCAACGGATTCATCTCATAAGACTACTGATGCATCAGTCATGTTTCAATAAGCATGGACAAACTATTTATTTTATTTAAAAATTATTCCATGTATATCATGTGAATGATTTATATGAAAAATAGTGTTCTTATCCATGATGTATCTATATTAGTTAATGTATATAGAATTTTCAATATTATACCAATTAATCAAATAACATACAAAATGAATAACATATATAATAACTGCCTATAGATTATGTAGTAATCAAATCAATGACATGAGAAAATTTATATTTATTTGAAATCTAAATTGTTAATAAAAATGATCCTAAAAGATAGTCTTTTTCCAGAGAATTTTAATAATGACAGAAGAATATGAAATTGCAAAATCAATTTCACCACCATGAAATTTTCATGTAAAATTAACTAGAATTATTAAAATTCAAATTAAAACATAAAATATTTTGAACGATGATTTAATCACGATGAAACCTGTCAAAGGGATAGTATATAAATAAAATAAAAGTGAATTATAGGATAATGAAATAATTTTAAATGGAATGTAAATATGGAAAAAATTCCATTATGATGAGCTTCATTTTGATTGAATTTTATTTATACTCATGTAAAATGGTTTAAAAACATAATTAATTCACAAAATAATTATATAAATATAAATAATATCGAATATTATCCCTTCATATCATTTTTTCACCTATTTGTTAACAACAATTAATTATTTTAATCGTTTTAGGTGTTAATTTACTTGTTTTCTCTTATTTCTTTGTTATTAATTATATAGGTCATATGTATCTTAAATAGATTCATTATATACAAAATATTTAACAAGTAATTAATATAATATTTACATATTAATAATAATTTTATAACCAGTCCTGAAAAATAACATTGAGAAATACAGTATGACTTTATCATGGAGATTATAGGTCGTACGTACACATGGTGAACATTTAATCTTTTCATTGATCATTATAGGAAGAAGGTAATTAATATGTTATATCATCATAATTATAATAAATCCACATATAATTGATTCCTAATTTGTGGTTATGAAAATGGTGTCACATCGATTTGTGAAAGTACTATACCACATGTATATGCATGACATTATCATTTTCATTTAGTTAAAAGGTATGAAATAAAATTATATTATATTTTTAAATTATTTATAATATTTCTTTAATATTATTATAATTCCATGAATTTCACATATAGTCATTATATATATGTTCTTTATTACTTTTTATGTATTGATTTTTTGATGGAGGAATCAAATATCTTTGTGAGGCGGTAGTCCACCATACACAGAAGAGATTTTATTATATTCACAATAAGATGGATCATGAAAATGTATATATGATTTAATGAATTAATAGTTATAATTTTCCCATACATATTATACATATATAATTTAGATAAATTAAAATTCCAATCCTTGTGAGGTCTTAATGGAAAACCATTGTCATCAGTTGGAGAGGCATTAGTCCACCTTATAGACAAATGATTATTTCTTAACTGACTTGATAGATGTTGCGGTGGTCGTAATACATTAGCATAACATAATGAAATAAATGTAAAGGATAGATATTGGGGTTATTATATAATGATGTTTAATATTATTTAAAATAAGAGGGGAAGAAATAACATAAAAATGTTCATTTAAGAATGTTTACTCACTTTCATGTATTCTTCTTATGGTTACATTTAATCCTATCTAAGATTATGTTCTTCCCTAAATAATTCTACTAGGATGTGATGAGGGTAGGAAAAACGTGATTTGGGAGGAATTTGATAATCCAAAATGGTTTGACTGTGTGAAAAAAGTGAGTAGAGGGGTGGACTTGTCGTACATTGAATTCACACCAGGGTAATGATTTTAATTTTATTTTATTCTTATAATATTATCTTGATTATGACATGTTTTGTTGGAGTTTGAGACTACTACGATTTTAAATTTATTATTTTTTCTATTTAATGTGTGTTTCTGTCTTGACAATGTCTGGCACACGGGCAGGGCACAGACAAAGCCTTGTTCCTTTTCCCGACCACTGTATGGTCTACCCAGTTTGCAGTTATTTATTTAATTAACAAATTCTAAAAATTAATAAAGTAAAAAATAAAGTTATAAAGAGGATAAAATAAAATAATATTTGTTTAGAAAATAATAATCATAACAAAAAATAATTAAGGGATTATTATTAATATAGTGAATATTTTAATTTGGTAAATAATAATAAAATATTTTTATGGTTATAAAATAATCATCGAGTTATTATTAACATTATTAATATTATTAATAATTTTGTTCTGATTTTAATTAGGCTACAATTATTATTAATTTTTTATTCAAAAAATATTAACATAATATTTTTTTAAACATTAATATTATTATTATTATTATTATTATTATTTTATTTTAGTTTAGAGTATATTTATTGTTTATTTTATTTCTTTTTTAAATTTTTTTCCACTTCTGTCTTCCTCCCCCTCATTTTTGTTGTGCATATCCTCCCTTCCCCTTGTGTTGTGACACACCTCCCCTAGCTGAGCCCTACCAGGCTCCCTAATAACCTCAGGAGATGCCGCTGATCAGTCTCCCTCCCTTCATCTGGTAACCCCCTATGAAACCATCTAGTTCACTATGAACTGAACCCTCTTTTCCTTGTATCCATGAACTAAATCGTTTCACCCTTCTGCCTCGCACCATCCAAAAACGCACTGCCCCTTTTTCCGAATGGTTTTTCCAGTGTGAAGCAAACCCGGCCTCTCTCCCCATTTCTCCGTTAGTATGCATCTCCTTTATTATGAGTTTGATTATCTACAAATGGTTAATATCTCCCATTCGTATTTTTGATTTAATGGTTTTAGTTAGTAGTTGTTCCAATTTTAACACAATTGTTCCGATATATTTTTTTAGGGAAAATTAGTGTCGTTGTTCGAGTGATTGTCATGAAAAAAGAGTTTCACACCAGGTTTGTGAAGTTATTCATTCAGAGAGGTAGGTTATTCCTAGTATAATTGTTTTTCGATAAATTATGATTCATGTTTATTTATTTTAGTAAAATAATTAATATTTTTTTGTGCAGCAAAATTGGTTCTTCTATGATTTAGATTACGTTTCATTTATTAGTATCATGGTTATGTGGCATATTTTTGAATTTTTTTGTCTAAATAAATATTGATATGTTTATCAATATTTTTTGAACTGTTCAATTACATAATTAATTTGTGTAAGTTGTGTTGATTGTATTCTTGAGGTTGTGTTGTGTGCAGTTGTACATGAAAGAGGGTTGGGGTATTGTTGTGTGTAACATTGTGTAATTCTCTTTTAAATTGGTTCATAAATTTTTTAATAATTTTATTAAATAGTTCATAGCAATGAAAATTCTTTTTAATTGAATTGATTAATGGTTTTTCTTATTTAACATATTTAAACATACATAGAATTTGATTAATAAATTTATATAGTGGTTTGATTTATTGTGAACACGTTTTGGTTGACTGTGTAGTGGTTTTGATTAGTTTCATGGTGTTGGGAAGAGGTAGTTCCATGATTGTTTTATTTATTTTAATTTTATATGTAATTTTTACAAGAAACATGTAGAAAACAAAGGTGATGTCATGGTACTAGGTGGGAGGACTCAGACTAGTGTTCTAATGACCCAGATGTAGCATCTGCATAGTTTTACTTAGTTGGATTGAGTACTACAACAATAACTAAAAATTATTATGATGGTTGGAGACCACTAGGTAATGGGTGTGTTTCCTTATAGTGACTTCTACACAGGAACACATGTTTTTAGGGTTCCCCAATAACTTTTCACCAGGACGTGATGTTCTAGGGTCCCATTTATCACTAAAATATATATGGCATATCACATACTTTTTTCTCCTTGTTTATGTTATTCTATCCATCAAAACACGGTGGGGGAATTTGTATTTTATTTATAGTATGTGTTTGTTTGTTTTAATTCAAGTTGATTTAATTAATGTTATTAGTCATAAAACTATTTCTATTTAAAATTTGTATGTATTTTTTCCATGTCTTCTATTAAACCAACAACTATATTTGTCATTTAATATTTATACATGGAATCTATTCATGGTGGAATTCTCTTTGGATTTAGGTCACATACAACATTCAACATTGGGTGTATGTAGATTTTTTTATGTATAATACATGTAATGGTTAGTCTTTTGGCAGTGGTGGTTCATGTTGTTAGCTTAATCCATGGAGAGGAACTATAAAGATATCTTGATGGTGGTTTCCTCTCTCCATGTGGTGGTTTTTTAGTTGTTTATTGGTCACCCTACATAGTTGTAGTTTTTTTTGGCTTTTTAGATTATATATTCAACTCATATTCTAGTTTGTTTAATAGTTTTTTTGGTTGTGACTTCTATTTTGGAGTTTGTTTTATTATTCTGATTATTTAGAATTTATTTATTCAGGTAAAAATTCCCAAATATTTTTTTTGATACATGGACGCTTATTCCAGCACGTGGGGATTGGGAACACCCTTCTGGCCTTGCTTTGGATAGGTTTGGGTGTTGGTTTAATAGCAACCAGATTCGGTTCGTGACTAGTCTTCTATAAGTGATGTGAGTGTCACCAAACTATGTTTTTTAAAATAATCAATTGTAACCATGTTTTTATCATTCCATGTAACTATTAGTCCTATATACACCCTCAACCATTTTTATGAATTGATACTTCAAATACATTATTATCATTCCCAACTCTCTAAGGCTAGTTAAAGTCACCCAATAATTGAATATCAAATTGAGTAAATGACTTCAATCAGCCCGAATTAAGGACCAAATGTTTATAACATATTGACAAAATGCTATATTAACATATTCCATTACATAAATGAAATAGTAGAAACCAAAAAAACATGATAGTAGAAACAATAGATTTGTATATTTCAAACCCTAAAGGAGTTCCAAAAAAGAAAAGACCACTTCTCATTTTAGAGTAGGCAATCCCCCATCATCTCATCACAACCTAACCAGACTCAACTGGGCAAAAAACTGTATGCCTCACAATGAAAATTGAATTTCCCTACATCAAAATATATACAAGGGTATATAAACCACCGAAGAAACACAAAAGGTGTGATATAACATGATTAGTAGTATCTAACCCAGTACTTCCATTACATGTGTTTATAAAAAATGCATGCCTAGTCATTTTAAATAAAACATGTCATGACAATCGGTATAGAAATTTTATAAAAAGGATGGTATATTTTTTCTTTTTTGAAACAGTTTCCAATCAAATACTAGTATACCTATTTAATTCAAAATTCACATTATCATTTATAAATATAAAATTAAATAATTTTACATCCCAATGATTAATAATTCATATAGTCTGTAAATGATTCAAAAGGATTCAAAATTTAATTATAGTATACTACTCATACTACAAAAAATGGCTTGTGAAAAATAGGCATTTAGTAAAAAGGCTTAATGATAGAGTAACACCCTAAGATTGAACCCCCTCTCATTATCAGGGAAATGTCCCATGAATGAGTGGATTATGGATATGGGAAATACCCATTAGATGACCAGCTGATGTTAACCTGGAAGATTAACCTAATGTAATACACCCACTGACGTATCCAAGGCTTCCCAGGTGGTGAATTACATAAATCATTTTAATTATTTGTATAAAACTATTTTTCAATTTAATAAAACTATGGAATTTTATTATTACTAATCCATTTACACACACATACCATTCTATCCAAATTTTCATAAAAATATGTTTAAAAAATAGGAGCAATAAAATTCAACCAACACATGATATAGGCGTAACAACCTACATCAGAACATGGTGTCACACATTCCGAAAGAAGATCCACCAATAAGATAAAAAATGGATTCATATGAATCAATATACAAATCATATAATTGATTCAATTCACATGGTTCGTTGATGGATAATAGTAAACAAGAAATACATCAAGATAAAAAACTCATTGCACCACAACCAACTAATAAAATAGCATTCAGAATGAGTTCTCACAATGGATCTATATGTGAAAAAAATGAATCATTACCATAGATCAATAGATCCAAAAATAATGTTCCACACCACTATCTCAATCAATGAAATTAATAAGCATAAATTTATACTCACAATGATATACGAGAACCAACAACAGAAATCATCAAATGTCAAAGGGATAATTCCTGATTTAATAGTCACAAATAATTGTTCTCATAGTGTCCTAGGTCGAGATCAAAGATAGATAAAAAAGAGTTAAATGTTATTTTATCTTATAGGTACATTAAAGGTAGACCTCCAAATATTTACACGATGTGTAACTGTTTTACATGATGATCGAGTATACAGAAAACCAATCCCATTTTTTTAAAGTATATATTTAATTAAGTACACATCATATATCCATTTCAAAGTATATAATCCAATCATGGTATGGTAAAAATTCATTACATGTGTATAAAGAAAATGTTATCATCATGTAACACCTTTAAATGTTGTGTAATATCCCATCACATAGAAGAAATATTAAAAACAATAGGTGTGTTCACTAAAAAAGGGGAGACACGACCCAATCCATTAACATGTTATAACCAAACTACATTAACAAAATCCAAAACACTGCCATGGTCTTCGGTACATTTTAAAAAACAATTATATACATCCCCATGAGTCCCAGTACATGCCCAAAATTAGAGGAAAGCATGTAAATATAAAGGAATTACATTAATGGGTAACGTGCTGTTAAACCCTCCAAACCATAAATTTTTTTTCAATGATAAGTCAATAAGAGGAATAATGATCGGTAATGAGGTAAAGCCCTTAATCACATAATAAAGGGGTGAATTCCCATGTCTTTTGTGAACATAATATGTTCCTCCATAAAACTCATAAAAATAGAATAGAAAACCCACACAAGAATTTCATGTGAGGTTCAATGATATCTGTAACGCCCCGACCCCAGTTACCCAGAGTCGGTGCATTATTACATAACATTGGCATGATCACAAGAAAGATCAAATCTCGAAAGACCGATTGGTTTAGTAGCCTTGGAAACACTAGATATATTCATAAGTTTTACATTACATCATAAAATGAAAAACTACTACAACAACATAATGTTTCCACAATCCACACTATTAACCCCTCATAAAATCCCTGCAGGTCATTCATAACTTACTTCTTCACATCCTAGGAAAAATAAAACATAGAAAAGGGGTGAGCTCAAATGCCCAGTAAAGATAACAATATAGCGGAAACTTTCATAAATAAGAATAAACATTTAAGGCAATGTATAACTAAAACAAAAGCCTTTTAAATATGAACTTTCAACATGTTATGGCATAAATAAAATGAAATAATTCCATTTACTTATTCACATGGATATTCTACTAATCGAATAATCACATGCAAAAATCAATAACCACTTTCATAATGTTGGAATGCATAATGCCAGACTATCATAACCACATAGCCAAGGCCTCATGCCAAGACTACAAATAAGATTTTGTCAAGGCCTTGTGCCAAGACACTAGTTTGTCTCATGATACCTACCGATGCATCGAGGAGCTATAGAGGGCTCCACCCGTCACATATTAAGTCCAATGCATTCCCATATGAAAAGGTTTAAACATAACATAAACATTCGTATTAAAACTAGCATACGAAATGTCAATACTTTCACCATAAACTATGAATGGTATAAAAATAGCACATCCACAGTCAAACATATCACAAAACCTTCAATACAATATAGAAGTTTTGTATCATAATAAATCAACTTCAAATAATCTTAAAATCCATCAAAGGATGTTGACATAGATGAAATCGAAATTCTTTTAAAAGAAATATCTCCTTTTATTTTGAAATCATTTAAGATCCATATAAAATAAAACATTTTCTTTGAAAATATTTTTATAAGCTTGTAAGGGAAGCTTTGAAGATTTTATAACGGCGGAAAATAGCTGCACCCGCCGTATAAGTTAAAAAAAACATTCTTACCTTAATTCTGTCGAAAAGGTTAAAAAGGACCTTGTTTTGAAAATGATCAAAATATTCCTTTATAAACCACTTATAAAAGTCAAAAAGGGTATAAATGACTTTAACTCATATTCTAGTAAATAGTAAAAATGTTTCGAAATACATTTTTAAGAAACATGGATGTGGATGATAAAGAGATCCCAGAAGATTATTACGTATAAACAACCTCGGATAATGAAGAGATTGTAAAGTAAACCCTTACCTTGTACTTTTCCTTGGTTGCGGTAGGTTAACCTCCTGTATAATGGTGAAATAGTTGTTATTAAATTATAGAAGAATCATATATAATTATATGATATCATATATTATCTTTTAACATTGATTTGTTAATAATATCTTAGAATTATCGTCGTTTCGGGAGTTAACTTACTCATTTTCTTTTATATGTTTTGTTACATAAGCCATGGTTGTTGTATCTTATTCATATCCAGAATGATATCTAGTCCTTAAACATCATTTTTAAATCATCAAATGATAATTATACTTGAATGGATACGATGGAGAATGAATCTCATCGCGTTCGTGGAGACGGTAGTCCGTACGTACGCACGAGCGACAATATCATTCTTTTGATATTAAAATAATATATAAATGGATGGTATATCATATATACAGAATCATTAACATGTTATATTTATTATTTACATGAGTTACACATCATTATTATACCCATCCAAATAATATTATATTGAATAACAATTACACCACGACGTGGAGACGGTAGTCCGTACGTACGCACGTATGGTGACATGTTATTCAAAGGGTGGATAGAATACTGAATATGGTTGTACCATATTTATAATAACATCAAAGTATATGTGAGATACTGGAGTTATTATTTTAGAATGTTAAGAACAAAGGAAGAAGAAGTGGAAGAAGAAATGAACTCGGAGAAGGGTGGTGAAATCTTTACCTCTTCTACGGGTTCTTCCTTTTGATTTGATCAAAAGGGCTCCTTAGGTTGGATTTCTGATCAAAATAAGGCCTCTAGGTTGTAGTGAGGGATGTTGGGAGAGTATTTGGGCAGAGTTTGGCCGAAACAAAAGTCTTTGAAGGTGTGAAAAAATGAGAAGGAGGAGTGCCCTTTTATAAGAGGGGTGAGGGGCACCTTTGGAAAAGCTAGAAATATTAATTTATAATAAATTCATATTCGGTTTATAATGGCTCCAAAGCTTATTATTAAGAGGTTAAGGTGGGGATAGGTCGAAAACCTCTCAACCAATAGAATTTAGACAGGTTTGTGTACTTATATTAACCTTATCTTTAAGTATTAACTCTAAGTTAATTAGTTTCACTTTTACAATGTCTCTTTGTATTTTTATATAATATGGTTAATAAACTTACTATATACATCCAAGAGACCCTCAAGTGGTACATTAATGATGAACCTATCATGATATAAGTCTCTTGGCCGATCCTTATATTTTCAAGAATTTAATATCAATTAATAATATAATATTTGTTTTAAGAACTCTTTTATGTCAATTTTGACACTATTCAATAGTTGATTTTTGTGAAACTCATAACAGATTTATTACTTCAAACAAATTCAATTAAATCAATCCTAATATATCATATTATCCTAGAAAATTAGTTTAATTAATTAAAAGTTTCATATTATATTTATTTTGGTATTTATAATATCAATTATTTTAATTTTTCACTGTTATAGTAATTACTGCATCATCATTGTGTCATAAATAAAATAAATTATTTAATGTCTAAAAATTATAAATAAAATATCATTATGTAGGAAATATTTTTAGATTTCTAATTAATATTTATAATCTAAAATCCAACATATATAACCCTATTTAACAATTGTTTTTCTAAAAGATATATGCTTGTGTCATTTTTGTATTCATTTTAACTTAATTAAAATAAAGTGTCATTATCACTTACAAGTGGATCCATGGGGTCCCAAAATAGACCCAAAGATTCCCATGGTCGACCATGTATCAACCAATAGGGTTAAGACACGTTTTAGGGTAATTTAGTATTATTATAATATTATTTTTTAACCCTTATTTACCGGATTTACCCTTAACCATGGTAAATAAAATATTTACCGCAGTAATTATTCAAAATGTCTAAAAATAAAAGTTACCTATTTACACAATTTGAACATCCTGATTCCAAATATGGAATCCATTTTCCTAAATTCAAAACATAGAAGTGGCAGAAATTAATTTAAAATTAATTCCCGCTGTCAAAACAAAAAGCGTGTTTTTAAGAGATAATAACTATCAAAAGATTGACACTCGTTTAAGTTCGGTTTAATTGTAAAATTATGTCCAATGACCAACATTATATTAAATGGTAAAAATATATTCTAAATATACTTTAAAACCACTCAAATTCATAATTTATCACTATTAATTATTTTGATTAAAAAAGTTGTTTTTAATTAAAACTTAGTAATTTTCACTATTCATCAAAATATGAAAGTTATCCGAAATGTACCAAAATTTCACCTTAGGCTAAATTCGATATTCCGAATCCAAAAATGAAGTCCATTTTCAAATATAAAATATATATAATTTCAAAAAGTAGGTATTAATATTCATAACGGCTAGTTTGATTAGTTATGGTGTGTTAGAACTTGGTGTTGCGTACAACACACGCTATCACATTATTCAAAGAGAAGCGTACCGTAGAAGCTTGGGGTGTTACATTCTCCCCTCCTTCAAATAATTGCGTCCTCACAATTTCTAGCGTATTACTGCATAAAAAGACTCGGGTGGTTCTTCATCATAAGTTCCTCGGGTTCCCACGTTGCCTCTTCCATCTTATGGTTTCTCCACAAAACTTTTACCAGACGCGTCGTCCGGTTTCTCAGCACTTGTTCTCTCGTATCAAGAATCTTGACGGGCTCTTCGCAATAAGACAGATCGGGTTCCAGTTCTAATTCCTCACAGGTGAGTACATGCGTCGGATCAGGCATGTATTTCCTCAATAGAGATACGTGGAACACATCGTGAACTTTGGAGAGACTTGGCGGCATTGCCAATCGGTAAGCTACAACCCCAATTCGTTCTAGAATTTCGAAAGGTCCGATGTACCTGGGACTCAATTTACCTTTCTTACCAAAAGGTATGACTCCCTTCCACGGAGATACCTTCAGAAAAACATGATCACCGACTTGAAATTCCAAATCCTTCCTTCGATTATCGGCATAGCTCTTCTGCCTACTTTGAGCTGCTTTGATGTGATTTTGGATTACTTTCACCTTTTCCACCATTTCCTCCACCAGTTCTGGGCCTACAAGTTTTCTTTCACCAACGTCATCCCAACAGGTTGGTGTACGACATCTCTTTCCGTATAACGCTTCATATGGTGCCATCTGAATACTCGAATGGAAGCTATTGTTATAGGAAAATTCTACCAAAGGTAAATATTGATCCCACATACCCTGAAAGTCAAGTGAGCAATATCTCAACATGTCTTCTAAGGTTTGAATAGTCCGTTCTGATTGTCCGTCTGTCTGAGGGTGGTAAGCAGTGCTCAAATGAAGTTCAGTATCCAGGGATTTCTGAAGACTTTTCCAGAATCTTGAAGTAAAACGGGGATCACGATCAGAAACAATCGATAGGGGTTCTCCATGAAGTCTCACAACTTCATTAATATATAGTCTTGCTAGACGTTCCAGGGGTAGATCTTCTCTTATAGCAAGAAAATGTGCTGTCTTGGTAAGACGATCAACAATAACCCATATTGCATCGTTCCTTCTAGGAGTCTTTGGTAGCCCCATGACAAAGTCCATCGTAACATTGTTCCATTTCCACTCCGGTATGGAAAGAGGTTGCATGACTCCTCCAGGCTGTTGCCTTCCAGCTTTCACTTGTTGACAAACCATACATCTTGACACAAAATCAGCAATCTCCCTCTTCATGTTGTCCCACCAAAAATGTTCCTTCAAATCTCTATACATTTTGGTGCTCCCAGGGTGTATAGAGAAATTGGAACTATGAGCATCATCCAGCAATTCCCTTTTTAGATCTGGTATATTGGGAACACAAAGTCTCTTCCCGAATTTCAAAATTCCATCTTCATACACAAAGTCTCTCAATCTCCCATCATTCACAGCTTTAATCTTCTTTTGGAATTCTTCATCATCGGTCTGAGAACTCTTAATCCTTTCTAGTAAAGATGGTTTGGCAACCATTTGAAAAAGCATTGATGTTTCACCTTCCCTGGTTATTCCCATGTCCATCTTCACTAGATCCATGAAAATTGGATCCCTTTCAATTCTCATATTGTTCAAAACTCCATTGTCTTTTCTACTCAAAGCATCTACCACCTTGTTTGCCTTCCCTGGGTGGTAGTGTATCGTACAATCATAATCCTTGAGTAATTCAAGCCATCTCCTTTGCCTCATGTTGAGTTCTTTTTGTGAGAAAATATACTTCAAACTCTTGTGATCAGTATAAATCTCACATTTTTCACCATAGAGGTAGTGCCTCCATATCTTCAAAGAAAAGATCACTGCTGCTAACTCGAGATCATGAGTATGATAGTTTTGTTCATGAATTTTCAACTGTCGTGATGCATAGGCAATAACTCTATCATTCTGCATAAGGACACAGCCAAGTCCTTTCTTCGATGCATCACTATAAATAACGAACCCATCATTCCCTGATGGTAGAGTCAATATAGGAGCATTGACTAATCTTCTCTTCAGTTCTTCGAAACATTCTTCACACTCTTTTGTCCAAACAAATTTAACCCCTTTACGTGTGAGCTTCGTTAATGGGTTAGCCAATCGGGCAAAATTATGGACGAAACGTCGATAATAACCTGCCAAACCAATAAAACTACAACCTCAGTTATACTCGTAGGTGCTGACCATTCTTGGATTTCCTTGGTCTTAGAATGATCAACAGAGATTCCATCTTTAGATACAATATGGCCAAGAAAAGAAATCTCCTGAAGCCAGAATTCACACTTGCTAAACTTCCCATATAATTCATGCCTCCTCAGAGTCTTCAAGATAATGCGCAAGTGATTTTCATGATCTTCGTAGGTTTTGGAGTATACCAGAATATCATCAATAAATACCACCACAAATTCATCGAGATACTCCTTGAAAACTCTATTCATCAGATCTATGAATACAGAGGGTGCATTAGTCAATCCAAACGGCATTACAGTAAACTCGTAATTCCCGTACCTGGTTCGAAATGCTGTTTTCGGAATGTCTTCCTTCTTCACACACAACTGATGGTATCCAGATCGAAGGTCAATCTTTGAAAAGTATTGAGCTCCATGTAGTTGGTCAAATAAATCATCAATATGAGGTAGGGGATACTTGTTCTTTATCGTTATAGCATTGATCTCCCTGTAGTCGATACATAACCTCATAGATCCATCTTTCTTTTTAACAAAAAGAACAGGGGCTCCCCATGGAGAAACACTAGGACGAATAAATCCCTTATTACTCAATTCCTCTAGTTGTTTCTTTAGTTCGACTAACTCTACAGTGGCCATTCTATAAGGGGTCTTCGATATAGGCCTTGATCCAGGAATCAAATAAATAGAAAACTCAACTTCTCGTTCTGGAGGATGTCCAGGTAAATCTTCCGGAAATACATCTACAAATTCTTTCACAACAGGTACATCCTCTATTTGAACATTCCTTTCCTCACCGACAGTTATTTCATTCTCTTCCTCCCCAATAATTGAATTAAGTTGAGCTACTGGGGGTGGATCTAAATAAGAATTAGGTGGTGACGATTCTGCTCTAAAAATAAGGTGCTCCTTATCATTATCATCACGAATCGTAACCTCTTTCTTCTTACAATAAATCTTCGCATCATAGTCCGAATGCCAGTCCATACCGAGGATTATATCAAACTCAATCATAGGTATGACGATGAAATCAGCAGATAAAGAAAATTTATGTGCTCTAATGGGGACTGATTCACAAAACTTTGTTGCAACGATACTTCCCTTTGGAGTTTTAACTGACAACTCCCTTATTAAATCAAATTGGAAATATCTAATTTTCTTAGCAAACTGGGAAGATATGAAACAATGCGATGATCCAGAATCAAATAATGCATTTTCTAAACTTGAGGAAACCATTAAATTACCTGCCACCACGTCTTTTGGAGCTTCTACCTCAGCAGTAGTGATAGCATAAGCCTGGCCTTGATCCCTTGGCCTTTTCTGAGGTAAGTTCTCCTGACGCATAGGACATGCATTTGCATAATGCCCCATCTCCCTGCAATTGTAGCACTGAACATTGGTAGCTTCCTTCTTCCCCTTGCAATCATGAGCTTGGTGGCCTTTTTCACCACACTTGTAACAGACTCCCATTCCCTTCAAGCAAGTACCAGGATGTTTCTTCCCGCATTTACCACAAGATGGATATTCAACCTTTCCCGTCTTCCCCTTATTTCCATTCCCAGATTGATCAGCAGGTCTCTTCTTCTCTTGCTTTGCTTTAAAGTCATAAGACTTAGAGAATTCCTTTTCGGTCTTGATAGCACATGATACAATGTCTTCGTACGATGAAAAGGATTGTGAGACTAACGCTCGACGGAGAAATGGTTTTAACCCATCAAAGAAACGATCAATCTTACTTCTTGGGTTGGGAATATAATCTCCAGCATACCTCTCTATCCTTGTAAAGTTAGCCTCATTCTTTGTGACATTCTCATCCTCCTTCTGTCTCAGACTCAGAAATTGCCTTTCCATATCTGCTCGATGGTCGCGAGGGAAGTATTTTTCTAAAAACAGATCTTTGAACTCCCTCCATTCCATATTTGATACTTCATCATCTTCCTTCATGTTCTGAATCAATGACCACCATTGATCAGCATCTCCAGTGAGGCGGTAAAATGCCATGATAACTTTTTCCCTTTCACTGCTCCCCAAAGCCTGAAATATTTTCTCTAGGGAAAATATCCATTGCTCAGCTACTAAGGGATTTGTATTCCCATTGAACGTTGGTGGTTGTTGCCTCATGAATCGATCTATCATTGATCCTCCACGCTGCGGATCAGGGTGCTCCATACGGGTAAGGTTATTATTCATAACCTGAGTAAGTTGTCCCAGTATGGTGATTAGCTGATCAGCACCAGTTGCATCACCATCCCCACAATAATTATCTTGAGCAGGAGGGAAATCCCTACATGGAGTGCGTGCATTGATACGGTTTCCATTTCTTCCTCTAGGCGCCATTTCTAAACAATGGAATAAACTAGATCAGTTTATGAATCAAAATACATAATCCCATACTTATAAAACACTTAACATAAATTGAACTATTTATGGATATAATCCATAATCATAATAATGTTTTCTTTGAGAAAGTATATACTCATAATCCCTTCAAAATGATTTGTAAAGAAAATGAGAGTTATCCTAAGCATATCCCCCGGGAGTGTCGTAACCAAGAGTGCAGCAAGGCCCGTTGTCGTGCACCAGTTCCCGTTCGAGTCTAGCTCAAAGCGGTGTTTTCGGGTTTTACCCCTAGGTACATCTGTGCCAGAGCCGCCTCTACCTGCTCGTATCCAGACAGTGATTTATTGCTTGAAAACTCACAAAATCTCTACAATACCAAAATTCTAGGATGTTCTTCTATACTAATCCTCAAAGTTCATATTAGGTCTACGTGCTCTAATCAGAGTTTATCTAAATCTAGCTTCCAAGGTTTGTACTAAACTTCCTCTGATACCAACTGTAACGCCCCGACCCCAGTTACCCAGAGTCGGTGCATTATTACATAACATTGGCATGATCACAAGAAATATCAAATCTCGAAAGACCGATTGGTTTAGTAGACTTGGAAACACTAGATATATTCATAAGTTTTACATTACATCATAAAATGAAAAACTACTACAACAACATAATGTTTCCACAATCCACACTATTAACCCCTCATAAAATCCCTGCAGGTCATTCATAACTTACTTCTTCACATCCTGGGAAAAATAAAACATAGAAAAGGGGTGAGCTCAAATGCCCAGTAAGGATAACAATATAGCGGAAACTTTCATAAATAAGAATAAACATTTAAGGCAATGTATAACTAAAACAAAAGCCTTTTAAATATGAACTTTCAACATTGTATGGCATAAATAAAATGAAATAATGCCATTTACTTATTCACATGGATATTCTACTAATCGAATAATCACATACAAAAATCAATAACCACTTTCATAATGTTGGAATGCATAATGCCAAACTATCATAACCACATAGCCAAGGCCTCGTGCCAAGACTACAAATAAGATTTTGTCAAGGCCTTGTGCCAAGACACTAGTTTGTCTCATTAGACCTACCGATGCATCGAGGAGCTATAGCGGGCTCCACCCGTCACATATTAAGTCCAATGCATTCCCATATGAAAAGGTTTAAACATAACATAAACATTCGTATTAAAACTAGCATACGAAATGTCAATACTTTCACCATAAACTATGAATGGTATAAAAATAGCACATCCACATTCAAACATATCACAAAACCTTCAATACAATATAGAAGTTTTGTATCATAATAAATCAACTTCAAATAATCTTAAAATCCATCAAAGGATGTTGACACAGATGAAATCAAAATTCTTTTAAAAGAAATATCTCCTTTTATTTTGAAATCATTTAAGATCCATATAAAATAAAACATTTTCTTTGAAAATATTCTTATAAGATTGTAAGGGAAGCTTTGAAGATTTTATAACGGCGGAAAATAGCTGCACCCGGCGTATAAGTTAAAAAAAACATTCTTACCTTAATTCTGTCGAAAAGGTTAAAAAGGACCTTGTTTTGAAAACGATCAAAATATTCCTTTATAAACCACTTATAAAAGTCAAAAAGGGTATAAATGACTTTAACTCATATTCTAGTAAATAGTAAAAATGTTTTGAAATACATTTTTAAGAAACATGGATGTGGATGATAAAGAGATCCCAGTATATTATTACATATAAACAACCTCGGATAATGAAGAGATTGTGAAGTAAACCCTTACCTTGTACTTTTCCTTGGTTGGGGTAGGTTAAACTCCTGTATAATGGTGAAATAGTTGTTATTAAATTATACAAGAATCATATATAATAATATGATATCATATATGATCTTTTAACATTGATTTGTTAATAATATCTTAGAATTATCGTCGTTTCGGGAGTTAACTTACTCATTATCTTTTATATGTTTTGTTACATAAGCCATGGTTTTTGTATCTTATTCATATCCAGAATGATATCTAGTCCTTAAACATCATTTTTAAATCATCAAATGAAAATTATACTTTAATGGATACGATGGAGAATGAATCTCATCGCGTTCGTGGAGACGGTAGTCCGTACGTACGCACGAGCGACAATATCATTCTTTTGATATTAAAATAATATATAAATGGATGGTATATCATATATACAGAATCATTAACATGTTATATTTATTATTTACATTAGTTACACATCATTATTATACCCATCCAAATAATATTATATTGAATAACAATTACACCACGACGTGGAGACGGTAGTCCGTACGTACGCACGTATGGTGACATGTTATTCAAAGGGTGGATAGAATACGGAATATGGTTGTACCATATTTATAATAACATCACAGTATATGTGAGATACTAGAGTTATTATTTTAGAATGGTAAGAACAAAGGAAGAAGAAGTGGAAGAAGAAATGAACTCGGAGAAGTGTGGTGAAATCATTACCTCTTCTTCGGGTTCTTCCTTTTGATTTGACCAAAAGGGATCCTTAGGTTGGCTTTCGGATCAAACTAAGGCCTCTAGGTTGTAGTGAGGGATGTTGGGAGAGTAGTTGGGCAGAGTTTGGCCGAAACAAAAGTCTTTAAAGGTGTGAATAAATGAGAAGGACGAGTGCCCTTTTATAAGAGGGGTGAGGGGCACCTTTGGAAAAGCTAGAAATATTAATTTATAATAAATTCATATTCGGTTTATAATGGCACCAAAGCTTATTATTCAAAGGTTAAGGTGGGGATAGGTCGAAACCCACTCAACTAATAGA
Source organism: Viscum album (assembly GCA_963277665.1). Taxonomy (NCBI): domain Eukaryota; kingdom Viridiplantae; phylum Streptophyta; class Magnoliopsida; order Santalales; family Viscaceae; genus Viscum; species Viscum album. The sequence continues at coordinate 2,031,444,515 of OY728135.1, forward strand.
ATTTAGACAGTTTTGGGTACTTATATTAACCTTATCTTTAAGTATTAACTCTAAGTTAATTAGTTTCACTTTTATAATGTCTCTTTGTATTTTTATATAATATGGTTAATAAACTTACTATATACATCCAAGAGACCCCAAAGTGGTACATTAATGATGAAACTATCATTATATAAGTCTCTTGGCCGAACCTTATATTTTTAGGAATTTAATATCAATTAATAATATAATATTTGTTTTAAGAACTCTTTTATGTCAATTTTGACACTATTCAATAGTTGATTTTTGTGAAACTCATAACAGATTGATTACTTCAAAAAAAGTCAATTAAATCAATCCTAATATATCATATTATCCTAGAAAATTAGTTTAATTCATTAAAAGTTTCATATTATATTTATTTGGGTATTTATAATTTCAATTATTTTAATTTTTCACTATTATAGTAATTACTGCATCATCATTGTGTCATAAATAAAATAAATTATTTAATGTCTAAAAATTATAAATAAACTATCATTATGTAGGAAATATTTTTAGATTTCTAATGAATATTTATAATCTAAAATCCAACATATATAACCCTATGTAACAATTGTTTTTCTAAAAGATATATGCTTGTGTCATTTTTGTATTCATTTTAACATAATTAAAATAAAGTGTCATTATCACTTACAAGTGGATCCATGGGGTCCCAAAATAGACCCAAAGATTCCCATGGTCGACCATTTATCAACCAATAGGGTTAAGACACGTTTTAGGGTAATTTAGTATTATTATAATATTATTTGTTAACCCTTATTTACCGGATTTACCCTTAACCATGGTAAATAAAATATTTACCGCAGTAATTATTCAAAATGTCTAAAAATAAAATTTACCTATTTCCACAATTTGAACATCCTGATTCCAAATATGGAATCCATTTTCCTAAATTCAAAACACAGAAGTGGCAGAAATTAATTTAAAATTAATTCCCGCTGTCAAAACAAAAAGCGTGTTTTTAAGAGATAATAACTATCAAAAGATTGACACTCGTTTATGTTCGGTTTAATTGTAAAATTATGTCCAATGACCAACATTATATTAAATGGTAAAAATATATTCTAAATATACTTTAAAACCACTCAAATTCATAATTTATCACTATTAATTATTTTGATTATAAAAGTTGTTTTTAATTAAAACTTAGTAATTTTCACTATTCATCAAAATATGAAAGTTATCCGAAATGTACCAAAATTTCACCTTAGGCTAAATTCGATATTCTGAATCCAAAAATTAAGTCCATTTTTAAATATAAAATAAATATAATTTCAAAAAGTAGGTATTACTATTCATAACAGCTAGTTTGATTAGTTATGGTGTGTTAGAACTTGGTGTTGCGTACAACACACGCTATCACATTATTCAAAGAGAAGCGTACCGTAGAAGCTTGGGGTGTTACAATATCAATATTCTAATAAATATCTAAAACATCTGTAAGTAACTCAATCCCTTCCCAAATCAAAATGTTAGATGAACCAGGATAATATTTCATGAGCTCTCATATGTTGAAAAATCTGGAATTATTTTGAAATGATCAAGAACTAACAAACAAAAAGGAACCTTCTCAATCCAGTCAATGATCTGAAATGGTGCCATATACCAGAGATCCAAAATTCCATGTTTTCCTAGTCAACATTTACCCAATCAAGTTGAAACATTAATGAATACCCACTCACCAATTAAAAAATCTAATGGATGCAGTTGTTGATACACATAAATCCTTTTTAACTCTATATTGTAGCCATAAATCGACATATTTTCATAATTATCAATGATATCTCTATATAAAAAACCAATCACACTATAGATGCTTCACCCACTTATTCCTAAAAAATAGGTGACCCGTATGGGTAAACATACAAATCCTCTAAAGAAACCATTCTGACTGATAAATTCAAACGTTTCATAATGATTTTTTTACAAGATGGATATTCCCTAATCCCCAAAAAAATAATACATATTTATAGATCATATCCTTATAAATATGATTAGACTTGTACATTTGAGAATATGTCTATTGATGATAATTTTTACTCAATATGACACATGACTCGATTTACTCTTATAAATTTAACCAGAAACATTATGTAAACATAGAATCCTGATCTAAAATAATAGTTAGTGGAACCCCATGTATCCTCACAACATAAAGAACATATAACAAACCCTAATCATTATTTTTTGTACTGACTATAATCATAAAAAAATGATATGACTATATCGGAAATTCAATAATCACCAAAATATTTTTCCTCCCTCATGAATTCCGGAATAATTTCAAAGGAGAGACCATGGATAACTCATAACATTTCAAAATATACACCGAAAGAGGCTAAAGTGACCCAAAATGTTTTAGATTATCTATCTCTATATTCAATAATGTTTGACATCGAGACACAACATTAATAATATCAAACTTCATCAAAGACCATGACAATCAATTTTTAGGTAATAATTCATTTTTTTAGTGGGAAAAAGAATGTACCATGATGTCATAAGATAAACAAACCAAACTGATCTACTATGTAATTTTGGGATGTCATACTAATCCTCAAAAAAGAGTTATCCATTTCAATTATCATACCAACATAAAAAGCATACAATAAAAATTGGTTTCAATTATTTTGATTAATTCCTCATATAAATGTTTCTTTTACAGAATAGACTCCACAAGATATGATGATGATAGAAAAATGGCTAGAACCATACCTCAAACATCCTCTTCTACATATATATGAAATTGAGAATATAGACTCATAAGTTTTTATACATCCATTGATTGAAAAATTGTCTGTGATGAAATTTCCCACTCAATGAATCTGTAACGAAATTTACCTTCACTGAGGTTTAGACTATATTGAGGTCAAAGGCATCATGGTTTTCCACCGGTCTCCTAATTAGGAGATTCATGTTTTTTTAAGAAAATATGTTTCTCAAACTCTTATGGACATTCAAGACTGTGAAAATGTAACGACCCAAAGTTTCATTAAGGGAAATACCTCTTGATCGAATTGAATTTTTCTTTATGTTTATATAAAATGTCAACTTCATTGGTTTTATGTTATGAATTTTTACTGTTTCAAATATAGTCCTTGAACAGTGATCACGTGATTATTATAAATATAGGGCTTTAACAAATCCAAATTCACTCATACAACAGAAGCGATGGCGTCATCCAGTAGAATTTCCCCATACAAAGCCCATTTTTCGGATCTCGGAATAAAGGTGGAATCCTTGTGCTTCGTTCTTGACCAAGCCCAATCTGAGCTTCACTATTTCAAGCTTGAACAGGACCGTCTACATGAAAAGTGGATGTTGATAGAGATTACCACTCTAGTGATGTTATTCGAGCCACTCCAAGAGTCTGTTAACATCGCACACCATACCCATAGGTCTTAGGCGGCTGTTTTAAGGGGTTATGTAACAAATCTCTAGTACTATGTTCATGTATATTATTTTTGTATATAATAATGAATATACCTCCATGTCATTTTTGATACATTGTAAATAATTTTTAAAGTAAAAATAGTGTTTTTTAGTTATTATTTAATTAAGAAATCTATTTTATTAAAGTAATGGATTTTTGAATTAAATAATTTCTCAATAACATATTATTATTATTAAATTAAATTTTTATTAAATATAAATGATATTATAATTTTATGAATGCAATTATAATTTTTAGTAAGGTTTGAAAGCCATTTCTGTCAAAACCCGTGAATTTTCGATAAATGTCGGTTTTATTTTAAAAGTGAAAATTAACATATTTAGAAAAAAAAATAGATAAAATAAATCTTATTTTTGGAATCAGGATGTCGAAATTATCCAACGGCGAATTTTTCATAATTTTCTGAGACAGTCAAATTTTTGGGTAAAAATTAAATATCATTTAAATATATAATGTGTTTTATGATGTCATAATAACCCAATAGTGAATTAATAAAATACAATAATCTATATGTTCGGCAAATATATGTTTTAAAATTAAAATAATGTGGTTTTGGGTTTGTTTGACTTACTTTTCAATGCATTAATGGACCCCTCAAGACTTATTAAACACCTTGTCTTTTTAAATTAAGTTCCATGGGAGTGTGACTCCCCTCCACATAAGAAAACCTATTATTTTAAGAAGATCAGACTTTTGACTTATAAAATATCTTTTTTATCTTCCCTTTTCCAAAAACCATTGGATGGTTTGTGGTTTGGATTAATTTAATATAAGGGGTCCCAAACCTAAATAATGAAGAATTCCATCACCTTTCCTATATAAACCCACCCATGCTCCCACTTCCTCCTCCCTCAAAGACTTTAGAGTTCATCCAACCTCTTCCATACTCTCTCTAGAATCCTTCCAATGTGCCTCAGACTCCCAATAATCCCCTCACAATCCTCTCTCTAGCATTTGGAAGCACACTTCCAAGTAAGGGTTTTTTTCTTCCTTTCTCATTTTTGTCAATTTTCTTTAAGTTTTATTTCCCTTTTAATTTCAATTATAAATTTTGGGGTATGGATTTTAACATCCCCATTATTCCATAATATTTTTTTAATTATGGGATACCCCTTTCTCTCTCATTAAATTCCTCCCATGTACACCCGTCACTATGCCAATATTCTGAAAGAAACTTCTCTCTCTTCATTTACATTCAAGCAATATTTTTGTATTATGAATCTAAATTACATTAAAATTGTTGGGACATGTTTATATATGACCTCCTTACGTTCCATTACATGTAAATATGATTAGGAACCCCTTTCTCTCTCATCAACCATTTTTATGAATTCTTATTTCATGCCATTTGGCTGCCGAAATCACACTGATTTTCTAAGCCAATGCCATTATGTAGTGGATACCATGCCCATTTCTCCATCAAGGGTATTCACCTTTTTTCAAATTAACATATTGATTACCAAGTTTCATGTATTAATTCCACATTATTTTATCATGGAATAAATTATTATGTTTTATGAATCCATGTTTTATGATCCATGTGGCACACTTATGCAAGAAATGAAATGTTTAAGAAGGGTGCTCCCTTATAGCACTCCAATGCATTGGGTAATGTATAATATCATGATACGTCATCTGCAATGAGTGTTGACTCATGATAATTCATGTGAAACGAGGGTTTACTCGTGATTTTTTTTCAATGAGGATTTACTCATGCTCCATGTGCAATGAGCCTTGGCTCATGCTAATTCCATGTTAAGTGTTGTTGCCACATTTACATGTTTTGATTATCATGATTTATGATGCCTTTATGTTCGCGTTTCTTTTATAATCTATTGATATTCCTATTGTCTAATATGTATTTAACTCCTCATTTTATTCCATGTGTACTCCCTTACTGGGCATTATAGCTCACCCTTTTCTTATGCATGTCCTCAGGTTATCCCATGCAATGCTAAGTACGAGGGAATGTATTGGTAATGTAAAGGAAGTTTTCAATAAAGATGTTGTATTTCATGTTTAAGATTTTATGTAATCATCCTAATCCCAAAAGACACTAAACTGCTCAATCTTCTTTGTTTTATGAAGTTATTTTTTATGTAATAAATCATGTTTAAGTTGTAATAAAAAGCAGGGTTGTCATAGAGAATTTACAAAAACCAATGATTTTAACACGTAATATCATGCATAAAAAAATCCAGTCTCAATATCATGGCTAGGGTGATTCTTCTCATATAATAAAATCATATGAGAACCTTAATACACATGATGATCATATTTATTGAAAAATTCCCAATATAGTGCCATAATAATTATATAAAACCACATACCCCTTATAGGGCTCTGTTAAGATCAGAATAGGATATGCTCTCCGAATTCACTAAATCTCATTGATAGAAGAATGAAAATTTAAATCCCATTTGAATTTATATCCTATAATCATTAGATCAATAAATGGTTATTAAAACAGTCATAATTACATAAAAACATTGATATTATCTAGTAATACCATGAATTATATGAAATTTAAAATACTTTTTTCACCTATAATGAATAAACAATAACAAACATCCTTGGATCATTAGATAAGTGATACTCAAAAATCATGTGTCCCTTATATTTAATATCTTGAATCATAAAGATTCATTTGAAAAACATTTCATATAAATAATGACTCCTAATTATTTCAAAAATACATTCATATGTTTTTATTCTCATTATTGGATCTTTAATAATCCATTATTTTGTCTATGAACACTAAAAAAAAGATTCCAAATACTGATGAATTATATGATTAATCAATGCCATGAAAATAGTTTAAGAATTAGTCATAACCAATTGAATAAAAATATTTTATTATTGTTAATAACTTATTCCAAATGATTTATTTAATATATTAGACACCCAAACTCAAATTTATTGATAACCGGGCCAAATATCAATATTTGAAAACCACTTTTCCCCATTTAAGTGATCAAAACATCATCCATAATATGAAAAGTATTATTTTTTTTTAAATTTTTACACTATTTAACATTAAATAGTCCACAAATTATCTGATCTAACCATATTGATTCCTGTAAAAAATCACTGGGGATGTCCAAACAGAAATATTATGGTAAACAGAACCCATTTTGACTAAGTTCTCCAACTGAATCTTGGGCACATTCTTCTCTGATGGTGCCATATTATAGGAGGGTATTGATATTGGCTGCATACCTAGAACCAATTAGGTTATAAGAACATCATATATACATGAAGTAATCCTTTTCAAATTATCTATGAATACATTTTTGAAATTTCTAAAAATAGTGAAAAAATCAAAAATAAATGAATCTTTATTGGGATCTACTACAACAGTAGCCATCAAACTATTTCTCTATAGGTGGGATTGTCCTGAATGGCCATACCTTATATCCAAAACCCAAAAAAACTCAATCTAACCCATAATACACATTAAAATATACACACAACTAATAAAAACCATTCTTAGCTTGATGATATATAATAAAATCTATCCGTATGATGGAATCAAATCGGATCAGATCGAGAAAACAAAAAAACAATATTATATATGTATCATCTATCAATAGAATACAATAATGACACTAAAAACCATTCCAATTTCTCTTACAAATAGGTCCCTCTATCTCCATTTGAATGTAAATTAGTTTTATTAAGAGGTTAGGAAAAAAAATTCTAGATATAAATGAGTTGGATTCACCACTATCAAATAATGAAATATATACTGAGGATGTAGAAAATATGGTTCCTCTCACTATTAATGGGCCCACATATACCACTTCTAGAATGAAATGAACTACATGAATGTTCTCAACTCACAAGGAATGTGGTTGGAGCCTTATAGGCAGTGAATAATTCAAATGTGTAGTAGTAGACATTGAATCCAGTGTTCTCTTATTATATATACATGTAGACCTAGCTTGGATGAGGAAAAATATCCAATATTTTCTTCCATATTCATTTCTAAAATCATTTCAATGTCAACTATCTTAATATAGTATCTATTATTTACTATAAATACCAATAATATGAAACTCTATCTTAAACAGTGTAGTTTCTTTTGAGCCTCCAACTAGCCATCATCACAACAAAATGGTAATACTGAACCATATTATCAAACCTAATGGTGTTCTCCATCATCACATTTTATCATTGTTGTAATGATGGTAACTAATGCGGCTTATCCCTCAACAATAAATCTTGAAAAATTTAAAGGATAATGTTTGTTTTGAAATTCATCTAGTCCATGACAACAACCTTTCCATCTAGTACCATTGAAATCAAGCACCTTTTTCTTTAACATTATGAAAAAATTAATTACATTTATCATTGTAGATCCCATTAATATATAAATATTCTAATATATGATCAATATTATTAATGAATTCCTCCATCCCATGAGGTTCTTTAGAACATTTAAAGGAGGATGGATTCTCATGAAATAACACAGATTGTCAAACCATATCTTTATCTACTCTTGGAATCACATCAATGATAACTATTTGAACTTTTGTCACATAATAATCTACTATATGAACTACTCACGCAATATACTCATTAAAATTATGATTAACATGTGTATTACCTTGAATATAATCTAATTAAACTTCACGAGGAACTCACAGAACATTTGTTAGAGGCATATTGATGCAAACTCAAATAGAATAAATGATATGATGGGAGATAAAACTCAGTTAAAATTAGAACCCATAAAAAATACTTTCATAAAAAACTCAAAATATTATACAAAAATAACCTAGTACCTTGAGTCCCACTACGACATGAGCTAGCCAGTAACTCACTTCAGAATACCTATATTTTTTCTAACAATCCTATCTCAAGACCACTAGAAATTAAAATAAATGTAATCTGGATGAAAAATTCCCTCTGATACAAAACCCAAACAAGACAACCTGAATACCTCTCAAATTAATACCCAACTCAATATGGAACATAAATGAATGGTGTTCCAAATCAATAAGGGATGACGACTAGCACATAGATATTGAACAACATAATAAGGGTCCAATTTTAACCAAACTAATTAAACTACATAGAACATGAATATAACAGTGAGAAAAAGAAGAATGTAAATATATTTCATACCTAAAAGAATAATTTGAATCATAAAAAATCACAATTTCAAAAAATCTCAAAGTACAAGTCTTTCCATAATGGACTCCCAAAACAATGAAAAAAACTACAGCAAGTGATAGTGTGGGAAATTACTTCAGCCTCACCACCAACTACTCATAAATATATGACCTTAAACCTCACTGAATAACAACATCAAGTTACCTTTACCTACATCTAATGACATAAAATATCCTACACACCAATAAATAAGAGTGAATGGAGTTATCTAAAAGTCTCAATATGATCACAAAAAGGTGTTCCATAACAAATCTCTATATAAATATCTCGTGTATAATAAATTTAAATAAATCATGGAATGATAATTAGTATATTGGTTTTATCAAAAGCATGGAAAATATTTAGAAAAATACCAAAAAATCATATCTCGTGTATTCAATATCATTTTAATGAGTAATCACTGTTATAATTTTTTAAAATCCAAAGCATTCGAATCACAATAAAAATAGTATATAGACAAATAATATGTAAAAATGAAATAGAATCCAAAAGTCTAAGATAGTATAATAGAAATACAACTACCAAAAACGAACGGAAAATAAGTCATTTGAACACTAGCGTATATAGTAGAAGAAATCCACCTTACTGGACCCCAAACAATGTCCAGAAAATTTTCCAATAATAATATTTATAGCGAGAAGTGAAAATCCCAATGTTTTATCCTCATGATGTTGACATGGATGATGTATCTACGACAAATCTTCCTTCTATATAAACAAGGTTATCATGTGTGGTATTTAATAAATCATTTTAATGATTTGAAAATACAACTTTTACATTTAACAAAACCAGTGGGACAATGAAATTTTATTAGAAATCCATTTATACATCCATAAAATAATTACTTATTTATGAATAAGACAAATAAAATAATATATATATATATATCATCTATTTCATGATATAGAAAGAAAAACCCACCTCATAACTCAAGGATTCACATGCCCTCAGTGGATCCACCTATAAGATAAGGAAAAAAATTAAATGGAGGTTGGGCATTCAATCCACACATAATATAATTGATTAAATTAAAAAGGAGGTTTGGTTGAGAATAATAAATGAAAAATAACATAAGATCACACACAAGAAGAACCACAAATTACCAAACTAGTCCCCATTAAAAAGTGATATCAAAATGAATATTGAGAAAAAACTATGGAAACATCACCACAGATCAAAAAAAGACGATAAATTAATGGTAATATACTATCACGATCAATGATATCAAGAAGAATAAATTATTAATCACTCATAGAGATGGAAACCAACCATGATAGTGATAAAAAAAGAATGGATGAATAAAAATTGAATTAAGTCCCAAAAAAATCTTAGATATGCCTAATAGTTCAACAGTTATAGATATGGGGAGAATGAAATGAAATTTAGGTTTCTCTAAAAAATAATGGCTGAAGTTCCTTTAGTAAAAATCTATGTAACTATTTTACACATCACGTAATCCACCAAAAAAAAGTATTCTGAAAAACCACATTACCTTTTTTATTAAAACCCATCCTTTTAAATATTACTCATAATGAATCCATTACCCAACATGTAATAATTTCTTATTGTGTACACATCTCCTGAAATGTGCCTAATGAACAATTCCATGGAATGTATCCCATATATTTTTCATGTAATATCCTAATCCACAATAGAAATATTAGAACCAAATCGGTCATTCTATGAACATGGGGAGATCCCTTCTTAACCGTTATCAGAATGATACGTAGACTCCATTAACTCAAAAAAATACACATACCTAAACATTTGGTCATTTTCTTGAATAATACTCTCCATCATCGGTTGTCCTAAGGTGCATCTATTAATAAAGAATACAATTAAGGTATACAGAATAACCTAAATCTTTTTAATGGGTTGTTACATTCAAAAAGCATCTAAAATAATAAATTCTTGAAATTATAAGATAAAAGTTATAAATATTCACAAAATATTCATTTTAGGAAACTTTTTAAGTCATATGAAACCTCATCTTTTTATTTTCACCCCCGATAAATCATTTTCATTAAATAACTATGATACAAAATTTTTAGTATCATCATTATTCATATTGTTCAAAATTTACGTTCAATAATAGACACATTATATATTTATATCATTCCAAATATGGACTCCATTTTCACAAATTCCATTATCCATATTAAAAAAATGTAATTACAAAATAATCTAGAATACATGATGAAAATGTCAATATTAAATGAAAATTATCCAACTATTTATAAATTTTTAATATCAAATTTAAAAACTAAAATGATTCAAATAATATAAATCGGATCAATATATATTTATATATATTGTTGAACTAAGTTTACATTACAAAAAATTATTGAGAAAAATTATCATTATAAATAATTTAAATAAATGGTAGTTTTTAATGAAAATTAAATATTTTTCAGTATTCAGTGAAAAATGAATTCATTATGAAAAAAAACACCTTCATTGAATTTTAATATTATTATTTCAAGATTATATATTTTTATAGAAAATAATATTTTTATTATCGAATGAATTAATTTATATTTATGTTTAATAAGAATAATTTTAATATCTAGTATAAAAAAAATTCAGAAAATTTTATAATTATTTTCAATTAACATTAGTTTATTTGTAAATACAGGGTTTTTTAAATATTCATAATTTTTATATTATTACTAACACCCATTAAATTATTTTCATTTTAATAAAAATGTAGTTTATTACTATTAATTTAATATATGTGTGGCGTGTGAGATATGTGATCTATTATTATATATACTATTATAATTTTGAGGTGTTAAAAGAAAATAAATGAGTTCATTAAGATATAGTTAATCATATTTATTAATTAGAATCGTAATTATAATCAATTCTGATAATCCATGAGATTGTAAAATAAAACCTTAACCACGATGGTATATTTTGTATCGTAAACCCACATATATTATAACATAATGTGAATATTTTATTATCATGAAATTTATGAGAATCATGATATAACATAGATATGAGGTAGTATATATACCTCGCAACAAAATATAGCTTATTTCACAATGAATGAAATTTTAGAAAAAACTCTACTACTTTATACGTAAGGACATAACCATAAATGTCACACATTCTAGTTATTATAAAACATGAAATCAAATTCTTTTTAAAAAAATTATAATGTTAGGGAATTAGGAAAAAATTATACATACTAAACATATTTATTACAAGTGGAGTAATATAATCAGTATAAAATTTTACAACAAATCAAAACTTTTACAATAAAACACAGTTTCTTTTCATGGTTGATCTCCAAAATTATCCTCTGAAAATAATAATTATATCAATTATTCTTTAAATAAAATTATAAATACTTAAAAATATGGTATTTGGAAATAAATTATTAAGAAGAATAAGAGAAATGAAACTTTTATTATAATAGAAAACCACAGTAGTATTTTTTAAAAATTATCTTTTTCCATGGAAATATCAATCATCTTTTAAGAAAAGATCATTCTTATACATTTTTAAAATAATGATCTTTTAATTAATACTCATTTTCAATAATATAGTATATAATATTTAATTCGAAAATAATTTATTATTACACACTTTGATATTGATTATATGGTATAATCAACTTATAACTCTAGATTACCCAGCCCACTGGATGTTATAATGTATCATCTCATCCATAGATTATCAGGGAACTACCCATATTTAGTTAATAATATGACCACCCATGATGTGATTATCATGGATCCACCCATAATTGGATTATAAAATTACCACCCATCATTATAATTAGTTCACAATATCTTTATAATAATGATTAAACATGAATAATTTCATTATAGAAACATTATTTGAATATGATAGTCTTTCCTTATTGAAATCACTCATTCTAAAAAAAATTAAAGTACAATTGAATATTTTTTCATCTTAAGTAGCCATTTAATATATTAATGTAATCTTTTAAATATTAAGTAATCATAATGGAAGAAAAATCCATTAATTAAATACACATAACATGAGTTCTATTTCACATATGTAAAAAAACTAGAATAAAATATATTATTAACAGAAATTCAGATACATAAATATTTATAAATATACCTTTTTGAAAAAAATTAGATAAATTATAAATTTAAATTTAAAAAAAACATTTATATAAATATAAATAAATTTTTAATAATTAATATTAAAAAAATAATACATGAATGATAAAAATTTAGAAAATGAATCATTATAACACTTAAAATACATTTTTTCCGTAAAATAGTACCATAGGATGTTTTTAGAAGCTATATAGTTTCACATTATTTAATTGATAATAAAATTTTATTCATTACGTACATATTTCATGATATTTTAAATATAAATTTTCTTTATAAATTTATTTCATTTATGGTACTTTTGTTTAGTAATAATTGTCAATTTTGTCAATCTAGGAGTCTTTGTTTCAAGGTTTCATATTAACTTGATTATAATTTGGGATGTTCTTGTAAAATGGTAATAAAACATAATAATTTTAATTAATTTTAAATAATGTAAATATATTATTATAAATTTTCACATATATCATTTTTTTCTAACGTGAGGATGATTTATTTGATAAAATGTTCCTGATATATTTTAATTTTATTTTGTGGGTTTTCTAACCATCACTAACTAGATTAATTTTCTTTAATATTATGTGTATATATTAGTTATAGAACATTAAATATGTTATAATAAACATATTAAAATATTATTTACCTATAATTATTATTATTTTTTCCATCCACGATGGTAGTATTTGAAAACAAATAATCATTATCAATGAGGATTTTCACCACCACAACATGGACATTGGTTTCATTTATTCGAATAATAGGAGATTGTTAGAGGGATGGATTAGGATATTCCAATATAAATATTTTGTTCTAGAAAATAAATTAAAATATACTTATTATTTCTCTATGGATAATGGTGGTGTGGAGAAGTTATAATTATAAGAGCAATTAAGAGAGGTGGTTTGGGAAAGGTATCTCTTTAATATCACCTCTTTTTATGAATAATTAAGGAGATGAAATTTTTAATTTAGTGACACAAAAATCACATTTAAATGGTTATAATATGTAGCATATTCTTTGGAATATATTTTACGTAATTGAGGGTTTTATAGTTAAATGGGTCGATGAGGACTGGAATTTATTCTTGTGGATTAATGTTTTTAGGTGATTAAATAATGATTAATTTATATTTAAACCAATCCAAATTTATGTTGCATTAATTGAAATTACTATAATTATAATTAATTTTATATTTAGTTTTTAGGGTATATAAACATATCCAACACCCATTGAATGTTTATTTTTTAGGTATTCTATTCGTTTACCATTAAATTTAACAATTTTCATTAATTTAACTATACTATGTAAATATTTTTTTACCTAGGTAAAATTTTATAACATAAATTGAAATTTACCTTATTAAATAATTTAGCAGATCTAATCCAAAACATTAAAATCACATATCATAATTGTTCACATAAATAGAAAATTTTAATATGAAACAAAACCAACAGACCTGATAAAAAACTTCGATTTCAAGATTACAAAGTTTCAAGAGAAATGTTATTTTATACTAAATAAATGATTAAAAATATTATTTGCTTGAAAAACTATTAATATTAATATATATATATATATTAAATATATATAATTTAAATCACTCCCCATTATGGATTATTTTGATTAATTAATAAGGATATCCATTATTTACATTAAAAAAATTTCCGTATAAATATAATTTTAAACTAAAAAATTAATATATTCTAAAAAAATATAATTTTTATTCAAAAGAATTTAACTGGATTAAATATAACTAAAATTTATTATTATACAATAAATGAAATCCTAAAGTTAATGGAGATGTAATTTTTTTATTAACTAATAATAAATTACATTTTAAAAATTCATTACTTTTCATTATTTTATGAAAACCAAATATTTTTTATAGAATTCTAAAAATTCACAAAATTTCAACCTTCGTATATTGTTTTTTATTTTATTTATTTTTTTAATTTCTTTTTAATAGTTCTAAAAATTATTTATAATATTCACTCATAAAAGTTTAAAAAAATATTTTTACAAAAATTTGTTTTTGATTAATAAAATGATTACCGAAAAATATAGCACTAATTTAAAATTAATTAATCAATATATTATAAATGGTTATGAAAATAATGTACTTCCTAATTTCATTAATTTTTTTTTCCTTCTAACCAATTTAATGCATATGATATACAAGATATATTTAAATATTAATATTTAGTCATTGGATTAACCTAAATATGGTGTTTCATGCATTATATTGTGTTCAGTTTAAAAATCAATTGATGTAACATTATCCCTGCCTTAGATAAATTGAATATTTTCAGTTTGAAAATTTAATTGGAAACTATGGTTTGGAACTTTCAAAATAAAATTGATGAAATCCGACGTCCTAAAATGGTTAAATAAAATATCCACTTCAAAAGTGATACAGGAAAGTACAAAGGTCACCTAAGATAAAAAATTCTAGGTTTCCATGATGAAAAAAGGCATGGAATTGAAAATATAACACCCATGTATAGGGGTAGAGAGTTAGGGACATGTTCATTATAAATATAAAAAACACGAAATTATATTTCATTTGTTTGTTCAATAAGCACTGTTTTCTCTATACGAAAAGTAACAAATGAATTTTATTGGGTAAAAAAATCCCAGATTTTTTAAATTTTTTTAAAACTGTATTTATAACCCTCGGGAAAACTATTGACATGAAATAGATTATTTAATTCATTAAAATGTTTCTACCAGATATATTTTCCCCCAAATTATTAGTATTCAAGTGGAAGTTTTCATAACAAAATGATCAGAATCAACTTCTACAGATCAAAAATATAGAAATACATAAATATTTTTTCCTTCTATCATCAACAATTATTGATAAATTTTTTTTTGATAATCGATTTTACCCAATTAAATATCCCTTTCTCTAAAGAAAAACAACATTTATCTCCAAATTACAACAGTAATACCAAAAGTTCAACAAATATTATTTACAAAAAACATTCATTAAAATATATCAAAAATATTGTAGAATAAAAATAATAACTAAAAAATATGAATGATTTAATGAAAAAAATCCAACTATAAAAATTTACTATTTATCATGAAAAAATGTAAATCTCACTCAAAGTCTCAAACCAGAATATAATTTCCCAGGTCACTTAATTATTTCAATAAATAACCAAAATCATGATAAAACAAATTTTTATTCAAACTATAATTCATCCTTTATTTTAAAAATAAAATCTTGGAGTATTATATTTAATATAATAAAATATGGTTTCTAAAATAGTGATCGTAATCTGAAATAACATTTATCACTTAATCACTAAATAATTTTTCCAATCCCATGTTTATATATAAGATAAAACATAGGTTCCTAAAATAATATTATTTTTCATGGTTCAAAATTATTATCTAAAAAGAATATTATCTTACTTATTGGGACATCATAAAAGCTAATTGTAGGAATTTCACCTTTCTCACCCTTCAAGTGTAGTTCAGATCCTTTCTTCCCTACTAGATGTGATGATTAGTCACATGGTATATGGTATTTTATTTATTGACCTATATTAATATATCCATATGTAATTACAGATATATAATTCACATAATCAAAAATAAAGTAAAAATAGTTTACCTCAACGGTTTTCTCATAGCCTTCATTATTCAACATAATAATTTAAGAGCCCATAATTACCTCAAATCCAAATATATAATAACAAGAAAATAATGCAAATTCCTTGAAACATATATCAATAGTATTTTAATGAATTTTTCCTCAAATATTTTTTGACATAATAATATTATGGGTTACATGAATCTTAAAAATTATCACATTTTACCACGTATAATATGAAATAAATTATATAAAAAATGTATTCCCAATTTTATTAATAAAACATACTATAGAAAAATCCATATATGTTACATGATTCCCATAAAATTCATAAAACAACATGATATCATAAATTTGAAAACTCATTACATAAACACAACACCCATTAAACATTCTTATCAAGAAACTTATCATCTTTCATTATCTTATTCGTTCGTAGTTTATTCATATATTGAATGATATGATTTTATCCTTATGGAAAATCAATATAACCCCAAATAAATTTCATAATAAGAATATAAGAAAAAAAATTATTACATAAATTAATATTTCTATATTTGATAGATTTACCTTCATTTTATTCTTATAGAAATTAAATTGTAATGTTTTTTTATAGAATATCCCTTTTGAGGGAGACAGTTATGATTATATCTTTAAAACTGATGGAAATGAAATTATAGACCAATTTTTTTATTAAATAAATTGACATGGAAAAACATTTATTTTACATTAAATAAATATTCATAAAGATATTTAAATAATTTGGGAAATCATCTGAAATAAATTTGATAGTAAAGATATATGGATGGTATAAACTAGATTGAAATAACTCTTCCCATCAATCATGATAAATTAACATTAATAAATATAAAATAAATTATTTAAAATATAAATTTAATTATCATTTTTTCAAAATGAAAAAATCAATTTAATGTTTATACCCATATAAAATCTATAATTCATTACCCATCAAATTTATTATTCCCATATTCTATTAATATTACAAATAAATATCCAAATATAAAAAATCTCATAGATTTAAATCATGTTAAACCCAAAAAAATGATATATAGGACATTGAATGTTTAATCATACATAAACTGGTAACCACACTATTATATATATAACTCATAATGAAACATCAGGAGAAATAATCACTATCTCCAATTTTTTGGAAATCATCTTCTATTATGAACTACATGGACCCAACATTAAAAGATATATACTATAATTATATTATAACTATATATCTCTTTATTTTATCATTTATCTTTTGGTTTTATTTTATTAAATTAGGTCACACTCATACCTAGTGAAACCATACATTAAAAGGGGACACATTTACTGTGTATCCATTATTTTTGACCTAAGAAAACCATTTTAAAATGAAATATAGTCTCGTTCCAAGATCGATATTCTCAATATTCCATTTGATATCATCATCATTAATTTTTTGACATTAATCCTATCAAAAAATTTAATATAGTGTTTGAGAATAATACCATCATATAGGACTAAAAATAATGTAAAATAATAGTTGAGTGAAAACCCATAATTCATTTTTTTTAAACAATATTTTTACCCAAGAAAATTAATTATCATTTGAATATGAAGATTATATCAACTTTTTAAAATCAATAAAAAGTATTGAAAACTCATAAGATGTCATATATGATATTACTATGTAACTGGTGACATTATTTTCATATTAAATTTATAAATTTATCAACTAATATAGATAAATCTAAACATAAGAGTTTCTATTTCATGGGTTGTTGTAACTTAACCAACCAACATTGGTGTATCACATAACCATGCATCTATGGTCAATAATATATCTTCCAATCTTTTTACTATCATTGAACCATCCATATTTATTTATAACATAACCACAAATCCTCATAACCAATACCCATTAACTATAACACAATCACAGAACATGAATGACTATATCATAAATTAACTACATGAAGAATATAATCATTTTATTTTAAAATCAATCCATTTAAAAACTATGAAATTGCATTGGAGAAACATTTTATTGAATGTAATAATATAAACCATTATTTTACACAATAAAATATTTATTCAACATGGTTGTTGGAAATTTTATTTAGTTATTTACATATATATAATCATTAATTTTGACTTCTATAAAAAGAATCATTAAAATAATATTTTTAAAAAGAATGAAAATTACATAAAACCATGAATAAGAATTTTTTTAAAAGTTTTAATAGAAATTAGAAAATTAATTTTTTTCAAAAAACATTCAAGTAAAATTAAATTAATTCAAAAAAATTAATTTTACCCAATGTTCACATGAAACTGTAAAATTTAGAAAATAAATCACTACAACATTAAAAACGAGGTATTTTTGTTCAAGAGTCCCTTACCATGAAATCGAATACTATGAAAGTTTTCGTAATGTCAGTTATAGTCAAATTAAATTCACTAATTACATAATATTGAAATATTTATATATAACTTAGAATTATTTTAATTAAATTTAGTTAATTTATTGTCATTTTGATGAGTTATAAAGATCAATTTTTTCATCCTAAGAGTATTTATTTCAAGATTTGATGGATCATTCACTAGATTATATATATGGATATTCATGGAAAATTGGAATACATCTTCAAAAGTGTAATTAAATATTATCTTTGTAGAGACATTAGTATAAAGGATAAAATATATCATTTTTCTATCATCGAGATGATTTGTTTGGTAGAATGATATTGATAAATGTATTAATTATTTTGATGGGTTTTCCAACCATTAAAAACATGTTTTTTTATTATACGTATATATATAAAACATAGAATATTTAATAATATATAAAGTAATTATTTCATACTAAATTATCTATAATAATATTTTAATGACAATCCTTCAATGCAGTAATGGAAAATTAATAATACTTTACCATGAAGATGGTTATCCTCTTAATTTGGTTAATGGTTTAATTTCGTTGAATACAAAGTCATATTATAGGGGATATATATAATTTATTCACTATAAATATAAAATTATATTATATATATTTTTATAGAGTTATTATACATTTATTGATGATGTAGGTGCGAAAAAAGTATAAGAAAAATGAAATTAAGAGAGGTGGTTTTAGAATGTTACACCTTGAATATCACCTCCTAGAGAGAAACCTTAATATATGGGAATTTGTATTTTTTAGAAAAAAACCAATGGAGAAGTGGTGAGAGTCTATATAACATGTTTTTAATTTTATTTTAAGAGATTCTTTTTTTAGGAGAAATGGGGTGGTGAGTAGGTTAATTTATAAATCAACAGTGGTTGTTTTATGTGGTTAAATAAATATTTTTTTATTTACATCCAACCACATTTCTGTTGAATTAATTCCTTTGAATTATATTTTCAATTAATATTTTAAATGAATTTCAGGGAATTTTTTTTTGAATATCTATTTTAATTTTATATTTTTTAAAATTTTATTTATTTAACATTTAACTTCAACTAGTTCTATTATTTTACATATACTATAGTTAATATTGTATACATTGTAAAATATGTCTTCATAAAAAGTAAAAGGAAATTATTTAATACTTTTGAAATTATGATTTTATATTTGTAAACTATTTTTCAAAATTAAAATCAATTAATTGAAAAAAAGAAATTATGGAAAACCTTTATACATGTTTTAAAGGGGGGTTTCACGAAGTATATTTTCCAATAAAAATATTACAATATGTTAATTATACAATTACTAACAATACATTTATGAAAAAAATTAATATTTATTAATATATTATCTCCAAATTTAAATGAAATCATTCCCCATTTGAGATTAATTAAATTAATGGGTGAATCAAACATTATGTACTATTGGTCATTTTTTTGAAAAAAAAAATTCGAAAAAAATTATTATAATATAATATATTACAATTATTCAAAATAATTATTTTGGATGAAATATTACTAAAAAATTAATCTATCACATTAATTTATATTCAATATATATTTGATAATTTTATATTTTTTAAATTATTTATAATAAATGACATATTTTGAAAATATGATATTATGCATTATTCATAAAAAAATATACATTATCTAAAAATCCCTTAATGTAACCAATATTATAGAAAAATATTATGATTTTATAAATTATTTTGATTTTAATAAATTCATTAAAAAATATTAATATAAATTCAATTATAATATGAATTATTAAAGTGTAAGATAACCCATTTTTATTAAGATGTAAATTTTTAGGGTAAAATGACATTTTAGAAATATAATATATTTTTTAAAAACAAATAATTTTTACACTATCAATGACTATGGGAATTATATATTCTAAAATTTCATTAATTTTATTCATTCATGCCAATTTAAAGACTTGGGTATAAAAGTCTCACTTAAATGATAATATTTTATCATTTTTTTATTAATTATAAGATGTATCATTTATGATATATTGTTTTTATCAAATATCTTGTTGTGAAATTAATTATATACTACCTTATTACATGTTTAAACATTTTTTTCCAAAAAAACCCCATTTAATCTCTTATTTAGGACCCCAGGGCTTGTCTTTTGGCGGGACCAACAATACTTTATCATTGATAGGGATGTTTATAAGATATTTTTTCACGGTTTTCATAAGAGATGGTATATAAGATGTGTGAATAATTGAGGGGAGGATATCACAATTTATCTTTGGGAGAAGATTCATTATTGTAAATACCCAAAAATATTAAATAATCGGATGCCACTCTAACCCAATTTCCCTTTTATGATTATAAATATTATAGTGGAGGGATTATGTGTTCATGCGACACCTACACCAAAAAAATACATGTTTTATCTTGTTTTTCCATAACTACAGGTCTCATTGGATTAACATATTTTTTTGGCTACAATATCTTCACATTTTTTTTGATATTTTATCACATATAAAAAATAAAATTATTAGATAATTAGTTCCTACATGTTCTATATATTATATCCAAACTATAAAAAAATCTATGTGAATTTAATTTTTATAGAAATTCATGAAATACGAAGAATCACAATAAAACCATTGCTATTATAAGAATATTTTAATATTTAGGGGTTATTAAAATTAAAATAAAAGTATCATTAGTCTATGAATAGGATATTGTTGTTATTATATAAATTCTACCATCAATTGGTAAGAAAATATTATATATTGAAACTATAAAAATAATGAAACTAATCATAAATATCATATTATTGTTAATATATATGTAAATGAGTTATATAAATGACCCTGAAAGTGTATGATTTTATACCATAATGAAATTCGACCATTATATATATGGTAGTTGGTAAAAAAAATTTAATACATGGATGTTATAAATATGATATTAGGATATATGATAATAGGATATATCAAAAGGATAATTTATTTAATTGAAAAAATATACCTCATAGTAAAAATTATAATAATAAAATAATGATATATTAAATTTAAATATCTAAAATAAATATATATTTTCGGTGTCACATGTTATTATTAGTATGATTTTTTAAAATTATTTGATTAATTAAAAATATCTATTAAGAAATATAAAAGTATTTAATTGATAAAATTATGTGGTTTGAAGATGAGAAATTAAATGTAACAAGAAAATAATAAAAAAAATTAATGTTTTGCAAAACCAAATGTTCATCCAAATTATATCTAAGTATTTTATACTTTTATATTAAGAAAATAATAATTTCACTATAAAATTATTACTCTGATGTATATAATAAATTAATAAAAAAATATTCTAAACATAACTATTTTATGATATGAAATAATATTTAAAAAATTAATGTTATAAAAATTTCATGTTTTAATAAATTTAATTTTTTTCATTGATGTTATGTTTTTTTTAAAGTATAATTTATCATAATTATTCATTGAACAAGTTTAAATGAGGATGAAATTTCTAATCATCATGATGAAATTTTGTAAGAGGGGTTATCATATATTTTTAATTAAAAATAATTTCTCTAGTAAATAAATAAATGAGGTAAGTGAGGTAAAATTTAAAAATCAATGTGGCTATAATTTTTTAAAATAAAATGAAATTTATATATTATGGAATTTATATTTTAGGTTTTCAGGGAAATTATCACATTCTTTATATTACGTCCTAACTTGATTGAACTTGAAATAAAGTGATTCAATCTTTATCAATCATATAATGTATGTTTGTAATGGATTATCACACATTATATCATATAAAAGAGGTTATATAACACCCATTATATATAAAATATTCATTTAAAAATAAATTTAATTAATTTAAATTTATAATTATAAATCCCTTATATGACATAGGGTGAATTCAACAACTATATGGGGGTCGAAATCAATCTTTCCATAAGAATATATGTTTAAAATTTGAGAATTAAGCTTGTATCAAAATTCATATCATATTATTTACATTACTATATCCTATAAACTATTTCTAAACATAAAAATCAACTATTAACAATTCATATTTGAATAATTATTCATATGAAAATGTTATACTATTGTTATATAACTATAAAATCTAACTGAATACCAAGTATAATATTTTTGAGTTATATAAATAGATTTAATTAATAATTTTATTCCATAATTATCATTTTACAAAGTTAATATGTATAAAAATTTATACATATCATTTATTATATTAAGTATTGTCTATATCATGAATATGGCTATGAATGTATGAAAAAAAAAATTTCCAATGTTATGTAACTCATTATTTTGATAATATTTTCCAAAAAATATATTACTTTTAATTCCATTATTAAAAAATAGAAGGCTAATAATTAAATATTTTAATTTTCTGAAAATGTAAATTTAATTATTTCAGGGAGATTTCACATATATTAAAACAACTCAATGGTGTTACGATTCATTGTATATCAGCACATTATTATTAAAAATTATAAATAAAATTGTTCCATATATATTTTTTCTTCTTTTGTAAAGGGTAAACTCATTCCTATCTTGTTCATCTATAATAATTCACCTAAAGAAGTTGGCCATTATTTACAATGGATTTATGTACCCTTCACTATTATTCATATCATTACATAATCCATTAATCAAAATGTAGTCTTGAACATATATATATTTCCAATTATCATTATTAATATTAACTCAATGAAATTTCCTATTCAATAGTTTTAATAAGTCTTTTATAGAATTTATTTCAATAACCTATAACTTAATATATTTCATGGAATGTAAAAGGAAATAAAATTACAATTTTAATGCAAAATACAATTACATTACATTTAAAAATCATTATATATACTTTATATTCATTATAACAGTACATTAATAAACATCATTCCAACACCATGTCTAATGGACTTCGGATTCCATATTTTTTAACATATTTGGAATCCGGAGTACATGGACCCTCTATGATCAATAAAACTCATTCCACAATTTTATTGGTGGATTCATCATATGGATTTAACAATTTATATTTATTAATATATTTCTTTTCTATATGTTTTTATAGGGTGAAATAGTCTTTACTACTTAATAATTCATTTCCTTTTTTATTTGGGTAGATGTCGAGTCTACATTTCCAATAATATTTTTAAAACATATATATAATTTACCTTCTTAATTATCCAAATCAAACTGAGTAGATACCTGACTATATTCTATTTTCCCATTAAAACCCTACTGAAATAAATAATATCCCTCTACATAAACACAGTTTACTTACTGTGACCTGTTAGCTCAGTCTCGGCTTCCTTGACACTAGAAATATTCATTTTTCATTTTGGATGTAGTGATATACATCCTCAATATTCATTAATAATGATGATTTCAACACATAAAATCTATAACTATTTTTGGATCATAAATTCTCTATTCATCTCCTCTATAATAGAAATATCAAAATCATGTCAGAATAACATTAAATATAACATTGGAAATTGTAGGACAAACTATGTAATTGATGGATGATTAGTGCTCCCTCTTAGAGATACATTGATGAAATATTATATACCATATCATCGAGTATTAGAAACCCTATATTCCAAAGAAGAACATGTTTTCATTATAACATTTAATACATGATACTATAAATTTTATAAATTTGTATACCATTAATAAAAGAGATAAATCAAAAATATATCATTCCAATTAGAGGGGTATTGGTAGTCATAACAAATAATTTTATCTATTAATGAATCAGAAATATAGTACAAAATTCTTATAATAACACATTGTCATTTGTACTAATGATGACTAAAAATAATATAATATTAATATTATTTTTATCTAAATTCAAAATGAACCAACATAAAATTTTGAAATACCTCACCAACCTAAACTCACATAAATTCAATTAAGACCCTTTATACATCATACAAAATAATAGAAAATAGCTATATAAAATTATAAAGGACCATTTATATACTACCATTGAAGAGGAATCTAACCACCAGATTACATAACATTTGATATATATAATAGTTTTTTTATTGAATGATAAATTATAGAAATCTAACCTAGATCATCATTCATGTCTGGACATTATTCATATGAAGTCAATATTTCAAGTAAAGAAAAAATTAAAATGAACCCATTTAATAATCATCTAATAACGTAACCTACCAAAAAACGGGTCATATATAATGTTGAATGAACAAGAATACATCTAGGATCTAGTAAACCTATAATATCACGATCCTTAAAATTAATAATTTCACACATAAATCATTCATATGTGTCTGTTGATGGAAATTACAATCCAATGTGGGAAACTTGGTCCAATTCATAAAGAGTTGATGCCTCATAAAAATCCTTAAAAGAAATAGGAATATATAGATCCGAGAAATGAAGAGGGGTATATTCTAATATTATTTAGAGATTGGTAATGCTAGTAAAGAGTGATAGGTTATTGAATGGAAGAATGAAAGACTAATCATGTTTAGAAGAATTAAGAGGTATCTCTCAGTCTTGTGAAAGTTTATTAAATAAAATAATTTTTCTATGTAATTTTACTTACTTATATATTCTATTTAATTGAGTAATATATGAAAAAATAACGGGGTAACAATGTCAATGATCTGACAATAATATTATGAAAATAATATTAATCACTAAAATATTATTATAAAAATATTAAAAATTTATCTAATATAACTGAAATCAACGATTCTAATTGAATATTATAAAATTAAATATATTCAAATAAGGTTGGATAAGTAGTAATTAATAAGTTTTTTTTATGGGGTTAAAAACTATTCGTTTAACTTGATGGTAAAGTATGGTTTTATTTTCAAATATGGGTTTCAAATAAATATTATCTATTATTAAATTTCCAAATAGGGAATAATGGGTTTTCATTATATTCAATACCCATATATATTATAATATATTGTTTTTATATTGGGTTCACATGATATCCAAAAAATTCATATTATTTTCGTTATAGTTAAGCTGAATGGCAACTTGTAAGGGAGACCAAGATTATACCTTCATATTAGTTTGAATATTTACCATCCATGAAATTATTCTATCATTTTATTTTTGTATTTCCATATCATTGATTCTATGACATCATTATGTTTATTTAATATATTATAATTTCATCAGAAATGAATCTTTTTTATTATTATTTTCTATGAATATATCTATGTAATATCAAAACTCATTTGTGAATATCAAAAATAATATAATTTTATTAATTTCAATAGGAAAAATATTTTATGATTTTAATATTTTTTTTAATAAATAAAAATAAAATACATATTATCCTGGGTTTTCATTGTAATATATATTCAAACAAGTCTATTTTTTAGAAAACCCAAAATTAAGAATAATTGTTATTTTATTTTGAAGAAAATTTTTAATTTATTTATAGAATTTTATTCATTTATTTCAACAGCATTAAAGTTTTATTATTATTCACTAGAAATATTATGTAGTGATACATTCCACACATTTTATTTTTTTACTAATATATTCGGTAATTAATTTATAATAGAAAAATAATTCCATAAGGATGGTTATTATATATCATAATTATCTGTCTATAGATATTTCATATCGAAAAAAATATTATTTGTTTTTAATTATGGATTTGGTTTTATAAAAATTATAGATTTATTTATTGAATTGGGAATAAAATTAAATATTTAGATGGCAATAAAGTTGAGTGAACTCAAATCATTAATGGAATCTATCTATTATGTAGCTAGTGGTACCAAACATACAAAACCCTGTAATACATAATGTAATGTAGTATCTCTATTGAGTGGAAACATTATGTTCTGAGGAGAAAACACAATATTTTATGATTCATTTTACACTGTGTGATAGTTTTCTTTGTATTGACAATAAATTGAATGAAAAATTTTAAATTTTAAATTATATCAAATATTTATATTCACATATAATGTCACTATTATTCATGAATATTCAATATTATTTCGACACACTCATTTTTCATTTAGTATATTATTAAAAAATTCTTATGCATTGACTCATTATCTAAGATCATTATTTTATTTTGTATGATTCCATAATATTATATTCATTAGTTGTGATTTTTTTCTCTTCAACAATTGTTAATTTTTTTCTCACATAAGTTATTTGAGTAATAACTTGTATTTTTATCTATATTGAGTATCAACGAATAGTAATATATATGTTTCTATTTAAATGGGATTGAATGATAGTTACTTTTATAGTGTTTCTAAAAGGTTTCCAAGTGGGAATTTAATTTTATAGAACTATTAAAAATGTTGAATAAACTGTTTTTTTATGTATCTAATATAAAAATAAAAATAAACATAACGTGTAGTGGTGTGATTTTTTGTGATAGGTTATTAATATTAGAAAAATTGATAATAAATATATAAGATCTTCTATGGTATCCTTATAAGGTAACCAAGTGGGTTTGAGTTATTTTTTATATTACGATAATAATAATTAGATAATATATCCTAAATGTTCGCATGCTAACCAAAAAGTAATATTGTATGAACATAAAATGACATATTTGGAATGAATATCACATTTTAAAGGAAATTTTTGTAATGAAATTCATTATTATATTATTTCTAAAATTTATTACCATGTATTACTACCCATGCATGTTATTTTTATTTTTAGTAGGTATAGCGGAAAAATTATTATTTTATAGATACAGAGATAATTGAAAAATATAATATTGTAATGTAGGTATATAAATTATATTATATCCAAAATTGTTACTAATAAAGATAACTGTGAATACCTAATCAATATAAATTGAATTTTTGTTAAAAATCCCTAAATATACATTGTATTCAACTCTAGTACATATTTCTTCTTATATAAATGTTTCATGGATTAATATTAAGAAATCTAATTTTTTTAATTTTTATGGGATTCGATGTGATTTGTTTCTGTGATTGGATCCC
Organism: Viscum album; assembly: GCA_963277665.1. Classification (NCBI taxonomy): domain Eukaryota; kingdom Viridiplantae; phylum Streptophyta; class Magnoliopsida; order Santalales; family Viscaceae; genus Viscum; species Viscum album. The sequence continues at coordinate 2,031,472,317 of OY728135.1, forward strand.
ACATTATTGGGTCTAAATAATGATTTCATATAGGTCACTACCATTTCATATGTTTTATTATCTTATAACCATCTATGGAAACATGGATAACTGTGAGATCCATATGGATTCTATATGCATTATATATTCTTAATACCTAATAATGAGAGTTATTTATCTTAAATATTAGGTGAAAATTTTTATATTCAACATATCCCAATTGTTTTATAATATGTCATTATATTATTTACTTTTTTCTCTTTTTACAATGAGGATCCATGCTATGGGTAAGGAATTTCCAAAATTTATTTATAAAAATTAAATAAACAAGATTTCAAATTATAAGTGACTTTAAAAAGATGGTACTGAACTACCCATCCCATTACATTATCCACCAATGATTCCTAAAATTCATGAGCTCTAAAGTTCACTATTATAGATTATTCAATATTTTCCCTCATTGAAAAATCAACAGCCACTATGTTAGATTCTATATATACATGTGACATATTCAAGTACACTTGAGTGTTCAGATTCATATAACCAGTCAAGTGGGTTTAGGGTTTTCGTGGTATATTCCTATTTCTAACCATTAGATCCAATAAAATTGTTTCATAGTTATATTAAATTCAGTGGGAAGACCAAATAATATTGACATCAAGATAGATATCATATATTTTTCCCATTATTAAGATTCAAATATAGTTTCAATTTCTATATAAGGATAAATTTAATCATTTTCCAATCCATGATGGGTTTGAAAAATACCTCCACAAAATTATGGTCCATGAATGTTGGATGTCACACAATATACATTTTATTTTGGACGCATTCTAGTTAGAGAAATCCTCCACACATATTAGAGAAATAGATGCTACATCAGTCTACCTTCATCTTCTCGTAGACATGGAATTTTTTGTTTATTCATGCTAATTTTCATGTCCCCTTCTTGTACCATTGTATAAAAACATACCTTTTTATCCAAATACACAATTGCTTCATTGATGGATGGTGATTGGTAATCAAACACCTTTCCCTTAAATTCCCTCCATATTGATGCAATGACAGAATCCTAGGATTCCAGTGGGAAAAGATATATCTAGTCACTATCTATGTTATTAATAAGGAAGTCTGTTTACTCTTCTAGCTGATTACAAGATTTTATATTTAACATAAATAAATGACCAACATATTTATATAGTTCCCTTTTAAATTCTTAGTGGATGAAAAGATCCTAAAAATTTTCATGAACTCTTAAACATCAAGGGAAATATTAAACAATAATTTCTCCATCACTAATCATTTGATCATGTTTTGGAAACTCAATTAAAATATTATCTATATAAGAATATATTTAAATTGTTATATATTGATTACCATTTCATTTGAAATTCATAATGGTTTCATTATGGTGATGTTACTTTTCATCTTTTATTATTCTTTATCATTGATCTTCCCATTACTATAGGTCTCCACCCATTTTTTGTAATGGTCAATGAATCAATTATTTTGAATTCCCATTGAATCCTATAGGGGAATAATTTTGAGGATATTATATTGTTCAATTATTTTAGTAATGATCTAATATAGTTTATCATAATTCTTTATCAACATATATAAGAGTGGTTGATCAAGCCAACATGTGGTCCAACAATTGAGATGATATTTCCTATTATCCGTCCATTATGTGAATTCATTATTTAAATGAAATATTTATTGAGTGAGGGCTATATTGATGAAAAATATTTACTGGTTTCCAATCCATAATACTTTTATTGAACTAGATTAATAAAAAATCACAAGAGGGTGCAATATTGGTTGATAAGTTCAATGGTATTTTTCTAATCAAACAATCATGGATTATTTTTGTATCCATGGTGGAATTTTTAGTCATTAATATGTTTTTTAGAAATTATTTCTATGGGAAAAATATCAATTTTCTATAATGTATGGCACCAATGAAGATAAAATTCCAAACCATATGATTATCTCCCAGATGAGACAACTTGTCCACCTGTAGATAGAGAATAAAAAAATTATAAGAGATGACGAGATTAACCAAGAAGACCCCGACCCATCATGAGGCGTGAAATTTACATTCCATTTTTCTATTTGAGTAGGGATGGAATAGATTTTCACCATAATATTTTAATCATTACTTTTACACAAAATAGTGGAATGTTGAGATAGTTAAAAATTTGGTGTTAACTTCTCAAACCCAATGTTTTATATGGACCTTGTTATGTTTAGACACATATATTATTTTAGTAAACATAATAAAAAATTTCCCACAACTGATATCATTCATTGTTGCTTCTTCATACAAGGAATAAAGGGCCAGAATGAAGATGCATGCCTCCTTGATGACTAACCAAATAAAATAATTTCATATTAATATAATATGTGTGGAGGAATAAACTCATTCCTACTGGATACAATTTCATGTTATAGGACTTCCATGGAAATATCATTAATTTTCCTTCTTGTGTAATAATAATAATGTGAAAATAGAGTCATTATGAGGGGTTCTACTTTCCTTACTCCTCAAGTGCATTGAAAATAACCTATGGTGGTCCTATTAAATAAAATTTATTTCCTAAAATATGAAATAATTGTCATTATCAACCTCATAATTTGTTTTAGAATTCATATCTATTATGGATACATAGAAGAATGTTTCTGTTTTTGGGTTCAAGTGCCATAGAAAAATCAGTCCTTAAAGAATGTTCACCTCTTAAATCATTATTATCATTATTTTATAACTTTATAAGGATTTGAAAATGATATTTTTTATGAATATTCATGGAACAAAACTATACTTGTTTGGGTAATGTTTTCCTTAAATATTCCCCCATCTGGGACATTATGATTTTACTGATGACCATAGGAATAATATTTCCAAGGGATACTGGTCTACAGCCCTTGATATCAACTAAAATTGTTTCATGGCGATCAACGAAATGAAGATTGAATTTATTCCAAAATGAAATAAGGCATGACTAATGAATTCCATCAATACACACACCCTAAAATCCTATAGAATATCGAAATTAATCATGTATAACATATTTTTGAGTCCAAATAATCTATTAGAACTCACCATATTGAGAGAGAAAATTAATTTCATAACATCATATTTATCTAGTTCTATGATACTTAGTTGGTTTTGTTTCTCTTCACTGCATGTATAAATATTTTTAATATTATTCGATATATTTTTTATCCCATATACTTTATATAGTCAAATTAAAATAACCATCCACATCATTTTAAAAAAATATTCAAATGTGTAAAAAATTCCATTAAAGCTGATGGAATTAATTAATGTTTTGGATATCTTTATGATATTTCATATGTATAAGAATTATGAGTTTCCAATATACATGACCAAGAATCCACTAAACTAATGCTCAGAGTTTGGTCGTCACATGACCTCATGTGCACCTCCCCTTACTCCAGAGGCTGCCAACAGAAGGGCAGGGTATAATAAGTCACATGAGGGGACTAAACCCTCTTTTCCATTGTATTCCAAAGGAGAAAAAAATAAAAATAACATAAGCAATATTAATAACCAAAGAACATGAATAACCAAATGTTTCCCAAAAAGGGTACAAACCCCAAATAAAATACAGTAATGTGAGGTCAGACTCATAGTGAAAATTGAATTTACCCAAAATAAAACAAATGGCCAAAAATCCAAAGAGGTTCCAACTCTATGTTTGGGTCCTTCTCTTTGTACATACCAAGCCCAAATTAACATCCTAAAGTAGGGACCTCACCCTTATCCTGGATTACAACACAGAAGTCTGCTCTAATGGCGGCCCGAGAAGGGTGTGAGTTCAAAATTAATATGCCACCAACAACGGTGTCAACAAAAAAATCTAATCTAACAGATAGTGCAAGAATTTTTAAAATTAATGGTAAGAATTAAGGGGAAGTTAGGGTGCCCTTAAATATCCATGGTTAAAATAAATAACTTTTATATTTATCACAATTCCATTTTAATACCGTCTTCATTCGATAATCCATTTTGATCACATGTTCAATCGGTTAAGCATAATTAGAATCCATGAAAGTGCATAAGGCAATCAATCACAGTGCATATGGGAAACAAATCAATTCTATGTCTCACTAGCAATACACATTTCACATCAACACATCAACCTCACCTAGAAACCTTATTCTTAGTGGAATGAAACCGTTTGGAAAATAGAGCCTTCATCCCTACTCCAAACCTATGAATTTTGGGGTGGAGCATAAAGGATCAGTCTGAATCGACCAATGGGTGTAGAACCTTAATGAAATACCATGCACTACCAAGGCATGTGTACATAATTGTTTATCAAGTAACCACAACCATACCATAACACAACCAAGCATATTCAATGCCATTTGATATCACAATACATAACAACAACATGGGAATTAATACTATTCTTGAACCATTAATACAATTACCATTTAAAAATCATATCCATTTAGCAAAATTACCCTTATCAGACCTTAAACATTTTTGTGTAATGAAAAACCCCAATGCCATATCAAAATTCACCAAATACCATTCATTTACCCATTTCTCTCATCTATCATTTCATAAGCATTTTCCCCTTATGCATTTTAGGTTTGACTCGTATAATTCTTAGCACAATCACTCATTCACATTCAACCCATTAGGTATGCCCAATGATTTTCCATTTATCATATCATTATAGATTAATCAATTTCCTTATGAAAACTTCTATAAGTTATCAATTCACAAGTAATTTCGAATTTAATATTCTCACATTTCCTATGTACTAGTCCTCCTTTGCATTTCAACATAAATCTTATACCATTCGACACAATCTCGTTTAACTGGATTAACCCATTTATAGCCCATTCCAAAAAACATAATCCATTATTAAACATATTAAAAACATTGATATTCAATATTTAATCCAACTAACCATAATATCAGGTTCAAAATTTTTCTTCTGTTACTATGCATGAATTCTATGCATGCCCTTGTCAAAATCTTAGTTCGGAAAGGTCATCACACCATTTTGGTAGCCCCAAAACGATCAAATAATTCCCAATGAATCCCATGGTAATAATAGGGTTTTAAATAATTATTTAGATGATCATTCAATCCAATCACACCAAAAATATAAAAAGAAGAATAAGAGGAAAGCAGTAACACATGCTCATATACACAAATCTAATTAAAAACTATGGTTTAAAACATATAGACCACCTACCTTGAATCTAGAAATGAATGCACCCTAAATTGAATGTCATAGTTTTGTATTCAACCACCCTTTAACTTTACAACCTAAAACCCACCACAATGAGAGGGTTTCAGTGCTTCGTTAGAAGATCACACAAGTTAGAAGACATAATCTATAAAAGATAGTGCAGAATATTAGACTCATCTGGATATTCGATTTGCATCTGACGTCACTCCAATTGGCCAAACAAAATGTGGTAGACTGATCAATGAGAGTTTTTGAGGTTATTGCTTCGGTCCTAGGGTTCTAAAGAAGAAGGAGGAAGAAAATCCCATGTTTATATAAAAATACCATAATGGAAGTTTTGTAAATTATCAATGTTTCAAGGCCACACGGTTTACCCGCATGGTTCTACAAACTGTGCCGAAACTATGTGGTGGCTACTAAATACATGCCCTTTCTCTTGAATGGTTTTCTAGAACATGAACTAATAATTTGTAGGTGACTGTCTAAAAATCCTTCTTCAGCACAGTTTACCATGGTTTTCCGTACAGTCCGAACTAACCTTGCGTAGACCGTGCAGCTTTCCAAGAATACTCATTTCCCCCCTTTTCATGTCCCGAACCCCAGAACCACCCCCGATCATTTTTAAGGACAAGGGAAACTCTTATCTAGCCAAAAATAAGAGGCCTAATCCAAAACTAAAAAAAATTATTTAAGAAAATCTAGGGCCTTACAACTTCCCTACTTTAAAACGGCTCATCCTCTATCTGCTCTTCCAAGCAACACTATGACTTCAGAACTGGAGGTCATTCCAAAAAGATTTACTATCAATTGCCACTATCAACATATTTAGTTTCTTCACAAGTTAATCAGATGCGGATGAAGGGAATAGACATGACCCTCATGACTTTCTCACCACAACCCACAACACGAACCAAAAAACTCCTCATGGTTGCATCCACTTTAACAATTCCCAAACACTATAACACTGAAGGGAAACCATAGTCGACAATGCCCAATTCACAACACACAAAATATTTTCTCCCATAATCTCATCATCATGGAAGAACCATCAGCACCCCATTGGCCTTATCCTCACCACAACTCAGGACCCAAATCACTTGGTGTCACCTTCCTCTGTTTTTAAAACTCTACCAGTGACCAAAACCTAATATCACTAGAAGGGAAAGACATGATCATTCCAACCATGTTTTATTATGATTTTATTCCTCAAATAGACATCCAAATACAACTCAAAACACTTACTTAATCGGCAATATAAATCATTCCAAATCACTCTACAAGGTCCAACTCTCCTCATTTATGACCAATAGAGTCATTCCAACATGAAACTCGGATCACATCATCATCCAAACAATTATTTGGTATAGTTCTATTCAATATTTCTAGTTACATGGAACCTCCCCCATTGACGAAGGACCATCAGAACTCAACTGAACTTTCCAATCACATAACATGTTCCAACTCATTTCCCCCAGGCATCCAAAGGCCATTACACTATATTAGCATCCAGCCGCACAATCAAAACCATTCAAGAGGATATTTCAACACTATCCATAAAATTACTATGAACTAAATGACCTCAATAATGAAAAAATTAGTTAGAAAAGTCAATTTATACATAAACATGAACCCGGTGGTGGGTCGCTCTCACCCCGCCCATTCAAGTTTACCTTCTCCGGTCAGACCACAGCTAACTGGCTTGTCCTAGAATATCCACCTTCCACTGATGGTACGCTACCCCATTCTCACCTTTCTGAGGTGATTATTGACTCTAATCCTATCACTAACATCATACATTCCCACTGATGTTGCCCCTATAATTCACATAGAATTCCATCATCACAACATTACCGCCCTTCAATCAACCATCAGGCTTCACCCTTGGCACGACACCACATCACATGGACATAGTTCACTCACATCACTACGTTCCAATACCACACAACAAAAAATTACCTAATTCAGACCACAATATTATTTAGAGTTATAGGATCCCATCTTCTCTAACCACAACTGGTTGTCATAACCAACCACACCATCCTATGACTCCAGCACAAACAACACATGATTCAAATGGAACCCCAATGAGTATGAATCCCACACTTGGATCATCAGTAACAGTATCAATGTCCCACATTACCTCTCCTAGGAACTTTAAATGTACCTCACATGTTCATCATTGGGAACTCGGTGCCACTACATCGACTCAATGATATCTTCTCCATATCCAGGAATGACATATCACACCCCACTATAAGAGTATCATTACCATTTCTCATCCTGAATGATTCCAACAATAACTTCTTACAATAAAAATCAAGTCGAACCCCAACCTTATACACTGCTATCTAGCTTTTCCCATAACAAGAAAACGAACATCACAAAGTTCCCATTCTCGTCTTTCGTGAATGGCACCCGTAGAATTTTTCATCATTCACTCCATCCTGAGGACCTCACCCTATGACATTGAGGGTGTAAATCTCTTCATCAGGCTACACATATATTCTTTCCTTTAGTGTAATCTTCGTAATTCCCATCATCCAAAAAAAACACCTTCGGGTATCATCGCATGATCTAGATATTCTTAACAGACCTCAGATGATGTCAACATGAGGGGCATGCTCGTCACTAGCTAAAGTACACTATGAAGTCATTGAAGAACACTGCCACAAACTTATCCATTTTTTATGTTGATCATTGGGTCCTAATGACATGCCATGGATTTCATGCCTCCATTCTGAATTCATCTTACCAACAATTAACCACCACCATTCATGTGTGACTTCCTACCAAGTTTAACTATCACTCTAAGACCAATATTCCGAAATACTATAAGCCAATATTTCATATGGAATAATGTGAACCCCAACACTAGAGTTCTTTTGATGCATCCATGATTGGTTATCAACAAAATCACTATAGTATACCCCTAAAATCAAAATAATGGTCTCTCAAAAATCTATGTTGACTCAGGTTTGGCCCATTTCATGGTTACTTAATAGTGTTTATTTTTTATTCATCCTCCACATCCATGAGGTGGACATTTCATATCCCATAATAACTAACCCATTCAAACAAACATGTTCATCCACCTGACCACCCTCAAGACAATGTCACCATGGAGTGAATGTATATAATTACACATCATCCACAATTGTCTTTTCTCTTCAAAACAACATCCACACATACATCAATCATCACCCAAATTTGTGAGTCAATAATTAAATCTATACAACCCTTAGAAACAATCTTTACCTCCTACCAATAACACTAGGTTTCCCTTATAAAATATCCAGAGAAAAACTATACCATTTACAAAACTCAGTGGAACTCAGCATGTATTTACACCACCTCTAAATCATCTCCCTTGATTCATATTATGTGGTACCTACATCACTAGGTTATCCACCCACGAGGTCACCCTTTATTTCATGAGATAATCAATGCATAACCACAACTCAAGTGGAACAACCATCCATCAACCATCCCATTTAGTCCTCAAAGAAAAACCATCATAATGGGACAATATGAGCCCACTATCAGAGTCCAATACATATAAATGTGCAGTACACAAACAAAATTATTAGAAACACTGCCCGAACACTGTCATCGGTCACCTTGTTGGGTGAATAATACCAACTCTCTACACTGCAGTAACCAAAATGAGAATTTATTGTTCATTTCTCCAAACCATACATATCATGACATGATCAATGTAATTCTTGTTAATGGAACTCCTACTGCCATTATGATGCACACTTTGCCAACTGCACCAAATTAAAATTTACTCTAGGTTTTATACCAATGGTTTACACATTCATCAACACCACAAACAAAACATCGTCTCTAGAATTCAAAATAAAACTCGTATGATATATACTTAGAAAGTTACCAAGACCTACACATTATCCTTAAGGTCTAACATGAAAACCATATGGTCATGAACCACGAGAGTTTATTTATTCACATTACTGAATAACACATCACAACACAAAGGCCACAACCCTACCAAGGGAACCCTAAACACACCACCTAGTACATATCACAACTGGAAGGCCTTACAATCTAAATCCATGGTCTCATCTTAGATCACTTTCCCTGCCACAACCCACACATACAAGGGTCCAACTGACAACAAAAGGGATACCCACTATTGAAATAAAACTTTCTCATTTTTAAACATATCATTCACCTGACGGTTCAAAAAATATCTTAAAGGATTTAACTGATGATGGAAAAAGGCCTCACACTAGCACCCATATAAAACACATTCTTTATTATCTATCCCAATAGTCATTATCCCGCATAGATAACCTCCCCATACCATACCCACTATGGTCATGGTCAACTTTGGCTAAAAAATTCATTTAATCGCTATTATTTAATCAACACCTATTCGAACCAATTCTTATTTTATAACACCATTCCTACCCTCATAGGCACATTTCCCATTTCAAGAATAAAAAATCTTCATATTAATTCAATTAAACCTTTCTTTATGAAATAATCCTAATCAATTTTACCATCATTATGTTGTCCTTTTTCTTTTAGATGATGAATCAACCATTCAAATTTATCATAACCCAAAATTGTAACCCCATTCATAACATTTCTTTATACACAATATTCCTTTCTATTACTTTGAATTATATTCATTTTTCCCTAGAATAACCATTGTTATCCAACATTTTACTCATATTTATCTGTGAAGTGAAATGCATTTTACACTCTATTCCATGAACACCCATCCCTTTTGTGTACCTAAAAAGATGCATGCTATATATATCCTTATGTGCACATAATGATTCATGAATTTGAAAACACATTAAATTCCATCCGTGGGAAAAATATCTAAAATCAATCAAATCACAAAACATGTGCATCACCTAATTGTTAAATATCATTCAGATATTACAACACTCATTAAGAAAAACAATTCCTACCTAGGGTGACTTTGGTTTTCCCTCCTATATTGGTTACCTACTCCCAAGAATAAGCTTATTACCAAGGCCTGACACCATCCTAATATTCCCTATACCATCCCAAAATAGTAATAAAGTTATTATAATCCCTTAAATACAACATTATAACATCCTCGACCTGGAATCCACTAAAATATTTATCTGATCTGACTCATCACATGACCTCAAGTTCTCCTAATCATACGCCATAGGTTTCCAACTAGTGGTGAGGGTCTAATAAAAAAAATGGGGAGAATATACCTTATTTACCAAAGTATACCACTAGAGAACACAATGAAAATAAAGGTACCAATATGAAAATCCAATAAACATGCATAACAAAACATTTCCCAAAAAGGGGTAAAAACAACAAATCATATTCAATAATGTAAATTCAAACATGTCGTGAAAACTGAATGTATCCAAAAAAACATATGGAAAAAACTAAAAATAGTTCTCAACTCAATGTTTGATTCTTTCTCCATGTACATACCAATCCAAAATGAACATCCTAAAGAAGGGCCTTCACCCTTGTCCTGACCTGCAACCAAGAAGTCTTCTCTAGTACCCAATGACAGCATGAGTAGCGGGTGAGTACAAATTCTGTATTCCACCACCAATAGTGTCTTAAAAACTATCTATTCTAATAGATAGTGCATGAATTAACTAAATAAATGGTAATAATCAAGGGGTTTTTTGAGTTCCATTAGTTATCCAAGTTTAACTTAATTAAATCCTATCATCTTTTTAAATTCCATATTTATATCATTCTCATTATTTAATACATTTTTATCTTATTTTCCAAGGGTTATTCATAATTAACATCTACCCAGTGGTCTAAAAAATCCATCATAATGTATAAGGTAAACAAATCAAGTTCATATCTCACTAGGGTTACACATATCACATCAACACATCATCCTCACATCAAAGACTCTATCCTGGGGAATGCAACTATTAGGGTAATAGAGCCTCTGTCCCCATCACTAACTAATGCATTTTGGGGTGGATCATAGATCCACAGTCTAACTCGACCTGTGGGCATAGAACATCAAGTCAGTACCCCAATCAACCAAGCCATGTGCAAATTCTTATTTATCACGTCACCACAACCATACCATAACCAAACAAAGCATATTCAATTTCATTGGATATCACAATACATAACAACAATAGGTGAATTAATACTATGATATAACCCATTAATACATTTACCATTTACAAATCATATCCATTTAGCCAAATTACCCTTATTGTGCCATAAATCATTCATTGTAATAAACAACCCATATTCCTTATAGAAATTCATCAATGACCATACATTTACCCATTTATCCCATTTATCATTCCACAAGCATTTACCCCTTAATAATTTTAGGTTTGAATCATAGAATACATAACATAATCACTCATTCACATTCAACATATTTGGTATACCCATTGATTCCCCACTTATCAACACATTACATATTCATCAATTTCTTTAGGCAACCACCTACACATTCTCAAGACATTATTCATTTCCAATTAAACATGCTATAATTTCTTATGTACTATTCCATGATTGAATTTAAACAATAATCATATATCATTCAACACAATCCCATTTAACTAGATTAACCTATTGATAGGACATTCCAAACAGCCCCTTAATCCATTATTAAACATAAGAAAATCATATAAATAACATATTAATCCAACTAAGCATTATAATATGTTCAACATGGGATCTATATTATTAGGCATCAATTTTATGTGTGACCTTGTCAAAATATTGTTTGTTATTTGAATAACAATTCATCATTAGTACTGTTGTTCTTGATGTTGAAACACATTCATGTATACAACATGAGATGGAACGGATTAAATAAGTGGGATTTTCAAGACATGAAATGTAGAGCATAAAATAGTATCTAACCATATTATGTATGACATCAGGTTATGATGGATTTGGTTATATATGATTTTTGGAGACACTTATAGGAATTAGATTCTCATTGTCTTGGGTTTAGCCAATTAGATGAGCATGATAGGTCACCGACCATTTTGTGTATTGATTTCTGATTTGGTCTAAAAATATTGATGATGAAACAAATATTGAAATTTATTTAAAATTTGAGAATTTTAAAATATCATTGTTTTGGTATATAAAAAATGTGTAGATTTACAAAAAAAGTTAAATTAAAAAAATGATTTAATAGGAATATTTTTTATTTCTTAAGGAATTATTGTGATAACTATTCTGTGATAGAGATTGGCATTATTAATCCTTAATTCTCTAACGAGTGGTATTTTACTTATTTTTGTTTGTATTTAAATTTCACTAAGTATCCATTGTAGAAACAACCAAGATGAAGATGCATAAACTATTTTTTCACCTTATCCATAGGTGAAACAACAATTAGTTTAGAGTATATTCAAATAGTTTATTACATTGGGCATAGGGGACATGGGGGACCAACCAACAGAATTTAATAATTATGTATCACTATAGAAATAGATTCCAACAATCCTAGTGGGTGATTCAGAACCAATATAGGAAGAGGTGTGGGTGAATATGATTTATCAAATCTTTGATTTCTTTGGCACACCATTAGAGATGAAATTTCTGATGGAAATGTATATAATGGTGGATATCATATTCTAGTTGTAAGATTTGTCTTTTTAAGCTATGTTAAACCATATGGGAGTATTTTAAATAATTGTTCATCAAATAATTCTAAAATCACAATTGAATGATTAAAATAATGAAAAAATTATTCTTCTTGAAGAAGTTTATCCTCATGATGATAGTGTGTGTGGATAAATTTATGAATTTAGTCCTCCTTGAAAGGTGAGTTGTTGTTATTGAATCCATGAAGGAAAAAACATTGAATCTAGAATGGCGAAGGATATTTTCTTGATAATTTCCTAAAATTGATTTACTGACAATAACAATATTATGAATGGAGAGATGGTGGAAGAAATTGACATCTTAGGAGATACAGGTAGAGATATTATGTTGATACAAATAGGATATTGTGGGAACTCTAATGGTGGGAACAATCATAAGAGGGTTTGATATTTCCAATGTAGAAGTATGGCTCAAAATCTGATCGCTGGATCAAAAAATAATCCTTTAATATCTAAGATTTATATGTGATGTTTCCAATGTGGTTTTTTGGACTAAATGAAATGATATTGTATGACACTGCCATGATAATGCAACAATGGTAATAAAATATGGAATTTTGGGAACAATTAATGATATCTTTTAAGGTCATGTGTTTTAGATATTTGAAATGTGTCACACACAACTTATGATTTAATGGGACGAGGGTAGAAAAATACTTCTTGTTAGGAATATCATGACTCCTCAAAAAAGTAAATCTGAACAAGGTAACAAAGTAAAATGTTCTATGATCATGAAATTATATGGATATAATCATGTGATTATGGATGATCATTACAAGCTATTAGTCATGAGAGGTATGATTCAATTGAATTCTACCCTAATAAGAGTTTTATATAATATAATATTATCCCATTAAAATATTTCTTCTTGTGGAGTTGATTTTCTGTGGTTAACTATTGAGATTATTCCTACTTAGTTGATATTTCAATATCCCCTTGGTCCAAAATAATATTGAGCCTTTGTTTTTAAAAAATTTAATATAATTTATGATGGAGTTGATTTGATATGGGCCATCCATGTGATTCACATGGATGTGTATATAATAATAATTGGAATGGATTAGTGGAAAATGTTCAAGGATCCCATCAAATATTATACACATTGGGTTAATTTTAGAAATAATATTGGTGAAAATAATATACATTGAGTAGAACATGATGTAAGGGTTGGAGAAAAGGGATTTTTGACATCATAAGATAGAACTATCTCAAAAAGGATGGATGTTTGGACTTTGATATTAATGGAAGAGATCAAAAATATCTATTTTCCATTTGTTATTGATCAATTTCAATGTGTTTTCCTAGAAAATTTCTCAGGGTTTCCACACATAAGAAAACTGGAGTTTATAAATAATCTACTTTTATATACCATTCTTATTTACTTTTAGTATTATTTAGTAGAACTAATAGAATTAAGGGACATGAACGTTAGGTTGGATAACTACAGAAAATGATTCATTTAGCTATGAACACCTCTATGGGAAATGTCATTCGTGATTATAATAAAACAATATAGACCAATTTGACTTTGTGGGTATTATCGTATATTTAATCAAGATAAGATTAAGAAGAGATTTCCACATAAACGAATTGATGATCCATTTTATCAGTTGTGGGGATCTTAATGGTTCTCTAAGAGTGACATGCGATCAGGATGTCACCAATCCACCTTAGGGTGGAGGATATGACAAATACTCCTTTTTGGGGTCATTATAGACATTATGATTATGTTGTTATTATTTACAGTATTATGAATGAACCATCATCCTTTTAGGAATTCATGAATCAGATAATTTGAAAATTTTAATATATTGGGGTTCTTTTGTTGATGGAATATTAATGTATTCAAGGAAAAGGGCTGATAATGAAAAACACATAGTGATATTTTTGTAAATCATGATGGAGCATCATATGTATGTCAAATTATAAAAATATTATTTTTGGATAAAATTTGTAACATCCATGTACATGTATTCCTTGGTAGACATGTTTTAGTTGATGAAGAAGAGATAAAGGATAATATCTCTTTGAACTCACCGAATAATTTCTTTGAGATATGAAATTTCCTTAGTTGAGATAGTAACTACAGACTCATTGTTCATGATTTTTCATGACTAGAATCACTATTTATAGATTTAACAAGAAATAATACCCCATTATAATGGAATGGGGAATCTCAGAGGCTTTTTCAATTGATTAAATTTCTCCATTCAGGAGAACCAACTTTGATTTTTTCCAGAATCAGGAAAACTGTACATGTTGTATTGTGATGCATCATGATTAGGGTATTGATGTTTCCTTATATCAAGATATCATGATATTTATCATGCTTCAAAACTACTAATGATTCATATTAAGAACTACCTGGAAAATAGTTTGGAGTTATCTGTTATCATATATGATTTGAATAATTTTCTTTATTACCTCTTTATTGATAATTTCATAGTTTTTATGTATAATAATAACATGAAGAATATATTATAAAAAATTATCTTAACCTATGAAATATAATTTGGATGTAGTATCGATATATGTTTTACATTGAAATGAATTATACATGTGGTATAAGAAATACAATTGTAAAAAGAATAAGTATAAAGTCATACTCTCATATGAAAAAAAATCTAGATGAATGGTATTTGATGTTAGTCCTATCCAACATGAAAATGAAATTTTATTACCAAGGATAAGTTATTGTATTCATTCTAGTATCAATCATTACTCTTTTTTGAGATATTTAAAAAAACTAAATCTGATTAAATATTAATTTCTATGAGGCCAAAACTCAATTGTGGGCTGATGATTAAGAGATGAACGAAGGATTTATGTATAGTTTTTTTGTTTAGAAATAGGATCTTTGTACTAACTACTTATTTGGGACCACACATTCATCATTACCACCATTTTATATGGAATGTTAATTCTATAATATAGAAATTTAAATAACTCATTGAAAAAACATTTTTGGTTGGTTGGGTTGAAAGGGATAGTGGATAAATTTGTTTTGAAATGATTTACCTGTAAGAATGTTTAGGTATATAATTACTGACTATGAGTAATATTACAATCTTTACCTATTCGTATTTGGAAATGGGAGTTGAATTCCTTGGATTTTCTAAAACGTCTCCCAAGAATGGTTTGGAAACATGATTCCATATGGGTGATAGTGTATTATCACACAAATTCATAACATTTCAATGATATTCTTGGTTTTCATATAGTGGATGACTTGACTAAAATCTTAATATTAGAAAAGTTAAAGAGGCATGGAATACTGATTTCTATTATGTTAGAAAAAGGCTTGTCAAAAAACATGCAGTTTCTGGAAATAAATATAGAAATCCCTTGGTAATTAGATGACCTTAACTATAGAGTATCGTCTTGATAAGGATAGGAAATGTGAAAGGAATACACAGATATGGGAATACATGGAACCACATTATATAATCTACTATTGTGTATAAATGGAGGGAATAGTGTTGTCAATAGAGTTCTCGTATAATAATAGTTATCAAGACAATATACATGTGGATACATTTGAAGAACTAAATTGGAGAATTTTTCATTCTACAATTTTTGGGTATAAATAGGTGAGACTTCACTGGTTGGATTGTGGATTTACTGATTAAAATGGAGACGATTTAGTTGTTTAGGAAATATATATACATGTCTCAAAGTCATGATAATTCATCTTCATATCATTTTTGATGGCCTTCTCATTTGAGGTGAGTGATCATCTGTAATTGAAGATCCCCACAATTCCTAGAAATATCTGTTTTTCAATATAGGGAATGTGATATCCAAAATACATAGAAAGTTTTGAGATACATGAATAGTTTGGCGATGTGGAATATCTGTTTTAATTTTCCACATTGGTCAGTGTGTCAAATAATGTTTTTCATGATTAGGAGTTGAAAAAGTAACATCCTAATCCTAACCATGTGATTCGATGGGACCGAACTATCCTAGTGTAGGATGCTTCCTTGGTGTATGTGCTAGTGCAAATTTTGGATAGTCATGAAAATTTATTTCAATGGAAAAAAATGGTCAAGTGATGGTTTTATGGAAACAAGTCCAGATTCAAGAAGAGGCATGGGAATGTGGGAATGGAATTTGGGATTCATGGCCTGAACTATTTTAGGGAAATTAAGTCTATATAATATGTGGGAATTGAAAGTGAAATATTGTGGAGAATGAAGAAACCCCAAATTCCTGTAACCCATTATTTATAATTTCTAGGTCCATATATTTTTAGGGTAAATATAGGGAGTGTTTCGAATCATTTTGGAATGTTTTGTGGATTTTAAAAACTATTCTATTTGAGCATGTTTTGAGGAATCAATGAAACTCTTACAAGAAACTGTGAAAAATGAGATATGGGAAAAGGTTTTGGTATACGGTTAGGTGCACAGTTTGGCCATAACTTGTGTCCACCTATAAAAACCAATGATATATGGGATAATGGTATTTTACATGGTTTGTGAATGGTTTGTATAACCATGAAATCAAACTATGTGAGGTCCTATTAGAGGAAGATCCAGGTGAACAATTGGTACTAGGTTCTTCCTATAAGAAACAATAACCATGCATGGTTTAAAAAAACATTCCTTAAAAAGTGTATATGGATCAAGATTTAGTTTTAACCCCATGTATTCTCTCAATTTAGACTTTATATAGGAATTTATTCCATCCAATGGATTTGAAACACTTCCCCAATGGAATTTAATGGAATCTAAATATGTTTCATTGATCATTGAATCTCAATTACCTTGGTTTTTCATGGATTTTTGAGGGTGATCAGGGGTTTCGTTGATATTTTATCTTACCTCTCCTATATTCTTATATCTAGTACAATATGGAATGATCAATGGTTGTTTATTCTAATCATGATGAGATATCATCTTTCTGATGTTATTTCATGTGGGATTTTTTTTTGATATTAATATGGATTTTGTGGCTATTTCATGTAGTTGTTTGTTTCCTCCATAATTTTTTAGGTAGGTGGATTCTCTCTTGATTGCACATATTATAAATTGAAGGGTTAGTATCAATATTTTTAAAACATGGTTGTAAAAGTTTTATACATTGGCTTGAGGGAACCATCTTTGCTGGTGGATTACTGAATTGTGTAAATTGGGGTTTTTTTTAATGGTGAATTATAAAACATGATTTATAATATATTTTTTACATGGATTATTGGTTTTTATGTATTTAATATTCCATTCAATAAAATGATAGTTTTTTATATGAAATGGAGAATATGTTCCTATCATATCTTTGGATTAAGTTGTTTAGCATTAGAAAATGGAGTAGGGTGGATATTTGTCATTAAGGCCCACCATCCAAGTGATATTTTTTGGAGGTAAAGTTCCAACATCAATCGTTACACCATTTTTTCATGTTGTTTTTGTTTAGATTTTTCAAGTTTTATTATGTGAATTATAATGGTTATGAAAACATGGAAATTTTGAAATGGTTAGGTGTCATTTTTTATTCCTCAGAATCTTTGTTCATCTGAAAAATTATTTTGATCTAATACTGATTAGCTTCAATATATACTATTTTTTATTATTTAATTTAAATTTAATTATTTAATGTTTATAATATTTTTATCCTTATCTTATGAGTAGTGAATTCATTTGGGGAAATTGTTCTGAGTTTCATTTCTCATCCATGCTTGGGAACTATTGTGAGGGTGAGGATATTTTTTTATTTGGACACATGAAAAGGTAATCTATTACACTTCTTTAGTGGGAAATTATGATGGATGATATATTTTATAGAGTTTTACCATGGAGCCTTTTAGAGTTATAGATCCATTTTATTGGAGTATTTTGGTTTTATTTTCCCATGTGTTACTATTTGGAGTTTGGTTTTGATATTAATGGATTGAATTTTTTGTAGTTTTCATTGATATCATGATTAATGTTTTGGTTAGTTGGTTTTGTAATTTCTTGTTGGGGTATTTTATTTTATGAGTAAAATCATGCCATATATATTAATTAATCCCTTAACATTTTTAATAACCATCAACATCTTAGAGAAGTCACTTAAAGGCATGTATCAATTCCTCCTTAACTCAAACCAATGATTAGAGGATGTATGTTACTTCATCATTCCTTGGTAGACATTAACTGTGATATAGTTCATCCATTCAGTTCAGTCATATAATTTTCTCTTCTATTTTTATTTGTAACTAGCCTCTTCCCACACCATGTGTGTTTTTCAATTACCGATCCCTCTATTCATCCAGATTCCCTTATATTATTTTGATCATTATTATTTATTTTACATCCGTTAATCATAGGGGTTATAAGATCCATAGAATCATCGGCCCAAAAACTTCCTCTAGATGAGGTCAAAATATATTTGGTATCCATATGGTCATGTTCTTTTTTATATGTATGTATCTTGTAATTTATTGAGACATGAACCCATTAAAATGGAAAACCCATATTATTGGTAATAGGTTATTCAGAAAAATATATTTTTGTTTTCCCATCTCTGTGTAGTTTCTCTAATAGACATTCACCATTGTTTATAATATTTCCATGTGTACTGATATCATCAATCTCCATCTATTGTAGTGACACTTCTAATAATTGAGGACTATTTATTATTAGTTTTCCACTATAATACCCTTCATTTTAACCCTGATAATATCCTATGATATTTTATACACACAAAAAGGTATGTAAATATGTTCAAGCATTGTGTGATAATAATTTATGTGTTCTATATTGATGGTCTATTATGCACCCATTCATCACATTCTACTCCGGATGTACCTCTTCTGACCGATATTAAATGATTCAATTATGATGTATTCTCATAAGATAAGAACTATGTTTCATTCTTATTTGAGAAATCCATTTTGGTGTACATGAATGTTTACCATCTATATATTCACTAATTTTTTTGTTTCAGGCTATATGATTCCACTTCTGATTTGGGAATATGCACACTGATCTTATCTTTTATTCTCCAGTTAGGTTCTGGCTTCAATGTATTCATTACCTCCCTGTCATCTAAAATAGATGTTGGATTTTCATCACATGTGAGAAATATAGTCTAAGAGTTTACATTAGGTTCCTCCACATAGGTGGTCCCCAAATTATACATATACTTATTCAATTATACATCATGTAAAAACGTAAGCGAACCGGTATGGGTTTCTTCATAGTGTTAAGTATGATTACCAGTATGAAAATAGTTTTCCATAATATAATTCATCTTCAAAAATCATTTTCACATCATATCAAGATTAGATTTATAAATAGTGGTGTTTCTATTTGGATCGAGATATAAGATTTTTACATTTCCTTTCCACTTTCTACAGTAAACAACATCACGTATTCTCATGTTGTAGAAATGATAATTGATTTCCTTGTAACATTCAGATAATATATGTACAAAAATAAATGAAATTCATATTAATGGTGTATGAATTTTCATACTAGATTAGAAATTTTATTCTATATTCCCCTATTGTTTGAATCACATCATCCACATCAGTGTTATACATATAAAATTCTACCTAGATCACTATATAGCTCCCATATCTCATGTCTTCAATTTTCATGTATAGGATATTTGGGTACCCCATAGAAGAATCAATGTACAAATGAATGCATGGATTGAAAAGTATCCAGTTCATTTTACATATAAAAATCTAGAAATTGGTATGAGTGTTCCTTGTAGAATACATGTCAAAATTCATTTCCCATTATATTATTTATAGAAATCCAGGGGTCATTGATAATGATCCAATGATCCATTTTCATATTTTGTGATCAACTGGTGGAAATACTAATTGGTAGTACCCTATCCTCATTATTGTTATATTCTAATAACCAAATACCATAATCTCAGGAATGTATCTTATGATTAAATTGAATTTCAATATATTTTATCTTGTAAAAACTAGAACTCCCTTAAAAATGGAGTAACATCAATGATTATCTCTTTCTTTAACTTCCTCTTTATTTGATGAAACATGCATTACCCTACTATTATTATAATCCATGCATTACGAGGTAGATCGAAATATAAAAATGAAAAGTTATAAGAAAATTTATCAACCTAAATAAATTTACACTTTTAAAAAACAACATTATCCTAAACATGATCTTACATATTCAACTTTATTTACATAATATGAAAAAAAATCTGTGTGTCCAGAATGTTCCCTAGATGTGGAACACCTATGTTTATCAACTGGTTTTTTCTTATCATGGCCTTTGAGGCCTCATGGTTTAGAGTTTTCCCCATAATCATTTGTATTCACCATTAATGTATTTCTAGTTCATCAACAAAAAACATGAAACATATATTTATATATAACTCAAATCTTGTGTTCTGAATATATCAATGAATCCTTATATAATATTACAAATTGACTTACATAAATTAAACAAAATACATGAAAATAATTTTTAAAAGGGATTCATACTCCAAAAATATTAACAATATGGTTCACTACTCCATAATTTATTTTTGGTATTTATTTTCTGACATATATCAAAATCATTATTGATTCATAATGATTACATTTAAAACCACAAATTCAAATGTTATATTAATATAATTGATAAATATTTCCCTCTTTAATTACCTTGACCAAAATATTATATAACATATTGATTGTATGTTCAAGTATTGTAATATAATGGAATAAATTGAAGTTTATTTTTAGAATAATTTTATTCCCGTTAAAATTGTTATTTTCATGCCTCATGTAAGGTGTTAGTTCATGATGTATTTTTGGTACATGAAATCAAAATGAATGGTATATCTGTGTTTCCTTCCAAGATAATTGTTATTGTATAATTCCCTAGAGTAAGCATTGTAATATAGATCCCCAGTTATATTTTATCATTTGAATACACGAAATTTATTTTTTCAAATTAACATAAACATTTAATCAATTATATATGATACAATATAATTTAATGATTTCCCTTGGGAAAATTGAATATGATTTAAATTTGAAGTATCTATAGAAAATTTTGGTCACCGAATATATTTTTACATTAACCTAAAAAAGAAATTTTTGTTATACAATTATGAATAAAATATGGCATTAATTGGTGTCCTCAGGTAAAAATATATCGTTATATATTATGGATAAAATAAATTAAATTTTCATGAGAAAAAAATACGTGAAATATGATTTTGATATAGAAATAATTATATTTTACAAAAATATTATGAAGTGTTTTCTCAATAGAAAATATTATAATATAAATACATAGATAAAGATCATAAAATATATATTTATAATGATGGAGTTTAATATTCACCAACAAATATATTGGCATTTGATGATTAAATATGAATACCAAATAAAATACCTCCAATTTAGGTAATGTGTTGTTTTTGATACTCTTGAAATGAAGGATTATGTTTCTATAACCTTGATAATTATTGTTATATTCCCAAAAATCTTGAATTTGTAATATATGAACATTAAAAACATAATAGAGTTAGAGAAATAAAATTTTTCCTAAATGAATAATCAACAATCATTCTATATAGGGATAACATATTAGAAGTTGAAATATATGGAATTATAAAATTTTCTAGATAATAATTAGTAGTTCAACATTGAAATATATGGATTTAGATGACTCAAGAAATGAATATGTCTTCCATCAACCCTAGAATAACAGATATATCATTTTTATGATCGAAATTGTTAATCATTCACAATCAATATTTAATGGAGAAAAAAATATTGAAATCTCATGAATCATTTCTATTATGACACCATGATGTCAGACAATATTGAATATGTTTCTTTATTATTAGTTCTCATCATATTTTATGATTAATGATCAATGTATAAGGGGATATTTCAACAGTTACCAATACCATTATTGAAATAGTAAAACAAAACATTTTATTTCAATGTTGGGATTTTAAATACCAATGAATTCCATAATTTTATTTGTGTTATAGTGGATCACCTCCTAAAGTTAATATAATTCATTTCTATTTAATTATTTTTCATGATTAATCAAATTTATAGGATATAGATAAAGGAATTTTAAATGAATCGTAGAGTATACATCAATATAGTATATGACCAGGATATTATGTTTAACTCAATTTAATGGGTTTTTATACAATAATTATTTGATATAAAAATGAGATTCGTAATTTTTTATTATCCAAAAAATAATGGTCAAATTGTATCGACTAATCACACAGTTGATTTTATATTGATATCCCATAAAACTAATTTCAATGGAGGATTAGATCATCAGGTTAAATTGGTAGATTCTGCATATAAATAATTATTCTATAATTTAAATCGTATTATAAATAGAACTATATAGGAATAATAAATGTATAAAACATATTTTGTTCATTATTGAAACAATAATCTAATGAAGACAAATATATATTAGAAATAAATTATCGTATTTAATCTATTAAATTCAACAATGAGACCCTGAAAATACAACATATCAGCTATTATAAAAATCATTAATGATATTTTGAGATTTCATATAGAGTTAAAGTGTTCCCTTAAATATAACCTTATTGGAGGGTTTTATGTTTTAGGAGGAATAGAATTTTGAGCGCTTCTAATTTAAAATTTTACATAATCTAGAGGTGGTCGATTATCCTCATGTGCATCCATAGAAACTCTACTAACTTCATGATGTATAACATATATCATAGTTGAAAAGTTCTATACTTAACTATTCATATATACTCAATAATGACTTATTACTACTGGATTATAATATCTCTTATGTTGAACAACCTGAAGAAATCATGGATTATTCCAATGAATTACATCGAAACAAGAAAAACAATATGATAAAATTTATTTTGGGGAATTATTTTTGTTTAAAAAGAAACATGGGTACTAGGAAATGAAATGAGGAAGAAGATACCAATATTTTTCATCTGATTAATGAAAATATAATACAAAAATTCTCTGAATGGGGATTGAATGTAACAAAAAATTAATTTAATATGTATTTTATCCATTTAATGAATATTTAGTTTTTGAGATTCATTCACACTTATCATTAACCATATTTAAACCATCATTAAATTTAATGTTTTATAACCTTATAATTCAAGATGTAAATTAATATATAATGATATAGAATTATGAAACAACATATTGGAATGCAAATTATGAAAAAAATTAAATTTTATAAAAAAATAATTTGACTATAAAATCAGTGTCCACCTAATATTTTGAAAATACCTTAAAATTTATTGAAACAATGGATACATTTAAATCATTTAGAAATATAATATATTTTTTGATTTAATGTAAATTAATTAGTATAATTCTTCATATAATGAAGGAATATATATAGAAAAAAATCACATATATTAATATATATCTTCTTTGGGAAAATGAGCCTTATATATATATTCTATGTAAACATAAATATTGGATATATGGTTGTTGGATATATTTATGGGTAATTTATAAAATTAAAAATAATATAAATAACATTAATAAAAAATGAAATAAGAAAATAATATTTAGTAAAAATATATTATAATAAAAATATTTTTATCATTCATTATATATTTTAATTATAATTACTAACAATAGATTTGAGGTTTCTATAAATTTTATTTATATATTTTAATAACATTTTATTCTAAAATTAAATTTTCAGAAGATGAATAATTAATGTTTAAAAAATATGTTTAATATAATTTATTCATTTAAAAAATATGTTTTTTAAGGAAAGATATTTGTATTTTTTTTATACGTATTAAAAAATTTGATCTCATTTAAATGATTATTACACTGAAGTATTATACTTTAGAAAAAATCTGTTGAAAATTAATCAATAAATGATATTATATATCATTAAGAACATATACTATTTTATAAAAGTAAATTTTATATAAATTATATTATTTATATAATGATTTTATATTTATTTAAAATTTTTAATTTTCTTATTTCGATATTGAGTTGGGAAATTTATTGACTAAATTAAAAATGATCATATATAAATTGGGTAACTAGGTTAATAATATAAATTTAGTAGAATATAATTATCATTATATCTAATTATACATGCGTAAAAGGGATTATATGAGGGAAATGTAATGTAGACAAGATCTAAATTAAAAATAAATACATACATTATAAAACTAAACATTTAAGAGTGGGTGAAAAACCTAACTATATTCCTAATATTTCATCACCCAGCATACATAAATCCAATTAGATTATATCATTAATGTTCTCTTAATATATGATTCAAATGGAATATCACTCATTATTACCAATAAAACGATATACCATCTACCCTTTCAAAACACCTCTATTTTTTGAAAACTCCTTTGTAACCCCTTAAATTTCTCATATATAACAACATTCTTAATTTTTGGGTAGGTTCCATTTATATAAATTTATCATAAATCCTCCTTCATGTAGAACACATGTTAGGTTAGGGTGAATTTAATAATTATCTAAGTTCTTCCCTAACATATTAAGTTATTTTCTGATATTAAATATTTCAAAAACATATAATCTTTTATATGGATGATATATTGACAGATAATTCTTATTTAAAAATAATACCACACCATATAACCTTAAAAACTAACACATTCAAAAATATACCATTTTTTTGTTATGGTTCAACTACATATGTGAAATATGATATAAATATACTGTAAATTTCACTAATAATATGTATGATGAAATTATTAAAATAAATATATAATAATGATGATAATAATATGGTATGAATACAATCTTAAAATTAAAAATTAATAATTAAATAACAGTATTACGTAATAGATAGTTATAAGAAAATAAACCAGAAATTATTCAGCATAGATTCAATAATCAAAAACCATATTAATAAAACCCATTAATTAATCATTTTTATATATAAATTAATAGAATATAATGATTTAATTGTGAAATATATATATAAATCAATCAAAATCAACAATATATGTTGCTGAAAAATAAAAAACAACACAACGATATATGTGTCGTAAATGAATATAAATGAATAGTATAAAAATAACAATGGAAAATAAGGTTCTAAAATTAGTTATTTTGTTGGTTATGATTATTATTATAATAATGGTTGAATTACTACTATATATATTAGGTGAAACAATGAGGGATTATTATTGAATTTCATTTCAAAATTGGGATTATTTATGTTCACTTTTATACTCATGAAAATATATATTCTTTCTCATTTTTACCGCACCCATTTCCTACACATCTTATTATTATTATTTTATTCATTTTATCATGACATAAATATTAATGTGTTTCAAATTTCAACTAAGTGATCTGTTGAATTATTGAACATGCTTATCTATTTTTTCGGCCGAGAATCTTTCACCTCCATTAATAAATTCATTATTTTGTTTTATAGAGGTTATTATATGTACTTTTGTAATATATAAAGTTGTTTATCAATGTAGTAGATTTTTTAACAAAATTAATTTCATTTCATATAGTTATTGTATCATAATGTTAAATATCATTATAATATATATGAAAATATACTACTTTTTTAAATTTTTACACATGTATGTATAATCAAAATTTTCTGATAGTTCATTATAATGATTATTCATATAAACATTTTCAAGGGTTTACAAAGTAATATCAATTATAATTTTATTAATTTTTTTGATTTAAAAGAAAATAAAAACCTAAAACATATTTCAACTTTTTTTTAATGATATTATAAAATTATATAGTCTTAAAAGGTATAATTTGAATACTTTTGTCTCTTGAGATGACATGTCCCAGAATGGGGAGAAATCCAATCCATATTGGAACTGTTTCTAGTATGTGATTATTATCATGGTATAGTTCAATAAAAAAAGTATGTATCATTAATGAATATGTATATGAGATATTGTTATGCCTATGTCATGTTTTCATGGATCATGGTTGTTAATGAAAATTCTAACACACATATTTAATATTTATTATTATATTGCAAAATATATATTCAAAGCATTATGATTATAGATATATTACGTAATTATATTGATTCACTAGTGGTATGTCCAAAAAAATATAATTATTATCTCATGAATATGTTCTTTTATTCTTCAAAAAAATGATAATAAATTTATATCTTATATATTTTACCTTACTATGAATATAAGAAAACCAATTATAATGTTTCCATTACGATAGTTATTAGGAATGTATTTTGTAATATATGTCAATATAAGATTAATGCGAGATTAATATTTGATGGATAAGATTCTAATGATATAAAATATGTTAGTAATGATTCCAATTTAAAAAAATTAAAAATATTTATGTTTTGGGGTGTAAATTTATGTGAGATGTAATGGAAGATAATTTAATATTATATAATGATTTTATATGTTTTCCACAGTCTACATATGTCATTTACTGGTTTAGTTAAATGATTACACTAATGAAATGGTTCAGATTGTCCTAGTGGACCAAATTTTTTAATGGTAATTAATTAAAATTTATTTTATATTTCCCTTTGAATACATATGTGACACACTTAAAAGGATAACTACAAAAAATTGGACAATATTCCATAGATTTATTTGAATGTCACTTAATATTTTCCGTTAGTTTGGGTAAAAATAAATATGAAATAATTATTCAAATTAATGGAAAAATAAGACAATAGATGATTTGATAATAATTTTAAATAATCATATGGATTGTACTAACTCATTTGATTATTATAATGGATTGAAAAATTATAACCACTCATGATGTTTTGATTAATTTTTTTTTTTTATTTATGATATAAATTTTTGGAAATATTAAAATGATATAATATTTTTTATATTTATTTCAAATAATCCACTGAGATATTTTCCACCCTTATAGTGATGTGGTAGGATCATACATCCAACTATGTGTAATTACACAATGACCTGATTCCCATTTAAGGACTATTGTTTTTAAGACATGATTCCAAAATGATTAAAACTCTGGTAGACATTATAAACATGGTTTATTTTGTGTTGGGATATGACACAAAGAGGAACAATATTTATAGATGATGTTATTTATAATATGAAAAAAAAAATTATGGACACACTTTCCCGGTATAAATTATTATGACAGCATGAGGTTACAAGGATCACTAATCCAACTATTTTATTGACATGTAATACACACATACTATTTAATTAGCTATTATAAAACAATGATTCATTTCATATTACATATAATGTGATGTGTAGTTGATTATGATGTGATATGATTAAATTTACCCAAGCATTCGATGAATATAAAATTTTAACACTGATGTGGTTGTGTATAACTTGTGTATAAAATATTAATTAATAGTACAATACACATTTAATTTTTATCTATAATATTATAAATCTTGACATTAAATTTCTTATATTAGATATCTTTTTGGAAACATTATGGGTGAAATACTAATTGTTACTCGCAAACTCCTCTAGAGGATCTCACGCATTATTACCCATATAAAACTCATTATTAAAATACTTGGTAGGCCATAATTTACGTATCTATCTTCGAGATATGAAACACATTTTAAGCATAGTTATATGACTAGGAAGAGACTTTGAAACTATGTTTATATGAATACTATTATTTATTATTCTCATCTATGTATCATTTTTATGAGACATGGGAATACATTCATTATGTGTTATATTATAGAATTACTAATGTAACTTTTGATATAGTATTAAATTTTTTGTTTATAATTTAATGGAATTATTCTATGGGATATTTATTTTATGCATTTTATTCTGGGATGGTTGTTGGATATATTTAAATCACTTCATTTTTTTGATGTATTTACCACATTGGGTGTAGACTCTACCCACTAATTATAATAGATTTAAACATGTCTGTATTAATTGACAAGTAATGAGGTGTTCTAAAGGTATATAGAAACTTTACCAATCCTGATGGAGTTAAACATAATATGGTATACAAAAAAATTATTTTATAGTTTTTTTCAGGATTTAGGATATGTTATGTGCAATATCGATTGATTTCAAAATATCTCTCTCTTTAAAGATATACTTTTCAAATTTATACATTAAATGCAAGAAGCATCTAAAATAGATAATAAAATAATATAATAATGTATCCATTAACTTAGAGGGAATTAATATTATTTACCACATAATAAAATATATATATTTATAATTCATTGGATGGAAATTTTTTTATTTATTTTATGGGTTTTCGGAACATGATATAAAAAATAAATCTTCTTTTATGAAAAATGTTATATTAATTTAGTGAAAGCCATTGGAATCTTATTTTTAATGAATTTGGTTATAAAATATTCTCAACCTTATACCTCTTTTCACATTAAATAGTTTTTTATCACTCCCATATATTAGATTAATCTTAAATTTATTTTACCCCATTTTATTTTTTTTGATTTTTGAAAAATGGTTTATATATTTTGAATCTAAGGTTCCTAATATAGTAATTTGTTCCCATTTATTTTTTCTACGATATTACAAATTAATTGGATTCTTGGTTCGAATCCACGATAATGTTTAATTGTTTTCCTAAGGCCATAAAATTATTATATTATTTTTTTAAGTCTCTATAGTATGTTTTTGATGTCTAATATAATGTATTCCATCACTACGATTTCAATTATTTATATTCCATGTTATTATTTGATTATATAGAATATCTATGGTTGAGTTTGATGTATATAATATTATTTATATAGTATTATTTTATCATATTTTATTCAGGTCATATTATTTTAATTTTATTAATTAAATATCCTTTGTTTCATTTCGTTACCTTTCCATTTTATGCCTTATATACACATAGCTACCATTATACCCTTACCCTTAATTACTATTAGATCCCACTCAATTATAATTTTATTATTTTAAACATGATATTATTAATTTTTCTATGATATTTATAAAAGGATATGAATGATGGAATAAATATATTCTAAAAAAATTGAATAAATATTTTATAAATTACACTTTTAAAACTTATAAGAAAATATATGTATCTATTTTACCAAGAAAAGTCATATAATCATCATCTAGGATGATATTTCTTATATCATATTCCAATTAAATTAAGTAAGGAACCAACTATATACTATTGGGGTTTGGTTATTTATAGTTGGTATCAGTGAAAAATGGATAAATTCCTTAGAATATAGATTTACGAAAACATATATTTTTGAATGAAACACTATGATTGAATTTGGAAATATTCTCTCTTTTTTTAATTTATAGATTAGTCATACATATATTTTCAATTGAGATTATGTGAATCAAAATTTATGAGATTATATATAATTCTAAATATTGTTATGAACGAGTATAGTATATTCTATCATTTATAAATGGATCATAGAAGATGGAATGTGAAATATGTCAATGAAATAATTAAAAGTGTAATAATAATAATTTATTAAATGGGTTTAAGACAATATTTTGAAGGGAAATAGTTTCACAAAAATATCATTATTTGGGAACATAGTTTCATGTTTTATTGAGATAGTTATTTTTCTTTTATATGTGATATGGATTCATAATGATTAATGATAGCAAGAGTATAACATTAAATATATTTATAAAAGAAATACGATAAATTTGTTTTTTCTCAAATGTGATGTAGTGGAATGAAACACAAAAGAACTTTCCAAAAATGAAGAGTTTTTTTCATATATGTGATTTAAAAGGAAATAATTACAGTGAGTAAAAGGGTAAGAATAATGATTCAAATTTACAAGGATGTAATATCAAGGATATGGGACACTACATAATCTATCAATCACCAAAGTAATATTCCTCATAAGAAGCTAAGCGATCATGCTCAAGCTTTTGATATTACCATAGATGAAGATTAATTATTAATTTTATTGTAAATCGATAAATTAATTCATTAATTTTAACAATGATGTACTAGTCATAAAAAATATTGAATAAATATATTTTGTATAATAGTGCATATTATTTAATGAGTTTGATTCATTGAAATATTCATTAATTTTTTATAGATGATTAAATATTTTTTATGTGACAACAATATCTAAATTATTTTTTTTGTAGAATATAATGTTAAGATTTATTTTTGGAAATTTATATACCTTTTGGACTTATAATTTGGATAGATATATTTTGGAATATTTTTGAGGTTGTAATTGAGTAATATGACCATTGGATATTATTTTTTTGAGGATAAATAGTGATTTATTGTATAACATGTGATTACATAATTAGATTTTGCAATCAATTATATGATGGAGAAATAAATTTTGGTCTTTATTGTTCATTAAAAGTGCTGAAGGCATAATATTTATTCTTGAATGTCCATCTCCAGGTGTAAAAAATTAAGTGAAACTTGATCAACTAACAAAAAAAATATGAGACTATTCACATCACCTAGAAATTAATAAATTATGTTAATTATCTTAAGTTATTATATGAATTATTAAATAATCCATCAGCTATAGGAAATATAATTTTTGATTAGAGAAAATTATAGGTTTAATTTCACATAGAATAAATCAATGGTCTTTTAGAATATAACAAATTTAGGGTTATGTCATCATTATCAATCTAATGACCATGTTTTAAATCATACACCATAAGGTCATAATAGTTAGTATTCTATTCAATGTACTTTTTTTCCAATCCTAATAATGGTATTTTATTCTAAAGGATTTTTTGTGGTGACCATAAAATTTCACTTCTATTCTTATTAAGATGATTTTCTATTAACCCTATTTCCAATATGTGTTTCCAATAAAATAATTTTCATGTACAAATTTTTTATTTTCGAAATGATATTCCAAATTATGGGGGGAAAATTTATTTAAATATCGTAGATGTAACACCCCATGATTTAATGGTATGTGTCTATTTAATGTTTTTATTATCAAAATAATATGTTGAATGAAACGCCCACCTTAATGGAAAAATAAAATATAATTATTACAAAGATATAAAATTGGATTTAATGAATAGTATAAAACATATTATAATACTTATATATTATATGTTCAATATATTTTTTATTTTTATCCTCTTGTGTTATATATACATGATATAAAAACAAATCCACTTTTTTTAAAATATATATATATTTCTAACAGAATTTTTTCATTATTTTGATGGGGAACATATTTTCTAAATTTGTTTTTACTATTTTATAAATTGAATTTTACAAAATAATAATTCATTTTAAATAAATAATATCATAATTTTCTTTTTTTATATGTATCCTTTTTTTAGTAGTTTCTATATTTTGATGAACAATAAAAAAATTCATTTTAATTGAAATGTGACTATTCATTTAATGAATTAATAATTATAATTTATATGTAAAACATGATTTAATGTAATATTATATAAATAATATATATATATATATATATATATTCAATTATAGAAAATATAATATTTTCTATATTGAATTTTGTTTTATAATATTTTTCAATATTTTGAATGATATTCACATTAAAAACTATTTTATCAACTCATTTACTATATTATTTTTACATTAATTTAAGCTATTTATATGTATTGAATATTTAAAAATGGATTCATTATTTGGAATGTAAAATATAAATAATTAGTAACTATACCCCCTTTATAATTTTACATGTCCATACAAATTAATTAGGTTACGTATATGAAGCATTGTTAATGATATATTCTTGCCACGAAGCCATAATAGTATTAAATTAATGGTATGAAGCCTCAACGATATGTTTTAGTTGTTTTAAATTATGAATGACATCATTAATAATTTTTATATTAATATTATATTTATTGTTCAATTAATAAAAATATAAATTGTTGAGTTTCATGTTTAGGTGATTATTTATATAACATTATTTTATCATCATTAATTTATATCATATAATTCTTGTGTAATTTATTTAATGGAATGTTTTTCATTTATTTACAAATCCAAATTTTTGATGACTTATTTTCTCAAATATTATGCAAAATTCACACCCTTGGTGAGTATTTGAGATCATTCCATTATTATGTATTATTTTCCCAGGATACCCTTAACTGTATAATGATTGTTATAATAGGAGATTCTTGAGAAAATAAAGTTATTTTTGAAAAAACTAAAAATTAAGTTGTAATTTCTGATTTCAAATATATGATATAAATATTTTATTTATCTAGTTTACCATGAATCATAAACTATTTATATATGTGGGTTGATATTTATAATATATTTTTCTAATGAAACTAATTAATGTATCGAATCAAAGATACTCGGGTCTAGGTCATTATGGTTAGAAAATATATGATTCATTAAAACATAGGATGGATGTTTTTTCTTCTCTCTAGACATTACTTACATGATTTTAAATTCCTATTAATTGGATGATGGATTATTTTTCATTTAATCTTAGATATGAGTTATCTTGATTATTCCATATTTTATGTTTAAGGATTATTGAATTATTCCTTCTCCATTTGACCTTGGGTGAAAATAAACATATGTACTTGCATCATATTTTAACAAATTATTCACCAGAAATTAAATTAATTTATTTATATTTATAAAATATTTTATTATATATAATAATTGTATTAAGAGATGATAATGAATAATCATATAATTTTTTTATTTAAAAATGGATAAATTTTACATAACTAGAATCATATGTTTATTTATTCATTATTACGTAGTAGTTGATGATGTTAATTGTTATTTTATTTCACTATTATCCCCATAAGAGGTTGGAAATTCAATATTCAAGATTGTATTTTAATGTTAAACTCTTATATTTTATGTTTCTAATAATGTTTCAAAACATATTACCTATAATATTCTGTTATTATTCATTAAGTTAATATGAGAACCATTAATGATGTGGTTTAATTATAAGGGTTCCTAATTACATAATATTTATCCTCGACGAAATAGGCTCATGTGTGGTTTCATAGTGAGTATTTGTAGTCTAGTGTTGGTTGTGGGGAGTGGGAATTGTACATTTAATTTTTTGTATAGTCCCAGAATGGGATTATCACCCTTGAGTTTCAAATGATATTGAAGAACAAATCAATAGGTATATTCTTTATGAAACATACATCCCTACCCCATTATCATCAATAGGTATTAAGACATTACTATACCTTATGTGAAATCCCCAAGACACCATAGATAGGAAACAATTCCAAGAGATTCCTAAATGGATGGAGGGGTTTTTTAGCATTAAAAATAAAAATATAAATTAAGATAACCATAATGAAAAATCCATTATATAATGTTTGAGGAAAATCTAATAAAAATAAAAATAAATATACCTTAACAAAAAAATATGATTATAATGGAATTATAAGACAGTAATACAAAAATAAAAAGAATAACAAGAATCATTTAGATCTCAAATCCACTAAGGTAATAACCCTATGATTTTATGTTATTCCACTTTGAAAATTTTACAACATCTATTGTTTCTTCTTCATGATACATTGAGTTTAAAACCATAATATACAATTAAATATGATAGATAGAATTGTAATTCGACCATTTAGAACAATAATATGGATTATATAACAGTAAAAACACCTATGAAAGTATAAATAACATTTAGGAATCTTATAAATGAAAATAATGTATATTAATATAATAGAGTATGTAAATAAATGTTTTAAAACGATTAATTAAGTATTTTTATTTATGTGAAACATTAATGTCGAATTAAAGTTAAAAAATATAATAATGATAAAAAGGAATATTTATTTTCTTAAAAATGATTCATACATTATTATTTTGTCTTATTATGATTATAATATAATTTTATGTGGCTTAATAAATATTATAATGTGTTTTAAATATAAAAATAATTTCAAAATTTTAACTTGTTGAGTTGATTATGAAATAATATGAAAATTAAAAATTTATTATTTATAAAAATGTATTAACAAAATGGTTTTCACTTTCATATTATACACAATGATAAATTTATAGTTTTAATTTTTGAGATTTATCTAAAATAGATTATTTTTTAAGTTAATATTGAAATACAATATTTTTTGGTATTTTACAAATACATGAATTATTTATTTATAGATGATTTATGGATGATGGAGTCACATATGATTCAAAAAAATTATTCATTATAGAATTATATTTAGTGATTAGGTTCGAACAATTCATTAACATGAGAAAAAAATATTAAACTAATTAATAATATAATCTAAAAACACCCCCTATCCTCCACTATAAATACCGCACCACACCACATCATCTACTCACAACTAAAAATAATTAATTGATTTCTAATTTATATGAAAATCCTCTCCCAAAACATCACCCCAATTCATAGTCTAGTTTCTCCCACCAAAATACCATTTCAAAGTTCTTTAGGAAGGCTCTAAGGGAGACGATTTCAAGAGGTAACTTCCTATTTCATTCATTTAATTTTCTTTCAATTTAATTTCATTTAATATCATTTCCTTAAATATTATATCATAACATGAATTATAACTCTTGTATCTTATATATATATTATGATTTTATTATTATAATGTGATATCCACCATAAATTATTTTTCTCTTAGCCTTCTGTTCATAAAATGAGAACGTCGTCTATGAGGTGTCGATTCACCTCATTCATGGATGATGATTATTTAGTTTTCTAATACATCCTTCAATAATGGTAATAGAAAAATTTTATTGTTAAAAAATAACATAACATTTAGATTACAAATTATTTAATTTTATTGAACTAGTATATATAAATAATATTAATTAATATAGCAAATGTTGTTCATGATGTTTGAACAAATTCAAAAATAATCCAAAAAATTATCATAAAACTTTTAACTAATGAATCGATAAAATATGTTTAAATTTGATTTATAATATACTTATATTATATTTAATTTCATTAATAAAATATCATTTAAATTCTCGATAACAATTCTCATTCCGAATGATATTTTGTATATGTAAACAAGTGAACTAGTCATGAAAATTAAGGAGACAAACACATTCGTATGACGAAATAAAATATTATAACAAATAAAAATTAAACAAAATAACATAATAATTTTATAATAAATAAAATAAATCTTGAATATTTTCTTAATTATATTAATAATTAATCTAATTTCTTTATCTAGGATATTTAGTATAAGGGAAATATGTTTTCTGAAAGAAGGTAATGTTTTCTTCCTGAACATCAATTTTCCCTCGAGACACGCTTTCTCCATATTTACCAAAATCTAATTGATAATTACTATAATTTTTTCTGCATACATCATTTATTCATGAACTGGAAATATGAATCTAGCTCAATTATTATTTCTTTTTTGGTGTATTGCATTCTTAATAATTTTCTTTTTCAATTCCTCCTAATCAACAAGATAGTTTGATGGGAACCTCCCAATTTTTTACCCATTTTTTTATAAACTCTATAATATAATATAAGAACATGATTATTTTTTAATTTTTTAAATGAAAAAGTATCCTAGTTAATTTCATGATTTCTGAATAAAACAACTCATCTTTACACTTTATCAAGTCTCTTTTCCCTAAAACCGCACTAAAATGGATCATGTATAAAATTTATTAAACTCTATTTTTTCAAGATTTAACATCAGTTTCAAAATTTTACAATGAATTTTATTTTTATAATATAAATAAATAATTTCATTTCGTTTTCTTTTTGGGATGTACTTGTTTTCAATATGATTATTCTACGAAATACAAATGATTTTTCCAAAATAACTCTTCTTTCAAAAATAAAAATTGTATTTCAATAAAGAATTCATCTATGATTTTATCAAAATATTTTCATCTATATAAACATAATTTTCTTAATCCTATTATTTATTGACATTGATCTCTAATCATTCTATTTATTATATTTTACTTAATAATTTATGATTATTTTGTGGGATGTTCTATTTCGATATTAATCACCATATTATTATGGATGGTTTATGCTTCTCTTTTAATTTATTCAAGTATGTTAATATGATTTATTTATAATGTATTAATAAGAATATATATTTTTATTATTTGTAAAATCTTCCATATTTTTATTTCATTGCACTTATCATGTGATTGGTGGGGTCTATTTTAACCCCTTCAGGCATCGGTGTGTCTCATGAGATAATGTAGATTGCACTTTTACCCATTTATGGTGTTTTTTAGATGAATCAGAGGCCTTACCCAGAAAAGCAAGGCCCCTAAATTAAGATAAAAACATCCAACTTACAGAATTCTAAACACAATAGTTTTGTTCAAATCCCTTTTCAAAAGGGGTAAAAAAGAAGCATGGAGATTGTCATACCATGTGAAATCAGAATCATTAATTCATTTGTTATCCAAACCATCTGCAATAGAATTCCCCTCCCGATAGACATGAGTAATAATGTGATTCAAAGTCCGAAGGGATTCCAAGAAATTTATCCAATGATTATGGAATTTCCATGATAAGTGATAAGAGCATTCCATAATGGCAGATATAATACCAGTCGAGTCACTTTCAAACGAAAGATTATTCTAACCACGATTTTTAGCCTGCTCAACCGCAACAGTAATACCAATCATCTCAGCTTCCAAAGAGGATGAAAATTCACATAATCCATCAAAGCAACCAATTACCTGACCCAAATGA
Organism: Viscum album; assembly: GCA_963277665.1. NCBI lineage: Eukaryota > Viridiplantae > Streptophyta > Magnoliopsida > Santalales > Viscaceae > Viscum > Viscum album. Next base: position 2,031,509,778 of record OY728135.1, read on the forward strand.
TCCCTGAAAACATATCCATATCTAGAAGGCCCTGGATTTTCTTTTCGATGCACCATCGGAGTTAATTTTCAACCAAGTAAACATTGGTGGTTTCTAAATAACTTCAATAGTATTATAAGAGGTATTAAAATTACCTTTAACACTAATACGAGAAAGCACAGATAAATCATGCAGATAATTGGCACATAAATATTTTTTAGGGAGGCTAACCATGCGTGTAGCAGCACGGATGTTCGAAATAGCATAAGTAATTGAAAAAGGATGCTTTCCATGAATTGCATTATTTTGAGATGACCATATATAATATAGTAACTCAGAGGTAGCAACGTGAAATAATTCCAATAATTGTGAAGAAAGAGGTATGTATTTCCATCTTTGAATGAAACCAGTGATAGATGCCATCAGAGGAAGTGAGACTTTGAGGATGTTTTTAGGAGCCTTCCACATTGAAGCAGCAGTAACACAACAAAAAAAATATGATATGTATCCTCCATGTGTTTATGACAATGCACACAAGAGTAGCATAAAGAGATACCACAATGCTGAAGGTAAAAAATAGTAGGTATTTTTTCCTGAGAAATTCTCCCTACTAAATTGGAACGAGATGGTCTAATGAAGTTTTTATGCATGTTCCCCATCAAGTTATTGTCTAAACTAGATTTTAGAGAAAAATCATAATAGAGCATGGAGGAGTGAATACCATTAACCGCAGGTTCCCATGTCCAAAAGTCTTTCTTGTCATAAGAATAGTGATTGCTAACAATGTTGACAATGTGATTTGGAAGACCATCCATGTTCTCCAATTGATCCTTAGTAGTGAATTCAAGATCAATATCTCGTTCATCCATTACAAGATCAAGAAGGGGGTTTTCAGTCCATTTTCTCTTCCAAAAATTCAGATATGAGTCCTTTAAAACAAGTCATCTAGAATGAGAATCAATTGAAGTAAAGATGTACATGAAGGCAGGCCAAATAGATGATTCTAGATGATTGAAAGACCCCCTGTTTATTCTATTCAAGAATTTACTTTGAATAATGGTCAATCCCTCAGAATTTTTATAAGACAATTTCTAGATGAAAGAGGCTTGCAAAGAATCATTAATGAAAACCATATCTTTAATACCCAATCCTCTAGAATCATAAGGTTTGCAACAATCAGCCCAGGATATAGTAGCCAGTTCCCTTTTAAAGATATTTCCACACCAAATAAAATTCCTAAGAGCACTATTGATACAACGTATGAGAGAAATGGGCCATTTGTAAACCGTGAAGGAATAAACAAGTTTGGAGACAATAACTGATTTAACCAAACAGACCCTCCCAACCATGGAAAGATATTTTCCATTCCATGTGGAAAGGTTTATTCTAACATTTCTTATAGTCTCAGAAAAATAACTAGCTTTTGGCTTTCCCCAGTACAAAGAAACCCCCAAATAATTGAAGGTAAGGAAACCTTCCTGGACATTAAGATCATTGACAATTAAAGTCTTTCTCCGATCATTGATAATCTTGCCAAAGTAGACAAAGTATTTCTCCAAGCTAATGTCTTGACCAGAGACCAAGGCATAATGAAAAAGAACTCTTTTGATGTTCTTGATATTTCCATTATCACCTGAAGTGAAAATGATAATGTCATCTACATGCAAAAGATGACTCGGGGCCAGAATGCCTCTCCCAGCATTTATTATTTTCCATTTCCCATTACCTGCCATGATAGAGAGAATCCTGCTAAGATAATCCTCTATAATAGCAAAGATAATTGTAGAAAGAGGGTCACCTTGTCTAACCCCCTTAGAGAAATCAAAAAAGCCATGGGGGGATCCATTTATAAGAATTGAAATATGTGTAGAACATAAAATCTTCCTGATCCAAGTGATAAACACACCATCAAATCCAAACATCATTAGTACTTTGCAGATAAAAACCCAATTCATGGTGTCAAAGGCCTTTTTGATATCAACCTTAAGGGAAATTTTTCCACCTCAAGAGTGTTTTCTGAGCAGATTCACACATTCTGAGGCAGTGATGAGGCAATTCTATATCGACCTTCCCTTGATAAAGCCAGACTGGTTGGATGAAACAATTCTGCTGGCAACATCTGTAAGCCTTATTTCCATAATCTTATAGATAATTTTGTAAATGGTGCTGACTAAAAAAATAGGTCTGAACATGTTTATTTCACAAGAATTCTCAATCTTTGGAATCAGAGCAAGAAATTGAGCATTCATGACATAAGGAAGATCACCACCCTTAAAGAAGTGAATCACAAGTTTAAAAACATAATGTTGAATGATATCGCAATAAGTCTGAAAAGAGAAGTTACCAAAGCCATCTGGGCCTAGAGAGATGTCAGGTATGAGACTAAAACAACTTCTTTGATCTCAATGCTCAATAGAATGGAAGTAAGGTTGACATTTTCCTGTTGGCTATCCATATTGAGGATGATTCCATCAATAGGCTAATTCAACGAAGTAGGACTATTAGAGAGATCATTAAAATAAGATATCACATGTTCTAACAAATCCTTATCATTATCAATGATCTGATCCCCATTCTTAATAATCGAAAGAGGTTTAGAAATCCTCATAATTCGTTGTAAGGAATTGATGAATTTAGTATTCCTGTCACCATATTTTATCCATTTATCTTTGAAAGTGTCTCTTTGAAGAGAATCCTTCATATTCAGGAGGTCATTTATTCTTGAGATAATCTCAGAGTCTTTCTTGAGCCCATTGGGGAAATGTTTCACTGTATTTTGAACCTGTATGTTCTGAAGAGAAACTTCAAGAGACAAAATATCCTTATCAATATTTCAAAATTTCTCCTTGGTCCAAAGCTTCGGAGATCTTTTGATAATTTAAAATTTGGATAAGCAGGAAAAAAACATCACGACTTGAATTTGATGATTTCCAAGAATCTCAAACTAAAGAGGCACAATCAGGGTGATTGACCCAAGATTTTTTGATTCTAAAGTGTAAAGGAGGTCTGAAATCCTTACAAGTAAGATTCACTAGAATTGGATGATGATCAGAGTTACTTCTAGGAAGTGTCATGCAAGAAACGGAGTCTCAATGATCAAGGGTGGAATCATTAACAAAAGCCCTATCAATATTTCTAGCAACAACTCTTTTCAAAAAATTCATGTACCAAGTGAATTTGGCCCCAACCAAGTTGATCTCATGCAAATCATTTGAATTAATACAAGACTTGAACTCCCTATATGATATAGTATTGAATATTGCACCAATCTTTTCATCGGGATGAAAAATAGATTTAAAGTCTCCAAGAATTATCCAAGGAGCCGAAATGACAGAATTAAGAACATAAATGTCCAACCACAATCTCCTACGATCCTGATATCTAAAATTGGAATAAAAAAGGAGAAATAAAGTTGAATTCCAAATAGCTTGAAGGAACAAGTCCCATGTTGTCAATTATTATCAACCAGAGATACATCAGTCAAGGATGAATGAGCAAGAAACCAGAGGATTTTTATTTCAGAAATGCAGATATTGTAATCAACAAAATGAAATCCAAAAGATCCCAAGTTAGAAATATTAGGGGAAAACATCCATTTGGGTTCAGAGATTCCAATAATGAGAGGTCTGTGATGAAAAATTAGAGATTTAAGGGACCTTGTTGTATTACTGTTAGCTAATCCCTAACAGTTCCAATACAGAATCATCATTTAAACCTGAGGTTAGGGTTAGAACCCCATTTTTTCCAAAGTATCCTTGATTTTACTTGACTTAGAGGGTTTCCCCACTTTCCTTTTAGGACTTTGTGGGATCTTAGGATGAATGAGATCATCAATACCCGAGACATTGGGGTTAGCTTGTTCCAAGATTCCAAGTGGGACATCATCCCTGGAGAAGACCTTGTGTCCTTCACTATGATGAATATCATCCGTAGAAAATGGGTTCTTAATCAAAGAATCAGAATGATTTAAAGGCATTGTAGATAATGAAGGTTCATTCAGACCAGACAATGCAGTGCTAGAACTCATGAAAATGCTAGAAGGAATAGTGAAAAAAGTAACAGACATGTGTGCAGATATAATTGGGGAAGTAGAAGTTTGAGGAAGAGGTGTAGATACATTCAATGAGTTGACAAAACTATTTACAGTAGCTAGAATAGTACTGTTCAAAGAAAAAAATTGCTCTTTGACCGATTCTTTGTTTGCAAAAACAAATGGATTTGAAGTCTGAAAGTCCTCTTGAGAACTAGAAATTAGTTCAGTATCTGAAACAGTAGCACCGTCCTACCTAGCTTCAGTATCTGTGTTCAGGTATGTATTAGTAGTTCCATCATCTGTAATCTCTTGTAAAGATATCAAAAAATAAAGTATTTCTTGATGGAAGTCCAAAAGAAATTGGTTCTCAGATTCCTCATTTTTTAGGTCATAAACCAGGTTGAAAATATCATTGAAAAATTCAGGGAATAAGGTAAGATCATCTATTTAAACCCATTCTGGTTGAATAAGAGTAGATTCATAATTCTTTTCATCCTCCTCAACTTGGATAGCCCGAGAAATTATTTGGGATGAGGAAGAGGCAGAGTACTTTGATATAAAATTAGTTGCAGAAGCATAATTTTGATTCTTGACAAGAGGGGTTGTTGATTTGAAAATACCTTTTTTATCAATAAAGACAGCTTTGGTTTTTTTATTCTTATTGACTTCATTCCAATCAAATGATTTGGTTTGGGCCATGTAATTTCTCTGAATCATCCTGCAATTAGATACACTATGCCCCACTATTTTGTAGACATTACAAAAATAGGGTACATTATCTTATTCCAAACGAATCTCAGATTAAAAACCCTTATCATTGAAGAAAATAGAAGTGGGTCTCTTTATTTCCAAATTGATATCAACAATTATTCTCGCAAAAAACTACACTCACCATCTAAAGTGCACTGATCCACCCTCATAGGATTACCAATACATGATGCAATGCCATTGAGGAATCTAAGAAGCCAATACATCCAATTTAATCCATGAAACCTTACCCAGATCTGTGCATTGGATTGTTTGAGGTTGAAAGGATTAAAATTCACAACCCATTCTGATAATCTTAGGATACCAGGTTTGATTTGAAGGTTACAAAGATTCCAAACCCTATTCAAAGATTCAGAAGAATTAAAGACAATGTGAAAATATCCTTTTCCAATTGAAATGATTTTCTAATATCTTAGACTCCCGCAATGCGATATTCTGTTTTTGATAACAGAAAAAGACCAAGGATTATCACCCTTTTAGTAAATAATATGACTCAGTACGGAGAACGTATAGAGGTCCAGCTGTTGTTGCAGAGCCTCTGGATCCGCAATTACTGAGAATCCACCATTCTCTAACCTGGTGATGTTTGAGTATTTAAATGAATCCTCCTTTGTATGAATTTAGGAACCATAAATAACATCCACGAAGGATATAGTTTTCCTTCTGAGAGCCAATTAGTCTTGAGAGCCCGAGGGTTTGAGAATTTCTTTCGGGGCACGATTGAATTTGAAGGCGAACTCCCATTCAAGATTAAATCAATCCATCGAGATTCAGGAATCGAGAATCTTTGAATCAATATTGACGTGAAGAAAGATTAGGGTTTGTCACATTCAGAATCACCATCCATCCTTTTTCCACACTGATTTATATTGTATTTGATGAAGCCTTAATGATATGTTTAAGGTGACCAAAATTATAAATTCCATTTTTATGATACTATTAATTTATATTCAATATTATAATTATACTAGTATTATATTCTTGGTAATGTTTCATTCTCATGTGATTATTTATTCCATTATGTAATCAAAATTTATTCCTACCTTATTATTCTAAGTATTATGTTTTAATAGAATGTGTTTTTAGTGATTCCACCTTCCTTATTGTTTTTGTTCATTTATGATAGATTCCATTGAGTTTGTTCACTGTACTAAGCATCAAATCTCACCCCTTTATTATGATTGATTTTTCCCCATGATGTGAAGATGTATATTATGAATAATTTCATGGAAAATCAAGGAGTTTATTGATGTTTCATTTAGAGTTTATATACTGATTTTTCTTTCATGTTATAATGAAAAACATAAATTTTTATTAGGTTTTCCAATGTAACTAAAAAATTCAGTACATCAAGATGTGATATAATATTTTATTAAAAAAATGTAATTATGTAAGGTATGAGACCAAGGTTATTGGTCTTGGAAGAAATATATTTTGTATCAAGGATGTTTAGTTGAATATTTAGAAACTATATTTTGAAACAAAATTATGAATCATAATCAAAAGATACACAATATGGATAATGATAGAATAAAATCCAATAATTTTTTCTATGGATAAGATTATATGGGTCTTACATGAAATACATCCTTCTCTAGAAGAAACAAGTGGATGTGGTTCTGAATGAGATGTAACTAGGGGTAAAAAAATTACAAGGTGCATCAGGCCTGACTCGATGTAACCTGGCACAAGAAAACCATCTATATAGCAAACCTGGATTTACACTCCCTCAGGATATTCTAGGATAATTCAAATTCCCTTTACAATCTATTATGATGGATTTAAAGTAAATATTTCTTACAATAATCAATGTTTATAATTGTGATATTTTATAGGAATAAATGACCAATTTATATTAATTTTTTTATAGTTTGAAATTATTCATTATGATTTATAACCTAATTTACTATATACAATTATTTATACATGGTTCCTTGTATATTTAATGGAAATTGTATCAATGCGTAAAATTTATGTAGGGATTTCTGTAACTACCGGTTGTTTCGAGGAAATGTACTCTTTAAATAATTTTCATTCTTCAATAGCTAGCATTGCATGCAATCATGAGTGTAAATACAAAATGAGACACCATAGTAAAAAATGTGAATTGTAACCTGGATATTAGGTTCGAAACAATACATACAATTAAAATTTGAAAATGTACGGGGAATTCATTGGCTACCATAATTTATGAAAAATGTAAACCAAATATATTTAAAGAAAATATTTGATGATCTGACTTAATAAATTATGTGAATTAAAATTGTTAAATTAATTTAATGAAACATAGATGTTATATATTTAATAAAATATTTTTTATTCATCCAAAATATATTTCAGTCAAAGGGCATGAATAAACACTATTTTCGGTATAAAACCTATATTTTCAAATATGTTTATTTTTCAACCTTTTAAATGAGAACAAATTTTATATTAAATTTTAACACGTTAATTTTTTATAAGAAAACGTATATTTTTTCATTAGAATGTAGATATAATATTATACTTTTGATGAATTTTTTATATTTTCTGGATAACATTGAATTTTCTTATGAATACTAGAAATATATTAAATTTTAATTGAAACCAACATTTTTCTTTGAAATAATATACATATTTCAATAATATAATTGTATGGTTTTGAGGTATAAATATAATTTATTTTTTCCATATAATAAAATATCGGTTATTGGTATTAATTTTACATTGAATCTAGATGTAAAAAAAATCAGTCTTCACCAATCTTTTATCATTAAAAACTCATTTTCTCATTCCAACATTGAGATTAAATTAAAATTAAATAAATAAGCATCCCTTATTTGAATTTTTAAAAATGGTTTCCATATATTTAATCACTAGGTACAAATTATGAAAATATATTACTTTTAATTCTGGGAATTATTAATAGTTACTTTAGAAATATTTATTAATACGGTTAAAGGGTAAACCATATAAATAAGGTTAAAAATAATATTATATTGTTACAATAAATCATTTACTCTTATCACTGTATTAGTGTTTTTCGACCTAAATGATCCTTGGGTCTAAATTTTATCCATTCAAATCCAATTAGAGGAGATTTGGACATTAATTTTTTTTTATTTAGTGGATTGAAAAATAAATCATACTCAAATTTTAATAACTATATTATTTTTAACATATCAATATACAGAAAATATATGCATCGATAAATACTAATTTGAATTCTAAATTTTTTTTACATATCATTGTGAATTATAAATAATTTTTAGGAAATAAATAATTATGTTAATGGATAATTCATTGATGATGCATGAATTATTTAATTGATGATAATTGAATTACATTTTTTATATTAAAATAATATTCACCAATAAAATACATAATCACATGACCAAATAATATATTTCGAGTTTATCATGACCATAATCATCAAAGTATCATGTTACTGACAATTTTGAGTCGTATGTAAAAGACTACAACATTTGTAATATTTTATTTAAAGTGATGTTAAATTTATCAAATTCAAGTTTTAATAAATATAAAATTTTTAGTATGGGATTTTTCATATGTTTTATTCAAATATGAGTATTATTATGAAATACATATGATTTTTCATCATCATTTTATTTTATTTTTACTTTTTTCTAAATATAAGTAAATTAAATGATTTCCCAAAACTGATGTTGTAATTATATTATTAATAGTAAAAATTAAAAAAATGTTAATAAATATATTAACTAAATATAATATGGGATTATTAATATATCCAATGAATATCCAAGATTACCATGACATATTTGGAATAGAATAAAATTTTTCGTTCGAAGAAAACGAGTTATAAATTTATTTCTAATAATAAATGGATTTAATAGTGTCTAAAAGGAAACTATTGATTATCTACCTAAATAATGTATTGTTATATTATTTTAAAATCATAAAACATTTATAAAAATATATATTTATTATTATATGTTCTAAAATGTTCTAAAAAACAATTTATTGTTTAATTTACATCAAATATGTGAATATTTCAACATTTTTATATTGAAATATTAGTTATTATGGTAAAAAAATAAAATGAATAATTGAGTCTTAATAAAAATTAAAAGGATTAAATTGAAAAAAAATCTATTCTAAAACTGAAATTTGGATAATATTAAAATTATAGCACATATAATTATTTAAATTACTACATTTTGGTGGTTTTTCATGTGGTTTTATTTTTTTATAAATTAATATTTTTAGAGATTACAAAAGTTACTCTCAACTCAATTAAAAAAGGGAACATCCTACCTTGCATAATCACATCACAATGAGCCTTCATGCTTGGAAATTTCATGAATATATTCAATACCAACATCCCTAGTCACCTTATATAGGTTTTTAGATTCTTTAAATACCAATTATAGTGGATTAAGAAGAGATGTTGAGGGAGGACATAGAAAAAGAGGTAATCCTCTCTCGTGATTCATTCTAAATTATTTCTTCTTATATATTCTCTTCTTGAGTTGTTTAATTATATAGTAATAACTGAAGTTTCAATTGTATTCAAATTTTTACTAAGATTTTGGAACAACAATATTCCTCCTTTTATTCATCCTATGAAAAATGAAATCACCACACGTGTATACACACGTCTTACTCCCACCACAACATAGTGTAATATGTTTCTCACCACCACCAAACATGGGTGGGTATATTGATGGAAAAAATATCTATACATGGTTATTATTTAATTTTATTGATTATATAACATAATATATACCATCAACTTCTATACCATTTCACAATTATTGGAATTATATCATTGTCTGTGCTTATGTACGACTTACCGTCTCAACGATGCAATGTGATGCGCCTACATGATATCCATTCATTAATGTTTATATAAATGTAAAAAATGAATAAATATGAAACATATTTTATTAGTATCATTTTGGAATGACATAAAAATGTCCACATATGGCTAACCTGATCATATTCAACTAAACATGCATTAGAAAATGAAAGAGTTTATACCCGAATATTGAGTAATAGTGAAATGTTATTAATAAACGGATGAATATATTATCATATATGACAAAATAAAAAGGAATATGAATTTGGAATATGTCAATGTCAATATTTATATCCTTATACATGGTTTATAGAAACATTAAAGGGATATTAGACCTATCCTAAGGGATAGTTTTTAAATCTCATTATTATTCCACATTGTTTATATATAAGAATCATTAGGGTGTATTTATCATCCACGTACATAATTGAAAAATATTTGCTAAAAATATTCTTTATATTATTATAAAACTTTTGAACTTTATTTATTGTTAGGTCCACTAAGCTAGATACCCAGAGAGGGGGTGGGTGAATCAGGGTATGACAGATTAAAATAACTTCCCCTTCAGATCTTCTTTTTTTGTTAAACAAAACCCTATTCTCTCTCCTTCCCATTGAAGAGTATGAATTAACAATAAATAATGCACAGGAAAAATAAATATTTAATTCTTTCTCCCAAAATGGGCTATGTACAAGGAGCATACAGTGGTGGTGTGCCGATGTACAAATTCCACTATAAGAGAACTGTTATTTACATGTTCGGAGCTAACTCACTATCCCTCCTAATTTATAACCACTCACAATATAAAATCTCACTGATCTCTCAAATGAGGTGTGTGCACTAAATATTCAGAATATCCACTCACAATTTATAGACCTGTAGCTCTCCTCACTATCTCTAATGAAATATGCATCCTTAATTGTCGATAGATGCTCTATTGACGTTCAGCTTTCACTCACAGATGAATCTCTCATTGCATCGGGTGTTCGAACCTTGAATCATTCCGGTCATGCAAAACCCCATTTGATGCCACCTTAGTCACACAAGTTTCATTCATGAAACCTCATATTTCATGTCGATATTCAAATCATTCATGCATGCTTTTCTTTTTCGCCAATGTTCGAATCTTTCATGCCTCCACCACTTTCGCACTTATTTTCCAATAATTTTCGTACCTTAGGACATTTTTAATAATATCTATGGAGTTTGACAAATCCTCATTTAAACCCCTTTGTCAACAAAATTAACATCGTGGTCTACTCTGTCAACATGGAGGTCTACTTTGTCAACAAACACAATTACCTCAAAAAATTCTTCAATGATAACATGATGGATTTTTTCCAAACAATTATTAACCTTTGGTGGATTTTTTTTAATCTTTTTGAAAATATTTTTTTTCCATTTTGATACAAGGTACTTTTTGACTTATCCAACAAATGGATGAGAATAATGTTTTATTTTAACATATACATAATGAAATTTTTTTATGTTTTCATAATCCTATATTTAAATGAATATTACATTACAAAATTTCATGTTTATCTTAAATTTAATACATTTCATTTACAATATCATGATATTTTCAGAAAATCAATCGGTTTCGAATAAGAAAAGATATTTTCATGAAGAATCAAGGCCAAGTGTTTTATCGAAATTATTTTCCATATAATATAGAAATTAATTAATAGTATGATGCTTCGCATATAATATACTTATTATTCCTATGTTTTGTTTATTTTTATACTGGAATTATATTTCTGAAATACATCTGTTTTACCTAGACTATATTATGATTGAATGATGCTTAATAAACCCATTTTATTACTTAAGTTGTTCAATGATTTATATTTTGTCGAACATGTATGAATTATTTCATTGTTATAGATTGATGAAATACATATCCCTATAATGGATTGGGTCATGATATATATATATATATATATATATATATATATATCATAATATGGATAGGTTTGGAATGGGAAATGATCTCAGTTTAGTAACACATGGTTGTAAGGGGAAGTAATCCTTGTTAAGAAATATTGGGCTAGAAGAAGAACTGAACTTAGTTTATTAAAGGAATTGGTCCACTATGATGGTATTGGAATTTATATATGATTAGTATGATATTATATTCAATTATTTTGGGTATTCCAAAAATTACATGCCATATGTTATGACTATGAGAATATATTCATTGATTATTTATGAAAATTAATCATTTATCCTATGACATGATATCATGATCTTTCATATATAGGATAATATTTTCAAATGTTATGTTCTTTAATATTATTATAATTATATGATTGATATCTCCCTTGTTAACCCTTACTGATAATATGTTCTGACCCTTTGTTATGTTTCTTTTCCCTGGGTTATGAAGAAGGGTATTAAGTATGAATTGTCAAAAAGGGGTCTAGTTATAGAGGGAGAAGAGGGTTCCATTTCATGTATATTATGATCATGTTGTTTATGTTTCATATTTTCTAATATACCAAAACATATTCATTCCTGTAATTATTTTTTTTGTGTTTTTCAATGAATATTATTCAATTTTTATGTAATATCCTTCTATCTAATGTATTGGTTGTAATAGTTGGTATAAGAGCCAGGTATAGTTGACCATTTAAAATTAGAATGGGAAAACCATATTTAAAACCCTAAGTATATATCTATGTAGTTGTTTTATTCATAGTGTTTTATAAAATATAATTAATAACCCAGGATTAAACCTAATGTTTCTTAAATTGATATTTCATTCCTGAACATGAGCTTTTCCCGTAACAATTACAGTATCTTAAACTATGATTATTGGTTTTACTCAAAGTAAGTAACCAAATGTAAATAATTTAAGACATAATGTGTGGGGTAGTGAAATGACTATCCTCCTAAGAATATGTAACACACCAATATTCCATGGTGTGTTTCCCTTTGAATAAGGGAATAGCATGCGGTGTATGCAACTTTGAGATTCTAACACATCGCGACCAATCAAACTAGCCATTATGAATAGTAATACCCACTTTTTGAAATTTAATAACATTATCATTCAAAATTGACTTCAGGATTGGGTCTGGAATATTGATATTAGCTTAGGGTGATTTTTTGGAATTTTTATGAAAACATTCAGTTTTTTATGAATAGTCAAAAATACTAAATTTTAATAAAATACAACTTTTTTAATCAAAATAATTTATAGTGATAAATTACACTATTTAGTTGTTTTTAACAATAATTGGATTATATTTTTACCATTTAATCCAATGTTGTCCATTGTACATAATTTCACATTTAAACTAGACATAGGCAAGTGTCAATCTTTTGATAGTTATTACTTCTTAAAAACACGCTTTTTGTTTTTTGAATGGGAATTAATTTAAAATTAATTTCTGGAACTTCTGTGCTTTGAATTTTGAAAAATTGATTCCATATTTAGAATCAGGAGGTCAAAATTTTGTTAATAGGTAACTTTTATTTGTACACATTTTAAATAATTATTTCAGTAAATATTTTATTTACCATGGTTAAATGGTAAAACTAGTAAATAAGGGTAAAAATTAATATTATAATAATATTAAATTACCCTAACATGTGTAATACCCCTATTTTCTAATACATTTATGATGATGGGTGCCCTTGGGCCTATTTTGGGAACCCATGTAGCCACTTGTTAGTGATAATGACACTTTAAGTTAAAGTAAATACAAAAATGACAAAAGCATATATATTTTAGTAAAACAATTTTTACATATTGTAATATAGGTTATCTATTTGACTATAAATATTAATTAGAAAGATACAAAGATTTCCTATATAATGATATTTTTTTATAATTTTTATACATTGAATAATAAAATTTATTTATGACACAATGATGAAGCATTATTTTCCAAATAAATCAAAGAATCAAATAAATGGAATTATTGATGTTAGAATAAATATAATTGGATTGTTTTGATTCCATTTGCGAATTTTATATATTAATGTGAAATTTTATGATAAATTAAGTGAATTTTTTTCAAAGTAATAATTCAGTTAGGAATTTAACAATAACAAAATAGAAAATAGTGTCAAAATTGACATAAAAGATATTCTAAAAAAATATTATATTATTAATTTGTATTATTTTCCAAAAAATATATGTTTTAGACATAGGTCTTAAATAATATTATATATGTCTTTAATAAACCACTTTATATTCACATGGATTTTTATAGTATGTTTATTAACCTTATAATATAAAAATACAAAGAGACAAGGTAAATGTAAAATTATTTAACTAAGAGTTAAACCTAGAATAAAAAGTTTAATATAGTGAACTAGACCTGTCTAAAACCTATTGGTTAATTGGTTTTAGACCCATACACACCTTATTTTTTAAATAATTCATTTTTTATCCATTAGTAAACGAAATGTATTTAATTATAAAATAATATTTCAATTTCTTCCTAAGGTGCTCATCACCCCTCTTATAAAAGGGAACTTTTCCTTCCCTCAAATTAACTTAATAAAATCCATTTGTCTTGGACAAACCCTACCCAAATATCCTATCATCTATCCTAAATTCATCCTAGAGGATTTACATTTGTCATAAATCCAACTTAAGGATCCCTTTTGATCAAATCAAAAGGAAGAACCCGAAGAAGAGTTAAATATTTGTTTCACCTCTTTCAAGTTCCTTTCTTCTTCCACTTCCTCTATCCTTGTTTATTCCATTATAAAATAATTACTCTAGTATATTCTATATAATTTGATGTTATTATAAAAATGATACTACCATATTCATTATTTTATCTATCTATGAATTACTTGTCCCCATATGGGCGATCGTACGACTTACCGTCTCTACGTCATGCTGTAGTTTGTTATTAAAACATTTCATCATTTGGATGGTTATAATAATGAGTATAAATGATTAAAATAATAAATATAAAATGATAATGATTATTTATATATGATATACCATTCAATTATATATTATTTTAATATCAAAAGAATGACATTGTCGCTCGTGCGTACGTACGGGTTGCCGTCTCCACGAACGCGAAGAGATTCATTCCACATCGTATCCATTCAAGAAAAATTTTCATTTTATGAATAAAAATAATTTATAAAGACTTGATATCATTATAGATATAAATAGTATAAATTTTATCCACAACAATCATTACTTACATAACAAAGCAGATATAGGAAAACGAATCAGTTAACACCCAAAATGATGATACTACTAAAATATCATTAACAAAGAAATATTAAAAGATCATATAGGATATCTTATTAATCTATATAGTTCTTTTGTAATTTAATAAAAATTATTTTACCATTTAATTGGAGGTTCACCTACCCTCGACCATGGAAAAGAACAAGGTAAGGGTTAATTTCACAATATTCTCATTATCCGAGGTTTTTTATATGTAATTATCTACTAAGATCTGTTTATCATCCACATCCATGTTTCTTAAAATATATTTCAAAACATTTTTACTATTTACTATAAAATGGGTTAAATTCATTTATACACTTATTTGAACTTATTTATTATGAAAGGAATCTTTTCGTTATTTTCCAAACAAGGTACTTTTTGACATTTTCGACAAAATTATGGTAAGAATGTTTTTTTAACTTATACGGTTGGTGCGACTATTTTATACTTTTATAACATCATCAAATCATTAATTAAAAATTATAATAATATTTTCACAATATATGTTTTCATTTATAATTATAATACTTTTAAATGATTTCAAAATAGAAAGAGATATTTCTCTGAAAATGTTTTGATTTCATCTATGTCAACATCCATTGATAGATTTTAAGCATAATTTAAGTTGATTTATTATGATACAAATATTCCATATTTTATTGAATGTTTTGTTATATTTTTTTATGTGGATGTGTTTTTTTCACACCATTCATGGTTTATGGAGAATGTATTAAGATTTCATATACAATTTTTAATACGAATATTTATGATATGTTTGATCCTTTTCATATGAGGAATGCATTGGACTTAGTAAGTGACGGGTGGAGCCCGCTATAGATCCTTCATGCATCAGTAGGTCTCATGAAACAATCTAGTGTCTTGGCACAAGTCCTTGAAGAAATATTATTTGTAGTCTTGGAACAAGGCCTTGACTATGTGGTTATGAAGTCTAGAATTATACATTCCATAGTTGTGAAAGTGGGTATTGATACTTCATGTGATTATTAGACTAATATAATATCCATTTGAATATGTAAAACTCATTATTTGATTTTATCTTTGCCATATTATTCTGAAGATCATTTTTAGAAGTGTTTTGTTTTAGTTTTATACATTGCCTTAAATGTTTATGCTTACGTATGAAAGTTTCTGCTATATTGTTATCATTACTGAGCATCTGAGCTCACCCCTTTATGTGCTTTATTTTTCCCAGGACGTGAAGAAGTATATTATGACTGACCTGTTGGGATAGTCTATGGGATCTCTGTGTTTTCTATGGAAATAATGTTGTTGTAGTTTTCCACTTTATGATGTAATGTAAACCTTATGAATGTGTCTAGTACATCCAAAGCATCTAACCTAATCGTTCTTTCAAGACTTGATCTTTTATGATCATGCCAATGTTATTTAATAATTCACTGACTCTGGGTAGCTAGGGTCGGGGTGTTATAGTTGGTATCAGAGAAATTTTAGTACAAACCTAAGAATCTAGATTTAGATAAACTCTTATTAGATCACATTATCCTAAGATAAAATTTGAGGATAAGTATAGAAGAACTTCCTATAATTTTGGTATTATAGATATTTTGTGTGTTTTCTAAGAAATACATCCCTGTCAAGATACGATCAGGTAGAGGACTCTCTGTCACAGATGTACCTAGTGGTAAAGCCAGAAAACACCACTTTGAGCTAGACTCGAACGGGAACTAGTGCATGACAACAGGCCTTGTTGCACTCTAGTTTGCGATGCTCTTGTGGGATATGCTTAAAAAATCCTCATTTTCACCAAAAATAATTATTAATGTTTTATGAGTATATAATTCCTCAATGAAAACATTTTAATGATTATAGATTATATCCATAAACTATTCAGTTTATGTTAAGTGTTTTACAAGTTTGGAATTGTGTATTTTGATTCATAAACTAATATAGTTTATTCCATTGTTTAAAAATGTAACCTAGTGGAAGGAATGGAAACCTTATCTATGCACATAATCCATGTAGGTATTTCCCTAATACTCAAGATAATTATAGTGGAGCTGGTGAAAAAAACTGGTGTTGATCATTTTATCACCATACTGCGGCAACTCAGTCAGGTTATGAATAATAACATCATTGGTATAGAGCACCTTCATTCATAATGTGCAAGATCAATATTAGATCGATTTATGAGGCAACAACAACCAACATTAAATGGGAGTAAAAATACATTAGTAGCTGAGTAATGGATAAATTCTTTAGAGAAAATATTCCACGCCTTGGGGAGTAGTGAAAGGGAAAACGTTGTCATGGAAGTCTACCGCCTCCCTGGAGAAGATGACCAATGGTGGTTATTAATTCAGAATAAAAAGGAAGATTATTAATTATCAAAAATGTAATGGAGGGAGTTTAAAGATATTTTCATAGAAAAGTATTTTCCTTATGACCATCGAGTTGATATGGAATGACAATTTCTGAGTTTCCGGAAAAGGAAGATGAGAATGGCACGAAGTAAAAAAGCTAACATTACAAGGTTAGTTATGAATGCTACCAGTTATAAACCTAACCCAATAAGTATGATCGATCGGTTATTTAATGGGTTAAAACCGTTTCTCCGTCGATCATTATTCTCAAAATCCTTCTCATCGAATGAAGATATTGTCTAATGTGCTATTAAGACAAAAAAGGAATTCTCGATGTCTTACGACTTTAAATAAAAGAAAGAGAATAAGATATCTGATGAACACTCTAGAAATGGAAATAAGGGGAATAAGGGAAAAGTTAAATATCCATCCTTTAGTAAATGTTGGAACAAACACCCCGGTATATTCCTGAAGGGAATGGTGTCTTTTACAATTGTGGTGAAAAAATCCACCAAGCTTGTGATTGCAAGGGGAAGAAAGAGGCTATCAATGTTGAATGATAAAATTGTAGAGAAAGGGGGAATTATGAAAATGAATTTCTTAAGCTCCAAGGATACTTACCTTGGAAAATGACACGGGATCAAATCCAAGCTTGTGTTATCACTACTGCAGAGTTTTAAGCTCCGAAAGTTGTTGTGGAAGGTAATTTAATGGTTTCCTCAAGTTTAGAAAATGATTTATTGGATTCTCGATCATCGCCTTGATTCATATATTCCTACTTTTCTATGAAAATTAGATATTTCTAATTTTATTTAACAATGTAGTTGTCAATCAAAACTCCTAAGGGAAGTATCATTGCAACAATGTTTTGTGAATGTGTCCCTATTATGGCATACAAATGGTCTTGTCTGCTAATCTCATCGTCATACCCATGATTGAATTTTCTATAATCCCTAGTATGGATTGTCTTTCATACCATGATGCAAAAAAAATTTCTAAGAATATATAGGTTAATATTTTTGATGATGATGATAAGTAACACCTTTTCATTAGTTCAGAATCGTCACCACCAGATTATTATCTGGATCCACCCCCAATAGCCCAACTAAATTCAATTATTGTTGCAGAAGAGAATAAAATAACTATTGTTGAGGAAAATAATGTTCAAATAGAGTATGTACCTATTTTGTTAGTGTATGTTTATGTATTTCATGATGATTTACCTAGACATCCTCTAAAATGGGAAATTGATTTTTCCATTGATTTAATTCCTAGTTCAAGACCCATATTGAAGACCCTTTATAGAATGGCCACAATGGAATTAGTGGAACTAAGGAAACAACAAGGGGAACTGAGTAACAACGTATTTTTTCACCCTAGGGTTTCTCCATGGGGAGCCCCTGTCCTTTTTGTTAAGAAGAAGGATGGATCTATAAGGTTGTGCATTGACTACAGGGAGATCAATGTTATAACAATAAATAACCAGTGTCCTCTACCTCACATTGATGATTTATTTGACCAACTTCATGGAGCTCAATATTTTTCAAAGATTGACCATTGATCTGGATACCATTAGTTGTGCATGAAGAAGGACGGCATTTCAACGACAGAATTTCGAACTAGGTACAAGAGTTACGAGTTTACAGTAATGCCTTTTGGAATTAATAATGCACCCTATGTCTTCATGGACCTAATAAATTGGATTTCCAAGGATTATCTTGATGAATTTGTAGTGGTATTTATTGATTACATCTTCGTATACTCCAAAATATACAAAGCTCATGATAATCACTTCTGCATTATCTTGAATACACATAGAAGAAATGAATTATATGGGAAGTTTAGAAAGTGTGAATTTTGGCTTCAAGAGATTTTTTTTCTTGGCCATATTGTCTCTAAGGATGGAATCTTCGTTGATCCTTCAAAGCCCAAGGCAATCCAATAATGGCCAGCACTAACGCGTATTTCTGAGGTACACAATTTTATTGGTTTAATAGGTTATTATCAACATTTCATTAAGAATTTTGCCTGATTGGATAACCCATCAACGAAGCTAACACCTAAAGGGGTTTAAATTTTTTAGACAAAAAATTGTGAAGAATGATTATAAGAACTGAAGATAAGATTATTCAATTATCCAATCTTGACTCTACCATCGGGGAATGATGGGTTTGTTATTTATATTGCTGCCTTATATAAAGGACATGGTTATTTCCTTATGCCGAATGATATAGTTATTATCTATACATCATGACAGCTAAAAATTCATGAGCAAAACAATCCAACTAATTGTCATGAGTTAGAAGCTGTAATCATTTCTTTGATGAAATTGATATAATATCTCAATGGAGAAAAATGGGAGATTTATACTGGTCACAAGAGTTTGAAGTATATTTTCTCACAAAAAAACTCAACATGAGGAAAAGGATATGGCTTGAGCTACTTAAGGATTATGATTGCACAATACACTACCACCAGGGAATGGAAAATATAGTGGCAGATGATTTGAGTAGAAAGGATCATGGAGTTTTGAACAAGATGAGAGTTAACAAGGATCATATATACATGGATCTAGTAAAGATGGATATAGGAATAAACATGGATGGTGAAACTTCAATGATTTTCTAAATGGTTTTCAAACCATTGTTACAAGAAAGGATAAAAAGTTCTCAGGCTGATGATGAGGAGTTTCTAAAGAATATTGAAGATCTGAAATAAAGGATATTGAGTGGCTTCATATATGAATATGGGATTTTAAAATTTGGGAAGATACTTTGAGTTCACGATATATCTGATCTAAAAACAGTATTGTTGGATTATTCTCATAGCTCCAATTTCTCTATACACCCTAGAAGAACCAAAATATATAGAGATTTGAAGGAATATTTTTGGTGGGACAACATGAAGAGAGTGATTGTTGATTTTTAGTCATGATGTATGGTTTTTCAACAAGTGAAACCTAGAAGGAAATGTCCTAGAGGAGTCATGCAACCTCTTCCCATACCTTAATGGAAATTGGATAATATTACAATGGATATTGTCATGGGGCTACCAAGGACTTCTAGAATTAATGATGCAATATGGGTCATTGTTGATTGTCTTACCATGTTAGCACATTTTCATGCTATAAGAGAAGATTTACCACTTGAACGTTTAGCAATACTCTATATTAATGATGCTGTAAGACTTCTTGGAGTACCCCTTTTGATTGTTTCTGATCGTGATCCCTGTTTTACATCAAGATTCGGGAGAAGTACCTGGATACTGAACTTCGTTTGAGCACTACCTACCACCCCCAAACTGATGGAAAATTAGAATAGACTATTCAAAACTTAGAATACATGTTGAGATCTTGCTCTCTTGAATTTCATGGTATGTGGTACCAATATTTACCTCTAGTAGAATTTTCCTGTAATAATAGCATCAATTCAAGTATTCATATTGCACTATATAAACTGTTATAGGGAAAGATATGTTTCACACCAACCTGTTGGGATGATATTGGTGAATGAAAACTTGTAGGCCTCAAACTTGTTGAAAAAATGATGGAAAATGTAAATGTTATCCAAACCCACATCAAAATAGCACAATGTAGGAAGAAGAGATATGCCGATAACTGAAGGAAGGATTTGGAATTTCATGTTGGAGATCATGTCTTCATGAATGTATGACCATGGAAGGGAGTTATACGTTTCGGTAAGATGGGTAAACTAAGTCCCAGGTATTTCAGACCTTTCGAAATTCTATAATGAATTGGGCCTATAGCTTACTATTTGGCAATGCTGCCAAGTCTCTCCAAAGTTCATGATGTTTTCCACGTATCACTGTTGAGAAAATACATGTCTAACCCAATGCATGTACATACCTATGAAGAATTTGAAATGGAATCCGATATGATTTATTGTGAAGAGCTTGTTGAGGGTCTTGATACAAGAGAGAATGTGTTGAGAAACTGGGAAACTCTTCTGGTAAACGTTCTATGGAGAGACCTTAATATGGAAGAGGCAACGTGGGAACTCAAGGAACATATGATGAAGAAAAACTTTAATATTTTTATGAAGAAATATTCCATAAATTTCATGGAGGAAATAATTTGAAGTAGGGGAGAATGTAACACCCCAGGCTTCCATGGTATGTTTTCTTTTGAATAATGATATTGCTTGCATTGTATGCAACATCGAGATTCTAACACATCGCTACCAATCAAACTAGCCGTTATGAATAGTAACAGCCTATTTTTAAAATTTTCTCAATTTTATCATTCAAAATGGAATTCATTTTTTGTGTTGGAATATTGAAATTATTTTAGTGTGAATTTTTGGTATTTTTCTGAAAACATTCATTTTTTGGATAAATAGTGAAAATTAATAAATATTAATTAAAAACCACTTTTTTAATCAAAATAATTTAATGTGATAAATTATACTATTGAGTTTATTTTAATTATAAATATATTATATTATTACCATTTAGTCCAATTTTGGTCATTGGACATAATTTCACTTTTAAACTGGACATAATCAAGTGTCAATCTTTTAATAGTTATTATTTCATAAAAGCAAGCTTTTTATTTTGACAACGGGAATTAATTTTAAATTAATTTCTGCCACATCTGTGTTTTGAATTTATAAATACGTATTAAATATTTAGAATCAGGAGGTCCAAATTGTGTAAATACGTAACTTTTATTTTTATACATTTTGAATAATTACATCGGTAAATATTTTATTTACCATGGTTAAAGGGTAAATCCGGTAAATAAGGGTAAAAAATAATTTTAAAATAATTTTAAATTACCCTAACACGTGTCCTAGTCAATTTTCTGATACATTTCCGACCATCGGGCTCCTTGGGTCTATTTTGGGACCCCATGGAGCCACTTGTATGTGATAATGAAAATTTATATTATTTAAGTTAAAGTAAATACAAAAATAACACAAGCATTTATCTTTTAGTAAAATAATTTTTACATTGGTTTATATATTTTATATCTTAGACTATAAAAAATAATTTTAAAGATAAAAAGATTTCCTATATAATGCTATTTTATTAATAATATTTTGGAAATTGACTAATTAAATTTATTTATGACACAATGATTATGTATTATTTTTCTTATTAATGAAAGAATCAAATAAATGGTATTATATAAGTTAAAATAAATATAATTTGAATGTTTTGATGCCATACACAAATTTTCTACGATACTGGGACATGTTATTATTGATTAAATTAATTTTTTTCAAATTAATAATAATTTTAGTATTAAAAAAACAAAATAGCAAATAGTTTCAAATTTGACATAAATGATTTTTTAAAACAAATATTATATTATTATTTTATATTTTATTCATAAAAATATATTGTTCGGCCAAAGGTACTAAATAATACTAAATATATCATTAACGAACCAATTGAGGTTATCTTAGATGTTTATAGTATGTATATTAACCATATAATTTAAAAATACAAATAGAAATGGTTAATGTCAAACTATTTAACTAAGAGTAAAATCTAGAAGATAAGGTTAATATAGTGACCCAAACCTATCAAAAACCTATTAGTTTAGTGATTTTAGACTCACCCACACCTTATAATTTAAATAATTTTTTTATCCATTATAAACCAAAAATTATTTTATTATAAAATAACATTTCAATTTTTACCTAAGATGCCCCTCAATCCTCTAATAAAATGGCACTTACCCTTCTCTAAAATTCACACCATCAAAGCCATTTTTCACTACCAAATAATATTCAAATATCCTCTGAAATGACTTCACTTCATCATAGAATCCATTATTTAGTCAGAAAGTCAACCTACGGAGCCCTTTTGATCAAAAAAGGAAGAACCTCAAGAAGTGGTAAATGTTTCATCACCTCTTTCAAATTTCTTTCTTCTTCGACTTCCACTTTCTTTGTTGATTACATTATAAAATAATAAATCATGTATCTTCTATATAATGTGATTTTTTTATAAAAAATTTATAACCATATTAATTATTTTATCCATGAAATGAATGACATGTCTTCATACATGCATACGTACGGCTCACCGTCTCCACATCGTGGTGTATTTTATTATTGAAACACTTCATCATTTGGATGGGAATAATAAAGAGTATAAATGATGAAAATAATAAATATAAAAAGATAATGATCCTATATATATGATATACAATCCAATTATAAATTATTTTAATATTAAAATAATGATATTTTCGATCGAGCGTAGTTACAGATTACCGTCTCCTCGAACACGATGAGATTCATCCCCCATCATATCCATTAAAGACTAATTTTTATTTGATGATTAAAAATAGTTTTTTATGTCTTGATATCATTATTTATATGAATATGATACACCATATCCACAACAAACATTACATACATAATAAAACATATAAAGGAAAATGAATCAGTTCACACACAAAACAATGAGATTACTGAAATATCATTAACAAAACAATATAAAAAGATCATATATGATATCATATTAATGTATATGGTTCTTGTATAATTTAATAAAAATTATTATACTATTATAAAAGATTTTAACCTGCCCTCAACCAAGGAAAAGAGCCAGTTAAGGGTTAATTTCACAATCTCTTCATTATATTTGTTTGTTTATACATAATTATCTACTGTGATCTCTTTATCATCGACATCCATGTTTCATAAACTGTGTTTCAAAAAACATTTACAATTTAATAGACATTGGTTTAGCATCATTTATACCCTTATTTGACCTTAATTATTTTGAAATGAATCTTTCTGTCATTTTCCAAACAAGGTACTTTATGACCTTTTCAGAAAAATTAAGGTAAGAATGTTTTTTAACATATACAACAAGTAAGGATATTTTATACCATTATAACATCATCGAAGCTTTCCATACCATATTATAAGAATATTATCAAAATAAATGTTTTCTTTTATAATTATATGATATTTAAATGATTTCAAAATAAAAGGATATATTTCTCTAAAAAGTGTTTTGATTTCATCTATTTCAACATCCTTTGATGGATTTTAATCATAATTGAAGTTGATTTTTTATGATACAAAAATTCCATATTTTATTGAAGGTTTCATGATATGTTTGATTGTGGATTGTTATTTTCACACCATTCATTTTTTATGGAGAAAGTATTGACATTTTATATGCAAGTTTTAATAAGAATATTTATGTTATGTTTGAACCCTTTCATATGAGGAATGCATTGGACTTAGTAAGTGATAGGTGGAGCCCATTATAGCTCCACAATGCATCGATAGGTCACATGAGTGAAACTAGTGTCTTGGCACAAGGCCTTGATGAAATATAATTTGTAGCCTTAGAACAAGACCTTGACTATGTAAAAATGAAGTCCGGAATTATTCATTCTATCATTATGAAAGTGACTATTGATATTGCATGTGATTATTCGACTAGTAGAATATCCATGTGAATACGTAAATGGAATTATTTGATTTTACCTTTTCTATATTATAGAAAAGTTCAATTTTAAAAGGATTTTTTTAGTTTAATGCATTGCCTTAAATGTTTGAGCTTATTTATGAATGTTCATACTATATTTTTATCAATACTGAGCATCTGAGCTATCCCCTTTCTATGTTTTATTTTTCCCAGGATGTGAAAAAGTATATTATGACTAACTTGTAAGGATAGACTATGGGATCTTAGTGTTGTTTATAGAAACAATATTGTTATATTTTTCCATTTTATGATTTAGTGTAAACCGTATGAATGTATATAATACTTCCAAGGCTACTAAACTAGTCATTGTTTCGAGAGTTCATCTTTTTTGATCATGCCAATGTAATGTAATAATGCCCTATCTCTGGGTAACTGGGGTCGGTGAATTACAGAATAGGAATTTTTTGGGATCTGGAATAAAAAATTATGTATTTACCCTCACACAATATTCTTGATAAATGAATCATTATGGAATTATAATTTTGAAAATGAGATAACAAAATTTTGTTGAGTGCTACATAAAGTGGCTTCCACATTCCGTTAAAGGGTATTCAGAGCCACTACTAGTTGAACAGTGTATTAGTACCATTGAAAAAAATAGTTCCCTAATGTTCAATATATATGAAGTCATCATTTTAGTTAATTTTTTGGATGTTGAAGGTGAAAATTGATGAATCCTTATACAGAAGATGGGGGAAAGATATGAAATTGAATCTATGAAATGGAATGATTTTATAGACTTAATTTTCAATATATAAATTACTTGTATTTTCTGAACAATGGTGGTGAAATTATTCCACGAGATTAAGAAAAATTATGATAACACTAATATTAACTACAAACGAATTTGCACATGTCATGGAAGATATGATTATAGAATTATTATCTCACCTGAGTGGAAAATTGATTGATTCTATGGTTCCTTAATACCATGTATCTAATGTTAACTATACATAGAAAAATTCAATATCTACGAGGAAATGGTTTGATTTCCTCTCAAGGTTGATATGGAGAACAGAGTAACCCATCACTCATATAGATATGATAAGTATAGGAAAATGTAATTAAATGGAAAATCAAAAGACCACACTAAAAAAAATTTGATTTATCCGTTATGATAAATGTGTGGATAGATATATGGAGTATATTCTATTATGTGTACTATAAATTATTTTCAGTTTTGGAGAGAAATTCATCGAGTAGTTTATTTCCAATTTGATGAGAAAAAGATGTTATATAATGAGAATAGATAAAAGGATACAGAGACAGAACCATTCAAACATATATTCTATATATAAAAGGAAATGTGAATTTTTCCATCTTATTCCATATTCCATGTGTTATTGAGGATGATTGACCTCAAAAAAATAATAATGCCAGATATAAGGGGAGGTCACAGGCGGACTTTATCAGTGATGTGGGGTATGATAACGATGTGGTGAAAGGTACAAGTACAATCCTCTCTATAGTATCAAATGTTTTATTTGATATATGGATCCACCCAATAATTTATTTATAAATAATTTTCCAACAATTTCAACATATTTCATCAACTATTTGAAATTGAGTAAACTATGAAAACTCCTAATGGAACAATGATCTCATAAAAATATTATCATTCTTCTGAAAATTGATGTTTGGTGGAAATTAATTCCTGTAAAAATTGTGATTCTTCCTTTAGTGAGATTCTATATGATTCATGGAATGTATTAACACTACCTATATGGATATAATATCAATTTCCATGGAAGAAAAGTCACATTTCATATTACGGATCAATCTATGATCATTTATTGTTGCAAGGATGAATATGACCTTTAATCAGACATTTCATTCATCGTATGGGTCTTAGTTCCTATAAATGAAGGTTATCTATCTCAAATAGATGTGTAAAAAATATAAATTAAGGATACACCATTTTTAAATGATTTTTTTATCTCTTTCCATAAGAATTCATAGGTATTCCACCAAATTATGAAGTGGAGTAATCAATACAAATCATTGGATGTGATATGCCTATTTCAATGAAACCAAATAGAATGTCCCCAATTGAGTTTCATTATTTAAATAAGAAACACAACGAAAATTTTAAAAGTTATTCTTACACACTATTATGTCGCATTGTGTTGATCATGTTTAATTTATTTTTGAAGAATGATAGGTCAATGGGTCATTACATTGATTGTCGGGAACATGAAAAGATTACTGTAAAGAATAAATACTATCTTCTCTACATTGATGACATATCTGACCCACTACATGGAGACTTATACATTTAAAATATTAATCATCATAAAGATATCATTAATTTATATTCATGAAATAGGATATAACAAAGACGAAATTTAATACCTGGTATAAACACTAAGAATTTATAGTCTGGCTTTATGGTCTTACTAATTCCCAAACTATCATAATAGATATAATGAATAAATTATTTAGAGATTATCATGACCTACTTTAGTAAAATTTATCGGCAATATTCTTGTATATTAGAGATAAAGTATGAACATGAGTATCCCTTGAGTATTGTATAGAAGACCATTAGAAAGGATATGATTTGCGAAAAAATTAACAATTATTAATTTTTTCCATAGAATTTTTTATTTTTTGGGTCACATAATCTCATGATAGGGGATATATTTTGATATAAAAATATATAAGTGGTCAAACATTTTCCTAGACCAACTATAGTATTTGATTTCATAACATTTCATGATTTGGATTGATATTATTGATGTTTTTGAAATATTTTTCACAAGTATCTAATCCAATCATTAAGTAGAAAAATAATGGAGTTAATATCACATGGATAATCTATTATGAAGAGAATTATAAATAGATAATAAGAACTATAGCTATTGAACATGTGGCCACACTTCATTGTAGTGGAGAAAGGTTTGTGGTCTGTAGTTATTTATCTAGGAAAGGGCATGGATTTTATTTCAATGAAAATGATATAGAGATAGATAATTCTTCTTGTCAATTAAAAATCTTTGAGAATAATTACAAAACTCATGATTTGGATTTTGATATTATAATATATTCATTAAAAATATTTAGTGATTTTATCTATCATGAATGAAGAGATAGTTATAATGATCAAGAAGATGTAAATTATAATTTCATAGAAAATAAAATAAATAAGCACCAAATAAGATGGTAGGATTTGATTAATGATTAGGAATGATCAACAAATTACCACCCTAGGAAAGCAGACAAGGTGGCTAGGGCTTTGAGATGAAATGTCCATGTTGTCCTATCAATGACTATTATTATAAATGATCCAATATATATGTATTTTCGAAGGACGGATCTGGAAATTTTAAATGAAGGGGAGAAATATTATCTATCTCAAATGAATGTTCAACCATTTTTAAAAGTGATGACTGAGGAGGCATAAATGAATGATATATTTTTTTAAAAGAAGATCATAAATTTTCATATATACAACCTTGATTGTGATAGAATAAAATTTTTCATGTATCGTGTTTTTATTACTCCCACAAAATAATTAATGAAGGATATATTGATGAGGCTCATATATCATAATTACACATTAATCCAATAAACATAAAGATATAATGGGACATGAAAGAGTTGTTCTACTAGGATTGTATGAAAAAATATATTGATAAATATTAATTTTGAAACTTGGGTGTTCAACATGATAAGGATGATAGATAGAATTCTAAGTGTATGTTACAAAAATTACCCAAACAAGAATGGAAATGGGAAAACATCACTATGGAATTTGTCATAGAATTCCCAAAAATCTAACGAACACAATTATATATGAGTTATAGTTGGATGCCTTATGAATTTGAAACATATCATTTCTATTATAGAGGATTTAATTATTGATTAGATATCATGGATGTATATAAATAATGAAGTAATATTATAGGGAGTTCCACATTACATTATACCTGGTTTGGATTTGAGGTCTACCTCAACGTACTACTGACTTATTCCATAGCCTCTTGATAAAATGTTATGTTTTAATAGATCATAACATTCTTAAAAAGATGGTCAGTCTGAGAGGAAAATTCAAATAGTAGGGGACAATTTCGGAGAATGCTCTATTTTTTTTAATGGAAGTTGGAATAAAAACCTCTCTTTTGTTTAATTTCCATAAAATAGTACTTTTCACTATAGTATTCATATTTTTCCTTATGAATACATCTATGGATAGAATAGAATAACACTGACATAATGGGATGATATTGGTGAAATAAATATGTGAGGACATGATCTTGTTGATTAAATAGATGATAGGGTAAAATCTATTAAATAACACATAAGAGCAGATTAATGGTGACCAAAAGAGAATACTCCCAACTGATAAAAATACATAGAGTTCTAAGTGGGTGAAAATATGTTTCTACAAATATCTCTTGGGATGGAGTAATGATATATGGAATGAAGGAGAATTTATTACCTTAGTATATCGGCCCTTCTAGAATTCTATATCATGTTGGGACGGTAGCATGTCTATTGGTTCTCCCACCTAATAACAGTAATGTTCATGATGTGTTCCATATATCTCTGTTAGGAAATAACATACCTAATCCCTCACAAATACTAAACTCAATTGTTTTACTACTCAAGCACGAACAATTTATGAATAACAATAGATAGATATTGTAGATCATTGCAAAAATTTTCTATAAAATAATATCACATGTTTGGTTAATATATAATGGATGGACAAACAATTTATGAAATCAATGTGGGAATGTATGGATGTAACGATGTAGTGGTGTCCCCATATTTCTGTATCCATGTGATAAATATTTATGGAAAATTAGGTTTAAAGGCGGTATAATGGAATACGGAGATGTTTTTAGGAAATATTTTATATAAATATTTTTAATTCTCAAATAGAACTCATTGTAATCAATAATTAATGTGATCAAACAATAAGATTGCATAGTACATAATGACCATTTTAACATAGTTGTTGTGTTAACAAGGATAAATATAACTAAATAATGTAAATGAAATTTTTTAATTTATAATTTAAGTATATTAAAAATTGTAAATAAATGTAATTAAATATATATGATATATATTTTTAAAAATATTTTTTACATTCATCAAAATGAAATATTAATCATGATGTATTATTTATTGATATTTTATGTATAAAAAACCGATGTTTTTTAAACTGTAAATTTTAAAACCGTTTAATGGTGAACCAATTTTAAATTAAAAAATTGACAAAATTATAATTTTTATGTGACAACAATAACATATTATTTTGAATCACAATATCAAATTTTAAATTGAATGAATTTTTTATATTTTATGATAACATTCATGTTTTAATGAATTGTAAATATATATTCAAAATTTAAATTGAAAACATGTTTTTTCAAAAAAAATAACTTATATGGAACAATTTTATTTTTATATTCTTTAATATATAAGTATATTATATTTTTATCATTTAATATAATGAAATTCATTGAAATTTATTTTTTTTATTGAAAATGGATTTAAAAGAATTTCATTCTTTTACAATGTTTTGATTTGTAAAATTCGTTATCTAATTCTGAAAACAATATATTTTTAAATTAATTACTATAAATTATGTATTATGAATTTTGAAAAATTGATTAAATATTTTTGAACTTATAAGACCAAATTATGTGAATATATATCTTTTATTTTTGGGCATTGTGAATATTAATTTTAGTAGTTTTCATTAATAATGTAAAATCATAAGTTGAGTTATTAAGGGTTCAAATACTATTATTAATTTACAATAAATTATTCCTAATATCATTTTTGAGTGTTTTTTGACCTAAATCATTAGGGGGTTGAAATGGTATCCTTGGGATGCCACTTGAATGGTATTATAATATTTATTTTATTTTATTTAAAGAAAAGTTAAATATGTCTTACTCAAATTTTAATAACTATATATTTTTCAATTTAAGGATTTGCAGAAGATGAATTCATCTATAAGTACACATTTCAAATATAATTTTTTTCTGTTTCATAGTGATTTGTTTGTCATTTTCTGGAAAAAATAATTACCTTAATGACTTATTCATTTAGGATACACAAATATATATAATATATCAAAAAGAAATTATAATATTTATTTGAATGATAATATCAACTAATAGACTATAACACTCAACTAGATCATATTGGTTGCGTATATCACCAACATAATCATTAAAGGGGCTATTTTTTGGGCAATTAGGGAAATATGGAAATTATTATACAACTTATAATATTTTCTTTAATGTGATGTCTAAGTTTTCATGTTCATGTTTCAATACATATAACATTATTAATATAGGTTTTTTTAGAAAATTTATTATACTATAACAATTTATATTGAATATTGAGGTGTTATATTTACCATATTATTTTATTTTAAACATAAAAAATTTATTATATTAGATAATTACATAAAAAAGCCTATAGTTATTTTATTTATTGATATGAAAAAAATATTTTATTAAAAATATTAAAGTAAATATAATTTTAGATAATTAATATATAAATAAATTTTATAGATGACCTTGACCTCTTTGGTATATTATAAAATATTAATTTCAAATATAACAAGGTATCATTATGTTTTTAATAATCAATTAATTGAATTGTTTCATAATTTAGACTATTGATTGTTAATAAAAATATTATCTTATTAAATTATTAAAAATTAAAATTTCATTTTAAAAATTATTGAATAATTATGATATGGTATAAAATTTTATTCTATATTTGTCTATGGTTTAATTTGCAACAAATAAATATTTTACCCTTCTTATATTGAAATTTTTTTTACAGTAGTGGAAAATTAAAAAGAATAAGTTAGTGTTAATTAAATTGATAAGGATTACATTGATACAAATAATTTTAAAAAATTTATTTCTTAGTGAAATTACAAAATTATCTCATTTAAAATTTTAGACTAGGGAATATTGGTTGTTTTTTATGAGATTTCAGTTTATATAAATTGATAATATTAGATATTCCAAAAGTGGATCTCACCTCAACAATAAATAGGCACCCCCACACATGTTCGCATAATATTGAGCCTTCATGCTTGTAAAACCACAACCTAGTTAAATTATAAACATTCCTATTATAAATATATAGGTTTTTTCTCAAAATACTATATATAGTGATTTAAGTGAATATATAAAGGGAGCTCGTCAAAAAATAAGTAATCTTCTCACTGATTTTATCAATCTAATTTCTTTTTCAATATCTTCTTCATGATTTTTTTACATTATAAATTAACAATTCATGTATCCCATAGATAAATATATGTTATTATAATTATAGGGATACATATTCCACCTTTTATTCATCCTAGGAAAAATCATTTCATCAAAAATGCCAATACATGGCTTACTACCTCCATGCCATGGTGTAATATGTTTTGAAACTTCACCATACATGGGTGGGTATAGTGATGGAAATAATAACTATATGTTATTATTAAAACATGATAAGGATTCTTGAAAAAAATATAACGTCCAATTCTATACCATTATTCAATTACGGGAATGATATTGCCAATTGTGTCTACGTACAACCTACCGTCTCCATGATACAATGTGATTCATTATACCTAATATCCATTAAATAGTGATTATTTAAATGTATATAATAAATAAATATTATATATATTATTTTAATATTATTTTTATGATATAAATATGACATACTAATGATTACTAAAAAAGTTCAATAAAACATGAATATAATGATGTAGTAATTAATACAAGAATAACAATTAATAATGACATGTTATTAAATAATAGAGGATAATATAATAATAATTTATATAATAAATACATATATGATCATATATCAAGTCAATGTAATTATTTAAATCATTATATTTGAGTTTCAGATGCATTCAAACGATATCAGACCTTTAGAAATGGATAATTTCAAAATCACATAAATATTTGAAATTATTTATATATTATAATTTAGTAGGGTATATTTATCATCATTGTCAATGTTTTATAACTATTTATTCCAAAATATTATTTACATTCATATAAAAACATTTGAATTCAATTTTACCCTTTGGTCAATTTTTATTGAACGATATGAAAGGAATCATTTTTTATTTTTGATATGAGGTATTTATTGACATATTTGACAAA
Organism: Viscum album; assembly: GCA_963277665.1. Classification (NCBI taxonomy): domain Eukaryota; kingdom Viridiplantae; phylum Streptophyta; class Magnoliopsida; order Santalales; family Viscaceae; genus Viscum; species Viscum album. The sequence goes on from OY728135.1 coordinate 2,031,542,557, forward strand.
TATTATTAGAATAATGTTTTATTTTTACATAAATGACATGAAAGGTTTTTATGATATCATAACTCTTCATTTCCATGAAGATTAATTTACAATAATTCAAGGTTATCATCAATGAACTTCTTTTATTTTAAAATTTCATGTCATTTGGGAAAATAATATATTTTTTATGTAGAAATTTTATTTTCCTCAATAATTATTTTCAAGTCTTCAATCACAATTATTTTCCATCTAAGAGGTAAATTTATTGTTATGTTTGTTTTTCATGTATAATATCCCTACGAATCCTATTGTTTGATTGTGTTTATTCTATAATTATATTTATGAAATTTATTTTATATATTTATTATCTTATGATGAAATGATTTTTACGAAACCCTATTTATTCCTTGGGTTGTTTGATGTGTTATGTTTTTATGGAATATTTAATAGTTATTTAATTATGACATTGTTGGGACCTTTCTGTCCATATAATTAATAGAATAATGATTTATCTTTCATGATATATACCTTTCTGGAATAGGAAATGATCTTTGTTAAGTAATACATTTTTTGAACAGGAAGTAAACACTTTTCAGTAATACAGGGATGAAAGAAGGAGTGAAATCTGCTCATTAATGGACTTTGTCATCCATGATGGTATTGTAAATGGTCGTAGAAGAATATGAATTTATTTTCAATACTTATGTGTCTTCCAAATGTTTTATATCTTATGTTTTTACTTTTTTTATATGTTCATTGATTATTTATTTACATTTAAGATTTATCTTATTACATGATATAATGATATTTCATTTGTTGTATATGATTTTAAAATGATATGTTCTTATGTCATATGATTATGATTTGATTTATATATACCTTATTTACCATTACTAGTATTATAATATAGCATTATCTATTGTTTTTTATGCCTAGGTTATGAAGAATGGTATTACTTAATATTTTATAAAAAGGGGACCCGTTATGAATGAATAAGTGGGAGGTAATATATATGTCTTTTGAACAAGTTATTTTTGTTTCCTAGTTCATAAAGACACTAACACCACATTGTCCTTGTGTGGTTTTGTCCCATAATTGTAATGAATATTCTTTAATTTTGATGTAATATCTATATATTAAATGTACTAGTCATTAATTAGTTTAATCCTATAATTGATATTGGTGTTGGAGTGGGAGAAAAAACTAGTTAATGGAAACATTTTACTATACATGGAAAATAGAATTAGGTTAGGATTAATGAACATAATCACAAAGAGGGTCATTTTCTCTAATAAAGTGTCACAACTTTATACTGCTTCATGGAAGAACAACCTCCATTTTTCGTTGGGACTACAAACCCATTGGTAGTTGAGAAGTGATTAAGTTACTTTGAAAACAAATTTCACTCTTTCTATAAGAACAAATTGGATAATGTAATATAGGTAGATTATTTTCCCTCATGAGATTCATATCAATGGTGGTCATTGATTCAATAAAAATGTTGATTTAAAAATAGAAAACACGGAATGGTAGGACTTTTTGAAATTTTCATATAAAAATATTTCCCTCGAAAATAGTGAGTGGATGTGGATTTACAATTTTTAAGGTTGACACAAATAGTAGATGAAATCATTTCACTATATGAAGACAACTTTAAAAAATTATAGATTTATTGTATGGATTACACATCTGTACAAGGAGAAATATCGTCCTTTTCTTTGATTGTTTTAAATCTATTTTATAAAGGGAAATAGTCTCCAACACATCATCATAAAATGGTGATATAGCATAATATTATATCATGAAATAGAAAAAAATTACCTATTCATTATGACATTATATGAATGAAAAATATTAAGATAGTGATATAAAAAGATACAAATAAAGGGAAATGGAAAATTAGGTATTTCTCACATATGATAATTGTGGGAAAAATAACCTATGTATATTCATGATGGGAAAGAGAGTTTGTTACTAGTGTCTATAGAAAGTTCACTAGGCTCATGAATGTGTGGGAAAGAAAAAAGTTATAAATGATCAATATTTACACTGATATGAGATGTGGTTGTAGACAAATAAATCTACTAAGCATCGAGGAAATATAGCTCAGAAAATAAAAGTGATCATGATGAGTATTTTCTTATTACTATAACCAAGATAGAATAATTAATGTATTTTTCTATTCCATAATTGTGATATTCGTGTTATAAAAATAATGATATATATAATTATTGAACTGATGTACTTATTCCTTATGGATTTTGATGCATTTGTGTTTTCATTAACTTTATATTATAATAAATGTATTTATATATGATAAATGTGGAATAAAAAGCTTTATTACTTGGGAAATCATATATTATGTTTAGTGTGGAAATTTTGTGACCTTCCATCTAATATATTTTTTCGAATTGAACGTTTTCATATATTTTTTACGGGTTTATAATTATTTAATACATAAGAATGAATCAATGTAAACTTTGGAAAATATTATTAATTTATATCATCTTCCAAAAATATTACTTTTGTAAATAATTAATGACCAACAAAAGTCTTAAGGATGAATTGATTCATCAATAGTACTATAGGCATGATATTTCATCTTTAAATTTTATTTATAGTTGTATGGTATGAAGTGAAAATAGATCTAAGAAAAAAAAGGAAGACATTATACATAAGACATGGAATTTAGCCAAGTATCATTGTTTTCCAAAGTGATTAACTGAATATTAAAAGAGTCACTCATCTCAAGGAAAATGATTTTAGATCAAAACAATATAAATTTATATTAATTCTTAGAAATAAATTTCATTTTAATAGATCAGGTGATTAATAGTTTTGTGACGGTTAACTTCTTAATAACAATTTTTTTTATCACTATCCACTAGAACATGCTAGTTGTATTTATATTCCATTTACATATTTTCTATGAATTTTTTCCTAGTTGTTAATTTCTCTTTTGTTAACTTTACATTTCCACATACCTATTTTAAAGAAGAAGTTTTATAAACACATTTTTCAATGTGGGGTTTTTGCAAGGGAATTCTCAAAAAACCATTAATTTTTTAAGTTAACTATTACATCATGAAGATTAAATATATTATCATTGAGGAAAATGTAACACCATAGTATTTTAAGGTATTAAAAATTTATAATTTCATATCATTGATAGATTATGATTCATGAATCATCATGTTTAAACCCATAATATACTATTAAATTTTCCCATTGGAATAGTAATTATACCATTAAGAATAGTTATATGACCAATAGAATAGTATATTCACCTATTAAATTATAAATAAAATTTTTGTGGCCTATAAATGAAAATATTGTATATATATGTCATAAAATATGTAAATAAATGTTTTAAAAATTATAAATTATGTATTAGTATTTTTATGAAACGTAGAGCTGTATTAAGAATATAATATTTAATTTAATTATTTAAAATAAAATTCATATACAAAAAATATATTTATAAATTAATATTATTGTATTTTGTGGTCACATTATCAATTTATAATATATTAATTCACTTTTCTATTCATTATATACATATTTATAATATTAAAAGCTATATTTTTTGAGGAAATTATGAATTTATTTAAAAAATAAATTTCCCATAATTAGATAATTAGTGTAATCAAATGGTGTTTATTTTATAATTTTACACATTGAGAATTTGTTACTGTGAATTTTTTGGATTTGTTAATATAGATGAATTGTTTTTGAGTTGTGAGATAATGTAATATACGATATTTAAGAAATACTTCAGTTATTAATTCATATATGATGAATTTCTAATGTAATACCATAATATTGAAAAATGCTTCATTATTTGAAGATATTTATTTATTAGGATCAATATATTGATTTTCTTCATCAAAAATTATAACGTAATGAATAATGTAATAAAAAAACCCCTCTCATCCTCTATAAATATCACCGTTCAACACCTATTATCATAACATCTATAAAGAAATGAACCTTGTACTATTTATACCCGTTAAATCTATAAAACCTATCCCCTATGCTCTGGACATTCTGGTCTGAACAAAAGTCTATTTCCCTATTACATTAATTGGTTCTCAAGGATAAGAATTCTAGAGTAACAATACCCTTTTGCTCTTTTAATTTTATTTCAAGTACATTTCTTATCATTTCCATAACTAATTTTAGAAAAAATTAATGATAAAAATCGTATATTATATATTCTAAAATTGAATTTTGATACTGGGATATATATGATAAATTCATTTTCTCTCCCCTTTTTTTTCTAAAAATGAAAATGTTATTTTTGATATTTCAATTCACTACCTTCATAGATTTTCATTATTTAATTATCAAAAATAACCTTAAATTCTTATCCTACAAACATTTTTTAGTAAAAAATATTTATAATATGTAAATTATTTCTTTTCTAGAATTATGGAACAAATATATAAGTTAAAAAATATTAAAAAAACTACATCATCGTGTTTGAAAAATGAAATAATAATCCTAGAGGTCATCATTAATAGTTTTTGTAATGAATCATGATCAAATCTCAAATAAAGATATATATGACCATTATATATTTTTTATGATCATTAATAACATATAATTTCAATTCCGGAAAACTATTACTATTTCACATGATATTTAAAATATGTATAAAAGTGAAACACTAATGAAATCCATGGAACCAAACACCTCGTAATGATGAATTTGTATTTTATTACTCTTTAAAAAGACGATAAATAAACTTAATAAAATTAAAATATATAAAATACCTATTGAATTTTTTATTAATTAAAATATTAAGGAATAAAATTTAATTATTTTTAATGTTTATTACATTTTAATAATACATTCATACATAAGGTACAGGTTTTTTCTTGGGTTTCCATCTTCTTTTGGATACACATTCTCTATCATTTGCCAAAATTAAATCATAATTATTCTTATTTAATCCACTTTAATTAAGTATTATGTTCCAAATATATTAATCTATCACAATTATTCTTTCTTTAAATGGTTATTAAATGTTTTATAAGGTTCATTTTAAGATACACCTTGATATGAAAGTCTGATTAAATGGAACGTTCCAATTTCTAACAAATTTTCAGGTTCACACCATAATCTTTTAAAATCATAAAAAAAACATATAGAATGATAATTTTAATCATAAAAACTACATTGATTATTTATTTTATTATTAAAATAATTACAACTCTTTCCACATTAATTATGCTTTTATACTTTCCCATAGAATACACTAAAGTGCCTAATTTTTAAATTTTCTTAAACTCTCTATTTAAATGAATTCACATAACCTACCAAATTTTATAATGAATATTATATTAGTATTCCTAAAATATAATTTCATTACATTTTTATTTTGGGATAGAATTTTTGATAATCAGATGTTTAAGAAAATTAAAAATGATTTTTTAATAGAACTATTCATTCGAAGGTAAAAAGGGTACAATAATCAAGAATTCTTCAGTGATTTTATTAGAATAATTTCATATATTTCAACAACATCTATTGAATCCTATGAATTATTTAATCTGATATATTATGTTATCATATAACTTATTTTATTTTATGTTTATTATTTATTTGTTTGATGTACTATCTTGATACCATTCCCTATATTACTTTGGGTGGTTTTTGATTATTTTTATTGTTTTTGGAAAGTTATTAACATTTCATATGAAACATTAAATATAAATTTTTTTATTATATTTAACACCTACAATGTGTGTAATGAATTTTAATAACTATATTTTGGGTGGGTCCTACTATATTCTATCGTTCAATTAGTACCTCTCATTAGACAAACTATACTTGGTTTTAAGATAATTATGATGTCTTGGATAAAGCCTTGTTAGTATGTTTATGATGACAATAGTTTTTCATTAATTAATTATGGAACTAGTAAATTATATATAATTTGATTATTATACTAGTAGAATATACATGGTCATGGTTCATTCACATTTGATTATTGATAGAATTTATTAATCATCTTTTATTCCTACCATGTTATGCTAATGATTATGTTTTAACGAAATTTGTTTTTAGTTATTCATCCCAAATTATTGTTTAGGACTATATATGAGTGATTATTATGTATTACTTTCCATTAATGATAATCTAACACCAACCCATTCTTATCATTTACTTTTCCCTATGATGCGATTATGTATAAGATTTATGACTTGTAGGGATCGTCTTGGTGTTTATGGATGATTCAAATGGAATTTCAATGAAGTTGTTTTATTCTTGTTTTAATTTAAAAATTTATATTTGTGTCTAGTTATCCAACTATTCTAAACAATTAGGTCTATTAATATCTGACTATGGATTTTATTATACAAATTTAATAAGGTAAGGCACCATCTCAGGGCTACTAGGGTCAAGGAATTTACATCCAAAGACCAAAAATCTCCATATCTCAATATATTTTCCACGATAAAACTCTATAATAAACCCCATGGTACCAAGATTAATCAATGAAAAAATTTGATAATGTTTCCTTACCTGGGTCATGATATATCACATCTTTAAACACACCAAACATTCCTGAGCATGGGTTATTATAAAACATAGTATGTTTTCACAAATTGACTTCCCTACTTAGGAAAATATTATAAAATATGTAGCACATTTTTTGTAGAATATTAAATAAAATAATTTTTAATATGATATATCAATCCAAAACTGTTTCTAATCAAACCAGTTCAGAATGAATATAACCAAAAAAAATCATTGAAACCTTTTCTCAAAATCCATTGTTCCTAAACCAATCAATTTCATACATCCACACATCCACACACATAGTGTCCCTATCACCTTCAAAGTTTAGATTAATGTTTTAATATGATGAAAATGATTTGTGAAACTGATAGTTAAGATTAGATACAATATATCATGATCTAATTTTAAACATTTCATTGTTTAGGTTAACATCTAGGCAAAAATTGTGCCATCCACTACCTCTAAAAACCCTCAAATGGTTAGCTCACACTCGTATAAAACTTTTGTTCTAGTCATGATACTACCCTCCCCTCAATTATCATTTTCTCAATAAGGGTGGCCCCCAATTGTGGCCAAATCTTGCATCTATCATGCTGTTACACAATTTTTTCTATATCACATAGCATGATTTCTTATATTTTGACATGATTTATAATAAATGTGATAATTATGTGAACCTCCAAAATAAACATTCCAAAACTCATCCAAACCTCCAAAAATATTTCCAAATTTATTTACATTGTTAATGTAATTAAATGTAGGATTAGTTTCATGAAAACCAAGGTGATAAATTCTCTCTACCACATGTATATTTGTTAGTAAAAATTTCAATACAACCATTTCTCTAAAAGTGTTTTTTCCACTACTCAGCCATTTCCTTCTCACAACCCCATGTTTGTTCCAAAATCTGACATTGTAACTAGTACTAAATTGATTTTTTACCACATAATAAATTTTTTTATTATCAACCATCCAACCATGCACATTAATCAGTGATGAATACAACCATTGCTATAAATGATCCCATAAAATAAAATGGTTAGGATCAGGTTGATATTTTTCAATTGAGATTCGTGAAACACATTATTTACTAAAAAACCATTCGGGAAAATCCAACCAACATGCCACCATTTCTACATATTAATGAACGTCAAAAGAGACTATTAATTTTGATGATATAATGCTCTAATTACTGAGTTATGATTTCCATTACATGTAATAATTATATAGAACCTATGATCAATGAAATTGAATGAAATTGAACATCATTGATTATCTAAATAATATTTTTAAAAACTATATTTTGTATCTATCCTATTTTAGATCAACTAAATAGTATTTCTTGTCTCCTACATATGACTTGGTCCAACTACTGAGGTATTGCATGTTTCCACCCAACAATGTTGATAATGAATTGGAATCCCACAAATTACTTCAATATGATCCCTATTTATTTATGATTGGTATATTTTTTATTATCATTACTATACTAATTGTATATTCTCCTACCAAGAGCACTAAAAAATCATTACAGAATTCTGAATAATGACATCCAATGATTTTATATTCCTTTCATATTTTCCATCAGTATGTCAATGATATGTCATACTCATATAAAATTGATCCCAACATATTTCTAAATGGATTACTATAAATGATATATTAATCTTGGATCTCCGTCTGATAATATCAAAATTTGTTGGCCATTCCCCTTTATAACATCTAGGAAGAAGATTTTTGATAAATTATCCAATGTATTTGATTCATAAATATGGATGAAATGTTCCCTAAATTTTTAGTAAATACACTATCACACATATGGAATCTTGTTTCTAAACGATCCATGGGAAACATGTCAAAAAATACATAGCTAATTTCTCAGATTTTTTAAATAGTAATAGATAAATACAACAACATTCCTGTATGTTTTGGGGGCTCTACTATAAAAGTTTGATGGGCTATGATTCTTGTAAGGACTCAAATTCTTTTGTTTTAATTCCAACCCTCCAAAAATATGGTATTAATAGCTTTATACATAATTTGTTTTTACAAAGAACATCCCATATTAAATGGTTGCAAGCCTTGTGAGGTTGGTACTGATAATACTTAGGTACAACAATATAATATCTAAAACAAAACAATAATAATCTATCAATATTAAATCCCCAAATAGTCTCCCCTAAATTTAGTTTTTACCTCATAGAAACACATTCTGGTTTAGATTTTTTTTTCATCATTAGCTTTATCAACCAAGTGAAGAATAACAGAAACTGAAAAAAACCTGAAACACTACCCTGTTTATTAGATTCTTGATTGTTGTTTCCTATCACAATCATCAACTTACACTGATCAAACCCCTATTTATCTTATTGAGAGTATTTATTTTTGAATAATTCGTCTACCCTCATGTTTTCTTTTCCCAATAAATACATCAACATAAATTCTATCTTTTTATCCATTTTATCTAAATTCATTGTATCGTGTTCAAATCTCTATGGTATAAAATATGGATCATGAAATTATGATATATCAAAATTGTGAATTTGTCACCAATGAAGTAATAACGTTGTTTCATGTATTCATGGACTCCAAATGATAGTTCTAAATCATGTGTTATGTTGATATTCTCATGAAAACATATCTAAAATTGGGAATAATCTGTAACATGTTCTATATGCATGAGAACACACTCTAGATGTCTACTATATATAATCAGCTCTATCATTTAGTGATCCTAAAAACATATTATAAATATAATATGTACAAGGAAATATAACTATTCTTTAATAATTTCATAGTTTGATTGTTTTTCATAAGAAAAATGATTATTCAATATTCCCAACATTTTTTAAATGTGTTTCTCAAGACCATCCATATTCATTGAATACACCAATATGTCATTGAAAATGAAAATTACAAAATAATAATGATATATTTGAAATATATTATTCATAAATTCCATAAATGAAATAAATTCATCTATAAGACCAAATGGAATAACAAGATAAAAAAAATTTCTATATACACTCCTAAATACTATATATGGAATATCTTACATCTGAACTCTCTATTTGTGATATCCTAATCACAACTCAAATTAACATAACCAATAGAATCCCATAAACTAAAAAATAGATCAAAAATTAGTGGAATTGGATATGGAATATTTATCATTACTTGGATAAGATTACGATAATCTATCAAAATGCAATGAGTTCCATATATCATTTTTTCTCAACCAAAAGTGGTGCTTCCCCTGGATATGTACTATGGAAAATGAATCCATTTCGTTATAAATCATCCAACCAAAGTTTCTATTCACTTAATACTATTTTTTCAATATAATAATATATATATGAAAATGTAATTTTCCATGGTAGGAGATCAATCATAAACTATATTTTTCTAGTGGGTCGAAACCCTATAATATTTTCTAAAAAACATTACAAATGGATCGAAATCTATCAAAAACCCATTACTCTCAATATCATCCTATGATTTCATGGTTTTTTATGACTTCTGGAATGAGATAAATCCAAATTCTAGATGTATAAATCATTCTACATCATCCTATATGTTCTAATGTCCCCTAATGAGATGTACAACACAGTCCTCAATTTTAATACTAACCCTTCGGGTATAATAGTCGATGTAATATATAAAAATTGCTCATTAAATCCTTGTACAAGAATATTTCATTTATATATATATCCAACACATAGAAATTATAATTTTATTCAACTCCATAAATTTTTATAGTGCATTATTTTCACACAATGGTTCATAATTTAATTTTACTAATAAGAGTATGAAATTGGAAAATATAAGGAATCATATAAATATGAAAAACTAAAATATCAAAATCCCAAGAATAAATAAGAAAATGGGATGCACATGAATCTAAAAAAGATTCCATAAGTGTAAAATTTAAAATAATCATACCTCTCACCATTGAAGAACCAGATTGATCATCCTTTATTACATGATCATTTCTATAAAACTATTTAATTAATTTGTTTTGTTATTTATTACCCTATTAATATATCACTGGTTAGGGATTCATGGAATTCCTAGAATCAACACGGACTCCTCGATTCTACTAATAAGAACGTTTCTATTACCCTTATCATGTAGAATAATACACTTTCTATGAAACATGAGTATTTACAAAATACCCTCACATGTAATATTGTATGAATAGAAATGAATATTCCCAATATGGTTTCAATTGTGACATGATATAGGTGGTGTTATACATTATCACTAACTATGATCGAACAATCCATATTGAAAACATCATTTTGTACTATTGGGTTTAGTTAGAAGATTCTTTGAACCAACTGTTTGAATTTGTGTCATCCCACTATGTTGGAAATAGGTACACCTCTTCCACTTATTAACAACATTACAGTTCCCACCATTTCCCATAGGTATCAAAATTATTCATCAACCTATATTTCTTAAGTTTTCCCTTTCTTTCAAAATCACTCTATTAACCAACTACATGTAGTATATTATACAAATAATTGAAATATTCGATTGAATATTTGACCTCAAACCTGATTCAAAAATGTTCTCATTCAATGAAACACATAAAACCTCATTAGGTGACCAGTAGACTAAATTCATGATTTTTTAGCATACTCAATAACATTGAGTGTCTATTTCTTTGGGCTAAAAAATTACATTGTTATATAAATTCAAAATGTCTAAGTATATAATTGTTTTCTAAAAACTTCTTGCAATTCTTCCCATGAAATTTCATGCTATAATTAATCATGAACTGCTAAATCACACAAATGACATGATATATCCTCTTTAATGTTTTATTCGGATTTTGATTTTAGATCATTATGTGTGACTAGTAAATTGAATATTTGATTCACAATATTATCCACACCTCTAAATATTTTTGTTTTGAGTAACCCCAACTACTGTGTAGATTCGGCTTCTATGACTGAATAGAATGATCCAGTTACATTTTTTAATCCCTTATATTCCATCTATCCTATGCAATAATGGTTTGTATAATACTCAAATCTAGGTATGGTTTTTCATGTGTCTAGGTTCATCATCACTACTAACATCATCTACCTGTATGTTTCTTCTAAACCAAAATAGTTCCATTTAATATAACAAAAAACAAACTCTATTTAATATCACGCTATAGATACTGAAGGCTTTGAAATTTCAAATTTACATGTTCACACATATCAGAAAAGTGATTTCAAAATTTATATAAAAATCATACACACTTTTACAATTCCACCTTTCTTATTAAAATAAAACCACATTCAAAAGTCCACTACCATGTATTTTCAATATCTCACATTTGAAAACATTTCTAACACCATTTTAAAATCGACCACAATTCATAAAAAGAATATATATTACTAACAATATAATAATAACTCCTAGTGGGGTGTCATTTGTGATAATGCATTTTATACTCTTATCATCTATCAAACCCCTGATGATGAGGTTTCAACTCTTTTTTGTCTATCAAAATACATATCTAACTAAACACCATGGTAACTTGAGGTCAAACATAAATGGGCTATATAATCCTTTTTATAATCTACATTTCCATTTTTTGTTGATCCTATACCCTTATTACCCTCCCATGACATGGAATAATAAATAAAAACTCCTCAAATCTATAACTAACCACTATAATCAGCACAATAAATAATGTGCTAAACAATGCTCTGTAACAAATTTTAACATAACACCTATCCATATGGGGTTGGAGTGGTGGTAGGAAATTATTTGAAATAACACACATCCCCAAGATTCCAAATGTTCTCAATAAATTCAATAGGATTCATAAATATTTGGGTGATGACGGTATGTTTGAGAATAAAACATCCCAACAAAGCTAACCATACTAAAAAACACTATATGATGCATGAGTAAAATGTACTAAAAATCATTTCACATAATCTAAACTAGAATAAATCATTGTATTAGTGTAAACCAGGACAAAAATATTAGAATTAAAATAATAAGTCAATCCCTACAATTCTAAAGGAATTTAAATACATAAACTCTAAATCTCCCCAATTTCTCTATTATCCAACTGCAAAATACATACCATGGTTTAAATATGAATCACTAAAAAACAGGGATGACATTCCATTACTTATTTATCTATATATCAAATTTACTAATTAACCAATGTTCCCATCTAGGGATAGAGTATAAAAAGAAAAGTATTTTCCCAAGTAAAATCCTTACACATTACAATGGGATATAATATGTTATAAAATTCATATAAAAAATTATATAAATCAATTTAATTAATCTTATATCAAATCTAATCAATTTATCATACAATCTAATTTCTAATAAATGTGATCAAAAAAAGTCTTTTAACCAATTTCTCAATTTATATTTTAAATATCCCATTTCATTACACAAATCCACACATCTAAACATGCATGAAACCATAGAAAAACCAATAATGAAGAATCGGGAGTGATCCTCTCACCATATCATCATAATGTTAAACATCATGTATGTGTAAGGCTAATACCCTAAACTATCCATCTATTTATGTGGTAAAAATTATACCCTAATTTTCCCTAATGAAACCAAACACACATCAACCATTTATTAAAAATTGATAAAATCCTAGCCTATCAGTCAAATTTCAATTAATAAATTTTTGGAAATATATTTATCAACCTATTTCATTTAATCAAAAAAAATTAAATTCATCAAGTTGAAATCATGAAACAATGAATTTTTCACAACAAACTATTTTCCCAAATTCAATTAAGCATGAATAAATATGGATTACACCAACATTCGACACGAAATTCACAATTATAATTAAAAAATTAAATAAATTTGAATCCAAAACCAAATTTTCAAATGGGAAGAGTCGAGAGTGAAGCCACCAACATTAAAAATATAGGTGCAAACAAATAATGACACAAATTCATCAAAAAATAGGGTTGAAACTCCATGAACCCTACATTAATCATGTTCTACGCCATTAAAACAATCATATCTCATAATGACTATTATAAAAAAACCTTTCATATATCCGAAATAGAATACATACCAAAATCCAATTTAGACATGAATAATAAATCTATGGAAAAAAATAATTGACTATAACTCACCATGGAATTCGTTATACAACACCCCGTGATTCAATAACAGATTTCTCTATAATATATGGGGAGGGTATCCAAATCCATTTGAGGGAGAGGAATTCTAGTTATGGTTATTTTAGATTCAAAAGGAGTTGTTCATATATTTATTCAAATTAGATAAAAAAAATATGAACTGATTTTAAACACTGCATTATTTAGGTAGTTGTTTAAGGAATCTTTGGAAAATGGTGTAGAAGACACTACCTCCAAACAACACATCAATGTACACATTCTTACATCTTGAAACATTTAAAATTATAAAATTTAAAACTAATTGAATAATCGTGCATGCATAAATCTAATTCTATAACAAGACTATGATAAGATGTAATAGAATGAGAACAGAAAAAAAAATGCATTCCTACCACAGAGAGTCTGAAAACCATATTCAAACCTGATGGTAACAATTAGGACCGCTATTAGAAATACATAGAAACACATCATTATACTTATATTATCAATATGGACTATCTATTATCAGAATGCCTTTGACTCTATCAAAAGGTCAATCATTTGAAAAAGATTTGATGCATGCGATTAAAATATTCAAATCACAATGATAATTTTCCAATAAAAACCCAAAAAAATAATAACATCATGAATAACTTTTTAATTGAGGATCAAATTTTCCATTGATTCACATGTGTTCTTCATAGAAATAATAAATTGGAATAAATCAAAATAAAATAGATTCCCTATAATAGTTAGGTTCGATCAATGATGAAGAAGAGAGTAACATCGTGATCATTGGAAATATACTTCAAATAAAATCTATTTCGATCATTGATCCCTGATCTCATTAGAGTTATCCTATGATAATTCTACATTAGTCTCTCCAATGGATCTCTAAAGACTCAAGGGTTATTTGGATAACCCTATAATTCAGACATAACAGGCTGTTTAAGGATATTTAATCAATGCACCAACAAACTTGAAATAAAATTATTTAATAATATTATTTTACTCATTTAAGTTCCCAAGATGATATTTCTAAAAATTACACATGATTACAAATACTTTTTGTGCCTAGAATGAAAACCATACTCTCATGTTAATAGTTCCCACATACTTCGGATATGCGCACCCATTTTGATTTTATTCATCTTTTCCAAAAAAAACTACTTATGTGTGATATTTAGTATATTTAATATATGTCAAACATTTATTCTGAGCACATGGTTTCATTGAATCATATGTTGTCTCAATTCCTGTTCTTGATTGAAATACATATATTATCAAAAAATATTACTTGGAGAATATGATACATTACATTATCCCCACATTTGGGAATTATGTCCCCAAAAAAAATATGGGCTACTCTTAAAGACAAGGGTACTGAGCATGATTCTGAGCATTCCTCTATATAGTGATCTTCTAAAGAATAAATGATGCCACTGGACACACACCAAAGTAATTGATTGAACATGTAAAATCCCCTTCTACTGATCCTCCTTCTCCATCGATAACTCAGGAAAAGTCTCCCCATTATCGATTTATAAGTCACCGAAATCAATGACATGTGATGGATCATTCTTGTACCTCCTAAAAAGTGACACATGAAATAATCCATGTATATGGTCTAACTATAGTGGTAGAGAAATGAAGTATTCCACCTCTCCACCTCTATATAGTATTTTGAAAGATCCATTCAACCTCAAAGAAATATTGTCTCCCTAGTCAAATATTTATAAACTACATCATTGTGAAACTCATAAAAAACATGTCCTCCCACATTGAACTCCAATGGCCTTCATAAAATGTTAGAATATTAATTTTGACATATCTATGAATTCTTCATAGGCTCCTAGATACTCTACACATTCTCTATGATAGCTCCCACCAACTCTTGGACCATGTTTGATTACTCTCCTAGGTCAATCCAACAATGTGTTGACCTATATGGTCATCCTTAAAAATACTTGAATGGTTCCATATCGATAGTGGAATGGTATTTTCGTTGTTTAAAATCTCCACCAGTGGTAGCTAATATTTCCAAGAATGGCCAATGACTATCATTCATGGTCGTATCATATCCTCATGAAACTGAATGGTCTGCACAATATGATTGTCAATTTGGGGGGTGAAATGATGTTCTCATGTGTAAATGGGTCACAAATGCATCATATAATCCCTTCCACAACTAAGATTTGAAGAGAGCCCTAGGATATGAAATAATCATCATTGGAATATGATGTACTCAGACTATCTCATGAACGTAGAGGAGTCTAAATCTGTGTAATGAACTCTTCTCATGTATATCTAGGTTGTGATCTGAAATAGAGAGTCAGTCTACATTCACCTAGGTGGAATTATGTCACACATAAATATGTGGTATCACCACCATGACTTACATAGATATATCATCCCATATACATTATGGAACCACAAGAGTGTGAGTTAAACCTACAAGAACATGGGATTTAGCCTTCAGTTTCTGATAACTAATTTATCGAGAGTCAAGAGCATCGATTTTATAATTCATCCACTGCCACCAAAACAGATGTTAGAGGTCTTGTTAAATCATTTATACACATGGATGTACCTAAAAATTAGGTGATTGGTAATATATTAGAACCTCTTCTAGGAATAGCACTGGTTCAATTTCCAGTCCTCTTAAAAGTATGATATACTCTATAAATTTAAAAAATAAATCAATACCATGTAAAGTTGATATCTAACTATATATAATCACATTGTTGGTATCCCAAATTTTTACCTCCCCTACCTTATTCAAGATATAAAGGGTAAATACCATCAATAATGGATAAATTCAATGAGTACAACTAATATTATTACTCATTCAGAAAATTTTCACAATATCCTTTTTTGAAAGAACATTATACCATATTCTACTTCCCACGACCATAGGTAATTTGAAATTTATAATCCTATGGGAAATCAATTCATAAATTCTATCTCAAGATGATATCCTTCTGATTGAATAAATATATGAGATTCTTGTGATAAAATTTGGTGATAAAACTCATTTTTATTATGTAGTGTCTCCACACATTCAAATAGAAGACTACAGATACTAGATCAAGTTTTACAAGTCACCAAGATATCCACATTTTGTCTCAACTAGCATGAACCATATGAAATAACTTCTTGCCTATGAATTATATAATAAATAATCCTAGTTATGGATTCATCCATGTATAATACACACTCATCATTATCCACTTCCAATCTCAATATGGGAGTGCTTATCAAATACTTATTCAAATGATGTAATTCATACTAAAACCCCTCTATCCACATGAATTGCATCACTATTTGAGTAAAATATGAAAGGGGTGTTGATACGCTTGAGAAATAAGGTATAAATATCTTGTAATATCTTTCCAACCACGGAATCACCACACCTCCATTATATTTTTTGGTAGATCCCAAGATAACACTTCCTTGACCTTGGTTGTGTCCACTACCACTCCATCCATAGAGATAATGTGTCCTTTAATGTGCTCCCCAAATATTCATAATTGGAACCTTGAGAGCATTCTATAAAGCTAGTTCTATTAGATTACATCTAATACTATCTTAATGTATATCATGATCTCATCATTGATGTCAAGTACACAAGAATATCATCAATGAAGACTTTTACAAACTGTAATATGTAATGATGAATGATCTGGTTCATGAGTCTAAATAACAATACTAGGGTGTTCGTTATTCCAAATGGAATCACAATTTTCACATATTGAATTTAGTGTAAAATGAATGTTTTCTTTGGTATATCCTTATCTAGTACCCAAAAATGTTGATCGCCAAACATTACATCAACATTCGATCCCATCAGGGCCCTCTCAACTAGTCAATGAGGTCTTAAATCCTTGGTTGTGGATACAGGTTCTTCACGACCATAGGGTTCAAGAAATATTAGTCAACACAAAACTGGAATCTACCATCTTTATTCATAGAAAACTAAACCAGGGCTGTCTGCAGTGAAACATTGGGTCTAATGAATCCTT
Organism: Viscum album; assembly: GCA_963277665.1. Lineage (NCBI taxonomy): Eukaryota > Viridiplantae > Streptophyta > Magnoliopsida > Santalales > Viscaceae > Viscum > Viscum album. Next base: position 2,031,560,201 of record OY728135.1, read on the forward strand.
TCATATGTAAGTACTCCAATTACACCCTCATATCATGATTCTCTATTGGATATTTATGATATGATAGTTCAGTTATTAGACTCTTACTTTAGTGTAGATCAATGAAAAAATATATCTCACTTTAGGGAGGTAAACATGGAACATCTTGATGGAAGTCTTCCTCATACTCTTTCACAAATATAGGAATCTCGGAACTCACAACATCTACTAAACCAAGGTTTAGGAGAGAAAACTGATGATTAATCATCTACACGTCCATATTCATATGGCCATAAAAAAATTTTATGGGTTTCCATTCCACCGAAGGAGAACAAGGTTCCATTACTATAGAAAAACCACACCATTCACCTAAAAAATCATGTTTAACAAGAATATTAGTTAAAAACACTTAAAAAGGAATTCATAAGGACTCAATGTAACTAAAAATATATTCTAAGGAAAAATATCACCTCCATGGGTTAGTTCACATTTTTGAAACAAGACTGTGATCATCGAGTCAGCTCCAGTAGTAGTCTCTATATATAATGTTGATACCAATGGTTTAAAAAAATTATCTATTTCTCATGAAAGGGATATGGAATGAATGTAATGTCTAGAAAATGTATACAATATAGATTTTAACAAGTCAGAATGTCGACTACCTATTTCTAATCTCCCATATCCCCAAACACATTTAACACTATGAATACATTATTTATCCTTATTCTACTTATTTCATGGTGGAACATTAATGGTATCTCTATCATTTGAATGGGGGTCTGAAAATCACATGTGATATGTCTCCTTTTATCACATGATTACAAACTCATCACTCTAGGATGACTTGACCGACCATGTGGGCCTTGAACTATAGATCTGCTACTATGAGACATCATCTAGAAATGTATGACTATTCTAGGTATCTATGTATATCATTGGATCCCTACTAAAAAGGTCTCTACTCCGACTTTACGACTGCTGATAACCACAAACTACATCTTCTTATACAAGAATCTCTCTAGCACAAAACCTCCCTCTAGATTCCAAGAATATCTAGAAATGCATACAGGGAAAAAAATTCTCAAATGTCACTCTGTAGACCACAGTAGATATTCCAAGACTGATGAATTTATATTGATCCATATCCATCAAGTACTTGGAGAGGTTCGTAATATTTTATAAATACTCATCTTCTTTTATGATTCCCTTTTAGAGCGACGTATTCTCTTGGATACGTATGACACTCAACAAAGCTAGTGAATATTAATATCTGAACTGGAACTTGAACACTTTCTATGAATGAGTAACCACATTGTATGAATGGTTAACCAATTCCCATTATAGGCCTAATAATACATGAACAAGGATCTCTTCCAAAACCACCATCTAATCTAATGGAGTCCTCACAATATAGAAAAACTAGGTTACTTCCTCAATAAAATATTGATCCACATGTGGTTTAGGCCCACCTTGAACTTAATGGGTTTCTTTGTAAAAACATGGGAGGCATACATAGCTTGGAAACCTGAAACTCTAGTTCTACAGGTTCTTATTGTTACTCTGTAGATGATATGAATGGTGCACCACCCATAGGTATCATCTCGAGAAGTTTTCAATGAATTAATCCCTCATCTTTGTTGGGATCATCCTCAAGATCATCATTCTGATTCCTTGCTAAAATATGTCATGGTGCTCACTGAATCAAAAAATATGTACCATAGCCAATGGGTATATAGAGAGAACTGACTCAATAAAGTCATGGATACAACCAAACATTCCAATATGATTCATTTATAATTGTTTTTCAATGAAACCAATGTTCTCATGTACCAAGTTGAAAATAATCATATCTATGTCTTAATGTATTGATATGTTGGGAATCGCACCAAACCAAGAGTCCCTAGAATACTATTCAACCTTTTAAAACATATCCATTTTTCCTCATACCAATATCATAGACTCTCAGTCTATTGGTTGAACCAACTCCACTGATACCACTCTTTCACAACCCGTCTTAGAGAGGACCATGTTGTGACTCCCTTATCATGCATCTAATAGTCTAGGGGATTGTGAATAGTGCCAAGAAGGAATATCACTAACATGGGAGGCCTTATATTATGTACAAGTACAAAGACAGACACGTCTTAATTCTTATATAATTTTTTCATGTGAATTAAACTTAAAAAACATGAATTCATACTTTTAATCCCATTACCAGAGCAAGATAGGAAGTAAAAAATGTAAAAAGGCACAATACGGGCCCACTATAAGGAGTATGAAAACATAAGTCCATCCTAATAGTAAGATATGGAAATATTTTTGAAATCTATAGGAAAAATCCTCCATTATCTAGTCTCAGTAATCATTTTCTAGTCCATTTCCTCCTAGGAATCTGCGAATACTTCATATGTCTACACAAGATAAGACACATGTTGAAAATTCCAGTATGGGTGTGATTTTAAAAATTCTTAATACGGAACCCTGAAACCAAAAATCATTGAACAAAATAAATTTTCTCATCTCTAGAAATTTATATTTCTTATAGACATATAAAATCAATATCTAGATTCACACAACATGTAAAAAAAGTCTACTAGTAAGTTGTAACAGTATTAAACCAGCCTAAGATTCCAATTTAAAGGATCCTCAAAGAACTCATTTGGAAGAAAACTCTACTTAGTATGATAGCACTAATGTATTTTTTATAAGAGGTACTGGTCTTCAGATCTCATTATGAGAAAGAGTACACTAACAATATAAAGATAATATGATACATAGAATAGGATCGCTTCTATGTCCATGGGGTGATACTAATTACTCAATCATTATTAAACTTATATGTGGAGTATAGATACCTGCATAATTTTGTTCTATATGATACAATGTAAACCCCTAGGTCACAAATATGAATAGATGATCTCACTATGATCCTCTAGTAAGGATTAAAATATCTTAATCTTGGAAGCTCTGATGGAGGGATCATAGTGTTAGAAGTAGGAAATAGAACTTTATTAACCCATAGAAAAAAATATATGTGTAAGGAACCCTATAAAAATACAATAGAATGAGTAGAATCTCAATAATCGAATAAAAGTCTATAATGTATGTAGTAGGTATCAGACATTGTATCATGTGACCATGATTCATGTTGGTTTTAAAGTATTGGGTCATCAAGACTTGTTCGTGTAGAATTAAACATCATGTTGGAATCCTATTTATGATACTCAGGTGTCATTACATAGCTCTATCCTAGGAACATCTTCTTGCGTACAATCACATGGCATATCTCATGTAACAGCACACAACATAGTTGTTGTGTACACCGATATTTTTAGTAACCTAAATATGGTAAATTGTAAATTTTACTAGTTTAATGACTATATTTATTATTTGTAGTACTTTTATAGACTATTATGACTTATGAAAACTTTAAATTCTTAGTGTTTCTTATGGTTCTTATGTTTAATAATTTCGGTTTGAGTCCCATATGATTAGATATTATAAGCTGTTAGTATGGGTTTATGGTTTATTGGTTTTTATTTATGAAATCAACTATATATATATATATTCAATTATTTTTAATCCACTATATTCATTGTGATATGGAATGATTGTGGTGTTTTGTATTAGATAATATCTTGGTTGACAGGGTACCTTGCATGGTTGGTTTGGTTTAGGATGTGTAGTACTGAATAGAAAATTAATCCAAGAATGGAATTTTTGGAATAGATATGGATTTATGAATATAATAAAATTGATGAATAGAATTTATTATTGGTCATAGAGTGATGTGTTTTGGGTGTTTTTTTAATTTAAGTACACTATATTATTGGTCTATAAAATAATAGGTAATGTGATTCAATTATTTTAGTCAAATGTCTTGTTTAAAAATTTATATTAGTTTTGGGAGGCATATTTAGAGTCTTCTTAAGGATGAGATGTGTTATTTTGGGTATGTTATCACACCATAGATCAGTTCATGGTTATTTAATCCATGTAAGCTACATTATGATAGAGGTTGAATCGTAGAAATTTGGTATTTATTTATTTTTGTTTTTATTTTAGGTCATTAGAAAAAATAAATCTTTTAATGTAATGTTATTGATATTGGGGTTTGAGAGTAAAACTTCCAAAGATGAATTTTATTTAATTGCAAAAGAAACTATACTTTTATATTTTAACAAGAATCCATAGTAATGATGCATGAAGACATTTCGGTTATGAAGGCTAATGTATTATCTCATACCTAACCCACCATGTGGAGATTGGGGTAAATATTGAATCTTTAATCCCTAAATAAATCTAGTGAAAACCCACCTTTGTCCATTAGTCATAGGATGTTGGGATGTTTCATAGTCTGGGCTATCCATTAACATGTTTATTTATAATGGGATCTCATTGGTGTTACCTAATGATTGATATGGATACAAGTGTTATGACTTATATATGGGGTTTTATATATAGAAATACAAGTTTTTATCTTTTCTGTGGGATCCTCATCAAGTTTTCCCAATTTAACTAGGAACACAAGTAGTGGTGGTTTAGTCTCAATCCCTATCTTAATCCTAATAAATCACTATTTACCATATTTTACTTAGTGTTTTTTATTCACTAATTTTGCAATGTTCTCTTAATTTTATCCAATCATATAAAATTCCAATCATGTATGAAAATTAGATAATATTATTCAAGGGAATCCATGTTTCATTTCATATATTGGTTATTGAATCTAGAATTAATGTTGGGGATATTTTAAGGGATTGATATAATAGTCTTAGTAATGGCGAATGGAAGGTGTAGAACAATGTTTTATTATTTCTATGTTATGAGAATAATTTTTTGGGTTCTTAGAAATACTAAATAATTTTATTAATAAATTTCTAATTATATGAGATTAATCTTTAAAATAGAACATTAGAATCAATGTTTTTTACTGGAAAATATTAATGTCTATTGAGAAAATATATATGAATAATTTATATGGATACATTCTCGATAATCTATAATTTTTTTCTCTCATAGTAACCATCATTACATACCTTTTAAAAAAACTATTAAAAAATTTTGAATATGAGCTTAAGAAAGTGTGATATTTCATTATTTATTATGATAAAAAATGAATATATAAATAGATGTCCATATGAATGTGTTAAATAATAATAATTGTTTGAGATTTATACCCCAACATAAAATGTTCATTTCCAATCAATCATATATCACCATCATTTTTCCTGGAATAATAATTTATAATTTTAGACGACATGAATCCTAAGGGTGTGGAGTCGTAATAAATTAGTCGTGATATATATGTTCATATTATAATCATGTAAATAATTCATTTTACTGTGGCACCATCATATGTACAATGTATATTAATTATGGAAAGGTTAAATACTATGGAAAATAAATAATAATTTATCATGAACAAAACATGTTTCCTATATCATAAGAGATCAGGAGTAATCAAAAACTTCACATTATATATTAATAATTTTAAGGTACATACCATAGTGTTTCAGGAATTTAAACATGCATCCCATAATTATTTCCTCAGATAGAAATCCAAAATAATATATTGGGGTTGTATATAATACTTATCCCACCCTTGAAATAATCAAAACCATTTCTATGTGTTTCAAAATATCATAAAACATAAATAATATCATCATAAATAAAAAATTTATATAATATTTGTTTCATTATCATTGAATCTTTGATCATTTAATATACCATAGAAAATAAATTGTTTTTATAAACATTAAATCATCATTATTATAATCTATATATGGAAATAATATGCCTAAAATCATTGGTCAATATACATACTACTGAATTAAAAACACCGAAGGATGACACGATATAATATATTATATTAAAATAAACCAATAATATTTCATGAGGAAGATACCCTTTCAATTGAAAAATACTTAATTTTAAATCAAGGAATATTGAGAATATCATGGATGGAAATTTTTGTGATTACAATTATTGAACAGTGTAACTGATAATGAAAATTAATTGAGAATCCATGAAGAATTTAAATTCTTTTCAATTATTTTATTTTGTAGGGATAATTTAATTGAATTTTTTTAAAAATATTTAAACATACATTTCGAATGGATCTGACCGCCCTTGACTATTCCATTGTGAAAATCATGTGATAGAATTGTTTTCGGGAGTCTTGCAGACTCATTTCAAGAGATTAATAAAAAACTATTTTTGGCAATGATGATTCAAGATCAGGGAATTAATTCAAGAGTCTTAGTGATTCACTATCATTGGATCACTATTTTTAGGTCACGTTGGTGGCTCAGCATCGGTGTCTCAGCATCCATAGATCATGTTGTGAGTCAAATTGGTGAATTACTATTGGTAGGTCATGTTCATTGCGTAGATTTAGTCTCTCATTAGTAGCTCATGTCGGTGGGTCGGGTCAGTGACTCATTGACAGTAGGTCGTTTTGGTTATTCATTGTCGGTGAATTGCATCAGTCAGTGATGTTGGTTACTCACTATCGGTGACTAAACCTTCGATGACTCGTTCCTAGTTATTCCCAATTTTCTAGTATCGAAACTCGGTCATTTTATATATAGTTAAATGATTCACTATCAAGTCTAAGAATTTCATTATTTGTTTTGAAGGATTTTAAATATATATATAATATCCTAAAGATCCTAGAATATTTAAATAGTAAAACCATGTAATTTTAATTGTGATCAGACTTTATTGTGCCTTGAAATTGTCTCCCCATCATTGATATATGATATGGCTCTTCTAAGCCAAAATATTCTCTTCTCGGTGTGTGTTTTTTCTCATAGATCACCTAGAACCATTATTTTCTTGTGCAGTCTTTTTGAATTATTAACACCCTAACTATAGATTTCCCTTAGAGTCTTCTTACTACTCATCCACCCACATTTTTTGTAAAAGTAATAGTTTCTTATCCCCTTTTTTACCATATAAGGGCCCATTAGTCGTTATTTATTATGTATCATGTCGTGTGGGTAAGATAATTTCACTTTTTATTAATTGTTTAATTCTATTATTGCGACTATAATTTATCATTTCATAAATTCTATTAGACTAGTTATACTAATGGTTTTAGTTTCATTAGCAATGAATGAGGGACATGGAAGATGATGATTATTATTGTATTGTTTAATCAATTATCTTTGATCCATTATAGTAATTGTGTTGGTTGTATTCCATCAAAAAATCTTGGTAATTGGTGGTCTTTTTTGTGCACACAACTACTGAATACATGTTGTTATCCATCTGTTGGATGACTCTGATAATGAAAGAAAGACCAATAACCTATATTCAGTTAATTAAACAGATATTATAGGGTTAAAATAGTTTTGGGACCACCCCTGAATAATTAAAGTTGAATTAAAGACTGAGGGTAGCTAAATCTGAATACCCATTTCTATTTGGCGTGGTTATGTGTGTTGTATGGTTCTGTTTGATTTTTTGTTTGTGATAGTTGTGTGTTGTTATGGTTAATAGTGTGGCTATATGTATGGGGTGCCACATGTGGTGTAATGGGATCTCTGTTTATTATATTTGATTATTGTGGAATGGATGAAATTGTTATGCAGTGGGATATCAATTAGGATGTGGTTGGACAGAGGGGCTAAATTATCGGGTTCTGATATGTTTATGTTACTTTGTGTGGGGTTGTTATGTAGGGGGGATGTAGAGTTTTTTTATGATTATGTTTAATACAGATTTTATTTTTGATATGAATGATAGATAATCATTACTTTGATTAATGTAGGTGGAATTTTTTGTATGAGTGTTCAAAAACGGAGATTTTACAATGGGTTGTTTTACTATTGTCCTTCTTCTTGGTTTGTATTGGTTTATTTTATTTCTATTAATTGTGATGCTTTTTTAGATTCTAGGTATGGATAGAATAATCATATTTTTTTTAAATAAAGAATAATCATTTCGTAAATGTATTTTTTTGGGGATATGATTTGGGTTTTCTGTTATTTGTGTGGTTTCACATTTAGACATATATGCAGAGGTAGTTTTTTATGGGAAGCTTGGTTATTTCGAAAAACCATAGGATGGGAGGACTGTTTGGTAGCTATATATATACTTATAGTTCCTCGGGATTTCTTTGTGGAGCCCAGCCGCATTAATAATTACATGCAAAACACACACATTGTTATGGGGGAGGGTGTCTTTCCCAACATCTTGGTGGGAGGATGGCTGGATGGTTATTGCCCCCGTTATACTCCCTTTTCTATGAATTAGTATCCCTAGACCCTTCTGGTTGGTTATGGTTCAGTTTTGTGGCCCATATGTCTTTGGGCGAGGTGTGATTTACCATGGGAAGTTAGAATGAGGTAGTGGTTCTTGTATCAGTTGTCTTCGGGCATGATTTGGTGTGGATTTGGGATAATCCAGTTTTGAGCGATATGTAGTTTGTGGCCCATGTTTGTGTGGGTAGGTTGTGACAGATGTTCTTGAGGAAGATTGTGGTAGCATTAGGACGTTCTCCCTTAAGGATGAATAGTTAACCACTGGGTTGTGGTATGAGGTACCCAAATATTGATGTAATTATTATATTAGTTTACATGACTTATATTCTTCAGTGATTGTGCCTTGGTGAGGCTGTTGTGGTTAGTATTTTCTAACAGGTTCTGTTGGGTTTTACTATTTTTTCAAAGGCGGTTTAGTATTCTCTTTCCACATGTTCATTACATACCAGGGATTTTTTCTACTGAGTATACTTGTATTTACACCCAACATATAGAACTTTTTTTTAGTTTTCTAGTTTGATTATAGGGACCGTGATGGACTATACTAGCTCCGACCATTGGGATGGTTGTTGTGTCAATACCCAACTTTGTTTTTGGTTCTTTGTATTTTTAATATACATGTAATAGATTTCTTTCGAAAATAAATGTATAGTGGATTTTTGGATTACTATTATTTCTAGTGTTTATAGTTGCATAGGTTTTAATATCCAATCTCCAAATCTTATTCTTTAAAAGAAAAAATGCCTTCCATGTTTGTGAGATTAAATACTCTTGGGGTTGGTCAACGCCACATGGCCTACTAAAGGTGTAACTTGGTGGTTATTATCTCCCAATCATCGTTTCCATCAATGGAAGGGTGTCTTTAGAGGGAGGGTGTCATGATATAGTGGTATCAGAGGTGATCATTGAGTGATAAGATGGTGTTTGGAGTTATGAATAGTGTGTATAGTATAGGTTGTTAGGGAAATAATGTAAGGAGATCTTGGATCATGACATAGTCTAGGAAATACTGGATTGGACTTCGGATTTTAGGTCCCCATGTGATTTTATGCAGTGTCTTTGAGTCTACCAAATGACCATGTAAGGCTATAACATTTGTAGAATGAAATCCCTATGAAAGAAAAAATAATCATAACAACTTTTGTTACTATTTTATTTTGGGTCATTTTGAGGAAATTAAATAAAAAAAGTAAAAATGAACCTTAAATAAAATTTCATACCACTCGGGCGTAGGAAATATTTTTCTACCTTTTTTGTTATGGCTCTTGATCATTGTTCGTGAGTGTATCATACAGTTGAGGATCAGTAGGCAGATCAAGTCAATCGATTGAAGGATGATATAGAGGAGGAGGAAATCTAGTGGTAGATAACATTATTTTCTTTACATTGGTGGGATACAAGAATGTACAACTGAACCATTTCAGATATCGAGATATGTAATTTGCATGAGGTGATTGATATCACCCTCATCATTATTAAGGCTCTGATGGAGTACTGGACTTCTTTGGTGGCTAGTCAGATGAGGGGTGTTGCACATTAGTGGTGGGCACATTACCTTATGGAGAAGAAGGGGACTGATGTTCTTTGGGACAACATTGAAAGGGTGATTTAGGAGGAATTCCATTCAATGAAAATGAAGTTGAAGAGTTAGTATTTACTCTCCCCCCATCATGAGAGTATATCGGTAAGAGAATCAGGGATCGAGTTCAAGGATCTCCTCCATTTCTCTCCAATCAACATTCTGGATGAAGAGTATCAGTCTAGATGCTTAGAGGAGTCACTTTTTCCTTCTCTCTAGAATATATATACTCCTTTCACATTCAATACATACATAGAGGTATAGAAGAAAGCTAAGGTATTTGATAGAATGTACCTGTGCAGAGTTATATTGTGGGAGGGGAGTTAGCCTATAACTCCAAAAGGAATGGATAACTCAAGTAGGTCTCATGCGCTAGGGCCTTCCAGGTTTCATCTAGCGAGGATTCAACCCAAGAATTTTCTATTCTAAACATCATGTCCCCTTTCTTCACTAATTTCCTAGAGGGAAAAAAATTATTAGGGAGGTCATGGGTACCTCTAGATTCTATGCTCAAAACGTTCTAAGTACGGTGGAGGAGGGATGGTCCATCACCTGACACAATAGTTGTTTACAATAATATAATTCCAAAAGCAGGGATAGTTGGCTCCTGCTCCATAGAGGGGAGACATAGGTGGCAGAGGCTGACCTTAGGGTGTTCCTATAAATACCCATAAATCCTGTGAATTTTCTTTATGTAAATACATGGGAATTTTATGAGTCTGCAGTTTCTGACGACACTTAATTCTGAGACCCGGTGTGCTCAGAATCAATTCTTGATGTTTTGTTCGGTTACGTTCAGTAAACGTACGTGACAGTTTTTCTATATTTTGAACCAGTGCTCCAAATTGAAATCTGAGGACATCGATGAACACGTAGTGCCAATATTCTCTTGAAGAGACCTTTACCGAAATTGCATTTTTTCGGGAGTGGAAGTAAATTTTTGGGGATTTTTAATAAATTAAATAAGAATTATGTGTGAAATACTTTTCTTAAAGTGGTGGTTTTATCCTCCAAGGGGATTTCAGAGGTGGGGCCCACCTTGACATAACCTCCCAAGGGAGGATATTATGGGGTGGGCCCCACACGAGCTCAATCCCCTCAACTCCCCTTGAACCCCATTTAAACTCCTGGACTTCTCATTAATGTTCCAACACACCCTTGTATTTAATTATTTGAATCCCATAGAATTCTTGCCAACTCCATGCATTTAATTAAGTGAACCAACTTAATTAATTGATTTGAGTGTTTTAATTATTTTGAAATCATTATGCCATCATTAAAATAAGGGATGATATTCTTTTATTTTGGGTTGGCATATTCATTGGAGAGCTTGGGGAGGGATCTTGGAAGAACACTTTTTTCTCTCGACAAAGAACGTCGTTGCAACCAAAGAACGACGATGCATATCCTTCCTTTCCAACCGGGGCAAGAAAGGGATGACATCTCCTGTGAAGAACGTCTCCAACAACAATGACATTCCCTCCAACGTTGACGGAATGACATCTGTCTTCCGCAAAGTTCATCTTCTGTGATTTCCATCTTCGGTTACGTCTGTCTTAGGCGACTTGTCTACATTCAATAACGAAATACAAGGTATGGGGATTTTTTTAATGAATAAAATTATACCTTCGTTCTTTGATGAATGCTTTGGTTCATCATTGGCCAATTGATATTACCTAATGTGGAGGGTGCGGGTGGATCCAACATGGCCTGACGCCCCTCTGTTGGTTATTGTTTATAGACATAGGAGGTAGAGCCGAAAGGGCGTAGTGCCATCGCATCGCGCCGGAGATGAATTGTGGTGATGAAAGTGGAACTGTGTCCAGGAGGGCCGCAGTGGATGAAGAAACGCAACGCCGTCACGCCGTACAGTGGATCCAAAGGTCGCAGCCACGTTGGGTCGCGGTGGAGGTGGTGCGGCGCCGTCGCACCATGAAGAGGGAAGCAGGTCCGCGGCAACGTCGTGCTGCAGTCGAGGTGTGGAGGCGGCCGGCCGAGCCGGCCGCCGTGGAGCCGGACCGCAGGACGACCGGTCAGCCCACGGGAAGATCGTGGTGCCCGCAGACGCCGCATGGAGGCAGATTGCAGCCTGAAACTGTGGGCCACATGGATGGGAAAACATTCTGGCTACGACCATCCAGGAAGGATAATCATGGCCCCCCCAGGCGCCGCGTGGGAAGAACCGCAACCCATAGAGCTGGTCGTGTGCGCTGGCCAGAACCGGCTGGCTACAGCCGGCCGGGCAGGGGGGAGGCGGTGCCGCCTGGTGAACCGGACCGGACAGTAATGCGGGTCGGGTCCGCAGGTGGGCTGCACCCCACCGGGCCGGGACGACCCCCCAACCGGGTCGGGTCGTCCGCCATCCCATTGGGTTTGATTGGTCGGCCCCATCTTCGCTTAAATGCAAATAACTTCAAGACCGCGCGTCTGATCGACGCGCTGTCTATGGCACTGGGACTCTCACGAGGAGGCGGTACTTTTGAAATACCCTAAGACAATTTTTATAAGATATGGAAAATTTTTGGGTTTGGTTCGAGTGTAAATCCAAACGGGCCCTTGGAATAATAATGCAAATAACACTAAGACCGGGCGTCCGATTGACGTGTTGTCTATCGGGTTGCGTTCCTTTGGATGAGATGGAACTACGGGATACATCAACTCATTAATTCATGATAGTTAATGTGTCGACACTTTGCTCTAGGAGAAAACCCTCCCTGAATTGAGCATGCTGGGTGCGGGAACCCTAGATCTGGTTACGACGACTACTATACTGAAATCCTACATGGGTTCGACAGTGAGGATTACTGAACCAGAATCCTCCATGGGTTCGACATGATTACTAATGTACCAGGATCCTCTATTGGTACAACAGTTATGACTTCTTTTCCTATATCCAATGTGGTTCTGACAAAGTAGTTGATCCTGTATCCTTTGTGGGTCCGACAGCTTAGCTGGTCCTATATCTTGTGTGGGTCCGATAGCTTAGATGAATCAGTGACTACATCTGATCATCTCTATCAATCTATGAAAGATGTATACCTATGTGAGCTGAGTCTTGTCCTTCAATCATGATCATCGATGTGATTGACTTTATTTTCTTTGTGGGCTTGGTTGTGTATGGGATCGAGAGTTGGAGTCAGACTGTGACTGGTAACTTAGGTATGTATATGGGCATATACCTAAGTAGGGTTGGACGATACTTCTTGATTTTATATTTCTACTGTGTTTTATCCTTTTTGGACTTTGGGATACCTTCAGGGGTCTCAGGATCCCCTAATGAGTATTGTTATATACACCCATGCACGGGCGTCACCCGCACCTTGTTCTGTTTTGTGCAAATGACGGAGAGAAGTGATTAAGGCTGAGGGTTATGGACGGAGGCTGCTAGGAGCTGGACTACACGGGATTTACTGCAGGGATGAGTTATTTGAGTTCTGTACTTACACTTAAAGTAGGATTCCCCAGTAGACAATCCAGAAGTTGTTTTCCCTCATTACATGTACTTGTTGTTCAGTTGGGTATGTATACTGGCCCGCTTACTTTCAGCACAACTTACATTCCATGTTTAGTACTTGTCACCTCTTCTTCTTGTGTTAAGATTGTTTGTGTGTTACAGGTTAAAAGGTAATTCCTACCATTCTTATCGGGATTACGCCTTTGGTGCTAGTCGTCTTCCCTGGCCTATGGAATGCGGGCTTGCGGTAGTCACGACACTCACCCCGGGGACGGGTCATGACAAATTGGTATCATAGGAGTTGGTTCTACTGCAGAACTTGGACTCTGATTATTTTAACAGCAATAGTGTTAAGTGTATTGGGTGTGGTTATTAGTATATGGAAACCGATGTTGGTCTTGGGGTCAACTTATCCATACACTAGGACTCTGACTTCTGATCTCCGAATAAGTGCTCGAAAATACTGATTGTGTGTGTGATTATTTTGAAAAAGTTTTCTTCATGATTACTTTGTTTTATCTCACTAGGTATACTGTTTCAACCATGGCGCACCTGTCTCTTTTCAGGATGGCCCCAAAAAGGCAGCCAGTTGGGGTTCCAAGTTTAGTACGAGATGTTATAACACCGAGCGATGAGGCCTTGGTGCATGGCAGCATCACAGTGGAGGTACCAGTAGTACCACTACCTGCTGGGCCACTGATACCACCAGCTCTAGTAGTAGAGAGTGCATGCCACCTGGGTGCGTTACAGGACTTCTAGTTACAAAGGCTGACCGGGTTTCAGGGAGAGACGGTCCCACATGCTGCTGAGGATTTGCTGGAGGATGTCGTGAGAGTTTTCAGATTGGTAGGGAAACAAGCCGACCTCATGGTGATCCTTGTCGCGACTCTCCTGCATGCAGCAGCAGGCAGATAGTGGACACTGATGCTCCAGGTGCATGACAAGGCATCATTACACTAGATAGACATCGAGAGTCTCTTCCGCTCGTAGTTTGTTCCAGCCACCCTTCATGTGGTGCAAATTATGGAGTTACTTCATCTGTAGCAGGGCATCATGACAGTAGCTCAGTACTCATTGAGGTTCATCGACCTCTCACACTACTCAACAAATATGGTACTAGACCCATTCCTCAGGTCCCAAACCTTCGATCAGGGACTCAGGTATGAGATCAGGGCTTCGACGATTCCCTTATGCATTCCAAAGCAGGCGGGGGAGCTGGAGCGAGCCCTTCTAGTGGATAGTTTTCTCACTGAGTATTCACCAGTGGCGAGACCCACCACAGGGAGACACATAGAGGAATCTTCTATAGCCAGAAGTAGACAGATGACGTAGAGGTCCAAGAGGACCAGACCATCATGTAGGAAACCCTAGGATACAGGTTCGGTTGTGCGGGGCACATGAGATAGAGCCAGTTATATGAGGAGAAGGCAGTGCTATACATGTGGCGGGAAGGGCAACATGACTCGTGACAGCGCGACCTGCTAAACAGATGAGCAGCAGATAGTAGAGGGACCTCCAGGGCAGAGGTAGAGGTTCGACCGTGGTGGTCCGCTGGGAGTAGGCGGATGTGGCAGAGGAGTTATCCGAGTAGCAGGTGGTGGACTTCGTTTTGTTGCTCTAACACTGCCACCACCAGGGGGTCCACCCCGACCACAGCGGGATCTGCTCCAGGAAGTCGAGGCCTATGACCACGGTGCACCAGAGATGATTCTAGGTACTATCTATGACAACTCCACCCTTGCTTCATTACTTATAGACACAGGTGTGAGTCATTATTTTATTTCCACAGCCCTCATTCGGAGCTCGGAGATTTTGATGGAGCCATTGGCTCGATCCTTATGGCTAGAGACTCCAACCAGAGCAGACTCGACAATTGTGCATTGGTTCCAGAAATGTGAGCTTACACTAGGAAGTTAGGGCTTCAGCTGTGATCTTCTTGTAGCAGCATCGAGGCCTTACGACGTCATCTTGGGTATGGACTGGTTATCCACAGTTCATGCTCAGATTGATTGTAGTATTCACAAACTGTGGTGTATCCACACGGATGGTACTAGGATCATCTTCACCGGTGATAAGGGAGCCTTTGCAGTGCTGGATGGACTTAAGCTGTAGAGGGGGCAGCCAATCACACATCAGTTGGCCAGTCTCTTCCTAGGAGTGGTTGATGTGCGGAGTCCGAGTTTTCCTTTTTTGGTGGATCAGTACGCAGATGTTTTCCTTGATGACGTTATAGGACTACCTACTCGTAGAGAGGTAGAATTATACATTAACCTGTACTCGGTACAACATCGATATCTACTCCAGTATATCATATGGCTCCCGTCGAGCTTCATGAGCTGCGTGTACAGCTGGAGGACTTACAGGGGAAGGGAGTTATCCGACCTAGTGTTTCACCCTGGGCATCTCCGATTTTGTTCACCATTAAGGCGGATGGGAGCTTGTGACTGTGTGTCGACTACCGTTTCATGAATCAGGTGATCGTGAAGAACATGTACCCACTCCCAAGGATTGAAGACCTCTTTGATCAGCTCAAAGGATCACGATGGTTCTTAAAGATAGACCTCAGGTTGGGAAATCACCTGCTCAGAGTTCGAGATGAGGATGTGCAGAAGACGACCTTCTGGTGTTTGTATGACCACTAAGAGTTCTTGGTTATGTCCTTCGGTGTAACCAATGCTCCAACGGTGTTCATGAGTCTCATGAACATGATCGTCTAGCCTTACCTCGATCGCTTTGTTGTAATCTTCATTGACGACATACTGCTTTACTCTACTACTGAGGAGGAGCATGCCTACCATTTGCGGGTAGTAATGGATACCCTCCGAGAGCACCAACTATATGGTAAACTCTCGAAGTTCTAGTTCTCGATTTGAGAGGTTCACTTTCAGGTACACATCATCTCGAAGTCTGGAGTTGCAGTGGATCTAGCGAATATTGAGGCAGTACTTTCTTGGGAGCCACCCAGGAGTGTGACGGAGGTGAGAAGTTACTTGGGACTGGTTGGGTACTATCGTAGATTTGTGCCAAACTTCTCCAGAGTTGCAGCACCAATTCCAGCATTGATAAATAAGGGAAAACCCTTCATGTGGACAAATTGATTCCAGTAGAGCTTTCAGAAGCTGAGGCAGAGGTTGACCAGTGCACCCATCATGCGGCTACCAGAGGAGGGTGTAGATTTCATAGTTTTCAAAGATGCATCAAGGACCATGCATGGGTGATTCATGATGCAGGTGTGAGCAGTGATCCTATATAGTTCACGACAGTTGAGACATCACGAGCAGAACTACGCTACACGTGACCTGGAGTTAGCAGTAGTGGTTTTCGCCTTGAATATGTGGTGGCACTATCTAATGGGAGAGCATTTTACAGTGTACTCTGACAACCAGAGTCTCAGGTATATCTTCTCATAGAAGGAGCTAAACCTTAGACAGCGATGATGGCTCGAGTTCCTCCAAAACTATGACATAGATAAATCTATACTCCTGGGAAGGGGAACATTGTAGCAGATGCTCCCAGCAGGAGACCAGGAATTCATCTTCTAGGAGAGGTGACAGAGAAGCTTGTTGTGTTTCCGATATCCTTTGTGGATAGAGATAGAGCAGCATTTCTACACTCTGTCACAGTCACTCTTCCACTTATTTAGTGAGTCAGAGAGCCACAGTGTGGGGACATTGATTGTGAGATGGGACGAGCATAGATACCCTCAGGGAGGGCACCTAATGGGTTTTCTGAAGGTGGGGAGCACGTCATCCTCTTCAGAAGACGTCCCATGGTACCAGTTTCACTACAGGATGAGGTGTTGAGGGAGTTCCACACATCCCCTATAGAGGTACATCCAGGAGTGGCGAAGACGTATCAGGACCTCAAATGATAGCATTGGTGGCTGTGTATGAAGAAGGGGGTAGCAGAGTTTGTCTCATGATGCCTCACTCATCAGCAAGTGAAGGTGGAACACCAGGATCTAGCAGGCTTGTTTCTTGCCTTAGAGGTCCCAGAGTGGAAGTGGGATGGGATATCTGTGGATTTCATGATGGGACTTCCACATAAATCCAGAGGACATGACTCTATTTGGGTGATTGTAAACCGACTCACCAAGTTGACCCACTTCCTACCAATCAGAGACCAGGTCTCGTTAGAGATCATGGGACGCCTCTAAGTACAGGAGATTTTATGGCTTCATGGTGTTCCATCAATGATTGTCTCTGATCTGGATGCTTGTTTCTGTTCCCGGCTATGGAAGGGGTTGTAGGAGGCTTTTGGGATGCAGCTTTGCATGAGCACTGCCTTCTATCCTTAGAAGGTTGGTCAGATGGAGAGGACCATTCAGACTCTCGAGGACATGCTCCGTGAATGTGTCCATGACATCGTCCATAGCTAAGAGAATCACTTACCCTTGGTATAGTTTTCATATAACAATAGCTACCACTCCACCATCGGGATAGAACCTTACAAGGCACTTTACGGCCGACCTTGCTGATCGGCACTGTGCTGGACTGACCCAGGGGATTCAACACTTCTAGGACTAGATATGGTAGAGGCTACGATGGAGAATGTGTAGATCATCTAGGAGTGGATGAAGACTACATAGAGCATACAGAAGTCCTATGCTGACAGGAGATAGAGACCACTACAGTTCGACGATGGTGACCACATCTTCATACGGGTGTCCCATCGATGAGTTCTACAGAGATTTCATTGAGGCGACAAGTTATCTCCATGATTTATCGGACCCTTTCAAGTCCTTAGCAGGGTAGGTGAGGTGGCTTACTTCTTGGCCCTTCCACCACAGTTTCACATGATGCACGATGTCTTCCATATATCTCAACTGAGGAGATACGTGCACGACCCGTCTCACATCATCGACCACGGGGAGCTGGACAACGATGACAGAGAAACATTCACGGAGGTTCAATGAGATATTTTAGGATCGATAGGAGCTGGTCCTATGTGGAAAATTGATTCCTTTGGTGCATGTTCGCTGGTAGAATGAGAACCTCTAGGTGAGCACAAGGGAGCGGGAGGCTTAGATGTGTGCTCAGTACCCCCATTTGTTTCCTTAGTGTGTGTTGTACCTTTAGGGTACATAAATAACTGAGGAGGGGAGAATTTAAAGACCCATAAATCCTGTGAAATTTTTTTCATAAATACATGTGAATTTTGAAAGTCTGAAATTTCTGATGGCACTTGATTCCGAGGCCCGGTGTGCCCTGAATCAATTCCTGATGTTTTGTTCGAGTACGTTCAGGAAGCGTACGTGTCGGTTTTTCTATCGTATGAACTGGTGCTCAGAATTAAAATCTGAGGACACCGATGAACTCGTAGCGCTTGTATTCGCTTAAGGAGAAATTTACTGCAGTTGTGTTTTATCATCAGTGGAAGTTAATTTTTGGGGATTCTTAATAAATTAAATAAAAATCATGTGTGACATTATTTTATTTAAGTGGTGGTTTTATCCTCCAAGGGGATTTTGGAGGAGTGTCCGACCCCCCACATAACCTCCCATGGGAGGATATTATGTGGTGGGGCTCACAAGATCTCAAACCCCAAAACTCCCCTTAAACCCCCTTTAAACTTCTAGACTTCCCATTAAAGTGCCTACACACCCTTGTATATAATTATTTGATTCCCTTGGAATTCTTATTGACTCCATGCATTTAATTAAGTGAACCATCATAACAAATTGATTTGAGTGTTTGAATTATTTTGATTTCATTATTCCAAAATTATAATAAGGGATGATATTATTTTATTTTGGGTTGGCTTAATCGTTGGAGATATTGGGGAGAGATCATGGAAGAACACTTTTTCTCTCGACAAAGAATGTCGTTTCCACAGAAGAATGATGACTTGTCTCTTTCCTTTACAACTGGGGAAAGAAAGGGAAGGCAACCCCTACGATGAATGTTTCCAACAACAATGACATTCCCTCCAACATTGATAGAATGACATCCATATTCCATGATGTCCATCTTCGGCGACTCGTCAATGTTCAATGACGAAATACGAGGTAGGGGGTTTTTTTAAAATGAATAAAATTATACCCTCATTCTTTGATTAATGATTTGGTTCGTTGTTGGCCAATTAATATCACCTAATGTGGAGGGTGTGGGCCGAACCAATATGAATCGATGCCCCTCCATTTTTTATTGTTGATTGACATCGGAGGAGGAGTTGAAAGGGCACGGTTTCGTCACACCACGACGATGAAAGTGGAACCGCATTTGGGAGGCCCGTGATAGATGAAGAAATGTGGCGTCGTCGCGTCGCACGGTGGAGCCAAAGGCCGCGACCGCATCGGGCTACGGTGGAGGTGGAATGGCGCCATCATACCACATGGAGAGAAGCAATTCTGTGGCATCGTTGGGCCGCGGTGGAGGTGCAGAGGCGGCCGACCGAGCAGGCCGCGGTGGAGCTGGACCGCGAGACGACCGGCTGGCCGACCAGCTGGCTAGAGGGAATACCACGGCGCCTGTGGGAAGACCAAGGCCCGCAACCATGGGCCTCTTGGCTGGGCGAACAGCCTGGATATAGCTAGCGGGCCTAGAGATTCGCGGCCCCCACAGTCGTCGCGTGCGAAGAACTACGGGCCACTGTGTGGGTCGCGTGCGCCTGGCAGAACCGGCCGGCCGGGCAGAAAAGAGGCAGCGGCGCCGGGAAAACTAGACCAGTCCACAGCGCTGGATTGGCTGACCCCCCAATGGGGTCGGACCCGCCGAACCGGGTTAGGCCGACCTACGAGCCCATTGGGTTTGACGGGTCGCGCTCGTCTTCGCATAAATGCGAATAACTTCAAGACCGCACGTCCGATCGATGTGCCGTCTGCGGTACTGGGACACTTGCGATGAGGAAGTACTTTTGAGATACTCTAAGTGAGTTATGGAAAAATTTGGAAAATGTTCGGGTTTGGTTCAAGCGTAAATCCAACCGGTCCCTTGGAACGAAAATGCAAATAACTCTCAGACCGGGTGTCCAATTGATGTGTCGTCTGTCGTGTTGGGTTCCATTTGATGAGATAAAACTACATGATACATCATATCCGGACTTTATGATATATTATATATCGACACTTTGCTTGAGGATCGGGCCCTCCTGGAATCGAGCAAGCTGTGTGCGGGAACCCTAGAGTTGGATGTGATGACTACGGTACTGGAATCTTACCTGGGTTCGACAGTGATGATTACTAAACCAGAATCCTCTGTGGATTTGATAGCGATGACTACTGTACCATGATCCTCCATGGGTCTGACAATTTTGACTTCTATTCCTGTATCCTATGTGGTTCTGATAGAGTAGCTCGTCCTGTATCTTGTGTGGGTCTGATAGCTTAGCTGGTCCTGTATCATGTGTGGGTGAGATAGCATTGATGAATCAGTGACAACATCTGATCATCTCTATCACTCTACGAATGATTTATACCTATGTGAGCTAAGTCATGTCTTCCAATCATAATCATCGATGTGATTCACATTATTTCCTTTGTGGACAGGGTTGTGTAAGGGCTCAAGAGTTAGAGACGGACTGTGACTGGTAACTTAAGTATATGTATGGGCATATATCTAAGTAGGGTTGTTTGATACTTCATTAAAGTATCTTTCTACTGTGGTTTCTCCTTTTTGGAATCTCGGAGACCATTGCGGGTCTCAAGATCCTCTACTGAGTACTATTATACTCACCCCTAGATGGGCTTTGCCCGCACCTTATTGTGCTTTATGCAGACGTCGGATAGTAGTGATCGAGGCTGATGGTAATAGATTGAGCATTCTAGGATCTGTACTAGACGAGATATACAGTAGGGACGAGTTGTTCGAGTTTTGTACTTACCCTTTAGGTAAGATTCCCCGGTGGATGATGCAGGAGTTTTTTTTCCTTTTTACTTATACTAGTTAGACTATCTGGTTTGATGTTTTTGGAGTATGTTGACTGGTGTTGGGGCCACATCATTCCAATAGGGATCCCTTTCTACTAGAGATTAAACCATACGATGTCATCCCTTACATTGAATGGTTTTTTTCAATTCATGATTTCATCGAATGCTTGTGGAGGAGAGTTGTGTTTTTAGACATGGATGGCTTGTGTGTAGCTTTTGTTTTTGGGAGGAGATTTCTTGTGGATAGTCAGTGTGTGGAGACTCTTCTTTTATTATTTTCCAAGATATTAGTTGAATTGGTGGATGCTAAGATGGTGGAGGTTCTGAGAGTTATTAGGTATTTCATGGATGTTTTTTCCACAGAAGATTTCACTCTACCCCCTAGGCATGTTGTTGAGTTTAGGGTATACTTACAGCCCTATTCTAGTCCAGTTTTGATGGATCCCTATAGAACTAAACCCTCATACTTGTGGGATTTCTGTATCCATATTGAGGATCTAATTAATATGTTATTTATCTTTCCTATTGTTAAATAGTGGGGTGCCCCAGTATTATTTGCAAACAGGGAAGATGGTTTTCTGAGGCCGTGCACAAACTACAAGAGTTTGAATTAGGTGATAGTCAAGAAATGTTACCCTCTCCCTAGGATAAACAATCATTCTGACTAGCTGAGTGGATCATGATGATTTACAAGTATCGATCAATAGTATGGGTATCAACAGTTGGGTGTGAAGTAGGGTGACATCAGGAAGACTACTTTTTGGTATAGGTATGGGTACTTTGAGTTTGTAGTTATATCATTTGGTGTTACCAATGGACCAACTATGTTCATGGTACATATGAACACCATGTTTATTGAGTTCATAGACCATTATATCTTTGTTTTCATTGATTACCCTATGATCTACATGAAGTTATTATAGAATCATACCGAGCATATCAAGACTATCTTGATGATTCTTGAACTACACCAGCTCAATGGAAAGTTATCCACATGCATTATTTGGACATAGGAGGTCCACATACTTGGATACATGGTGTCTTAGTAGGGGGTAACATTAGACCCATCAATGGTCGAGTAATGTTTTTCTTAGGAAACACCCATGAACATGGTCGAGGATCATGGTTTCTTTCATCTAGCAGGCTATTACTAGATATTTTTTCCTAATTTCACTCGAGTTGCAATTCTATTGACGGAATTGACCAAGAAGGACTAGGATTATTTGGGGGGAAACCAATGTCTGGAAGCTTTCATATATCTATTGGGGATGATATTCAATGACTTAGTGATCTTGTAACTTGATGGCGATGTAATGTTTGAGTTGTTTTGAGATGCATCCCATTTGGACATGGGGTGTGTGCTCATGCAGCTTTGGGGAGTGATCTATTATAGTTCTAGCTAGTTATGTTCCCATAAACATAACTATGTCACCCATTATATTTAGAATGATGTGGTTGTGTTTTTGATGATGTTATAGAATAATTTTCTCATTGAGGAGGACATTGGGGTCTTCACTGAAAAAAAGTGCTTATGGTTAATTATTTTCTAGAGAGATTTGAAATTTTGAAAGTGGATGTGGTTGGATTTTATCAACAATTATGAAATTGATATCTATTAGACCTCAGTAATGGAGAACATCAAAGATGATGCCTTCAGTAGGAATTCATAGAGATAGGTAGTCCAGGAATCTATATATGGTTGGAAGATTATGGAAGAGATGGCCCCCTTGTTTAAGGATGCAGGGGTGGATGTTGGAAGAGGATTCATGTTTTGTATGATAGTGTAGTTGTCTATGATGAAACATGTGGAGTAATATTAGTGAGGTGATTCACAAAAAAAAAAGTGATGCTTGATCACGTTGACAAGGGTGATTCACTAGAGGGATGTTGTAAATATGGTCAAAATCATCTGATTATCCATGAGAGTCAATCTCTTCTAGTTCTAGTGCACAAGGGAGTTCTGCTAGAGTTTAATAGATCACCTTTAACATTAAACCAACAAGATTCCAAGATTTATCATGGAATGAGGTAGTTGATTTGGTGGCCCATAATGAGGTGAAAAATAAAAATGTTTATGGTGAAGTGCATATTGTTCCTGAAAGTGAAGGATGATCATATAGTTCCCCATGGTTGGTTGCAGCCCTAAGATGTCCCTGAGTATAAGTGGGGTGAAATAATGATGGATATTTTCTTAGGAATTCTCATGGATCAGGGAGGATATGAAGCTATCTTGGTATTAGTGGATTAGCTGACGAGATCATCTCACTTCATAGTATTTAAGGAGTCTTGTATGGTGGATCCCTTGGCCCAACAGTACATGGATGAGTCCGTGTGGTTTCATGTAGTTCTAAGATATATTTTCTCAGACTGGAACACACATTAATCCTCATGATCCTAGAGGGGATTGTAGAAATCCAATGGAACCTTGTTTCACCTCAACATGACCTTCTACACTCAAAAAAAAATTGACAGATAGAGTGGACCATCCAAATGTTTTAAGACACTCTATGAGCATGTATCTTACTTTTTGGTGGGTCTTGGTTGTGATACATTCCCTTGTTTGAGTTCTCTTTTAATAAGGGATATCAATCAACCATTAACCATGCTCAATTTGAATCCTTTTATGGGATACAGTGTCGTTCTCTTATATGAAGGATAGAGGTTTGGGAGACAGCTATTCTTGGTCCGAATATAGTGTAGAGAAAGGAATAGAATGTTCAGCTTGGGAGTGAGAGGAAGAAGCATCTCCTGGTCGGTAGAAGTCGTATGCTGATTTCAAGAGGATACCATGGTAATTTGAGGTGGGATACCATGTTTTCATGAAGTTTTCACCTCAACATGGGTAGTGGATGTTCAGTAGAGGGTGTATGATTTTTTCATGGTGAATTGAAACTTTCTGAGTGTTGGAACATGCTAGTGAGGTGTCAAATAAGTTGTATTTCCTACCACTGTTAGAGAGGATCCACAATGTCTTTCACATATACCAAATTCGTTGGTGTCATTGAGAATCAAAAGTGTTTTGGATTCCAAAATTCATTGTTAACTCATCGTTATTCATCATGGTTCTTAGATATAGTCTTATTTCTCTCCCAAAAAAACATAGATCTGTTATATGGTGGATATATTCATTATCCATGATGGAAATATTTATGTTTTATCATTTAATTTATTTAATGAAACTATATCTGATAATGGATCTATAGTTTTATTTCTTCATTCTTTGTTATTTACGTCCATTGTGTGGTAGGTGTCTTTCCTCAAATATCAACATGACATAGTTAAAGAATCCAAACATTTTAATAAATTATTTGAAAAAAATAGCTGTGAAATATTTATTATTATTATTAATGGAAACCCATTGTGGATATTGATTTGTAATTCTTTATAAAGTAATGCTTTTGGAAAACCCATTTTGTTTACAATTTTTATATAATGATATTAAAATTTGATTCCATTTTGACTCATGAATTGTGTCTTTTATACTGATTTAAGAAATAATAATGTATAATGTTTAATTATTTGTAATAGATATTCAGAATATATTATTTTCATTAATAAATTTGAGTCTTACATGACATAGTTGAAGGGTCGGGCTCTATTAGGGAATATGCTTTTGTTCTATCCTTGATGACATTGTTGATCTAGAAGAGGCTACTCTTGTGTAAAAAATATTCACCTAGTGATGCATGGTGTGTGTGAGGAGACATTGTTATGGGTGCACCATATCAATTGATAAATGGATTCATTGTAATTTATTATAAATTTATATGAAAACTTATTTTTGAATTTGATATAAACTATTTCTACTACATAAAACTATTTGAAAATTGTTCTAATAAGTTCAGTTCCGTCGGAATGAGTTGGGAAGTCACTGTGAAAATACTTCTCATTTAATTACACCCCTAATTGATAAGTGTTGTAAACATTAGATATAATATATGGATTTATAGGTAACTAAAATTGACACAAATTCTGTAGTGATGTTTCTTGATAAAGTGGGTTTGACATGTGGAGCTAGATCATGGAGTAGGTTGGGTGTTGGTTGTTGATTTCTATTGGGTGATTTTATTTTTGTGGCCTTTTAATCCTCTTAGGGTATTATTTTATTTTCTTCTTGTACTCTGACATGGTTTGTTGTATTTTTATGTTTTGAGTTATATTTTTACTCATACATGATTTAATGGTTTGGTTGTTTATTGATATGTTTTTCATATGTTTTAACTTTCGATGGAAAAAATGTCCCCAAAAAGTATCTTCAACCCCTTGAATTTATTTTCAGCATTCATTTTCATATGGTTCTCACAAAACTCCATGTATAACATGCTTCAATTCTCAAGAAATATACCATGGGTGGGATTTTAATAATCATGAAATAACATATTCGGACCTTGACATAAAAAAATATGTCATCCACGTTTGATAAAATATTATTTTAATAACAATGGTATTAATATTATTAGTCATGATTTGTGTTGGGAAGTGATTTAATTTTTTTTGTAGTGAAAATATTTGTGTTGAACATTATTATTAGAATCCTATTAAATATAGTTTAAATGTTGATGATGGTTGAATTTTGGAAAGATTTGTAGTGATATTTTTTGAAGCCTTAAAATTGAAATAACTAATCAATTATATCCTAATGAGATCGAATCAATATTTTTAAGTTCTAGTTATAGTGAACTGTAAAAGGTAAGAATCAATGAAATATACTAGGGGGGTCTTCTAAGAAGGAGGTTTCACCTAAAAAATAGGTTATAGAGTATATGGCCCAATAAATTTTATTGGATTTTCCTGCAGTGAAAAAGGGTCATATGAATGATGAACATCAATAATTGGATCATTTGTATTAGTTCCATAAGAATAATCATGCCATCAATAAGGAGGAATCTAATCCCTATAAGCAGAAGTCTAGTAGATTTAGACGAATTGAACATTAATTTCCTTTTGAAAATAGCATATCTGAATGTAATGTTAGAAATATATATTTTTTATGATTTGGAATGACAGTGGTGGGATTTAGTACATGATGTTAAATTAGACAACGGTAAATAAAATTTTAATTTTTATGAATTTTTTGACAAATAATTATATCCTCACAACATTCATATTACCTTAACTACAACATTAATCATTTTGATGAAATAGAATATCATATTAATATAGCATAAACCAAACATTATGTATTTCTTCAGCCTTTTCCAAGATACAACTAAATGTTCCTCATTAAATGAACGCATTTTTAAGTCTAGATTATGAAAAAATTGATTATCAACTATTTTCAGGCATCATGTAGTGGATTAAATAGAGTGTGAAAATTTATAGGATATAACAGAATGATATATCTCTTAAAATATTTTTTGGGGATCATTTTTATTTCTATGGGAATTAGTGGGAACATAATTATTGTAATAATAGGAAGAGGAAAACCAGCTTCTAGAGTAGTGTGACACCTCATAATTGGATAATGAGAACAGTAAAAATTCCTAAAATATCTAAAATTAAACAAACATGTTTTCAATTTTTTTATTTTTCCATATGAATTGAAGTTGTGTGACACCACCAAGAGCATGTAACAATTATAACTATATGGGACATCATAATAACTATTTTCACAACTCTCAATGGGTGTGAGATAAGGACACATCTCATCTTTTTAAGCTATCTTATTATTTTATGAGATCAGTATAAAAGAATATTTCACATCATCCATATAGAGTGATCTAATGAGGATTGTTGAATACCTTAACTCTTCAACTATTGTAATCTCAAAAGGGTATTACAGAGAAAAATTTATAATGTAATAAACTCTCTAGAGTTGAGAAACTTATTGTGGAAAATATTTCCTTTCTTTTGACACTGAATGTTATAATTATTTTTATTTCTACCATAATTAAATATTTTTTATGTTTTGGGCATGTTCCACTCAATTATTACTTCCAATGTTGTTGAATATGTCGGTACACATGAAGACATGATGACTTCTCTATTGAAACATAAAAATAATCCATGATAATGAGAATGTAGATATTTTTTAATTAAGCCTTATTCAATAAATATTAATAGGTTTTAATGACATTGGAATTTATCATTTTCAAAGGGGATGAGTCAGACATGATTTTGTGTTTGATTTTATTACACATTTGAATTCCAATATCAACTGTTATTCTTAAACAGTCAGTTTATGGTAATTGGATGGTCTTGAACATTTCTTTAGAGTGGATTGGGATGTAAAAGAATTTTGATCATTAATTTTTCCACTTTTATATAGAACTATCTCATATCAGCTAGAAACATTGAATTTGGAATCTATAAATGATATTAAGAATAGATATTGCCTAACTGTTGTTAACTAATTTTCTATTTCTTAACTGAAATAACCATGAGATTTGCAATGAAATAATATGTGGGGTTTATTATTAATATATTAAAATATACCATTAATTCTCACTTAATTATTATGATATTTGAATAAAATAATTAATTGAATAAAAATCTCAATTAGAATAGTTTGAATGAATTTTGTTTATTCTTCAATGCACAACTCCTTATAGAGAACCTAATATGTTTGTGTAAATAGAAGATATAACTATTAATTTTTTTCTATTTTATCATAATATTTACAATGTCGTGATAAATAAATTGTATATTATTCCATACATTTATTATACAATTCATCACATTTGGTAGACTGGTGCATCTGGAAAAGTTTCATTAATTTTGGGTTTCACTGATGGAGAGTTCAAAATAAGGATATTCTAAAGAAGTTTTTGAGATGTAGATATGGCCCTTACATGAACCTGGTTATGGATTTTGGTATTATGAATACACCAACCATATTTATTAATTTTTGTTAGTCAAATATTTCATTATTATTTGGATATCCTATTGGTGGTGTTTTTTGGTGATATACTACTATATTTTAGGTCAAAAATGTATCATGAGTAACATAATGGTGTAGTGTTGGGTATCATGTGAGATAATTATTTGAATGAATAGTTAAAAAGTGTGATATTTGGATATAAGATTTATATTTCATTATCTATGTTATTCCAGAAAATTTAATTTATGTGGATCCTAAAATGATTGATGATGTTATCTCTTGTCAAATTGATTTCAATTTCATTTAAATACATTGATTATAATCAGTAATGGGACACAACATTATTTTTTATTTTATTTTCCATGTTTGGGACAACTAGTTATTACTTCAATAGGGAAAGGAATTCATTTTTATTAGAATAATGATTTCCAAAAACCGTTCCATGAACAAAAGGATAAACAAAAACTATCTCAAATCCTTATGATTCTAGTGTCGAGAAAGAAATATGTAGTATATTGTAGTGAATTATGATATGGTTTAGGTTGTGTTCCATTCCTGGGAAATCATATTGTTTTATATGGTTCATGAAACCTATGATTACATGACATAACTACCAAACAATATATTTTTATTTTGATGCAATGATCCAATATTTAATATGTGGGTTTATTATATCTTTTATTATAAATTCATAGAGTTTAGATATCTTTTGATTTTAAAAAAACATTTTTTCAAGAAAATAGTTTTCAATTTATGTAAGCACCAATGGATGGAATGTCTATATGTATATAAATAAAAATAATCAATAAACTAGGTAAAGGGAACTATATAGTGGATGAATTGATTAGAAATTAATATAATCATTTAGTTAAAAAAGCATTGGACTAGTGGATACTTATTCAAATCATAGCTAATATGCATCTAGATTTCACAGAAGATGGTGGTGTTTTAGTTTTCATTCATGTTTCATTTTTTCATAATTATGATGATAATGTTAATGATTTCAATACATTCAATTATGATTATTTTACATTGAGGTAAAAATCTACTTAGGGGAGATAATTGGGGCTTGGAAGATAAATGGTAGTTCAGAGTTTCAGATTAGAGATTTTTTGGTCATAACATAAGTTTTTTAGAAACTTTTTCTTAGTCCATACCACCGTTCAATTTTTTAGGTGAAACATGGGTTTTAAAAAATGTACAAATATTTGGAAGAATATTTTTTGGGTTGTCCTGTAATGATTTACAGTGGATTATGTCTTGATATTCTTACCTATATGAAGGTTATGTCATAGAATCATTGAAAAACTATTATATTATAGTCTTTACTAATTCTATTGTGGAAATTTGATTAGATAGATATAGATTTTATAACATTAAAACTAGAGAATATATGGAAAAAATATTTTATATGGGTGGTAGTAGATCAACTAGAATTTTATACTCATTATATACAAATTCAATAGAATAATAAAAGTGGATGACATGTCAAAAATATTTTTTCTCGAAATTGTACATATATATTTTATTCATAATTGTACCCAACCAAGACCCTAGGATCATGACTCATTTTTTTAAATATATACATATAGCCCCATTTCACATCAGACTATTAGTATGGTTTGTCATTCACTTTCATATGGGAATACTGAATGAATAATCTAAATTTTTTATGATACATTTTAGGTCTGTGTGATTGATTTTGATGGAAATTCGAGGGATATAATTCTTTATGTCTTTTTATAATTTAATAACATTTATCAAGAATCAATATATATATATGGATACTTCTGAAACTACTTAAAAGTGTCATTTTCGTTCTTCACATTACTGGTTGATAACTCTTCAGACATTATAATTTATACCCAGACGTATACAATAGACCATATAGAAGGTACAATTGGTTAAAATAAGTATGGAGACCACTCATATTCATCATAAATCATATAAGAATCATCATTGATGATCTATTACAATGGAGGTGAGTGGTTATGTGATATTTAAAATCTATCCAAGGAATGGGAATCATTATTTTGGTAAGTAGGTAAATTTTTTCTCCTTGATATTTAATCCCATTTAAGATACATGACTGTGTTAGTGAGGTAGAATATTTTTGTCTTAGAAAACACAGTTACGTTTAGTAAAAAATGTGTTTCATGTGTCATATATGAGAAGGTATAAACCTAATCTTGACAATGTTATTTTATATGATCACATAGACTTAGTGTTTTATGATATACTTATTTATGTTCTATTACTATTTTTTGGAAAGTTATATAAGTTATTTTGTAAGAAAAGAATTAGTATAGTAAAGTATTTATAAAAACATTATCAAATTTAGTATGAAATATGGGATTATGAAAATAAAATGATAGAGAAATAGACTGAACTTTTCAATGAAATCACATCATTTTTTGGTGATGGAAATAATAATAGTATGAAAAATAAGGAACCCTCTTTTTATTTACATGACCATTTTTAATGTATTTTTAAAATATATAATGATCTGGTCATGTTTAAAATTACCCATTGTCTTTTGGAATGTTAAGGCTTTTCTAGATGTCCATATTTTGTGCATTTTATGTATAAAATGTTCATCACCTTTGGAAAACCATTCCAGGGAAGAAAGTGAGAACATGAAAGATTCTTGGTGGGTAAATGGTTTGTTGAAATCATACTAGTGACTAGTTAAAAATGTGATTCATGAAACATATAGGGAATCGATATTTCTATACTTTTATTCCAACCATGAAAGACAAATGTGTGGAGTTTGTCCTTAAGATAGTAGCACCACCTGGTTAGTGCACTGTTTTCCAAATTTTTCTACAAAACATTGTGTCCAAACCATGTGGTGTAAAGTTATCAACTCTTAAAAAATTGATATAATCTGAATTAATCCTTATCCCCCCCAATAATTCCACAATCCATCATTAACATGAATTTCTTGTTCTCCAATTTCATTATAGAATTTTTACATCAACTCTTCAGTGATTCATTTGTGAATAAATGTGTGTTATAAGAATTTATTCATTTGTAACTAATACTTTTTCATCATTATTCGTGTATCATCCTTTATTATCTCTCTTGGAAACTCATATTTAATCCATGTTGAAGATATTCTTGTTTCTTTATGGGAATCATGATGTTTAAAAAAATATTGATTTAGGTAATAGAGTTCAATGTTCATAACATTAGTTTTTTATTTTTCTTTTTTCTTAACCATTGTCAAGTAATAGGTTTCTCTTTTTTTCTACATGAAATAGATCATATAGTCTAATATTTTAATATATTATTATATTAAATTTTAATAGAAAACTTTTTATGATTCTTGATGGAAACCCATTGTAGTTATAAATTTATGATTTTGGGGAAATGGATTTCTTTCAAAAATCAATGTTTATGTTTTAATGTGTCCAATGATGATTCTAAAATGATTATTATGTTTTGAATCATGTAAAGTATTTTATGGAATTATGTACAGAACTAATTTTTAATAGGAGTAAATTTTTTAATGGATATTTTGGAAACAATTTTGGAGTCTATTCAATTTCATTATATGTGACCCTTTGGAATCGGTGTGTTCAATTGGTTCACATTGTATTGGTCACCTAATGATGACTTGGTGATAAATGAGAGACAACTCATGGGAGTGAATGGTGTAATTGTGTGTGGAAAAATGGTTTTGGGTATTCCAAATAAATTAGAAAATGGTTTTAATGAATTGTTTTTTTCTATCTAGGTTAAACATCATATAGGTTTGATAGAAACTATTTTAAAAACATTAAAAATTTATTTATAAATTATTCTAACATGATTTTTTATAGTCATATGAGTTGGGAGGTCATTGGGTAATTCATATTTTGTTTAAAATCACCCCCTACTTGGAAAATATATATATATATATATATATATTTAAATATAATCTATCGAGACATTGGTAATGTATGTATATATCTGTTGTTTAGTGATGCTTCTTGATATCATGGTCATGTCATGTGGAGTTAGAGTTTTCATTTGGTTTTGTGTTGTTGATTGAGGTTACATAGTAGTTTTTAGAATTGTTGTCTTTTGATTATATTCGAGTATGTACATTGGATGAAAAATTTACCCTCATATAAATTTTGAGTTTTGTTATGTTTTTTAGTTTTATTTTGTACCTAAGAATAATACATAGGTTTGGTTATTTATTTATGATGTTGTTTGGATGTTTTATGTTTATAAGAAAAAACTATTTACTAAATTTCCATGAGGACCTTTATATTAATTTCAATCTATTGTTGTCTTGGAATGACAAATTTTTCCTAATAACACACTAGTCTCCTCTCTATACAATGAGGAGGTTTTATATATTTCAGAAATCATATTTAATATCACAAAAAAGAATTTAATGTCATTTATAAAATGAAAAAAAAATATAATACAATTTCTAAATGACTGTGACATATTATGGTCAAGAAACATTATAGTTTATTTGTTAGTACAGTAAAGGTATTAATCAATCCCTATTATATATAAACATTTGTTACAGGTATTAGTATATCTTTTTGGAATGATATACTCCCATAGTTTTATATAACATGACATCACTATGAAATTCTAATGGATTGGTATGAATCACATATATATTGGATGTTCCTAAGATAGAATATTCTAATAAAAATAATAATCTAAATTATGGAAACCAATAAAATATTATTTGAGTGATATAATAAATAAATAATCAATATTATGACATGGGATACATGCTAAACCTATTTCAAATAAAATGTGTCATTCTATTGTAATATTATCACCTAAAATGATATTTATTACTTACCCATTGAAATGGAAGGAATGAATATAATGAAAAAAAATATAAAAATATATCTTTTACTTATTTACATAAAATTAATTCTTTGGACACCAATTAATTAATATTAAAAAATAAAACATATTGAAAATAAATGAAATATTTTGTAAAAAAATATATAATAGAAGTGAACATGTTTTAACTAAATAAAAAACACTTTTTTAGTGAATTAATTGAATAAAATTTATATATTATATATTTGATACACTACATTAAATTTTACTATTTTTCGAGAACATGGATATGAATAAAGATAATTTTTTTCATAATACTTTTATTTTCCTAAAAAACCAGTTTTTCCAATTTTTTCAAATTGTATTAAAAATATTTTTTGGAAATTCTTTCAAATTAATTTCTCATTATAAATTTTCTTTTCATAAATCATCATATATAAATAATATCAGGTGGATATTTTTTAAATTTTAAGAAAAATTAATTTCATTAATAAATAGTGAAGAATATTAAAATTTCATTGAATACTACCTTTAAATTTAAATTATTAATTAATTTTAAATATATTTTAAATTGTTTTTAAATTATAAATACTTCTCTTAATTATCTAATATTTCCACTTAGTTTATTTTCATAATTTTAATATATAATTTTGATATAAGTTCCTTGTATACATATGATCATTTTCTCACTAAAAACTCTCTTTCTCATCAGGTTTACTGGATTTATTTAAAATTAAAATTTTCTATCTCTACAAATTGAATTATAAAATAATAAATATATATTTAGAATCCTAATTTTTAAATAGATTTGTTTCAAATTATTTTTAATATTTAATGAATAGTAAATTGTGTAAAATTTATTTATTATAGTTAGGGTATTGAATGTTTCTCTAGGGGAGGGAAAAATTAAAATATAATGGTCAAAATGACAAAACAAATTTGTATAAAAACTGATTTATATTCATATTTATACTCTATAATTATAAACAATAATAATTTATTTTTCATGCTATTATCATGTTTAAAACAAGGATGTGTCTTTTTTATTAAATAATTAGATTTGTAGAACTCACCAAACATATAAAGGCCACCCACTATCCTCTTCTATTCACATATTCATAAAAATATACCAATACATACACTAATAATATCCAAAATTTAACCATAACATCCTAAAAGCATTATTATTAGGTTAAATCCATCCTCATAAAGCATTTTTCAAAATACCTAGGAGGTTACCTGACGAAGAGGCAATGTTCAATAATTTTTATTTTATTTCCACTTCCACATCATTCTGTTTTAATTTAAAACATTATAAAATAATAAAATCATAAAATTCTCTATACTAATATTCCATTATGTAAAAATAGTAACCTAAAACCATCCACAGTTCCATCAAAAGGGTTACAAAATCATCAATCATGTGTATGGAGAACTAAAACCTCACGAACTGATGTCATTTGATTTTCCATCACCACCTATTATGGATTTCTATGACAAAGAAATAATGTCTATATATTATATTTATAGTAAAATTATAACTATTAATTAATTATTACATATATAATTTTTTTATTCCATTTATTAGGGAATATAATAATATCCTACAAGTCTATGTAAGATTACAACCTCATGAAGCGATGTGATTCATTATTTCACTAATGCTTCACATGGATGAAAATTAGGAAAAAACTGTCAATAAATTTGATCAAAATGAAATAATTATAAAATTAATGACATATTTATCATTCCTAATATAAATCCTATGATATTTATTCTTAAGCTTTCAGTCATTGAAAATTGATAATTTTGTTTCATGTATGTGTGAAATACCACATTCATCAGCGATGTGACGCTCTCTTTCCCAAACCCCCACAAATGAATGATATGTATAATTATTATTAATTAAATAATATTTTATTCATTATATTATGATAAATATTAAAATATAATATATTAATTACCTTCTATCCAAAATTATTTTTGAAAAATGGAAATGTTACTAATGAGTACATATGGCCCACCATCTCCATGATCAAACATACTTTTTTTCTCAGAAAAATTGTTATTGATTGGTATAAAAATTATAATTTATGAATAAATATGATATTTATTCAAAGATTATTCTAATTTAGTTTATATTATTATGATTTTAAATATAAGACTTAGAATTAGAAATAAAAACATATAAGAAAATAAAATTTTTATATTTATCATTACGTGATTTTAACAAGGAATTAGATATAAATGGGTAACAAATTGTCATAAGTAAAATATATATATATATATATTAATATCTGTAATTATAATTCTTTAAATGATTCAAAATAAACCTATATTTATTATCTATGAGGTTCTAAGTTTTACAATCGATGTTGAGACTTATGGTATGATATTTTAACTACCTCTTCTATTTAACGGAGATATATGCATATTCAGCACTCGCTTATTCTATAAATTTTATATACCTCTCCAAAAAAATTATTATTAAAATAATATTATTGAGGATATTATATTTTTAATTTTATGTCATTTTATATATTGGGTTATGATTAAAAATTTTACAAGACACATAAGGTATTTCAATATCACTTTTTATTTAGGTGACCCACATGCCATATTAGCCAACTTTTTTCCTTTATGTCGTATATATATTATAAATGAATTTATTTTATAATTATAATCCATTAAATAATTGTTACATACATATAAATTTTAGTATATCACATTTATTGGGGTTACTATACAAATCATATCATTTACATATTGGATTTTTGTCTAAATTTGGATTCATTGAGACATATGTCATATTTTATATGAATATTCATATATAGTTCCTTGGAGCTTTAATATCATAAATTTAAATATTATAAATATATTTTATTTTTCATTTATTTTATTTCTTTGTGGATATTATTATACAATAATACCTAATTTGTAATGGTTTTATGATACAGTCTCATATTTGTTTTATAATTTTTTATGTTTGTAGTTACGATGATGAAAACTCTATATACGTCACTCAAGAAATAGTTGAATTTTTTTCCAGTGGTTATTTCATGATATTATAGTTTTTTCATTTTTCACCAGTAATGTACATTATATTTCAAAATAATGTTTTCATGAAAACTCATCATTATTTCTCACTTATGTCAAAGGAACATTTTTCTGTCAAAACGATGTATTATAATAATATTTTCATAGTTCTTTTAAACTTATGAAATTTATTTATTAAATTAATTTTTTCAAAAGTTTTAAATTTTAAAAAACTCCATTTAAATCATCATTTCATTATCAAAACAATTCCCGTATTTATTTTACCAAAAACGTGAAAGGAATATTTTTTTAACTGGAGTGATATGAATTATATTTTATGCCATCATTAAAATTATTTCCATATAACAATACATTATATGATTCAAAGGTTTTTTCCAATGAATATAATATTTAAAAATATTTATCGAATTTTATTAATAAATGATATTTTCTAATAAGAAATATTTTCCTCATTAAATATTCCTAGTTATCTTTTAAAATATTCTTCCATTTACTATGATATCATTTGATGTAATGTATGAATTTTTTAATGTATGAACCACAGATACCATTTTTATTCATTTTCATAATGTGTTGTCAGGAAAAAAATTTAATGAAATCTATTTCACTACCAATGGGTATATCATGATTAAATTCATGTAAACCCCACATTTCCACGGGTTAACTATTGAGAGGCAATAAAATGTTTATGAAAACAATCCCATTCATAAAAATTATTATTTGAAAAAATAATACTTAATATAATTATATTTCATGGCTTTTGATATGATGATTTATTTATCATCTTATGGAACACATATGTTTTATTTTTATTATGTGAGGGTTGATACCAAAATATCCCACCTTTACATAGGGTAATAATGGATAACTCATGTGTATGTATATCATGTATGGTCCTGATTACAAGTTCCAAACGTTATGAGTGAAACTAATTACATGTTCAAAATGTTATCCATGGACCTGATTACATGTGGGGAGGTTTTTGTGTAAACAAGAATACGTGTTCATAATGTAATGAGTGGACATGTCTTTTATGTCCATATTGTTATATATGGATATGGTTTTTGTATATAAGTTTAAATAAATACATTATTTCTTATAATTAAAATATTTTATTAGAAATTCACTACTTATACATATTTTAAATTTTATAAGTTGATGTGAATTTCACAATTACAACTCTTATTCCAATGTTATAGTATCGTGGAATATATTCTATGACTTCTTTATAATTCCTCTCTTATAAAATAAAAATATTTACATAAAGAATAAAGAATAAGATATTATATATATTGGTTATGGTTTTTATATTTTATGGTCATGCTCTCAGTCAATTATGTTCATATTATGATCATGTATCTCACTTTTTCCACTTAATAAATAACTTATCTAACTCTTATATTTCTGTTCCATGGGTTATGAATAACATTTTACATAGTGTAGTCATTTGAAGAGCACTAAATTGGATTATCATTATAATATATTTTAAATATACTTCACTAAATTATATGATTTTGTACATAGCCTTTATTGGAACTAAAATATTATAGTCATTTAGCATGTGTTTCTCTATTGTAGTGAATATTCATCTAAATGGATGTAATATCAATGTATGAGTATCTAGAGACAATATAGTTCTTATTCTAGGATAGTTTTAGTATAACATTTTATACTATGATTAGAAACATATAGGGTGATCCCTTTATATATTTCATAGTATATTCTGAGGCTTTTCTCAAATGACAATTCAATTGATGAGTAAAAATATTTGAAAATGACTAGGTATTTTGGGGAAGAATGTAGGAAGTGTATTCTAATAAATTATAACACTATGTAAAATATACATGTGAATATGGATCTATTATAGAGGTACATATGGGTAAAAACTCTGAAAATTTCACATTGAGATGGAATCTTCTATCACTTAGTGTATAAAAATAGACCTTACTGCAAAATTGGTTTAACACTTCTGTGGCATATTTTTTAAAATTAAAAAACATATTATGAACCATTATAGTGTATTTAAAAAGATAATTACAATTAGTAGAGTATGTTAATATTAAGGTGTCGTGGATATAAAAGAAGGTTCCTTGATTTAGTCCTCCTATAAATTATTTTTTGGGCTATTCATTCTTCTATTATGATAAGTATTTCTCAAAATATGATTTTAGATTTATTCAATAGCGATAACCAAGAGGAAAATGGTTATTCTTAATGGTGACATAGAATTTATAATGAGAATAAAAATGTAATGATTACTGGTGTAAAGGATATTCTGATTTTACATAATAATTTTTCAGGGGACTTATTTAATTATGTTCACAATAACTAGCACACAAACTCACCAAATAAGGGAAGGATAATGATAGTTACGGATTTAGGTAGTGGAGACCGTGTATGAATTAATATTCAATTTAATATGTTTTTATAAGATGGTATTAAGAACTCAGGGTAATACATTATTTTGATTATAATATATTTTCTTATGTGGAAACAAAGGAAACATGTCATATGACTATAAATGAAAAATGAAATGTTTGATTAACATAATAAAAGGGAATAATGGTCTCCCAATGAAATCATTGATTATGATTATTTCAATGGTATAAAGTATTAGAATTATGAAATTAAATGAAATATAGGGAAGTTTCGTGATGGGTATTTATAAAGATGTACATGTAATGGATTTTTTTGTTTAAGATGAAGAGACTAAGAATGACATATGAATAGAAAGAGGTATTAAATAATATGATGACGAATCCATGTTAATTGTATTGGAATAAAGTGGAATAATTTATTTACTAATGTAATATAATTCATGTTTTATTTTATATGAATAATGATATACAATATTATTATTTTAAATAATTTTTTCTTCATGTATTTTTAATAATATTTTAAATGGTATTAATGGACAGGTAATGTAATTTAATAGAAAAGTAATATTTTGATTGATGAAATATAACCCTATATATTTTCTAGATGTTATATTAATTATATTTGGATAAAAGGATGTATGATATGAATAATTATATTGGATAGTAATTATTTCCATAAGAGTTTGTTGAAATGTGGTTTATAATAACAACGATGAATTTTACAACATTTTTTATTTATATACTATATTTAGTAATATGTGTTTTATTCAAGTGATTAGGATTATTTTTTGATTAGAATAATTTTTTATTGAATTTTATGTAATTTTATTTTTTTATGAGAATACATAATGAAAATATTCACATGAATGGAATTGAAAATCAAGAGTTACATTATAATATATGGTGTATTAAATTTTTGTTTATTTTGAGAAATTTATTGACCATCATTATAAATTTTTTATTTTGGAATTGATATAACATTAACCATTTATTTAATTGTTAAATTTGATAATTGAATATATTTTTTTATATTTTTATTTATAAAATTACATTAGGATGACTTATCCATGTTGGATAAATAATGTTATTTTTTTAAATTTTATATAGAAGGAGTGGATTATTATTTTATTATAAATCATGTGATCTTTTACTATTTTGGAAAAAAATATTCTTCGTTTAAAGGAGAAAATGACGAAGTAAAAATTGATCAAATAAAACATACTAATGAAATGGTTCCAATAATAAAAAAAGAAAGGTAGGACCTAGGTATATAGTACCAATTTAAATTATTTATCATATTGTAACTATATCATATAGATTGGTGCTTATACCAAACCTCTATTTTGATCAATACATTTTCCATGATTCTTTCCCTAGAAAGTATGTACATGATCTATCATATAATATATTAATCAATGGTCATACCTGTGGATCATGATATTCTTTATAAGGAATAACTAGTAGAGATTATCGATAGAATATGAAATGTTATAAGAATAATACCAAATACTTGGTCAATGTTTTCTGGGGACCCCACCAGTTAGAGGAAGCTATGTAAGAACTTCAGGATGTAATGATGTAGAAGTATCCACAGTTGTTGGTACCAATGTGCATAAATTTTATGTTGAAGTTAATTTTAATTGGGGTACATGGTAGGACATTGAGATTTTGTGAAATATTATTTTTGAAAAAAAGTTATTCATTTCAGTATTTTTCCTTACAGGAAACACTGATTATAAACAACACATGAAAAAAATATTAAATTATTATTACTTATTTTTTTAGTTGACTCTATTTCATTTTAATTGATGTAGTGAATATGATTAACATAGTTATGAAAATAGATTTTTTACACATGTATATAAAATTAATTTTTTGGTGATAAATAAATTTAAAATTAATAAAACTATTGGAAAATAAAGTAAATAATTTTCTGATAAAATATTTAATGAATTGTTTTCCCTAAATAATTGAGAAAAATAATTTTGGTGAATACCTATAATTAAATGAATATATTATATAGCTAACCAACTATTTAACATAAATCTTATATTTCTTTATATAAAGGGATAACAATATATATCCTATTTTATGCTAAAAACACTATTTGTCAAAAAATAATTTTTATTTCCATTTTGTGAAAATATTTTATTTATTTTCTAAATAATTTTGAAAATTTATTTAAAATAAATATTTTTAATCAACTAATCATGCCAAAATCAGATAAGTGTTACCTTTTAGAAATTCTCTATAAATAATAATTTTTGATCAATATTGAATAATGCAAAATATTGATTGAAAAATAAAATTTCGTTTAAATTATTCAGAAATTTACACATTATTATAATCTTTTTTTTAAATTAAATTTTTTTAAATAATATTTCCATTAATATATTTACATAAATTTGAATAATTTTCATATTAAATTCTAATATAAAAACCTAGTCCACTTTTGATCATATCCTTAGTAAAAACTCCCTTTTTTGTTGTCCCTTTGGGATTAATTTAAAATTATATTATCCCACATATATGAATTTTAATTTTTAATTTTGATTTAAAAAAAAATTAAAAATGAAAATATATTATCTGATATGGTCATCATAAATTTGAACGATAATTAATTATTAAAATTGTAAAATATATATACCACAGTTAAGCTAAAAATTAGTTTACTATGGGGTTAAAATAATAATATAAGGGTTAAATTAACATATTTTATAGTACATTTTTTATATATTTCTATAAAATTATTTTTAAATATCAATAATACTCTATTTTAGAGCCCTTATTAATTTTAAAATCCTGATCCCATAACATTATTTTAAAAAATTAAAAGTGTTTCATTCACCGCATTTATAAATAGCCCTCCTATCATCTCCACTTCCAACCATAAACCATTTTGGTTCAAAGAATCTCAGCACAAATAAATTTAAATAATTATATATATATTGTTAGAAGAAATTTTTGTTGAATAAATCCATCCTGTAAAGGATTTTGGTTCAATCCTAAGCAACTCAATCAAAGAAGAGGGGGTGTTCCAACATTCACAATATATTTCTTCATCCAAATAAATAATTTCCCACAAAGAAATGATTAAATACGAAAATTGTATAAATTTTAAACTAATATGTTTTGTATTTTCATCTCATGACCTAAAACCATCGCAAAATCATCAAATGCGTTGTGAAATCATTATTCATGTAAAGAAAGGTCTACCTATTTGTGAACATATGTCCATAATTTTTCCATTACCACCATTAAGAGTTTAGTATGATGATGTATGTAATATATATATATATTATTTATTACATAATTAAAATATTGGGTCATAATATCATATATAAATATTTATATTCCATTCCATAGGGGACCAGATAACCTCACTGAAGTGTAATAATGATTATCATCTCTTGAAGCGATGTGATTCGTTCTTCAATAACACTTTACATGAATGGTAATGTAGATAAATATAATGAATGAATTTTATACAAATTTTATAATTATTACCTTAATATGATATATATAATTATTTAATGATGATATATAATTGTATTTCATACCATTTTTTTCATTGAGTGATGATGATTGCATTCATGTATGTGTGGACTACCACCTTTACGAAGTGATATGACTCTCTCTTTTCTTCACCACAACACATAGATGATTTAAATAGGAATATATAGAGGAATAATATGAAATTGAGTATATTATATTAATTATGTAAATATAAAATAGTGCATACCTTATATCCTCTAATGATCACCGAAAAATGGAAACATTGCTCATGCGTACATACCTCCTACCATGTCCATGGTATTAACATACTTCATTTTTCAAAATCATATTTTATGATTTCTTATAAAAGTATAAATTAATTATAAATATTATAATTATGAATAGATTATTATTAAATAAAATATTATTCAATTATCCATGTTTCAGAACCAAAGATTAAAAATTGAAACATATACAAAAAACAAAGTATTTATTACCCGAGACATGATTTTAACACAGAATTGGTAATAAACATTAGTAAATTTCCATAATAAAATATTATATAGAATAATATATATAATAATTATTCAATAATAGATTAAAAATAAAAATATATTTATTATACAAGATTATCAAATACTTTCAATAGAAATAGATACATTAGGTAGGGGATTAAATTCTCTTTTATATTTCTGAGATACCTAAGAAAATTCACCACTTGTTTCTTTTTTATGGTGTATATAATTAAATGTTTTAAATATTATATCATGAATATTATCTTTTTAATGATATTAAATGTTCCATTCATTATTATTCTTTATGGGGACATATATTAAAAAATTATCTCTAACGTAGTAATGGATTTTTGTCTCTCTTTCTTACTTCTGTGAGACACATGCCATATTCAACACCTATTAATATTATTTATTGTAGATACAACCAATAAATATATATTTTATCTCTTTTATATAAAATTTCATAGATTTAAATTTCTATTATAGTACCTTTCTTTAATTGTGATTTTGGTTCATAAGTAAGAAAATTTATAATCATTTCTAATATCAATTTTCATTTAATGAGATATATATTATTTATTTCCCCTATCATATGTTATTTTGTGTATATACATATCCATTAATATTTAGTATAATTAATTTATTTCTAATGAGGAAAATTTAGGTTTCATATAATTTATTTTTAATCATGAGGATTATGATTCAATGTTAATAAAAACATAATCATTTTCAGATACAAATCTATTCATTTCTCATGGTTGTTTATATTTATAAATTTTATGATTAAATAATATGATACATATCTAAAGAAATTTATTAATTTTAGTATAATCTAGTTATGTCATGATAATAATTTATTTCCCTTTATTTTCCTCTATATATGTACTCAGTTGTTAAAAATAGTTATTATAATAAAAAAATTTCTTTTATTTATCTCTCCTATCAAAAACCCATTTTTATCCAAAAAAAAATTTCTAAAAATGTTATGAAAAATGTTTTATCTTTTTGAAAATATTTTTATTAAATTAATTTTAACCCATGTTTTTGTTTTTTAAATGGGATTTAAAATAAATCATCGTGTCATTTTA
Organism: Viscum album; assembly: GCA_963277665.1. Classification (NCBI taxonomy): domain Eukaryota; kingdom Viridiplantae; phylum Streptophyta; class Magnoliopsida; order Santalales; family Viscaceae; genus Viscum; species Viscum album. The sequence continues at coordinate 2,031,603,506 of OY728135.1, forward strand.
CAAATTATACACAATTAAATTTTATTGAAATTTTCATAGTAATCATTGAATTCACTTTTAAAACAAGAATTAAATTATAGCCCTCATGACTATTTTTTCATTTAAAATTACACTATATGTTTTAATTTATAATTTAAAATAAAATTATTTGAAAATAGTTTTATCAATTTTTTGTCTCAAAAAATTGTTTTAAAAATAAAATTATTAATTAATGTTCCACCAAATCTTTAAAATTATTCTCAATATAATATGAAATAAATAGGTATAACATCTTTTTCACTTTGTATTTGAAAAAAAAATACTAATTTTATTAATTCTCAAAATGGTTAACCATGAAAATATTTTTATAGAACCAATTTATCTACCATTGGTTATACCATGATAAAATTCTTATGGAACCCACTTTATTTTATATGTGTTATTCTATGTTGAAATGATTAAATGGTTATGAAACTTGTCAATTTTATATATGTTATTGTATCATAAATTTTTATGAACCCCATTTTGTTTCATCAGTTTTAAAATAATTAATTTCTATGATCATTTATCACACATATGTATACTATTCATTTTGTGATTGGTGGGTCCTATATCTCCTTCAAATGCACTGGTTAATTATTGATAACTCATGAGTAAATATGTAATGTGTGATCCTCATAACATGGTCACAATGTCATACATGAACCGTATTATATGTTCATAATGTTATGTTTAAACCTGACTATAGGTTCCCAATGTTATGTGTGAACTTGATTACGTGTTTATCATGATATGTGTGGTCATATATTTCATGTCCATAATGTTATTTGTGGGCCTCCATTCCTGTCAACAAGATTATGTGAGGGTGTTATTTCATATCGCTAACTTTTTGAGGAAACATATCTATATTTACACAATTTTTTATGTTATAATTTGATGTGTATTCCATGATTCCATATATTATAAAAATGTTATTATATCAGGGACCATTTTCATTAATATACTTATGATTTATTTCTTATGAACTTCTAAAAAAATTTAATCATGGAATATTATGATCTTTAATAAAAAGGGTATGTTTCTCAAATGTTTTGTCTGTGATATCATACCCTTTTATTTATATTATGTTTACATATATATATTTTTAACCCTTAATAATCATATAAGCTTACCCTTTCTTATTTTTCCATTCCAAAGGATATGAAAATTTTGATTCAATTAAGGTATGTTTTTGAAGAGTACTATAGGGGAAGATCATTGTTTGTGATATTTATGATCCTTATCCAAATATTGAGATTGTGTATATAACGACCCATACTTTACATACATGGTTGTTACTTTATAATTATAGAATACTTATTACAATATATAACAAAACCATGGTAGGACTGTATAGGTATAGTGTCTTTAGAAACTGGGAAACATAAACAACTGGTTCATAAATCATCTACATTGTCTCCAGCTTATTTCCTCGTATTTAAATTCCCTTTTTGGTATATCCTACTTAATACCCTTTGTTTTGACCTGGGGAAAAGAAAAAATAAAAAAGGGTGAGCTCAAATGCTCAGTAAGGGTAAACAAAAGAAATATCAATCATATCAAATTCAAAAGAACATATCATTATGAATATCTTAACCTGCAAAAGAGATCATAATATCATAACATGGGATAAATCATAGTAATGAAATTTAATCCCAATAATCATAATTTAAAACATGGAACTTTGTGGCATACACACATAATCAAAGAAAACCATTTCATATTAGTCAAGACTCATTGCCAAGACTATCATAGCAGACAAATTCCATTACTGAACCGAGTTCACTCCTCGTTCCAGTCCTTTGTCACTAAACGAGATAAAATGCCCATTCCATCCATGACTATCTCATGAGTTATAAATCTTACCCAATGCATTGGAGGGAGATATAGGTCCCAACCATATCATAATGAAACCATTCTTATGTGTGACACAAAATCATTAATCATACATCATAGCATAACCCATGTAATAAAAATGGGATTCTTAAAAATTGTGACATCTTAAAACAATTCATATAAGATAAAGGACTTCATAAAAATAATTCCATCACAATATAATAAAATCAATGTAATAATAGGGATAGAAACAGAACCCTATTTTATATTAGATGAAAAATAATTTTGATAAAACACTTTAACTCCATTTTTAAAGAAAATATCCTTTCTACTTCAAAAACATTTTTCATTTCTTAACATGTTATAACATTATAAACTAAAAGAATTTAATTAAAAAAATGAAATTTTTTAAAGTAATATTCCTAGAAATAATTTTCTATGTGATCTTAAAAATCCATTCATGCTGTATAACTTAAAAAACACTCTTCTCGTACATTGGATGAAAAAGTCAAAAAGTGCCTCGTACTAAAAATGAAAAAAGATTCATTTCATATCTTTTACTAAAAACTAACCAATGGGTAAAATTGGATTTAAAAAATTTTATGAGGATAGAAATAATATTAAATATTGTGAAAACATGTATGTGTATGGTAAATATGCCCCAGTAAATACTGAAGTATAAGCAATCTCGGATAAAAATTGAGATTGTGAGATTTTCTGTTACCTTAGGTCTGATTTGTTTCATACGTATCCGAACCTCCTATATATTTATTTAAATAAGTTCATTGACTTATTAAATAATCATATTCATTGTTATGATATCATATATGGTCGTATTCTTATCTTCTTATTAGTAATATTTCATTGCTACTTGTTATTCGGGTGTTCATTGCTTTATGTTCTTATGCATGTTTTGTCGAATAAATTCTTATTCTTATTTTTAGGTTATATATACCTCAATTAAAGAATATTATTAGTGTAATATATATCCTATTTATTCATTAAATTCATTTATATAATCATAATTCAATTAAGATCATGTAGAACGAGTCTCATCGCATTGTGGAGACGGTTTTCCGTACGTACGCACGAGCGATGATATCATTCCCATTATCGTGGAATTGTATTGAAGTGTATGTATATTATTTTAGAATAAATATCACTTTACAGTAATCATAAATAGTTATTCTTTACACCATTATACCCATCCAAGTTAGGTGGTGGTGGAAAACAGATTACACCACGGCGTGGAGACGGTATTCCGTACGTACGCACGCGCGGTGATTTGGTTTTCCATAGGATGGATAGAAGGTTAAATAGGGTTGTTTAATATTTATAATAACATATATTTATGTGAGTTATATTTATGTTATAACTTCATAATGAAACAACTAAATAAGAGTTATTAGAAGAAGAAATAAATTTGAAATAATCGGTAACGGATATTACCTCTTCTTCAACATGCCTCATTGAAACCTCCTCTTAAGGCACAAAAATTGGACTTTGAAGAAAACAAGGACCCCTAGAATGTTTCTAGGGAAGTTTATAAGGGAAATGGGCAGGGTTTGGACGTGCTTTAAGGCTCAAAATTGTGTGAGGAGGTGAGGGAGGAGGTTCCCTTTTATAAGGGAGGAGAGGGGCACCATTGGAAAAACTTAAAATGCTATTTTATAATAAAGTCATATTCGGTTTTTAATAAATACAAATTTATTTATTTCGAATATAAGGTAGGGATGAGTCGAAATAGTATCAACCAAGAGGTTTTAGACAAGTTTAGGTCAGTATTTTAACCTTATAATTTAGATTTAACTCTCAGTTAAATAATTTAGCTTTTACTGTGTCTTTTTATTTTCTTACACTATATGGTTAATAATATTTCTATAACATGCCAAAAGAATACCAAGTGTTTCATTATTAATATTAATAACCTTATCTATGTATTTTTGCCGCATCTTATATTTTCTGGAATAATATAACGAGTAATAATATAATATTTGTTTTAAAAACTATTTTACGCCAATTATTACAGTATTTGGTAATTTATTTTTGTGAAAATCATAACAGAATTATTAGTTCTAAAAATGTTATTTAAAAAATAATTACTTTTCCTATTAACCTATAAAATTATTTTAATTTATAAAAGTTTCAAATTAAATTTATTTGGGTATTTATAACATCAATTATGTAAATATTTCATTAATAAAGTAATTACTGCATCATCCTTGTGTTATAAATAAGTTAAATTATTTAATGTCTAAAAATTATAAATAAATAACCATTATGTAGGAAATATTTTTATCTTTATAATGAATTTTTATAGTTTAATTTAGCTAATATATAACCCTGTATTAAAAATGTTTTAGTTATTAAACTTTGATTTTAACTCTTTTAATTCTTCTTTAAATAAAATAATAATAAGTTTCCTAATCTAATCCAAGTGGACCTAAATGGTCATATTTCATTCGTAAGGTTGTTTTTGGTCGAATTAAACTTATCCAATTGAATTAGGACTTGTGTTAGGGTAATAATGATATCATTTTTACCATTAATTACCCTATTTACTTTTAATCGTGGTAAAAAAAGTAAGAAGTTACTATTCACCAAAAATTATTTTTATCTTATTGAACCACATTTTCCAACTTGACATTAATTGTATCTCTTGGATTTTCAATGTTCAACTCACATAAGTGGTAAAATTAAGTTTTCTGTAAATTTTTAAATTCTCCTTGGAAATTGGTAAAAGACGGTGAGAAGTTCAATAAAATTTTTATATATCTAAAATTATTATAAAATGACTCCAATAAATTACATTGAACTTATATAGGTATTATGTATCAATTTTTACCAAAAATACATTTAAATAAAATAAATACTTTTTTAAACAAAAAGTCAGTTTTTAAACAGTAACCCAGTGTTTTCACTATTCATCAAAAATTGAAAATTTTCAGAAAAATACCAAAATTCACCCTAGGCTAATTTCGAAATTCCAAATCCAAAAATGAAATCCATTTTTAATGATAAAATTTCAAAAATTGGGTATTAAAATTCATAACGGCTAGTTTATATAATATTTTAATAACATATCATTGTTTAGTGAAACTTGGTATTGCGTACAACACAAGCTATTGAAGAAGGTTACTCTTTCGTGTAATACAAGACAAGACAGTGTTGTGTGTAGTGAAATATTCTTTTGGTGATTTATATAACATAAAAACAAAATATTTCTCATAAATTCTCTCGTGATACATTCTACCACCCTTAAAATGAATTTTGCCCTCGAAATTCGTCACTTTGTAACAAATAGATGAGGATACCTCTCCCTTATCATATCCTCAAGCTCCCATATAGATTCTTTTAATTGGTGGTTCTACCATAAAACTTTCACCAAGCGAGTGGTCTTGTTTCATAGGACATTTTTGCTACGATCCAGAATCTCTATCGGCTGTTCTTCATAAGAACGATCTTGCTTCATTGGTACAACATCTGAGTTGAGTACATGTGAAGGATCAAGTTTTTACTTTCTCAGGATAGATACATGGAACAAATTGTGAACTTGAGAGAGATTCGGTGGAAGCACCACTCGGTAAGCTATCTTCCCAACACGATCCAGTATTTCGAAAGGACCAATATACCTAGACCTCCGCTTTCCCTTCCTTACAAATCTCATTACTCTTTTCCAAGGAGATATTCGTAAGAATACTTTATCACCCACTTCAATCTTGAGGTTTTTTCTTCAGTTGTCGGCATAACTTTTTTGTTGGCTCTGAGCTGCTCTTATGTGTTGTTGAATAGATCGTACCTTTTCTACCATCTCATCAACAAGATTAGGTCCTAATAGCTTTCTTTCCCCAACATCAACCCAGCAAGTTGGAGTCTTACATTTATTTCCATATAGATCTTCATAAGGAGACATCTGAATACTGGAGTGAAAGCTATTATTATAAGAAAATTTCACCAAAGGTAGGTTTTGATCCCAACCACCTTTGAAATCCATAGAGCAAGCTCTAACATGTCTTCTAGAGTTTGAATTCTCCTCCCAGACTGACCGTCTGTGTGAGGATGATAAACAGTGCTGAAACATAACTCTGTATCTAGAGTATGTTGAAGACTTCTCCAAAACTTCAAGGTAAACCTCGGATCCCGATCAGATATAATGGAAAGTGGTACTCCATTCAATCTTACCACTTCCGTTACATATATCTTGTCAAGCTGATCAAGAGAAAAATCTTCTCTAATAGCAATGAAGTGTGCCAACTTCGTAAGATGATCAGTTATAACCAAGATAACATTATTTCCTTTGTATGTTTTAGTATGTCTTGTGACAAAGTCCATAGTGATGTTTTCCCATTTCCATTCGAGTATGGATAATGGTTGTAACATCCCCTTAGTCTTCTGCCTCTCAGCTTTAACTTGCTGACAAACCAAGAATCGAGAGACATATTCAACAACATCTCTTTTCATGTCATCCCACTAGAAGTACTCTTTTAGGTCCCTATACATCATCTTGCTTCCAGGATGAATAATGAATGAAGAACTATGAGCTTCATCCAGCATCTCCTTCTTTAATTCTGAGATGGGAGGAACACAAACCCAATTCCTGAACCTATTATCCTGTCACAATCAAGGTTGAATTTAGGAACATTTCTCACCTTCTTTTGTAACTCTACATCTTATTTTTTTGCCTCTTTAATCATCACATGTATAGATGGTTGAATATTCATTTGAGAAATATAAGAATCTTCCCCTTCCATTATAATTCCAATATTTTTTTCTTTTGTAAATCCATAAATATTGGATCTTTTGTGATCCTCATCATGGATAAGCTAGCATGGTCTTATCGACTTAATGCATTTTCCACCTTGTTTGCCTTCCTAGGGTGATAATAATTGAGCAGTCTTAGTCCTTAATCAACTCCAAACATCTTCTTTGGCGCATATTCAGCACCTTTTATGTGAAAATAGAATTTGAACTTTTATGATCAGTATAAATATCACACCTTTCACCATAAAGATAATCCCTCCATATATTTCATGCAAAGATTACCGCAGAAAACATTAAATCATGAGTTGGGTAATTTTTCTCATGGATTTTCAACTGTCGTGAGGAAAAAGCTATCTCCATATCATTTTGAATGAGAACACACCCTAATCCCTTCTTGGATGCATCCCTGTAGATCACAAACCTTTCTCCACTACAAGGTAGTGTGAGCACAGGTGCACTGGATAACCTTCTTTTTAAGTCCTTGAAATTCTCATCACACTCCTCCGTCCAAATGAACATAACTCCTTTTCGAGTCAACTTCGTGAGTGGATTCGATAATCGTGAAAAATCATTCACAAAACGTCGATAATATCCATCCAATCCAAGAAAACTTCAGATCTCAGTAACTATTGTTGGTCTCGACAATCATTCGATAACCTCTGTTTTTGATGAATCCACATATATCCCCTCTTTTGAGATTATGTGACCCAAAAACGAAACTTTTTGAAGCCAAAATTCACACTTGGTAAATTTGGAAAAAAATATTCTCCTTTATTAGGGTCTTTAATACAATTCTCAATTGATCTACATGATCTTCCTTGCTCTTTGAATATACAAGAATATAGTCTATAACGACTTCCACAAACTGATCAAGATAGTCTCTAAAGACTCTATTCATCAAATCCATGAAGATAACAAGGGAATTAGTAAGACAAAATGGAATCACTATAAATTCATAGTTTCCATACCTTGTACAGAAATCCATCATTGGTATATCCTTTTTTTGACCCTTAATTGATGATACCCTGAATAAAGATCAATCTTGGAAAAGTATTGAGCTCCATATAGTTGGTCAAGTAAGTCATCAATGTGTGGGAGAGGATATTTTTTCTTGATAGTGATCTTGTTATGTTCTCGATAATCAATGCAGAGTCTCATTGATCCATATTTCTTCTTAACAAACAAAACATGTTCCCCCCAAGGTGATGCACTAGGGAGTATGAATCCCTTATCATGATTCTCTTGGAGTTGCTTCTTCAATTCCTGCAACTCAATTGGGGCCATTCTATAAGGCGTCTTTGAAATGGGCCTAGCACCCAGTATGAGTACTATTGAAAACTCAACTTCACGATTTGGTGGTAGACCTGGAAATTCCTATGGAAATACAACATCAAACTCTCGTACAATGGGTGTATTCTTAATCGTGAGTTTCTCTCCAACCATTTGAGATAAATAACATTCATTTAGTGGAATCAAGACCCATAAGATGGAAGAAATTTCCACTGGAAGGTTGTGTTCATCCTTACATCAATAGACGATCATAGATTGATCTGGAATATGAAATGTGACATCCCTTCTTGGGAAATTGATATGAGCTCCATATAAAGAAAGCCATTCCATGCCAAGAATCAAATCAAATTCCACTATAGGAAGGATCACAGGATTTGAAGGAAGAACTTTCCCAAAAACTTTAATTGGAGAATAATTTTAAACATTTGATGTGACCATTGTGCCATTAAGAGTTCTCACAGCTAACTCAACATCTAACTGCTAAGGTAATACAGCGATACCCTTAGAATTCATCAGAAATAAAAGAGTGGGTAGATCTAGAATCAAATAAAACATTTTCTACTATAGGATGGATGATAATTATACCTTTCACCACTTCGTTATCATACTCTACATCACCGATATAAATTGCATGTGACTTTCATTTGTCTTTGGACTTATGAGTTTGTTGATGTCAATCATCATCATCAACCCTTGGATTAGGGCACTGATTCTCATAATTCCCCATTTATTTTCACATGAAGCATTGAAGTGTAGGAGGTTCATCATGTGTATCCCTTTCTTTGTTCGCATCATTAGTCATCTTCTTCACATTATTTCGACATTCAACTACCTGATGACCTTCTTTTCCACACTTAAAACATTTACTTGTCCATTTAATACAATTACCTCCATGATTCTTTCCACACTTTGAGCATAAGGGAAAACTCATCTTCTTTTTAGTGTGGTCTTTAAATATTCCTTTGATTCCCTTTTTTCTCTTCTTATCAAACCCATATGATTGATGGGTTAATCCAATCTCCATCTCAACATTGAGAGCACAAAGAACAATTTCCTCATAGCTATTGAAGTCCCTTATGGATAACCCACTTCGAAGACTTGGTTTTAATCCACTAAAGAATTGGTCGATTTTACTCTCAGGTTGGATAATAATTATGGAATCGTACCTTGAAAGAGTTGTAAAATTTGCTTCGCAGGTACCAACTGATTCATCATCCTTTTTCTTTAGTTCAAGAAACACTTTCTCCATCATTGTTTGAAGAATACGAGGGAAGCACTTATTGAAAAATTTATTCTTGAACTCATCCCATTCCATGGACTCAATTTCGTCTCTTTGCCTCATATTCATGATATGATTCTACCATTGATCAGCATCACCTTCCATATGATACATAGCTATGATGACTTTTTCATGTTCAGAACATTGTAGAACTGAAAATATCTTTTCAGTGGTATTGATCCATTGTTCAGCTACTAATAGATCAGAAGACCCGCTGAATGAAGGTGGACACTGCCTCATGAAGGATTCAACATAATGTTGCTCCTTCATTTTCTCGTTTGGAAGTCCTGAATGATTTATATCTTGAGAAAGTTGTGTGAGAATGGCTACAAGATTTTTCATTCCATCTCCCATAACGTCTAGTTGCTCAGGGGGACAATCATTCCATTGCCCGTCACATTCAGCATTACCATGGTTCCATCGGGTTCTATCCATTGACTAAAACTAAGAAGCATAGTGTGAGAAACACTAATCATAACAGGAAAACCACATAATCAAGAATAAAATTTTACATTTTAGGTGTTATCATAGATTGTTCATGGCCATTTCGAAAATACTACGATTATGTTCTACGCTTAGACATATCCTTTGGGTTCTTACTAAGGATTTCACATCCTAGTTTCCAAAGGATGATTATACCTTTACACTAATACCAACATTAATGACCCATACTTTACATAAATGGTTATTACTTCATAATTAATGAATACTTAATAAAACATATAACAAAACCATGTTAGGACCGTATAGGTATAGTGTCTTTAGAAACTGGGAAACATAAACAACTATTTCATAAATCAACTACATTGTCTGGCACTTATTTAATCATATTTAGAGTACTTTTGGCATATCCTACTTAATACCCTTATTCCTGACCTGGGGAATAGAAAAAATGAAAAATGGTGAGAACAAATGCTCATTGAGGGTATACAAAAGAAATATCAATCATATCATATTCATAAGAACATAACATTTTGAATATCTTAACATGCAAAAGAGATCATAATATCATAACATGGGATAAATAATAGTAATGAAATGTAATCCCAATAATAATAACATAAAACATGAAACTTTGTGGAATAGACACATAATCATAGAAAACCATTCCATATTAGTCAGCACTCATTGCAAAGACTATCATAGCGGACAAAGTCCATTACTGAACCGAGTTCACTCCTCGTTCCAGTCCCATGTCACTGAACCGGATTAACTTGTCATTCCATCTATGTATATCTCATGAGATATAAATCTTTACCTAATGAATTGGAGGGAGATATATTTCCCACCCTTCTCATAATAAAATCATTCTTATGTGTTCCACAGAATCATAAATCATACGTCATATCATAACCCATGTAATAAAAATGGGATTCTTAAACATTGTGACATCATAAAACAATTCATATAAGATAAAGGAATTCATAAAAATAATTCCACCACAATATAATAAAATAAATCTAATAATAGGGATAGTAACAGAACCCTATATTATCATAGATGGAAAATAATTTTGATAAAACACTTGAACTCTATTTTTGAAGAAAATACCCTTTCTTCTTCAAAATCATTTTTCCTTTCTTAACATGTCATAACATTATAAACTAAAAGAAGTTAATTAAAATTAAACTTGAAAATTTTTAAAGGAATATTCATGAAAATAATGTTTTATGTAATCATAAAAATCCATTCTTGTCGTGTAATTTTAAAAAAACATTCTTCTTCATACTTTGTCCGAAAAAGTCAAAAAGTACCTCGTACTTAAAACGACCAAAGATTCCTTTCATATATTTTAATAAAAATAATCCATTGGGTAAAATTGGATTGAAAAACTTGTAGGATGATATAAATAATATTACTTGTTCAGAAAACATGGATGTGGATGGTAAATATGCCCCAATAAATAACAAGGTATAAGCAGTCTCAGATAAAAATTGAGATTGCGAGATTTTCCTTTACCTTTGGTCCGATTTGCTTCGTATGTATCCGAAACTCATGTATAATGATTTAAATAATGTCATTGACTTATTACAGAATCATATTCATTGTTATGATATCATATATGGTCATATTCTTATCTTCTTATTAGTAATATTTCATTGCTAGTTGTTATTCGGGTGTTCATTGCATTATGTTCTTGTGCATGTTCTGTTGAATAAATTCCTATTATTATTTTTAGGTTATATATACCTTATTTATAGAAAGGTATTAGTGTAATATATATCATATTTATTCATTAAATTCATTTAAATAATCATTATTCAATGATGATCATGTAGAACGAGTCACATCGCATCGTGGAGATGGTAGTCCGTACGTACACACGAGTGATGATATCCTTTTCATGATCGTGGAATTGTATTGAAGTGTATATATATTATTTAAGAAAAAATATCACTTTAAAATAATAATAAATAGTTATTTTTTTCACCATTATACCCGTCCAAGATAGGTGGTGGTGGAAAACAGATTACACCACTGCGTGGAGACGGTATTCCGTACGTACGCACGCGCGGTGATTTCGTTTTCCATAGGATGGATAGAAGGTGAAATAGGGTTGTTTCATACTTATAATAACATATAATTATGTGAGTGATACTGATGTTATTACTTCATAATGAAACAACTAAATAAGACGAAGTGTAAGAAGAAATAAATTTGATAGAATCGGTAATGGATATTACCTCTTCTTCGACACGCCTCTTTGGAACCTCCTCTTAGGACACTAAGATTGGACTTTGAAGAAGAAAAATACCTCTAGTATGTTTCTAGGGAATTTTAGAAGGAAAATTTTCAGGGTTTAGACGATCTTTAAGGCTCAAAATTGTGCGAGGAGGAGAGGGAGGAGGTGACCTTTTATAAGGGAGGAGAGGGTAACTTTTGGAAAAAATTAAAATATTATTTTATAATAAGTCATATTCGTTTTTTAATAGATCCAAATTGATTTATTTAGATGATAAAGTTGGGATGGGTCAATACATCTCAACCAATAGGTTTTATACAAGGTTAGGTTAGTATTTTAACCTTCAAATTTAGATTTAACTCTAAGTTAAATAATTTAACTTTTACTGTGTCCTTTTGTTTTCTTACACTATATAGTTAATAAACATACTATAACAAGACAAAAGAACCCCAAGTGGTTCATTATTAATATATATAACCATATATAATTAATGTTTCTGATAATTAGATTTTTAGGAATAAAATAACAGTTAATAATATAATATTTGTTTTAAAAACTATTTTATGTCAATTATGAGACTATTTGTTAATTGATTTTTGTGAAAATAATAACAGCATGATTAGTTAGAAAAAAGTTTATTAAATCAATAATTACATGTAATATTAACCTATAAAATTATTTTAATTCATAAAAAGTCTCAGTTTATATTTATTTGGGTATTTATAACATCAATTATGTTAATAGTTCATTAATAAGGTAATTACTGCCTCATCTTTGTTTCATAAATAAATTAAATTATTTTAAGTCTAAAAATTATAAATAAAATACCATTATGTAGGAAATATTTTTATCTTTATAATTAATATTTATAGAATAATTTATCTAATCTATAACCCTATATTAAAAAAAATTTAGTTATTAAACTTTGATTTTAACTTTTTTAATTCTTCTTTAAATAAAATAATAATATATGTCCTAATCTAATACAATTGGACCTAAATGGTAATATTTTATTCCTAAGGTTGTTTTTGGATGACTTAAACTTATCTAATAGAATTAGGACATGTGTTAGTGTAATAATAATATAATTTTTACAATTAATTACTCTATTTACTTTTAACTGTGGTAAAAAAAGTAAGAAGTAACTATTCACAAAAAATTATTTTTATCTGTTTGAACCACATTTTACTCCATGACATTAACCATGTCTCTCGGATTTTTGAAATTCCACTCCTAGAAGCGGTAAAATTATGTTTTATGTAAATTTTCAAATTCTCCTAAGAGGTGGGAAAAGGACGGTGAAAAGTTCAATAAAATTTTTATATATCTAAAATTGTTATAAAATAACTCCAATGAATTACATTGAACATATATAGGAATTATGTATCAATTTTGACCTAAAATAAATTTTAATAAAATAAATAGTTATTTAAATGAAAAGTCAGTTTTTAAATAGTAACCTAGTGTATTCACTATTCATCAAAAATTAAATGTTTTCAAAAAAATACAAAAAATTCACCCTAGGATAATTTCGATATTCTGAATCCAAAAATGAAATCCTATTTGAAAGAAAAAATTTCAGAAAGTGGGTATTACTATTCATAACTACTATTTTATATAATATTTTAATAACATACCGTTGTTTATTGAAACTCGGTATTGCATACAACACAAGCTATCAAGGAAGATTGATCTTGCATGTAACACAAGACAAGATAGTGTTCTGTGAGGTAAAATATTCCTTTGTTGATGTATATAACATAAAAACAAAATATTTCTCATAAATTCTCGGGTGTTACAGTGTACCTATTATCCAAAGACACTAAACTGTTATTATCCTCAACTATGGGTTTTTTAAATTTATTGAATATTCATCTAACGAGATAAACTATTGATGTATAAGAAAAATAGGTCACTATATAATTTCTACTCATTTACATCAATATATAGTGAATATAATTTATAAAACACTAGTTGTCACACACTCAATATAAAACACATTATTAGTATCCATATGAAAAAATGGATATATAAAATATTCACCCCTATATTTATAATATTTATAATAGATATTATTTCATCAATCCTAGTATGTGGAATATGATATAACCTAATTGGGGGTGTCATGGTGCCACTCTGAATTATTAATAACAGTCATGGAGTATTATAAAGGGGTAATTTTATTTTTATAAATGAAATATTGGTTTCATTGATATAATCTTAATTTTTTTATATAAAAATTAATCATAAATATAATTTTAATATGAAAAAAAGATTTCTAGACACAATGAAACCATATTATGTTTTTTTAAAATGTTAAATTTATTAAAAAATAAAAATGTATTATAAATTGATGAATATAAAATATTAATTATTATTATAATGGTATATTAAAAAAAATATTTATATATAAAATAAATAAATTTTAAAATTTCCTTGGGAGTTATTATAAATTTTAAAAAAATTAATATGTATTACAAGAATTTATTTTTTTATAAACATGGTTTTGATCATTATAGTTAATATTATCAAATATATAAAAATATTTAGATAAGATTAATATTAACTTCCAAATAATCATATCAATACTATCTAATTGTAAAATTTTCAAATTTTTATGACACGTTTACATTTTTCAATAATTATTAATGATCGAATGAATATAAATTAATTATAATGAAAAACAATAAGTACATTATCTTTTTTGTAAAAAATTAAATCAAGGATTAATTTGAAAAAAGTAATTATTAAAATAATTTATTATAATTTTATATTATAATTTTACAATACTAATAATGAACCATATATAACATAAATGATATTTTATGTTTTGAGAAACAATTATTCATGAACACTACTTAAAACAACTTCATAAATGATATTTTCTAAAGTATTTTGGTTCTTAATCTAATAATATTTTCACAAATACTCTTCCATTGAAAATAAAATTTGATAATCCCATTATAATGGATATGGTTTTCTGTTTTATATTAAGTTATTTTTCAGTTAAAATGTTTTAAAATTTTTAAACCACATGTATTCCTCTTCAATTAAATGAGATCATTTATACAAGTACTCATTACTTTGAATGCATTATATTGAATTTTCTTCCCATTTTCCATATATAAAGCCCTAAAATTGAATTCTGAAGCTTATATGGATATTATCCCATTAATGAAGAAGAAACATCACAATGTAAGGGTTCTCTCCCTCCTTTCCATACATGCACTTCCTATGATATATGACTTTGGATTTACTTTTTATTATGTTATCATATATTAATAATCAACTCGTAATATCCATATGATGAAATATTGTCAATCAACCTCTATAAACTCTAAATAAACCATTGAATAAAAATTTATGTAAACTAATATTATGGTTGAAATTTTCCATTGATCTTTCAAGACATATCCATGTGTTTTGGATAAAAACAATATTTTTATAAAATTTCATTCACCTAGATATAAATATAACTCACTAATTGGATACCGCTATGTAAAAAACCCCATTCCATTAGTTTGTTATTCAATTTTTTTATATGATCGTAAATAAACATGTAATATTCAAAAAATATAGTGTATAATTTTATAGTGACCAGATGCATTTGGTAATGTTTACAACCGATGTAAAACTATGAATAGTGAGTTTCATATTATCCAATGAAAACTGTGTTATGATTACCTTATTATTGATGTAAACATATTTATATAATGTCACATATTATATTTTCATAAAATTCCTCAAATCCAATGATTTTATGAAGTTATCTTTATACTACATTATTATATTTGAGTATGTATGATTTATATATCTTATGTTTTCATGATATTCCTACTAACTCGCATATATTATATATCATTGTGTTATTAATTGATTTTTCCCATATTGGGATTTATATCTCACCCCTTTATCTTGTATACCCCATGGATATTAATTGTATTATTGAAAATTCAGTGGAAACTGGGAGAAAATTATTGTGTTTTAATTAATGATTTTGATTTTTTACATTATGATAATTTTTCCATCTAATATATTTATTAGAAAAGGTCACATTATGTAAAAGAATCATATAATAATCATTTTATTGTCTAAATAATATATATTATAAAATTATTTAGTTATTTCTCACCTTTAGGAAATGCACACATCAATTAGAATATAAGTTTAAAACTACAGTCATAAAAAAATATGTAATTTAGTTATTCTATGATTCATAGAAATTAAATATCCTAGACACTAAGTCATAATAAATATTTAATATTTATAAACACATTAGGTTTAAAACTCCCCTTGATAAATTATATTTCCTACACATTATCATTAATTCCAAAATTATATTTCATCTAATCATTGAATTCACTATTTACGGCTATGTAACACACTTTTGTATCTATCCAATACGACACCTCAATATTTTTCCTCAAATACCACACTTAAAAGACTCATTTGATTATTTAAAATTACACCCTCTTAAATTATAAACATTTCATCATAATTTTTTATATATATTATAATAAATAAAAAATTAGTCATAAAAACATTACATAGAACCCATTATCACAAGAAAATCATTACTGAATTGCCAATGGATCATGATGATGTACAGATATCTGATTAATGGTAGAATAACCCAAACAAAAAAATTACTAAAATATGATCTATATGATCTTGGAATATTCTCAAATAATATTTTAGATTATTGACCATTAGGATGAAATTCCATGTCATGAAATATGTGTTACTAATACAATGTTCTCCAATTAAAATAAAATATATTAAAAAATACGTATATTTTCATCATAATGTTTTATCATTGAATTAGAAAACAATAATTTCTACATAATTAATAATTATAATAAAATATTTAATTTATAAATTCAAAAAATTATATCATTTATTATCACCACTGCCTCAAATAATTATTGCATAAGAGACCTTTATGAAACAGTGGCTACAAATCAAGGGAAAAATATTTATACAGTATCCCATAATTTAATATATATATTCCATGAATATTCTTTATGATTATGAGTATAGTTGAAATGACTATTTTACCCTTAGCATATGATATATGTATATTATTTGAAACATATTATTGCAATCATCATAATCTAAATTCAGTTATATGAATCAAGATATCCTAAATTAAATTTACTACATAAATAGTATATTCACTCTCATGAAGTAGTCATTATATGATCTTGTTCCGTGGAAATGTATAAGTCGCATCCCATAAACTAAAACATCATGGAGGTACATAAGAATATTGAGTATAAATAACCCTCCCCAAAGACATGAATTGTGTATAAAGTAATACATGCACACACACACATATATATATCCACCATAAAACATATGCATCAATGTAGTAACAATTTATCTAATGAACAACATCAAATTAGAAACCTATATTCATAAATACATCATATCCTCACCCTGAACCACACCTCAATATATTTAATCAATATTTAACACAGACCGCACAATTAGGATATGTAGGATATTATAATAATGAAATAATTTTATCCAAATCCATTAATTTTTGGTAATTTGTAAACAAAAACACATCACTATTGTGGATTCATATGAAAAATAGTATTTATGTTACTACGTTGACATAAAAAATGAAATATGTTGTAACATGTATACACATGTAATGTTAAAAAATTACAATTATAAATCATCGTCATAATATTCATTGAATCATTAAAAAGATACTCATAAAACTCAAAATGTTATAAAAATGTTAAAATAAGGCCTCCAAATTTTATATAATGTCTATTATACTATATTATAATATAGACATATCATAATTAAATCATCATTTTTTCTTATTCGATGTGTTCATTTAAAACCATAGATTTTATTCCACTAAAAGTCACAAATTATTACTGAAGAATAATTTCAAAATTTTATATGAAAAAAATATATATAATTTTATCAGTATTTTAATGATGATGGGAAAACCATCCAAAATAGTTTTATGTTTGAAAATAAAAAAGCAATTTCTTATAAATTATTCTTTTATTATATTTTTGTGTTGATCCCAATTTCTGTGACGTGATCCACTTATTTTATACTATAGTACAACTTATAAAACATTCTTATATAATCACCTTGTGTATAAATATTTAGAGAAATTTTATTATTCAATCTAGACATAAAATATTTTTTCCACTTCTTATTAATCAATTTGTGTTGAATAATTTTCCAATATATTGAATTGAAAAATGAAAGGGGAATTCATCATATTATGAATAGAAAATGTGAATATTTATATTTTTCATATTTTTACTAGTGTTTTTTATCTACATATGTAATTATGTTCACAATAAATGAGTTTTTAAACATCACTATAATGTGGCCGTTTTATATATTTATCTGATGGAAGAAACTAGATGAAAACTTTTTATAAGATGCAATTATAAATGTATCATTTTTCATATTTTACACACTAACTATCTAAACATTTCATTATTTATCACAAAACACATTTTTGATTTATCAACTATTATATAAATCAAAAAAAATTATTATAAATAATCTGTATATTTTTTATTTAATTAGATTATTCTTTTCTCTGTAAATAATGAATTGATGACTTAAATTCGTATTTAATAATTATTAAAGAGTATATTTATTTAGATGTAATGATCATTTTTTATCATTAGTGAGATAAAAAAATTCATTCAATGATATGGTTACAATATGTAGGAGATAATTACATATTTGAGGTATATATATTTTCCTTGGGAGTGTTCTGAATATAATTCTTTGGAGATTGGATTTTTTTATTACATTAATTAGAATGTGGAATAATGATCAAAATTTTCATTAAAAATATAGTTTTTTTGTATAAAATAAGGTGTAACATTTGTAATTAGATAGGTGGAATCAATGTTGTTCTTTTTTGACTGAAAATTTCTATTACTGAGTTTGATCGTAGTGACATACTAATTTTATGAGTTTTAATGAAAACGAAATAGGATACACAAATTCATAATGACTTGGTTTCTACTACCCTAACATTGTTCGACTATACTTTGGTTTTAAATCTATTGTCACATGACACAATATTATAGAGTGTAAATATTTACCCATTTAGGAACACATAAATATCCATCAATTAGATGCAAATGAAGAAAAATTACTCATCCATATATTAAATTTTCAATATATATATATATAAGAAAGTTAATTCATAAAAACGATTACTATTCAAAGAGAATCATAATTAATTATATTTTAATGTATTCACAAATAATAAAATATTCACTATACAAATATACTAAAAAAGAAATATAAAATTACATGCCCAATATAATCCATAAGAGTATGGATTATGCAGATATTTCTAGTACCTATTATGTCTTCCTACACTAAAACCTTGGGGATTGTGTAAAAAAGTACATTCAGTAACCCCTAATTAGACAACAAAGAATAAATTATCTATATAAAAAATATGTCATAATTTAAATACAACACGTGAAACAATATAACCGCGGAGAAACCATGTAGGTTTTGATAAAGTACATACATTAAATGGAAACACCAAAATTAAATAACAATTCGATTAATAGGTACATTTACCCATAATAATTATCCACTTTATTTAAATGATGAAAAATTAGTTTCTTTTAAAATAATTTGTCTTACATTGGTAGACAAACATGCTTATTGTTTCTAGATGACTTAATGGTTATATCAAAAAAATCCCCTATACCAAATGATTCTACACCTAGTACCACTACATCACACCTACCAATAAAAATCTAATTTAAAATCAATAGTGAAATGAGGATTCATAATATAGTTAATAATAATTATAATGTTATTAAACTCATGTATTCGATTTTATAAGTTTTATACAATTTGGAGGATCTACATGGCCTACTCCAGAAAAATTGGTAAGTGTATACATTATTATGGATGAGATATCTTTCACATTCTACCATGTAAATTAATGGATGATATAACCAAATAAATTTATCTAATAAAATATATATAGACCCTATCTATTTTTTTTTCATCATCGATCAACCCTATTTCCATACTTGTATAGATTAAACCAATGAACAAAAATGATACTCAATACATAAAATGATAATCAATATTTTATATAATGAATTAAATATAATATCATTTTTGAGAATTTACTTGTTTAATATATTTGTAGAATGATATATATATATATATAAGACATGAGTACCATCCCAAGAATCAAATGAAATATATAACCCACATTATATACATGTTATATGATATAGAATAATAGTTATCTCAAGGAGTAATAATTACATGATAGACTCATCATAGTCAATTGACTGGATCTTCTTTATGGGTCCCTAAAAATATTCTAAAAATGTCTTAAATATTTTATTGGTGTCTCATGTAGTCATTAATGATTATCTATGTATGACATTAGATGTTGAATTTCTCATATTGGAAACATTCTTTTAGATATCCATATAATGAATAAAAAGATAATTAAAATCTAATTTAATTAAATAAATTTCGATGTAACATTAATTTCAAAAGATGTGTTGAAATTAACAAAACATAATTTAGTTATATTGTTATTTTATAGAGACACATATGTAATTGTTAAAAACCTTACATATTAATACAATACAATATAAATAGTCCAAAATAAAATATCAAAAAAACTAGTCCTTTTTTATTAAAATATTAAAAAATTTATAGTTAAAAAATAATGATAGTTTCATAAATCTAATTTAAACAATTTATGGATTGATTAAAAAAATAAAATTCATAATTATTCCAAAAAATAATGTTCCTTTTTTGTAATCAGTATCTTTTAATTACAACATAATTCTGTTAGAAAGTTATCTTTTCATGAGGACCACATCATTTTGTTTCAGATAACTAGTCCCACCACCACTACACCACCTATGGAAATGTTTATTATATTCAGGATTCAATTCTTTATTTTTGACAAATTTATTTTAATGTTGGTATAAAGGAACCACAAATTTCATATGAAAATTGTATATATTTGTGATCCTAGTTTGAATGTTGAAAAACTACTCAATAAATATAATTAATTGACATAAAAATATTTTTTTAATAAATAAAAGAAACAAATAAATTAAATAAACTATTTAAATCATGTCAACTAAACACAAACCTATAACATACATAGGTATAAACTAAAATAAAATGATATTTTAAAATAATTTGTAATAATATCTTTTGTTATTATGTAATGGAATCCATCAAAATGAAAAAACATTGTATGCTACACAAATACTATAATTAATTATGAAAAAAATTACTTAAATAAATATTAAATATTAAACTAAAATAATACCATATCTATCTAATATAAATGTTTAAAATTGTGTTCTTGATAAAAAAATTATAAATGTCAAGGCCTACATCTCCAAAGATTCCCCTTTGGGGATAGTAATGAATAATGTGAGAAAATGACCCCTAAGGACCAGATCCAGTAGGCCCTTGGATGGTGACTAGATTAAGAGTGTACATATATAACAATATGTGAGGAATTACCCATTACATGGAAATAAGATCAGGTGATATGGTGAATAAACCATAAATAAACTCCATGACATGCTATAAACTAATGAAAAACCATCCCAAAATGCTTGTATAAATTAAAAATGATATCTTATGGGCCCTCCCAACAAAGTATACTTATCCAGGGATGAAAATGGATGAGAGAGCTAGAGAACCACAAGTCCCCAGTGGGGCCTAGTATGTCGACTATCACCTCGGGTATAAAAAACCCAGATATGAGGCATTACCCTTCAAGAAGACACATGGAAAAGAGAGACGAAATATATACACCAGAAAAATCACACTCACAATACAATATATATGAAAACCAAATTTTACATATTTAATGTCATGTATGAACTTCTAAAACATAATGGAAAAAATAATGTACCAAATGAAATGTAAAGATAGAAGTGACCATGAAGCCCAAACTGCTCCTACTAAACCCTAATCTAGTAGTAACCAAACAAATATCCAACCCTCTCTGACATGCCTAGAAAAATGTTATACATACATTAGGTGAGTATAACAACATACAAAGTTGGATCCCCCTAAAAACCTCTTGTGAAAAAGGTAATGAATCCATGAAAACGCACATTTAACAAAAACTGAAACTCACTCATCATGTGAACTGGTATACTAAAATCCCAGCATAACCTTGGATTCTCTCACCAAGTAACACTTAAAAGAGAATATAATATACTAAATAATAAAATGAGTACCCCACTACCTCTTCCACACTAGTTTTCTACTTTTCCTTAGAGTCACACGTCATGAGCATCTCTCTCTAAAAATGGTCTCCCACTGAGATCTGGAAAAAATCACTACAACATGCACCTAATGCAACACAAAACCACATCCATATAACCAAAAGTATCCATTTAGGTTCCTAGAGCCATCACAACCCACATAATTTCCATCATACATCAAGTATTATATATCAATCCATCACATCCCATACATCGAGTAAGGATCCTCAAGACCTGACAACCCATACATGTTATACCTGTAGTATTCCTTAGAAACCAGTATCTAAAATAAATTTGTTTGAAATAACCACGTGACATTATAGACCATTAAACAAATATATGGTGAAAACTAACCCCCATTTATAGCATCACAAGTAACTACCATGAGAATAAAACAGGTCCAAATGTGGTACTCATTCATTTATACTCCAACTACGATGTTGGGTAAAACACACCTAGGGCTCAGAAACCCAGGTGTGTTAGTCACCCTAATGGATATGGTGAATTAAAATATGGAAACCAAAAATTATATTATATTATATAGATATAAACCACAAAATGGTAATAAAATATTCTCAGACTAAACTGTATTTAACATCCCTCATACTCTGGTATTCTCCTGAGAAAACAGTATATCATATATGTACAAATCCATTTAAAATGGTACATTATTTTATCATAATCTATTCTAATGTTTGATTTTATATAAATTAATTATTTATTATCTAATTAACTATTAAAAATTTAAATATTCAATTATATGAGATTTACAATACATATCAATTCCCTCCATGAATAAGAAAACAGAGACTGTAATTTCATAGAATTACAACCTCCAGATGGAATCCCAACAAGCTCTGACCCCATGGGTTAACAATTTTATTATTTGTTGAAAACATTACATTATATTTTAATTGGTATTATATTAAACATCTTATGATACCAAACTCAAGGGGCATGACACTATGAGTAGATAAACTACCAGTCGATTCTATTCTACCAATTATTGGAGCGTAGTCTCATCCAACCATTTGATGATCAACAATGAATGATCATGGCATACCCCATGTGTCTTCACCTATCTTGGAAGAAACATAATAAAACATATACCAAAATTAGTGTGTAATGGAGAGATGATAGTTAAACAACCAAGCCATCAACCAGCAAACAAATTCAAGTAGGAATTCAATAGTCATAACAATAGGTATGCCAACTTCAACATGTTCTATCATCTTTGGTGTCCTCCCAAACACCTAAATGCATATCCTTATGTATCTCACCTCCCCATGAGTAAAATTATATCATATAAACTAGGAATCCACCCCCTATTAACCACAACATCCTTATAGGACCAACCATCCCAATATCACATAAAATTACGGCCTCCTCACCCACATTCATCAAAAAACCTTGAGGATCAGCCATCATATGGTCACATCACATCTGTCCATCCATGACCAATAAACCATAATATCTCTTGAGGATCATTTATTCAATTATCATATCACATTCAAGAATCTTTACACGTCAAACCACAAAATCCCTTCTGGCTCACATCATATCACATACAGCAGAATACAAACATAGAAACTGAGCACCTATCCCACAAAACGGCATTCAAAATTTACAAACAAAGGGCTATCACAACTCCAATGAACAATATACTCTTCCTTTATAATAAATAGGTCAACCCATTACCTATAAATTCATTATATTTTATCACACAACTAGTTCCAATTCTAACAATAATTGACATATACTTTATTTACAGGATCCAACTATGTGAAACCTAAGAAACAAGATATCCCAATATATTAATACTTAATTAAAAAATTATTTTAACAAGACATTATTTATTTTATCAACTTGCATCATCAGGATTTATGTTAATTAACCAATTCAAATAAACATGTATACATGCATCTATTGATTTTAATTAAATTAAAACAATAACAACATGTTACATTAAACATGCCTCTTTAATCATTTAGAATATTTATTACCAATTAATTAGGGCTTTAATTTCATTAAAATTTTTCATGTTAAAAAAAGAGAAAAATTCACTACATTGACATCACAATATCTAGAAAATGAAATGGAAACTTGATATCATGGTACAAAAAAAAAATTCATAGTAATCAATATTATTTATTTAATCTATTTCAAGTAATAAATTAGTTTAATTAATTTTTTATACAATATATTAAATCATTCTAACTCAATGATTACCCATAGATAAATATTTTGTAAATTAATACCTTTCCTCAAATGGTGTCTACGTTTTTGGCTTGATAACAAAACTTGTAATGGATCTTCTATCACCCATTTAGAAAAATATATATTCATTAGAGTCTTCTATGGAACAGTTGCACCATGAAAACCAAGATAAAACCCATTTGAATCATAAGAGATCACCCTCCATCATATGGAAAGAATAATGGGAGGAAAAAATCAATCTTTGAAGAAACTAGAGTAAAATTAGGGAAAACACACCATTGATCTACCCGGGACACCGCTAATCAAAGATGGATGATCTATGATCAATTACCCTCAAAGGGGTCTCTTAAATGATGAAGAGGGGGTTTCCAAGTCTCCTAGAATGGGAGATAGATCTCCTCCATTCATAGGGTTAGGTATATCTTTAGTTACAAAAAATGATTAAGACACTAGTAGAATTGAGAATTATATGAATGTTAATCCTTATTCATGTCATGTAATCTTCAGAGTTTGGATTCTGTTGAAAAATTCATAACATATTCATTTTATTTATTTTCCTAACCCAAGTCATTTACAAATCTGAAACCCATTTTTACATTGTGTAATACCTTTACACATTGTGAAATATTCATTAATTCATGTTTCTACAAACCGAACTATTGCAGAAATCCTCCAAAGCCTCCTATAAAAACCTTGGTCTTTGGAAATACGAAAATATTCAATCCATGTGAATCTAGGCCCCTACATTTGATTCCATTGAAAATATTCTCATCCTTGAGAATCCAAAACAAACTTAGTGAAGAAATTGAAAGTGGTAACTCTAACATCCACCATTTGATATAACTCCCAAGGATATTTCCACTATAGGATCTCAACCACCTTACATGGGGGAATAATGAAAAACAACCCATGAACCGCAACGTGCTCTTAAAAACTCTCACAAGTGTGATTCCACTCAAAATAGAGCATCCCACAATAAAAAACAAGATAAACCCATCACCATAAATATTAAATCCATATAACTATGAAATGAATAGAATTATAAGGTAATAACTCAGCACCAAACATATCGGGGTAATGAGTGTGTTTCTATGAATCATGTTCCCAGGTACTATCCTCTATGCCATAGTGTCTCCACCAAGCACAAACAAATGTGATAGCACTCCCATAAAAAATTTCTACTTGTTGTACCAGATCTCTATTGGGCACTCCTCAAAGGTCTTATCATCCTCAAAATCGATCTCCCTCCAATATATGATGTGAGAGTCTTCATGAAGATAATAAGGAAACTAAAAAAACATTAAAGACATCTTCTATCCATATTATCTATGGGGGGAGTTCTATCTGGTCCACTACGGGTCCAATATAAGCTAACACATCGAATGTCCAAAAAAACCGAAGATAGAGCTCAATACCATGAACAAACCTTGACTTCCCAAGACAGAGAGTCACTTTCAAGAAAAAATGATCCCTAGTTTCCAACACCATATATCTCATCCTATTATTGAAATCAGATTAATAATGATCTTATGCTTCTTTTATCATCTTGGAAATCATAAGAACCATATCTAATGTATTATGTACCAGTTTGGTCTCGAAAATTACTGACTTTATGAACCCAATCCAACACAGTGGAGAAAAATAAGGATGGCCATGAAAATATGAAAACATCACCATATATATTGTGGATTGAAATCTGTTATTATAAGAGAACTCTACCATGAGTAGTTGCTTCACCCATGAACCTCCACAATCCGAGACACAAGAGCACATGATGCTTTAACAGTCTAGATGGGTAACTCTATCTAACCGTCAGTATGATGATGAAAATATGTGATATGGAATAGATAAGAAAAAATATATACTGGAGACCTCTAAAAAATCTATAGGTAAATGTGGATCTTGATTAGAAATTATTGTCCACAGGACCCCATGGATTCTTTCCACCTCCTCCAGATATTGTCTCGAAAAAACATCCACTGATATCAACTCTATGATCACTATATAGTGGGATTATTTCCTCAAATAATCCACTAACACCCATATAGTATCATAACCCACCTCAAATGGAGTTAAATCAGTAAAAAAATCCTTCAATATGTCTTGTCACATACACTGATCAAGACTTAATAGCTGGATGAAACCATAGGGATCATGGTGCTTGGCCTTCAACTTATGGTAGACTAAACATTGAGACACAACTATGCAACTGTATGCTTTAAACCATGACACAATGACTTACCCCTCAATGATTGGTAACTATTTTTCTCACCAGGATTTACTACCAAATGAAAACTATGTAATTCTATTATTTCTATCTCTGTAATCTATAATTGAAAAAAGACGTACCTAAAAAACACTCAGAACTTTTCTTAATCAAATTGACCATCAGGGGCCTCATTATAAACAACTTGGTCTCTAATGATCTCTACCTCAAGATCCCCAAACTAGGACTCTCCCATCTATTTCACCACAGATAACTTCAACATCATCTGATAACGAAAATGTTTACCCTTGACATCACCCAGTTCTAGATGTATGTCTAAAAGTTCATCCATAACTCTCCAGAAATCTCTATATTCCTACACTACATCACTACATTTCTTCCTTATCCACCCATAATCCATTAAATTAAACATTCCTAGTGTATATGACATCCCAAAATTATAATACTATAAGAACTCCACCAATCAATGATGGTTCATGTTCATGTCATGATGGGAGAAAACATTACTCAGGATTTTATGATCAGTGATAGACAAAAAATTCTCACTTATGTGGTAAGGTCTTCACCTCTTCAGAGAAAACACTATTTCCTCCAACATGAGTTAAATGTGGGAATTGATATAAACATGGTGATGAACTACTCAGACCCATAAGAAACGACCAATATCTACTGCATCATAACACATCCCAACCCTATACATGAAGTATTATCAAAATCATCAAACTAAACTCCATCTGCTTGGATACAAAGAATAAGAGCACTGAAAAAAAATCTCCTTCAGATACTGAAAAGATTTCTAAAACTGATCAGTCCACTAGAAATACAAATAATCTTTTATTGATGTTATTAGATGATTCGTAACCCAATATAAATCATCTAGACCCTCGTATAATGTCATGCAAGACCATGGAATCATCACATATCTTCCACAATATTGAAGGCATCCCAAGACACAACTACTTATACCATCAATAAAAAACTATAAGTACTCTCTTATATGATACGACATGACCCAAGAAATAGACATCTCAATCCAAAAACTAAAACATCAGTAACTATTCAGAATAATTCTCATAGTGAAGAACACCCAATTCAACACATATATTCTTTGCACGCTTCTCCTTAGATGGGGATTATATAAAGATTTCATTGATGAAAATCACTAAAAACTCAGATATAAAATAATAGAACATGTCATTCATTAACCCCATGAACAATGTTAATGTATTTTTTCACAATGACCAACATCCAAACAAACAGTTAATTAACATGATCACAATGAAAATTAGTCTTCAAAATATCATCATCTTTCTTACACATATGATGACATTCCTATAGAAAATAAATCTTTGAGAGCCAATATGAACCCTTTAGTTTAGAGGATACATTATTAATATATCAAAGAGGAGAGAGGTTCTTCACTATCACTTGTTTCAATTGAAGATAATTGATACACAATCGTAACATACCATCAATCATCTATATGGACAAAATAGTTTCCCTCAAAGGTGACATACTCAGATGACCAAAATCACACCACAAAAAAACAACATGCTTTATAAGCAGCTCTCACAACTCGGATGGTGCCATCCTATATACAGATATTGAGATAGGAGATACATATGGTTGTTTTTCAATCCAGAACATGATTTCTCATCATGGGGGTTAAGATACTAACTCTTCTAGAAAGACATTAGGGTACTCTCCAATGAACTAGGGAAATGACAACAACTAAACCTCTGAAGAATTCTACTTCTTCTCATCCATCACGGATGGAATGTCTGGAACACACCTTTCACCCATCTGAGGGTCTTGATAATGAACAAACACATATATCTCTCTATCATCATCAAAGAATACAACAACTCTCCCTAAGAATTCCATGATATCCTTCACCAAATACAACCAATCCAGGATGAGGATGATTTCATATGGTTATATCCGTAGAAATATAAAATCACCAAAAATAGTGATGTTGAACCAGCACAATATCATAGTCTCTATATACATCAAACGTGTCATATTTTTGTCCAACTAGCATAGTGAAAACCAAGGGAACTGAAACTCACTATACCGCATCTACTAATGAATGGAAAAAGAAAGGTGATATGAAGGACTGTGTTACTCCTGCATCAAATAAGGCAGTCACCCAATTTGACAACAATAACACGGTACATCTAATGATGTCTAGATTTTTCATTGTGAGAAATCATAAAGAATGAAGTTGGTTATGGCCTTCTCCAACGACTTTTTAACCCAACTAATGAACACCTTCATAGATGTTCACTTATCTCCACGTAAGAGAAGTGTCTCAGGAATATCCTCCATCTTACCATACTACTCTCTTCTTGTTCAAAACATGATAAACCTACTACTACTATCGTGGCATTAACTATCATAGGCAAGGAACCTGAAGTGGAACAACTAGCTTATACTACCTACTCAGAATGGATAGAAACGCTTTCCATTGTGGAACTTGTCCTCCATAAAAATGTTTCACCTATTAATTTTATTTAATTTTATTACTCTGATTAATTACACATTCTAAAATCCACTATTAAATTGTTTAAAACTAGCATACATCATGAAATATCTCATATCCCATCTTCTATCAACCGAACAACTCTAGTCATTCTATGAGGCTCTACCCAGAACATGGGTCTTTAAAAACATTCAAGGGGCCATTCCATGAATATTTGGACCTTTACCTGAAACATATAAAAGTCTCAAAATTCAATACCAATATAAAAAAAATCTAAGGCATGGTCACAACAATAGCTCCAAAATCCTGAACTAGAAATGTACAACATGTTGAAAAAACACCTTCTAGAAACCTGGAAAAATTTCTTATATACAAAGTTGAACCAAAAAAAATATTAACATATATATTGACCAAAAACATAATCCTAACTGAGTCTAAAAACTCAAATAGTGCATACAAGATTAATAATATATAATATAAAGCACATCGATTATAATATACCCCACACCACATTCCCACTGATTAGCTGCTCACACATCCTAGTGGAAAACGTCTTATAGCTCCATAATCCACCGAATATATCACATATCATCCCTCCAACACAAACCAAGGCCATCAAAACACATCACATCCCACTAGAACACACATGCGCTATCCCAAAATATCACATCACAAAGAGTCTTTGGACAGAAATACACTGCTCCTCCCACCTACAGACACCTGGGCCATCACAACACATCACATTCTGAAGACACCTGGGAAAAAACAACACATCCCATCCAAAATAAAATTATTATAGAACAATATATATCACACTAAAGACACTTTTGACCATAAATAAAAAATCTCATAAATACACATGAGACACTATCACCTGGAAGAGGAATAAAGGATGAGTGGGTAGCCAGCCATTCATCTGCCCACTAGAATGTTTGGGAAAGACACCACCCAACATGATTATGTGCTGTAGGAATAATGTTCTTTAATATTGTGTGGTGCATACATAAATCCCAAAAACATTCATTATATATATATGTTTAAATTCAAAATCTCATCTCGTGGGTTTATAACAATATCTAACCATATCACTAAATCCACATAATCACTACCCATTTAAATGCATAAAAACCAAAAAAAATTACAATTCATATTTAAATATTTAATACATTTATAGAGTCTCTAGTTTATCAATAATTCAATATTTATAATCAATATTGATTATTATAATTGTTAGTCTTTATAAAACACATTTAATTTAGAAAAAATTTTCCTTTCATTTTTCCAACCAATTTGTTTTGAATAAACACTAACTAGTTAAACAAAAAATCCCAGAATTAATTTAATAATTAAAAATAACCATATGAAATTATTAACAACCCATATTTATTCAATTAGTATTGGGTAGATAAGAAATATCCAACCACACAACATAAGCATAACACCACATCCTAACTGCCTCATACAAATCACTTTTCAGCCACATCAATTTTTACATCCCTGCTACATAGACATACCATTACCATCATAGTCCCTATGTACAACCATATTTCATCCACTTACACCACTATAAAGAAACACATTACTATATAGCTATGTCAAATTACATTATCCCAGTAGAAACAAACCAAATAAATTCCACAAATTACATTATATATCACAATAAAATTGATTCAGGTTTAGAAAACATGGGCTCTTATTTAATTTGTCTTATTTATTTTAGGGTCTAATCATAAAATATTATACGACCTTGGGGCATCTATTTAATTAACTGGATATATGTGTTTAATATGTTTTTTATTTATAATGAAACCATTCAATAAAAAATAATGGATTTCCAAAGTAAGTTGTTGCAGTAAAATCATTCCATAAACAGACATGGTTTTTATCAAGGCATTACACCCATTTGATAACAATATCAAATCAGATCATATTAATCAACAAATCCTGTGAAATCATTATTCACATTCTTGTGCCAATTTAAATTTTATTTAAAATGATTCATTATCCTTTTTAATCTAGTGGGAAACATTTTCACAAGATTTAACAATAATAAATCCATCCTGCATGATGCACATAAAGGGAAATGAAGGGAAAACTAGACTGGAAGGAAGAAGCCTATCACCATCTTGTTGGACCAAAACAGGGGGTGCATGTACTAGAGGAAACTATCTCACTGAAATTGAGATCTCTAATCAGCTACAAAAAAACATTCAATGAATCCCTGGAAAGATTATTTAGAAATATTAGTATCATGGGAAATAAGAAAAAATAAAGGGAGGGAAGGATTCATCCATAGAATGATTATATAAAAAACTAATAGGATTTAAAAATTTATTAGTTGACCATTAAAGGTGTATATTATTTAAACCACATGTTTTAAATGTTTTAATGTTATCATGACTTTTTATAAATTAAGGACATTATTATATACCATTGAAAGTACTTCACATCATAGAATTAAGGCATTTAAAAACACTCATTTTCTTAAAAGATGTCAAAATGTTAAATCTTTAGTTTTTCTAAAAATTGGAAAATTAAGGGAAAATGTCAAACAATTGGAAATGAAATGGTGCCTGAAAAACACACCACCACAAGGATATTCCTTCGGAATGAAATATCACATGAATGAAAAGAATACAGAACGACATGATGCATGAATGATATGCCACCAGAACAACAGGTCTCCAAAAGGACATGCTGCCAGAAAGACATGCCCCCAGAAGAACATGCCACTAGAACAACAGGCCGCAAAAACAATTAGAGGCCAGAATTAAACGCCACAATAATAAAATTCCATTGTAAAATGAAAATTTTGATAAAGTTTTATTACGACATGCATCTAGGATGACACATCACCAGAATGAAACACTGCCACAACTATATGCTTCCAGAATGACATGCCCCAAGAATTACACCACATTGTAAGGAAATGTCCCCAATATTACATGCAGCCAACATGACACACCAACAGGATGACAATACACCAAAACAGTAAGTTGATAGAACGACACACAACTAGAGCAACACACCTGTACAAATAAACACCACTAGAATAAATCACTATTGGAGGACTATAAATTTGGAAAACTATTAGAATAAAAATTTGATTGAACAACACACAATTGGAAGATTGAAAATTTAGAAAACTGTTGGAATAAAAACCATTTTTTAAGGACTCACATCTCCAAAAAAAACAACCCTAAAATTACCTCTCACACATAAAACATCATTTTTTAAAAGTATTGGCCCAAATGGTCTAGACCATTACATCATATATCTACCAAATTTTATCACCCTTAATAATTAAAAAACTCTATGAATAAAAGAAAGGATGGTTTCAAAAAACCATCCCTCGAGATACCCCACAAGGATATCATTACCCATGATAATTCTTCCTTAATAAAAATTTCATTCCCAAACATCCACCCAAAAAATAACAAAACATACTTCCATGAACATAGGAATAAGTAAATTTCACCATCTACACCAGGATATTATCTTATATTGGCTGCACTAACTCGCCCAAATGGGTTTCATCACATCCTAGTAAAATGTGACTTGATTAGTAATCAAGTCTCCTTTTTCC
This sequence comes from Viscum album, assembly GCA_963277665.1. NCBI lineage: Eukaryota > Viridiplantae > Streptophyta > Magnoliopsida > Santalales > Viscaceae > Viscum > Viscum album. The sequence goes on from OY728135.1 coordinate 2,031,636,174, forward strand.
CATTTCGGGACAACATCGAACATCACACAACACACATAACATGAAGGGGAAAACAACATATTTCATATCAATGAGAAATTCTGATCATCACATCAAAATAAAACAAAGAACGGATAACTCAAAAAAAATTGGGTACTGGGCTCTCATCTATTTATTACCCTATTATATACTCCCCTTCAGTACACCATGCCCCAATATCACCAAAACCTGGGGTACAGTTCCTCTCTAATAATCAAAACCTATCTAAAATGAATTTGAATGGTGGTCTGAAAACCCAACCCAAGTGACACCTCTTACACATCTTGCTATTTTTGGAATAATAAATCTATTGAGAAATGATTTGTAAATCTGAACAATACCATAAAACAATCCCTTATGGGAGATAACACCCAATCAAGATCGAGTCTACATAGATGTTCATAACAAACACAACACACAATTATAATAAACAGTTATGGGAAACAAATTCTCTTTAGAAAGTTTTTTATTCTCATATTTAAACAAGTACATGCCTTTTAAAATAACTCTTCATTTAAAATCATATCACTTTTTATTTTAACATATTTTTCTTCCACCTAATATTTTTAAATCCTTTAAATGTTTTAAATAACAATTATTTTCCTTATATTAAAAAAACTATATATTATATTTTATTTTAAAATAATCATTCCACTCATTTCAAATGATTAGAACACAAATCATAAAACATTTAACACCCTTTTCAATTTTTCAATATTTTTCATCAAATCATTATTTCAACTCAAGAACATTTCTTAGAATTTTTTTTTTGTATTTATTAGGTCAATATCAATAGTTTTCATAAATAAAACAATTTATTTTAAAATCAATTGTTATGTGTCTCAAATTTAAAACATGACATGAAATTAAAAAAAACAAAACACAATGTTTTAATAAAACATTTTAACCAGTTAAAATTATTCCAATTTTTTCTAACAAGACAATATTCACAGGGAGTATATAAATGAAATAATGTTTTCTTTCCACTTTCCAAACATCAAAAGAAATCACATCAATGTAATAATAGATACCAAAATTATTCAAATCAATAAAACCCATACACAACACAATGATATTTTCTTCATTGGGAAGCACTTACTCACTAGCATTCTTTTCAAAAAAAATTGAAATATAAAACATATTGATACAGGGAGAGAGTTATCTGATGTTCATTTGTTTGAGGATATCACATGTGACATAAATATATGACAAACCCAAAATAATTAGGTATTTGAACATTATCATTAATTATTTATTAAAAACATTTTTGCATGTGAGAAAAGTTTTTCTTCTTTAATTTCAAGATAAACATTTTATATTATTATTAATATTAACTTAATATCCTTTTTATAAGAGGTAAGGGACTACATAAATAAAATCAAATATAAAAAAACAAAACAAAAAAAATCTTAAAATAATGACCACACATCTTTTCCACTCCATGTCAATATCATTGAAAACCACAACCACTGGAAAAAACTTACCTACTTGAAAAATCATCCACTATACATTAATCACTACCAAATCACCTCACAACCTTAAAATCCACACACAAATACATTTTTCACATAAAATAATTCTCTATATAAACATATACACTTACCCAACCAAATATCACTGATATCATAGCACATAAAATCTCCAAACACATAAATGGAAGAATTTCATTTCCTATATCATGATATTATCTATATTATGATGAATTGACTCACCCACACATTTTTAACCAAATAAAAGTATAAAAAATATAGATTAGGTATTAGGTTTCCTCTTAATCATATGATTGGAGTTTTAAATCAAACATCACAGAAGGAATAATAAAAAAGAAAATAAATCATATAAAAAATAGATACCATTATCCATAATCATATTTTGGTGACATTAATTCAACTCGTTATTTATCATAAATAATCATACTCAATACCAAATTAATTAAAAGGTAAATTTTATCAACCATTTATATGTTATTATCCTTTTTATATTGGGTGATCCTAATCAATCATCCCATCCATGGTCTCAAATCCCATGATAATCATTGAGGAAGAAAAGATTCAAACAACCTTTGTTTTTAGTATGATATATCAACACTTCAATATAATGATAACATTGAATCCACATAAAAAAACTCAACATTTCCATGTTATTTCCTATTAGAAAATAATTCCTTTCATTTAAATGTCTCTAACATCCACTTAGGATACTTATATAACAAAATAGATGTTTTACCACACATAATGTTTAACATGTTAAAGAAGGAATTCTAGGTTTTTCTGATCAATAATGAAATATACTTCCAACTTTATATGAGATTTCATTTATTCTAGTATATTGTGTAGAATATAAATACCTCATTATGTAAACAACATGTTTTCATAATCATTAAAGTCAAAAAATATTCCTGACAAAAAAATTAAAATGACACAAGTTTTATTAATATGTTTCATACATTGTCATTCTCAAAAAAAACATTCATTAATAATATTGTGGGCCAAGAAAAAATTATCATGTAAAGAAATACGGATAACATGTTTCTACATACATATGTAAATGTAACATATTAAATATGATACATACTAAAGTATTTCATACTATAATTTTCCTAGTTACCACAAAAATTATTTCAACATTATAAATCCTTCCCATAACAAACTACTCACAACATAACATGTGAGGTAATGTTATTCTAGATATTTAAAACAATTATCAACCATAAAATACAAATTTTAATCATTTCACCAGTTTTTATGTCCTAACTACATACCAAAAATAATTCTTCTTAGTTTCAAAAATTTATAAATAGATGCCAACATATGTTATAGCAGAAAACTTTCTTACAAATCATAGTTATATAAATCAATAGATCAAAATCTGTAAAAAATAACTGGAAATTTATAATTTTCACATTTTTAAATCTAATGGAATTATAAATAGTAAATATTGAATTTTTTCATGTATTTTGGAATTTAAATTTCCCAATACACTTTTTACCATACTATCATAACACATTCTTATAAATAATTACTAATGGAATAAAACACAATATATATTAACATACATAGAAACTAGAATACTTCTAATCATGGTTCCAAAATAAATTATTTTATCATGTTAGTGTGAAATTATCTTTGGTATTACAAGCTTCATAAATGTATTCAAAATTTATCCCATCGTAACAACAAATTACACTATTAAGTCTCGTCTAAAAATTTCAGCCCTTAGGAAAATCAGTTTTCATGTTATATATTTATAAAAAATGATTAAAAATTAAAATAATTAATAATAATTATACAATAAGAAAGGAAAAATTAGATTCAATCATCATGATGGTTTCAAAAAATTGAATATTGTGGTTAAATATAATTTTAATAATTCTATTTAGTGTATATAAATAATTTAATAAAAAATAAATGAATTTAATATGAATAATAGCATTGAATATGTCATAGAAAAACACACAAAAATTTTAATGATTCATTTAACACATTTTAACTTCCTATGATAACCCCAATAATATAAGAACCTAATTAATTATGATTCATATACCTCTCCAAGGTCTCTACCCTACATGAAGTTCCATATCACATGGTCCTTTGGTAAAATCAGAGTACTTGAATTAGATCATGGGCACTAAAATCTAAGGTCCTATCAAGTATTATCTATCCTATGTCACGCACCAAGATCATATGACAATGTTTCACAAAAATCCCATACATTCCTCACTACTCCAACACATGAAGACCATTGTATCTATCAAACTATCCCTAATACCACTTTTTCATGACCCCTCACTCCAAAGATCCCCCCTTGTAGAAGAAATGTTGAAATGGTGATAATGACTCCCTAAGTCCTGCCTTTAGTAGGCCCCAAGTCAGTGACTAACACCACAAGTGTGAAAATATTAGAATATGAGAGGCATTAAACTTTATAAGGAAATATGATCAATATATTGGATGAATCAACCGTAAAAAATCAGTAATTCATTATATAATAATACAAACAATCCCATATTTCATATATAAATCAAAATAGATATATATAAAAACAACCAAAGGAAATCCCAAAAGATGGAAAAGATATGGAAGAAACAATACAACATCTCCAATGGCCCAAACTAAAAATGTTCATCATGGCGCAAAAATGCCTCCTAGGAACATAAAAAAAGTTTTTATATATGTAGGGTGAGAATACAGGTATACTCATTAGAAAAAATCCAAATTCAATTGGGAACTTTGGAAAATAGTATACTAATTAGACCATGTGAGAGTAGTAGAACTAAACAACACCTAAACCAGTATTCTAACAAAAACCACAACCTCACCAAGTATCAATCACAAAATAAAACATCCATGTATTGTATATGTATATTATGTAGAACATTGATAATAGGGTACCCTACACCACTTTCCCAATAAATAGTCTCTCTCACTCCCCAACGGAAAAGAGCCTAACGCTCCCACCACTTCTGAATATATCACTTCACATCGCAACTCCACAATCCTTGGCCATCTCAAATCATTGTATCCCTCCCATGCACACATATGAAATCAAAAAACATCACATCCCGAAGACACATGGGAAAAAATTACACATCACATCCCGCCAGCACACATGTGGTCCATCACAACACATCACATCCTTAAGATATTAGGAACAACATATCACATATCATCCTGAATAAACCTAGGATTGAAAAATACATCTCATATAGAAGAAAAATGGTACCATACATCAAAAATCACTCGAAGACACTTCGACCACCATCACATGGATGACATATCCGGGAAGAGAAGGTGGGAATCTATTCATCCTTCCACTAGTGTGTTTGGAAACACAACCACTCACTTGACTATTCATGTGTTAGAACATAGTTCTCAATGAAGGTGGGTTTTTTATATAAATCACCATAACATACATTGTATATACATATATATTTATAACAAAAAAATCATAATATGGGTTTATATGAAGAAATAACCATCTCATAGAATCTACCCAATTTCTTAGACATATAAATGCATAAAAACACACAAAGGAAGTAGAAGCCACAAATTATATTTTTGTATTCTATCCATTTTCTAGAGTCAGTAGTTTTTAGAAAATTATAGTTTACTATCCACTATTTTTTTGTAAAGGAAATTCATTAAAAATACAAATTCATTTATAATGTCATGTTATTTCATATTTTACACCCATTAGATTATATATTATCAATAACTAGTCAAACAAAACATCCATTCATTAATTTCCTCATTAAGAATAATAATTTCAAATTTATAACATAGTGTATAATTTCAATTAATACATGGGTATATATAACATAACAAACCAAAAAGAATAAGTACAACACCAAAACCCAACTTATACATTCACTTCACTATATAGCCACAACTAGTTTGACATCTTCACTGCATATATATACCACACCCATCACAACACCATGGTATAATCATGTTTAATATATATCCCCCAACATGCATACAAATATAGGAACTTCACATTAAATTATTCCCACACACACATACCACAAAAATACCACTCATAACATCATATATAACAACACAACCTATCACGGTTTAGTGAAGGTTGTCTCTAATCCAATTTTACATCATTATTTAAGGATGTCATCACATAATCTTATAATATCCTATGGAATCCATTTAATTAAATGAATATATTTGATTAATAATTTATTTATTTATGATGATACTATTTGGTGCTGAAATTAAAGGATTTCAAAATGATGATACTGCAACATAATTATGACCTAAACTGAGATGGTTTTTATCAAGGAATTATACGCATTTGATAATAATATCAAATCTGATCAAATCAAATAAAAAAGGGATTTTAAATCACAATTCACATCCTTCTTTCCCATTATATTAAATTTAAACCAATTCATTATCTTTCTTAATCCATTTGAAACCGTGGTCATAAGGGTTGAAAATAATAAACTCATCACTCCAGATAAAAAATATAAATTAAGAAAAAAACCTACCTAGAAATAAGAAGAGTTTCACCGTCATGTTACACAAAAATAGGGGGTATGTGTACCAAAGGAAACAAACTCTTTGTTAGTGAGAACTCTAACCAGCTACAACAGGATTATCTATAACTTCAAGGAAGGTGGATTTGGAACCTACCATATCAATAAAATGAAGAACAAGAAAATGATGGGAGGGTATTGGCCTTATAATGATTAGATATGAAACTAATAGGACTTGAAATGGTTTAGTTGACCATTAATGGTGGATCTCATTAAAACCATGTGTTTTAAATGACATAAATTTAATGGGATGTTTTATAAATTAAGGATATGATTATGATCATTTGAAAAAAATTTATTACCCCTAATTAAGGAATATAAACATAATTATTTTCATCGATATGTCAAAATGGAAAATATGTAATTTTTTGGAAAAATAGAAAATTATGGAAAATTAAAATACATATGGAAATAACACACTGCTAGAAAGACACTCCGCCAGAAGAAATTTCCATACAAACAACACGCCACAAAAGCAACATTCCCCTAGAATGACATGGCACATAAACAAAACCCCACCCAGATTATAGTATTCTAGAACAAATCACTGCCAAAGCGACATGCCTCAAGAACAAAATGCATGCATAATGTCATGCCGCCAGAATGACATGCCTCTATAATGAGAGCCTCTAGAACGACACACCCCTAGGAAGACACCAGAATAGAACACATCTAGAAAGATAGGCCACTAAAATTAAATACCATTGGAAAACATTAAATTTGGGAAACTATTGGAATGATATTCCACAACAACAACATGCTGCCAGAACGACACGCTGCAATAATGGAAGGACACCAGAATAAAATGCCGCTAAATATACCCTCATTTATAATGACACATTTCGTGAATGAAACACCACCAGAATGACACAACACCAGAACGACATGCCCAGTGAATGACACCCAACTATAATGATAGACTACCATAACCAATGCCACTAGAATGAAATTCTACCAGAATTAACCATGCTAGAAGAAAATGAATCTAGGAAAACATGCCTCCAGAATGAATCTCAGCTATAAGGACATGCATCCAGAATAAAACACTGCTATAAAAACACACCACCAAAAAATCTACCAAAATGACATTCCACTAGAATAACCCACCTACATAATGACCCAACTTTGGAAATCTAGAAATTTTTTAAAAATGATGGAATGACACACCAACAGAATCACACACCATTGGAACACTATAAAATTGAAAAATGGTTCGAACAAAACACCATTGGAATGACACACATGTCCAAAAAACACACCGAACAACCATTTTAGACCTCCAACATCGGATTTTTTGAAATGAAACGGGAATAAATGTCAGGTCAGTTACAATATATTATTTTTTATTTTTTAACCAAACAATAAATGAAAATATTTTAATTATTATATCAAATTAAATTCAATATATTATATTTAAAACTATAGAATATTATATTTATGGTTCATTAATAATTATTATTAATGTATAATTAATATATTATGCATAAGATTCATTTTACCCATAATAGTATGCATATTATTACCATATCTATTGGTTGGATTTAAAATTACTAAATTCACTAATCCATGACACATCAATTTTATAATTTATCATATCCACTATTACGGAAAATTCTATCATAAATGATTTAAAAAATAATTTATATAAACAATTGACCAATAAAACCGTGGAAGTCATAGGTATATAACACTAATGACTGATTCGTGAAAAATAAATACATAAATCTTGAATAAAGTCCTTAAAATAATAACCATAATTATTCCTAAATTCTAAAAAAAGTAAAAATAAGTCAAAAAATTATTTCCTCAATTCATTTTATTCCTAAACAAAATGAAATTTATTCATTTTGTAATCCAATAAAATAATAAAGGAAAAGAAAAAAACATTTTTTTCTTTCTATAATTACTTTGTGAAATTATAACATTAATAACATTGATAGGTTCTAATAAAACAAACAATAAATATGGAAAACATTTGGGTTAAGGTAAATTGAGTTAGTACCTTCTATTTATCATAAGGATTCTAATTTGAAGATGATTGAAACAAAAGAGTTTCATGAGTAGGATATTTTTGATATATCATCTCTTAATGGGGTTCTTGAAAATATGAAAGAAGAGTGGATTGCCTAAGCTTCAAAATAAATTATCAATGATGATATGTAAATATATCCACTATATAATATTACGTTGGATTTTACAAGGTACTCATTATAAAAAACCCAAATATATGGTTTAACTAATAGGGCACCCTCCACACAATCCTAGTCAATGGTAACCTTGTACCATTCCACTTGGTAACTAGTTCCATATCTATTTTAAATTTTCATTTGATTCAAATCTAATGACCACCTAGAATTATGAGCCTCTCACCATAGATCTATCCACTCATATTAAAACTATGATAATATAAATGATGAAAAATTTCTGTAAATATTTAACAGGTTTGTTGATGAACCAATATCAAAAATTAAAAAATTAAATTCACCTTTTCTTTCATCATGTAATAACATATTACCAAATAAATTCACGAATAAACTCCATCACCAGTATAAAACCATTATAACCAACAAAAAATAATTTTATCTTCATTGAAAATAAAAAATATATATTTAATAAAAAATTGTCTGTTTCTCTAAGAATCACGATCCTATTTTCACTATAAGATAAAAATTTATTTCTAATGTACCATTTCAATGAAAATATATCATTTACATAAATTATTACCATAATTTCATTACATTAATCTCAAATCAACCTAAAATATACATGTGACACAAAATCCTAACATTAAAAATATTAAACAACTACAAAAAATAATCTAAATACTAAAAAAACAATTTTGATCTCATTGAAAACAATTAATATGAAATAAAACCCCTAAAATTCTAAAAACATCCTACACTGAAAATAATTATTACCTTTAATTATTCAATATGAATATTAAAAATTAAAGTAATTCATTGAAAATAATATTCTAATTAACAAAACCATTATATATAATGACTTCAAAAAAATTATTAGTCTTACTAGATTTATTTTAACCATCAATGAATCACTAAATAATCATCCCTCAAATACAAGAAACTCCACACACTGATGATTATCAAAACATTTACTCTGCTCGACCTATCAAAAAAATTTAATTTATTGAATACATAAAAACATTGTTTTTATAAATAGAAAATATAGCATATATAAATGTATAATATTGGGTAGAAATATGAATAATACTCTGTTATAAACAATTAAATATAGAGAAGTTGAAATATTTATTTTTTCAATTTATCGAAAACATCTACAATACATTAATGATTAAATACTATACCACAAGTATTAATAAAACACATATGTCTTTGAATTAATGTAACTATGTAAATCTAAATAATGAAAACATGAGTTAATTTTTTTATCTTATTAATTATTATTTTTTATTTAAGTTCATTTGCAAATGAATATTAAAACAAATAAAAAAACATATGTTAAAACATACCAATATAATATATTATACTTGAACTAATACATGTAGAGGATCTAGAATAAGTCCTTTAACTTGATCCATTTCTTACAAAATTACATTCTTAGGAACATTGAATTGGTCCCCATTCACACCTAATATCATGTACTAAACTCTCAAACTCCCTTTATCTCATGTTTTTATCATTTCTATGATGGATGGGAATACACAAAATGTATATCTTAAGTAATGAAATGTTATCACAAATAATTTCATGTTCATTAACATTTAATAATTAATTTTTAGTATATTTAATTTTTGTTTAGATTTTGAGTGGGATTACTACATTTTATCATGCTTTGGAGGCTTTTTTGTGGTACATGACATGTTTTCTCTTATTTGAAATTGATTTATAACTCCATGAAAACTTTTATATGATGATAGTGGGAAAATGGGAGGTGCATGTTTTGTAAATAGTTTGGACAAATTGTGAGTGTATAGACGAAATTTATATTTGTAAAATAGAATCGAGATGATGGTGGGAATATTTCTTCTCAAACAGTGTGATAAAAATTTTCATTGAGTGTCATAGATATAATATCACCACCTAATTGGAACATGGTTTTCCAAGATTTACAACCTGACTCTGTGGTGTATAATCAATACTCCATTAAATGTGTACCTAATCTAGATTAAGCTATCAGATCCCCATTAAAACACTTAAACCTCCATAACCCAAATTATGTTTTAAGGCCTGTGATACTTTTCCATTTTATCCAGAATTGATTCATTTGAAAACCCAAATTGTGTTGGATTCTATCATTCATCATTAACTCATAGTTATTCACCATTCCTCTTATATATAGTCTTATTCTCTCTCCCAAAAAACATTGTTCAATTATATTGTGGATAGATTCATTATCCTTGATGGGAATTTTTATGTTTTATCATTAAATTTATTGAAAGAAAATATATATGATAATGGATCTATAGTTTCATTATTTCATTCTTTTTTATTTATATCTATTGTGCGGTAGGTGTCTTTCCTCTAATCTCCACATGACATAGAACAAGAATCCATATATTTTAAAAACATATCTGAACAAAATAGTTGTGAAACATTTTTTATTTCTATTAATAGAATCCCATTGTGAATACAGATTTTGAATTTTTTATAATGTAATGATTTTGGAAAACCCCATTTTGTTTACAATTATTATATAAGGATATTAAAATTTGATTCCATTTTGAAAATTGAATTTTTTATTTAATAATGATTTAAGAAATAATAAGGTTTAATGTTTAATGGTTTGTAATAGATATTTTTAAAAAATTATTTTCATTAGTTAATTTGAATCTGACCTGACATTGTTGTAGGGTCATGTTCCATTAGGAAATATGATATGGTACTTTTTTGATGATTTGGTAGATCAACAAGAGACTACTTTGGTGTAAAAACATTCACCTAGTGATATAAGGTGTGTGTGAGGATACATTGTTATGGGTGAACCATATAAATTGATAAATGGATTCAATGTAATTTATTATGAATTTATCTGGAATTTTGTTTAATTTGATAAAAAACTATTTATACTGCATAAAATTATTTTAAAATTGTTCTAATATGTTCTATCTGGTTTGAATGAGTTGTGAAGTCAATGTGAAAATAATTCTCTTCTTATTCTACACATAATTGATAAATGTTATAAACTTATGTTATTATCTATGGATATATCTGTAAATGAATGTTATGAAAATTAATTAGTGATTATTCTTGATAACGTGGGTTTGACATGTGGTGTTGGATCGTGGATCAGGTTGGGTGTTGCTAGTTGGTTTCGGTTGGGTGATTTGATTTCTGTGGACTTTTAATTCTCTTAGAGTATTATTCTATTTTATTCTTGTAATCTTACATGGTTTGTTGTTTTTTTATGTTTTGATTTGTATGTTTACACATACATGATATAGTGGTTGGGATTTTTATTGATATGTTTTTCAAATTTTTTTATCTTTTTAAAGAAAAAATGTCCCTAAAAAGTATCTTCTACCCCTTGAATTTATTTTCAACATTCATTTTCATATGCTCTTCCCCAAAATACTAATAAAATATGATTTACTTCTTAAGAAAAATACCAGCGGTGGGATTTTAAAAAACAAAAAATAACATTTCTAATCTTTATAATAATAAAAAATGTCATTCACGGTTGAGAAAATGTAATTTTAAGAATTATGGTATTAATTTCTTTATTCGTGATTTCTATTGGGAAATAATTTCATTTTTTTAATAGTGAAAATATTTTTATTGAACATTATTATTAGAATCTTGTTAAAGATCGTTTAAATTTTTTTTATTGTTGAATTGTGGAAATCTTTTTAGGGATATTTTTTTATGCATTAAAATTTAAATATCTAATCTATTATCTTCTAATGAGTGAGAATCATGAGTATTATGTTCTAGTTATAGTGAATTGTACTAGGTAATAATCTATAAAATATACTAGGGGAGTCTTCTAATAAGTTGGTTTCACCTAAGATATATGTTACTGAGTATATGGTTCAATATATTTTATAGGATTTTCAAGCATTGGATATGTGTAATATGAATGATAAACATCAATAATTGGAACATTTGAATTAGTTAAAAAAGAATAATATCGCCATCAATAAGGTCAAATATGATCCATAGAGGCATAATTCTGGTACATTCATATGAATTGAACATTTATTTCCTTTGGAAAATAGTAGATATGAACGTAATGTTAGAAATGTATATTTTAGATTATTTGGCATGACAATGGTTCAATTTAGTACATGATGTTAAATAATACCATGGTACATAATAATTGTATATTTAATAATTTTATGATAACTAATTATATCCTCAGAACAATCATATTCCTTTAACAATAACATTCATCATTATGAAGAAGGAGAATATCGTACTGATATAGTATGAACCAAAAATTACATATTTCTTCAGCCTTTTCCAAGATATAGCTAAATGTTCATCATTAGATAAACATATTTTTTAGTTTGGATTATGAAAAAATAGAATGTCAACTATTTTCATGCATCAAATAGTTTATTATATAGAGATGGAAAATTGATAGGGTATAACAGATTGATATATCTCATAAAATATGGTTTTGGGGATCATTTTTATTTCTATGCGAATAAGTGGTAACTTAATTGTTATAATAATAGGAAGAGGGAAACAAACTTCTAGAGTGGTGAGACACCTCATAATTGAACTACGGGCTCATTAAACCTTACTACATTATCTAAAATTAAACTCACATGTTTTCAAGAAATTTACCCAAAGTGACTTGTGGGGGAGATGTCGAGTAGCTGGGGGAGCCTCCCTACAATGCGAAATAGTTTCTAAGGTTCCACTCGTTCTTCCTTCGATTCATGATGGATGATAGATTCATGATTCCAGGGAGGTTTGACTCCCACAAGCACACTGCAAGTGAAATTGTGAGATCGGGGATTCGAGGATGTGAAACTCCCAAGAAGGAATCCATCATGGTTAGTGACTCCAGCCATTAATTTTCCTAGTTTAAGTGTTTTTGTATAGGAATACGGAGGTGAGGTTATATTTCTCATGTGAGAGAAGATCCAGATGCGATTTCGGAAAGATTGGAGCTGGGAGAACACTCCATTATTGCGCGTCTCATTCTGCCCAAAGGATCAAAACCTTAGCAAATGGATTACCTCACGCAACAAAATTCAGGTATCTGGGGATTTGACTCCTGGAAATGTGTCTCTCTGGGTAAAGGGTATTTCCATCTAATATTCCCCTCGGAAGAGCTTAAAATGCATGCATGGGGTTTTCGGACACTGTCGCTCAAACCGGGTGTTATTCACATCCAAGAGTGGGATAGGAGATTTAACCCAACTGAAATCGGTAACTCCTATGCTAAATTCTGGATTTAAACTTTTGTGTTAAGCTGGATTCTATGTCATCCTTGAATACTTTATGATATTTCATTAGTGATTGGAATTCCAACTAAAATGGACAATGAAACTGAAATTCCTAGGTATGGTCATTATTCTAGGTGTCTAGTTGAGATAGACCTATGTTCTAATTTGGTTGATAAGGTGTATTTGGCCACTGATGAAGAATAATTAGAATTGATAATTGAATTTGAAGTTATCCCAAGATTCTACTTTGATTTTAGGGTCATAGGACATGACACATATAACTATATAAGGTCCATTGTATGTAGACACTGCTCTCATCGTGGACGTGATCTTAAATCGTGACCTAGAGTAGGGATGGGGAAAGCTGGGAAAGCTAATTCTGTCAAACGGAATCACCTTGCTAACCATGTTAAGGAACATAAGGATCATTTTCTTGGACAAGGCTCTGAGTTTCTTGCCCAGGGAAGAAAAAACTGGACTGACATGGCTGAAGAGGGATATGACCCCTCAGTTCTGCTGCCTACTGTGTCTGTCCAAGCTGTATTTGATAATGGGGATGATAATTTGCATTATATTGCTTAGAAAGTTCAAGAAAACCAGATTTTTTCTAAGCCTGTTTCTTATTCTCAGGATTTCATAGGTGTCCATGGGATTAAATCTGACACAGATACCAATCCATGGAATTTTGTGAATGCACACTCTAGACAATCAGAGCAGTACACTACCCGTTTTAATGTTTCAGAAAATTATGATTTGGCTATGCTCAATGTGAATTATATTCCTATAACTTTGGATATGATCAATGTGAATGATAGGTCTACATATTCCGAATCAAATTAGGTGGCCACTGTGGAGGTTGATTTTGCTACTCATGGTGTGACTATTTTGGCCGAGATAGAATCCACTATCAAGACTGCTACTGGACATCAGGTGAGTACTCTATTGGGTGAGACTATTTCTCACACTCCACTCATAAGTGTGCTGGTTGTAACACCAAAAAACAACAAGAAATGGAGAATCTAGCAGTGGTTAATAACACTGACTAGGCTGTTAATCTTGAAGACATGGAAGGTGGCTCATGGCAACAGGCTAGAACGTGCAGCCAGAAGAAAAATTCTAGTATAATTTAAGAAGAGAAGAAAAAAGAGGTGGCACAGGAGGAGAGTTCAGATGAAGATCTGGACACTTTAATTCATCAAGAATAAGAATTAAAACCCCAATACAGTGGAGGGTGAGGACCTAGGCGCATTAATGTCAAACTCCAGAATGATTTGCGGGACAAAGAATGGTAAATCGCTGATAAAATTAGAAAGAAGATTGCCCACACCTGAGAATTCTGGTTTTGATTTTATTTTGAATATGGTTGTACATGATGACTCTCCTGCTTGTGTTTTTTATATAATAATTAGGGACTAGTCAACAACCTTTCTAAAAAAAATCACATGTTTTCAATTTTCTTTATTTAACCATATGATGTGGAGTTATATGACCCCACCAAGAGCTTGTAACAATTATAACCATATAGGATATCATAAGAACTATTGTCACAATTCTCCAGGGGTGGGAGATAGAGACACTTATCTACTTTATAAATCATATTATTATTTTATGAGATGTGTATAATAGAATAATTCTCATCATCCAAATAGAGTGATCTAATGTGATTCGATGAATACCCTAACTCTTCAACTATTTTAATCTCAATAGGGTATTATAGAGAAAAATGTAAAATGTAATCAACTCACTGGATTTGACCATCTTATCATGGAATATATTTCATTTCCTTTAATAGTAAATTTATAAATATTTTTATTTCTAGCATAATTCAATATTTTTTACGTTTTGGGAATGTCCCGCTTATTTATTACTTCAATTGTTGTTGATAATGTATGTACACATGTTGATATGATTCCTTATATATCAAAACATAAATATCATCCTAGATATTTAGAAGTTAGATTTATTTTTTTATTTTAATTCAATAAATACTTATGGGTTTGAATTACATTGGAATTTATCATTTTTAAGTTGGATGACCATGACATGATTTTGGGTACAAATGTTTTACACAATTGAATTCCAACATCAACCACTATTCCTAAACTGTTAGTTACTATTCATTGGATGGTCTTGAACATCTATTTAGAGGATATTAGGATGTAAAAAAAAATCAATAATTTTCTCACTTGTAGATAGAGCCATCTCATATTATTTAGTGACTTTGAATTTGGAACATATAACTGATATTGGGAATAGATATTTTCCAATTAATGTTAACTAATTTACTATTTCTTAATTGAAAAAACCATGAGATTTCCAATGAAATGATATGTTGGGATTTTTATTAACATATTACAATTTATTGCTCCCTCTCACATACATATTATTGGATATGAATAAAATAATTAAGGTAATCAAAAGTTCAGTTGGAATAGTTTCAATGAAATTAGTTCATTTATCAATGCACAACTCTTTAAGGAGAACCTGATATGTGCGTGTAAATAGAATATGGAACTCGTAAATTTTTTTATATATTATCATAATATTGACAATGTTATGTTAAATTAATGGTATCTTCTTCCTTAAATTTATTATATGAAACATCATGTTTGGGAAACGAGTGCTTCTAAAAATGTTTCATTAAATTTGGGTTCCCCCGATGGAGAGTTAAAAATAATTATATTATAATGATGTATTTGAGATTTAGATATGGCCCTTAAATGATTCTAGTTATTGATTTTGGTATTATGAATACACCAACCATATTTATTAATTTTTGGGAGTCAAATATTTTAGAGTTATTTGGATATTATATTGGTGATGTTTTTTGGGGATATACTACTATATTTTTGTTCAAAAGTGTATCATGATAAACACAATGTTATATAGTTGGGTATCATGTGAGTGAATTATTTTTATGAATTATAAAAATAGTGTGATATTTGGATATAAGAGTTACATTTCATTATCCATGTAATTACAGAGAAATGAATTTATGTGGATCCTGAAATGATAGAAGATGTTATCTCTTGTCAAATATATTTGAATTTAATTTATGAACATAGTTTCCAGTCATTAATTATACATAACATAAGTTTTTATTTTATTTTCCAAGTTTGGGACAACTAATTATTAAATCGATAAGGAAAGTAATTCCATTCCACAAGAATAATTATTTCCAAAAACCATTTCACGAACAAAAGGATAAACTTAAAAAATCTTTAATCCTCATGATTCTAGTGTTGATAATTAAATATATAGTATATTATGATGAATTATGTTCTGGTTTAGGTTGTGTTCCAATCTAGGGAAATAATTTTGTTTCATATGGTTCATGACAACAATGTTTACATGACAAAACTACCCAACACAATATTTTGAAATGGATGCAATGATCCAACATTTAGGATGTGGCTTCATTATATCATTTTTTAAAATTCATATAGAATATAGATCTTATGATTTTGAGAAACATTTTGTCAAAAATAGTTTGCAATTTATGTAAGCACAACTGGATGGAATTTATATAGATATATAAATTCAAATTGATCAATACACTATGTAAAGGGAACTATATATTACTAAATTGATTATAAATACATATAATCATTTATCTAAAAATAATTGGACTAGTGGATACTTATTCAAATTGTAGATAAAATGTATCTAGATTTCAGAGACAATGGTGGTGTTTTAGTTTTCATTCATGTTTCATTTTTTTTCCTAATTTTTTTGATAATTTTAATGTTTTTAATACATTCAATTATGACTATTTTACAATGATGTAAAAAATAAACTTAAGGGAGAGAATTCGGTCTTGGAATCTATATGGTAGTTTAGTATTTCATCTTAGATATTGGATGGTCATAACAATAGTTTTTATGAACTTTTTCATAATTCATACAACCATTCATGATTTTTTTGAAACCAGTGGTTTAGAAAATGTATAAATAATTGGAAGAATATTTTTTTGGGTGGTCATGAAATGATTTATAATGGATTATGCCTCGAGATGCCTCACCTATACAAAGGATAGGGAATTGATTCATTGACCAACTACAATATTATATTTTTAACTAACAATCCGGTGGAAATTGGAATAGATAGCCATGGATTTAATAACATGAAATCCATGGAAGATTTGGAAATAAATATTTTATATTTGTGGTAGTGGATCAACACAAATTATATTCTCCTTATATACAAATTCATGAAACTAATAAAATTGGATGACATGTCAAAAATATTTTTTCTATAGATTGTACATTTATATTTTATTCTGAATTGTATCCAACCGACACCCCAGGTTCATGACACATTATTTGAAATCCTTGAATATAACCCTTGGAACACATCTGACTATTGGTATGGTTTTTGATTCACATTCATATAGAAATACTAAATGGCTAATATAAATTTTAGATAATACATTTTTTGTATGCGTGATTGATTTTGATGGAACATGTGTGGATAATATTCCTTGAGTTGGGTTATAATAAAATAACATTTATCGAGAATCAATATATATAGATACATTTGAAACTATGTAAAAGTGTCATTTTCATTATTCACATTACAGGATGATAGAACTTGATATATTATTATTTAGACCCAGACATTTACAATAGACTATATAGAAGGTACAATTGGTCAAAATGTGTATGGAGACCACTCATATTCATCCTAAATCATTTACAAATCATCTTCAATGATCTATTACAATTGAGGTGAGTGGTCAAGCAATTTTTGAAATCTCTCCAACGCATGGGAATTATCATTTTGGTAAGTATTAAATTTTTTTCTCCTTGATATTCAGTCCCATTTAAGATACAAGAATGTGTTAATGAGGATGAATATCGGTTGTCTTTGCAAAAAAAGGATAAATTTAGTAAAAAATGTTTTTTTGTGTCTTAGTTGGGAAGGTATAAACCTAATTCAGATAATTTTATTTTATGTGATCATATAGACTTAATTTTGTATAATATATTTCTTCCTGTTCTACTAATAGTTTTAGAAAAGTAATCTATGTTATTTTGTATGAAATGAATTAGTATAGTCCATGTTTTATAAAAACAATATCAAATTCAGTAAGAAATATGGGATTATGAAAATAAAATGATAGTGAAATAGACTAAACGTTTCAATGAGAACACTTAATTATATTTTTGGGGATAGAAATGATAATGATAGGGTAAATAATGAACCATGTATTTTAAGTACATGACCATTTAATAAAGAATTTTATATTTATATAATTATCTGGTTGAGATTGAAATTACCCATTATGTTTTGGATTGTTGTAAGGATTTTCAAGATGTCCACATTTTAAGCATTGTATGTATAAAATGTTCACCACCTATAGAAACCCATTCAAGGGATGAAAGTGAGAACATAGAAGATTATTGGTTGGTAAATTGTTTGGAAAAATCATACTATATCCATGTATAAACCGTGATTAATGAAATATAGGTGAAATCTAGGTTTCCATACTTTTATTCAAACCATGACAGGAAACTATGTGTGGTGTGTGCCTAATATAGTAGCACCACCGAGTAGGTTAATTATTTTACAAATTTTGCAACAAAACTGTGTGTCCAATCCATTTGGTGTAAAGTTATCAACTATTAAAACATGTATATAATCCAAATTAAGCCTTATTCCTCCCCCCCCCCCCCCCCCCGCATAATTCCATAATACGTCATTAACATGAATTTCTTGTTCTCCCATTTCATTAAAGAATTTTTCCATTAACTAGTAAGTGATTCATTGGTGTATCAATGTGTGTTATAGGACTTTATTCACTTGTAACTAATAAATTTTCAACATAATTATTTTATCATTATTTAATATCTATATTTGAAACATATATTTAATCCATATAGGATATATTCAAGTTCTTTAATGGGAATCATGATGTATTAAAACAACATTTATTTAGGTAAAGGACTTCATTGTTCAAAACATGACTTATTTTTCAATTCTTATATTTTCCTAACCATTATCATATAAGAAATTTCTCTTTTTATTCTCATTTCATAAGCACATAGAGGATAATATTTTACTAAATGATTATATTAAAATTCATTTGAAATCACTTTGGGATTCTGGATTAAAACCCATTGTTCTTTTGATTTTACAATATTAGGGAAATGGATTGATTTCAAATATCACTGTTTACGTTAAAATGTGTCCAACGATTATTCTAAAATAATGATTTGGTTTTGACTCATGTAATGTATTATATGTAATTATATATGAAACTAAATTTTTTATGTTTTAATTTTTAATGGATATATTAAAAACAATGTTGGAGTCTATTAAATTTCTTTATAAATGACCCTTTGGAATGGGTGTGTTCTATTTGTGAACATGGTATTGGTCGCCTTATGATTAGTTGGTAAAAGATGATAGATAACTCATGGGTGTGAAACAATAACATGGGTCTTAATAGTGTTTTTGTCTGAGGAGACATGGTTTTCAGTATTCCAAATAAATTGAAAAATGGTTTCAATGAATTTTTTTTATTTCCCTCTAGGTTAAACCACTGAAAATCTTGATATAAACTATTTTTAAAACATAAAAATGTAATTTATAAATTATTCTACTATGTTTTTTACTAGTGGTATGAGTTAAAAAGTCATTGGGTTAGCCATAATAAGTTTCAAGTCACCCCCTACTTGGAAAAAATATTTTTTGTTTAGATTTCATCTATCGAGACATTGTTATTGTATGATTATATTCGATGTTTAGTGATGTTTCATGATATCATGGTCATGTCATGTGGATTTGGAGTTTTCATTTGGTTGGGTGTTGTTGTTTGATGTTATATGGGAGTTGTAATTTTTGTTGTCTTTTAATTCTATTCGAGTATGTACATTGGATGACAAATTTACCCTCATTTAAATTATGGGTTTAGTAATGTTTTTAAGTTATATATTGTAACCATGAATAATAAATAGGTTTGGTTATTTATTTTTTACGTGTTTTGGTTGTTTTATATTTATAAATAAAAAATATACTTTATGATTCCATGAGGACCTTTATATTTATTTCCATCTATTATTGTCATGGGATGTCACATATAACCTAGTCACACCCTAGTCACCTCTCAAGACAATGATGAGAAGTTATATGTTTCATAAATCATATTAAATATCAAAACAAAAAGAATCCAGTGTCATACATGTGTTACATATATTAGTAAAAAAATTTGGAATGATATACCCAAAGAGATCTATTTAACATGACATCACTATGAAATTATAATGGATTGGTATGAATTATATATATATATTGGATGCTCTTAAGATATAATAAACCAATTTCTTTTAAAAAAATATAAATCTTGGAAACCAAAATAATTATATTTGAGTGATATAAAAAATAAACAATCAATATTATGAAATGGGATACATGCCAAACCTATTTAAAAAAATGTGGCATTCTATTTTAATATTATGACTTAAAATGATATTTATTACCTACCCTTTGAAATATAAGTAATGAATATAATGGACTAAAATATAAAAAAATATCTTTTACTCATGTATGTAAAATTAATTCTTTTGAAACAAATTAATATATAATGTAAATTAAAAACACATTGAAAATAAATGATATCTTTTGTGAAAAAAATATACAATGGAAGTGAACATGTTTTAACTAAATAAAAAAATTGGTGAATGATTGGAATGAAATTTATATATTATATATTTAATACACTACTTAACATGTTACATGCTTTTTAGACCATAGATATGAATAAATACATATTTTTTCTTAAAACATTTATTTTCCAAAAATCTAGTTTTTTCACATTTTTCAAAATTATTTTAAATTTTTTTTTTAAATTTATATAAAATTAATTTTTCATTAGAATTTTTTTTTTCGTAAATCATTATATCATTATAATATCATGTGAAATTTTGGTAAATTTTCTGAAAAATTATTTTATTAATGAATTGTGAAGAATTCTAAAATTTCATTGAATACAACTTTTCAATTAAAATTATTTATTAATTTCAGATATATTTTCAATTGTTTGTAAATTAAAAATATTCTAATTATTTTATATTATTTCAATTCAGTTTGTTTTCATAATTTTCATATATAATTTTGATATAAGTCCCATGTATACATTAGATCATTTTCTCACCGAAAACTCACTTTCTCATTGGGTCTGGTGGATTAGTTTTAAATTAAAATTTTATATATCTACAAATGGAATTATAAAATAATTAATATATATTTAGAACCCTCATTTTATTATATATGATTTTCAAAATATTTTTTATATATAATTAATAGTAAATTGTGTAAAAATTATATATTAAATTTATGTTATTGAATTTTTTATTCAGGGGAGGGATAAAATTAAAATATAGTGGTCAAAATGACTAAAAATATTGTCTAAAATCTGATTTATATTCAAATTTATACTCTATAATGTAAAAGGAACAATAATAATTGATTTTTCAGACCATTATCATGTTTAAAACATTGGTGTAACTTTTTTATTAAATAATTAGTATTGTTGAACTCACCAAATATATAAAAGCCACCCTCTCTCCTCTTATATTCATAGATTCCTAAAAATCATCAAATACATACACAAATAACATCCAAAATTAAACCATAAAATCCTAGAAGCAATTTTTTGGGGTGAAATTCATCTTCAAATCAAGTTTTTTTTAAATGCAAAGGAGGTTACCCAAAGAAGAGGAAATGTTCAAAAACCATTATTTTATTTCTTCTTCCACCTCATTCTGTTATAATTTAAACATCATGAAATAATAAAATAAGAATATTATCTATAATATTATTATTTTATGTTAAAATAGTAACCTAAAACAACCCCTACATACATCAAATGGGATAGAAAATCATCCATTGTGTTTATGGGGAACTACAACCTCAAGAACCTATTTCATTTTTTTTTCCATCGCCACCTATCATGGATGTCTATAACAAATAAATAAAATATATATATATAGTATTTTTAATAAAATTATAGAAGTTAATTAATAATTCCATATATAACTTCCCTTATTTACATTTATTAGTGAACGTAACAATATCCAACAAGTCTATGTAGGACTACCACCTCATGAAGCGATGTGATTCATTATTTCACTAATGCTTCACATGGATGAAAAAAATAATAAATATTTCAATAATTTTGATGAAAATGATATAACTATGAAATTAATGACATATATATAATTCATAATATAAAAAATATCTTATTTATTCTTATGTTTTCAGTCACTAAAAAATGATAATTTCATTCATATACATGTGAACTACCACACTCATCAGCGATGTGATGCTCTATTTCCCTAACCACAACTAATAGATGATATGTATAATTATATTTTATGAAATAATATTTTACACATGTTATTATAATAAGTCTAAGAATATAAAATATTAATTACCTTATTTTTATAATGATTGTTGAAAAATGGATATTTTTCTAATGAGTATGTGTGGCCCACCATCTCCATGATCAAACATTCTTCTTTTCTCAAAAAAATTAATAATGATTGGTATAAAAAGTATAATTTTTCAATAACTATAATATTTATTTAAATTTTATTATAATATATTTTATTTAATTAGGATTAATGATATAAGACTAAAAATTTATAAATAAAAATATCTATGAAATAAAATTTTTATATTTCTCAGAATGTGATTTTAACAAGGAATTTGAAATAAATGTGTAACAAATTGTCATAAGTAAATAACATATGGAAAAATATTTTTAATTATAATTATTTAAATGATTAAAAATAAACATATCTTTATTATATATGAGGTTATAATTTGTACAACGGATGTTGAGACTTATGGTATGATATTTCAAATACCTCTTTTAATTCAAAAAGACATATTCATATTCAGCACTCTCTTATTCTATAAATTTTATATACCTACCCATAAGACATTTTATATTAGTAATATAATATTTTTAAATATATATTATTTTTATTGTATGTCATTCTTTATTTTATGTAAAGATTTTAAATACTACAAGACACATAAGGTATTTTAGTATATCTTTTTACTTATGTGAGCCACATGACATATTAATCCCCATTTTTAGTTTATGTGGTTTATATACTACAAATGAATTTTTTTTATAATTATAATTCAATAATTAATTGTTATATACATATAGATTTTAGTATATCTCATTTATTGGGGGTTACTATTCAAATTTTACCATTTTAGTAATTAGTTTTTTTCTAAAATGTGATTCTTTGATACATATGTCATCTTTTATACCTATATAAATATACAGTCCCTAGGAAAATTAATATCATAAATTTATATGTTATAATTTTATTTTATGTTTCATTTTATTTCATTACTCCGTGGGGATTATAATTCAATAATACCTAATTTGTAATGGTTTTTTGATACAGTCTCACTATTTATCAAGAATTTTTATTTTTGTTTTTATTATGATGAAATACTAAGATATGTCACTCAAGAAACAAATGAATTATTTTATCCAAGGGTTATTTCATGATATTATAGTTTTTCCATTTTTTACCATTAACGTACTTTATATTTAAAAATAATTTTTTAATGAAAACTTATCTTTAATTCTCACTTAAGTCAAAAGATCTATTTCATTAAAAACCATGTATTATAAAAATAAATTCATATTTATTTTATATTATAAAAAATATTTATTCAATTCATGTTAACAAAAGTTGTAAATTTTAAAAAAAAATCCAACTTTATTGTTATTTCATTACCCAAACAATTCTCATTTTTATTTTTCCAAAAATGTGAAAGAAATATTTTTTCACTTGGGAGATATAAATTTGATTTTATACCTTCATTAAAATTATTTCCATTTAACAATACATTATATAATTCCAAGGTTATTTACAATTAATATAATATTTAGAAATATTTATCAAATTTTATTAATAAATGACATTTTCAAATAAAAAATATTTTCCTCATGAAATATTTCTAGTTATCTTTTAAAATAATCCTCAATTTAGGATGATATAACTTGATGTAATGTATGAATTTCTTATGATACGAACCATAGATACGATTTTTATTCATTTTCAAAATTTATTGTCGTGAATTTTATTTAATGAAATCTATTTCTCTACTATTGTGTATATCATGATTAAATTCTTGTAAACCCAAATTTTTCAAAAGTTAACTATTGGGAGATGATTAAATGTTTATCAAACCAATATCATTCATAAATATTATGATATGAAAAAATATTTCATAATATAATTATATTCATGGCTTTTGTTATGATGATTTATTTATCATATTATGGAACGCCTATGTTTTATTTCTATTATGTGATGGATGATACCAAAATATCCCACCTTGACATTGTGTAATAATTGATAACTAATGTGTATATATGTTATGTATGGACCTTATTATATGTTCAAAATGTTATGAGTGAAACATATTACATTTTCAAAATATAACCCATGGACCTTATTACATGTTTGGAAATTTTTGTGTGAACATGATTACTTATTCAAATTGTTATGAGTGGACATGTATTTCCTATCCATATTGTTATATATGAACTTGTTTTCGTGTCTATAGGTTTATATTAATAAATTATTTCTTATAATGAACATATTTCATTAACCTATCACTATTTATACATCTATATAAATTTATAAGTTGATGTGTATTTCGCAATTATAGTTCTTATTCCAATGTTATAGTATTGTGGAATATGTTCTATTACTTCTTTATAATTCATTTCTTATAAAATAAAAATATTTATTGAATGTATGAAGAATAAGATATTATATATAGAGGTTATGGTTTTTTTATTTTATGTTCATTCTCTCATATAATTATGTTCATGTTATGATCATGTATCACACTTTTTACACTTAATAAATATCTTACCTAACTATTATTTTTCCATTCTATGGGTTATGAAAAACGTTTTACATTGTGTAGGCTTTTGAATAGTAAAAAATTGGATTATCATTATAATATATTTTAAATATATTTCACTAAATTATTTGATTTTTTAAATATTAATCATTGGAACTAAAATATTATTGTCTTTTAGCATCTATTTTTATAATATATTGAATATTCATCTAAATGGACGTAATATCATTGTTTTAATATCCTGGGACAATATAGTAGCTATTAGAGGATAGTTTTAGTATAAATTTTCATACTAAGATGTGAAAAATCCAGTCAGATCCCTAGGTATATTTCACAGTATATTCTATGGTTGGTCTCACTGGATAACTCATTGGATGAGTAAAAATTTTAGAAAATGACCAGATATGTTGGTGAAGAATGTAGGAAGTGTATTCTAAAAAATTATATCACTATGTAGATTCTATAAGTGTATATGAATCTGTAATTGAGGTAACTATGGGTAAAAACTCTGAAAATGTCACATTGAGATGGAATCCACTATCACCTTCTGTATGAAAATAGCACTTGCTGCAAACTTAGTTTGACACTTCTGGGGGATATTTTTAGAAATTGAAAAACTAATTATGAACCATTATAGTGTATTTAAATAGATTATTACAATTAATAGTGTATGTTAATATTAAGGGATTATATATATAAAATATAGTGCCTTGATTTATCCCTCCTATAAATGATTTTTTGGACTATGCATTCTTCCATTATGGTAAGTATTGCTCCCAATATAATTTTTGATTTATTCAATACTGATTACCAGAAGGAATATTGTTATTATTAATAGTGACATAAAATTTTATAATAAGAATATAAAATGTGATGATTACTGGAATAAAGGATATTGTGATTTTTCATAATAATTTTTCAGGGAACATATTTACCTATGTTCGCCATAACATACACTCAAACACACTAAATAATGGAAGGATAGTGATAGAAATGGTTTTAGGTAGTGGAGACCATGTATGAAATAATATTCAGTTTCCTATATGTCTAGAACATGGGATGAATCACTCAAGGGAATAAATTAGTGTGATTAGAATATATTTTCTATGTGGAAATTAAAGACACATGTCATGTGACTGTAAATGTAAAATGAAATGTTTATGTAACATAATGGAAGAGAATAATGGTCACCCGAAGGAATCATTTATTATGATTATTCTAAAGGTCTAAAGAATTGGGATTATGAAATTCAGTGACATATAGGGAAGTATCATTATAGGGAATTATATGGATGTATATGTAATGGTTTTTCTATTTAAGATGAAGAGACTATGAATGACATATGAACTGAAAGAGGTATTAATGAATATAATGATGAATCCATGTTAATCTTATGGGAATGGAGTGCAATAATTTATTTTTTAATGTAATATGATTATAGTTTAATTTTATACGAAAAATGATATATGATAATATTATTTAAAATAAATTTTTCATCTTGTATTTTAAGAAAATTATAAATGGTATTGATGGACTGGTAATGTAATTTATTAGAAAATCAATATTTTAATTGATGAAATATAACCCTTGATATTTTCTATATTTTTAGGTAATTATTTTATGATAAAAGGATATATGATATGAATATGTATATGTATATTGGATATTAATGGTTTCCATAACCGTTTGTAAAAAAGTGGATTATGAAATCAATAATGTATTTTACAACATTTTTTATTTATATAATCTATCTTTTAATATGTGTTTTCTGTAAGTAATTAGGATGAATGGGTGATTAAAATAATTTTAAATTGAATTTAATTTAATTTTAATGTTTTATGAGAATACATAATTAATGTATGCACATGAATGGAATTTTAAAATCAAGAGTTACATTATTATATATGGTTTATCAATTTTATGTTTATTTTGAGAAATTTGGTGACCATCATTATAAAGTTTTTATTTAGGAATGGATATAACGTTAAAGATTTATTTAATTGTTTAATTTGATAGTTGAATAATTTTTTAATTTTAATTTATTAAATTAAATTAGGGTGACTTATCAATAATTGATAGAAACTGTTAATTTTTTTAATTCTAGATTGAAGGAATAGATTATTATTTTATTAGAAATCATGGGATCATTTACTATTTAGAAATAAAATAATTATTCTTCATTTCATTGAGTAAATGATAATGTAAAAATTGATCAAAGAAAACATACTAATGAAATGGTTCCTATAATAAAAAAATAATGGTATGACCTTGGTATAATGTTCCAATTTAAATTCTTTATCATATAGGTATTATCTCCAATCGGTCGGCGGTTCTGCCAAATGTCTCTTTGGTTCAATATTTTTTCGTATATCTATTACTAGAAATTACATACATGATCCATAATATAATATATAACTCAATGATCATACTAGTGTATCTTGATATTCTTAATAAGGAATAACTAGTAGAGATTATCGACCGAATAGATAATTTTCTCATAAAAATACAACATTCTTGGTCAATGTTTTGTGGGGATACCACCAGTTGTAGGAAGCTATATAAGAACCTAAGGATATAATGATGCAGAAGTGTCCACGACTGCTGGTACCAAAGTGATTAGTTTTTAAGGAGAAATTAATTTTAATGGGGGTATATGGTAAGACGTTGATATTTTTTGAAATATTATTTTGCAAAAAAAATTAATCATTTCATTATTTTTCATTACACGCAACACAGATTCTGGACAACACAAGAAAAAAATATTAAACTATTATTACTTAAAATTATAGTTTACTCTATGTGATTTAAATTCATATAATAAATACTATTAACATAGTTATGAAAATATATTGTTTACACATGTATATATAATTAATTATTCGGTGATTAATTAATTTACAACTAATAAAACTATTTGAAAAAATAATAATTTTTTTAAAATATATTTTATGAATTTCATTCCCTAAATAAATGAAAACTAGATTTTAGAGAATTAATATAATAAAATGAAGGTATTATGAATCTAATAAACTATTTAACATTCATCATATATTTTTTATATAAAGGTATAGGAATAAATTTATCGTATTTTACGCTAAAAGAAATATTTCTCAAAAAATAATTTTTGTTTCCTTTTCTTGAAAATATATTATTTATTTTTTTGATGCATGTAGAAAAAAAAATTAAATTTTTTTTAATGAATTCATCCTACCTAAATTATATAAGGGTTAACTTTTTTTAATTGTCTATAAAAATTAATTTTTGAGGAATAGTGAATAATACAAAATTTATATTGAAAACAACATTTTCATTTAAATTATTTATAAATTTATATTGTATTATAAATTTTGTTTTAATATTAAAATTATTTGAATAATATATCCATTGATATATTTACCTAAATTTGAATAAATTTTATATTAAATTCTGATATAAAAACATGGTCAACTTTTGAATATCTTCTCAGTGAAAACTGGCCTTTTTGTTATCCATTTGGAATTAATTTAAAATTATATTATCTCGTATATATGAATTGTAATTTTCAAAATCGATTTCAAATTTTAAAAAATGAAAATATATTATCTGCTAAGGTCGTCATAAATTTTAATGAAAATTAATTGTTCAAATTTTAAAACATATATACAATAGTTAAGCTACAAAATGGTTTACAATGGGGGTTAAAATAAATATATAATGGTTAAATTGACATATTTATTATTATTTTTTTTGTATATTTCTAAAAATAATGTATAATTATCAATAATAAATTGTTTTATAGCCCCTATGCATTTTAAAAACAAGGGCACACTACATTCTTTTAAAAAATTAAAAGTGTTCCACTCACCGCATTTATAAAGAGCCCTCCTCTCCTCTCAACATCACACCATAACCATTGTGGTTCAGAGAATCTGAACCCAAATCAATTTAAAACATCGCCTATATAATTCTAGATGACCTTTTTTTTATAAATCCATTCTATAAAGGATCTTACTTCAATCCAAATTAAGTCACCCGATGAAGAGGTGGTGTTCTGACATTCATAATATATTTCATCCTCAAACTAAATAATTTCTTAAATTGACATGATTAAATATTAAAATTTTATACATTGTATACTAATATGTTTTTATTTTAAATTCATGACCTAAAACTAACCCAAAATCATCAAACAAGTTGTAAAAATGATCATTCGTTTGTAGAACGGTCTGCCTCCTTGTAAACAGATGTCATTCATTTTTCCATTTCCACCTTCAACAGATTAGTATGATGATGTATATAAAGTATATATATATTATTCATTACATAAATACAAATATGGGGTCATAATATCATTTATGAATATTTATATTCCATTCCATAGGGGACAAGATAACCTCACTCATGTTTACAAATGATTATCAACTCTTGAAGCGATGTGATTCATTTCTCAATACACTTTATAAGAAAGGTAATGTAGATAGATTTAATGTATAGATTTTATAAAAATGATATAATTATTAATTTAATTTAATATCTATGATTATTTAATCATTATATATAATTTTATTTCATATCAATTTTTCATTGAAATATGATAATTGCATTCTTTTATGTGTAGACAACCACTTTTATGAAGTGATATGACTCTCTCTTTTCATCACCACAACACATAGATGATTTATATAGGAATATTTAAAGGAATAATATGAAATTTATGATATTATATTAATTATGTAAATATAAAATAGTACATACCATTTTTCCTATAATGATCATTGAAAAATGGAAACATTTATCGTTCGTACATACCACCTACCATCTCCATGATACTAACGTAATTAATTTTCTAAAAAAATATTTAATGATTGTTATTAAAAGTATAAGTTATTTAAAAATATTATCATTATAAATTGATTATTATTAAATAAAATATTAAACTATGATCCATGTTTCATAATCAAGAATTAAAAATAAAAACATATACGAAAAACAAAGTAGTTATTAACCGAGACATTATTTTAACATGGAATTGGTAATAAAAGTTTGTAAATGGTCATAATTAAATTTTATATAGTATAATATATATAATAAAAATTATATAATGGATTAAAAATAAAAATATATTTATTTTACAGGATGTTCAAACACAAACAATATAAATCGACACATTAGGTAGGGGATTTAGATTCTCTTTTAAATTTATGAGAGACATAAGAAAATTCACCACTTCTTTTTTTACTGTGTATATACTTAAGTATTTTACATGTTATATCATGAATCTCATTCTTTTAATGATATTAAATATTTCATTCAATATTATTCTTTATGGGGACATATATTAAAAATTATTTCTAAAGTAGTAAAGGATTTATGCCTCTCTTTCTATCTTTTGTGAGACACATGACATATTCACCACCTATTAATATTATTTATTATTGATAATACCCATAAATGTTTATTGTAATTGTTTTCTATAAAATTACATATATTTAAATATCTATTTGAGTATATTTATTTAATGGTGATTATGGTTCAGATGTAACAAAATTTATAACCATTTCTAATCTCAATTTTCATTCATTGAGACATATATTGTATCATGCACTAATAATCTGTTATTTGGTGTATATACATCCCTATTAATATGTAATATAATTAATTTATTTCTAATAAAGATAATTTAGGTTTCATCTAATTTTTCCCTTTCATGAGGATTTCGATTTAATGTTCATAAAGGCATAATATTTATCAAATTCAATCTAACCATTTATCATAGTTGTTTATATTTATTCATTTGATGATTAAATAATATGATACATATCTCAATAATCTCATTAATTTTATTCTACTCTACTTATGTCATGATAATACTTTTTTCCAATTTATTTTCTTCTATTTATGTACTCACGTGTTCAAAAAAATTATTTTAATAAAAAATTCCTTTTATTTCTCCCTTCTTTCAAAACCTCATTTTCTTCCAAAAAACAGTTTTCTAAAAATGGTATAAATTTTTTTTTATCATTTAAAAAATATTTTATTTATTTAATTTTAACCCATGATTTTTTTTTATAAATATGTTTTTAAATGAATCATCATGTCATTTTAAAAATTATACTCAATTAAATTTTATTGAAATTTTGAAAGTAATCATATAATTAACCATTAAAACAAGAATGTAATTTTAATTCATCGTGACTATTTTTCATTTAAAATTACATTATATGTTTTAATTTTTATTTTAAAAGAAAATAATTTAAAAAACGTTTTATCGGTTTTTTGTTTCAAATAGTTGGTTTTAAAAATAAAATCTTCAATTAATGTTCGAACAAATCATTCAAAATTATTTTCAATCTAATATGAAATAGATTGGTATCACACATTTTTCACTGTGGATATGAAGCAAGGATACTATTTTTATTATTTCTCAAAATGGTTAATCATGAAAATATTTTTATGGATTAGATTTATCTACAATTTGTTATACCATGATAATATTCGTATGGAACCGACTTTATTATACATGTGTTCTACTATGTTGAAATGATTAAATTTTTATAAGAAATGTCTATTTTACATAACCTATTATATCATAAATTTTTTATTAAACCCATTTCGTTTCTTCAGTTATAAAATAATTAATTTCTATGATCTATTCTCACACATATTTATGATATTTATTTTGTGATGGATGGGGCCTATATCCCCCTCAAATTCACAGGTTAATGATTGATAACTCATGAGTAGATATGTAATGTGTGATCCTTGTAACATGGTCACAATGTCATAGATGAACCATATTATATATTTATAATGTTATTTTTTAACCATATTATAGGTTCCCAGTGTTATGTGTGAACTTGATTACATGTTTATAGTGATATGTGAGGTCCTATATTTCATGTCCATAATGTTATGCGTGGACCTCCATGCATGTCAATAAGTTTATATGGGGATTTTATTTCATATCACTAACTTATTGAGGAAACTTATCTCTTTTTACACATGTTCGTAGTGTTATAATCTGATTTTTATTCTGTGATTACATGTATTTTGATAAGGTTATTATATCAGGGATCATTTTCATTAATTTACTTATTATTCATTTATTATGCACTTAAAAATAATTTTTTCATGAAGGAATATTATGATATTTAATATTAATGGTATGTTTTTTTAATGTTATGATCGTGTTCTCATACCATTTTTTATATTAAGCTTATACATCACCATTGTGTACCCTTACTGAGCATATGCGCTCACCCTCTTTTTTTTCCATTCTAAAGATTCTGAAAAAAAAATTCAATTAAGGTATGCTTGTGAAGAGTACTATGGGGGATGATAATTATTAGTGTTATTTATGATCCTCATCCAAATTATGTGACACTTTACCTATTATCCAAAGACAATAATCTATTATTATCCTCATCTATGTGTTTGTGTTATTTTTTTAATATTCATATAACGATATGTAATATCAATATATAAGAAAACATGGTCACTATATAATTTCAACTCATTTAAATCCATATATAGGGAATGAAATTTCTAATACATTAGCTATCAGATGCTGATTATTAAACACATTATTAGTATCCATATGACTTAATGAAAAAATAAAATATTCACCCATATATTTAGATTATCCATAAAGGATTTCATTTCATTAATCCTGGTGCATGAAATACATTATAACCTAAATGGAGATTTCACTGTGGCATTATGAATTAATAATAATAATTAAGGAGTAATAACCATCCAATGAAAAGTGTTTATTGTCTATTATTTTGTCTTGTGGAACATCACCTGTATTGTGTATAAGACAATGTCATAGTCATGGTGAAACACCAATATGATTAGTTGATGTATTTCATTGGTAAAAATATATAATTGTTGTTTATATAATTAATATATATATATACATGCACATAATCCAATAATAATTATATATCCAAACTATATCCATTTGAAAAATATGTAATTAATGAAATATAATTCTCAAAACATCAAATCACCGGAATTATTCTTTATGAGACACATGATACCATGCCAAAATAGAAAAATTTCTTTTTATGTATAATAATGGAATTATAAATGCACTATCAATGATTATTATATCCAAAATTCCAAATAAGTGTAGAACTAACTAGAAAAACATGGAATAATTTATGAAATAATATTTCCATGAAGTTGTATTAATAAGATGATTAACCATGAAAAATAATTTTTTTAATCCTCTATAGTCCAGTAATATCTATCCAAAAAAAGGATATAAATTTTTTATTGTCATATATTGGAATTTATTTTTAACAATGTAATGCATTAATATTTTCAAAATTCATAAAAATATTATATTAAATGTTGACGTAATGAAAAATAGATATAATTAATACCCATTAATAAATGAATTTGAACATAATTTTTTTTTTCAATTAAGATTATAAATTCCTAATTAAATTCAAGGGTTAAAATATTTAGTTTACAAAATTTGTAATGAGTAACAAAATTACATAAATTTTAATATAGTGTTTAAAAATCAAGAAATAGTAATACATTTAACAAATTGTATATATTTTTATTTTATAACTTTTTTTATATTAATGTATAAAATTGTTTATAAAATTAAAAATATAAGAGGTTGAAATCATTTTCCCACCTAACTAGACATTCTATCACATAACCGTCATAGTAAATCTCATGCAGTGATATTTCCTTATCACAAAAATATAACTCATTCGGATTATAGTAGGAATGAATGAAATAATTAATATGAAACTTCAAAAGAATATAAAATTCATCTTATACAGAAAATTTCCAAGATACACAATCATTTATTATTAAGTCCATTAAGATTTTTATTATTATATCTATTATTATTCATCCTGATGTAATCAAAAAGGGATTTAAGATATATATTAACCATTATATGAATAATTCATTAGTTAATGAATCATAATAAATTAATGTGTAAATCATGCCACACAAACTGAATAATAATATAGGAATATAAAAATAAATGGGAAAAAGGTTTAAATTTGTAATAATTTAATTTTTATACCTAGTTAAACATAAATTTTACACATATAATTTGAAAACCATTTATTGAAAATATAATATAATTTCAATCTATATAATCTTTCCTGACCTTATTCCTATTAAGTTAATGAATATTGGAAAAATATCAATTAAAAACATATTAATAAAATATTTATTATTTATTATTATGTTAAAAATATGGTAAAATAATATTCCAAACATAACCAAAAAATAACTACATGTGTTGATTGAATTATTTAATTATAATCAGTGAGAATTAATAATTTTGAAATATTTAAGGATCAGTCAAATTATTACAAAATAATTGTTATCATTGATTAGGAAAATTTTGAAATTAAAAAAATATAATAACATATAATTTTATAGAATTTAGTCACAATTAAAAAAATAGATAACCCCTATGATAAATCTATGAATATAGTAACCACAAAAAACAATTTAAGAACCCAAAATCACATACTAAAATCAAATCAAAATAATACTACACCTCGACTAAATCACATTATAGTTTACATGTGTTGAAATAACCTTATATGTAATGAAATTAACTAAGTAGGAACTCAACTATAAAAATTAATTGAAATACTATCATCCATGTGGTCATTAAAATATGAACTAGTGAAATAAAAGCATCATATCCCAGGAATGATTAATATTAATCAATGGAGAAGGTGTCTGGATGTAATATGAAAGGAATATAGTTGAATTAATATATTCCTATCATGATATATCCATATGAATAAATATATAAACCTATGAGTATAGGTATAAGAGAAGAGTGGAATATATTTTCTCACAAGTTCCATAAAAACACTTTAAAATATTTGATTCAGAGAGAATCAAAATGTAATAAAAAATTTGTAAGTTGAATAACAATAACAAACCCTCTAATGGAACCATGATAGAGGATATAAGGTACCTGATAAATTTTCACCTTTTCTTGGATGGAACACCCAGTGTAACCACACCTCTTCCCAATTTACAAGGTACATGCATCATCTACAGCAATTACCATGCATGATCTGTTATTTCAAACTATTGGTGGCTCCACAATCTTTGAGAACATGAAATATAAATTCATTAATTAATACTATATCTACATAAAAATAATTTTATAATTTCATCCATGAACATTTACTTCACGGATATTGTCTTAAAATATGCAGTAACCCTTATTTCAAATCTAGAATCTTAAATATACACACATTATCAGTTAAAATAAAATATTTCTGAAAATTTTCACCAATAAATTACATTGAAATGATATATTACTTTTTTGTGTTGTTTTAAACAGATATTAATAGCGATTCCACTCATAATTTATAAATTATTAGTTTATGTTAGTGATTTTTTCATTATAAGAACAATATTATTAGGATCCACACAAGTAACAAATTTCATGTAAATATATTATAAATCTTCTCCATATCATAATAAATTATTTCTTCAATATTAACAATAAATAGAGTTATATCTTAGATAACTATGGAACAAGATTGATTGAAGGGGATTTTGGAAATTCACATATATCAATTTAACCTCTATTAATGTAACCTTCTTACGTGGGATTACAGGTTGTATAAGGGAAGTCTGATTGGTTTTAAGATATTTATTTCATAATAGAATGTATGGTATTGATTGATATTAAAATAGTATTTCAATAAGTTAGGTAAAAATAATACATCTACTGATATATCATTTAATTTCCCACAAAGGATCATAATAGCTATATTTGTAAATTGCTACATATCCAATAATTGTACTCAATATATAATGTACATGATGATCAAAAACTGATACGTAATATATATATTTTAGAACAAATGTAATAAACTATATATATATATATATATATCTTATTTCATCATAAAATCTACATATATATGAATTCATATCAATCCCCAATCACCTTGGGAAAAAAATGGAATTTACATATGGGAGATGAATTTCTATGTAAATTAAATATAATGTTATATAGAAACATTATATGAACCTAAGAATGAAACACAATGAATATATTTTTTTATTATTTTTTTGATGTATTTTATTGGGTACTACAAGAAAAAAAAGACAAATAAACCAATAACTATGTCAATATTGTTTTAGGAAAATTATAAAATTTTACTCTAATTTTTATTATGATGTCTTTTAAAATTAATAAAAATTATAAAATAAGAATATCATTTTATTATTATCAACTTAAAATTAGTTTATATGAGATATTTATTTACTCATTCAACAATATGAAAATAAACAATCTGAATTGGTGGTGATCATTGAAATAAATAATATATGGGTTGTGGATAATTTTGATTAATAGGATTACATTTATATGTCTTTATTAATATAAAAAATTAATTAAAGAGATAAAGGATTGTTTATTTCTATTTTATCACTCTATTTAAATAGTGGGTTCTTTTTGGCACATTATGTGATGTGTTCTAAAATGAATGGACATAGGAGAGAATATGACATATCATGGATGAAACAATATGGTGATGTTACTTGTATAAATTGAAACATTTGGTAATTCCAAAATATTGAAACCAAAATTTAAAAAGTAAAATAAATTAATGTTAATAAATGAATAAGAATCAAATTCCAAAATTGAATTATATTTAATTCTTTTAATTCTTTTGGTTGTCACTAAAATTACATTTCATAATTTTACAAAATAAATGTGAAGATAAAAAAATTATAAGAATGAATAATATAAAATTTATTTAAAATTTATATTCATTAAATATATTATAAAAGAGTAAAGTAAATATGGAATTGTTTATTATACATGAATCATTAAATTGGTTTATTTATTGATACGATTATAAAGTGGTATAGAAGACTAAAAATATGATATCAAATATGAAATTAATAGAAACATGTAAAAATTGTTTTAGATCTGGATAAAACATAATGAAAATAAATCCATATTAAAGTACTATGAAATATAAAAAAATATCGGTTTTAAATAATTGATTCTATTCATTGAAAATTATATTAAATTAAAAGAATGATAGTTGTTCAATACAATTTAATGACTCCTTATATAAAATCTATAAGATGGATCTTAAATGTGGTTGATAGGGTGAATGTGTTTCTAGTACATCCAAAAAATAAGTATAAATATTTCCTATAAACAATTATTTTCTTTTATAAATGAATTGAGTGTATGGGGGTTTATCAAAAAGACAATTTTATTAACGATGGTGTGAGGGAACATTTTTTCACTATATAAAACTATTTTCATATACATAAGACAACAAACAATAAAAATAAATATGATGTCATATAATAAAAAAACATAAAAATTTTTTATTACTATGGAAACATGTGTAATAAAAATAAATCCTGATCGACATGAAATAATGAATTTATTATAAAAATATATCAGATAAACTGATAGTAATTAATTATTTAATTCTTTCTATTGTAAAGAACATATATATTTTGTAAAGAATTTATCATCACTAATATGAATGAATGATTTACGTGTGTCAAATTGTTATTGTACAATATCTATAATAAAAATCTGGAAGGGTAAATAAAAAATAGGATTTTTCATAAAAATGCATATCATCTATCATAAGGAGACAAGATACAAGTTTTAGACAATTAATAGATTAGAATAACTAAATTGGATCCATAATAAATGGGCATCGACTGATGTTTAAAAAATGTCGAAATAGTATTAATGGACAATTCTGTAGGTTGTATCACTAAAAATAAATTTCTATATAATATAATGGGATACATGTGTTATCTAATGGGTATCAAACATTATAAGTAAGGTGTCGCAATACTTGATATTGGGTAATTATTGACATTCATTTCTTAGTGGGAGATTAAAAAAAATTGATAATGACCTTGGAATTATAAATTTCATTGCTTTTTAAGGTTTCCCTCACAATTTTTTTGTGATATCCAATTATTTGACTAAAATGTTTAATGAATTTTAAAAAATAATACTATCAAAATTCAAGGTTTTATGAAATTGGTATCCAAAAAATTGTTAATCTCTATTAACATAGTCGGGAAAAGATATATAATTTCTATTAAATGAATATGAAATATATTATAGAGTAAATAAAATTATAAAATAGTTATAAATCATAATCCTATTTTTTAAAATTTAAAGGAGGATGTTATATTCTGATGATGAATTTTGATTGTACTAATATATGAGATATTTTCAATGGGGTTGATCATTTAGAAGACTTAAAAGCATAATGAGATGAAATTGTTGGGGACATTCAAATTTTTACACTTGAATGATTATGGGATAAAATAATTATGATTTATCAATGTATATTTTTATTATATATTAATTAATAATTACAATAGAAATATAGATTTTTTCATGATGATTAATTATAAATATAATGGTTTTGATAGTATTTAATAATTTTAATTTCTAATAATATAATTTATTTCATTATAAAACATTAAATTCCAGAGGAGTAACTAGCTCGAAAGACACTAAGTTCATTTGAATGCCTAAATTGATAAATAATAAATATTCAATAATGTTTTCTTATGAACACCTATACAAATTATGGCATTGTGTGGAATAATAAATTAATCAATAACTTGGACAAAATTATATATATATACAATGAAATGAAGATGATATTTTTAGGTGTATTCTTAAAATCGATACACATTTCAAAATATTCCATTTTATTTATTTTTGATGACATAACTCCACTTTATGTTTTTCATTGGAAAATGTTTCCTTGATTAACATTAACATATTTAGAGGTAATTTTTTTAACAAAGTGATGAGCCATTGATTTTGAAAATAACATGGAAATGAATGATTTTTTTATATATCATTAATATAAAATCAATACAGAATCTTCAGAAAAAATATTTGAAAACTGATTATAATACAAGATGTTGTCATGATGGTTCACGATCAAATTATTCCATAGAATAATGAAAATGTAAATTTTTTATATTAAGGAATACAAAGGTTATATATATTATTATTCAAATTAGTTTATTTTATTACTTAATTAAAAGAACCAATAATAAGTATTATTGAACAATTTGATTAACAATGAGTGGATCAATAATATGTAATTAAATAGTTTTTAGAAATATTTATGGGATTGGACAATATTGAAAAATATCTAAAGAATAAGGGATACACATTAAACTTCACTCTTATTCCACGCAGTGATGAAAAAAATTAATATATCTATTTAAATGAAGGATGGATAAAATTTATGGTTAAAGGGACTTATAATATTTAGTAAAACGAAATATGGTATATTATTTCTCAAAAATAATAATAAATAATTAAATTAAATTTGTTGAAAATAAAAACATTCTTGTACTAGGATATTTTATATATTAGGATTCGATGTGATGAAAAAATTGTATTCAATAGGTATAATACAAAACATAGTTTCATTCATGGATATATTGGTGAACAGAATATTCAATGTGGTCAATATATATATAAATTTTTAATTTTTAATTTGACTTAATGATGAAAATTTTACATTTAATGACCATATTGTTTTCATAGTCATAAAGATGAAACAGAAGTGTCTCATTTGCAGGTAGAATATCTTTGGATGAATCAAGATTAAAGTTATTGGTATTATTGGATGGATTGGAATGTGAAAAATAATATAATCCATGTAGTTGTGGCTGATCATAATATTCAACATAAAAGTTATGACATCCAAAGGGTAATGATTATTATCTTCTTGGTGGATATAATCTCTAAAGGATTATGTTATGATCAGTTTAATGGGAATTAATAATTCATCACGATTTGTTTTTAAATTTTGATGATAGGTGAGTGTCATATTTTCCATAATCTATGGGTGATATAATAAACGAATGAAAAATTTAGTTAACATGAAAAGTATATTGATGTGATGAAGAATTTTTTTATCAATTAGTATCATATGTATATTCAAAAAATGGTTCAGTCCTAGATGAAGTATTCATGAGATGAAAATCGTCATCCTATTTTCATTACAATATTGTGGAAAATAGTTAGAAACATATTGTATGTGATAGTATTAACAGTAGACATTATGTTCATAATGTAACAAGTGACAAGATATAAATGGCTACATATATTAACTAATATTAATATAATGAATAGAATACATTTATATATTATTTCATTTGTTAAAATTAATTTTTTTAAAAATAAAATAAAATATTGCACGGAATATCAGTATTTTGATATATTTATTTCAATTTTTAAAAATAAATTTTAAATTTAACATAATCATGGAATTCTAACCTGGAAGATATTTTGTTTTGTTTCATAGAATAAAACAATATTTCAATCCTATTATAACTGCAGAACATGACTTCATCATGAATGATCAACCAGGCACCCTAGTATATTTATTAAATTGAATAGATAATGTTACTATAGTTAAGATTACTTCTATTATCGAAATTATGATTGATAATTGAGTGCTACTAATATTTAGCAAAATTGAACGAATAATTTTAGAATTAATTATTTCATGATCAAATATCATTTCACTAACTATATTTTGGAAATGAGTCTTTTAAGAATATATTACTCATTAAATAAAAAATGGATATTAAAATTATGTGATCATCAAAAGAAAATTTCTTGATGTATCAGTTGTATCGTTAACTTTAATAGTATCCACCCACATGAATATTGTATAAAATGGTCTCTAACATCACAAACCACTTTTATCATTCCCTAGTTGTGTTTCCAAATCTAATTTTACTAATTGAATTATATATTTTTTCATACATTTTTCAATAATTTCTTTAGGGTATGAAATGAATTTCATTTTCCAAAAATTTATTATGAAATTACTTCATCCCTTAAACCATCAATGGTAGGATCATCTAGTTCATTTAAAATGAGAATAAATGTTCTAATTCAACATAATATATTGAGATATACTCATTGAAATTCTTAAAGGTATGATTCATTTTTAAAATATTGTGGATAGTATATATTAGAAAACTATTTTTGATGGGTGTGTATGAAATAAAATTAGGAGGGGAACATGCATCATACTCCATGAATAGTCTAATACCCCTTTTAGAGGTCAAGTGTTATCCCAAAGAATTTTTTTAGTTGGAATATTTTTTAGTTGTATGAGTCATATAATACTACATTGATATTTGGAGTTTAAAAACCATTGGACGAAGAGTACTGTAGAGACACTATAGAGGAACTATATCAATATAGTAGAAGAACTACAACAGTGATGGAATTGTAGAACTAGTGACACAATAGAAGTGGTCAATATATAAGTATAAAGTGTTGAGGTTGAATTAATATAATAGGTAATATACTTGGCTCGGTACTATAGTAGTATGACTCACCAGATGGATTTTAAGAAAAAATATGGGCCTTTTGATCCATTTAATGGATTTTAAAATCCACTTGTCCTAAGGAACATGTAATAGTTCTCCTATATTGTTAGAAAGAATTTCATTTATTTCAGAGAAAATGTGTCTTTATCCAAAAATTTAATACAAATTAGGTGGATAATATTTGATTTATTAAGAAAATACAGTGGAGATATTTCTTGAAGCTTTATGTCAAATAATAAAATTAATTATGAATCAAATTTCTAAAAAATACATTCATATTTTTTTCACACAATTGGAAAGATCCTTGTGAAATTATAGTAAATATTAT
The DNA here is from genome assembly GCA_963277665.1 of Viscum album. NCBI lineage: Eukaryota > Viridiplantae > Streptophyta > Magnoliopsida > Santalales > Viscaceae > Viscum > Viscum album. The sequence continues at coordinate 2,031,678,225 of OY728135.1, forward strand.
TGGATTTATTTATTTCTCCCTAATGATGATGTTTCTAAAATATAAATGAAAACTATTTTAGAAATTATTGTTTCTATTTTGCATATATGGGGTTTGAATAAACCTAAAAGGTGGAATTGTTAGAAAAAATAAATAATATTTTTCTACTTTTTTCGTTTTCTGAACACAGAAGAGTTGAAATATATAAACACTTATTTATTAATTGTTCAATGATTATATGGAGTGACAATAATCTACATCATTATTTGTATTAAAATTTATGAAAGGGTAATGACATTTTAACCATGGTAATGGAGATATTATACACATATTGAATTCATAACCATGAATTGGGACACTATGTAAGTGGATTAATATTAAAGAAGAGGATACCTATTGGATATTATGACAATTATCGTGAACTGCCTTCACCAAAAGGAGGGAAAGGTTATCAGATTGCCAAGACCTTCCTTCTTTAAGCCGAAGGAGAGATAATGACCCTGAAACCCACCTTCTATAGGTCCTGGAGTGGTGACTAGCACCAAGGGTATGGAAATTACACACAAATTGAAGGGATTACCCCTTTTTGTTTTATAGGATCGGGAGATAAGATGATGAAACCCAACAACACCAAAACTAAAAGAAAAGTGAATCCGAAAGTAAACCATTCCCACATGCATGTTCCAAAAGTAAAAGCCACAAAGTACAAAAGTGACTACAAGGGTAACTACCAAGGAAAGTAAAATAGAAACTGCATCTACCCCAATGGTCACAGCTAGTATGGTCCTGCGCGATAACCAAATTCCTCTTGGAAACCTAAAAGTAGTTTTATATACGTAGGGTGAGCATACAAGTACACTCAGTAGGGAAAGACAAAGACTCTCATGCACAAGTGGGGGAACGTAGTAAAGTTCCATGAAAATCAGACAACCAACACTATCAAGGAGTTCACCCACCCCACTCACCTGCTACACTCACCAAATAACGCAAGTAAAGTAATATATATAATAAGAGCACATCGACGTTTCGGTACGCCAAGCCACTTTCCCACTGGTTATTGAAGACATTATATGCATCAGACCAATCCCTCCATTCTCACCGCAGTCCAACTGCCACACCCGCCCGTACACACCTGGGCCACAACCGCATGCAGTCTAACTACTGAATCCCGCCTGCAAACACCTGGGCCACAACTGTCATACATAACCATGCCTGCATACACATAGTCCAGAACAACCACCGCCACGCCTGAAGACACCTGGTTTAGATGATCCACTACCACGCCTGAAGACACCTGGGCCTCATCCTGAAGACACTTGGGAAACCACCTTCCCGCACACACCTGGGCCAACCACCACACTACCCTACCTGAAGATTCTTGGGATAATAATGGACCTCAGGCCATCACAGCCAGCCCGAATACACTTGGGATATCCAGGAAAGGGAGTAGAAATGGAGCTAATAACCAGCCACTACCACCAGAAAAAATTAGGGCAATGCCGGTATTTTCATATTTATAAGATTTAACACACTTCATGATTTCAATTTCCATGTTCTTAAACCAGGGGTTTTCACAGAAGGGTTGATCCTGGTGCTTTCAATTTATTTAGCCAAGTGTACGTGATTAACCAATTTCCGTTTTACATCAGGAGTTCACAACCACAAACAAGCCATCTAAAACATCACCAGGGGTTCATTAGTGCACAGATAAAGACCACCAATGGCCATGATTTTCAGTAGGCGTAAGCCCGCACAATTCAAAAAGTTGATCATAACATAAAACAGCATCAATGATCACCCCCCCCCCCCTTTTCTTTATATAATCTGTTCATTATCTTTATTTAGGTCTGTTTTATCCAATTATATAGAATCAAATGCATGCCCAAACCGCATGATACACCAAAAGGGAGAGACAAAGGAGAAATTCCATACTTTTTGATCAACGATCGATGCTAAGGCTGGGCGTGTAACTTCACGGATAGCAATGCGGCTCGTCCAAATAAAAAATCACCATGTATGAACGAAGGATACTCCTTTCAGAGGGTGGTCGAGAAAAGAAGAAACCCATGGCGAACCCCTCAGTTATAAGGGCCGTAGGTGGTTGAGATAAGAACGCTAAACCGCGTAAGGATCGGGGGCGTGGGTTGACCACGCGGCCCCACACATTATTAAAGGGTCGGGTGGTTTAAACCGACACACACACCAGGTTAATTCATTAAATATTTAATTAAATCATTTATGGGCGTTACTGGGATTTAAAACAAGATTAAGGGGGTCAAAATTGGGTTTAAAACCCATTTCGCGCAAAAGAGAGCACTGCTGGAAAAACCCCGTGGGGGTAGGCGAGAGCCACCGATAGCTGAGAGCTACCGGTGGGTGACAGCCACCGGTAGCTGAGAGATAGTGGTGGGTGATAGCCACTGGTAGCTGAGAGCTACCCGTGGGTGACAGCGACCGGTAGCCGAGCTACCGGTAGGATGCATCGACCGGTAGGCCGAGCTACCGGTAGACAGAGCTACCGGTAGCCGCAGCTACCTGTAGACCGAGCTACCAGTAGATAGAGCTACCAATAGCTGTAGCTACGGGTAGACCGGGATATCGGTAGACAGAGCTACTGGTAGGCTACGACTACTAGTAGACTGAGCTACCTGTAGGCCTGCTACCGGTAGGCTAAGGCTACCGGTAGGCCTACTGTTAGTCAAAACATCACTGAGATACCTAGATGAGAAAACCCAACTTGAGATTTTCACAAAGTAATGGACCCCAAAAACCCGGGCCATTGCATCAGATACCTCTAACATGATTCTCGTCCAAGATAATCAAAACAACCCAGAAGGAAAGAGAGGGTCCGAAAAACCACCTCGAAAGATACCTCTTACGAGTGAACCTCATTGTTAACTAAAAACGCCTTTCTGTTAACCAAGTAACATACCATGTCAAACTGCCCTGGAAAGTGGGTTGGGGAGTCTCCTTCTCCATGTCAAGATATTATCCACTTTGGGCGACACTAACTCACCCTCACGGGTTTAATCACATCCACATAAATGTGTCTTGATTAGGGGTTGGGTTCTCTCCTCCCCATAGCCAAGGATTTTCACTCATATTCATAGGAATGAAAACCAGTATATTTCATAGCCAAAAAGACAAAACGTTCTACAAAAACAGGTACAACAAATAGAACAAAACTCAAAACAACTCTTTGTACTGGGTACACATCTGTTCTTCCCTCTCCCACGTACTCTCCTCAAGCCCACCATGTCTCAACAACACACGAACCAAGGGAATGGTTCGCCCACGAAGCACCCTCTCCTTTCGATCCTCGATCATCACTGGTCTCTCCACAAAAGTCATGGCATCCTTGATGTCTAGCTCTCCCCAGCCGAGGATGTGTGAATCGTCGTTCAGATACCGACGGAGCTGGGACACATGGAAGACATCATTTAGCCTCAGTAGCGGCGATGGTAACGCTAGCTGATAACCCACTTCGCCAACCCGCCGCAACACTTTGAAGGGCTCGATGAACCTGGGAGAACGTTTACACACCTTACCGAACCTCTGTTGTCCACGCCGATGGGAGACCTTCAAGATCACGTGGTCTCTAACCTCAAACTCCAAGGGCCTCCTCCTGGTATCAGCATACGACTTCTGTCGGTCCTAGGATGCCTTCATCCTTTCCCGTATGAGCTGAACCTTCTCTATCGTGCTTTGCACCACCTCCGGGCCAATGATGCATGCCTCTCCGACTTCGTTCCAACACACAGGTGAGTGACATGGCCTCCCGTACAAGACTTCAAACAGGTCCATCCCAATGGTTGAGTGATTGATTTTATTGTTGGAAAACTCTACCAGAGGAAGGTATCGCACCCATGATCCTCTTGAGTCGAGAAAACATTCCCTCAGCATATCCTCCCATGTATGGATGGTGAACTCTGTCTTTCCATCTGTCTGGGGATAGAAAGCAGTGCTAAGACGCAGATGGGTGCCAAAAACATGCTACAATCCTCTCCAGAATCGCGAGGTAAATTTTGCATCCCTATCTGAGACTATAGACCTCAGAACTCTATTAAATCGCACCACCTCATCCACATACTTTCGTGCCAAAGCATCCACAACACTCAACTCCCTAATCACCAGAAAGTGAGCCGATTTCATCAACCGTTCCACTACCACCCATATGGTGTCGTATCCCCCGTGGAATTTGGGTAGTCTCGTGATGAAATCCATCGAGATGTCGTCCCACTTCCACTTGAGGACATCTAGAGACTACAGTAGGCCGCCTGGAACTCGGTGTTCAGCCTTCACTTGTTGACACACTAAGCACTTGGCCACAAACTCTGCCACTGCTCGCTTAACTCCGGGCCACCAAAACTATTTCTTCAGTCCTTGGTACATCTTGGAAACTCCTTTTTGTACCTCCAGGGATGAGTTGTGGAACTCACTAAGAACCATGTCGTGCATCACTTATGGAACAAACATCCTTCCCTTGAAAAGAATCTAGTTCTGACCATCCTCCGTCAACCCTTTCTGAGCATTTCTATGGTCAACTCAGTCATGAATCACTTCGCACTCTGGGTCTCCCCACTGAGACTCCTCCACTTGTTGCAATAGATAAGACTGCACTATCATCTGATAAGGCAACCTCTACTGCTATCCATCATCGCATCTAGTTGTAAGGCAGCCAACTCAACCATAACCTTCTAGGAGATTTCCGACTCTCGGACCACATCCTTATGCATCCTTCTCCTCAAGGCATCAGCCACCACAATCCCCCTCCCTGATGTGTAGGAAACCTTGAAGTCGTAATCCTGGAGGAAATTCATCCACCTTCGATGCCACAAGTTTAGGTCCCGCTGGGAGAAGATATACCTCAAGCTTTTGGGATCTGTGAAGACCAAAAAGTGTTATCCGATTAGGAAGTGCCTACATAACTTCAGTGAAAAAAATGACCGCTGCAAGCTCCAGGTCGTGGGTGGCATAATTATGCTCATGAGGGCGTAGATGCCTAGACCCATAAGATATCACCCCTTATCTCTGCATCAACACACATCCCAGGCCCTGTCCTGAAGCATCACATAACACCTCATATACCACCCCTTGTTAGGAACATTTCATCACTGGGGCACTAACCAACTTCTCCTTCAGATAGCTGATGTCTGACTCGCACTTCTCACTCCACACGAAAACCTGGTCTTTCTTGGTCAGGTTTGTCAAAGGGGCTGCTACTCGGGAGAAGTTGGGTACGAACCTCTGATAGTAACCTGCTAGTCCGAGGAAACTATGGACCTCTGCCACATTATTGGGTGATTCCCAGAAAACAACTGCCTCAACCTTTGATGGGTCCACCGCTACCCCCTGCTCGGACACCACGTGCCCGCAGAAGTGCACTTCTCGAGTCTAGAACTTTCATTTTGACAACTTACCATAGAGCTGGTGCTATCGGAGGACCTCCAAAACTGTCATCAGGTGATCCGTATGGTCTCTCTATGATCTTGAATAGACCAGGATGTCATCGATGAACACAACTACGAACCGATCTAGGTACTCCCGGATGATGGAGTTCATAATCCCCATGAACACAACAGGGGCGTTCGTAACACCGAAAGGCATGTCTATGAACTCGAAGTGTCCATATCTGCACCTGAACGCCGTCTTAAGGATGTCACCCTCCTTCAATCTCAGCTGGTGGTACCCAGACCGCAAGTCGATCTTTGAGACCCATCATGCCCCTTTCAGCTGGTCGAAAATATCGTCTCTCCTCGAAAGAGGGTAGCGATTCTTGATTGTCTCCTGATTCAGCCTCCTGTAGTCTATGCACAACCTGATACCACCATCTTCCTTCTTTGAGAACAAGACTAGAGAACCCCACGGTGATGCACTCAACTGAACATAACCCCTCTTCATCAGATCGTCAATCTGGATCCGCAACTCTAGTAGCTCTGATGGTGCCATCCGGTAAGGAGCCACCGAGATCGGATGAGTGTCGGGCTGCAGGTCTATCCCGAACTTGATATCATGTTGATGGGGAAGAGTCATCCCTCCCCATGGAAGACATCCATAAACACTCAGAAGATCTCTGGAACCTACACCATTTCAGCATCAACTGACTCTACTGGCAGCTCAGCTAACAAGGAGAGGAGGGGTTCCTCACGCTTGCTGCCCTTCTGACTGCTCCGCTTGCCATTGAATGTAACACGCTAGTCGCCCATGTCTGAGAACACAACCCTTCCTCTGAAACATTCGATGACAAAACACATAGAGAATATCGATTCAATTCCTAAGATGATATCATATGGTTGTATCTGTAGCAGAAGAAGAGCCCTAACTGACTGATGTGGTCCTATCATCAGTCTGCATCCCTGGAAACCAACAACAAGTCGGTCTGACCTCCGACTGGTGTGCTCAACACCAGGGTCACTAGAATTTTCTCGGCATCTAGACCAAAGAAACGGGCTAGTCTAGTTGCAAAAAAGGAGTGTGAAGCTCCGGTATCGAACAAGTAAAAAGAAAGGGTACTGAACAAACTGATCGAAACTGGAACAACCTCCGGCCCTGCTGGAACTTCCGCCTCAGCGGCATGTAGCTATCCATGCCCAGCTCCTCTTCCCCTCGGCTATCGGCCACCTCCACGACCATTCCCTGGTTGAGGTCCCTGAGGAGTGCCCTGAGGTCGGCCTCCTCCTCCAACGTCTACCCTCGGAGGAGCGGGAGCTCACTGTCCCTACTGCTGCTATCAGAAAGGCCTGGATGGAAGCTACTGCTGGGGCAGGTGCTAGATTTTTCCACCACCACCATTCTATATCCGGTCTAGGCACTGACTACGGAGGTTTCAATGGCTCCCGCACACAATGTACCGTGGTCCCAGGCTCGAAGGAAAAGGGCTAGGACTAGGGGACCAAAACTGAAACTGCAGTAGCCTGCTCCATGCTGGTCAGAACCTGGATGGTCCTAGCGCTGGAGGCCTGGTGCTGATAGCCTTCCCCTTCGATGATCCCAGCTGGAACCCCTCTTGTGACACACTTCCCAGAGCGTGCATCCTTTCTACCACTCCGGACTTCTTCTAGACATCCAGGTATGTCGGCAGGGTAAAAGGGGTAACAGCATACTAGAGGGACGGTCGGAGTGCCTCCTCCAAAAGTTTTACCCGAGACTCCTCGTCATGAAAGAGGTCCGGAGCACAATGTAGGAGGTCCTTGAACTTTATTCCTAGCTCCCTCACTGACATACTCCCCTGTTGTAGGGAGAGTATCTCCAGTATCATTTCATCCTTCATCGTCGAGGAGAGGAATTCCCCCCGGAACTCCCTCTCGAAATCATCCCATGCCACCTCAGCATCTCTCCTCTCTCCCAGGTAAAGCGGCCACCACTGACGTGCCTCTCCCCGCATCTGGCTGACGGCCAGAGGAAACCAGTACTCGGTCAGATCCCGGATCAAGCAGAAGGCTATCACTAGCTCCTCTAGCCAGCCCTCCATCTTCATATCAGAGGTGCTACCCTCATACTTCTCGAGGGTCTGTCGCTAGAAGGACCGAAGTGTCTTCTGCCACTGGTCATCCTCCTCCTCTCGATCATCTCTCTACCGATTGACCAATGTAGTCTTCGGGGCCTCGATCTCCGGCACCAAACATGGTCTCCTTCCATGTTCCATAGCTGCAAGCTAAACAAGTAATGCCTAAGCCCAAGTAGTTTAGAATATTGTTATTAAAACTTCTTAAACTTTTTATTTATTATTAATTACCAAGACACCCCATAAACATGAGAACAAAGGTCATTTTGTTGCATGTACCTTTCCTAGGGTCTCTACCCAGAAATCAGCGTGGCCTCAGTTGGTCGTTCAGTTGGTCCAGAGTCCTTGCATCGGATCATGGGGGGCCCAAAAATCTCGTGTCCTAGCCGGTATTCCTTGGACTAATTCACACACCAATGTCACCCAACACTGGTGCCCTACCATCCCATGAAATCCTCACTGTGCCTAACTCCAGACTCCATCCTATCTCTCAACCATCTCCTCTAATAGCATTCTATCATCACTTTCCTTAACCAGAAAGAAGGAAAGGTCAGCAAGTTTCTATGCCCTTCCTTCTTTAAGTCGAAGGAGAGATAATGACCCCTGAAACCCGCCTTCTGTAGGTCCTTAGGTGGTGACTAGCACCAAGGGTATGGAAATTACACACAAATTTAAGGCATTGCCCATTTTTGATTTATAGGATCGGGAGATAAGATGATGAAACCCAACAACACCAAAACTAAAAGAAAATTGAAGCCTAAAGTAAACCATTCCAAGATTCATGTTCCAAAAGTAAAAGCCCCAAATTAAAAAAGTGACTACAAGGGTAAGTACCAAGGAAAAGAAAACAGCAACGGAATCTGCCTCAAAGGTCCGAGCTAGTATGGTCTTGCGCGATCCCTGATGTCCTCCAAGAAAATTGAAAGCAGTTTTATATACGTAGGGTGAACATACAAGTACACTCAATAGGGAAAACCAAAGACTCTCGTGCACAAGTGGTGGAACGTACTAAAGTTCCATGAGATGCAGACAACCAACACTATCAATGTGTTCACCCACCCCACTCACTGGCTACACTCACCAAATAACGCAAGTCAAGTAATATATATAAGAAGAGAACATCGATGTTTGGGTACCCCGCACCACTTTCTCATTGGTTATTGAAGACATCCTATGCATCGGACCAATCCCGCCATTCTCACTATAGTCCCACTACCACACCCGCCTGCACACACCTGGGCCACAACCACACGCAGTCCCACTGCTGAATCCCCCCCGCAAACACCTGGGCCACAACTGTCATACGTAACCATGCCTGCAAACACCTAGGCCAGAACAACCACCGCCAAACCCGAAGACACCTGTGCAAGAAGATCCACTTCCACGCCCGAAGACACCTGGGACTCATCCTGAAGACACTTGAGAGACCACCTTCCCGCACACACCTGGGCCAACCACCACAATACACTGCCCGAAGATTCATGGTCTAATAATGGACCTCAGGCCATCACAGCCTACCCAAATCAACTTGGGCTATCTAGAAAAGGGAGAAAAAAAGGAGATAATAAACAGCCACTACAACCAAAACAATGTAGGGCCATGCCGGTATTTTCAGATTTATAAGATTTAACAAACTTCATGATTTCAATTTTTGTGTGCCTAAACCAGGGGTTATCACAGAAGGGTTTATCCTGGTGCTATCAATTTATTTAGCCAGGTGTATGTGATTAACCAATTTCCTTTTTATAGTAGGAGTTCACAACCACAAACAAGCCATTTAAAACATCACCAGGGGTTCATTAGTTCACAGAGAAATACCACCAATGGCCATGATTTTCAGTAGGAGTAAGCTCGCAAAATTCGGAAAGATGATCATAACATAAAACAACATTAACGATCACATCCCCCCCCCTTCTTTCTTTATAGAATCTGTTCATTATCTTTATTTAGGTTTGTTTTATTCAATTCTACATAATCAAAAGCATGCCCACCCCGCATGATACACAAAAAGGGATAGATGAAGCTGAAATTCCCTACTTGTTGATCAACGATCGATGCTAAGGCTGGGTGCAGAACATCATTGATAGCGATGTGGCTCGTCCGAATGAAAAATCACCTTGTCTGAACGAAGGGTACTCCTCACAGAGGGTGGTCGGGAAATGAAGAAACCCACAGTGAACCCCTCAGTTATAAGGGCTGCGGGCGGTTTAGATAAGAACGCAAAACCGCGTAAGGTGCCTGGGTTGTGGGTTGACCACGCGGCCCCCACACGTTATTAAAGGGTCGGGCGGTTTAAACCGACGCACAGACCAGGTTAATTCATTAAATATTTAACTAAAACATTTATGGGCATTACCGGGATTTAAAACAAGCTTAAATGGGTCAAAATAGGGTTTAAAACCCAATTCGCGCAAAAGGGAGCGCTGCTAGAAAAACCCTGTGGGGGTAGGCGAGATCCACCGGTAGCCGAGCTACCGATCGGCTGCAACCACTGGTAGACAGAGCTACCGGTAGCGGTAGATACCGGTAGACCGATCTACAGGTAGACAGAGCTACCGGTAGCTGCAGCTACCGGTAGACCGAGCTACCTGTAGACAGAGCTATCGGTAGGCTGTGGCTACAGGTTGGCCTGCTACCGATAGGCTAAGTCTACCGGTAGCCCTACTATTAAGCCAAACTTCACCGAGATCCCTAGACCAGAAAACCCAACATGAGATTTTCACAAAGTAATGGACCCCAAAAACCCGGGCCATTACACCAATGAATAATGGGATTTTATGATGGATGGATGTAAGGGTAAATTATTAAAAAATATGTAAAATAATAGTATTTAATGTAGATTTATTTGAAAATAACTAATAAATGATTATTATTGAAAATTTTGAGATATTATTTTAGAAACCAAGTGGTTTTATGTTTTCAAAGATGTATTTTAGAGTATTTCTTTATAATATATGAATTATGAGTTGCCATAAGTCTTAAATATTGTTCAATAAGATATAGATAACCATTTGATTTGATGAAGATGAAAATATATGTGAATTAGGCATGGTGATGATGATCAAATAGTTATATGCCTTAACATATTTTGGTTTCGAGTATAATGGAATTTTGTGATGAATAATGAAACTATTAATGTATATTCTATATTTTTATTGTGTTCGATAAATTTTTATGATATTTATGGACGGTTTAGATAATGTAATTAAATGATTGGTTTTGATCCCAATGGGTGTGATAAAATTGTAATATTTAAATAAATTCAATTAAGTAGAAAAAATAAATAAAATGATTGTGTTGATATAACTAGATAAAAATAATTATATTTATATTTATATGTTTATATAACCAATTTAGATATGATTGGTTCAAAAATATTTAAAAGAACATATTCCTAGTCGAATTTTTTCATGACAGGAAGAATGTTAAATGAATGATGTATAATGTTCAATTACATGATATATAGAGGTAATTTATGAAATATATAACAGTTATTCATGTCATATGTATGGGTTATTTGGATAATAAATTATGTTAACCTCACAAATTTATAGTATATATAAGGGTTAACTCACAGATTTTCATGATATGTAAGGTAATTATTATTATTTTCTGGATAGATATGCCTAATACCCAAGGGGGACCTATAAAATTTAAATAGTACCTAAGGGTCACTGTATAATATACTTAAATATATATGTGTTACTCTATATATAGTAGTATGTAATTTTATTTACAAATGATGATTTGAAAATCATATTGAATTAGATGATGTTTTATATTGAATTTCATTATATCATATTAAAATTTCATCACCATGGTTAAAGGTATTTTTCCAAAAATGATAGAAAATAATTAAATAAGTATGTATATACAAGTAATAATTCATTATATATAGAATTTAAATTAATTACCTCTCTATGATAATTCTAATTACACATTAATAAATCAAGTGCTTTGTGATAAATAATGATGATACTAATATTACATGTTGAAATGGATGTTGGGTTATCATGAATTTTGATGCAATGCATAAGGCAATTATTTTATGGTGACATGATAATACTCAATATGTATTGATTATTTTTTTTATAAAAATTTAAATATATATGGATAAGGTTAAGTTATAAATAATTCATTAAGTTAATTTTATATATTTCATGATCATGGTGGTTCATAATTTATGAATTTGATTTTCCAAATTTCATTAATATTATTTTAACTACAGTTAAAATTCATAGTACATTAATAATTGAGAAACTAAAAGAAAATTTCATATGTATAAATGGAAAGGTAGTAAGTTAGTCTTCAATATAAGTTTTATTAAATAACTTATATATAAATAATTAGATATTGTTCTATATAATTTTATTAATGATCTTAACTTGGAGTTAATTTCTTATTCAAAAAATAAAATAATAAAGTAAAGAGGATAACATAAGTTCATTGTTGAGGTAAAACTTATTTTATATAAATATATTAGATTAATATAATTCTTAATATCTACTTTTATTCATCTAGAGGTTTCCTATTGTGTGATATTTTTTTGATGAAATTAATTTTACTCTTGTAATGCCATTAAAAATATAACTATTAATGAAATAGAAGGTATCATATTTCAAAATAAGGGGAGTCAATTATACAATTTTTTAATATTTTAGATGAATTATTCATGTTCATCTTGGATAAACATTTATGATGTTAAAACTAGGAGAGAATTACAATTCTAAAAACTAATATATTCTTATATAATGAATGATGATTGAAATGTGTGTGACACTTAGGATGAAAAGAGATATCACTAAAACCATTTTAACTGTACTTATCCGCAATGAGGTTTCAAATTGGATGAATTATACATGAATTAATTCTTGTTTGGGCGACACATTACCTATAAGCATATATCCAACAAAAAATTGGCCATATAGTCGAGCTTTAGTACAATTTCATGATGTAGATTTCGTGATCCTTTTGTAAAGACCCTTTTCAGGGAACTATATTATTTATTTATTTATCAAGAAGTGTTAAATTCTATACATGTAGAAAATATGAGATTTGGATTCATTTTATAAGATTATATATTTAATTTTTCTTCTTCTAATGGTGGTATAACATCACAAAAGAAATCTTGTAAGGTAAAGGATTTTAAATTTGACAACACCCTAAATAAATCACCATATATCATGGTGGATTGGGGTAAAGAAAATATCAGGTTAAATATATTATATTCCTTATTCCACATGATATATTTATCCAATAATTATTATATTATTATTCTATTCATTTAAATAATGTGAAAAAATATTTATTTTATGGATAAATTTATTTAATACAATGAAAGAGTTCATATCATACATATATATTTATGTTGATAAACCTCAACATATCTTGTTAATTAATTTTTTTTTTGTTATTTTATAATTGAATTATTTTTCCCATGGTTTAATGAAATTTAAATAATGATTCAATTGTAATGAATGTAATGAAAGTTTTCAATGATATTGTGGAAAAAGAGATAATTTCTCAATAAAATACAACAACAGATTTGTGGATCTGGAATTATTTAAGACTTTTCAATCCAAGAATTTTCCCATGGATAATATGTGTTATTTTAATACCATCATAGAACCATCAGAGAATAGAGAATAAGTTATTTATCCTTGGAAGGCCATGGAATATTTGTTTTTCTTTATCATCCACTACTGAGATGATGGATTTAGGATTTTTGGGTGATAAATTCATGTAGTGTAACAATAAAAAATGGAGTATATGAACATAGAGTATGATGGATCGATGTTTTTACATATATAATGTCATATCTATTTTTCCAAATGATATTTTTTCTTATTTGGTTTGGTCTATATGTTATCATGCAAAGTGCTTCACAATCCATTATTCCAATAGAGTAAATGAGTACTGATTCATCTTTTCCAGTTGAGGGCCTATGAAATAAAGTTTTCTCTAAGAGGTTCATATATCATGTACCAAACCCATGAAAAAATCCAATGCGTTATGTTTCATAAAAAAATAACAATTTTAAATCCTAATTTCTATATTTTGAATATAAATCAGTGTGGTTTCATATATTAGGTCCTTGTTAAAGCAAACATCGAGTGGGATGAAATAAGTCCTACACATGAGTGGGATTGAGATATCTTTAATGATCCTATTGCAAAGACAATGAAACATGATGACGTGATATTAGAAGCAAAATGTTCTTCAAGTGAATTATTCATGTCTACATGGCTTAAGAAAAGGGACTAAAACTCATCATTTTGTCATTCCCGCATTAGAGGGAAGACAGATTAATATATTCCCAACATCCTCTTGGAAGATGGTTCCTTCACTAGTTTCCCATATACTATAGGAGTTATTGAATATTATTATTTAAAATCCACTATGGATGATGATAATCATATAATTCATGGTGGGTACATGAGGGAAAACATGGATATTTCTTATGATATTGGAAGTGTGCTTCTAGATTATGTGAAACCGTTCATTGGATGTATTCAGGAAGAAGAGTTTTGGGTTGTGTTTGCCTCCTTTAAACCTAAAATGAAACCTGGGGTTGATGGTTTTACAGGATTTATCTATACAGAATCTTAGATAATGATCAATAATGGATTTTTTGATATATTTTAGGATTTTTTTCTAGGTGCTGAACTCACCGAGGTGGATTCTGGTATAAAATTTATAGTCAATAGAAAGGAAAAGAATCCATTATATCTTAATTAGTTTCATCCTATAATCATTTGAAATTTGATATATAATATATTGGATAGTATTACAATCCAAATACTTATGAATTTCATTCATGAGAGGGTTTCAGATGAAAAACATGGTCTTATTTTATGGTCATCCATGCAAGCACCTATTATTTTGGAACCAGAAATTATTTGTGATTTAAATCATAAAACACATAAGACTTACATTGCTATCATAGTTTCTATGGACGAGGATTTAGACTAGATGTAGTGGATATTTATTGTCATTTTAAATAATTTCATGGGTTTATCTAACTTGGTGGTGGATCTATTTTTCAAGAATTTTATATCACCTTAGATTTCATTCACTCTTATAAGAATGAAATGGGCTTTATTTATGTCAGTATATGGACTAAGGTGGGGAGACCCCCACTCACACAATGCCATCATTATTTTGAAATACTTCTTTAGTATGTTCATGTTCATATTCATCAACAATAGATTCATACTATCCTTTTGAAGCATGCCTAATATTACAATAATCACTTATCTTTTGTTCATGGATGAAATGATTCTATTTGTTAGAGTGAACACGAGATCCATTAAAAACATAATTGGGACTTAGTGGAATATAATTATTATAGTGGTGAAACTATTAACAAGTTAAATAGGATCATTAATATTTTAACTAGAAGCATGGAGATAATGACTTATATAGTTGATCCCACCATGGTTATTTATATGAAATAGTTTCTTATATATTACATGGTTGCTCTGATTTCATTTGGGATAATTCCGAATCATTATTTTGAGAGGTTGGTGGATAAAATTTAAAATTCAATCATCAATTGGATTAATAGATTTATTTGCATTTGGGGACAAGTTATTATAGTGAATAACATTTCTTTCCATTCCCATCAAATATTTCAATTTCTTCAGATTCCCCATACTATAGTAAAGATCATTAAAAATATCAGTATATGTTTCAAGTGGGATGAACATTTCAAAGGTCACTATAATAGGCTTTATGGTATAGGCTTAAAAGGCACCCATAAATGGGGGGTACATACTTGAGAAATGTTTAGGATTATCCATCCTATGTAAAGGCCAAGCTATCTTGGGAGAATTTTGAGGGTCTCACACATTGGGATAAACTCATTGATTCCATATATGTAGCATAAACTTACATTATAAAGGATTGAATTGTGTGGTTTTGGTTGAGAATTTAAGAGCATGATGAAAAAATAATTCTCCGTTAACACTAGATTATAGGTTACGGTTATATAAATTATTTGAAACATAATTGGGAGGGAGTTATACAATTACACCCCCGACTCAAAATCCACTAAACTGATGCCTCGAGCCAGGTCACCACATGACCTCACACACAACTAACCACATTCTAGAGGTATCCTACTAGTAGTGAGAGTCTAATAAATCATTTCGGAGGTACTATACCCTCTTTATCACAGTATTAAACATCATATAACATCTAAGATAAAAAAACTAATAAATTACAACCAAAAAATCATTACTAATCATTTCCCAAATAAGTTATATACCACAACCAAACAATAAAAAATTCATGTCTTTCTAACAGTGAACAAATTGAAGAAATCCATAAACAATAATAAGTAGTTTAAAACATAAAATTTGTGTTAAATCTATGTCTATATCCTCATCCATACACATATTAATCCTTACTCAACTCCCTTGCATTGAGACTTTTCATTTTTCATGTCCTGCAACAAAGAAATCTACTTAGGTGCTCAATGGAGGCATGAGTATGGTGTGGGTAAAACATAGTAGGTCATCCCAAATGCTATTTATAAAACATAATGTCTAAAAATTCCCTTCATAGAAATATTAAATAAATTTAAAGGTAAATTAAAGGGAAACATGGATTCCACTGACTAACAATATTCACTTTACCCTTTTTCCATCATCTTTTCCATTTTCCTACTTTAAAATATCTATATTACTGAATTCATTTCCATAAAATGATTAATGGGTTAAGAATATACATCCTTTAAAAACTACTAAATCAGGTCAATTATTATTCATATTAAAATTATACATGTTCTATATCTCACTAGGGATAAAAAAATTAATATTTATGACACACATACCTTGGACCCTTATACTTGGAAGTTTCATCCATTTCAACCATTAGGGGTGTAGAGCATCAGTCCAACTCCATCGCCCATGCATTCAAGAGTGGGGTATATAGCCTGATTCCAACATGACCCATGGGATCACCCTTAGTCCTTTATCCCACACCACTGAGCCATGTTTTCAATCTTATTTATAACTCTACCACATACATCATTTCACAACACATACACAATTCACACACAGAACAGTCACAATTCACATTTCATTCAATACATGAATCGTTATCAATACTTAACCATTATTCAAATTTAACATTTAATTTTCATATCCTATTTAACCCATTTCCTTTCTCATTCTTTCAAAAATTTACATACATTAGTACATTTCATAGAGTTCATCATCTCTCATATAGTACCCATTTATGTTAATCAACTAACAAATCATAATCCAATTGAGACATTCACATTATTTCTTTTATCCATTTTCATCATTTCTCCCAAAAATACCTTATTCAATTTCCAACAAGTATACAAAACTAAAATTAGTTCCTCTTTAAAACATGACCCAACATTTAGACCCATTTATCATGGGATCTATTACAATTCTATTGGAATTTATCTTTAACATTTCAATTCACTATGTCCAGGAATATTGGCACATCCCAGGGGTGGACCTAAACCAATCTAATCAACTAAAAAATAACATATGAGGATCATTAGGTGTTCAACTAATTATTTAACTGACCAATTTAACAATTATTAATTTAGGAACAAACTCACATCAAGAGGAATGAAATATCACAACTATGCATGGAAAATCTATAAAGATCTATGGCATATAACTTGTAGACCAATTAACTTGAATATGATGATAAAACAACACTTAACCTTATCCTTAGATCAAGATTCAATCACCCTATGAAGCATCATCCTATTATTCTCTAGAGAAACAAGGTTTTAGGGACATAGAAGAAGAATAATTAAACCATAATGCCTAATCTAAAAAATATATTGTAGAGGGGAACTGTACATGCATGGAGCTATGATCCACAATCAACTGAACTCCAAATGGAATTGAATCAACGGAGATACACCCTTGGAAATATTCCAGAGATTTACTTCATCACTGTGGTTGTATAACAATGTAATATAGAGGAAATAGTGTGAGGAACATTAAATTCATATTTAGTTGTTTACTAAAGTCACGCTTCTTAATAGGGCACATTATTTGGCCCCTGTTTTTCCAAATCGTGAATAGACCATGAACCTACCTCGGTCTAATATGGTTTTTGTCACACAGTTACCTTGGGAGGCCGTACAATTTAAAAAACCATGCATTAATAGTGTGGAATTCATTATTCAAAGGTTTCATTGTTTGTATCTCCCCCTTAAAATTTTTTTACTTAACATTGAACCCCTCCTCTAGGATAGCATGGTTTTTTACCATGGTTATCAGTAACCACCCTCTGACCATGCATCAAGCACTTGATGGACAAATTTATTTTTGATCTGGTCCTAAACCCCCAAAAAACCCCATGTCTTTCTAAATCAACTGGTAAAAATTCTATTTATCAAAATTAAGATATTTAATCCAAAATTTTAAAAATAACATACCTCAATGAATTTCATGATCCTGCAACATCATAACATTATAATGGATCATCCTCGAGTTAAACTTCCAAGAATCATTGAACATCTAATGTAAAATAAAATAGGGCCCCTGGGCCCACACACCAGACACTCTATCTCTCTCTAAAAATTATTCTTGAAAATTACCATGCTTCCAAAAAAACACAAACCAATGGAACAATTGCCACAACCCCCTCCCCACAAAGTGTAACCCTCCTGGTCCCGAAATGTGAGAAGGGAGATAATGACCCCGAGTCCTGCCTCCAGTATGCCCCAAGATGGCGACTAGCACCGAGGGTATTGTAACACACAAGATGGGAAGCATTACCCTATAAGAGAACACGTGTCGAAGATTGAGATAAGACAGACACCAATCAACTCCAACATAGAACTAGAAATATAAAAGATACCTAAGTTCACAAATGGAATGTCATGAAAAAGTACTATAACTGAAAATGAAAAACTACAAGTACCCAGATGAAAGTTAAAACAATAGCAACCACAAGCCCGAACAGCTCCTGCAACCACAAGCTAGTAGAAACCAACTTGATCTCCAACCTACACCAAGTAACCTGGAAAATAGTTTATATATACATAGTTTTAGTATAACAATGTACTTAGTAGGATAATTCCTGAATCCTTTCATGCAAAAGTAAAGAAAGCATGATAAAGAACAGTGAATAACAAGTGAAACTAACTCGTCACCTAAACAGGTATGCTAAGTTCCCAACTTCACTATGGCTACTCTCACCAAGTAATGCATACAAGAATATAGCATATTTTAAATAATATCAACGGAACCCCGCTAATAATTCCCCACTGGTTTTCCGCTTTTCCCTAATGTCGCACATCCTGAGCATCTCTCTCTAAAAAGTCTTGCCCGAAGACACTTGGTCGATGCACCACAATCTACACCTCGTGAACCACAAATTCATGCCCACAGACACCTGGGCGAAGCACCAGACCATCCTCACAACCAAAATTAACCATCTAGTTTCTGGGAGCCACCATTGCTCGCGTAACGTTTATCATACGTTGGGTATTATACCTCAAGCCATTACAGCCCATACACGGAGTAAGGATCCTCAAGCCATCACAGCCTATACACATCACACCTATAGTAGTACGTAGGATACTATATCCAGAATATATGTGTGTGAATAACCAAAATCCATTACAACCCTCTAAACACATATAAGGGGAAAAATAACTGCTATGCCTACGAGAAAAAGTATCTACCAGGAGAAGAGAGCGGGGCCAAAAGGGGTACTCAGTCATTCATCCTCCCACCGGAATGTTGGGAAAAACACCCCCCAGGGCCCAGAATCCCCAGGGTGTAAGTTTCCTTTTCTGACAGGGTGGATTAGCATATAGAAACACAAAAAGTACAGAATATAATATATCTCACAACCACACTATGGGCATAACCTAGTCTTAGAAACACTCCAGCTAACGTCTCCCAGATTCAAGGATGCCACTTCTAAGACTAGGTATCCTATAAGCACACAACCATTTAAAGAGCTTTATTAGATTACTTCATTCCCTTTTTATCAATTCCATTGTACGTTAATTAATTCTTTAAACATTATTTGACCATGAACAATTCCGTATTAAAAAAATTTCATTTTCATCACACCCAAATTCAACTGTCCCATTTAAATTATAGCCTCATCATTACGTTTTGGCAACTCCAACCCCCTGAGTTGACACCATTTAATCAAACATTCATTACAGAAACACCGTCCCACATTCCCGGGCATTCTAGAAAATCATTCTATGCTACTAACACAAGGGGGCTCATCACGGTGAGTAGATGTACTACTCGTAGAGTCTTTGCTGCCTATAGCAAGAGCGTAGACCCACCCTCCCCGGAGAATCTAAACACAGAAAGCACATGGTATACCCCAGGTTTCTTAGCCTCTTTTAGAAGAAGCGTAAGCAAGATAAGATTCCATGAGCTGTGGGGAAAAGTAAAGCAGATAAATAACCAAAAAGGATCATTAAACATCCCACAATCACATCCATCCCATTCCATCATCCCTAGTGTCCTCCCTGACACCCACATGCATAAACCTATGCATCTCGCCACTCTAGGCGTCATCCGCTGCCACAAAAAAAGGCCTCTATACCCCCACATATCATAGCACCCCTCCAGGGTGAAATCTCAACACAAGCATCAAGAAAAACAACCATCACATCGATTGGGCTATGGCCCTTTAACAATCAAGGGGTAACTCAGAACCCTCTAAAGAATTTCAAACAATCAAATTCTTTAACCCATCTTGAATTAACAGATTTATAATCTGTTGGTTCCAATAACGGGAAACCTAACCAGTAAGCTATCAAAAAAGATTAATCATGCTTACTACGCCCATTTTATTAACATCAAATTACAACAAGAACCAGATTCATTTTCATTCCTCTTTATCTTTATCCAAACAATTATCAATTAATCTAGATTTACATTCTTTGTCGATTTATGTCAAGAACATCTTCTAAGAAATGAAAGCATAAATATCACTCTATCTAGAAAAACAAGAGTCAATAACATATGATCGATTCAATTTCGTTATCCAGTTAAAAATATTTATTAAGTAAATTCCATTTTCATCCAGTGGGATTAAACATGCTAACAATATAGTTGCATGTAAAATAAATAGAAGCAACGAATCCCCTACCTCAAAGGTTTTCAACAAAAACCACAATAGTCGAAGAACACCCAAGAAAACCAGACCGATTCACCAAGGATCCTCCTTAAATATCTTCTCCTAACACAACCAAGACCAATACTCATCATATTTGGCATCCACACACTTAGATATACCCTTAACGGGCATAGATCTAAGAAACTGAGAGAAGGGGAGAAGTAGATCTAAATAGATCTAAGAAACCAATCAAGAACTATCACATACCTTAAGAAACCGGCTTCTATTCACCAAGATAATCCTTTGAATTGCATCCAAACCACTAGGGAGAGGTTCTCCTACCTTCAAGGAAGGGAAATCCAGAGTTATGGCTGCTTAGGGGATTAAACAAACCATTTAGAGGAAAAAAGAGTTAGATCCACAATTTTAGGATCTAATTTAAGGGCCTGCACGGTTTTCTCACACGGTTAGACAAACCGTGTGCTAACCATGTGGATGCTACTACCTCACCAAACACTCCTTGAATGGTTAGGCCGCACGATTAGACAAATTGTGTGCTAACTGTGCGTTAGCCACTTCCTCCATCACCAACCTCTCATGGTTTGGCCGCACGGTTTAGAAAAAATGTGTGTCTCCCGTGTGAAAGCAATATCCCTTTAGTTTTCCTTAAAATTCCACCTAAACGCACCCCCAAGTCACCGTAACCTCCTCGAACACCTCTAGCACCACATTTGTACAATGTAATGGACCTGAGGGATCCATGCCATTACATCAGATACCTATCAAAACATTCTCATCCTCGAGAATCCAAATCCCACATATAGAGAAAAAGAAACAGGGTCTCAAAAACCACCCAAAGAGATACCTCTCAAAAGAGATCAAGCCACCAAAACAACAAAGGGATCCATCTCATAAACATGAAAGTTTCATAACCACAAAAACAACATTGATACATGAAAAGAGTAAAACATCAAACAAATCTGGGTACTAAGCACGTATCTGTGACTCACATTACTAGGTACTCTCCTCCAAGACATCGTGTCACCACAAGACACGAATTAAGGAATAGAACACCCATGAAACAATTTCTTTTTCTGGTCATTGATCTCCACAGGTCTCTCTCCAAAGGTTTTAGCATCATCAACATTGATCTCTCCCCAATCGATGATGTGAGAGTCATCATGAAGATAACGATGGATCTGTGATACATGGAAAACATCATGTATCCGACTCATCTGAGGGGGAAGTGCTACTCGATACACCACATCTCCAACATGAGCTAACACCTCGAAAGTCACAACAAATCGGGGAGAAATCTTTCTTCCATGTCCAAACCTTCACTACCCACGACGGGGAGTCACCTTTAGAAACACATGATCCCCAACATTAAACTCTACGGGTATCCTTCTTTGATTGGAATATTCTTTCTGACGATCCTACACTATCTTCATCCTCTCACAAATCACCTAAACCATCTCTATTATATTCTGCACTAGTTCTGATCCGGGAATTACTGACTCTCCGACCCCAGTCCAGCACAATAGAGAACAGAAAGTCCGTCCATAAAAGGCTTGAAATGGCGCCATATCGATGGTGGATTGAAATCTATTATTGTAAGAAAACTCCACCAAGGGTAAGTTCCTCATCCATGAACCACTGAAATCAAAAACACAATAGTGTAACATGTCTTCAAGAGTCTGGATGGTTTGCTTTGTCTGACCATCTGTTTGAGGATGAAAACGAGTTCTAAGACATAGTTGAGAACGGAAATCATGTTGGAGACCTCTCTACACTCTGGAGGTAAAACGGGGATCTCGATCTAAAATGATCGTCCTAGGGACTACATGAAGTCTCGCCACTTTCTCTAGATACTGACTCAACAAAACTTCCACTGAGCTCAACTCATTGATCATTATGAAGTATGGTGATTTTGTTAAATGGTCCACTACCACCCAAATAGCATCATGTCATGTCCTCCCACTTCCACTGAGGAATCTCTAATGGCTGGAGAAGACCCCCAGGAACATGGTGTTCGGACTTCACCTTCTGGAAGACTAAACATCGAGAAACAAACTCCACAACTGCATGTTTCATCCCAGGCCACCAAAACTGACTCCTCAAGGCTTGGTACATCTTTTTCACGCTGGGGTGTACCGCTAAAGGTGAACTATAAAACTCTCTGAGAACCATATCATGCATTGACAAAGGAACAAAAATCCTTCCATGATACAACACTCAGTGTTGTTCATCTTCAGTCAAACCATCAGGTGCCTCACCACAAACAACTATGTCTCTCCAAACCTCCACCTCTAGATCTCCCAAATGGGACTCTTCCACATTCTGCATCAGGGATGACTGTAACGTCATCTGAAAAATACATCCTCTACCCCCAACTTAACCCATATCAAGATGCAATGCTGACAGTTCTTCCATTACTCTCTAGGAATCACTGGATTCATGCACAGCATCGCTACATGACTTTTGGCTCAGTGAATCAGCTACAACATTCACATTCCCAGGTGTATATGATATTTTTAATTCGTATTCCTGTAAGAACTACATCCCATGATGTTGTCGTAAGTTCAATTCATTCTAGAAGAAAACATACCTCAACCTCTTATGATCATTGAAAACCACAAAGCGCTCACCAATGAGGTAATGTCTCCAAAACATCAGAGAAAACACTACGGCTTCCAACTCAAGATCATGGGTGGCATAGTTGCGTTCATGGGGACGTAACTGCCGAGACCCATAAGAAACAAATGACCTCTGCTACATGAGAACACATCCTAACCATAGATGTGAAGCATCACAGAAAACATCAAAATGAACTCCTTCAGTTGGAAGACAAAGGACTGGAGAACTTACTAACTTCTCCTTTAGATACTCGAAAGCTTCTTGGAACTGATCGGTTTATATAAATTATTTATCCTTCCTTGTCAATGTAGTTGGAGGGGTTAAAACTCGTGATAAATTGGCTACGAACCTCCTGTAGTAGCCTGGGAGAAAAATGAAACTTCGCACCTCTAACACTCTCTTAGGGGCTTCCCAAGACACAACTGCTTCAATCATTGATGGATCCACAACTACTCCCTATTGGGACACATCATTCCCCAAGAAACGGAATTGTCTAGCCCAAAACTAACACTTCAACAATGTCTTGTATACCTGATGTTGGTGAAGAACTCCCAAAACGGCTCTTAGATGTGATGCATTCTTCTCTTCAGATGTGGAGTACACAAGGATGTCATTGATGAAAACAACCACAAACTTTTCCTGGAACTCATAGGACACAACATTCATCAATCCCATGAATACAGCTAGATCATTCGTCATTACAAACGGCATTGCAATGAACTCATAATGCCCATAATGACAATATAAAGCAGTCTACGGGATATCATCATCCTTCACACACATCTAATGATATCCAGACCGCAAGTCAATATTTCGGAACCAACTTTCACCCTTTATATGATTGAATAAGTCATCAATCTATGGAAGAGGATAACAATTCTTCATTGTCACTTTGTTTAAGTAACGATAATAGACACACAACTGGAAACTGTCATCGGCCTTCTTCACGAACAAAACTAGTGCACCCCATGGTGACACAATTGGCCTAACAAAACTGCACTACAACAGACCATCAAGTTGTATACGTATCTCTCGCAACTCAGAAGGGGCCAGCCTATATGAAGATAAAAAAATGGGAGACTCTCCTGGCTATAGCTCGATCCCAAAATCGATCTCTCATCGAGGGGGAAATGCTACAACCTCTTCTATAATGACATTAGGGTACTCCTCTACGACCCTAGGAAACGCCAACTACTTAACCTCTGATGAACTCAGCATTATCTTATCCATCATGGATGACAAGGATGGGACGCGCCTATAAACCACCCAAGGATCTCCCTCACCAACAAACAACGCTTGTTCTCCATCCACACCAAAGCAAATGACCTTCTTCCGGAAGCAATCCACAATAGCTAGCACCGAATACAACCAATCCATGCTGATGATGACATCATATGGTTATATTCGTAAACATAAGAAATCTCCCCAAGAGCAGTGTTTCCCCAACACTAGCTCACAGTCTCTACATACTTCAAACAGGTCAGCTCGACCTCCAACTGGCGTAGTCAATGCCAAGGTCACTGGAATCCTCTCAACCTCAAGTCCCAAAGCATGGAAAATGGTAGGGGATATGATGGAGTGCGTCACTTCTGAATCAAACATGGCATACACCAAGGTAGAATACAGGAAAATTCTACCTCGAACGACATCTGGATCACTTGGAGCTGTCAGTGCTAGAGCATGAAGTTGACCACAACCTCCATGGCCTCTCTAACCCTGATGAAGACCATCATCATGGCCGCACTCTGCTCTCTGAGGACGAGGCGTCATGGGGTTGTCCTCTACCTGCCCCATCTACCCTTTTGTGATCTAATGCTGGTGCAATTGGCTGTTGTTGCATTGGCTGGAACTGCCTCAACAGAGGAACATGAAGCATAGAACCTAGTGAACTATTACTACTATGAAAGGTCGGGCACTCCCGCTGCTGATGACCATGACCACCAAATGAAAAACAAGCGCCTGATCACATGGTATAGGCTTGAGAGCTGCTTCCTCCGGGGAAACGAGATGTGAAGGGTTGAGACCTACCCCCAGCTAAACGAAAACTCTTCTGGCCTGAAAACCGTAAACCTCAGACCACATATCTGCTTCATGAGTAATCATGCCGATTACCCTCTCGTGGTGATCCGTTCCTGGCCAAAGTTAACAACCTTTTCCCTCTCCATATCCTCATGATATGTCTTCAGCATAAATGGGGTGACCTGGCGTGGGATCTCTGGAGGCAAAGCCTCCTCGAAATGCATCACCATGGCCTCCTGATCTGGTAAGATGTCTGAAGCACATCATTAAAAGTTCTTAAAATGGATTCCAAACTCTCGAACAGTAGAGCTCCCCTATCGAAGGGTAAGAAGCACATGGCGACTGGACTCCTTCGTAGTAGAAGAAAGGAACTCGACTCTAAACATGTCTCAAAACTCCTCCCATGATATCACTGACTACTCACGATCCCCAAGGAACAAGAACCACCAACTCTCTGCTTCTCCGCGTAGCATCGTCACAACTAAGGACACTCAGTGCTCCTTCCGAGCATGGATCGAACTGAAGCCTATCTCGACCTCCTCCAACCAGTCTTCTATGACTGAATCTGAAGTGGATCCCTCGTACATCTACAGACTATGGTGTTGAAACTCTTGGAGTGTCTTCCACCAAGTTTCATCATCATCAAACTCTACCATGTGGTGATCTTCTGGAACAGCATGCTAGAAATTTTCTACGCAAACCTGACGAAGACGTCGAAATGGAGCCATAATTGTAAAATAAAAAACTATTAGAGCTCCTAAACCTGGAATATGGAAGACACCACATTAATTAATTATTTTTTTCCTTTTACACATTTTAGGTTAACCTATCCTAAGGTCAAACCATTCATACACAGGAAAAAAGAAGAATGATGCATGATCCTTTCTTAGGTCTCTACCCTACTACTAGTATCCCCTTGTTTAGTAGCCATTGTAAACATAATGGTTCGTACATCAGATCATAGGGGGCCCTAAATTACAATGCCCCAGCCGGTCTCCAATGTTTACCTCACTTTCTAAACATGAATTACATCGTTTCCCTACCAACCCATGCAACCTCACATGTGCCTAACTCCAAACTCTATCATATCCATCAACCAGACCTCTAATACCACTCTGTCATAACCCCCTATCCACAAAGTGTATCCCTCCTGGTCCAGCAATGTGAGAAGGGAGATAATGACTCCCGAGTCCCACCACTATTAGTCCTCATGTTGGCGAATAGCACTGAGGGTATAGTAACACACAGATGAGAGGCATTACCCTCTAAGAGAACACTTGCGGAAGAGAGAGATAAGATAGACACCAATCAACTCCAACTCAAAACTAGAAATATAAAAGAAACCCAAGTACAAAAATGGAATGTAATGAAAAATTACTAAAAATGAAAGGGAAAAACTAAAATTACCCAAAAGAAAGTAAAAACAACAGCAACCACAAGCCTGAATAGCTCCTACAACCATAAGCTAGTAGAAACCAGCTTGATCTCCAACCTGCTCCAAGTGACCTAAAAACAGTTTATATATACATAGGGTGAGTATAACAGTATACTCAGTAGGATCCTACCCAAAACCTCTCGTGAAAAAGTAAAGACAGTATGATAAAGCACAATGAACAACAAGTGAAACTAACTCGTCACCTAAACAGTTGTACTAAGTTCCCAACCTCACCATGGATACTCTCACAAAGTAACACATACAAGAATACATCATATAATAAAGAATATCAAGGGTACCCAGCTACTACTTCCCCACTGGTTTGTCACTTTTCCCCAATGTCGCACATCCTGAGCAACTCTCTTCAAAAAGGATTTCCCGCAAACACCTGGGCGAAGCACCACAATCTGTACCTTGTGCACCACAAGGGCTTCTCCACAGACACCTGGGCGAAGCACCACACCATCCTCACAACCAAAAGTAACCAGGTAGTTTCTGAGAGCCACCACAGCTCACATAATGTGTGTCATACATCAGGTATTATATCTCAATCCATTACAGCCCATACCCTGAGTAAGGATCCTCAAGCCATTACAGCCTATACATGTTACACCTATAGTAGTCCATAGGATAATATATCTAGAATATATGTGTGTGAATAACCACAATGCATTACAGACCTCTACACACATATAAGGGGAAAACTAACCAATGTTCCTACCAGCACAAGAATCTACCAAGTGAATAGATCTGGGCCAAAGGGGGTTTTCATCCATTCATACTCCCACCAGAATGTTGGGGAAAACACCCCACCCCACCCCCCCCCAGGGCTCAGAATCCCCGGGGTGTTAGTTTCCCTTACCGATAGGGTAGAGTAGAGTATAGAAACACAAAAAGTACAGAATATACTATATCTCACAACCACACTATGGGCATAACCTAGTATTAGACACACTGTAGCTAACGTCTCATGGATTCTGGGCTTCTACTTCTATGACTAGGTATCCTATAAGCACACAACCATTTAAAGAGCTTTATTAGATTACTTCATGCCCTTTTAATCAATTCCACTATATGTTAATTAATTCTTTAATCATTAATCGACAATGAACAATTCCACATTAAAAAAATTTCATTTGCCTCACACCCAAAGTCAACTGTCCCTTTTAAATTATAGCCTCATCATTATGTTCCGGCAACTCCAACCCCATGTGTTAACACCATTTAATCAAACATTCATTACAGAAAGACCTTACCATTTTCCCAGGCATTCTATAAAATAATTCTATGCTACTAACACCAGGGGGATCAACAAGGTGAGTAGATGTACTACCCATCGATCCTTTTCCACCTATAGTAATATTGTAGACCCATCCTCCCTAAAGAAGCTAAACACGGAAAGCACGTGGCATATCCCGCGTGTCTTCGCCTCTTTCGAAAGAAGGGTAAGAAAGACTAGCTTCCTTGAGATGTGGGGAAATGTAATGTAGATAAATATTGAAAAAGAATTAGAAAACATCCCACAATCACATCTATCCCATTCCATCATCCCTGGTGTCCTCCCTGACTCCCACATGCATAAACTGATGCATCTCGCCACTCTAGGTGTCATCCGCTGCCACAACCAAAAGTCCTCTATGCCCCCACATATCACAACACCC
Source organism: Viscum album (assembly GCA_963277665.1). Classification (NCBI taxonomy): domain Eukaryota; kingdom Viridiplantae; phylum Streptophyta; class Magnoliopsida; order Santalales; family Viscaceae; genus Viscum; species Viscum album. The sequence continues at coordinate 2,031,706,555 of OY728135.1, forward strand.
CTCCAGGGTCACGTCTCGACATAAGAAGTAGTAAAAACAACCATCACATCAATTGGGATATGTACCTTTAACAAACAATAGGGTAACTCAGAACCCTTCAAGGAATTTCAAACAATCAAATTATTTAATCCATCATGAATTAAAAGATTTATAACCTGTTGGATCCAACATCGAGAAAACTAACCAGTAAGCTATCACAAAAGATTAATCATGCTTACTATGATAATTTGATTAACATAAAATTACAACAAGAACCAGATTTGTTTTCATGCCTCTTTATCACTATCTAAACAATTATCAGTTAATACCGATTTAATTTCTTTTCTGATTTCCATCAAGAACAACAGCTAAGAAAAGCAAGCATAGATATCACACTATCTAGGAAAACAAGAGGCAACAACATACGATCGATAAAATTTCTTCATCCGGTTCAAAATATTCTTAAGAAAATTCCATTGTCATCCATTAGGATTAAACGTGCTAACAATATAGTTTCACGTAAAATAATGAGATGCAACGAATCCCCTTCCTCAAAAGTTTTTTGACGAAAACCACAATGGTCGAAGAACGCACAAGAAAATCGGGCTGATTCACCAAGGATCCTCCTTATAACTCTTCTCCTAACACAACCGAGACCAAAACTCATCATATTTGGCATCCACACACTTTGATCTACCCTTAATGGGAATAGATCTAAGAAACTGAGGGAAGAGGAGAAGTAGATCTAAGTAGATCTAAGAAAGAAACAAGAATGATCACATTCCTCAATAAACCGGATTTCATTCTCTAAGAGAATCCTTCGGATCACATGAAAAACTCTTGGGAGAGGTTCTCCTACCTTCAAGGAAGGGTAATCCTAAGTTATGGCTGTATAGGGGCTTAAAAGAACCATTTAGAGGAAAAACGAGTTAGATCCACAATTTTAGGATCTAATTTAAGTGCCCACATGGTTTTCTCGCACGGTTAGTCAAACCGTGCACTAACTGTGTGGTCGCTACTGCATCGTCAAACACTCCTCGCACGGATAGGTTGCATGGTTAGACAAACCGTGCGCTAACCGTGCATTAGCCACTACGTCCAACACCAACCTTGCACAGTTTGGCTGCACGACATAGGAAAACTGTGTGCCTCCCGTGCGAAAGCTATATCCCTTTAGTTTTCCTTAAAAGTCCACCCAAACGCATCCCCAAGACACCTTGACCTCCTAGAACACCTCCAGCACAACATTTGCACAATGTAATGGACCGTAGAGAACCGATCCATTACAACAATAATTCCCCAAAACACTTTCTCACTATGATCCAAATTACTAACAAGATTCTCCTCAAAGGAACCATCTTTCAAAAATTAACATCCTTGTCATCAATCACATGGGATGGGTTAGGGTCATACTATCAATGTTGTAAATTAATAAAGGCATCATGAATACCACTATAATAATGTGGGAGATCTAATTAGCACCCCATCAGACCGAGCCTCTCTACAACTCATCTACCAAATCATTTTACACTATTATTTACTTGTTTCCAAAACTCCAACAGTGACCCAATGTAGAAACCTCTTGAAGAAATACATGTGTTTTCACCCCACCACATTTCCCTTCATATTTTGATCCAGAACATGAGGCCCGAAAGGCCCATTAGATAACCATACATAAAAAATCAAAACCAAAACACTCAGTGCACTTAACTGATCAAGATCTAAGTAAACACTTTTTTTCAAGGATGAAACACTACAATAGAACTTACTCGAGTCCATCCATCCGGAAACACTGAACACTCTGTAAACAAACCCCTATCATTCTATGGTGATCCCCACCATGCACATTAATTCACAACCACTATATTTTGATGTTTAAAAACTCAACTATTGAAATAGGACACAAAAACAACAACTCAACATTCACATCATACATAATGTGTTTCACAATACACCATACCGAGAAATCCAGGAGGACTCTACCAAACATTACTGTACATCCTTTCTGTCAAAACTACATAAAATGGAAATTATTTTCCCATCGATTTCAGACTGAGAACAACTTGAAATCTCTCATTTTTTCCTTCATTAATGAAATTCCCATTCCATAAAATATTAAATTGATGGTAGATTACAAAGTACCATGTTTTTCCATTTTCTTATTATGTCTGACCAATCGTAACGGCTTGTCAAAAAACACTCATTTTTATACTATTGAAATTATATTTCCCACACCTTACCATGGTGCCTCCTCACTTAAGGCATACCACCGTCATCAAACGCTCCTACCACAGTCATTCTCTGACATCAAGTAAACTCTACCATTATGGAATACACTACCTTTAAAAACATAATTGCGCTTCACCGAAAAATTAATTTTACTAACACAAATAGCTTTTTCATATCTATATCAACAAAATTTTACTAGGATCTTCCTCAAAACCCATTTCAATTATAGAAAATCACACTTAATTCCATAAATACCACTGAATGATGTTTATAAATCACCACATTTGTACCCCTATTACTAGTCAAGAAGAACCCCCCTGTTGACTCATCATGGAAACATTCAACTTCATTATGGGGATGAAATTACCTCACTTAGAAAAGAACTGTTCAAACCCAAGGATAATAAATGGTCACCCAATCTCACTTACCAGCATCCATTCCCAACCACCTATGAGTTTCTAGAACACAACATCCCCTTATGTCGATGTTTTCATTCCATAAGTCTACCATTAATGACTATAACACAAGCATCTTGAATACCATTCGAAACCACTATGAGGCCAAAGACAATGTTGGGATCCTTAAACCACCACATCTAAGCCCACCTGGCCTTTTCCGTAGAGCTCAAAATGAACCTCACAAGCTTATCATTGACATCATGATGATACAATATCCACTCTATGTTCTACTCCACACATCATGTACTATAATATCACTCCAACATTAGGAGATTCATTACAAACACTTTCCTCTAGGATTTAAAACCACCACATCACATGATTTGATCATAGGATAAACCCCAAATCAAGAATTTGGACATCAAAAATTAATCATAAAAACCAAACAATACAACCTAATAACCTTTCCCATCATCCATGAATGATACCCATGACATTAATCATTAATTGATCCATCCGGAGGGACTCACCCATAAATGGTCAACAGTGTATAGCTCCACACACATAGCTCCTTTTGCATAACATCCAATTAGACCTACATCTTACCAAAATACATTCTGGTAGTTGTGTGTAATGCAAAAGCACCCTCAGCGTACCCTGGTAAATGTCAAGATATTTCCAATGATCCTCACTGGTGAAATTATGCTGACAAGTAGTCGAAAAACACCACCAAAACAATTCATCCCTAGTATCACCTACCAATAATCTTGGACCCACTAAATTTTATAGGGTTGTCTTTCCTCTGACAACCCATAATTACATGACCACCACATCTCTTATAGGGTTTCCAACCAAACCCATCACTTCCTCATGACTCTCCTTTAATCCTCCATGAACCAACGATTCTCATGGAAGCATTACTACCATAACTCTCATGTTCTTCCAGCACGACCCTGGTAATCCATAGTGGAAACATGACGATCCAAAATGAGCCAGTCTCTTTATTAACCTATTATATACCAATTTTATCCCATAGAAAGAAACATGCATTTACACTTAGCCCCCTTGTTCAGATATCTCTACCACTTCATATTTCTCTATAATATTCCAACACCCAACCATCACCATACCCCCTCAATGACAAGTCCTTCCATCTGGTCACCCACAGATCTTGAATTATGGTCTAATGAAACCTACATAACTAGTGATAGGCCCAACACCCTCTCACACACTAACTATTCATCCTAATTCATTAGTCTCCACAAAATAAAAAAATTATCAAAATTTACTTCCATTTACCCATCCTCTGACAATAAGTCCAACAACATGACCACCATTCCTCCAGAGTATCACTTCCATACCTGTAATTCCAATTTATCCTTTTAACATATTTCATTTTCCACACAGATTCATCTTAATTCCCTCATCATGAATTTCCAAAAATATTGTTCCTGGTATTACCACTATTATATTCATTTAAAAAACCGTAAAACCTACAACAGGTGAGCAAATACTTCTCTAAAAGGAATGATGGTGTAACAATACCATTTAATAAAACTCATAGATACTCATTATTTATTTAGTCCAACTCTAGAAAATATCATGTGATTCATATTCTAAGTAATATAAAACACTTAGAGAAATTCCCATTACAACACCCTTTACTTTTCCCAGAACCTTCAACTCCTAGTCCATGCTCAAATATCATCTCCAAAACCCTTGTCATTTCCACTTATCACTCTTGAAAAATTCAACACCTTTATAAATTAAAAACATATGAATATGCCTTATTCATCAAGGATTACTCACAATATGAACGAACACTAACATGAGCTTCCCTCAAAGGTCAAAAGGTTCCAATTTCACATTATATGGTTATAGGTAATAGTTCATTGGGATATTATTTTAGGAAACATATATCAAAATTCAAACAAGTCACCACTCACATTGACATTATTTTCACCATTATAGAAAACATTAGATAAAACACTACGATTAAGCATTTAATCTAGGCCCCATTCCCAAGAAAATAAAACAACCACTAATATTACCAAGAACCAAGTCATCCATTTCAAAACCCAACAAAGACCATCAGATTAAAACCCATAAGGTTTACCACATAAATGATATCATATGATACCTCTAAACCTAAAGGACGAATCCAAACCAATTAAACTAAAATTAGCAACCTTCTAACTAAAACATCAAATTTATAGGTTCTCAAAACAAATGAACTTCCAATTTCTAGACCACCCACCCACTGATCATGTTCCAAAAACTAGTGAAACCCATTTCCTATGGTCCATTATATTCAATATAGTTGCACACTCACCACTCAATTCATCCCTTTTCCGTCCAACATTCACACACGTGACATACAAAAAATGTCTATATAGGTCAAACATACACTATATGAATCACACAATGTTTAGTTCTATCATTTTCATAAAATAAACGACGTTCTAATGGAACTTTTCATCTCCCTTGCCAACCTGAATCACCATGTTTACTTTCTCAATATCAAGAGAAAAATTATCGGTGACATTTTTTAGTCCTCCAAACCACTCTTGATATTGTGGGGGAATCCTGGTATAATTCCAAAAACTCCCCTCAGATCATATAACACTATAAATCCACCATTACAATAGAAAAAATCTTTACTAGGAGAATCCAATCCATCCCACATACAATATTCTAATGTATATCATCACACCACTTAGAAAGCCTCCAAAATAAAAAATTAACTATTTTATAACATTTATAAAACATATATTTAATAATACATTACATTAACCCATTTGAATCATTTTTTAGTCACTGTTATCTTCACGTTTTTCATTAATTAAAGTGAATTCAACCTTTCGTGCTACACAACCCATCTTTTGTGTGACTATCATAATCCATGAAACTTATACAACTACGTGATTATAGTGATGCATGAATGAAAATACTCATGTCATTTAATAATTAATAAAAATAACATAAAATATTCTTATCACACAAAAACATTATCACCCCATGGTAAAATATCATTCAACTATAACAACACAAATCTAGAACAACGATTCCCACCCAGGGTACATGGGGTTTACCTCATACATGGGTTAGATACTCCAAAAAAGAATTCATTTCAATGACCTAAAAGATCCAAATACCCTATATACCATCCTCAAATAATCTAGCACAAAAAATACCTCCTCTAATAAAACATTATTTTTCCCCCATCCAAAAAACCATAAAAACATTACCCCAAGCCGGGTATCTAGATGACATCAATTGTTACTCCCCATATGCAAGTTGTTTACGACTACCAGTGAGGGACTAATCTATAACACATGGAGATTATATGTCATTTATTACATTATACAATAACCAATAACATGTGAAAAAAAATTAAATAATAAAAAACTAGAAACATTCATTACTAAAGATTTCCAAAATAGGGTATAATAAACAACCAAAAAATAAATATATCATGTCATTCTATCCACACCAAAATTGAAGAAATATCAAAATAAATAAAAATAGTTTAATCCACAAAATGGGTCTGAACTCCATGTATGGATCACTATATATAAACATCCTAATATAAACTCCCCTACCAAGAACATGGCCTTTTCCCTCGTTCTGACCTATGATAATGAAATCATCATGGGTACAAAATGGATGCCCAAGCAGGGTGTGAGTACAACTCAGTAGGCCACCAACAATGATGTCTACACAATATCTAGTCTAAATTTGTAGTGAATGAAATTATAAAATAAATTAAAAGTTAAAAAAATAAATTACTGCATACATTGATTTACTATACTCATCTTAACAATTTTTATAATAATTTTCACTTTACTCACATTAACCATCTTCATTAATAAATTATTTTTCATCAAATGTGTGAAGGGTTTGGAATTTTCATAATTTAAAGAATGGCCTAATCCTTACAATTATCATTCATAATAGAATAAGGCATGATAAATATATCACTACTGATAAAAATTTCATAAATGATCATAACCCACATACCTAGGACCCAATGTCTCGGTATTCTCATCCACTACAACAGTTTGGGACCTAGAGTATTGCTTCGACTCCTTAACTGATGAATTCATGAGTGGGGTTTAGAGCCTTAGTCCAACCTAACCTGTTTAAGGAGCCTCATTCCATTATCACACACAACCAATACATGTGCACATTCATATCAATTCATTTACAATAGATCACATATTAGAAATCAAAAAAAAAACTTATAAATAACGTTTATAATTCACATTTCATTAAATAAATGAAATATCCTCTAGCCTTATCTAGTTAGAACCATTACCATTTAAATAGAATAGCTCGTTTAACCCATTTCCATTCTCATAAGTTAAACCATTTATCTTATTCAACAATTTACATACATTATCCAGTTTCCCATAATTCTTAAACTCAAATGAATTATCCCATTTACATTAATATATTACTAACTCATAATACAAATAATACATTAACATTATTCTCTTTGAACATATTCAACATTTTCCGATCAATATCGTATGAAATTGCTGGCAACTAGAGAAAACAACCATTACTGGCTCGTTATAATTTGAACCAACATGTCACCACATTTATTAGGAGAAATATTTAAATAAATGTGGACTTTTTTCATAACATTAAAATTATACATATCTAGGATTATTGGATCATCCCATGGGTGGCCCTAAAAGTGCCTAATCAACCTCAATGTATTCCATGAGGATCATGAAGGGTTAAATTCATAATTTATTCTTTCACTTTACAAATTATTACATATGGGAACAAATACACAATAAGAGGAAAGATATATCCAAACCCAAAATGAAAAAATATATAGCAAAACTATGGGATATAAATTATTGACCACCTACCTCTAATATATAGATGAACGTATGCATAACCATATCCAGAAATATGGATTCAAACACACCTTGAAGACCCAACCTATGATTCACCATATAATAAGGGTTTTTGGACATCAAATAAATAAGAACAAAATGAGAATCCCTTCTACAGAAAAGAGAATAAATAGGAGGGTTATGCTTACCATAATCTTTGATCTACAATCGAAAACACTCCAAATGGCCTAAAATTATAGGATATCTACTCATGGGATGATTTCGAACCTTGAGTTCATCGAATGGTATAGATGAGGAAATTTTTTTAGGAAAATAGGTGAGTAACTAAAATACATAATGGAGAAGTTCATAAATTGATACTTCGTAATGGAGAACTTGGATTGGCTACATGGTTTTCAATACAATTTGCAAAAAATGTGGCTTCATCTATCCAATAATGGATATGTGACATGAATATCTAGGGAGGCCTACATGGTTTTACCAACTGTGCAGAAACCGTGGAAAATGAATTTTCCAAGGTTCAATGGTTTGGATCTCCCCCTCATAGAGTTTTAATTAACCATTCACTCCTTATCCTTGAAAGCGTGGTTTTGTGGTATGGAAATCCCTAACTATGTGGAAAAAAAGAAACTTGAACTGGATATCCAAATTCCATTCACATTTGAGTCATGCACCCCAAAAATAAGCCCGAGGTACCTCAAAACCCCAGTTAACATTATATTAACAAATATTAAGAGAATTGAACCAAAATTTAATAAATAAAATACCTTCAAAAATAATGGGAACATATAACATACCCACTATATGATGACTTGTTCTTGAGCCGCACTCCCAAGACCCATTGAACAACAGAATAATTAGGGAGATACCACTGGGCCCACACATCCAACACTCTCTCACATGAATGTTCCCGAACATTACCATGGTGCCAAAAAAACATATACCAGAGGAATAATATTACCACATAAGGTGTTCTCACTACAATCCACAATTCAAACTGGATGGTCATAAAATGACTCATCAGCCTGATGATCATCCTCCACAACATGAATCACATGGGTGGCTCAGAGAGAAGATTCTAAATCTTTTATAATCTATTCTCATTGGGAATTCCACTAAACTATTGTAGTGGAACCAATCATCACCCAATTAGCCCAATAATATTGGAAAATCATCGGCCAAAACAGTTGGATCAATTCATTCCCTATTACCAATGATTCAATGGTTACTCAAAATTCACACCATCTGAAAAAATGAACAAATTTGTTGAAAAACATTTTCTAAAAAATGTCAATCCAAAACATTAGGCTCTATGGTCCCATTCAATAAACTGACATTGAAAAAAAAACAAGACACTCAGTGCACATAACTGATCAATATCGGATCCAACACTCATTATCATGTCCAAAACACTATAATGGTACTTACTTGAGTCCGTCTAACCTAAAACTCATGTCAGGTATTCAACCAACACATATCCCACTAAAGCGATCTCCATCACGCACATTAGCTCACCACCACCATCTTTTGGATGCTGAAACCCCAAAAATAGAAAAAATTTACTATTAACACAACTCATCTTCCACAACATACTTGATGGGTTTCAATACTCTCCATGCCCATGAATCCATGAGGACTATAAACAACATTAGAATCCAAGGTTTCTATCTATAGTACCCAAAATGGACATGAATCCACCATTCATTATGGATCAAGAACAACATGACCTCTCTAATTTTTTTCTATATTTCCAAAATTCACATTCAATAAAACATCAATATGGTGGTGGATTACAACATACCATGTTTGATCCCATTTCTAATCGTGTCGGGCCAATCCTGAGGGCATGGCTCAGAAAACCCATTTTTCAATATTGAAATGATATTACATACACCTTCCCATGGTGCAAACTGACTTAAGTCATACCACCATCATCTGACGCACCTACTGAAGTCATTCCCCAACATCTAGAAAACATTACTGTTAAGGAATTTTCTTCCCTCCAAAACATTAGCATTCTTCACTGCACCCATTGTTATTCTGACCAAAAATAACATCATCATCCCTACATCAACTGCAGTAAACTAGGTTCTTCTCTAAAACCCCTTTGCATTATATAAATTCAATTGTCATTAAAAAACATCCACCAAAGGCAGTTTACAAAACACTAGTTTTTTTCATCTGTTCCTACTTGACTAGAATAGTCCTCGGTCAAGCCATCCTGAAAACATTCAACAACACTATTGGTATTCCACTATCTCATTTTTCAAAGATTAATTCACACTAAATAACACTCGATGGTCACCCAATCGGAACTACCAGAGTGTGTGCCCATCCTTGTATGTTGTTCTTTCACCCATCCTCCCCTTCCACGTATCACTTTCATGCCTTACCAAACCATCAATGAATATTAATTTCAAACCTTGAATTAAACATGGAACCTCTTGAATCCCAAAACAAACACATGGATTGTTTGACCACCGCATCTAAGGCCCTCCTTGATATTTTGAGGATTTCAACACTTACCTCACAATATTCGCATGGGAACCTCAAAGACACCACATCATCTCCATGTTCTACTACTCATATGAAGGACTAAATTATCAGTCCACCCTTAAGAGTGGCATTAACAACACATTCTTCAGGTAATTAAAACATCCATAATTCTTTCTTGGATCATAGGTTGAATCCCAAACCTTGGATGTGGTCGTGTAACATTCCATAGATCAAAAAAAACATTACCACATTAAACTATTTCCATTATTCCATTAATGGAACCCATGGCATTCATCAGCACACATTTCATTTTGAGGACCTCACTCGTAAGGAGTCGATGTTTTATAGCTCCACCTACACTACCTAATGAGAATAACTTCCAGGTGGCCCCACATACAACCAAAATACATCCATGTATCTAAGATTAAATCTAGATATCTCTTAGCATACCTAGGATAATGTCAAGATATTGGTCATGATTTTCATTGGAAACATGAATGTTTATAATTTGTTGACATACACCACCAGAACTAAAAATCACCAAGGTCACCACAAATTATCAAGACACCTTCACCCATTAAATGTCTCAGGGTTCCATATCCTCCAACAACCTATCATCACCCAACCACCACATCAGTTGTGGGGTTTTGAAAGGAACTCAAAACTACTTCTCGGCACTCTACCAATAATTTATGAACCAATAATTCCTATATCACTACATCTACCACATATCTCATGTTATTCTACCACATTACTAGTAAGGATATATAGAAACACATCAATTCAACCCCATATGGTCTCTTTCTTCACAATTTATTTCCTTCTTTTATTCCATAGAAAACGACATTCTCTTACACCCAAACCACCCATTGAACATATCGCAATAGAATCATATATCTCTAGAACATAGAAACATTCAATCTCAGTCATACACCTCGTGGATATGATCTTCCCTCTGATCACCCACTATTTTCTAATTAGGGTCCACTAAAAAATAAATCATAAGGCCTAGGCCCAGTGAACTCTCGGACACTAAAAATGAATCATGATCCATCAAAAACAACAAACCTGTGGAATTCCCAAGGTTCCCTTCAATACACCCATCATTTATACAATAATTTTAACCACAATAGCTCCATTCACCTCGACTGTCAGTTCCATGTACATAACAACCCTACATAATTTTAAAAGTTTTCATTTTCCAACCACATTCATCTTTATTTACATTATCAAGATTTTACAACCCCATTATGTCAAGATTTCTCATTAGTATTCCCTAATAAACCGAAAATAAGACCATCCATTGGTGCTCAAATACTTCTATGAAAAAAACCAAGATGTAACTATAGTATTTACTAAAAAATGGTGATACTCAATGTGTACTAATTACAACTCTAATTAATTTCCCATTATTCATATTCTAAGGAACCTACAATACTGGGAGAACACCCCCCTTAGTCCCCCTTCATTTTTCCTAGAAGAATTAACTCATTGTCTAAGATTGAGTCTCATATCCAAAACCATTATACTATCCAAATATCCCTTTTAAATAAAATGTAAACCATTTCTAATTCAAAAGTTTCATATGCGCCTCATTCACCCATGATCACTCACAACCTATACGACCCCTCTCACATGCAACCCGAGAAGATAAATGGTTACCAACTTCCCATGATGGGGTTAGCGTTAACAAGTCACTAGGATTTCCCTTTTGGCCATAAACCTCAAATTTAGAACATGTATCCACTCTTGGTGAAACTTCAGCACCCCTTCTAGAAAACATTGCATCCAAAATATCACGAACAAACTTATTCTAGGTTCCAAGACCATGAATATACAACCACCAATAATAGAACCATGAACCAAATAATCTATTTAAAAATGCATCACATACCATATGATCACAACCCATAATGGTTACCACATCCATGTTATCAAGAAATTCCTCTCAAACTCAAGGACAAACCCTAACCAAAGGCATAATAATGAATCCCCTCTAAACTCAAACATCAACTCACAAGGGTCTCCAAACTATCAAACAATCGCTATCTAGACCCCCTACATGTCAGGCCTATTCACAACAGTTGTGAAACCCATTTCCTAGTTCTCTTCATGTTCTGTCCTACTACAAACTTAGTTATCTTGTCCATGTTTCCCAGCCAATAACAGAGCATGTAACAACTGAAACTCTCTTGTCTAATCAAAGATACTCATCAAGACTCTCCCTAATTAATATTCTATCATCTATATATAATGAGTGAAGTTATTATTGAACATATCTTCCCCAATTTCAGCCTAAATCACTAGGTTTTCTTCCTCGCTTTATGGAGGATAATTCTTAGTGAATTCATCCAATCACTCAACTAAAACCTGACATTGTTGTTTAATCTTCCAATATGAACAAATAATTACTTCTGATCAGATTAAAAAATTATACACCGTTACACAAGTAAAAATTTTCACAAGGCACTACCCACCCTTCCCTCCTATAGTATACAAAAGGATATATTCACATCTCTTCTTAAGATACAAACACCAAAAATTACCTCATTTATAGCATTTAATTAAACACTAATATATAATCACTCTTCCCATTGACCCATTTTAATAATTTTTGTAAGTAAATGTTCACTTAAATTTTATCAATTAGTAATGTTCATTCTATAATTCCTTCCCTACACACCAACCCCATTTGTGTCTACAACGATAATGGATCCTATACCCATATGATCCAAAAATGATGCATGAATTAACATACTCATTGAATTTAAGCCATATGAAAAATATAATAAATTAATCACATTACACGACCAGTGAAACATCCAATTGTGAAAAACTATTAAATTTTAACAACACATATCAAGAAAATCAAGTATCACCCCAGGCACTAGGGTTTTAACTTTTAAATTGGTTTTCCTCTACCAAGAACAAGATTATTTCAAAAACCCAAAACATATTATTATCTTTTATACCATCCCCAAATATTGAGGTACTAAAAATTCCTCCTCTAATTCAACTTTGTAACATACTAAACCCTAAATCTACATAATTGGTTCCCCAGTTTGGGTCACCACCTATCCTAATGTGCACCTCTCAATATGATAAGGGTATTTAATTTGGTGTGATAATTTAATGAATAACATGGGGAGACTATAAAATATTTTCCGAGTATTCCACACAAAAAAATAACATGTAAAATAATGGAAAAAATAAACAAAAACCTAGAAACATTCATTAATAAAAATTTCACATATCTGGTATAATCTATAACCAAACAGAAAATATGACATGTCATGATAAAATATCCATTGGTGAAGAAGTCTGAAAATAAATAAAAATAGGTAAATTCCCAAAATAGTTCCTAACTTCATGGTTGGGTCATCATCCCTGCACATTCCAAGCCTAAATAAACTCCCAAGAAAATGGTTATTTCCCATTTACATACATGAAATAATGAAATATTCATAGATACCCAATGTCGGCTTCATTAGGGTGTGAGTAAAATTAATTTTACACCACCAACAGTGTCTAAAAAATATCCATTCAAAATAGATAGTGCAAGAAAATATTATATAAATGAGAAGGTAAAAAAGTGCAACACATGTTACTTTGATTAAAAATATTCACATTAAGCAATTCCTCTATCTTTTCTATTTTTTTCAATTATATTTTTCTTCATTAGTAAATTATCATTCATTAAATGTTCTATGGGTTTGTTATTTACATCATTTACACAACATCATAATCAGGTTAATTATCATGTATATGAGAATATGTCAAGATAACAATATCACTAGGGATAAATATTTCATAAATATTAACAAATTAAATATCTTGGAGCCTTAGTCCTAGTTTTCTCGTACAATGCATTCATTAAGGTTGAAGACCATCTGTCTAACTCCCTAAAATTTGCATTCATGGGTAGGGTTTAGTTCATTGGTACAAACCAACCCATTGAAGGATCCTCAGTCCTTTATCCCACACCATCATGCTATGATCACATGATTATTTATCCATTTACCACATATACCATATCACAAATCATACACAATCTAATCACCTAAAGTTCACAATTCAAATTTCTAACAACACATAAGATATCATCAAGCCTTAACTATTTAGATGATTTACCATTTACATTGTATATCTTGTTTAACCAATTTACATTATCATTAATTAATCTAATTTAGCTTAAAAAAATTTAATACATTATCATCTTTCACATAATTCATCAACTCACCTTCAGTATCCCATTTACGTAAATCAATTACCAACTCATAATCCAATTAACACATTAGCATTTATTCCTTTAACCATTTTCCATATTTTCCCCAACAACCCCTTATTACATTTCTAACATCTACACACAACTTCGATTAATTACTCTTTCTAAATATAACCAACTAGTCAAAACATTTATAATGTTATATATTTCAACACAAGTGGACTTTAGGCTTAACAAAATAATTCTCCAAGTCCTTGAATATGGGTGCAACTCATGGGTGGCCCTATACATGTCTAATCAAACTAAACATATCTGATGAGGATGATAAGGGGTTAATTTTATCATTTATCCAACCACATTACAAAAACTCCCTTTCCCGTATTTTGGTTTTTTTTTATTGTAAATGGGTTTTAAAAGAAAATGCTATTTCGGTATTAAAAATTTGGTTTTAAAACTAATTAGGATTTTGATATCTAAACGATTATTTCTAAAAAGATTAAAATATATGTTAATGGTTTTTATAATAACAATTAATTATTCTTGATTTATTATTATTTTATGATTTGTGGTAATTATTTAGGAAAACTGGTTTTTCTGATATAAATAAAGGATTAGTGGTTACATTATTAAACAAGGTTAGGTGGTCCTGATATAAGTAAAGGATGGATAGTTACATTATAAAATAATAATGGGTGGATTAATTATAAACTAATGATATATGGTTCTATACTGTAAATTTAATTAATTGGTCACTCTAGAGATGGATGTTGACCAGATCTGTAATTCCATTTTTAAGGGTGATATAAATGATGATGTCCTATAATACATATGTGATTTATATATGCTTTTTATAGGTTTTAAATTATTTCATTGATCAATAAATATTGTTGATTTTTTTTGAAATTTATTTATTTAAATTAAATAAATAAAATTGAGAAAAAGGTAAACATTACATGGGTTTTCTTTTTTTACAATAAAATACTGGTCTTCTTCTTTATATGTCCCTCACAGATCATTTTTTTCTCGTACCATGATTTAAAAAAAATCATATGGTTTCAGTATGGGTGTGTGAATTGAAGTGGTATTGGTGAATGTCATGAATGTTATTCAAGAAAATAATTCATGGTTTATTTCAAAATATTTATAATAATATAAAAGTTTATATTGTTCTCGTACACCCATTTTTATATATTTGATTTTGTAATATATGAGTTTATATGTAATTCAATAAAAATAAATACCTTGAAACATATGCAAATATAAGATAATCAATTCTTGAGTATTATTCTAACAATCTATTCTCTTACATTTGGTTATCTTTTTTGTTTTTGATTTTATACGAATTACATCATAACTCACACATTATAAAACCATATATAAACAAAGTGGAAACAACCGATCAATAAAAAATTCAAATAATATAAATTTTTTGTAATAAAACCTAAATTATTATAATTAAAAATAGTCATGAATTTCCATATGATCTCATCCTTTGCAATATCCATCCATAAAAATAGTGCTATATTAATTGTGGGTTGACCAAAAAAGGAACTAAAAGGTACATAACTAAGAAAATGTTAATTATTAGAGTAAAACATGAAAACCCAAGAAACGTTTATTATTACCTTAATGTTCATTGACTTCAATGAAATAAATCATATTCACATAACAACACACACTCATTTTTATCAATTAAATCATTTAATCCCTATAAAAATCACATATTAATGATGTAGGTAACATGAGACATCATCATTCATATCATTTCTACATGTATAATAACAGGTATGGATAACATTAATTTGTAGATTGCCCAACATATTATATGGATAACAATGATGCACCTGTGTTTGGTTTTTCTCTAAGACATCCATCATTATTTGATACCTATCAGAAGAGTTTTCTTTGTATATATGTTGTTTTTCTAATGTAAGAGTAACTCTCTAATTATATAAAAAAACAAAATCAAAAAAGATCCCAAAATGTAATAGAATCCATTCATGACACAAAACTAAACATTATTTAATGGTTATTTCCATATCCTTATATTTGGATTCATAAGATATCTTAGGTAAATTTTGAGTTTACAATAATGATAATATAATACCAATAAAAGATTTAATTTTTTTCACAAGTTAAAATGATATAGAATTTAAATAAAATCATTTATTATTATCTAAACAATCTGTATTTATAATAGTTTTATTTAAAGGAAATAAATAATATATAATGCTTAGGGATTGGTATAAAAATACCATTCTAACATATTATCATGAGATGTTTGAATTGGAAGAAAATTGATTTTTGTAGTTTTGGATCATTTGAAAAAATATATTAATATTTTTGATGTCAATTATAGATAGGGAGAACATCTATAATTGATGAACATGTCTATAGTTGATCATTTTATATGAAATTGTCCTCCAACATTAAATTGATCATGAAATTTAGTGGTATCTGAATTATAGATCAATTATCTAGAGAATATATTTGAACTTGTGGGATGTTCTGAAAGTAAAAAAACAAAAGTCCTTCCATTTATCTTTATAAGGGAATATAATCAATAGTTTTCATTTTTACGAAAAATAAATTGACATATGATCATGATTCCAATTAATTGGAAAAATTCTGGATTATTCCTATGTAAATATTTCTCTAATTTTTTTCATTAATAGATATTGAAAAAATTTATTGAATTCATATATAATGAATAATATTATGGGGACACATATTACACAAATTTAACACGATGGTCCTGATATGTATAATATTTTCTTCATGATATTAATACTAAAATTAACTGTTATTATTAAATGTTAAAACAATGTTTACTAAGATAATTGTTCACACTTGAATTTAAAATCATTGATATAGTTGTTAATTGAGACAAGAAAGTGTTGATGGATTTTTCTAACACTTATATGTGTCCAGATGAAATGGGTAATAAAAAGATAAAATAGATGTTAATTTGATGCATCCATTAAATAAATATAGAGATACGAATACAATGTTCTAAATTTTTTTGATGTATTGTAAAAAGTTTCTAGAAAAAAGTCTTAAAATATATTTTAAGTACATTTGATGTGGAATGTATAGAAATAAGGAACAGGACTGTATGGAAAATGAGTGTAAAAATAATGAAATTCTGAGGTTAAGAATCTTTAGTTTTAATGTGTACGGGAATTATGCTAACATGTGTCCATGGTTGGTCACTTTTAGAGGAATAATAAAGACCCAAATAGAAAAGGTATGGAAAATTATTTTCTAGTACTATAGGTGTATTAGGGATTTCAGGTTATGTGGTGTTGGCTATGATAAATTTTCAATTAAATTATTCAAGTACCATTTTTGACATTGGATCTTCTTATTCTTTTATTTTTCCGAAATATGAATTTATATTTTGAAAATCACATCATGAAAGTAAAAAATAACTCTTGGTGAAAACATAGGGTGGATTTATTAATTCCTACAATATTTATTGGAATATACCTATTATTATTATTGGTATGGAAATTATTTAAAGCCTTTTTGAACTAGCCATAGAAGTGTTGGATATTATTCTTGCTATGGATTTTCATGTAGTTTCTTACTACAATATAGATTTTAGAGCAATGAAATTTATGTTCATTGAGTTAATGTCTTTAAGAAAATTACTTGAAGATGGGAAATTTATTACCTATGGTAGTGAATTCTTCGTATTTTTTGTTGATAAATTGATAGAAACTAATCAAATTAGTGATATTCCATTATTTAATGGATACATAAATATATTTTTAATCAATTTTTTAAGTGTTATTCCTAAACTAGACGTTGAGTTTACCAATTACATAGTTCATGATACTATACATATTTTCAAATCCCCTTATCAAATAGATCTTTTAAAAATATTATAATTGGAAAATAAATTGCATGTGTTGAGAGATGAAGGATACATTTCCCCTAGTACATCACAATGGGTGGTATCAAATTGGTATGTTAAAAAGAATTATGGATTAAGGAGACATTCCATAGACTATATTACTTATAATAACATCACTATTAAGAACATGTATAATTTTTCATGTATTGATTATTATTTTTATAATATCCAAAGAGAATATTAGTTTTAAAAGTCCAATCTCAAGTCAGGATACCATCAGTTCAAATAGAAGGAATAAGATATTCTAAAAAATAAATGTTGGGATAGAAAAAAAAATATGATTCTTTTATTTTTTATATTTAATTTATATAATAAACTAACTATATTTATGGATCATATAAATATATTATACCAAGAATTCATCAATATGTTTGTGGTTGAGTTAATTTATGACATTTTATTATATAATAAAATCTTTTTGGAAAATTAAATAAACTATATTGTTTTTTTAAAAAAAATATAAATGAATTTATATTATAGTTAATATTTATTATGATTTAATTATGGTTTCTAAGAATTCATCTTCTAATTTATACTGTTTCTAATTATAAAATTACTATTGACCCTGCTAAGATAGTTGTTCAAGATTTCCCATGACCAATAAATATCGGAGTGATTCAAATTATTAATTTACTGAGGGTTTTATGAAAACATTTCTTAGTTTTTAAGACTACTTACTAAGTTATTTATATAGAGAGAGAAATTCATTTAGACCTGTGAATTTTATGATGGGTTGAGGAACTAAAATATATATTGTTAAATGGTCAATTTCTTCACCTAACATCCAGAAATAGAAAATATATAATCTATAATGATGCATATTTTAATGGATGTGGTATTATCTAGATGCTAAATTATCACAAAAATAATTTTGCTTCAGTCCATTTGAAAACTGAAGAGTTAACTTATCATAATAATTATATGGTATATTCTGATGTTTTTTTCAGTAAAAATTTTAAGGAATCATTTATATGGATTAAATTGTGAAATATATACTGATTTCAAACTATAAAACTATATTTTCCCTAATAATTTATTGAACAGGAAAAACAAAAGATGGATGGAACTAATTCAGGAGTATGATTGGATGATTCATTATAATCAGGGAATAGTGAAACAGGTGGTATATTTTATTAGATAGAAAGATATGTCTATATTAACCATGATACATTCAGAATACAAACCTTTGTTTAATGACTTAATGAATTTTATCCTCAATTTTATGGATCCATGGACATCCTCTATTTGGATTTACAAAAAATTTAGTATAACTTGTTAGAAGTATTTATGAATTCATGGAAGGAGGAACATACTTTTTAGGAAAATGTATAATCTATTAATGGTATCTTGACATAATTTAATATTAATGAAAAGGTGTATTATTAATTGGAAAATTAATATGTGCACATTTTTTTTCCTAGTTAAAGATTGAGTTATTGAGTGAAGATCATAATTATCTATTATAAATTAATTTGGGATGTACTATTTTATAAAAAGACTATATAGAGTATTACTGGTGGGATGGTATAAAAGTGATATTATTTACATTACCAGGAAGTGTATGATTTTTTATCAGTTTAATATAGAATAATAATTCATAAATTGAATGATTAAACATTATCAAGTGATGTAGGGGAAATTATAAGTTATATCAATGTGTTTTTCGGATTGAATTAAAAATCCATCTTGAGATAAATTTGTGATTTTGGTTATGGTCGATATATTAAAAAATAAATCTCATTTCATACCCAGTCTTCCTAATATTTCTTTAAATTTTAATTCACTACTGTATCATAATGATATTGTTATGTTATATAGAGTAACTCCATCCATTATATGAAATATTGATCCATGATTCACATCTAAATTTTATAATGGACTAAACATATCATCTTCTACTAAACTAAATTTCAGTATAGATTTTCATTCTCAAAATGATGGTCAGTCTGAGTAGTTGACTCAACCTGTGGATGATATGATTCATTGTTTTTCAATGAATTTCATGGGATTTTTTGATCAGCAACATTATTTGGTTTAGTTTTCTTATAATAATAGATTTCACTCATGTGTATAGATGGAATTGTTTCAGATATAATATATGAATGTTATCTCAAATGCATGATTTTTGGGATAAAGTCTCACCAATGATGTTCACGGGAATATATGTGGTATATCAAATGGATGAGAATGTGAATATTATTTAGAGAATATGATGACTTATTATGGATGGTTAAAATATATCAAGATAATCATATAAATATATTTCTTTTGTGGTATATGATATTGTTTTCCTTAAAGTGAATCAATGGAAAAGTATTGTAGAATCCTTCAAAAATTGTAAGATAAATCCACTATTCACTGGATAATATATAATCCTAAAGAATGATGGATTTATTTTCAAATATGTCTCTTTCCCCTCTAAGTTTATCCTAATTACATACTATTATTATAGTCTGAATGTTGAGGCAATTTGTTCTAGATTCAACTAATGTATTGATACATGATGTAGACTCGTTGGAAGAGATCCATTAATATGTAAAATACCCAACCTTATTCATTACTATAGATAGAATGTGTTTCTGACTATGGTGATTCCCCATGTTCAATCTTTATGAAAAAATCCATACGGATGAAGAAGCTACACGTGAATTTGAAAATGCAATGAGGGAATGAAATCCACAGTGATTAAATAATTGAATACAATTATGAGGTTGAAAATTATAAAATTTGGGGAAATATAATACATACCTACTATTTATAGAAACAAATTTCATGTAATGTTTAATTTTATTCATTAAAAAAATTTAGTAATTTTAACATCAAAAAATAAAATTTGTAAAAAAAATTTTTAATTGTAATATTAATATTTAAAAGATTGATCTCTAAATTTTTAAATGTTAATTTGAAAAATAAAAATTATATTTAATTTTTTAAATAATATTAATAAATTTATCTTCATGTGAATTTTTAGGATGTTATAGAAAATATAGATTTGTCGACGAATAATTAAAAATAGTGATTTTTTAATGTTAGCCATTACCTTACATGAAATTTCCATATTTAAAGGTCCATTATGTTTTTAATATAATTTAATGTAACATAGTTATAGTTTTGATATATATAATCTACATAATAAATTTTTAAGAAACTACATATGTTGTTATTCGATAAGTTTATTTTTGGGTTTAAAAACATTTGTTCTATGAAATCATTATAAATGCGCATAATGTTTCTCCTATTTAATTAATTATATCAATCCCTATTTATGATTAATTTAATTGATTTATATATATTATATGATTTTTTATGAATATAAATACATAAAATATTTATTTTTAGTAAATTAAATAATATAAAATCATATTTTTCTTCAAAATTACACATCTTGGAAACCCTTTTTTCTATTTTGTACGTTTTGTTTTAAATTATTTTTTGAACTTATATGAAATAAATTTGGTATAATATATTACTATTTTTAAAATATAAAATGTATAATATATAATATGTTAAGAATATTTTTTAACTATATTGATTTTGAAAACTATAAAAAAAATTATCTTGAGTGGGGTGAAAATATGTTTACCGAGGTGTCGAACAAAAAATAAAATGGTTTAAATATCTTAGAAACATTTATAAAATCAATTATGGGAAATCAATTATTTATTACTCAAATTTAGGAAATCAATTACCAAGGGAAGCTATAAAATCCATAAAATCACATTAACATATCAAATATATGACTATGGGAGTTTCAATTATGCCACATACCATAGTTTATGGATGGATGTCAGCCCAAAAGAAATTCCCTAAATTTGAGTGGCACAACATCGTCAATCAAGTTGTGGATCTAAATCCCTAGACCCAAAATTAAGATCAAAGGCAACATGATCTTGTTAATCTAGACATAGATTCAAAATCCTATATATAGATATCAAATAATATGTTTAGATCCATGGAAATGGAGGATACCTTCCCTGAAAAGAACATGGAAATATAGTGGAAAGAATGGGAGAAGCAACGAGATGAAATCCACTTGCTAGGAAGAGATAAGATCTTCAATTCGGGATTTTGATCTTAATTATCGGTGTTTGAATCACCTGGGAATCCCTTTAGAAGGATTTGAGATCACCTATAATTTTTCAACCCCAATCCATGGTCGAAATATGGGAGTCTTGAGGTTTTTCGTAATTTTAAAAATTGATGTTTGTATAATAAATCTTTCATGCACTATTACCTTGGAAGGCTCACATGGTTAGGGAAAACTTTGTACAAACCATGCAGACCTCTCCATCAAGGATTCCACAGTTTAGTCACATGGTTTTTCAATCCTCGCACAGACTATGAAAACCTTTCTATCAAGGTTTTTAATGATGGCACAATTTACTCACATGGTTTGTCAAACCGTGCGCAAACCGCGTATAGCCTAAAGTCCATTAGTTTTTCATAAAAATTCCCCAAAATTCACCCCAATACACTAATCAAAAAAAGGTACTAAAACCCTCAAAAGTACGCAAAAATGCACTGGAGATTACTCCGAAAAATGTCGGGATCTTAAAATCTCCCCACCTTATAACCGCTCATTCTCGAGCATCACTCCTGAACATCTTGATGATTCCAAGACAAAATGACTGGGCCATTGATCCATAATGACTACTTCTCATTCCAAATTTTCCTCCTGAACACTTTCATTTTGTCATAACACGTGAAGTGGAATCATTGTGTGTCCACGTAACACTTTCCCACTACGAACCAGTGCACGTAGTGGATGCTCCTCAAAGGACACATCTATCTTAAGGTAAATCACTTCCACATCAATCACATGATAAGGTTCAGGGTGATACCACTGTGGTTTTGACACATGGAAAAAATATTGAATAGTGTTGAATGTCTATTGAATGGATAATTGGTATGTCACAAGCTTGATTCTCTCCATCACCTCAAACAGTCCAACAATACTAGGTACCAACAAGCCCTACCTCTATATCCTGTGGTGACCTAATGTTGAAGACACCTGAAGGAATACATGATCACCCTCTATAAACAATAGGGGTCTTATCCATCTATCATCTTATGACTTCTGCATACTATGAGCCATAGCCATATGTTTTTTAATCAAATATTCTTCCTCTGATGTCTCCTAAACCAGACTTTGTCCAATCAACTATGACTCACCCGACTCTAAAAAACGTAGTGTTGATCTACAATGTCTACCAAAAAGTTCCTCATATTATGTAATCTGTATTTTTCCCTAATAACTACTATTATAGGATCACTCCTATAAAGCCAACTGCTTCTCCCAATAACCACCATAGTCAATCTCACATGCTCGCAGCACATCCTCTAACACTATATTGTAAACTATAATTGGACATCTGTAAGTGGGTGGAAGGATGTACATAACAAAACCTATGTACCAAGAACCTTCTGTAAGCCCTGGTCAAAGCATGAAGTAAATCACAAATCACGATATAAAACTATAGTCTCTGGCACCCCATGAAAACTAACTATCTGTTTTACATACATTTATCCCAACTGTTATACTACAAAGGTTTCCCATATAATAAATAAATGTTCTGCCTTTATTAGTCCATCCACAATGACCCCAACAGAAGTATTCTTCTTAAGTGTCTTTGGAAGTCCTTCCGTGAAATACCTAGTCATGTCATCCCACTTCCATTCTATAATAGGCAATGGTTTCAATATGCCTCCAGGTCATTGATGATCTTCCTTCACCAGCTGACAGTTGAAACATCTTTTTACGAACCATGCGATCTTAATTTTCATGCCTGGTCACCAAAACTATTGTCTTAGGTCATGGTACATTTTTTTTCACCCCACAGTGTGCTGCCAACAAGAAGTCATGAAATTATTGATTGAGTTCCTCTCATGTACTTGTAGGCACAACAACATTATTTTTCACAGAGATGATATCATCCTCATATATTATCCATTCATAAGGTGTTTCTCCACCATCAAGTCTTTTCTTTACGTGTAAACACTGTGGATCCTCAAAATTCCTATCTCTAATCTATTTCAAGAGAGTAGAGTCTGATTCTACAGAAACCAAGATCATCCTATCATGATTCTATTAAACTACCACATGTATTTCCACCAGGAAATTCATTATATTCCACTCTCTACTCGACTCATATACCAATTGAGTTTGATTTTTCCTGCTCAAGTCATTAGCCACACTATTATCCTCTCCTGATGTATATTCTAGTTCAAAATCAAAGGATTACATATACTCTACCCATCTTCGTAGCTGAAGATTGAATTCATGTTGTGAAAGGATATACTTCAAGATTTTATGATCCATAAAAATTGTAATATTTTCACCCAAAATATTGTGTCACAAACACTTAAGAGCATAAACCTCTATGGAGAACTCGACCTCATGTTTTGAGTAATTTCATTTGTTTGGCCTAAAATACTGAAACCTATAAGAAATGGCTTGATCCACATGCATCATCACAGCTCTAAGTCCAATCCCAGAAGTGTCACAATAGAAAATTTACTCCTCACCCAACTCTAGTAAAATAAAAAATGGTGTTGATGTCATGTGATTATTTAACTCCTAGAAAGCATTCTAGAATTCATCTATCCAATAAAAAATTATCCCTTTCTTTGTAAAACATGAAATTGGTGCTATGAAACCGGAAAATTATGGATGAACCTTCTATAATATCTAGTTAATCCCAAAAATATTTTTATATCCAAAACATTCATGGGTTGCCCCAAGAATCCACTACATGGACTTTCTCTGGTTCCACATCCACACCTTTTTCTGGGATGATATGTCCCATAAATTTTATCCTATCAATCAAAAACTGGTATTTAGATAGCATTGAATATACTAAATTCTCTCTCAGTGTACCCAAGATGATGTCAATACGTTGGTAATCATTGGCATGAGTCAGAGAGTAAACCCATATTTCATCCACCACCACCACCAAAAATTGATCTATGTACCATGGAACGATCATGTTCATCACGGTAATAAATAATGATGGTGCATTATTCAACCCAAATGGCATTAAAAAAACTCATAAAGGCCATACCTACTTGTGAAAGTAATTCATGGTATATTAGAGGTTTGAACACTCACCTGATGATACTCAAATCTCAGATCAATGTTTGAGAACACACAATCCCCCATCAGCTAGTCAAATAGATCCTTGATAGGCTTAATAGGATAATGGTTCTTCTCTTTCTTTTTATTCAACTTTTTCTAATAAAAACAGAGGCGTAGACTCTTTTCATCATTCTTTACAAACAATATAGTTAAACCCCGAGGTGATGTACTTGGAAAAATAAACCATTTAACATCTAACTCCTCCAACTATGTTTTTAGCTCTTGAATCTCAGTTGGTTCCATTCTGTATGGTTGAATAGATACTTGATCACCCCCAACATGACCACGATAGTGAATTCCAATTCACTCTCAAGTGGAAACCCTAAAAATTATTTACGAAAGGCATCCTGAAATTGATCTACTAATCATGGAAGGGCATCTTTAATAATAGTCCCATCATCCAACAAAATACAAGCAACATGGGATGTGAGATCTCCCAGTTGCTGAGTAATTGGCCTGGCTCAGCCTGCATAGATATCTCATTCTCCACGATGAACATATTGGTCACCCTTAGAAGATACAAAGGTCACTCTCTTGTGGTAACAATCTATGTGGGCTTGGAATACAACTAGCCAATTCATACCCATAATTTGGTCGAAGCCTGTTACATCAAGGACATAGATATCCCAAAAACACTGATACTCTTCAATCACTAGAGAACATCCCTTTCATAAACATATATCCATATACAGTGTTCCTAACAGTGTATCTATATTCAACACCCCACTTAAGAACTCCTCTGCTAGGCTCAAACCACTAATGAGATTTGTAAATATAATGGAATGGGAACAACAGGTATCAAACAAGGAAGTAGCTAAAGTAGAAGTAACTAGAATATTAACTCTCCCCATTGATGGACCAGCCTCAATCTCTACATGTATAGGCCAAACTACATGTAACTGTCTTACCCCTATTCCCTTCAGTGTCGTTTAACACCCTTGAGTAGAAACACTTTGCGAATATGGGCACTCATACCCTAAAGCACCTTGTACACTACCTCTACTGCCTCTTCTAGTTAAACTACAGCTGCCAGACCTATATGTGGTAGAAGATCTTCATCCCATGCTCTGAATCTAAGAAGTTGTTCCCTCAACACCATCTTATTTCTTCTCCCTATAGAACTTGTATAGGTACCCCATAATTTTATAAAACTGGTACTCCACCGGTGGTTGAGGAAAATGTGTTTGATAGTGTCCCTACCTTCCACACTGGTGGTATAGCACATGAGTAAGATCTAGTGAAACTGATCCTCCTGACTATCCACCTTTTTCTATTGTCTAGACTGAGGTTCTCATAATGGTGCTTCCTTCTCTCTGATGGAACACTCCCTGATCAACCAGTTAAAGCTACTTATCCATTACTATAAGCCTCTTTTAGGTTTCCCTCTAAAATGATTTCCTGATTAACAAATCTTGATAATTTATTCAATCTAAAGATATTTAATTGGGACATAATATCACACCTAAATCTATCCTGAAATAGTTTTGCCAATGAAGACTCATCTGTCACAAAATCTAGAGGAAAACACTGTAATATATATGAAACATTCAGTGTAATCCATTGTGAACCTTCTTCGTAGTGTCAGATGCATACACTCTGAAGCCTTCTCTTGTCTCATCATGTCTAGATAAAAGTGTTCTGAGAACAACTCTTGAATGACCTTCTATATCATATCAGTAGTATCTCCAGATCATACATGAAACTCCCACCAAAACTTTGCTAACCCTCAAACATATAAGTAGCCCACATGAACCTCCTCTAAGCCAGAGTCTCCAAATGGTCTAATATAATCTCTATGGATTGAATCCAGAATTCACCTCCCTCAGGTTCACCCTCTCTAGTAAACGTAAGAGGGAGCTATATGTAAAACTCCCTTGTCAACTCAGACATGCTTCTCAGAAACCTCCTTAGGTCTCTCTCCAAAAATTGCATGAAATAAGAAATTTTCTCTCGAAACTGGTCCCCTTACTCTTCATCTTGCACCAATGGTTCCTCAAGTTCCCTGTCTGCAAGTTTTTTCTTGTTCATACCCCTCAGTCTCTCCCTCAATAAGCATAATGGAGGCATATCTCTACAAATAAAAACACACATCTTATGTCTCATAATAGAACCTTATAAAATTTACATAAGGTTATATACTAACACATCAAGTTTCAACATTTCATTCCCCCCATTTCTCACAACAAGGACAACACTGAGACATTATCACTACCCTTAACCATTATACTCCTATTTCTTGGTGTACAAGGGTACATAAATTCCCATTAGATATTTAAACCATTAATTAATCACATTATCTCAAATTAATTAATTCAAAAATTAATTAATCATACTCATTTCATCAATAAAGGTTCTCACTAGACAACCATTTTTTTCATTTTTCAACATTATTTAAATCTCAAGACAAGGAAAAATATTTCACATTCAATAACTTACCCATAACACATTTCCTTTGAGTGCCTACAATGATACATGTCACAACATCCCTGAGTGCCTTGAATGATTCATGCAAACTCAAGTATCGTGCACCTATAGGCCACGAATAAAAATTCAATAACATTCAAAACAAATATCACATAACACCAAAAGTGAATCACCTAAGGTAAAATAATATCCAATTTTAACAACAAACAACAATCACAATGATCCCACCTTGAGTACTTGGAGATTCCCCATTACAAGGGTTTGTAACTCCCATGCATGAGCTAATTACATAGCCTCAACTCTTCCTAGTCTCATGTATACCTTTACCAAAATAATAAGACAAAAAAGAAGAAAGAAAAGAATACTCTTATGAAACCACTTTGTGACATCCTAACCCAGGTTCCACTAAACAGTACCCTAAGACAGTTGGCTACATGACCTCAATCACTTATCCTTGTACCCCAGAGGTTTATGAGTAGTATCAAGGGTTTGGTATGTTAGTATTAGGGATAATATAACCTCTTTTTTCATAATATAAAACCAATGGATAAAAACTAAAATAACCAAGTGTTGAATCATATAAAATAATAAAAACAATTCTATGTCATATGATATTCAAAACAAGAAAATACTGCAATTAACTAAAATGTAAAACATTCTATGACAATGTGAATTTGAAGTGTCTAAAAGGAAACTAAATGTAAAGACACAAAAACTCACATGTGGGTCCCTAAATACATTTGGTTCCCTCTCCCATGCACCAATCCCTAACAACAACCAATCAAAGGGCCTTTACCTTTCCTATCCTACAAAAACAAGGACAATTTGGGCACTGATCATGTGGCCAAAATAGGGTATGAGTATAACTCAATAAGACACCACTAGCAATGCATAAAAAATTCCTGTCAAAATATAGTGTATACATTTTTATGAATCAATAAATACTATGCACAATTAAAATGTTATCACATTGTCACTTAATTTTTACTCATCACATTAGGTCTAGTTTCAATTATTGTTTTCCATTTTAATTGTTATTCATTATTATCATTCATTTGGTGTTCAAAATAACGTAATGAACCCAAATTCTCATTCAGTGTAGGCCACCATTCCTAAAACTCCATATTATATTCAGTGTAGGTCATCATGCCTAACACCGCAAAATCTCATGCTTGGATAACTATTGTGTAGGAATGCCACGTCCAAGTCCTAACTTTTAATTGGTCTAGAATTCCATGTCTAGTTCCAAAAAAATATCATCTATTTAATCATTTTATAATTCACAAGAATTAGCCACATCATTCCATTAGTAATCTAATGATTATTTAAACATTTAAAAGGCTATTAGTTAACTCAATAGTTAACAAGACACACACCCTATAATTAATTTATCAATTAATTAATAAATCAACAAAATTCTCTTTCCCAAATTTATTCTTCAAAATTAATTATCTATATCAAATCTCAAATTTTCATAATTATTTCTCACAATTAATTACATTTTATTAACTAACTGGAATATAATTAATTCTAAAAATTAATTATCTTACATATCAAAAAAATAATTTCATAATTAATTTTCCGCAATTATTTATCATAACATTAATTCAATATCTTAATTATAATATCTCAATACATAGAAAATCTCAAAAAAATATCTATTTGGTCAACCCTATTTGTTTTTTCATGATTAAATTATCAATTAATTGCAAAGGCAATCACAAGTCAATTCCACATTCCTAATTACTCCAATTTAGGAAATCAATTATTAAGAGAAGCTATAGAATCAATAAAATCACATTCACATATTTGATCCATGATAATGGGAGTTCTATTTAGACCACCTACCTCAGTTTATTTATGGATTTTAGACTAATAGATATCCCCATATTTTGAGAGGCACAACATCATCTATCAAGATACAAATAAAAATCCCTAAACCAACAAGTAAGATCAAAGGAATCAAGATCATGAAAACATAGATGTTGATGCACAATATTAGATCTATATCTCAACTCATAGGTTTAGATCCATTAAAATGGTGGATATCTTCGATGAAAAGATCCATGAATGACTGAGGAAATAATTAGAGAAGCAACGGGATGAAATCCACTTACCAGGAAGAGAGAAGATCCCCAATATGGGATTTTGACCTCAATGAAAGGTGTTTGAATAACCTTGGAATCCCTCAAAATTTCTCCAGGATCACCTATATTTTTTAATCACAATCCAAGGATGAAATATGGGTGTCTTTGTGGTTAGAGTGATTTTAAAATTTTAATTTTGGATAATTTATCCCATCTTCATGGTTTTCTGGGCAGGGTCGTACGATTTGTGAAAACTGTGAACAAACAGTGCAGACCTCACTGTCAAGTTTTTCAATGTTGGTATGGTTTAGTCACATGGTTTCTCAACCCATGTAAAAACCGTGAATATCAAAATGTACTTTAGTTTTTCTTAAAAATTCACCAAAACACACTACATTCCAATATTACAAAACAAATGCACTTAAAAACCTAATAAAGTACCTGAAAACATGCATGATATGACTATAGAAAGTATAGGATCATACAATATGAAACTCACATAAGAATCCATCACGCATTACCACCGGGGAAAAAATCCCATGGAATATCATCTGATTCTTACCATCCTTCAACTACACCTCTGAAGCAACACCATGTCCAAAATGGTCGTGCATCACCTCAACCTCTGAGTATCCCCACTAAGACTACTCCACATGGTTTATCAGAGAGTACTATATTGTAACATTGAAGTAATATCCTCTATTAAAATCTATTCCAGAATCTATGTGAAAGGCTGGAAACTCTTCAATCGCTTTCCATGTAATCTCATATTCCCAAAAAAACTTCTTTCTGTAACATTCTGATCAAATGTTCTACTACTAAATCTTCCTTTCCTAAGGTGTAAGAGATATCAATTTCATAATCTTGAAGAAAATCAATACAACACCATTTTTGAATGTTCATATCTAATAGGGAAAAATATATACCTCAAACTCTTATGGTATCTGAACACCACAAAGCACTCCCCATTGAGGTAATTTAGTCACAAATTCAGTGAAAACACTAATACTGCTAACTCTAGTTCATGGGTGGAACAATTACACTCATGTAGGTGAAACTTCTTAGACCCATAAAATATCACCTCCCATTGATACATAATCCTGTATCCCAATCCATTGTGGGAATAATTATAATAAAATCAAACAACACCCATTTAACGGGTTACTAGAACACTGGAACACTGACCAACTTCCCCATCAGATAGCCAAATGCTTCCTAGAATTGTTTACTCTGCACAAGAGATGTTTTATGGTCAGAACTATCAAATAGAGGTGAGAATCTTGAGAAATCGAGTAAAACCCTCTAGTAATATCCTACCAGACCAAGGAAACAATGAAATTTGTCCACATTCTTGCATTCTATCTGAGAAACAATTGCTTCAACCCTCAAAAGTTCCACGTCAACACCCTGATATGACCCCAAAAGGCTAAAGAAATGCACCTCCTACATCTTGAAAAAAACTTGGTCAGCTTTTCTCTAATCTTTGGTGTCTAAGAACCAGTATGATAATTTTGAGATGCTCAGCATGCTCCTCATATGACTTAAATTAGAATAAGTTGTCATCGATAACCACAATGATGAACTGGTCAAGGAACTCCCAGAAAATAGTTTTTATGATCCCCTTAATAATGTAATGCATGTTCTTAACATCTAAAAACATCTCCAAAAATTCTAAGTTCCCATAACTACATCTGAAATCATTCATCATGATATTTACCTCCTTCACTCTCAATTGGTGATATCCTGACTGAAGGTCGATCTTCAAAAAAAACATGCCCCTCTCAGTTGGTTGAGAATATCTTTTATCATCGTAAGAGGGTAACGGTTCATGACCATCACCTAATTCAACCTCAATTAGTCTATGAAATAACTTACACTACCATATACTATTGTTAAAAACAGCATTGGATCACCCCACGGAGACACAATGGGATGGATAAATCCGTTATTCATTATATCATTGATAATAATCCTCAACTCCCACAACTCAGAAGGTTTCATCTGATAAGGAGACATTGATATCAGAGAAGCATGGGGCTATAAATCTATCCTGAACTCAATGTCAATTCAAGGGGTAGGGTCACAAAACCCTTATAAAAAACATATAATAACTCCCCAATAACCCTAGGAACCTCCACTATCCCAACATCTACTGATTACACTAACAGCTCATCCAACGAGGTAATAAGAGTCTTTATATATAGAATTCCATCTTGATAGCTCTGATCACAAATAAAAATCACACACCATCAATACATTTCAATAAACATGACTCTTATAAATATGTATTCGATAACAAAAAATATAAAATACAATGATTCGAGGTTGATATAGACATTGTATGGATGCATTTGTAGCAAGAGGATATCTCCATAGGACAAATGCAGTCTAATCATCAGTCTGCATCCCTAGAACACAACAAAATAGCTTGTCTAGCCTTCGATTGGTGTACTCAACACTAGAGAAATTAGAATATTCTCTATCTCTAGTTCTATATAATGGGATAGAGTGTGGGAAAAAAAAGGTGTGAAAAAATCCTGAATCAACCAAAGAACAAACATGGGTAACAAAAAGCCGATAAGACCTCTATCAATCTCTAGTACTACCAGAATGGCTTCCTCTAATGCATGAAACTGACAATGGTTATCTAATCTACCCCTCTAATGTCCACCACCTCCATGACCACACCCTGGTAATTGTCCTAGAGGAACTCCCTAATGTCATCCACAACGTGCTCCATCTCACCTCGGTCGTACAATAGCATACTGTCCCTGCTACTAAAATAGCCTAGCAGGAAATTGAAACTAAGATAGGCACAGAGCTCATCAACTTCCACTATACTGATCTTGAGCATCCACTTGCAACTGAATTAAAATATTGATGTGGACACATAATATAATCACCTCGTTTCCAATAAGAAAAAATATAACATGAACCAATAGCACTAGAAGGCCAAAAGGAAAACTTCTCGGGTTAACTCCTTATCTGTGGAAACATCAAAGGCCATGGTGCATGATCCCTAATACTAGTAACCATTCCCTTTCAAGAACTCTGATGAATCCCCTCTCATAGTAGACCTCCTCTTGAGTGCATCTTCTCAATCCCCACAACATTATTTTGGAACTCAATGCATGTTGGCAATGTAAATATGGTAATTGTGTACTAGATCGAAAGACTAATAACCTCTTATTGGTGTCTCACATGAGACTCCTCATCGGAAAATAGATCTGGGAAAAAATGAAGGATATCC
Organism: Viscum album; assembly: GCA_963277665.1. NCBI lineage: Eukaryota > Viridiplantae > Streptophyta > Magnoliopsida > Santalales > Viscaceae > Viscum > Viscum album. Next base: position 2,031,739,568 of record OY728135.1, read on the forward strand.
GAAAACTTAATCACTAACTCTTGTACCAACATAGTCTCTTGTTTCAGGTAGATTAACACCTACCTCTTCATATCCTTCATAAACTGTTAAATGAATTATGATTTTAAATAATTCTCAAAATAGACCAGAAAAACGTTAGTCTCCTTCCTCCTCTATAGTTATAGTGACCACAACTGACCCACAACTCACCACATATGATTCACTACTAAAAGAACCCATTACTCCATTAGAACCTTTATCAAACTGATGTTGGTCTAAAGCATCTCAAGACATCTCTCCATATCTTTATCTAAAAAAATTCTATCATACATTCCCAATGTCTTCCGCTGGATTGAATGTAAAATTTTCTACCACTAGTCATCCTCCACCATAGGTTCAACCCTGCACTAATCAACTGGATTTATTTTTTGAGCCTCAACTACCCAAGACACATGCGAACGACCACTGGGTTCCATAGCTGAAAAGGTATTCAAGAAATTCTTATGCCTTGGTATTATGGAATTTTATTTAAGATTAATTTTAAATCATTTAAAATATTTCATTTTATATTTCAAATCACCAAAAACAATGCAATTAATACAATAAAAAAATTAATCATGATGTGTATACCTTTCATAATGTCTCTACGCAGAAAACCGTGTAGCCTCCCATGGTCTTTTAGTAGACCCAAAGTCTTTTCATCAGATCACTAGGGTCCCTAAAATCTAGTGTCCTATTCATCCCTCTCTAGCCTATTTCACACACCAATATCATGTGACATTGTTTTCCAACCATCCCATGTAATGCTCACATTTCCTAACTCCAAACTCCATCCAATCACACAACCATCATCTCTGATACCATTCATTCATTACCCCTCCCACTAATTATTCCCCTATTGAGTTAGAAATGAAGAAAAGATATAATGACACTCATTTCCCACCTCTAGTAGGACCTGAGGTGGCAACCAACACCATGGGTATATATTCTCACAATATGGGAGGCATTGACCTTTTTAGAAAAATTAGATCGGGAGATATGATAGATCATTCAAATGGAAATTACAATACATGTATAAATTAAATCCAAAACCATCCCACATGCATGTGAAAAATAAAACTAATACAAATAGAAATGTATCCATTGTAAATACCACAAATAAATATAAGAAGCAACAGAGAAGGTATCAAGATCCAAGTTAGTAAGGTCTATCACTCTCTGTAAAATCATCCTGGAAACCTGAAAACAATTTTATATACATAGGGTGATCATAAAAGTGTACTCAGTAAGAAAACCAAAGTCACTCTTGTACAAGTGAGAGAGGAATATTAATAACCCCATGAGAAAACAGCATAACAAATAGCCCCTAACAAGTTATAATAACCATCCCCAACAATTCTAGTAATTATTGTAGTGTAATGTAAGGCATGTAATGTATATAGTAAGAATATTGATGATTTGGGTACCCCACACTAGTTACCACTAGTGTATCCTCTCTTTCCTAACATAAAAATGTGCTGGAACTAATACCTCTTCAAAAATATCCACGTCACAACACGTTACCACACACCTAGTCCACAATACACGTCTTGTCCCATCACTGGGGCCATAATCCACCTCATATCCCACACACAAACACATGGGAAAAACCACACCACATCCTGTCACTAGTTTCATGACCCACATCACATCCCACCCGTAGAAACCTAGGACCCAACGAGGCCCCATCCCATTACTGAGGCCCTGAGAGACATTACATCACCACCTGTAGACACCTAGGTGACAAACCACACCTCATCCAGATGAAAATTGGGAAAGAACAACACATTTTATCCCTAATACACCAGAGAAATCACATCTCACCATCACACATGTGGGCATCATAAATCGTAACATGCTCAAATAATCTTGGTCTATCACTTCCTGGACGAAGGAGCATGAAAGAGTGTGTTCCCAACCATCTATCCTCCCAATGGGGTGTCTGGGAAATCCACCCTCCCACGTGATGATGGGTGTGTTCGGAACATTATTCTCAACTAGGGTAGGGTGTGTACATAAATCACAAGGAAAAAATATAGATTATACATATATGATACCGACCACTCCATCCCAACCTATGGGTTTCCAACCAACAACCAAACCATAATACCTCATTTGCTACTACCTCAAAATTTTCAGCCCCACAACAATAAAAAAATCAAATCATAACCCCATCAAATTTATTTACCCAATTCTCATTATTTATTAAAAATATTATTCGTTAATCCCATTTCAATCTGGGAAACTACCTTACAAAGCTCACTAAAAGAAATATAGTAAAAGTCACAATGATGAAAAAGAACCATTGTAAATTAACCAAATTCATATTCCTCTCCATTTAAGACACATGCCAACCACTACCATCATCATTCTTCAAAGCCTTTTTGTGCAATCCAAACTCTACTCAGAGAAAACCCCAAACCCACAGACATAAGCAACAACAATTCTCATCATAACAATTCTTGACAGCCTTGTTTCATAAAACTACTCATATATTCCACAATCAATCAATCTATCACCCTGAGATTCCAACACACCTTCTAAGAAACCCATACCCAGTCGTGCTCCCAACTACAACACCACACATGGAACAATTTCCATATTTAATAAGGCATCACTTATTTAATTATAATTTTTAATTCTATGGTCATCATAGAATTTTAGATCCTATGGAATCCAATTATTAGCACAGTATACATCGTTAAAAATTAAATTTATAATTCTTTTCTAGGAAAAAAACAACATACATTCCAAAACAATCCCAAGTGAAAATAAGGACAACCAATGACTGTTATTTTCAGTGGGTATCTTGTCCGTATATGTCATAATATCATTTGAAGAGACAATAACATAATAAAAAATACGTTACATCACTAAAACTCTATTTTATTATTAAAAATGGATTCATCTATTTTTATAAATCTTATAGAAAATATTTTCACAAAAGAGGCATCTATATACTCACCCTACATGATGCACATTGAAGATGGAAAAATGAAACCTATGTATAAGAAGATAAGATCGGCACTTCCTGCACCAAAGAAGGGGGTCTGCATGCAGTATGAAGAGCCTTCATGGAAATCACAGTCGATATGTACAGTATAGTTGCATGGCTCCTTTGGGATGAATGGTTTGGGTCATCTCTCTCCAAGATAAAAGTAATCACATAAGGAATAGGGAATCTAATATTTAGAAAGGTTAGATCCTAAATCAATGATAGATATGGTTTTAAAAAGACATTAAAGGGGGATATTGACCAGACCACATGATTTTAGCATTTAAAAGCCTTTGGGACTTTAAAAAAATTAAATATATGATTCATATCCCTTGAAAAAAATTTATACCCACATAAATATGGATATGAATTCATTTACTTCATAGAAAATATAAAGGGGAGAAACATAAAAAAATATATAAAAGTGGAAAACTATTAAAAATAAATCACTGGTAAGAGATACCATTGTGATTAACTAGTGTGAATCACAGGTGCGACCTACTACATTGAGTCATGGTTGCGAGTCATCTGTGTAAGCTACCATCTACAGCCGCTGGTGCGAGCAACCGTCCTGAGTCACTGGTGTGACACATCAGTGCCAACTACTGGTGTGAGCTACCGCTCAAACTCACTTCTGAAGACTGACCTATCTGGAATCACCATTCCGACTCACCATTATGACCTACCATTGTGAAATCTGGAAATCTTGCAGCCTATTGGAATAAGTTGGCTTGACCTCTCATAACTCCTTAAACACTAGATTTTCAAAATGTAATGGACTAGAAAGATCTGGGGCATCAAAAAAATCTATCATGCACTATATATAATATATTACACCTTAGGATAATAACTTAAATGAAAATAAATTAGTATTAACTTTATTCACAATTATCAGTATACTTGTATATTTAATAACCTCAAATCTCTACAACACACACATAAATGTATATTAACACTAACAAACATTTCCACTTGTGTGATAACATATTATATATATAAACCAATAAGAATATAAATATTCTTACACACAGTGATACATCTAGATGATAGAACATGGTGGCATAATCGAAAGACATATATATCCTTCGAATCATAGGTACAAAAAAGGAACCATGAACCCATGTCAAATATTTGAGTTAGTGTCCCTACCAACTCAGTTATAGAATACATAATATTTTCAGATATAATGATATTATAGCACAAAACTCTAATATTTGTATCAATTTTACCATAAAATCTATCATTAGAAAATTTCATTCTTGGTAAATTGATGTTAATCTAAAATAATATGAATTTAATGCTTAGCCAAAGACAAAAGATCAAATGTTCATCATCCTAATCAATTGAGTAAAACAACTAATACCATTTTATTTTTTAATCTATTCATTAATTTTTAAAATGATTATATAATATAAGAATTCAAACTAATCATATAAATCATATTATAATTCCATGTTGTAAACATTTTCACTAATTATCCCTTCCATCAAAATACACATTTTTATATAGTGAATCTTTACCATATTTAATCCCATTTTATTTAATTCCTTATAATTCATTTAATTTTTATAGAATAATTGGTATTCTAAGTCATAACAAAACCAATATCTTATAGAGATTGTTCCCAAAGACATCATAAAACTACATAATGTGAGAAAAAATCTCAACAACCAATCATTAAGTAACTAAAAAACATAGAATAACCAGGATCTCATCCTTATTAACTAATAAATAGGAACAACCAACTCTCAACCTATAATATCATCCATACCTCATACCCATTGAACAACAAACATTGATATTGGGATTTGTACATCCATCCCAAAAATTCCAAACTATTCCATGAATCATGCCATTTAGCATTAAGTGTTTTACCATTTTAACATATATACATGGATTAATTCATGTTTTCTTCATAGTAAATTTAGAGTAAAATAATGATAATTAAAATAATAATACATGATCTTTAATCATATTTTGTATTGAAATATCCCTAATATTTAATTCTTGTAATCAATGATGTTGCAATATGTACAAAAATAGTCCAATAAATTATTAGAAGGATTCATCAACAAGAATCCAATTCCCAAGAAGATGATATTAGCTAGAAATGTCTAAATAAATTCTTAAAATACACTATCAATGTTGAATTATTTAATTAAACATAGATAAAAAATTCACATGCCATCACATTTTTCACTACATCATTATTTATTTATGTTGTTTAAAAAATTTCATCTTACATAGAAAAAAAGGAAAATCAAAATAAAAACAATCAAGTGGACTACAATCATTAACCCAAATAAATATAACTTTTACCATATATGAATCATAGAAATATTACACTATATTTATTTTTCTAATTTCTATATAATTATCATTATTATAAAAACATAATTTATTACTCAATGAATATTGAGAATGAGAGTACCTTAATATCAAAAGAAATGGATATGTTACAACTCCCAGTCATTGATATATGACCATTAGTAATAACATAGTATTATATATCAATAAAGGGATCCATCATTTCCACCCATCAATAAAACACCTTTAGAACATATCTATATCAAACCCCCATTAAACAACACATTAAAATAAAAATCAATAGAATAATAAAGACAAAAAAACCTCTACAATTAAAAATTGATAGTTAAGATATAGATTATAGTATAAAAAGTTACCTCTAATAACATGTTTTTTATCCTAATAAACCTTGTGTTTTTAAAACATACGAGAAATGATCGTTGAGTCCTATCAATTCATGTGTTTTTATAGGGTTCAAATAATGATTAACATTATATCTAAGGGAGTATTGGCCCTATATTTATAATGATAACCCCAAATTCCTCCATAATAACATGGTGACATCAATCGTGTCTTTGGAGTCCCAAATTAAAATAATATTTTACTTTTTAGAAATTTTAACATTCATATAATCCTGAATATCAATCCCGTTTAAAATGGATTTAAATTAGTTTAACCACATACGTGACATACACCATGATATAGAAGAGGTCATTCTAATCCCATTATATCCATTACAATTAGAAACTGTGGATCATCTATAATTATATCATTAGATAATCTCATAGATTCAAATACCATACTCTAGTAAGACCATTATCACTATTTTCACTCCACCTCACTCAAATTAGAATTACCAAGACTCACCGCCACTCCCATTAGTCTAGAAATTTTAGTTATACAAAAATAATATTAGTAATGATTATTGGAATTAAAAAAAGAAAATAAAATACCCCCCAAATGTGGTGATCCACAACACAGAAAAGTTAAATCCACTTGAATCCCCTAGACACAATTCCATCCACCATAATTTTTGAGTGAATCCACATATTAGATATTATAATTATCTAAACAACATTCCCTATAAAATATTAATTTTACTCCCCATTTTTACAAAACATTTTAATATTCATCTCCCAGAACAATTCCCTCAATAAATGCCTCATCACTATCACCTCTCCTCCTAACACTATTGGGATGTTGTATATTAGAGAACCAAGTAACCACTACAAATATAGGAAACTACTTTGGAATCTCTCATAACACATCTAATGAATGGAAAAAACAATTTGAATGATTTATAAAAAAATATCCCTAATATTAAGTGGTTTCATTTGATGATTTTATTTCAAGAATAATGTTTATTATATAAATGTTAAAAGATATTATGTGATGGTATGATGTATTATTTTTTAAATTTTTTAACACCTTAATTAAACCACCCCTCAGATTTTTTTTAGATAATTTTGAAATATTTTTTATGAAATAAGACTTTTATTAATGAAATTATGTTGGTTATCTTTCTTATTTATAGTTCATTTATTAAAGTTTGATTTATATGAAATTTATGTGAAAATGGTTATGGGTATGGTTGTGTCTTTAGAATAATAGTGAAGGGATTGAAGCCAATGGCGTTTTATCATGGAAATTATTTATAAAATTAATTTTATTGAAAACAAAACAATAATAAAAAAGAACAATGAAAATATTATTTCAGATATGGTTTTTAATGTAAGTAATAAATAATATTCTTATAAAAAACTAATATAAATGTAATGTTTTTCGGAAAAAATATATTATATTACTCAAAATTTTCAATTATATCCGTCTCTCCATTATAGTTTTTTTAAATGATGAAATTAATTTTTATTTAATATATAGTAATGGGATATTTTTTTTAATTATAAAAAATAGGAATTGATTTTTTATTAAATGGATATATCAAATATCCAAGGAATAGTGAGGGAAAATATAAATTTTTTATGAAACAATTATTATTATATCATTAGTTATAGAAACAATATTTTCTCCCATAAATTGTTGAATGGAATTGAAATTAGCAATTCAAATATATATAGGGAATAATAGCTGGTTTCTTCAAATTACAAAACAATGTAGCTTGGTTATGAAAACAACATCATCCAAAAATATCCAGATATATTTTCATGATGATTATGAATGAGCCTATTTATATACCCCAAGTGGTGTAATACTATTTTCCAGATTTTTTGGAATCAATGTTATTAATTTCATAACATATTGATTTTGTATTAGGGGATATTTAATTGAGTTTTCATTTTTATTAGTCATTTTACACCAATCTAGATATTGGTTCATTATTGAATTTATAAATATTTAGTAAAATTCATTGTATTTTATTACATAAAAATGCTTCCTTTTGTAATTCCTTACATATATCATATTATTGGTGAACCGAGTAAATATTAGTTTCCAATGTATATCAATTTCAAATTCATTGAGGTGGAGTATTTTGTTTTCAATAATTATGTGTGACCATCGTTTATTGGGAACATTGGGAATTTACATATAAAGATTCTCCCACTACATATGGAATACATCCTAGTGTGATATGAGGAACATATAATCATAACAAAAACCATTAGCATAGTAAATATCATTATAACAAAAAAATATACCCACAATATTATTGAAATACATAATAAAATTGAGATATAATGTAATAACAAAATATAGTTGAAAATAAAAAATAAAAAATAATTATTTGATAACATGTTGAAATATTATATAGTTATATTATGTATTCAATATAAACAGTTTGTTATATGTGTTCTATTAACTCAGGTATTCCATGGGAAGTCACTTAGTGGGTTCAAGTGTCAATATATTGATGGTCTATAAATCTGTGATCTTTTGTAAAATATAATCATTTACAAATTCAATCATCTTAGAGGGATATAAATGATATAACTATTGAAATCATTATATTTTTCCTAATGAAATATTGTCCCTTAATTTTATGTGAGATATTAATCCACAAAAATTATGGTTTATAAATTAAAATGAAAAATATTCGCATAAAATAGTTATAAACTAATAATAATCCTGGACCTACTAATGTACATGTAAAATTAGAAAAATGATATATTTACATTATCCAAAACATATTTTAGCATGTACAATTTATAGAGAGAGGAAAATCCTTTTTATTGTCCTTATACTACATGGTCACATATCCTACCAAATAATTTTTTTACATAGAAGATCTTTTCAAATTCATCCAATAAATCTAATTGAATCCCATTTACAATCCCCTTAATAATGGAATGTGTGTTCTTAACATCGAACTACATCCCCAAAAACTATAAGTTCCCATACCTTCACCTAAAATTATTCATCAAGATATTTCCCTCCTTCACCCTCAATTGGTGATATCCTGACTGAAGTTCGATCTTCGAAAAAAAACTTTCCCCTCTCAGTTGGTCAAAAATATCTTCTACCATCATAAGAGGGTAATGGTTCATGACCATCACCAGATTCAACCACAATTAGTCTATAAAATAACATATACTACCATATACTATCTTTCAAAAAAAACATTGGATCACCCCACGGAGACACAATGGGATGGATAAATCCCTTCTTCATTATATCATCGATAATAATCCTCAACTCCCACAACTCATAAGTTTTCATCTAATAAGGAGACATTGATATCAGAAAAGTATGGGGATGTAAATCTATCATGAAATCAATGTCATGTCAAGGGGAAGACTCACAAAATCCTTAGAAAAAACATATAGGAACTACCCAATAACCCTAGGAACCTCTATTATCCCAACATCTACTGATTCCACTAACATCTCATCCAAAAAATTAATAAGAGTCTTTATATGCCCAATTCCATCCTGATAGCTCTGATCACAAATAAATATCACACACCATCAATCCATTTCAATAAACATGACTCTTATAATGATTTATTTGATAATGAAAAATACAAAATACAATTATTTTAGGATGATATAGACATTGTATGGTTCCATTTGTAGAAAGAAGATATCTCAACAGGACAAATGAAGTCCAATCATCAGTCTACATCCCTGGTACACATGAAAATAGCTTGTATGACCTCCAATTGTTGTACTAAACACTAGAGGAATGAGAATATTATCTATCTATAGTTCAATATAATGGGATATAGTGGGTGAAAAAAAGTAGTGAAAATATCCTAAATCAACCAAAGAATAAGCATGGGTAACAAAAATCCGATCATACCTCTAACAATCTCGAGTCCTACCAGAATGGCTTCCCCCGCTGCATGAAACTCACCACAGTTATCTCATATACCCCTGTAATGACCACCACCTCCACGACCACACACTGGTCATTGTCCTAGAGGAACTCCCTGATGTCATCCACAACGTGCTCCATCTCACATCAGTGGAGCATGAGCCTACTGTCCCTACTACTAAAATAGCCTGGCTAGAAATTGAAACTGAGGCCCGCGCTGAGCTTATCCACTTCCATTATAGTGAGCATGAGAAACCATTGGAAACTAACATAGAATATTGATGTGGACCCACAAAATAATCACCTCATTTCCAATATGACAAAAAAATAACATAAACCACTAGCCCGAGAAGGCCAAAAGGAAAACTGCTAGGGTCGACTCCCTATCAGTGGAATCCTCAAAGGACATGGTGCATGATCCCTAATACTAGTATCTATTACCTTTATATAACTCTTCTGAATCCCCTCTCAGAGTAGACCTACTCTTGAGTGCATCCTCTCAATCCCCACAACCTTATTTGGGAACTCAATGCATGTGGGCAATGTAAATGAAGTAATTGTGTACAAAATAGAAAGATTAAGAACCTCTTATTGGTGTCTCACAAGAGACTCCTCATCGGAAAATAGATCCGGGGAAAAATGAAGGATATCCAGTAACATAATCCCTAACTCTTGTACCGACATACTCTCATGTTGGATGTGGATTAACACCTACCTCTCCATATCCTTTATAATCGATTAAAGGAATTATGATTTTAAATACTTCTCAAAATATACCAAAATACATTACTCTCATTCCTCTTCTATAGTTATATTGACCAAAACTGACACACACCAACCCACATACGATTTAATACCAAAAGAACAGAGTACTCCATTAGAACTTGGATCAAACTGAAGGTGGTCTAAATCTTCTCAATCCATCTCTCCATCTCCGTATCTGAAACAATTCGGTCATACATTCCCAATGTCTTCCGCTAGATTGAATGTAACATTTTCTACCACTAGTAATCCTCCACCATAGGGTCAACCCTTCACCAATCAACATGATTTATTTGTTGATCCTCAACTTCCCAAGACACATGCGAACGACCACTGGGTTCCATAGATGAAAAGGTATTCAAGAAATTTGTATGCCTTGGTAATATGGAATTTTTTTTAAGATTTATTTTAAATCATTTAAAATATTTATTTATCCATCTCAAATCCCCAAAAAATGAAATTCATACAAGGAAAAAATTCATTATGATGCATCTACCTTTCGTAGGGTCTCTACGCAGCAAACAGTGTAGCCTTGTATGGTCTTTTAGTAGACCCAAAGTCTTTTCCTTAGATCACAGGGGGGCCTAAAATCCAGTGTCCTAGTCATCCCTCTCTAGCGTATTTCACACACATATATCATCTGACATTGTTTCCCAACCATCCCATGAAATCCTCACTATTCCTAACTCCAAACTCCATCTAATCACACAACCATTATCTTCGATACAATTCTTTCATTACCCCTCCCCCTAATTATGCCCCTATTGAGTTAGAAATGAACAAAAGATATAACAACACTCGAGTCCCGCCTCTAGTAGTCCCTAATGTGGAAACCAACACCATGGTTATTTATTCTCACAATATGGGAGGCATTACCCTTTTTAGAAAAATTAGATCAAAAGATATTCTAGATCATTAAAATGGAAATTACAATACATGTATAAAATAAATCGAAAACCATCCCACAAGCATGTGCAATATAAAACTAATAAAAATACAAATATATCTAATGTAAATACCACAAGTGAAGGTAATAAGAAACACAGATGGTGTCAAGATCAAAGTTAGTAAGGTCTAGCACTCTCCGTAAAAACAACTTGGAATCCTGAAATAAATTTTATATACATATGGTGATCATACAAGTGTACTAAGTCAGAAAACCAAAGTCACTTGTGTACAATTGAGAGAGGAATACTAATGATCCAATCAGAAAATAGCATATCAGACATCCCCTAACAAGTGAAACTAACCATCCCCAACTCATCAAGTAATTATTGCAATGTAATATAAGTCATGTAAAGTATATAGTAAGAATATTTATGATTTGGGTACCCCACACCAATTACCACTAGTTTATCCTCTCTTTCATAACATAAAATGTCTTGGAATTAATACCTCTGCAAAAAGATGCACATCACAACCCATTATCACACACCTAGTCCACAATCCATGCCTTGTCCCATCATTGTGGCCATGATCCAAATCACATCCCACACACAATCACATGGGAAAAACCACACCTCGTCCTGTCATTAGTTGCACCACCCACATCAAATCCCACCCACGGGCACCTAGGACCCAACTGGACCTCATCCCATTACCGAGGCCTTAAGAGAAATTCCATCCCCACCTGTAGACACCATTCCACAAATTACACCTCATCTCGATAAAAATTGGGAAAGAACAACACATCTCATCCCAAATACACCAGAGAAATCTCATCTCACCCTCAAACATGTGGGCCTCATAAACCGTATCATGCTCAAATAATCTTGGTCTATCACTTCCTAGATGAAGGAATATGGAATAGAGGGTTTCCAACCATCCATCCTCCCATTGGGGTTTTTGGGAAATCCACCCACCCAAGTGATGATGAGTGTTTTCATAACATAGTTCACAACTAGGGTTGGGTGTGTATATAAATAAAAAGGATAAAATATAGATTATACATATATGATAACAAATAATCCATCCCAACCTATGGGTTTCAAATAAACATCCAAACCCCAAAACATCCTTTTCTACTACCTCAAAATTTTCAACCCCAAAAAAACACAAAAACTCAAATCATAACCCCTAAAATTTATTTACCCAATTCTCATTATTTATTAGAAAAATTATTTATTAAACCCATTTCAATATTCGAAACTACCTATCAAAGATCACAAAAATCCATATAGTAAAGGTCACAAAGATGAAAAAGAACCATACAAAATTAACCTAATTCACATTCCTCTCCATTTAAAACACATGCCAACCACTGCCATTATCATTCTCAAAAGCCTTTTTCTGCAATCCATACTCTACTCAGTGAAAACCCCCAACCCACAAACATACATGTAGGACCCCAGGACACCTTTAGAGGTGATATTTTAATCAGGGTGTCATCTTTTTATTTTAAAAACAAGGATCTTGTTCCCACGTTGGTAGGAACTAGTTAAACTTGTATGATGGATAGGATCAGTAATGAAACATTCACATGCAAAGAGATGACACAACAATTTTACATGTTTACCCACTAAGGGCTATGTATAAGGAGCATATGCTGACAAGTCTCTGGTCACACCAAATTCTACTAAACTTCACTAGTTGTGGATTACAATGGTTTGACCACGATCACTCTGTCCCAGGATCACTGCCTTTACAAAAGTTCAGGGATATCTCACTGCATCCCTCGGGTCACTCACGTTGTCTCCCCCTTTCTCACTTCCCTTGGTGAAGTCCCACTCAGTTTATAAACATGAAGGTTCCTTCAATAGATTTTCATTAAAGTCTTTGTATCCTCTTCAATATGAGATGATGCTTGCATCAGAGTACTGAGTTGATGCTCTTTTGTATTCAATATTCTTCTATAGTGCAATAAATGAATGCCCTGAATCTTCTTCTTCTCATCCATTGATTCCCAATACCAAAACCTGAGTGTATTGAAATAATCCCCTCTTTCTGTGCATATCTGAGTTCAGTTGCATGAACCTTTCTTCTTCTCTTCGCAAAGCACAATGAGAGTGTTAAACACCAATCATGTGTGTGTGGTACCACTTCTCTTCATAAAACCAAATTGTTCGCTGTTATTCCATCTTTGCAAATGAATACATCATCTATTTCACCGACGGTATCGGGAAATCTTCTAGATTTCATGCAGCTCTAAAAAGACGGGCGTGCTCCAACAACACCCAGCGTCCTTCTCCAAGCCTAATTCACAAGTCCTAATATGGCGTGCAAGTCTTCGGTGCGCAAGTCCAAACTGGTGCGCAAGTCCAAACTAGCATGCAAGTATCACCAAACCACCTACGTGACACCGCCTTCTTCGACTTAAAACCTACGCGACTCACTTCCTTTCTCACCCAAGCCACCTGGGGCACGCAGCCAACAACCGGAACGCAACTTCTAAAATCTGTCATGCAAGTATCACCAAACTACTTGAGCGACCACACACCACCTGCACGACCACTACACCTGCACGATGGGAGCTCTAATTTTTTCTAAGTGTTAAGCTCGTGTCGAATGAAGAGGGGTCGACCTGTATTTATAGGAATTTGGACACCCTGCACGATGGCGCGCAAGTCTCCCCTCGGCACACAAGTTTCAACGCGCAGCTCCTTCCGCCCTAGCCTGTGTCGCGCTACTCACTTGCCCGACCAAACCAATACTTGCGTGACCCTCTTTCCTTTTCCATATTTTGAGGATCTAATATTGAAAAACACCTGGGGCACAACTTTCTAATCCTCTTAGGTACAGGCGCACATATCCTTTCATGGTGTGCAAGTCACTTGCGCGACCTAACAAATACTTGGTCGACACTCTTTCCTTTTCCATATTTTGAAGTTTTGTTCTTGAAAAACATATGGTGTGCAAGTTTCCTCTCTTTCAAGTCAACGGAGCACAAGTACCTTTACCAAAAACCACTTTTCTTTATTTTCCATTTTTTAGGCCCAAAAATTTGGAAAACACTGGAAAACGACGACACCTTGTGTATACTCTTTTTGTACCGCTTCCAGATCATCCATTCCTTTGTCTACATTCTTGAATCAAACATGGATCGTTAACCACAACCCTCAAACTCGACAAGCCACCATGAAATCCCCTTTGTAAAAAATGTTTTATTTCATTTTTTTCATTGTCAACAATCACAAAACTTCACAAATTCTTATTTTCTGTGATTTGGCTTCTTCAACAACTCTTATGAATTCATCACAAACTCCACTATCGTGATATATATACATTGAAAGAACAGTTTTAGCATCATCATATTTTGAGAAAATGTGAATTGCATGGCCATCTCAGAATTCCAATCACTTCCACATTGTCTTCTTTTTCAATTGTCAATCTCTACTTCATGAAAATCATACAATTCTATTGCTCAAGAAGTCTCTTACATGGTTCTCATGCAATCATGGAGAATTTAATGGTCCTCATCAACTGTAATGTCTTCTTCTTCAACTGCATATGGATTATGCCTCACCATTCTTCACTGTTGTAAACAATGTGTCACCTCTGACACATGTTCTTTGATCTTATGATCATTTCAACAATCATCTGTATTTCCGTTCCTCCATTTCATTAGAGTACTTCTTGATCTCCTTAATATTGATCTTTATTGACAACTATTGACATAAAATACAACATTATACACAAAGTGTTCCCAACCATACCAACCAACACTTCTCATCACAACCATTCTTGACATCCTTGTTGCATAGCACTGCTAATCCATTCCACAATCACTGAATCTATCAACCTGAGATTCCAAAACACCTTCTAAGAAACCCATACCCAGTCGTGCTCCCAACTACAGCACCACAGAGGGAAAATTTTCTTTATTTAATAAGGCATCACTTATTTGATTATAATTTTTAATTCTGTGGTTATTATATAATTTTTTATCCTAGGGAATCAAATTATTAGGACGGTATACATCGTTAAAAAATTACATATATAATTCTTTTCTAGGAAAGAAACAACATACATTCCAAAACAATCCCATGTCAAAATAAGGATAACCAACGACTGCTATTTTCAGTGGTTCTCTTATCCATATATCTCTTAATATCATTTGAAGAAACAATAACATAGTAAGACAGATGTTACATCCCCAAACTTCAATTTTCTTATTAAAAAAGGATTCACCTATTTTTATAAATCATAGAGAAAATATTTTCACAGAAGAGGAATCCATATACCCACCCTGCATGATGCACACTGAATATAGATGAATGAAACCTATATAGAAGAACATAATATTGACACTTCCTGCACCAAATAAGGTGGTGTGCATGCAGTACGAAGAGCCTTCATGGAAATCACAGTCGATATGTATAGTACAGTCGCATGACTCCTTAGGGATGAATGGTTTGGGGCATCTCTCACCAAGATAAAGGTAATCGCACAGGGAATAGGGAATATCATATTTAGAAAGGTTAGATCCCAAATCAATCATAGATATGGTGTTAAAACGACATTAAAAGGGGATTTTGGCCCAGAACACATGATTTGAGCATTTAAAAGCCTTTGGGACATTAAAAAAATTAAATATATGATTCAAATCCCTTGAAAAAAATTGATACCCACATAAATGTGGATCTGAATTCATTTTACTTCATAGAAAACATAAAAGAGAGAAGCATGAAAAATCTATAAAAATGGAAAACTATTATAAATGAATCACTCGTGAGAGATACCATTGTGAGTCACCAGTGTGACTCACTAGTGTGACCTACTATAGTGATTCGCGATTGCGAGTCATCAGTGTAAGCTACCATCTCTAGCCACAGGTGCGAGCTACCGTCCTGAGTCACTGGTGTGACACATCAGTGCCAACTACTGGTGTGAGCTACCACTCAGACTCACTTGTGTAGACTCACCTGTCTTGACTCACCATTCCAACTCACCATTATTACCTACCATTGCGAAATATGGAAAATTTGCAGACTATTGGAATAAGTTGGCTTGACCTCTCAGAACACCTTAAACACTAGATTTTCCAAATGTAAAGGAACAGAAAGATATGGGGCATCAAAAAAAGCTATCACACACTATATATAATATATTACACCTTAGGGTAATAAATCAAATAAAAATAAATTAGTATTAACCTTATTCAAAATAATCAGAATACTTGTATATTATATGACCTCAAATATCTACAACACACACATAAATTTATAATCATACTAATAAACATTTCCACTTGTGTGATAACATATTTTATATATAAACCCATAAGAATATAAATATTCCTATACATGGTGATACATCCAGATGATAGAACATGGTGGGATAATCGAAAGACATATATATCCTTCGAATCATAGATACAAAAAAGGAACCATGAACCAATGTCTAATATTTGAGTTTGTGGCCCGACCAACTCGGTTATAGAATATATAATATTATCAGATATAATGATATTATAGCACACAACTCTAATAGTTGTATCAATTCTACCATATACTCTATCATTAGGAAATTTAAATCTTGGTAAATTGATGTTTATCTAAAATACTATGAATTTAATGCTTAGCCTCAGACAAAATATAAAATGTTCATCATCCTAATTAATTGAGTAAAACAACTAATATAGTTTTATTTTTTGATCTATTCATTAATTTTTGTAGTGATTATATAATATAAGAAGTCAAACTAATATTTTAATTCATATTATAATTCCATTTTGTAAACATTTTGTCTAATTATTCCTTCCATCAAAATACACATTTTTATATATTGAATCTTTACCATATTTAATCCCATTTATTTAATTCCATATAATTCATTTAATTTTTTTATAATAATTGGTATTCTTAGTCATAACAAAATCGATATGTTATAGAGATAGTTCCCAAAGACATCATAAAACTACATAATGTGAGAAAAAATCACAACAACCAATCATTAAGTAACTATAAACATGGAATAACCAAGATCTCATCCAGATTAAATAATAAATAGAAACAACCAACTCTCAACCTATAATTATCATCCATACCTCATACCCATTGAACCACTATAATTGATATTGGAATCTGTACATCTATCCCTAAAATTCCAACCTATTGTATGAATCATGCCATTTCTCTTTAAGTTTTATACCATTCTACCATATATAAATGGATGAATTCATGTTTTAATCATAGTAAATTTAGAGTGAAACAATGGTAATTAAATTAATAATACATGATCTTTAATCATCTTTTGGATTGAAATATCCCCAATATTTAATTCTAGTAATCAACGATCTTCTTTTAGGTACAAAAATAATCCAATAAATTATTATAAGGATTAATCAACAAGAAACCAATTCACTAGAAGATAATATTTGCTATAAATGTCTAAATAAATTCTAAAAATACACTATCAATGTTGAATTATTTAATTAAACATAGATAAAAAATTCATATACCACCACATTTTCCCTACATCATTATTTATTTATGTTGTTTAAAAATTTTCATCTTACATAGAAGAAAATAAAAATTTGAATTAAAACAATCAGGTGGACTACTATCATTAACCCAAAAAAATATAACTTTTACCATATATGAATCATAAAAATATTACACAATATTTATTTCTCTAATTTCTATATAATTATCATTATTATAAAAACATAATTTAATACTCAATGAATATTGAGAATGATTGTAGCTTAATATCACAAAAAATTGATATGTTATAACTCCCATTCATTGATATACGACCTTTAGTAATAACATATTATAATAGATCAATAAAGGGATCCATCATTTCTATCTATTAATAAAACACCTTTACAACCTATCTATATCAAAACCCCATCAAATAACACATTAAAATAAAAATACATAGAATACTAAAGAAAAAAACCCTCTATAATGAAAAAGAGATAGTTAAGAGAATGATTAGAGTATAAAAATCTACCTCAAAAAAACATATGTTTTATCCAAATAAACCATGTGTTTTTAAAACATAATAGAAATGATCGATGTGTCCTCTAAATGCATGTGGTTTTATAGGGTCAAAGAATGATTAAAATTATAACTAAGGGAGTATTGGTCCTCTATTTATAATGATAACCCCAAAGTTCTCCATAATAACATGGTGACATCAATGTGTCTTTGGAGTCCCAAATTAAAATTATATTTCACTTTTTAGAAATTTGAACATTCATATAACCCTGAATATCATTCCCATTTAAAATGGATTTAAATTAGTTTAACCACATATGTGACATACACCGTGATATGGAAGGGGTAATTCTAAACCCATTTTGTTCATCACCATTACAAAATATGGATCATCTATAAATATATCATTGGATAATCTCATAGATTCAAATACCATGATCTAGTAAGTCCATTCTCAAAATTTTCACTCCACCTCCCTCAAATAAGCATTACCAAGACTCACTGCCACTCCCATTAGTCTAGAAATTTTATTTATACGAAAATAATATTTGTAATTATTAATGGAATTAATAAAAACTAAATAAAATACCCCACAAATGTGGTGATCCACAAGACAGAAAAGTTAAATCCACTTGAATCCTCTGAACACAATTCCATCCACCAAAATTGTTGAGTGCATCCACATATTAGATATTATAATTTTATAAACAACATTCCATATAATATATTAATTTCACTCCCCTTTTTTAAAAAACATTTTGATATTCATATCCCAGAACAATTCCCTCAAT
The DNA here is from genome assembly GCA_963277665.1 of Viscum album. NCBI lineage: Eukaryota > Viridiplantae > Streptophyta > Magnoliopsida > Santalales > Viscaceae > Viscum > Viscum album. The sequence goes on from OY728135.1 coordinate 2,031,758,596, forward strand.
ACATGCCTCATCACTACCACCTATCCTCCTAACACTATTGGGATGTAGTATATCAGAGAACCAAGACCCCACTACAAATATAGGAAACTCCTTTGGAATCCCTTATAACACATCTAATGTATGGAAAAAACAATTTGAATGATTTGTAAAAAAATATCCCTAATATTATGTGGTTTTATTTGATGATTTTATTTCAAGAATAATGTTTATTCTATAAATGTTAAAAGGGAAGATGTGAATGGTATGATGTGATATTTTTTAAATTTTTTAACACCTTAATTAAACTTCCCGTAAGATTTTCTTTAGTTAACTGTGAAATATTTTTTATGAAATAAGATTATTATTAATGAAATTAAGTTTTTTATATTTCTTATTTATAGTTCCTTTATGAAAATTTGATGTATTCAAAATTTATTTGAAAATGTTTAAGGGTATGGTTGTGTCTTTAGAATAATAGTGAAGGGATTGAATGCAAGGGTGTTTTATCTTGGAAATTTATTTATAAAATTAATTTTATTGAAAATAAAACAATATTAAAAAAACTGAAAATAATATTTATGATGTGTTTTTTAATGTAAGGAAAAAATAAAATTTTTATAAGATACTAATTTTAACGTAATTTTTTTCTGAAAAAAATATATTATTTTAATCAAAATTTTCAACTATATCAGTCTATCCATTATAGTTTTTTTTTAAATGATAAAATTAATTTTTATTTTATATATAATAATTGGATATTTATGATTAATTAAAAAAATTGGAATTGATTTTTCATTATATGGATGTATCAAATATCTAAGGAATAGTGAGTGAAAAATGTAAATTTTTTGATGAAACAATCATTATTATATCATTGGTTATAGAAACAAATTATTCTCCCATAAATAAGTGAATGGAATTGAAATTATAAATTCAGATATATATATATAGGGAGTAATATAGGGTTTCTTCAAATAAAAAAACAGTGTAGATTGGTTAGGAAAACAACATCATTCAAAAATATAAAGATATATTTTCATGATGATTATGAATAAGAATATTTCTATACCCCAAGTGGTGTAATATTATCTTCCATATTTTTTGGAATCAATGTTATTAATTTCATAACATATTTATTTTGTATTAGGGGAAATTTAATTGTGGTTTCATTTTTATTAGTAATTTTACACTGATCTAGATATTGGTTTATTATTGAATTTGAAAATATGTATTAAAATTGCTTGTATATTATTATATAAAAATGATTCCTTTTGTAATTCCTTAGATATATCATATTATTGGTGAACCAAGTAAATATTTGTTTCCAATGTATATCAATTTCAAATTCATTGAGGTGGAGTATTTTGTTTTCAATAATTATTTGTGACCATAGTTTATTGGGAAAATTTGAAATTTACATATCAAGATTATCCCACTACAAATGGAATACATCCTTGTGTGATACAAGGAACATATAATCATAACACAAACCATTACCATAGTTAATATCATTATAAAGAAAAAATATACCATCAATATTAATTAAATACATAATCAAATTGAGATATAATTTAATAACAAAATATATTTAAAATAAAAAATAAAAAATAATTATTTGGTAACATGTTGAAAAATTACTTAGTAATATTATGTATTCAATATCAACAGTTTGTTATATGTGTTCTATTAACTCGGGTATTCCATGGGAAGTCACATTGTGGGTGCAAATGTCAATATATTGATGTTCTATAAATCTGTGATCTTTTTTATAATATAATCATTTAAAAATTCAATCATCTTAGAGGGATATGAATGATATAACTATTTAAATCATTATATTATTCCTAATGAAATATATCCCCTTAATTTTCTGTGATATATTAATCTATAAAATATGTGGTTAATAAATTAAAATGAAAAATATTTGCAGCAAATATTTATAAAGGAATAATAATCTTAGACCCACTAATATAAATCTAAAATTAGAAAAATGATATATTTACTTTATCCAAAACATATTTTAGCATGTGAAATTTATAGAAAGAGGCGCATCCTTCTTATTGTCCTTATCCTCCAAGTTCATGTATCCTACCAAATAAATTTTTAGATAGAAGATATTTTTAAATTCATTAAATAGATCTAATTTAACCCCATTTACAATCCCACATCATTGATATTCATTTTATAAGCCTATAGATTTGTATTGATGTAAAATATATAAAATTATAAAAAATTTATGTATCATCATTAATACCATGTATTATGTGAAATAATATTTAAAAATTATTTTAAGGGGTTTCATGTACAATGAGTAAATTAAATAAAATAATATTTCATATAACATTTCATATGAAAATGATATTGTGAAAAAAGAAATATGTGACAATTTTTATGAAATTTGAATCAATATTTGAAGAATGATATATTTAAAATGAAACATTGAATATCCTAATCAATGAGTTATTCATAAAATAATATTTCAATAGCTAGCATATATCCATCATAATTACAGAAATGAGGCTATTAAAAAATATATCTTGTTAAATTTTGATTGATATTAAATATCAAAAAATAGAATAAAAACATTTAAAATTATAATCAATCTATGAAGTGATTATTTGAAAAAAAAAATCCCAATTAACCATAAGGAAAAATTAATAAATAAATTATTTCTTATTTCACATATTATCTAAGAAAAACATATTTAATAAAGAAGACATATAACTACTGGAATTGAAGATAGTGAATAGAATCCAACCACAAAAAACATAATTTACTCATTAATTTATTAAATTCATGAATATTACATTTTTATTAATTTTATTCATTATTTAAAATATATTTCATGTGAATACACTTATTTGTATATCCTATTATATTTTATTTTTAATTTAATAAATATGTATAGTTTATATCAGTCGTTTGGTTGAAAACTCTCAATATGTTCATTATATTCCTAAAATTCAATTTTAATAGTTTAATAGTTTTATAAACTGTAAAATATTTTTGGTATAGGGTACATATCTTATAGTAATTATGTTTCTTTAATCTCAAAGACTATATTTAATAGTAAATTTTAATTAAAAAACCTAGGATTGATTACTATTACATTTACTATTACAATGAAGAATGTTTCTTTTAATATTAATAAATTTTTCATCTTAGACTAAATCACCATTTCTTAGAGAGATTGAGAGAGACACAAAAATGAAATTTTGTTCCCCTCCATATACTCTAGAGGAATGTTATTCAAAATAAGGATATAACTTATAATCAGGTGCATAATATACCATAAATTAGTGTGAACAATTTAAAATAAATTACAAAACATTTAATAATAAAAAATAAATGATACAGAAAACTCTAAAAATTAAATTTTTTAGGAATAAATGTATAAAAATATACTGAATAATAATAATAGAAAATGGGTCAATGATTTCCCACTTTTTTATCATAAAGGATATGTTTGGAAGTGAGAAAGATTACATAGAGGCTCTACAGCACCCGACCTCAAATATTCCAAGACTACATAATCATAGAGAGATGTCTTGATAAACAATCAAACCCATGAAGTATGTTCATCATGAAAAATGAAACTAGATATATACTTTTCACCCACTAGAGTCTAGATTTCATGTAACAGGTTACCATAATAATTTTTGGTCAACCAATATCAGGCTTAGACAGGGGTACCAAGGGGATTGTGTTCCATGAAGTCGATTCATGAATTACATACATCACAGTGTCCATCAGTAGAACAAGTGTTGATATATATCAAATAAAAGGTTACAAATTCACCAAATCCAATTTCAATGAATTAATTAATCATAAAATAAACCTAAAATGTAGAATAGAACTATGATTATAGTCAATTAACATTGAACCACCATTAATTGTTCTATAAAATAAATATCCCAAATGAAATTCATGATGGATAAGGTCTAATGATGATCACTCTATAATAACAAAATTAGCATCATCCAATGTTTTTGAGATATCTTGGTCCACCCATAGATATAACATTAAAATTTTGAATCCAAAAAATATATATAAGTGAAACAATAATTCATTGTTATATTCTATTATAATATATATTGAGCGATAAGATATGTAAGATCTATGATTTGTTTTCACGGTTAAAGTGTTTAATCAAGGGGGAACCCAAAAAATATATCTTTTTTTACAACATTTGTTATTTATGGGTAATCAATGAAGCATGATCTATTAGAATCAATATTGGAATGAGATTAATTTATAAAGTAATAGACATAAAGTCTCTAGGTTAGATTGGGATTCATAAATGTTCATGAGTGAGTTAATTTTATGTTGTTATGGTCATAAAAGATGATTTTTGGTAATCAAATTCATACAAATCAGATTTAGACACACAATTTCCAAACCAAGTGCCGACCATAAAAATTTAAATCCTCTCCATCCAAAACAACATGTTTGGGTAAAAAAATTAAATTAGGAACTATTCTTATGCGAAGAACTAGAATGAGATGAAATATTAGTTAGGTGATACCAAACTAGTTGATAAACTCTAAACATTAACATTGTACAAACCTATGAATGTCAACCACTTGGAACATGGTTTCCTTGAAGATCGATATGGAATAATAATACCACGATACAACCCAAAAAATTAAATAAGGGCTCCAAGAAACCATAAAAACCATTAGAACAACACTAGTATTCATCCAGTAAAAGAAGGATTAATATGTTAAGAAATTTATATTTCCTCATAAATTTACACACATAATGATGTGGGTCATTAAAATATCGCCACAAAAGTTCCTCTCATCCATCTGAGTTAGTGGTAAAATGTGAATCATGGATCATTATATGTTATAATAATCATTAGTAATAATTCCCAAAAATTCCCTATATATACAAATGTTTTTACCATAATGTCATTCTAATCTGAGAACAACCATAATTCTCCATCTATATGGCTCCAAAAAAATATCATATGTTGAACCAAGTGATCACATCAATCAAACATGGATACCCTGAGGACTATGTCTTTTGGTTTAAAAAAATGTTATTTCATCAAATAAAATTAAATATTATGTCTAAGTGATCCACACAATTTGAATCACAATAGAAAACAATAAATTTAATTTTCATCAACACACCAACTATAGCTCAGTACCATTATACTCGATTAACACAAAAATACTTGTTCATTATTCTTAGTTGGATGAATAAAAATGTGTAACACCCCAGGTAAAAAAATAATATGACATTTTTATATTTATCCATATTTGTGAATAAAATATTAATATTACTTTAAAGTGGATGCTATGCTCGATGAAGTACCCAATACGCAACAACGAGTTTCTTGGGAATCTTACGTTGCACTCTAATAATAAAATAATATTATTTGAAATGGTAGTTAACGCCTAGCCGTTGTAATGGCGGGAATGAAAAGAACTAACTACAAAATGATTATATATGTTTGTCAAATATTTTTACTTTTTACAATAAATGTTAGAGGATTAAAAATGTGAATGAATTTAATTTTTAAGCGTAAACATTCTAATGTTCTTTTGAAGGTCGATCAACCGCCTTTTGATGGCGAACCTCTTTTAAATCCACTTTTTGACAATTTTATGTGTTTTATTTGAGAAAATAAAATTCTTCTTTAGAATAGAGACGTCAAAATTTACATTTTGTAAATTTTTGGTATCTTTCCAATAAAGTTCATTTTTTTAATGAATAGTGAAAAATGTTGTATTTTAATTCAAAACCTCTTTTTAATCTAATTTATTTATATGATTAGATTATATTTTGAATTTTTTTTAAAGTAAAATTAGAATATATTTTTATCATTTAATTCAATAGTGGTCATTGGAATTAATTTCACTTTGAAATTGGACTAAAACTAGTGTCAATATTTTAATAAATATTGTTTCATAAAAACACGCTATTTGTTTTGACAGCGGGAATTAATTATTAAATTAATTAATGCAACTTATATGTTTTGAATTTTTTAAAATAGACATCATTTTTGAGTTAGGAATATCAAATATATCTTAGGGTGAATTTTTTGTATTTTTCTGAAAAATTTCAATTTTTGATGAATAGTGAAACCACTAAGTGGTAGTTAAAGAATCTGATATTTCGTTTAAATGAAACTTTTCCACCTCTGTGTTTTGAATTTCAAAAATATGACATACATGGTTGTCATTAGGAAGTAAAATGTGGTTCAATGGGATTAAAATAATTTTATGGTGAATCGTAACTTTTATGTTCTTAATCGCGATTAGAGATAATTAGTGTAATTTAAGGTAAAAATAATATTTTAATATTGTGAAATGACCTAGAAACATGTCCTACCCTCATTGGATGTGTCATGGCCGACCAATAAAATCGATGGGTCAACTTCGTGACCCAATGGAGCCACTTTGTTTGGATAATGACATAAATAACTTTTTATTTAAAGTTAAAATAAAAATGTCACAAGCATGAAATGTTTCACTAAAAAAAATTGAAATGGGGTTATACAAGTCATATTTTTACTATAAATATTAATTAGAAAGCTAAAAAGATTTCCTACATCATGATATTTTTTTATAATTTTTAGACATTAAATAAATTAAATTATTAATGACATCATGATGATGCAACGATTACCTCATTAATAAAGGATTTAAATAAAATGAAAAGATAATGTTAAAACTATAACTTAAACTTTTAAAAAACCTATTGGATGAGTATATTTATAACTATTACCACCTTATCCTCGATATACATCAATGTGGGACCTTTAAAATCTGAAACCCATTTGAAAATAAAGTAACATTTTGTAACTTTACAAGAGTGCCCCTCCTCTCCTCTTATAAAAGGCCCCCACCTCTACCACCTTACCCACACCACTCAAGCCTTTGGCTCGGCCAACCCCTGCTCAATTGGCCTCTACACATCCCTCTCTTACCCCTAGAAGCCTAAATTTGGGAATAAGTCTTACCAAGGAAGCCTTTGATCTCAAATCAAAAAGAGTTACCAGATTTTAAGATAATGTCTTCACATGTGTTCTTTTGTTTTATTTTGCATCTCCAACCCCTTAAACTCTTTTTATTCATTTCTTTTGTAACAAATATAGTATTTTAAATATAATAGGATGTTTCAGTAAGAATAATTCTAGCTACTACTTACACACACCTACATCAAATGGTTAAAGAACATACTGTTTCTGTGGATGGCGAATTTCTGCCTCATGAAACGATGATTGTTCAACACTCATATAACACCTTAAAAGTGGACATTAAGATGTCACTATACTTATATATGATATATAATATGTTTATGTTTTACTTAAGATTATGTATTTTTCTTTTGTGTCATACCTTTATGGTTTCCATTGTGGTTAAACATGATAATTTCATTTTAGGAAGTGCGGACTACCGCCCCCTCAAAGTGATTTGATTCGTTAATGCCATATGTGGGATGTATAAAGGATGTATTTAAAGTTGTTATATATTATGTATGTTACATGTAAATGATGAATATAATTCTGTAATTAAAATATACATACCTCTCATTTAGTTTTAATTCCATTAATATGACATAGAAATGATAGTAGCGTTCATGCATACGTACGGCTTACCGTCTCCATGAACGGTGCATTTCATTTCTTACCTATAAATGATTATGTAACATTATAAATACATGTATATTATGGATATATATGATATAAATTATATCCAAATCCTGAATATCATTCTGGATATAATGAACCTTTGACCACACGAACAACATGTAATTGTAAGAAGTCCACTTTCGACTTAAGAACCAAATATCGACAAAACAAACATTATTAACATAGATGATTACATAATGTTTATAACATGGAAATAAGTTATATAAAAGGAATAATGAAATTTAAAAATGTTCTTAAGAAAGTATAAATTAACTCAAGTTTATTATTTAGGACATTAAAGAATGATCGAGTCAAGTCAGACCCGAGGTAAGGGATCCTACTCCTCTCATTCTTTTTATGTACACTCTTTTATGTCATTCCTTTTAAGCTCGTATTTATTGTGATTGGGATGTTCTTTTATATTACTCTTACTTTAATTTTTATGTTCATATGATGAGAGACCCTATTCTCTCTCATCAATCCATTTTGGAAGTTTTGAGTGGCACCGTTAGGCTGCCGAATTTTCGTAAGAGGTCTAACCTCTCTCTTTCTTTTTAAGTACTCTCCTTTATGTCACTTCTTTTAAGCTCCACTTTGTTATTATGGGGGATGTTCTTTTATATCCCTATTTCTATAAATTTTATTGTAATATGATGAGAGACCCTATTTTATCTCATCAATCCATTTTTTTTAAGTTTTAAGTGGCGTCGTTAGGCTGACGATTTTTTGTAAGGGATTTTTCATCTCCCTTTTATTCCCATGAGATTTATGCTACATTTGCCACAATTTCCTTTGAGTGGTGTATTTACTGAACATTATTTTATTCATTGTGTAATATACATTCATTTATGAGTATTTACATCAATTTTGTATTGTCCTTCTTTCACGGGGTGTATGTTTTGAAAGATACCCATGTCGGTAAGGGAACCTTTCACCCTCCTATTTTTAAAAGACTTCTTTTGTTATGTCTTTTAATTCACATAAAATTATGTTGGGATATGTTCTTCTATATCCTTAGTGATTTAAATTTTATGTCCAAGTGATTACATACCCTTTTTATCTCTCATCAAATCATTTTCTGAATTTTGTAGTGACGCTGTTAGGCTGTCAAATTTTTTCAAGGGAACTTCTAAACCCAATTTTGATTCTTTGGGATAAGCTAGTACTCCTTGAATATGTCGTCCTATGAATATGTTTGAATAACCACTGATTGTTTTACACTTAATATCCACTTATTTTTGGTTTATTATTTTTTCACACATAATTATGTAATTGATTTATCCTTAATCCAAGGATACCAAATCTGTATGGGAATTCGTCTCAATCTCCTTTCATTGAGGCATATTTTGTTTTATACACAACCTTCTTTTATACGGTGTATAAACCACTATGAATTTTACGTTTATCCGAAATGAATATTTTTTATACAAAGCATTTTACTAAATGACAAAAGGGAATGTTTTTGTCGTACGTATGCGGCGACAACGACTTCTCCGCCGTCGTGATAATTATTTGAGTTTCGGCTTCCTCTACAAGCCATACCTTTTTTTAAAAGACAAATAAATACCATGTTTTACTTTTCTTTTATTTTGGTATTGAAAATGGTTTTCATAATGTTATTATATCAATGTGTTGTATTGATATCTTATGATTGAAAGGTGGAAATGTTATATTTCCTTTATGCATGTTTTATGTGATACGATTATGTTGAGGTTCTGGGGAATTATTATGAAGACGGGTGTTTCCGTGATAAACTAAGTGCGGGTGAGCCCGATATATCTCTCCAATTCATTGGGTAACACGAAGGGGTTAAACGTTAAGGTTTCTCCGAAGATATTTAGGGAATATACTGTGATGGGTATTACAAACGTAACCAAGAGGGTTACTCTCTATGTAAGAATGTTATGAATGCCTCAAGTTACCTTTATGTATTATGATTTCTATTATTTATTCATGATTTTATGAGGTATGTTAAAGTACTTATGTTTTATGGATAAATTATGATTTCATTCTTATGTATACATGTACTCATGTTTCCTTTCCATATTTTTATATCCCTTACTGAGCTTTTTATGCTCTTCCCATGTTTTTGAAATTTTTTTCACAGGTCAAAGGAAGGGTACATGATATGATGATAATGTCAAGGAAGTGTCAGGAAGGAATCCATGTTTTATTTTAAATATTTTTCCGTTGATGGGAAAAATGAATACTGTCTTTTATGTAACCACTTTGTTTAAATGTGGAATGTAATGCAAGTTTTATGATCTAATTCTCTAAAACTCTAAACCTGAAAAGATCCTCAATGTGTAATCTTATAATAACTCATGATTAAGTAAGGTTTAAGGCTGGGGCCTTATAGTTCGTATCAAAGGTCGGTTTAGATAACTTTAGAGGTTAGGGTATTCTCTAAGCACAAGTGACATTACCATAACGGTTAGGATTTTAGAAAGAGTCCTAGTTTTAGATAAAGTGAATGAGTAAGTATATCTTAGTGTTTATCTTCCTCATTAGTACATGATGGTTTTGTTGATATACTCACACTGACATTTCTATTTTTAGTGAATGGATGGATCTAGTAGGAACCAAAGAGACAACAGGTTTGAAGGAAACTGTGGTGCTTCTCTGATTAAGATACTAGATAAAATGGGGGATTCAATGAGGAAACTTGTGGTTTTTCTAAACCAACTATCAAGGATTCATGATCAACCACTTTAACCTTGGTATGATATGTAATTCATCATGTACGAGATGACCAATCGATGTGGAAGTTCAGGTAATAATTATAAAGGTAACCATGAGAGTTTATATGATCCTTACTTTTGAGGTAATTATGGGTTATTATATGTTATGATGGAAAACGAAAGGCATGAGATAAACTTGAGGTTAAAATATGTTATGATTATTTTTGAAGATTTTATCTCTTTTTGGGGAATGTTTTAAGAATTATATAGTTTTGGAAAAAGGACAACACGCAGACCGTGTGACAACCCGTCGCGTCGGACAAAGCTGCGGGAATCGAACCCACAACTAAAGTGTGACTGGTATTTATCGCCTACCACTGGACTACGTGAAGTACCTGGTTAGTTTGACTAATTATTTTTAGTTAGATGATTTTAGGAATCAAGAGTAAGTTTATTTTGGGTTATCAATGGAAATGATTAACCTATCATTGAGGATATGTGATTAGGTTAATTACTTTTCAATATGATAATTTAAGAGAAAATGATGTTATTTGGAGATAAAAGTTAATTTGTAACTTGGAAGAATATGTGACTAAATCCTTCAAATATTTGGGTTTCAATCTTATTTTGGTTTACTTTGGAGAATTTTATGGAAAAATTGTTTATCAAATGGTCCTCGTTGGACTTTGGGATTGGTTTGACAAATTTTGGAGATTAAGAATATATTTTTTTTATAAAGGGTTATCATTTTATGGATTATCTGATCTTGTACTAACTATTTTGGTTTTGGTTTTGGTTAAAGTCTAAAGACATGGGAAGTATATAGTTCTCTTTTGTGGATTAGGTGATTCTCTAGAAGTTGATTATAGTGAACAAGTCTTCCTAAATTCTCGTCTTTTGGAGAAAATATGAGTTTGTGTATGAAATCTAATAAAAGTTGAAATTCAACATGATAAGTAATTATGTTTCCTTATGAATAAATTCCTCAATAAAAAAACAAAAATGTTGCCTATTAACTTTTCCTACTAGGGAATCGATTACCGTTTAACCCCTCACAAGTTTGTGATTTTCTTGTTGTTAACTTTCTCCTAAACCTGTTTTCTATCACTCTCCATCAGAACATGACCCTATGTTTTCTATGCCATGTACATGTTTTCCTACATGGAATCCTAGTTTGGGTTAACTCGGGTGACCTTTTTACTTCTCATTCTTTATTTTAAAGTGATTTTTTTATCGACTCTTGTTCCGATGTGGGACTTTCAAGGATGTTTCCGAGCCCAATTTTAAAATTGTGAGGACGTAATTCCCAAAAGGGGGGAAGGTTGTAACACCCTAGGTAAAAAAATATATGAAATTTTTATATTTATCAATATTTGTGAATAAAATATTAATATTAATTTAAAGGGGACACTATGCTCGATGGCGTACCCAATACGCAACAATGAGTTTCTTGGGAATCTTACGTTGCACTCTAATAATAAAATAATATTATTTTAAATGGAAGTTAACGCCTAGATGTTGTAATGGAGGGAATGAACAGAACTAACTAATAAAATATTATATATGTTTGTCAAATATTTTTACTTTTTACAATAAATGTTAGAGGATTAAAAATGTGAATGAATTCAATTTTTAAGTGTAAACATTCTAATGTTCTTTAGATGGTCGATTAACCGCCTTTTGATGGAAAACCTCTTTTAAATCCACTTTTTGACAATTTTATGTGTTATATTTAACAAAATAAAATTCTTCTTTAGAATAGAGACATCAAAATTTACTTTGTTTAAATTTTTGGTATCTTTCTGAAAAAGTTCATTTTTTAATGAATAGTGAAAAATGTTGTATTTTAATTCAAAACCTCTTTTTAATCTAATTTATTTATATGATTAGATTATATTTTGAATTGTTTTTAAAGTAAAATTAGAATAAATTCTTACCATTTAATCCAATAGTGGTCATTGGAATTAATTACACTTTGAAATTGTACTAAAACTAGTGTCAATCTTTTAATAAATATTGTTTCATAAAAACACGCTATTTGTTTTGAGAGTGGGAATTAATTTTTAAATTAATTAATGAAACTTATATGTTTTGAATTTTTTAAAATAGACATCATTTTTGAGTTCGGAATATCAAATATAGCTTAGGGTGAATTTTGGGTATTTTTCTGAAAAACTTCAATTTTTGATGAATAGTGAAACCACTGAGTGGTAGTTAAAGAAACTGATTTTTCATTTAAATGAAACTTTTCCACCTCTGTGTTTTGAATTTCAAAAATCCGACATACATGGTTTTCATTAGGAAGTAAAATGTGGTTCAATGGGATTAAAATAATTTTTTGGTGAATAGTGACTTTTATGTTCTTAATCACGATTAGAGGTAATTAGTGTAATTTAAGGAAAAAATAATGTTTTAATAATGTGAAATGACCTAGAAACATGTCCTACCCTCATTGGATGTGTCATGGCCGACCAAGAAAATCCATGGGTCAACTTCAGGACCCAATGGAGCCACATTTTTTGGAAAATGACATAAATAACTTTTTATTTAAAGTTAAAATAAAAATGTCACAAGCATGAGATGTTTCACTAAAACAATTTTTAAATGGGTTATAGAAGTCATATTTTTACTATAAATATTCATTAGAAAGATAAAAGGATTTCCTACATCATTAAATTTTTTTTATAATTTTTATACATTAAATAAATTAAATTATTTATGACATCATGATGATGCAGCGATTACCTCATTAATAAAGGATTTAAATAAAATGAAAAGATAATGTTAAAACTGTAACATAAACTTTTCAAAAACCTATTGGATGAGTATATTTCGAACCCTTACCACCTTATCCTCGAAATACATTAATGTGGGACCTTTAAAATCCGAAAATCATCTGAAAATAAAGTAACATTTTGTAACTTTACCAGAGTGCCCCTCCTCTCCTCTTATAAAAGGCCCCCACCTCTACCACCTTACCCACACCTATCAAGCCTTTGGATCGGCCAACCCCTGCTCATTTTTCCTATCCACTTCCCTCTCGTACACCTAGAAGCCTCACTTTGGGCAGAAGGCTTCTCAATTAAGCCTTTGAGCTCAAATCAAAAAGAGTTACCCGATTTTAAGGTAATGTCTTCACTTGTGTTCTTTTGTTTTATTTTGCTTCTCCAACCCCCTAAACTCTTTTTATTCATTTCTTTTGTAACAAATCCAGTATATTAAATATACTAGGATGTTTTAATAAGAATAATTCTTGCTAAACATACACACACCTACATAAAATGGTTAAAGAACATACTGTTTCTGTGGATGGCAAATTTCTGCCTCACGAAACGATGATGGTTCAACACTCATATAACACCTTAAAAGGTTTCCATTAAGATGTCACTATACTTATATATGATATATAATATGTTTATGTTTTACTTAAGCTTCTTTATTTTTCTTTTTTGGCATACCTTTATGGTTTTCATTGTGGGTAAACACGATAATTTCATTTTAGGAAGTGCGGACTACTGCCCCCTCAAAATGATTTGATACGTTAATGCCATATGTGGGATGTATAAAAGATGTATTTAAAGTTATTATATATGATGTATGTTACATGTAAATGATGAATATAATTCTGTAATTAAAATATACATACCTATCATTTAGTTTTAATTCCATTAATATGACATAGAAATTAAAGTAGCGTTCATGCGTACGTACGGCTTACCGTCTCCATGAACGGTGCATTTCATTTCTTACCTCTAAATTATTATGTAATATTATAAATACATGTATATTCTAGATATATATGATATATATGATATCCAAATCATGAATATCATTCTGGATATAATGAACCTTTGACCACACAAACAACATGTAATTGTAAGAAGTCCACTTTCGACTTAAGAACCAAATATCGACAAAACAAACATCATTAACTTAAATGATTACATAATGTTTATAACATGGAAATAAGTGATATAAAAGGAATAATTTACTTGAAAAAGGTTATTAATAAAGTATAAATTAACTCATGTTTATTATTCAGGATGTTAAAGAATGATCGATTCAAGTTAGACCCAAGGTAAGGGATCCTACTCCTCTCTTTCTTTTTAAGTACACTCTATTATGTCATTCCTTTTAAGATCATATTTCTTGTGATTGGGATGTTATTTTATATTAATCTTACTTTAATTTTTATGTTCATATGACGAGAGACCCTATTGTCTCTCATCAATCCATTTTGGAAGTTTTGAGTGGCGTCGTTAGGTTGCCGAATTTTCGTACGAGATCTAACATCTCTCTTTCTTTTTAAGTACTCTCATTTATGTCACTTCTTTTAAGCTCATATTTGTTATTATGGGGGATGTTATTTTATATCCCTTTTTCTGTACATTTTATTTTAATATGATGAGATACCCTATTTGATCTCATCAATCCATTTTTGGACGTTTTATGTGGCGTCGTTAGGCTGCTGAGTTTTCGTAAGGGGTTTTTCATCTCACTTTTATTCCCGTGAGATTTATCCTAAATTTCCCACAATTTACATTCAGTGTTGTATGTATTGAACATTATTTTACTCATTGTGTAATATACTTTCATTTATGAGTATTTAAATCAATGTTGTATTGTCCTTCATTCACGGGATGTATGTTTCGAAAGATACACATGTCGGTAAAGGAACCTTTCACCCTCCTCTTGTTGAAAGTCTTCTTTTGTTATGTCTTTTAATTCACATAAAATTATTTTGGGATATGTTCTTATGTATCCTTAGTGATTTAAATTTTATGTCCAAGTGATTAGATACCCTTTTTATCTCTTATCAACTCATTTTCTGAATTTTTTAGTGACGCTGTTAGGCTGTCAAATTTTTGCAAGGGAACTTCTTAACCCAATTTTGATTCTTTGGGATAAGCTTGTACTCCTTGAATGTGTCATTCTATGAATATGTGTAAATAACCTATGATTGTTTTACAATTAATATCCACTTATATTTGGTGTATTAGTTAGTCACACATAATTATGTAATTGATTTATCCTTAATCTAAGGATACCGTCTTTGTATGGGACTTCGTCTCAATCTACTTTCATTGAGGAATATTTTGTTTTATACACAACCTTATTTTATACGGTGTATAAACCCCTTTTAATTTTACGTTTATCTGAAAGGAATATTTTTTATACAAAGTGTTTTACTAAACGAAAAAAGGGAATGTATTTTTCGTACGTATGCGGAGACAACGACTTCTCCACCGCCGTGATGATTATTTGAGTTTCGGATTCCTCTACAGGCCATACATTTTTTTAAAGAAAAATAAATAACATGTATTACTTTTCTTTTATTTTGGTATTGAAAATGGTTTTCCTAATTTTTTTATATCAATGTGTTGTATTGATATCTTGTGATTGAAATTTGGAAATGTTATGTTTCTTTTTTGCATGTTTTATGTGATACGATTATGTTGAGGTTCTTGGGAATTATTATGAAGACGGGTGGTTCTGTGATAAACTAAGGGCGGGTGAGCCCAATATAGCTCTCCAATGCATTGGGTAACGCGAAGGGGTTAAACTTTAAGGTTTCTCCAAATATATTTATGGAATATACTGTGATGTGTATTCCAAACGTAACCAAGAGGGTTACTCCCTACATAAAAATGTTATGAATGCCTCAAGTTACCTTTATATCTTATGATTTCTATGATTTATTCATCATTTTATGAGGTATGTTAAAGTGCTTATGTTTTATGGGTAAATTATGATTTCATTCTTATGTATACATGTACTCATGTTTCCTTTCCATATTTTTATATCCCTTACTGAGCTATTTATGCTCATCCCAAGTTTTTGAAATGTTTTTCAAAGGTCAAGGGAAGGGTACATGATATGATGATAGTGTCAAGGAAGTGTCAAGAATGAATCCATGTTTTATTTTAAATATGTTTCCGTTGATGGGAAAAATGAATACTATCTTTTATGTAAAAACTTTGTTTAAATGTGGAATGTAATGCAAGTTTTATGATCTAATTCTCTAAAACTCTAAACCTGGAAAGATCGTCAATGTGTAATCTTGTAATAACTCAAGATTAAGTAAGGTTTTAGGCTGGGGCCTTATAGAATCTATCCAAAAAAATTTAATGACACTAAGAGAACTTTTTCAATAGAAACTATAAAATACATAAACACCTTATCCATAACTAATATATTGATGTCGGTCTGATTTTATCCTACCACACAAATATTCAAGAGAAAACAAATTTTTTTGTATTTTTTCCCTTCCTAAAAAATATCATTCCATAAATTACTGACAAAGCATGAGAAACTAATGAAAATTATTAATATGGTAGATGATTTATTAAATTGATTATAAATACTTATTAAATTCGTAAGTAATATCAATTAAATACAGATAGTTGGTTCACTAACATCTAGAACTAGTTATAAGGATCTCAACTCTGCATTAAGACACTAATAACCAGACTCCTCTCAAATTTCACCAATAGTACTCTAATTCTGATTCCCATATCCTTTTTTATCCTGTACTAAAAATAAATTAGTTATTAGGAATTTATAAAATATAAATATTTTAAGTGGTCCACCACAAATTGGTCTTATTAATTCACCAAAAAATTGAATATTCATGCTTATACTAGACCTTGATACTTTCTACCAAAGGATTATTCCCTCAGAATAAGATCATTAATCTCCACCATATGAGTATTCATATATTAACCACATATAATAGTCATTAGACGACCTAGACACAAACCATTTAATCACTAAATGCTATAACCAAGTGTGACTATCCATTCTTACTAATTGTTCATCAATAGGCGAGCACTCCACACAACATGATACAATGAACATAGTTCACTATATTTAATGATACATTCATAATGTGTACTTTTTTCCAGTGGCACAAGCTTGGCTCACCTCTATGAATACATATGTGTATTGTACCCTCATGAAAGATTAAACACCAAGACACTACATCTCCATTAATGATGAAATCAGAATTTTAATATAAGGGTATAATACTCCATTCTAATTTTCTCTACCATGACAAAGAAATAGAAAAAAACAATAGTTTTTGGGCTACAAAACCAAGTGAGATTGACAAAAAATAAACAATTTTCTAACTATAATGGTAAATATCATAACAAATCATTAGTAACCTCAATTAAATACATATTTTAGGTATTTCCAAAAAAACAAAAACATGTTAAACTATCCAGTAACCAGCCAACATCCATTGATTCAAATGAATATTTTTATATCCAAATCATGAATGATAAATCATTAGAGATTTTTGTACTAATATGTTATGAAAAACTTGTTTTCCCATAGATTGATTTAAATTGATTCATGGAGCTATTGTCCTATATTCACATTCCACTTTAGTTTTCCACACAATATAGAACCATCTCAAAAAAACCAATTAATATTAGTGCATATTATTATAAATAAGATCCCTTAATACCAATATTTTTCATACAGTACCCATCACATGGGTGCTAGATCAACCTATTTAGAATCTGACAACACTATAACCCTCATAGGTATGACAAAATCAGATTTCCACTCAGTGTACAATGAGAAATTCCTTCCAAAAAACAAACAAATTAATCCATATTCCTACCCCCAATTCAACCATTAGTGAATAACTAAAAACATTTCATTTTATCAATACAACATTCACTCAAGGATCCCTATACTCCATGGAAATAGATATTATTCATTACATAATTTCAATTATTTACTCACATGAAAAGGGATTGTTCATCTTATAAAATAGTGTAGATGGTATTATCCTTAACTTTGTATTTACAAGTAACGTCCTAACTCTTGTAAACATCACACAATATGATACATAGGCTAAAAAATAACTACTTTCATATTTTTAAGTACATGTATTCTTACAAAACACAAGAAAAAAGGTTTCAATATTTTTCACAACTCATGGAACATCATCTTGGTACATAACATCAAACATTTTATGAGTGCTTAACTCATATTCCAACCATGTGATGACCAATGATTCCTAGTTTTGTTGTATATAATTCCAATGGGATACATGGATCAATCCACATAAGTTATAGTTTTATCCTTAATTAACCTTAAATATCTAATGGTTACTCAGATAACGATCTTTACTATTGAAAATATCAGCCAAGGGTGACCTAGTGAGGTACAAAACACCGCTTGTTCATATATAGTTTTCATCATCATAACTACCGTTGTTAAAATTATCATCATAACTCAGGAGAACCACACCATATTCTCTCATGATTCACATTCAAATGTTGATACATATGGGGTTTCAATTGACTAGAATACCTCCAAAAACTCATCTGTGAAAACATAGTATAAGTAATTGATAAAAAATAAATATAGTCCTTCATTTTTAGTAAAATCGTATACCATAAACATATATTTACTAAGAAACCTATCTGTCATATATGATTCATTGGACACCACTTGTGGATATGAACAAGTTCTTAATATATATGAAATATTAAATCTAAAAATACATACTAATCCCATGTTGCGGAGCCCATTTTTCATAATAGAAAAATTAGTGAACAATAACAGCATTCCTGGGTTACATGAAATTCTATTGAGGAAGCTGTTTTTGATGCCCTAGATAGAGTTTTATTGTGATATCTGACACATTACGATGTCACATGTCTACCAAATCCACATAATAAGAAAATAAGATAGTTATTATTCCATTTTTTAACATACCATCCTAAATAAATGGGTTCAAGATGAAGTGTTACATGACCTTAGGAATTCCTCCTTTTATTCAAGATCCGTTCATTGTGAAATAATGGCCTAAATTACAATCATCGTGAGACTATACCATCTATCACTATTCATAATAAAAAATAAATACCAAAAATATAAAAATTCCAATTTAGAGTGTGGGAAAAAATATCCATGACATCTATAATGAATGAAATTTGAAAAAAGAAATCAATAATCAAATGATAATAATGTCCAATGATCACCAACCTGACTAAATTCATGTACTTTTTAGAAATAGAAAAATTATAAAGAGGATTTGTTAGACCCAATATAACCTATACCCAGTCTGTAACGGCCCAAAATTTTGAATAAATCTCGTTTCCTAATTTCATGTGTTATTTTATTTTATTTTTATACTCAACAAAAAAAAATTAGTTGATAAACATGATTATAATTAAAATGAGACCATTGGGTTCTGACTGTTATATGACCATCGGTCACTATGACCGCTGTGAACAAAATGTTTTGATTATTGTCTCTAAATACAAGTAATCTTGGTTAATTATTATAGAAAGAAGATTTGATGGCCTCACCTAGTAGTCTTGGACCGATCGAAGCCCATCTAACAGAACTTGGGAAGGAGGTAGCACCATTGGGCTTTGCTTTGGACCAAACCCACGCCGAACTTTATCTTGTGAAGCTAGAACGGAATCGCCTTCGTGAGAAGTTCAAACTGATAGAAATTACTACTCGGGCAATGTTGGCCGAGCCTCCCTCGGACTCTCTCACCTTAGCACACCTTACACTTAGGTCATATGCTGGTGTGATAAGGGGCTATGTAAGAAGACCGTAACTGCCTTTTGTAATCCTTTGTATTAAATAAAAATTGGGATTTCTTCTTATGATGATGTTTATGAATTTTCAAATGATCGGATAAATATAGTATGCATATTTTTTATGAATTTTAGAAAAAGGATATTTTAAAAATGTTTATGTAAACCTTAAATAATTAAAATTGTGTAATGATTATCAAAAAATGGTCTTCTACAATTATGTTCAGTACAAAATTTTGAGTCTAATAAGATCAACTTGATTTTTGATGAATAGTAAATTATGAATAGTGATTTTATGATTAGGATTAGTAATATGACCAAATGGATTAGTAATCTTACTTAAAGAAAGTTTTAAAATATTCTAGGCACCTTGATTAAGTAATGTGATTCAATAAAATGGTTAAATAATGGTTTCATAAATTATTATTCAAGTATTAGTTTTTTCGGGTGAATAGTGTTTTTTAATTAAAAATATTTAGAAAATTATTTTTATAAAATGGATTTCATTTTTGAATTCAGAGCACCGATATTATGTTATGGTAAATTTTGTGGTTTTTTCTGAAAAAATGAATTTTCGGTGAATAGTGTATTTCTTTAAAAAATAAATTAAAAATATTTTGAAAATTATTTTTATAAAATGGAGTTCATTTTTGAAATCAGAGCATTGATATTTGATTAAGTTGATATTTTGGGATCTTTCTGATAAAGTTGAATTTTCAGTGAATAGTGAAAATACAGTTTTAGGGTTTCGGTATGTTTAATGACATCATAACTGTGTCATGATGATTTCATGAGATAGTTTAAGGGTTGGCCGGCCAAGGGTGATGAATTATTGTTTTGGGGGCCACATGTGGCCTAACTCTATGGTAAATTCCAAGGGAGAGCACATGGGTTTGAGAAAAGCACATGTGAGGTGTCCCTTGGCCATTAATGCCTTGTCCCCTCACTTTCCCTATAAATACCAAGCCCTCCTCTCATCCATTCGACTCCCCACTCTTTCCCAACGAAGTTTGGGTCTCATTACCTCCCAATGAGTCCTCCCAATGTGCCCCCAAGCCCTCAAGGTCCCATCCTTTGAGGTTTAAGAGTTACATTTTAAGGTAAGGGATCTGACCCCTCTCTTTCTTTTCAAGTGATCTCTTTTATGTCATTCCTTTTATTCTCCATGTTCTTATGTTGGAGGATTTTCTTTTATACTCCTCTTACTGCCCTTTTTATGTTCATATAATGAAAGATCCCCTCTTACTCTCATTATTTCGTTTAATGATGTTTTAAGTGGCGCCGTTAGGTTGCCGAAATTTTTGTAACAGATTCTTTCTCCCCTCTCATTTTTCAAGATCTATTTTCATGTAAAGTATTTCATGTTACTTTTTATTATGTTGGGGTATGATCTCTAAATTTATCATACTGATCTTTTATGACCATATGATGAGAGACCCCATTTGATCTCTTCAATTCAGTATTTTGAAGTTTTAAGTGGTGCTGTTAGGCTGCCGAATTTTTAAGTGGTTCTTTACCATTCTCGTTTTGAAGTTCTACTTTCAAGTCAATTATTTCAAGTTCCTTTTTTTTATGTTGGGGTATGATCTATATATCTATCATACTGATCTTTTATGAACATATGATGAGAGGCCCCATTTGATCTCTTCAATTCAGTATTTCGAATTTTTAAGTGGCGTCGTTAGGCTGCCAAATTTTTAAGTGGTTCTTCACCCTTCTCGTTTTGAAGCTCCACTTTCATGTCAATTCTTTCAAGTTCTTTTCTATTATGTTGGGGTATGATATCTATATCTATCATACTGGACTCTTATTTTCATATGATGAGAGACCCTATTTGACCTTGTCAATTCAATTTTTTTGATGTTTAAGTGACGCCGTTAGGCTGTCGAATTCTCACAAGAGAAATCTTATTCTTTCTTCCTTTCATGTTCTTCATTTCATATGGTATATTTTCAAGTTTCATTACCATGTGCTTAAATCCCTTATATTTGTTTCCCTCTACTGTTTTATGGGTCATTTATGAATGTTTGACTCATGTCCCCTCTCTTCTCAATGTTTTCTAAAACCTTGTAACACAGCCGTTATGCTGCAGAATTTTCGTCTCAAAGTGCCTCTCTCTCTTTTCTAAAAATTATTTTATGTTATAAAGTGAACACTCAAAGCTCTTATTTCTACAGTGTAATTCACATATATATCAAAATGTTTTATTTTAAATTCTGGGATTTACATACATGAAACCCTATTTCCCTTTCTGTGGGCTTAAAGTGACATAAAGATCATGTCTTTAATGCAGTTTTTAAAACGTTATGATTATGGAATGAAACCCATTTCTTTTATGCTATATGGGTTTTTTATGAAATTATTGATGATGATATATGTGGCTCACATGATAATAAAGGAAAATTTAAGGGTGCGCCCTGATAGCGCCCCATTGCATTGGATAATGATGTAACCACAAGAGATTACAGTTTAAGGGTGCGCCCAGATAGCGCTCTAATGCATTGGGTAAAGACTTAATCTCTAGAGATGACCATTTTTTTACGACGCCATGGTGAATAACCTTGGTAAATTTTAATGACACCTTGGGGATGGACCTTGGTGAAGAGAAATGATTTTCAATATTAAATTTTGCAGCCACATCTTCAAGTTATGAAAAATGTTATTTTTATTATGATGTATCTCATTATTTCTTTATCATGCCTTAAAGTTCATCTCATGTCCTTATTGAAGTATCTCAAGATCACATGTAAAATGTTTCTCTTTTTTTCCTTACTGGGCCTTCTGGTCACCCATTCCATTGATGTATGTCCCCAGGTTATGAGATGCAGTAATGAACCTTGGATGAACATAAGGAGAAGACTTTCTAGTGTTTAAGATGAATGTTTTTTTTTTTGTTTTTTTTTGTTTTTTTATTGTTTCATGTTTTAAGTTCCTAGTTTCCAAGACACTAAACCTTAAAGATCCTCGGTTTTGTAAAATGTAATGAATGTTTATGTGATAAAAAGGCGGGATACTATAGTTGGTATCAAAGGATGGTTTAGTTATTTGTGGAAATTAGAATATGAAAACATTCAGAAGAAGCCTATAGAAAAGTTAAAATATAGGAAATCTTCCTGGTATTTTGGTGAGTATTTTGTAAGGGGTTGCCAAGAAAATACATCCCTGTCTGGATACGAGTAGGTAGAGGTGGCTCTGGCACAGATCTACATAGGGGTAAAACCCGAAAACACCGCTTTGATCTAGACTCGAATGGGAAATGGTACACGACAATGGGCCTTGCTGCACTCTTGGTTACGACACTCTCGGGGGATATGCTTTGGTAAATTCATAAGCTTAGTATGAACCATTGTTAAAGGAACAAAGATAAAATAAAATAAAGATTCACATAAGAATATATGATCATGGATAACCTAGATTGGAACCTAGGGGATCACAAGTTAGAGTATACTTTTCTTCTACAAGTTATCCTTATATGCTTTCAGTTCCTTTTCATGATTATTGGATAAGTACTTAAGCCCCTAATTATTCTTTCTCTTCTTAGTGAATGGAGGGAAATGGAAGAACATTTCCCAACAACCAATGTGATAGGAAATGCGACGATTGTCGTATTAATATGACAGGGATGATTTGCAGATTAAAATATGATTTTTATTTTGGAAGACGTTCACTATTTTAGGGACCCTATATGATCGAGGTAAATAGATTACATCGGTATTTTCATTGAGGAGTAAGGTTGACTTATATTTTGAAGAATTGATGAATTTAAGGTGGACTTATAGTAATTTAGGTTACTTATGGGAATGATTAACCTATCTTGGGTTAAATATGTTTAGGTTAGATACTTTTGTTATAAGATGTTAGGAGTGGTTGATGTTGTTTGGAGATGAACAATGAAATTTATTTTGGAAGACTATGTTATCAAATCCTTCTTGTATTTGGGTTTCAACGTTTGTTTGGTTTATTTTGAGGAATTTTAAGGACCGTTATTTATGGAATGGAATATGATGAACTTTGGGTAGTACCATGGAACTTTGAAGATTTAAAAGTAGTTTCCATTCCTATGGGATTCTTTCTTTTTGAAGAGTTGTTTTACCTTACCCCTTCGGTTTTTGGGATAATGTTTAAAGATAAAAGAAATAGATAGTTAATCTTTTTTGGATTATGTGATTCTCTAGAATATGATTCTTGTGTTTTGATGAGACCAAGTAGTTTTGAATGCTCATAGTTTGGAGAAAAGATTAGTTTTGGGTACAAACTTATTAAAGGATGAAACTCCACATGAAGGTAGATATATTTCCTTATGTTTTTGCTCTATGATGTAAATGAATTCCTCAAAGTTATGAAATGGAACGTAAAACAAAAACGTTGTTGTTTTATGTTTCCTACTAGGTAATCAAATACCGCTTGCACACATCATAATTTTGGGATTTTCTGGTGGTTAACTTCCTCCTAATCATGTTTTCTATCACTCTCCTTTAGGACGTGACCCTTTGTTTTCTCCTCCATGTCCATGTTTCCTACATGGAATCCTAATATGAGTAAACTTGGGTGGCCTTTGTACTTCCTTTTCTTTCTTTTAAAGTAATGGTGTCACTAACTCTTTTTCCGATGTGGGACTTTCAATGAAATTTCAAAACCCAATTTTTTAAAATTGCGAGGACGCAATTTCTTAAGGGGGGAAGATTGTAACGGCCCAAAATTTTGAATAAATCTTGTTTCCTAATTTCATGTGTTATTTTATTTTATTTTTATACTCAACAAAAATGTTTTATTTGATAAACATGATTATAATTAAAATGAGACCATTGGGTTCTGACTTTTATATGACCATCGGTCAATATGACTGCTATGAACAAAATGTTTTGATTATTGTCTCCAAATACAAGTAATCTGGGTTAATTATTATAGAAAGAAGATTTGATGGCCTCACCTAGTAGTCTTGGACCGATCGAAGCCAATCTAACAGAACATGGGAAGGAGGTAGCACCATTGGGCTTTTCTCTGGACCAAACCCCAGCCAAACTTCATCATGTGAAGCTAGAACGGAATCACCTTCGCGAGAAGTTCAAACTGATAGAAATTACTACTCGGGTAATGTTGGTTGAGCCTCCTTCAGACTCTCTCACCTTAGCACACCTTACACTTAGGTCATATGCCGGTGTGATAAGGGGCTATGTAAGAAGACCGTAACTGCATTGTGTAATCCTTTGTTTTAAATAAAAATTGGGATTTCTTTTTATGATGATGTTTATGAATTTTCAAATGACTGGATAAATATAGTATGCATATTTTTGATTAATTTTAGAAAAAGGATATTTTAAAAATGTTTATGTAAACCTTAAATAATTAAAAATGTCTAATGATTTTCAAAAAATGGTCTTCTCCAATTATGTTCAGTACAAAATTTGGAGTCTAATAAGATCAACTTGATTTTTGATGAATAGTAAATTATGAATAGTGATTTTATGATTAGGATTAGTAATATGACCAAATGGATTAGTAATCTCACTTAAAGAAAGTTTTAAAATAATCTAGGCACCTTGATTAAGTAATGTGATTTAATAAAATGGTTAAATAATGGTTTCATAAATTATTATTCAAGTATTAGTTTTTTCGGGTGAATAGTGTTTTTTAATTAAAAATTAAATTAAAAATATTTAGAAAATTATTTTTATAAAATTCATTTCATTTTTGAACTCAGAGCACCGATATTATGTTATGGTAATTTTTGGGGTTTTTTCGAAAAAAATGAATTTTCGTTGAATAGTGTATTTATTTAAAAAATAAATTAAAAATATTTTGAAAATTATTTTTATAAAATGGAGTTCATTTTTGAAATCAGAGCATTGATATTAGATTAAGGTGAAATTTTGGGATCTTTCTGAGAAAGTTGAATTTTCAGTGAATAGTGAAAATACAGTTTTAGGGTTTCGGTATGTTTAATGACATCATAATTGTGTCATGATGATGTCATTAGATATTTTAAGGGTTGGCCGGCCAAGGGTGATGAATTATTATTTTGGGGGCCCCATGTGGCCTAACTCCATGGTAAATGCCAAGGGAGAGCACATGGGTTTGAGAAAAAGCACATGTGAGGTGTCCCTTGGCCATTAATGCCTTGTCCCCTCACTTTCCCTATAAATACCAAGCCCTCCTCTCATCCATTCGACTCCCCACTCTTTCCCAACGAAGTTCTGGTCTCAGTACCTCCCAAGGAGTCCTCCCAAGGTTCCCCCAAGCCCTCAAGGTCCCATCCTTTGAGGTTTAAGAGTTACATTTTAAGGTAAGGGATCCGACCCCTCTCTTTCTTTTCAAGTGATCTCTTTTATGTCCTTCCTTTTATGATCCATTTTCTTATGTTGGAGGATGTTCTTTTATACTCCTCATACTGCCCTTTTTATGTTCATATAATGAGAGATCCCCTCTTACTCTCGTTATTTCGTTTTATGAAGTTTTAAGTGGTGCTGTTAGGCTGCCAAAATTTTTGTAACGGATTCTTTCTCCCCTCTCATTTTTCAAGATCTATTTTCATGTAATGTATTTCATGTTCCTTTTTATTATTATGGGGTATGATCTCTAAATTTATCATACTGATATTTTATGACCATATGATGAGATACCCCATTTGATCTCTTCAATTCAGTATTTTGATGTTTTAAGTGGCGCCTTTAGGCGGCCGAATTTTTAAGTGGTTCTTTACCATTCTCATTTTGAAGTTCTACTTTCATGTCAATTCATTCAAGTTCCTTTTTGTTATGTTGGGGTATGATCTCTATATCTATCATACTTATCTTTTATTACAATATGATGAGAGACCCTATTTGATATCTTCAATTCAGTATTTTGAAGTTTTATGTGGCGCCGTTAGGCTGCCAAATTTTTAACTGGTTCTTCACCCTTCTCGTTTTGAAGCTCTACTTTCATGTCAATTCATTCAAGTTCCTTTATATTATGTTGGGGTATGATCTCTATATCTGTCATACTGGAATCTTATTTTCATATGATGAGAGACCCTATTTGACCTTGTCAATTCAATTTTGTTGAAGTTTACGTGACGCCGTTAGGCTGTCGAATTCTCACAAGAGAAATCTTATTCTTTCTTTCTTTCATGTTCTTCATTTCATATGGTATATTTTCAAATTTCATTACCACGTTCTTAAATCCATAATATTTTGTCCCTCTACTATTTTATGGGTCATTTATGAATTTTTGACTCATGTCCCCTCTCTTCTCATTGTTTTCTAAAACCTTGTAACATAGCCGTTATGCTGCATAATTTTCGTCTCAAAGTGCCTCTCTCTCTTTTCTAAAAATTATTTTATGTTATAAAGTGAATACTCAAAGCTCTTATTTCTACAGGGTTATTCACATATATATCAAAATGTTCTATTTTAAATTCTGGGATTTACATACATGAAACCCTCTTTCCCTTTCCGTGGGCTTAAAGTGACATAAAGATCATGTCTTTAAAGCAGTTTTTAAAACGATATGATTATGGAATGAAACCCATTTGTTTTATGCTATATGGGTTGTTTAGGAAATGATTGATGATGATATATGTGGCTCACATGATAATAAAGGAAAATTTAAGGGTGCGCCCTGATAGCGCCCCATTGCATTGGATAATGATGTAACCACAAGAGATTACAGTTTAAGGGTGCGCCCAGATAGCGCTCTAATGCATTGGGTAAAGACTTAATCTCTAGAGATGACCATTTTTTTACGGCGCCATGGTGAATAACCTTGGTAATTTTTAACGACACCTTGGGGATGGACCTTGGTGAAACGAAACGATTTTCAATATTAAATGTTGCAGCCACATCTTCAAGTTATGAAAAATGTTATTTTTATTATGATGTATCTCATTATTTATTTATCATGCCTTGAAGTTCTTCTCATGTCCTTATTGAAGTATCTCAAGATCACATGTAAAATGATTCTCTTTTTTTCCTTACTGGGCCTTCTACTCACCCTTTCCTTTGATGTATGTCCCCAGGTTATGAGATGCAGTAATGAACCTAGGATGAACATAAGGAGAAGCCTTTCAAGTGTTTAAGAAGAATGTTTTTTTTCTGTTTTTTTTTTTGTTTTTTTGTTGTTTCATGTTTTATGTTCCCGGTTTCCAAGACACTAAACCTTAAAGATCCTCGGTTTTATAAAATTTAATGAATTTTTATGTGATAAAAAGGTGGGATGCTATACAGTCTCTATACTTGTAGAGTTATATCTTACACATGGATCAAACAGATGAATCATCCCAACATATACACTTAATATATGAGGCTTCATGAGTATCCAAGTATCAGGGTCACTCGATCAGGGGGTGAGTACAACTCAGTAAAACACCACTAATGCAGTCAAGTTCCCAGTAAGTAAAATTGTGTATTAATATGTAACAATATCGAAATAAATTAAATAGGAAATAAATAACTTCGAAAACATGTAATATAATCATTAATTCTGAAAATAAGTAATATAAACCCCTATTTTATGTGGTCGTGTTGTTACTATTCCATCAAAACCCTCGAATGCTCCTACATAATCTCTATTCTAGGAGGAGAAACCATATGTATGTTTGAAATAATTAATAGCTAGAAAAAATTTTGAATCATTATTAAATAATAAAACATTTCAATTTAAATCAATAATGAAATGTTGTAACATGTTATTCATCGTCATCAAGATAATGAAAGAACATTTCACTCATCATCTATGTGGAATTGGTATAACTTGTAACTCAGTGTCTAAAAGGCAATGATAATGAATTTTACCATTCATCAACAAGTAATTTATTCAAAACTACACAGGAAAACAACATTATATGTATACCCCCATTGTCACTATCATGGGTTTTGAATTAAAGAATCTACACCCCGACACATATCTAAGGTTCATCATCATAATAATATGTCATACACTATTCCCCTATAAGGAATACTAATATCATAAAGGTCCATATATTCATTGCATCAAGGTAATTAATTAAACTTCATGTTAATATATAAAACACAACATGGAATATTAAGGAATTAAATATCAAGTTACATGAATAAATAGTATATTAAAACATAAACATGTGAACATAATCAAACATGGTTTAACAAAATAATGTTTAAAAACAGTGATACAAATATCATATGTGAGACTCAAAAACAATATACACTCACATATGTAATAAATATTGAATACATGGTCCAATGGGATATGTTTGTAAACACAAGTTATAAATAGAAAAAAATAAGGTCTCACTCGCTATACACACACACACACACCAAAGGAGGTTCCATGTAGTCAAGGAATTAATTAGTGGTAAAGCCTCAATAATCTACCAGTAGAATTATGAATGTGCATAAGGGTCCATCATTTCCCTTGGTAATCTGTCCAATAATATTTCAAAATGTTTTTTTAGTTATATTAGATTATAGAATCATTAAATAATTGACCATTTCATGTTTTTAAAATCACACATATCAGGTCAGGTCATTTCCTAATGGTGTAAAACTTTATAATACATTACAATAGGTATATATATTACCATTGGGTTGAGTACATAAGACCGCATATCTCAAATAGAGTCATATCAAATATTCTAAAATAAATACTTATATCTCCAAGACATCTAATCCCATTCTACCTCTTTCTCTTAACATGAGGATAAACTCATGAAAATTAATTCCAAATAATTAATTACAGAAAAATAATGTTTTATTAAATGATTAAAAGGAAATAACATGCAAATGTGAAAGGTAAATTTGTTGATGGATTTATCAGATATCAGCACAAAACATGAACCATGACCATCCCCCAATATAGAGTCTATCTCAACCTTCTAACATTATTTTTGATAAATTTCATATCACATATAATTCAATAAAATGAATAATTGATAAAAATTAATTGAAAATATTATAATAACTTTAACCAACATACATACCATTACTGAAAATCCATACTATGGAGTTCCGTAACTAATGGAGCACTTATGATTATAGGATAAGGAACGGTCCAATAAGTAAGCAAAATCCTACAACAAATAATTACATGAAATTAAATATTACACAATATTCTATTTAAAAACATTAATTCATTACCTTGAATTTTTTTATATTTGTATGTTTAGTGTTTTTGAGAATTCAGTCGACACTAATTAATTAAAAAATCATATATAAACATAGTGGATAGATCTGATAAATATCCATTTTTCCACTAATATAAATTTTTATATATGAAACAAAAATTATTTTTTTCAAAAACTCATGAAGATATTAAAATTGACCTCAAAATTCCATTAACCATCTTCAAACCCCATCAAAAAATTTAATAATGTAGGAATATAAGAAAAATCTCTATTAGTCACATAAACATATTTTTTAACTGTAACAAAAAACATGAAAACCCATAAAATATTTACATTCATAAAAATGTACTTTTAGATAAATGGAATAATTTATTTCCCCATAAAAACACACGGACTTGTTTTTTAAATAAACCATTTAAAAACTATCCTAAAAACATATGAACCATGTAGGTAACATGATATATCATCATTGATGTCATTCATACAAATAGAATAACTAATACAGTCAACTACATTCTTTTGGGTACCCAATGCATTAGGGGGATATCATGGACCCCACTATCCATCTTTAATCACAAAACCACTCATTAGTGTTTAGTAACATAACCACCTATCCTTGGTTTATAATGGAACCACCCATCCTTATTTAATAATTAATCCAAACATCATTGGTTTATAACCTAACCATCCATACATAATTTTTCATGGAACTAATCATCACATAAACAATTCCCAAGAACCATAACCTAATCACAAATCCTGAAATATCTCATTTTATTTATATAAAACATTAAATACACTTTTAGTAATATATATATAAACTATTTGGATTTTTAAATTCATAGTTATTTTAAAACCCAATTTTAATATCAAATTTCCTTAGGATTTTAAATCCCCATTTTTAGTAAAAATTTACTCAAAAATGGAAATTGTGGTTTTAATTTAGGAAAACATTAGTTCCTTTCAAATAATCAAGACTACACATAAGTTTTTTTACAGAAAGAAATATAAATGTCTTAATACATGTTTAAATATATCATTCTATTTTCCTTTTGAAAAGAATGTAAAAAATTCTATAAAATAGTTAATTTTATTGGAAAACATGAATGAAATAAAAAATAAAAAATATAAAACTACTAATTACATATAATAAAATTCTCATAATCATTTTAAAAACAATGATATTTAAGGGATATATAGATTAAAGTAAAAGTGTAAAATGGTGTGGTTTTTAATGAAACTTCCCTTACCACTTTGGAAACATTTGAATCATACTCCCCATAAAATATTGACATTAAATCAATAATTATATATATTTTTTAAATAAAAAATAATGATATGAAATTTTAACGAGGCTTTATATAAACTTCATAATTTAATTCAGTTGTTTGTCATTGATATATGCCTTAATGAATGGAAATAAATATGAGGTCTCTTACCATGAGTTTAATTTCACAAATTAATTCATTATCTTCCTGAATAATTAACTTATGTTAAATACTTAATTTATTTATAAACTTTTAAATATTTAATATTCCTTTAATTTTACTGTTTAACATGTTATATTATATTATGTAATATATTACGATTGTAGTTGATTTATCAATAATATTTGGATTATGTATCAAAAAAAGATATTATTATATTAAATACTATCAAGGATTTCATTATTTAAAAAACTCAATAATAATATTCAAGAAATAATTTTAATTTATTAACAACATTTATTATTTTTAAAACAAATTAAGAAAAATGTTTATGAATAGTATTAAATGTTATAACCATTGAGATGGAAGGTCATGTATACGAATGATTAACACTTCCATTTTTCAATGATCATTTTGGATTGATGGTATCTATTGTTTTATACATCCATATATATATATGAGACTTTCCTAAATAAAAAAATTATATCCTTAAATATACATTTATATAAAATCAATTTTATTTTTTTATGATAAAAGTAGTCACATTGCTTCATGGAGATGACATTCCATAGGTACAAACGAATGACGCTATCATTTTTTTGGTTTAAGAATAAAAATAACATATTATATTTTTAGATTGATAAATATGTGATGAATATAATAATTATTTCATTTTTAACACATATACTCATAAATTTTTCCCTCATTAACATTCATTTTATTATTAGTGGGTAACTAATCACATCACTTCATGAGGTAATAACTCACCACACAAACAGGTGATATTATCATATCTCTCATGGAAAAAAATGTAAGGAATTATATGTTATATCATAACTATATAAGTATAAATATTTTAAATATACTAAGAAATTTTCATTAAATCTATTAGTAAATAAATATTTAGAGGTGTTGATGGAAAACAAATTACATTAGTTTATGATTCGATAGTCGCTTGTACACACAAATGATGATTTCATATCCAAATTGATGGACTAGGATATGGATTCAAATAATGAAATTTAATAAAATAAACTTTCATTAGATGTGATATGATTGTGTTATTATATATGAATAATTTATGAATTTTATAGATATGTTTAAGAATAAATAAAATAAAAATCTATTGTATATAATGATGCATCGTATTCAAAAAAACATCCAAAGGTAAGGAATAAAATCCTTAATATGATGGAGTTATGATTAAAAATAAGTATACTAGGTCATTATAATGGATTTAAGGATAAAATTTACAAATTTATTGGATAATACCAAGATAAATGATATTATCAATAAGATAGGAATGGGAGTTTCCTTTTATATGTGAGGTTAACAGCACAGTTTCTATATTTGAAAAAATGATATACAAATATTTACATCATAAAGAGCCCGAGAATAGAAAATTCTCAATAAAAGTACATTATAAGGTAACTAAATGGAAAAAAACTATTATAAACAAATAAACAATTCATTTTAACCTTAATATTATTATATTAAACTTCCAATAAATCTATATTAACCTCAACCATGGAAATTAATATTAACTATTTTCACTATATGTTATAGTCAAAAAATAATATGACCTCATTATATAATATAAATCATAAGGATTGAATATATGGAATCCTTTTTTTCAAATTTATTTCACATATTTTAAACAATATTTTTTAAATTAAACCCACTAATGGGATGAAAACTCATTTTTTCATAAAGTATATTTTTCAAGAAAAAAGTGATTTTATATTTATTATATAAGCAATAATAATCATTGTATAAAAAATTTATATTTACTACCATAAAATTTATAAATTGAATTTAAAAGGTCACTATATATTTATTTTATAAATTTACTAAATCGAACAAACATTATGCATATAAAATAGTTTTAAGGATAATCTAATTTTCAAAAAAAAAATATAATTACAGTAAAATCTGATATAAAGTTGATTTAAAAAAATTGACTAGATTAAATTTAAATAAATAATTATTATTTTATATTGAATTATTAATAAAATTATGTTAACTTTAAATAATTTAATTTATTGTAATGAAAATACATTTTTACATAAATTGGTATTTTTCACTACTCACAGAAAAATAAATATTCTTTTTGAAAATTTAGAAAATTTTACCAAATTTAATTTTCATATAAAGAATTAGAATGAGGAATTATTTTTCCCATTTTAAAACTCTAATATTTAGATATTATTTCTTCAAATAATACTCTTGTATGAAATGTGTTTTTGTAAAAACTTTTTCTTTATTGATGTAAAAATTAGTTAATATATTTTTAAGGAATATGACTATATAATTAATGAAAATAAAATATTATATCATTACATTAGTTATTATATTCTTCCCCATTTTTCTAATTTCCATCCTAATAATTTTATACACTTATTAAGTAGGCTGGGATAACTTTCTATTATATCATTTTCATATTAACAAGTCATTTCTTCAACCATATGTTTATTCCATAAAAAAATAACATGGTACATCACCTTATTCAACAAAACATTCGCTCAATGGTAGTAAATCTAGATAGTGTATTCCTCATTAGAATGATTTTCTTCGAACTAATCTATGTTATGTATCAAAAACTGTGATGAATATTCTACATAATTTTGTAAAATCAAGACATAAAATACATTATGTGCGTAGGATAAAATTTTTGGGTAAGCCACTTGGTATGAAACTAACACAAAAAACTAGTGGATTTAATATGTTTACATGAACCATATACATAACTTACCTTTTTTAAAATATAAAAACACTATTACATTTATATAGTTTAATAAAAACATGATCACTTATATTGAAATATTGTTATTTCTTATGATCATCAACGCAATGTTTTTGTCTACTCTATGAATCCCTCCTAATTTGGTGAGTTAGATACCCATTCCCAACAATTACATATACCATTTATGGTCCCATTATCATTATTTCTCATATGCCATCCCAAAATATCTGGCATCTAAAACTTATTTATAGATATTTCCCCAAAATATTATATTCATATAGTATAATGAAAATAGTTATTATAATATAAAACAATGAAATTGAGTTTTTTATAAAAACATCACATGTAATCCATTGAACAATAATAAATCATACCTTCAAGGGTTTGAATCTTCCACTCAAACAGACCATTGGTTTGAGGATGAATATTTCTCTAAAATTTAGTTTATTACGCAAAGTATTTGATTTTCCATTTAGAAAAATATATGTGAATATGTGATCATGGTATAATATAATGAAGAGTGTAACTCCATATAACAATATAATATTTTTTATATAGAGTTGAGAAATATAATATAGTAGAATAACATATGAAATTGTAAGTATATATTTTTTTAATCAATTTACAATAAGCAAAATTGAATTATTACCTTGAGATGACTTTCACAGTCCCACAAAAAACTACTATTATATTTTTTTTATTTCCACTCTAAAAATGTAAAAGGTTTAAGGATTCCATTTGGTATTTTTCATTATTCATTATCGTACTAAAAATATTTCACTTCATGGTAACGACAATAATATCTCTTTTTATATAATCTGAACATTGATACCCCTAAATGTCTATGTACATATTAGTAAAGCCCAAATTAATGGAAAAAAAGAACAAATAGTTTCATTGAAAAAGTATATATTAAATTATGTATCATAAGGCCCAAATATTAATTTTAAAAAATAAAGATTGATTTCATTGAAAATTTAATATCATGAAACATCCCCTTATTAGTGGACTACCTTTTCCATCAAAGATTAATCATACTTATAATGTGGATTACTTAATTCTAAAAATGATAATTTCACTAAAAACTGAAACAATACATAAGATGTCCATTTATCCCTAACATTTAATCCAAATTTCATCAAATTATTACTTAAAGGGGCATGTTCCATATTTCACATGGTTAATTTGGCATTATTTTTCTTATTCAAAGAATTCGACATATTGATCTCTTTTTTAGTATATTAAGGAAACCTGAACTAATAATACATTATTAGTTAAAACCATATTTTCTGTATCATGTGAAATTATTTCTGAGTTAATATATATATTAAATATTTTTTATTATTATATATTCCAGACATTACTCTAAAAATGTGTTACATCAAAATTTTTAATGAAAAACCCTCACTAGATAATTCTAGTTCAGGTTTAGGATAATTTAACTAATAGTGTTTCAACTTATATATGGTATAATAAGTTAAATAATAATTATACATTAGTACACAACCAATCCATTTCAAATAAGATCCATTGTGGATAGAAATTATTCCATTTCTAGAAGGTTTTTTTCAAAACTAGAGCATTCACCAATACACTTTTTAGTTAATGAAGGCAATCACAAAATTGTTTTGTTTAGATGAATTTAACTCCTTCTATTGTTTTCATTATTAGTGGTATCGGAAACTAAGAAAAATATTCGTTATGCCTCCATTATAAACCTGATAATCTAAAAAATCTATTTGATATTTTGGTGTCTTGTCCATTCTATGTCAAATATTTTTTTATCAGGATTGAAAATTTTGAAATATTAATAAAATATGTGAATATAGAGTGGAATAGGTTTCTACCAAAATTTATAAATACATTAATTTTCATATATCTTATTTTCTATATTAGTTTTCAAAAAAAATACATGGATGTCTTTCATGTTTCTCATGAAATTCAGAATATACGAAAACATCATCAACACAAACAACTACAAATATATCAATGAATTCCTAGAAAAATGAATTTGTATGACCTATAAATAAATAAAATTCCTCAGAAATCCTAATTGGAATAACTAGAAAGTCATAATTCATTATATTTCTTTAATTAAGTATACTTAATATCATAATACTCCATATTCTACTATTAGTACACTAATCTGCGATAAAAATTGGAAAAATATTATGATACCTAGAGATAATCAAATAAATACTAAATATGTGGAAAATGATAATTCTTTTAACTGTGATGATACATAATTCTCTATAGAAAATGAAATGTATCACTGAACCATTATTTATTTTGTCAAAAAATGATCATCAAACTTTCAATTTCTAGGGAAAATGAAAACATTATCAAGACCTCCAGAAATTTTTATTTCACTTCTAAAATATCCAAAAGTTCTATTCCAAAAGAGGATTTTAAAATAGTCTTCTTATCGGGAACTAAGGATATCATAAACATTGTCCTCTAATAAAGAATCAAACTTGGAAAATTATTTGGAGATACATCCATGTATTCATTAACTACAAGAACATAACTAATTGAAAATGTTTGTTTATTGTCAAGAGTATGTCCTAGGTAACAGTAACTACTATATCTTATTATTTTATTAGCTTAATG
The DNA here is from genome assembly GCA_963277665.1 of Viscum album. Classification (NCBI taxonomy): domain Eukaryota; kingdom Viridiplantae; phylum Streptophyta; class Magnoliopsida; order Santalales; family Viscaceae; genus Viscum; species Viscum album. Next base: position 2,031,795,331 of record OY728135.1, read on the forward strand.
GTATGTTATCAAAGCAAAAAATAATTGAACCAATCATTTATAGATCTTAAATATATTATATCATGATGATCTGAAATCCAATCCACAGTAATTATCATATTAAACATTATTATGGCTAGTTTAACAAGAATTTCAATAAATACCATCCCACTGATGTCAATAGGAAAATTTCTATAAAATACGATTTATTTAATATTTCCACCGATTGATTTCAAAAAATATAACTTAATTCCATGAGATAATATTCAAAATTTACTAAAAAATTTATCAGAAATAATTGAATGTGATGATCTAGAGTTAAATAGGGTAATTGAATAAATTAAAAAATGATTAAATTGGTAGTCACTACATACATTGATGTCCTAAAATAAACTAAAAAATTTGGAAAACCATCTTATTCAACTTTCATATTTCATTCATGATGACCCCCCCCCAAAGATACTAACATTGGATACATGTTAAAATAATGAACTCTCTCATTGAAATTGAACCATATCACTATCGACACTTCATTGTTTTTCTACTAATTTTTTTGTACTCCATGCTCAATTGCTAACCTTTATTCCAAAGATGGTTAATCCTTGAGAGGATCAATTTTTTAAACCTATTTCTCTTCTATAATATTGTTATCAAAATCAATGATAATATAATTTCTCTCATTACTAACATGATCATTTCATGGAATAATTTTGAATTTATTAAATTAATTTTCATTCAAAAATGTATTGGAACTACATACGAGTGTCTCAACCATATCATAAAGTCTAATGTGGGTGGTATTATAACTCTTAAGTTGGATATCTAGATCCTTTAACACTTTGGATTAGAAATTCATATATAATTTCTTATAATTCACTATATTCTACTACACATTCATTGGATGGGTGGAAACCCTATTTAGTTTATCTCACATTTATGTTCTCATTAAGGGATATCCAAAAGTATACTTCATGTTCTATTAAGGGGTTTGGTAGTGTGACTCTCTCTCAACTATATTATTTCAAATTGAGGAATACTCTCTCTATCGTATCTTCTATCACATGGTTTCTCAAGTCATAATCAATTCCATACCTGAATCTAGGGTTCTAGCTACCCCTAAACATCTTATTTATGTAGATGATATCATACTTTTCTTGTAATGTAATAAGAGGAATGTTCGGAATCTTAAGGATGTTCTCAAAAATTATGAAAAATTATTGGATTAAGTTATCAGATGTGATTAGTGTTTTTTTATTTCGGGAAGTGGTATACCCATGATCAAAAATCTTGATTTTAGATGGAAATTGGTATCATAGAGGGTTCAATTTTCTTTAATTACATTCATGTCTATATCATCTAATGTAGTCCAAAATCGAGCTATTTTTTGAACCATGTGGATCATATTGAAAATCATATTTTTCCTATAATGGAATGGAACTCCCAATGGATGGGTGTATTTAACTTTTTAGATATACCATTATTTAAAAATTGGTTCATTGTATCATTTTTCGTAATTCACCCATGGGAATATTTAATAGCTTGAAAGTCTACATTAAAAACGATGTCTGGAGTAGTATTATTCTTGAGAGAAAAATGGTTATGGTACCTAATAAAAATATTTGTTCTTCTCTCTCTATTGGTGGAGTTGGAATTAGTAATATCAACCAATTTAATGAATCTATTTAAGAAATATTCACTCGGCTATTCATTAAGAATTGTTCCATGTCTTTATAATTTCAATGGCACAATTCATTGGTCAGATTGAAGAATTGAAATACAATTTACATTGATTATTATTTGTGGCCTTAAATTATGCAATATCATTCTAATATCATGATCTTTTCTCGATGGATTGATATATGGTCATCCAATATTGATTCTGGGATGGATAATTGGACTGATACTCCTTTGATCTCTGATTTCCAGCCAATTTGTTCCTATTTAGAGACAAAGATCTCAATGAAAAGATTCGTCAATGGCCCTCCTATGTATTTACATATTGTAGTCAATGATATAGTGAATACCTATACCTTTTGCCTCATGAATATATTATCTTCTGGGAACCATCAACCATTGGTACCCTTAATAGATGCAAGTATTACCAGTCTATCTCTATGGGATCCAATAATGATTTTCTATAGCCTCATAGTTTAAATAAATCTTGGATTTATCCCTTGATGATAACCATAATTTTTAATTTATATAATGACTATCTCTCAACGAAGTAGTGTCTCTAATCCTTCTAGGTTCACCTGTGCTCACGGTTCTATATCTACAATCTTCATAGGGAGGATTCTTCTCACCTGTATCTCAGTTGCACAATAGCATCTGCACTATGAAATGTTATCTTCTACTTTTTTGAGTTTCTGAAACCACAAATTCACCCATTCTACATTTCTCATCAATACAATATTGGATCTCTGTTGATTATCCTAGCTAATATCTACCTTGTGGAAGCAGAAAAATTGATTCACTCAATTTATAATGGTAATAATCAGGTTTCTCAGTACAACAGTAATTTTAATATTCATTTTGTAATTCCAGGTATTACTTTTTGTAAATGGGAATCAAATAAAAATAATTTCTTCTTAAATAGAATTCATGATTTTATGGTCCATATAAGGCTTGTTATTGTGTGAAATTTCATGTCACAGGTTGGTACTTTTGAATTTTTTGGAATTATCCTCTCTATAAATGGATTAAAATTCATTCATATGGTTCCTCAAAAGTAAATCCTTGTCCCTCTATATGTCGCATTGTTTTCCATGACCATTGTGGTAGTATACTTTGATTTATATTTGGTACATGTTTATTAGAAACATCACTAGAAGATGAAATGCTTAGAGCCATTCACACGGTCACTTTTTCTAAATCCAATGGTTTTGACAATATATGGATGGAATGTGATTCCATGACTATTTTTATCCATTAGGAATGGCATGACACATCTTTCTTGGTGAATCACATCTCATTGGATGGAATTCCTTAATACCCTTTATAGACTCAACCATATCATCACTCATTCTTACCGAGTGATGAATTGGGTGGCTGATGGTGTTTCAAATAAAGGTTTCTATAGGAGTCTTATTTTTATGGATGATATTCCTTTTGATTTGATATCTTTTTAGGATAAATATTTTCTTCCATTTCCATCATTTAATACCATTCAATTGTTTTGTTTTTCAATAAATTTACCTTGGCCTCTTTGGTCTAGAAAGCCCTCTAAAAAACGTAGAAAATAGTATTCAAAAACTAGTTTTTAACCATTAGTAAAATCTATTTTTTTTAATATTAATGTTCCAAAAAAATCTGGTACAAACCTAATAAGTATCATAAAATATCATTCATATGTGGCCATAATATTATCATATTTTTAACTCAATTATTAATATTTATTCTCCATCCATAGATAAACTACCTTATTGAAATATTTTTCAAGTAAAATTTATATAAATGATTCCCATTATATTTCATCAAGATTATATTTCCCTTTGGTATTATTATCCCATGTCCATCATTGATCATCCACATCATAAAATTGACAATCAATAAGAGTTGTAATGTGACATTCCAAACATCCCATGAAAAAAAATATAATTTCCATTGAATTGATCAATTTTTTTGATACCAATAGATATAAATATCCAATTAATGTCAAAGGGTGGCATATCCAAAAAGTATCTCCCAATAGACATGTTCACTTTTGGTAGACAGGTTTCCTCTCATGAATTGACACACAAAAATATTTCTATCATGCATCAATGGATCCATCATTATAATAAACTATATTTATTCTTTTCTAACCATATTTATAATCTTATTTGGAATCATATTTTCCTCTCTTTATATTCTTACTATAAAATCCCTATTTACTATCAAGAAAACCACTTTAAACAATCATACATTAGATGAAAAATGAAGTATTATTTAATTTCTATGTCATTTCAGTGTAATTGGAAAATAAATTCTTTCTAAGATATTCCTTTATAAATATCCAAAAATAAATTTCTATCTAAAATTTCCTCTGAAATCAACAATAGGGACCCAAACCTAAATTCAAAATAATCATGAAATTTAGAAAAATAATTCATTTTTTTACATTAAAATACAATTTATGGTTTATATTTTTTTTATTTGTTCATAACTCAACTATTTAAAAACTATATTTATATATAATTTCGACACTTTTAGTTAGTGTCTATTTTTCAATATTATTAATCATTTGTAATAAAATGGGTTATATTTTTATTATAAATATTCATGATTTTCATCGTGATATCTTCCTTTCTCATAGCCATGATTAAACGATGTGGTAATAATTTTAATATTTTGGATAAGAATAATAAGACTAGTAAGGGACATGCATAGAAGAAATTCAATAGTTTATTCTGAACATGAAAACCCATTAAATGTTTAACTTTATCCCATTGTTCGTTTTGGAAACTGCAATAAATCTTTTAAACAATTAATTAAACACAATTTTCTCACAATCGAATCATTTAAAACCTATAATTAGAATATATATATATATATATCATGTAGGTAATTGGGAACATCATGATTCATATCACTCTTATAAATGGAATAATATATATGGTCAACGTGAATCTCAAGAGTCACCCATTAATTGGAGATCTATCACAAAAATGAATGTAAGAAGGTATATTGGATATAATAAATCCATTAGTATATATATGTTTACAAATAATATATATATTATTTAAACCCTCCATTATAAAAAACCATGAGATGCAGCGATATAAAATGAAAGACATAAACTCATGTAGTGGTAGTCCTCCATACACATTAATGATTATTTTTAATCCCATTTGATGGAAAGAGATAAGTTTTTAGATTCTGAAATTTTCACAATAATGTGTCATTATATGAAAAATATTGGTGTTCTTATGTTATAAAAATTTAAATAATGTATTGAGGGTTTTTAATAAGAAATAAAATTAAAACGCGTGGTTATGCATAATTACTTTTCTACTAAAAACCTCTATATGAAAATCTCAAAGGCCTTCATAGGTTTGATTACTAATAAATATAAAAGATCTAGGTATTTTTTAGGGAAATAATGAATATATTTTCATAGGAATTTGTAGATCCCTATTTATTTTAAAGTGTGAAGTGGAGAAGAGTGGGGGTCATTTATAATTGAGGTGAGTGGAACAACTGTAATTTTGGAATGAAATAATTGCACCCCTGGTTTTCAATTACCACACGGTTCAAAATAATAAAAAAATATCAGTACTTTTAAATTGTATGGTTTAAATATGTCCATAAAATAGACATTATACTTTTTTATGTCATGTTAACCATTATATTTAACCCCTATGTAAGTAACTTTTTACCTTAACCATAATAATAAATTTTTAATATTTTAACAATTCATTGTAGTATAAAAAATAATCCATCCTTAATATTTATTATAAGGACGCAGCATTAAACATCAAATAATATTGAATTAAATGAATAATTCACATTGAGGATCTTTTCAGGTTTAGAGTTTTAGAGAATTAAGATATAATTATTACATCTCAAATGATTACAAAGTAGACACTTCTATATAATTTACATTTTTTTACAAAACATGAACTCTTGAAATAAAGAGTCATGTCTAGTTCCAGGTTTTTAGAGAGCATAAATTTTACTTGATCCCATCCTTGACCCTATTCCACATTATGTTCTGTGAAAAACATTTCAAAAACTTGGGATGAGCATAAAAAGCTCAGTAAGGGATACACAAAGAAGGAAAACTGTTAGTATTTCAACACAATAGGTAAATCATGAATACTTTATCATAAGTAATACTTTTCACATTTTTGAAGTATTAAATACTCTTCACTGAATAAAAGATCATTACTTACCCTTTGGTAACCAAAACATTACAATAAAACCATATAAAGAACACATAACATATAAAGGTAACTTGGGACATAATCATACATAAATGGAATAACCATACGATCAACTTCCACACATTTCACTAATTGGAATAGCAATACGGCAGACTTCCATACCCAATGCATTGGAGTTTATAATGTAACCAACAGTCCTGGTATTCACGGCACCACCCATCATTTGGTTTATCACGTAACCACCTGTCAAATGTCCAAGTACCATTATAAAATCATAACACATAAAACAATTATAAAGGAAATAAAACATATCCACATTCCAATAAAAATATATCACTTAAATATATTGACATAACAAATCCATTATAAAAACCATTTTCAATAACAAAATACTTAAAAGATTATATGATATTTATTTTCTTTTAAAAACATTACGGCTTATTGAGGAAGCCAAAGATCAAATAATACTCCTGGCGCTGGAAAGGTCATTGTCACCGCTTACGTTAAAATAAACATTCCTTTTTGTCTTTTAGTAAAACGCTTCGTAGAAAAATATTCCCTTTGAAAATTCATGGGTGTTTATAGAGCGTATAAAATAAATTCGTGTATTAAAACAAAATATGCCTTAATGAAAGGAGATTGAGATGAAGTTCCTTACCTTGTGTCGGACTTGACTCGATCGTTCTTTAATCTCCTGAATAATAAAATAATGTTAGTTTATACTTTATTAAGAACCTTTTTCAAGTTTATTATTCCATTTATATCACTTATTACCATGTTGTAAACATTATGTAATCATTTATGTTAATAATGTTTGTTTTGTTGATATTTGGTACTTAAGTCAAAAACATGCTTCTTATAATTACACGTTGTTCATGCGGTCAAAGATTCATTATATCCAGAATCATGTTCATGATTTGGATATCATATATATCATATATATCCAGCATATTCATGTATTTATAAAAGTACATAACATTTAGAGGTAAGAAATGAAATGCACCGTTCATGTAGACGGTAAGTCGTACGTACGCATGAACGCTACTTCCATTTCTATTTCATATTTAATGGAATTAAAATATAATGATACATAGTATTATTATAATTCCAGTATTTTATCATATATAATATCATTAAAAATATCCTTTATATATACCACATATGGTATGAATGAGTCATATCACTTTGAAGGGGCGGTAGTCCGCACTTCCTCTAATGAGATTATCGCGTTTACCCATAATAGAAACCATAAAGGCATGCTATAAATGGATATTATAGAAGAATAAAGAAAACATAAACATAATATAAATCATATATAAATATAGTTCCATCATAATGGCCACCATGAGAGGAAGTACGAGAAAATCGAACAATCATCATTTCGTGAGGCGTTAGTTTTTCATCCACAGAAACATTATGTTTTTCATCCATTAGATGGAGGTGTGTGTAAGTGTAGTTCGAATAAATTACATAAAAATATCCTAGTTTATTGAGGATACTAGTGTTTTTACAAAATAAAGGAATAAAAATATTTTAGGTGTTGGAGAAGTAAAATAAAAGAAAACAAATTAAGAGAAACAGTTACCTTTAATTTGGGTAACTCCCTTTGGTTTGAACCAAAGGACTTCTTGATGTGCCTTCTGCATAAGGTAAGGCTTCTAAGAGGAGGTGAGGGATGTAGGGAGATTAATTTGGCAGAGTTTGGACGAGTCAAATGGCTTGATAGGTGTGAGGAATTGGTTAGAAGTGGCCTCCTTTTATAAGGGGGAGGAGGGGCTCTTTAGGAAAGTGAGAAAATATTATTTTATTATATAATGACATCCGGTTTCTAATGGTCCAAAAATCATTAAGGTCAAAGATAAGATGACTCATATTCAAAATAAATTCATCCAATCTGAATTGGACATGTTTTGGATAATAATTTAATCATTATAATCATATTTATTTAAATCATTTATTAATGAGGTAAATACTATATCATTATTGTGTCATAAATAATTTAAGTTATTTGATGTCTGAAAATTATAAAAAAAAATTAAATGAATTTACCATAAATTATTTATTTTATTATCAATATTTTTCAAATACAAAAAAAACATTATAATTAATATATATAAATATTTTTTAATATTCATATGACTATGTTTAATAGAAATTTATAATGGTCATACTTAAATAAATATATAAATAATATATCATGGTTTTGTCAAATCTCTCTGTCAAGTGTAATGCATGCCAACCAAGTGTTGTGTGTAGTGAAAAATTATCATGTTTTTCTAAGTAATATATTCTATAAGTAGAATTTAATTTATTTTCAAAAACATTTATAGAAACTTGTGCTGTTACAATATACAGCCCATAAAATAAATTTCACCCTTGAAATTTGTCTCGGAAATCGTTTTAAAATTATTTATAGTAACCCACGTATTAAAAAAGGGTTAATAAAAAATATTCATAATGAATATAGAGAGATGGAAAAATTTTATCTTTAATGACACGTAATAGGATTCTTAATAGGATAACATAGGTTTCATGTAAAATAATTAACATAGAAGAGAATACTAACACACAAATATTAATATTGAGTAATAGAGAACATCATAGGAGAAATTTAAGTATCAAAAACGAATTAACCTGAGTAATAAGAAAATTTTCATTGATATTATAAAAAATATGATAATTGGATAATATTTTATTTTATGATCTTTCCGCTAATTTTGAGGAATTAATTTTTCTATCAATGATGAGGACATCAGAAAATGTACTTACTTGATATAATTTTATTTAGAAGGAAAACATTCACCATTTGGTTATTCCATGATTAACCTCAACTTCATCTCTTACTCCCACAAATGAATGTGAATTTGTTAGGATTAATGTAATAATGGATCATAACATCTATAAATAGAATTATAATTCATTATTCGTATCATTATTCATCATTAATATAATATAGATAGAATATTTAATAAATAAATATTCATATTCCCTTCCAAAATTCCATGTCTAGAAAGAATGTCACTGAATTTTCAAAATTTAACATAACATTAATCCTTCAAATATCATTGAGTATATCTTAATAGATACATGATAAATATGATAATACCTTGGTTATATATTCTCTTGATACTTGGTAATAACCAAAATTACAATAATGTCTCAATGAAAATATACATGCATCCTCATTCCATATATTGGGAAATAGATTATTGAATTTATTCTATAAATTAAATATTTTTATAAACTCTATCAATGATAACATAATTCACTCTGTCAACAAATATGTTATCATTATTGAGGTCATCAATAATATAAAATTTAATTTATCCATATCAATCATCTCATTATCAAAACTAAACACCATTTTCTCATCCTTTGGGAAATGTTAAGGGGCATCCTTCTTTAATCATAAAATATAACTTTTAAATTAAATTAAATTTATACTTTATTTATAAAATTAATAATATTCTTTAAACTACTTAAACACAATCCTATACTAAACAATGTTTATATATATGATATTTCATGAATTCTTATACATAAAAACAAAATTGTTCCACCTCATCCATAAGCCATTAACTAAGCTTCATCATATTATTCCTCAATTCCTATTTCTAAAAATAAGAAATATGTATCATATATTTTTATTTATAAATCTCAACTTAATCAACTATCACACATTTAAAAAAATTACTATTAGAAAATAAAATATATTTCATATATCATTTTTAGTATCCTCATCGCCAATAGAAAAACAACTACTCATTTATCCATGTTGATTCTCTTCCTGTAATTTCCCATTAAGTCATTGAATTTCTTAATTTTTATATGTTTTAAATTTAGTACACTCATCAATTGGTAATACCTTATGTAGACTAATATTCAAATAAAATTTGTTAACTAAACTTTTAAATTAATCTTTGTAGTTACATGATTTGTGTAATTATTTTTCATACACACAACATCTTCCCCTCCATACATAACATTCCCTTGAGTTATTCATCTCACATTATCAATATGTAGGAAACTTCAGCTTCTTACCTACATGGTCTCGACTTACAAATAATTCATAAAACTATATCCATCTCTCCATTGGTTATTTTGAGAGTTTTTTAAGGTGAAAATAGTTAACCATGATTCATTTTAACTAATATGTAATAATCATAATTTCATTCACTGATGTTATTATCCTATTTGTCTAATCATATAAAAAGTATCCCTCACATAAAATGTTAACCAGCTCCTTCTTTTTCTCACCATTACTCATAATAGATATCCAAAAAATCATGAACCTAACTTATAGGACTTTTAAATAATGAATCCCTTTTCAATATAACAATCCTTAGGTTTATCATTGTTCTTTCATAGTCCTCAACTCTTTAAATCCATAATGGGGGTTCATAATGAGATTTTAAAATTTTAATGCATATCCAACGGGAGTGTCAATCTAGGTTTGTTGCAAGTCTTGTTTTCATGCACGAGGAGATGATCAAGTCTATCTAAATGTGACCTTATTAGTGAGTTTACACAAAGGTACCACTACTCTAGAGACAAACCCCCTTATAATATCCAAACATTTAGGTAATTTCATAAAAACCACATGTTATATGAATCACTAAAATTCCTTGAAATTTTCCTATAATTATACTTATCCTTATTCTTGTCCTTATAAATATACATATACATACCCTTATGAATATTCATAGGGACCTCCATAATGTTTTGATTTCCTATTTTACAATGATTAACTAATCATATCTTTTGCAAGAAACTATAGATACCCAGGGTTCCCATAAATTTATATAAACTATTTTTAGATTAATATGCACTACCTTTCTATAACACACAATTAAGGATCATAATATTTTAGTACCATTTGAATCTTGGAAGACAATAATATAATCTGGTGGATTATATTAAATGATTCTAACAAATATCATTCAATTTAGTATTCTAATTAGGTATTATCGATATAAAAAATTTACACATAACTAGAGGAAATGATACAAACAAAATGGTGAGTCATATGATCTATATTTGTAAAAAGAAGAAATACGTAAATAAAATATGAGAATAATGGAATCAAAACTAAAAAATATCATACAAAAATAATAAAATTCATATAAAATATCAAAATCCATAGTCAATACATAAATATTTATATTTTTCACGACATAAATCATAAAAAAATTAAAAATCATGAGTCATAGAGAATAACATTGGCATTAGACATTGACATTTGGCATATAAATAACATATAAATTACATGTCTTAATATTCAAGGAAAATTTCAAATATGTATTAGGGAACTCTATAGTTATATAAAATTCATTGGGGGACCCACCAACATCACCAGTGCCTTCCCATTCTTCATTGTGGAATGAGTTGTCTCCATAATCTTTCATAGTATTTAAGTATCACACCCAAATTAAACATTGTGGACAACTTAGTATACTGAACTGGTTTTACTCCGCATTATAAAATTTTACATCTCATTAGATATAAATATTTACCCAATTTTTTGAGGGAGATACAGGTACAACATGATATAGTTTATAATGTAACTACCTTCATAAAATATAACTTAACCAGTTTCTCATAAATAAAATCATATATATGTCTACAAAAAGATTATAAACCATTCACTATGTCATAACTAATGAAATAAAATGGGTTTAATAATCATTTCATCATATCGAAACATGTGGAAAATAGACAGGTTTAATAATCATTTTAGCATATAGTAATAGTATATCCCTTGAAAATAAGTGTGTTTCCAAAACATTTTCTCAGGGGTGAACTCGTGATAGGGAATTAGGTTTTATAATAATATTTTCACAATTCAAATAAACCATAAATAGAATGAATAATAAAGTTTTTCATGGATTATATCACCAAAAAATTATAATTTACATCAATGGATTTCATGTTATATCAAGAATTATTTAGGAATATATAACACTTGGAAAAATTTCAAGGAAGATAAATTTTATTTAAAAATAAATTTTTATAACTAAAAAATACTAAAACATAATGAAATTACATTTCCTTGAAAATATAATTTAAAATATAAAATTAAAGATTTTAAAAATAATTTTAAACATTTCATGAGTACAACAACCTATAAACTTTGAAAAGAAATTAAAAAAACTCCATATCCGTTTTTACTTTTAGATAATATATTTATAATCTAAAAAGATTCAAAATTTTCAAAAATCGATTTATTCAAAAATAAATTTTAAATATTTTAATAAACACATGAAATATTTTCATTGTCAAAATGGTGAGAGATACATGACATTTCATGCACTATAAAATAATGATTCCTTTAACTTTTTAAATAAAATTCAAATAGGAATTCCTTGTAAAAAGTCAATAATCCATTAAAATCATTTCGTTAAAATTGAAAAATGTGTAAATAATTCGATAATAAACAATTTTAAAAATGATAATACTATTTTGGAAATCAATTTTTTAAAACATGATATTGAAGAAAACAGATATCTGACCAAAAAAATAAATAAAGTTGGATTTTCGTTAAATTATTTTTGGAATTATAGTAATACAAAACTAGTGTAAAAATTGTTCAATTATTTAATAATATAATAATAAACCATAGGGGCATAAAATTGATGAGTTTAATGACAGATTTATATTAATATTTTATCACAATAAACCTAATTATAAAAAATCATGCTATAAAATAGATATTTTAACCAAAATTATTTTCCACATTGGTAACCTTGATTTGTAATCCCTATAAATAAATTACCTAAAATGAAACCTAAAATATCATGTGTATAAATAAATTCTTTATATTAAATTTTAATGGGTATTTATATACACCTCATGAAATAATATAGATGCAAAACATAACAAATGTGTCAAATAAGAAAAATTTTGAGAAAAATAAATATCTTACCAAATTAATAATCCTTTGAAACATAATACCCAATAAATAAAAACACAAAGTCAAATATTAAATAACATTAAAATAATTGGTTTGATGATATAAAACATTAATGTTATAGTATATAAACCACACAATATAGCTGAGTGGTGATTTTTCATATGTCTCTAAGAAATAAAAGAGAGGTGGGAAATCCCTTAACCTTAAGGTAGGGTTTTTTTAAATTCTAGAATCCATGTATAATTAATATAAGGTTATTATTAATATATTATAGTAATATATTAATATATATCAGAAAATATATGATTTTCTTATGACATTTTATTACCATTTTAATAAAAATTTCATTTAAGGTCATGTTTCGTGCAATATCTACTAGTCTATTCATGTATCATTTTGACTTTTTATTTTTTTAATCTTACGAAAATAATTTTTTAATAATTAGAATATTTTAAACCATCATATAAATAAAATATTATATATATATATATATATATATTTATTTATAGTAATCCATAATGTTTAGATATTTAAAAAATAAAATTCACCGTTCATGGAGATGATAAGTCGTACGTACGTAAGAACATTTTTCTTCTAGAAAACTAAAAGAAAAAAAATAAATGATATATTATAATTATATAATAATTTTATGACATATTTTGCATTAATTATAATTAAAACAAACCTTATTAACTTTTATGTATAATTTGAATGAGTCACATCGCTTTGTGGTGTGGTAGTCTGCCATACATACGGGTGATGTTATCATATTCCCAAAAATTGGAAATCATGAAGGTATGTGTGAAGTAATAATTATAGAAGAAAACAATATCCTCATTATCATATAGAAAATAAATCCATCATTATTTATGTCTGTGAGAGGTGATAAAGGAAAAACAAATGACATCAATTCGCAAGACAGTAGTCCACAATACAGAAGAAAGATGATTTTGTTACCCATTTGATGGAATTGAAGGTGGTTGTAGGTTATTTACACAAAATAAAAACATATATGTATATTTAATAATATAATATAATTATTTAAACTTTTTTTAACCATAATTTGTGGTGCTGGAAGATGAAACTAAATAAAAATGGTCGTTCAGAACGTTACCACTTCTTCGGGTATCCTTCTTTATTTTGCAACAAATCAATAATATGGTAGATTTAATCTTGTAATATGGATTCTAGTATGAGATTATGGTAGTTGGGATGTGATTTGGGTATGTTTTGGTGGATCCAAATATCATGATATGTGTTATTAAATGTGGGGAGTATGTTTCCCTCTATAATTGTGCATGAGAGTGTTTTTTAAATACTCAAATGCATTCACTATTGGGAGTTCACACATATCTCATGTGCCTAAAAATTAAATAATAATGTAGTTTTTGGATGGTTAGGTAAATAAAAATCTACCCCACATAAGAGAACCACATTTTTATCATGTTATTTATTGGTCTATATATTTACTCAATTTTACAATTTTTGTTTCTTACCATGGTAACATGTATCTTTTTCTTTACATTAGTAATTTATGCTTTAAAAATAAAATTATAATTATAATTATAAGATAATATATACCCAATTATTATAAATATTAAATCCAATTTATTAAATATAATTTATATGTCTGCATAAATTCCATTTTAACCCAACATGTGTAATCCCCACTACCTAGTTTTTACCTTAATTGATGCAATTAAAAAAATGTTTTCACTAATAGATATGGTAAATAATTAATTGTAAATAATTATAATTCCAAATACGGATTCTATTTTTCCATAAATAATTCATCGACGTGGTGGAATTAAATTTAAAATTTGTCTCATAGACATGACTGGAAAGTGTGTTTCTAAAAGAGAAAAAGATTAAATGTTTACAATATTTTTATATCCAATTTTATTATGGAATTGAATAAAATTATCTATATTATATTAATGAATTTTTTTAAAATTATTTTACTTAAAAATAAAATAAAAATATAATTTAAATTTATAAATGAATTAATCGAACTGCTAGTTTCTAATTAAAATTCATTAGTTTTCACTTTTCAAAAAAAAAATCATACATTGAATAAAAATAAAAAACAATAACCCTAAGATAATTTTTTCATAAATATTTTCATTTTTTATCAAATTAATTTCCTGATAGTTTATAAAAACTATTACTGTTTTCAAAAGACATAAAAATAATTTTTAGATAAAATGGTATTTTCAAAAACATATGAATAATTTTTTGAAAAAAAATTATATTATTATCAATATGTTACCTTTTCATAAAAATTATAATAAATAAACAAATAGTTATTTATTTATAGTCATATTTCTATCAATAATGTTTAGGTTTTAATAGTCAATTTTAATAAACTATGTTAATAATATAACCTAGTTATGTTAAAACTTTGAGTTGTGTATAACATAGTCCATCCAAGTGTTGGGTGTAGGGAATGAATAATTTAGTGTTTCATGTAAATAAATCTATCAGAAAAAATTAATATATTAGGAAATAATCATTCATAAAACCTAGGGTGTTATAAATAATATTATGAAATTGGTTATTAAGAACTTTATTTAGGTTATAATGTAGGTTAAAATTCATATGATGAATCCAAGGGTAATGGTATCAAATTTTGAAAATCAAACATCTCCCATGGAGTTATACGAATTATTTTTGACATTATTTACCAAATATTAACTAAATTCAATGATATTACGTTTTAATGTTTTCTATCTGTTATATCTATATGGAAAACGTATTTTTTTCAAATCAACTTTAATAAATTTTTTTATATCTTGATTTATATAAGAAAAGAAATTATACATTTTGAAAGGAAAATTGTGACTATTAATTATACATTGATGGTAATAAAATAATTTTCAAAAACCAAATTTTGTAATATTTTTTCAGTTTTGTCTCTATCTTTCAAAATATCAATATCCATTGGTGTTATGTCTCAAATTTTAACATTTGGATTTCTATTATAATGTGATTATTTTTCAATGATCATTTTTTTAATTTCAATAAATTTAATTCATTTTTTTATACTACATGGGAATGTCATGAAACCCACTTTTTTAATTGTTTCATTATTCAGTGAATATTGGACTATTTTCAATTTAATTTTTCATAAAAAATATTTTTATTCATGTGGGTTAATTAGAATATGTTAATGATTTCCATTTAAACGTTTTAAGAATCACATTTTTTTAATTGGTTCTTTATGATATGATATGTGAATGGTTTCAATGCGTAACTCATTAGTATATGTGATGATTTATGTTGTCAGTATCACCCTCCAATGTATTGGATAAATATTAAAATATTAGTATATATATATATGCTAGAACAATTTATTCATTCACAGGTGTAGGTGTAAGTGACTGAATCTTAATGATAATGTATATTTGTGTATAATTATGTTTTCTGAAATTCGTGGGTGAATGTTTTTGAATAATGAAATTAATTTTTTTTATGATAATGTTTATGCCAACATTGACGGTATTGTGTTTTATGATCATCTACTCTCATGATTAAATTATTTTATTAAATTATTTTAATACATTTTTTTCAGTTATTATTGTTGATATTTTGAGCTAATAAACTCATATAAAATATCATTTTATGGTAACATATAATTTTTTATTATCACATAGGATGACATGATATTTCTATTCAGTAATTTTTTTGGAACTTGTCCTTGATGAAATATTTATTCATCCCTTAATGACTGTTTGACCTCACCCCATTTTTCATTTTATCATTACCTAAGTTATCACGATGTGTTTTTCTAATCACTGGTTTTGATATATGTCTTGTACAGTTCCTTAAATAAGGGATTATCTCAGAAATTGTAAAATAAGTTGATTTTATAACTACCCTTCATAAACACTAAACCTATTGATCATTGGGATTCTATTATTATTTCTCATGAAATATATGTTTTATATCAGTTAATATATCTATATATATAACAAATGTCTGTTTATCTTGGTTCTCTATAGTTACTATTAGAGGGACTGCAATGTTATTATTTGGATATTATAGAAGCTATTTTTTAGAATAGGGAATATAATATATTATTGGAAACTAATATATGTTTCAATACAAATATTAATATGAAAAACTTTTTTGTAAATTCCTGAGTATATGGATTTTTAATAATTATGTCCCTCTAAAGATATTTAAAAGTGGATACGGTTGTGGAAGAAATTTATACAAGGAAATCAGTCGAAAATTTTACATTGTGTATTGACTCGATCTTCATAGTGGTGCATGTTAAGTGGCCCTAATACTACATAGCCAATGAAAAACTTTAATGGTATATCCATTATTAATGTATATTCCATTCATGATCCATGTATGATTATTTAATCAATTTATTATAGAATCATTATTGATCCTTATAGAAGTATTAAATTAATAACCAATATTTATTGATTAAATTTCATGTTCTAAAGAACAAATTTTATTTATGATTATTTATTTATATGAAATTAATCTTATTTTTATATTAATTATTTTATCAAAAACATTTATTTAGTTATAGGTTGGTTTGAGAAAGGATATACCGATTTGATATTGGGAAGAAGGGAAAATGTGGAGGTTTTTCAAATGAAAAATTTTATAGGATTTGAGTTCATGTGAGAAACCATGTTATTATTTAAAAAAAACTAGAAAGAATAATTGAAAAAAGTGTAATCATATTTTAGCTTCCACAAAAACTAAATAAGAGTGGTATTGATCTATAAGTAAGTTCAGGTGATTTTATGGAAGAACAAAAGAAAAATCAATTTTATTCATGTTAAAAATACAGGATGAAAAACCAAGAATTTTTTTAAAGGAACTAGATGTTATTCTATTTGGGGAAATGTATAAAATAATTACACTATGTGTTAAGGGAATATTTAAATATTAGTTATCATGGTAAAATAAAATGGGATTCTTTATGCATTAATAAATGTTGAAAGTCTTAAATGTGTTCAATTTGTACATTATCAATGTCAATTACCTAATAAAAGGGATCTGAAGGATGATATAAACCAAAAAATTAAATGATAAAGGAATGACTAAGAACTAGAGATATGGAACAAGGTTTATAAAATGATATTTTTGGAGGAACACTAGTCACACACTAATTAACAATGAGTGGTGTACTCATAACTTGTTCAACCTACACCTTTTTAACTTGTTTTATTTATAAAAGCATTAAATAATCAACAAAATTAGGTGATGGGGTTTATTTTCCAATAATAAAATATTGGTACCATTATGGTATCCCAAGATTATGGTTTTTGAATAATTCCTTGTGAAAATATTGTTAAAAAACCTTTTGATGAATTTAATTTGACCTTGAATATAGATTTATTATCTCTAGAAATAATCCATGGTAACGAAATAGATATATCATATTTTATAAATTAACTTTACTTCTCCCTCCCATCAATTCAAAAATAATTAGACGATGTACCCAACACATGATTTCGAGTTAGTAGTGGTGATATTAAAATTTAATAATTATTGGTAATATCTCAAGGGAGAAAAAGTGATATATATACTAATCAAAAGATTTATATATATACATATATATATATACATTCTAATAAAATTATTTTAATATATTTTAAATTAGATGCTCATAATTGATAAAATATTATGACTCCTCACTAAATTAACACTAAGATAAGGAAAAAAGGTGGTCGGTACTCTGAGTAAGAATTTTAATGATAGTTTATCTGTGAAGGGGACTGAAATAGATTGAATACTCAAGTATTTTCACAGTATGAATATTGATTTATATTGGTATGTATTAAATCCTTTCTTTACAAAATTATATATCAAACTACTAATCACAATGAGATCAAAGAAACCCAAAATGTTGATGTAAATCTTTATAAATGTACTGAGTACACCGGAGTTCAAAATTGATAATGATGTATTCATAGAGTTTGAAAACTATATATGTGTTTCATCAAAACGAAAATTGAATGGGTAACATTCAGATTATGTTCATATCTCATCATTCTCTATTCATTAATGAAACAAGAATATGAATATAGATCTAATGAAAAACATCCAGTCGAATAAAATGATGTACATTATCACAAAATTCATATCTACATGATTGGTATGCTTGAATGTTATAGTTTTATGATATAATTAAAATGGTATATGAAGATAATTACCCTTACCAATATAGAAATGTTATTTCATTAGAATTTATTTCATCATATTAATCCCAAAAATTTATTAATTTATTAATTCTATTTCGGTTTGATTTGACCACCTTACTATTTAATGTATTTTAATTAAATCAAAGAAGATTCTATTTTTACCAAATAAAATATATATTTATATAATGGATGTAGAAAGACAAAAATGAGTATCATTATCCATTGACTACTATAGGAATGAATGGTTTACCAAAGGTGGTGTATAAGTATTTAGAAATAATTACAGATTGACTTGTGTTTCAACACTACTTATGTAACATCATGTTACCATATTTCATGTATTTCCAATCACTATAATTGTTTTCTATGGTATTTGGATACATAAAGTGACTCTTGATGATGGGGAGACTTTTTTGTATAAAATAACTTAATGTTCAGTGATGTTTTTCTTGAATTAGTGGATTCTGGGAATAAATTTTTTAATGTCTTAGCAGTCATCACCCAAAATTTTGAAAATACAAAAGGTGGTTTGGGTTTTCATGTAAGAATATCCATTTTAAATTTTTTGGGTGAATAAATTTCATTTAATTTGTTTATAGTCGATTTAATTTATCCCTATGATTATGTTGTGAGATGAGTGCACATAGTGAAAGGGTATAAATTGTTTAACAATTACAATCCATGTGATGTTAAAAATCATTTT
Source organism: Viscum album (assembly GCA_963277665.1). NCBI lineage: Eukaryota > Viridiplantae > Streptophyta > Magnoliopsida > Santalales > Viscaceae > Viscum > Viscum album. Next base: position 2,031,814,957 of record OY728135.1, read on the forward strand.
TCTTGAAAATACATGATGGTTTTCATGTGTATATAGACCCTATGTATTACACAATTTGTAAAGGGATTACAGACCATGTGATTAATATGATTTTTTATGGTGATTCACAAATAATATTTTTATTCATTCATACATAGCATCCCTTACATCTGTATAGAGTCTCTTAAGATAGGTTCTGAGAACCTAAATTCATTCTGAATCGATTCATTGTTCGATTTACCTTCAGTTTTTTGTGTAATGTCTCTCTTAGTCAGTAATTATTTCTAATTATTCATTCCATTTTCTATTAGTAGCAGTGTTGTGTTCCGTTATTGGATTAATAAATCTATTGGTTATATTTCTCATGTTTTTATCTAGATCAGCTATTTGATATTGTTTTAGGGGATGATATTTTATTGTTTATGTTTTGGATGGTGGTGATTATTGATATATGTTTTGATGATTTCTCTTTTATGATCTTTTTTTATTAAATTAAATCATTTCTAATATGTGTAGATTGATTCTTAGATCTCCACTATCTTCTTTTTGTTCTTTCTTTTTAGTGGATCCCATTGTGGATGTGTGAGACCTAAGAATGGAGTTAGTGGCTCTATCTCTAGCCTGTTTTTTCTGAAATATACTAATCGTTAGTTTGATAAATTGTTTAATAAATGAAATTTCATAATTGGTTGATTTTATTTGTGGGTGTGGAAATGGGTTTTTGATAAAATATGTCTTCCCCCTAGATTTTTGAAATCATAATGTTTCATTCCAATAATTTTGAAAAGGTTTTATGAAATGTATTTCAAATCATGTTTTTATAAAATTGTTTGATGAAATACTGTGTAAAATGGATCACGTGGGTAGCTTTTATTAATTAGAATATTAGTTTAGTAATATTCAAATATATTATTGGGGGTTCAATCAATAGTTGTTCCATTTCTCCCTTAGCCTCTTATTCTAAGGACATGTTAGACTAGTTTTGGTTTTACATTATATGGTGTTCATATGCTCTATAGATTTGATGATTATATCTAGAAACATGATGTGGGGAATTGTCATTATGAGGAATGCGTTTCAAAACTATCCTTATATAGTGTTATCCATGGAATAATGTTACATATGCAATAGACTATATTTTTTTGTTATAATTCTATGTATTTGATATGATATATGATATATTCTTTCGTTATATTTTTCATATCTACTTTTATGTATGTATAAAAAATGCATTGAATCTAAATTTCCATTTTTTGGGAAATGTGAAAAATGATAAATTAATTTTATTTCCCATGATTTTGATATAAAAATGTTAAAATATATATCTTAAATTTTATCTATAAAGTTGATCATGGTCAGATTATTAAAAATAGGATTTTTATGGAGAACCGAGATTGGATGCTACTGAGAATGTTATCCCACACCCTACACACCCCTTTGATGGTATAAATAAATTTCTATGACTTTCGATGTAAGGAAAAGCAATGTTTAATAGAAGATCAATGAGGTTTTATAATAATCAAGCTTGGGATGTTGGTCCCAATGTGGTGGGAGTTTTCCCCCACTATAGAATTGTGAATGTTAGAGTGGATTGTTATTTTTTTGTTCCTTTACTGTTGCATTTGTCTCTTAAGGTTTTTCCCTACATTTAAATCGGCATCATTTCTGCTATCTTCCTTTATTTACAGAATAAATGTATATTTTTTGTTATTTTATTATATTATATGTATATATATCCATGTTATTGTCTCAATATCAGATAAATATTTCGCTACGGTTTTTTTATACCCATGTCCTATTCATAAGTTTATGGGGATCATGAAAAATCTTTGGGTATATGATGTATCGAGTTGTGTACAAGCTCATGAGGTTATCCATGATAGGTTCATGACATTTTTGTATCAAATGGAATGATTTTCCTCTATATTCATCATCTTGGGATGTTTTGAGAAACGAATATAGGATTTTAAGAACATGAGATATAGATTATAGTGAGTGAGTGGCCAGCTCTTGTTGTGGCGATCCTAAATTTACCATGGGATATTGGGATGTGTGTCTCTTATTTTAATTCTTAGTAATAATATTAGTATTTTATGGTTTTCTCATTTTAAATGATATTAATATTATTTCTGGCCATTTATTCTATGTTGTTCTATACCTCTATGTCTATGTGACATCTTCTAGGGGTTCCAAAAGTGTCTTTGTCTAGTGATCTTATGATCAAAGGCATAAAGATATTTAAAATATAGATATAAATCAACAATCCAAGATCTACATCTCATCATGTAGTTTTAGATCCATGGAAGAAAGGGAGATATTCTATGAAAATATCAAGGAAATATAGAGGAAAGAATGGGAGAAGCATCGGGATGAAATCAAATTATCCAAAAGAGAGAAAATCTTTAATCCAGGCTTTGATGTCAAAGAAAAATTTTCAAATCACCTATGAATACCCCCAGAAATCTCTATGATCACCTTGAATTCTTCAAGTCCAAGACTAGGTAAAAATATATGGGTTTTGGGGGTTTGGGTGGTCTTAAAACTAATTTTTGTATAAAAATATTCCACATTCATGGTTTCACCTTGTATGGGCGCACAATTAAGGAAACCATGTGAAATCTGTGTGGACCTCATTGTCCAGGTTTTCATGGTTTTCATGGTTACCAGGGTTTGGGCACAAAGTTTTTCAAAATGTGTGCAAACCATGCATAGCCCTCTGTCCATAGATTTTTTTGAAAAACCTCACCCAAACACACCTCAAACCACAATTCCAAAGAAAAGGTACTTCAAAACAACAAAATGTACCTGAGAAATGAACCCAAAATGACTCCAAAAAAGGCTAGGATCTTATATTCTCCAACCCTTATAATAGCTCATCCCTAATCTACACTTTTGAAATTCACTACGATTCTAAGCCAAAATTATTAGGTCGTTGAGCCCTCATATCTACTTCTTGTTCCCTAGATTCCTCTTGCAAACATCATTGTTTCCATAACACGTGGAATATCAACATGGTCTTTCCCCAAAACACTTTCTCATTGAAATATATAAAACATATCATATTCTCCTCAAAGGATGCATCTATCTCAAGTCCAACCTCATCAACATCGATCACATGATAAGGGTTGGGGTGATACCATTGTAGTTGTGACAAATAGAAAACATCATTCATAGCACTATATTTCTATAGAAGAGATTATTGCAATTCAACTGGTCTGATTCTCTCCACTACCTCAAAAAGTCCCACAAACATGGGTGCCAACTTTCTCTACCTCTATATACTGTGGTGACCCAACCATGGAAACACCAGAAGGAATATGCAATCACCCTCTATAAAATATGGGGTTAATCTTCATCTTTTAGCATACACCATTTTTCTACTCGGAGCCATAGCCATACATTTTTGAAAAAGTTTCACTTTCTCTGATGTCGCATGTACGAGACTCATTCCCAACAACTCTGACTCACCCACCTCCATACATCATAATGGTGATCTTCAGGTTCTAACATAAAGTACCCCATATGGTTCCATCCGTATAGTTTCTTAACAACTATTTTTATATGAAAATTATACTTAATCCAAGTGCTTAGCCCAAGATCCACTGAATTCAAGCACACATTCATGAAGCATATCCTCTAACACATGTATGGTATGATCCAACTGCCCATCTGTCTATGGGTGGAAAGAAGTAATAAATAAAACCAATGTGTCAAGAACCTTCTACAAGACCTTCTAGAATCATGAATTAAAGAAGGAATCATTATATAAATCTATAGTAAATGGTACTCCATGAAAACAAACTATCTCCTAAACATACATTTTTTCCAACTGTTCTACTATAAAGGATTCTATTATAAGAAATAAATATTCTACCTTTATCAGTCAATCCACAATAACCCAAATAGCATCATTATTTTTAAGTATCTTTACAAGACATACCAAAAAATCCATATTCACATCATCCAACATCCATTCTAGAATAGGAAATGCATGTAATAGACCTCCATGCAATTGATTCTATCTTTTCACCTACTGACTGGTGAAACATCTCTTCATGAACCTTGTTATTTTCTTTTTTCATGCTCGGACACCAAAACAATCGTCATACGTCATAGTACATTTCAGCCACACCTGGATGTACCGCACATTTAAAGTCATGAATTTGTTGCATGATCTCCTCTCACATGATCTTAGGCACAACAACATAATTTTTAATATATATGATCTCATCCTCATCTATCATCTAGTCTAAAGGTGTCTCCCCACCTTCAAGGATTTCCCTCAAGGATAAACACTCGAGATATTTATACTTCCTATCCTTGATCAATCTCAAGAGTGTAGACTCCACTTCTACTGAAACTGGAGTCATCTGTTCCTGAATCTCCTAAACCACCACATGCATTTCAGCTAGAAAAGTCATCATATTATATTATGCACTTGAATCAAGTACTAATAAAGTCTTATTTTTTCTACTCATGGCATCATCCAAACTTTTCCCCTTTTCGAATGTTTATGCTAGTTCAAAATAAAAGGACTACATATACTATACCCATCTTCATTACAAAATATTCAAATTGCGTTGTGAAAATATATAATTCAATATATAGTAGTCTATAAAAACTATAAAATTTTCACACAAAAGATAGTGTCTCCAACACTGAAGAGCATAAACCACTACTTCTAACTCGAGGTCAAGTATAGGGTAATTCCATTCATGTGACCTCAACTAACGATACCCATAAGTAATGACTCGATCCCCTTGCATCAACACAGCTCTGTGTACAATCCGATAAGCATCACAAGACACCGTGTACTCTTGACCTGACTTAGGAAAGATCATGATTGTTCTTGATGTCAAAAACTTCTTCAACCCCTATAAATCATTCTTGTATGCTTATTTCCCCTCAAACATTATCCATTTCTTGTTAAATCACATAATAACTGCTTCTAATCAGGAAAAGTCTTGGATTAACCACTTGTAATATCTAGATAAACCCCAAAACAACTAAATATCAAAAACATTCTTGGGCTGATCCCAAGAAACCATTGCCTGAAATTTCTTTGGGTCAAATGGAACACCTTCTTTGGAGATGATATACCCCAAAAAGTGTACCTGGTTAATCCAAAAATGATACATAGATAACTTGGCCTATAATTGTTGCTCTCTTAGTGTACTTTGGATGAGGTCAAGATGTCGAGAATGATCGTTGTGACTCTTAGAGTACACCAAGATGACATCCACAAACACCACTGAAAAATGATCTAGATATAGATGAATGATCTTGTTCATGAAGGCCATAAACACTACTAGAGAATTTGTAAACCCAAATGACATTATGCTTAACTCATAAAGGATATACATTCTTCTGAAAGCAGCCCTCAGTATATCAGAAGTCTGAATTCTCACCTGATGATAACCAGATCTCAAATTGATCATTAAAAATACACAAGACACCTTCACCTAGTCAAACACGTCATCGACACATGGAAGTAGATATTTGTTCTTCATTATTATTATTTTCAGATTCCGGTAATCAACACACAAATGTAAACTCTCTTCATCCTTCTCTTTGAACAACATAGTTGATCCCCAAGGAAACATACTTTGATGGATAAACCCCTTATCCTTGAATTCTTTCAACTAAGTCTTGAGCTCTTGAAGCTTAGTCGGTGACATTCTGTAAGGTGGAATAGAAACTAGCTTATCCCTGGAATGAGATCAATAGTGAACTACCCATCTATCTTTTGTGGAAATACTGAGAAGTCTTCAAGAAAAAAATCCTAAAACACTTCTACTACTAGTGGAATAACATCTTTGCTACCACTCCCATCATTGAGTGTAACAGCCCGAGATTTTATGAAAAATATTCTTTTTTATTTCACTAATGTCTTGTGTTGTATGCTACACCAAAAGGAGCTTTCACAACACGCATCCTTGACTTGCATTGCATTACACGCAATCGCGACCTTCCTTGATAGCTTACGTCGTACGCAATACCGAGTTTCACTAAACAACGATGTGCTATTAAAATATTATTAAAACTAGCCGTTATGAATAGTAATAACCACTTTTTAAAATTCTGTAAATCTTATTTTTCAAAATGAACTTCATTTTTGGATTCGGAGTATCGAATTTAGCCTAAGGTGAAATTTTGGTACTTTTCGGATAACTTTCATATTCTGATGAATAGTGAAAATTACTAAATTATAATTAAAAACAACTTTTTTAATCGAAATAATTAATAGTGATAAATTATTAATTTGAGTGGTTTTAAAGTATATTTAGAATATATTTTTACAATTTAATACAATGTTGGTCATTGGTTGTAATTTCACATTTAAACCAGACATAATCAAGTGTCAATCTTTTGATATATATTGTTTCCTAAAAACACGCTATTTATTTTAACAGCGGGATTTAATTATAAAATTAATTAATGCAACTTATATGTTTTGAATTTGGTAAAATAGATTTCATTTTTGAATTCGGAATATGAAATATAGCTTAGGATGAAATTTTGGCATTGTTCTGAAAAACATCAATTTTTGATGAATAGTGAAACTACTAAGTGGTAGTTAAAAAAACTAAATTTTTCATAAAACTTAATTTTGCCGCTTCTGTGAATGGAATTTCGAAAATCCGAGAGACACGGTTAATATCAAGGACTAAAATGTGGTTCAATGAGATGAAAATAATTTTTTGGTGAATAGTAACTTTTTACTTTTTTACCGCGGTTAATAGTAAATAGGGTAACTAAGGGTAAATATGATATTACTATTACCCTAACACATGTCCTAATTCTATTGGAAAAGTGTAATTCGACCAAAAACAAACTTAGGAATAAAATATGACCATTTAGGCCCACTTGGATTAGATTAGGACATTTATTATTAATTTATTTAAAGAAGGGTTAAAATAGTTAAAATCAAAGTTTAATAAGTACATCATTTTTAATATGGGGTTATACATAAGATAAATTCAATTGTAAATATTCATTAGAAAGCTAAAAATATTTCCTACATGATGATATTTTATTTGTAATTTTTAGACATCAAATAATTTAATTTATTTATGACACAAACATGATGCAGTAATTATCTTATTAATGAAATATTGACATAATTGATAATATAAATACCAAAATAAATGTTATTTAAGACTTTTTATGAATTCCACTAATTTTCTATATTACTATGATATATTAGTGTTGATTTAATTAACTTGGTTCGAACATTTAATTCTGTTATGACTTTCACAAAAATCATATATCAAATAGTGTCAAAATTGACACAAAATAGTTTTTAAATCAAATATTATATTATTAATTGTTATTGTATTCCTAAAAATCTAAGGTTCGGCCAAATGACTTAGATAAGGATATATATATTAATAATAAACAATTTGGGGTTCGTTTGGCATGTTATAGTAAGTTTATTAACCATATAGTGAAAGAAAACAAAAAGACATGGTAAAAGTTAAATTGTTTAACTTAGAGTTAAATCTAATTGATAAGGTTAAAATAATATCCTAAACTTGTCTAAATTCTATTGGTTGATAGGATTTCGACCCATCCCCACTTTAGCTTCGAAATAAGACCCTTTGGAACCATTATAAACCGATTTTGACTTTAATATAAAATAATATTTTGAGATATTCCTAAGGTGCCCCTCTCCTCACCTATAAAAGGACACCTCCTCCCCCTCATCCTCACACCAATTTGAGCACTCAAGCTCGGCCAACCCCTGCCAATTTCTCCTCTCCACTTCCCTAGAAACATCCTAGAGGTTCTGGTCTTCCTCAAAGACCAATTTTAGTGCCCTAAGAGGAGGTCTCAAAGAGGCACTTCAAAGAAGAGGTAATTACCGTTACCAATTCTTTCATCTTTATTTCTTCTTCCACTTCTTCTTCTTAGGTTGTTTCATTATTAAGTAATAACATCAGTATCACTGATATACTGATATGTTATTATATGTATGAAACAACCATATTTCACCATCTATCCATCCTACGGAAAAAGAAATCACCGCGCGTGCGTACGTACGGAATACCGTCTCCACGCCGCGGTGTAATCTATTTTCCACCACCACCTTACATGGATGGGTATAATGGTGTAAAGAATAACTATACATAGTTATTACAACATCATATTGATTCTGATATATTATATAATCCACTCCAATTCAATTCAATATTTATAGAAATGATATCATCGCTCGTGCGTACGTACGGAATACCGTCTCCACGACGCGATGAGATTCATTCTCCATGTTAACCATTTAAGAATGATTATAATGTATATATAAGAAATAATAATGAAATATATGAAATTATAAAGCTACTGGATTTATGTATATATATACATATGTATGTCATCTACTTACTTCCATTTCAAGACAATAAGGAAAGAAAAACAGCGTTCATGCGTACGTACGGACTACCGTCTCCATGAACGGTGTTTTTCATTTTATTTATCTATCTATTATATATATATATATACTGAATATATATGATATATAAATCATATTTTATATTCTGGAAATAAGTAAATCATGATATAAGTAATAATGATGTCAAGAACAACAAGTCAAAACACCTACGATAAATGAAACGATTTTACCCAAAACGCTTCTTTAACATGGAATTTACAAAAGAACGGGTAATATAATGTCATAAGTGAACCATATATGATATCATAACAATGAATATGATTCTGTAATAAGTAAATGACATTATTTATATCATTATACAGGAGGTTCGGACACATACGAAGCAAATTGGACCTAAGGTAAGGGAAATATCACAATCTCACTTTTATCCGAGATTGTATTTACTTTGGTAATTACTGGGGTGTATTTTATCATCCACATCCATGTTCCCTAAATATGTAATATTGTTTCCATCCACTTACAATAGTTTAAATCCAATTTTACTCTTCGGTGAGTTTTTAGTAAAGAATATGAAAGGAATCTTTTGTCGCTTTTTCATACGAGGTACTTTTTGACTTTTCCGACAAAAGTATGAAGAATGTTTTTTTTAACTTAATCGGCATGAACGGATTTTTACGGTTTTATAAAGCCTTATTTTCATGAAGATTCCTCCAAAAGATTTCATGAATATTTTTAATAAAATCTCTTTCTTTTAAAATTGCATGATGTTTTGTGAAAAGAAATTGATTTTGAAGAAGAAAGGATATTTTACTCAAGAATTCATTTCAAGTGTTTTATCAAAATTATTTTCCATCTAAGATAATAAAGGGTTCTGTTTCTATCCATATTTTTACATTGATTTGACTATTTTGTGATGGAATTATGTTTATGAATTCCTTTATCTTATATGAATGGTTTTATGATGTCATGTTGTTTTAAGAATCCCATTTTTATTACATGGGTTATGAAATGATGTATGATTTATGATTTTGTGGCACACATAAGAATGGTATCATTATGAGATGGGTGGGACCTATATCTCCCTCCAATGCATTGGGTAAAGATTTTATATCTCATGAGATAGACATGGCTGAAATGGTAGGTTATACCGGTTCAGTGAAACAGGACTGAAACGAGGGTTACTCGATTCAGAAAGGGACTTTGTCCACTAAGATAGTCTTGGCAATGAGTCTTGACTAACAAGAAATGATTTTCTATGATTATGTGTGTATTCCACAAAGTTTCATGTTTTAAGTTATGATTATTGGGATTACATTTCACTTCTATGATATATCCCGTGTTATGATATTATGAGCTCTTTTGCAGGTTAAGATTTCCAAAAGCTATGTATATGATGTGATTGATTTTTTTTTCTTTTGTTTACCCTTACTGAGCATTTGAGCTCACCCTTTTATGTTTTCTTTTCCCCAGGATATAAAGAAAGGTTTTAGGTAGAAAAAAAGGGATGACCTTTATGGGAGATATTGAAGAACTTTCACCACGATTAGAAGATTACGTTCTGAGTTTCCAAAGACACTAAACTATTACGATCCTTTAGTGTGTGTTTTTGTTATGTACTAAGTATTCCGAAAATGTAATGTAATGTCCATGTACGACAGGCTTCGGGTCTCTACAGTTGGTATCAGAGGAAAGGTTTAGTCAACCTTTGGAAACTAGGATGCGAAAACGTTAGTGAGATCCCTAGAGATATTTCTAAGGTATGTCTAGGGGTGTCCCTAGGGATAAGTATACGTATAGGTTATAGTAATAGAATTACGCTAACAATCATAGAATTAAACCTAAGATGTTGGATATTGAGGGTACTCCCCCTTTATTATGTTGTTTTCCCTAGCATGATTTTTGCCTCTCACACTATTCATTTTGGGTTTTAGAAAATGGCTGGAAACAAGATGATTCACGATAATGGAGGATATGATGGACAATGGAATGATATTCTTCATGAGCAACCAAATGAAATGGGATTTGGAAGTCCAAAGATCATTATTATGCCGAATCAGCAATCTCATAATATGATCAATAAAGTAAAATTTGGTAAGTTTCCTGACTCGGCTAATAAGAGAAAGATGGAGTTTCATGATGATCATAGAGGAAAGAAAGTTCAATTTCCCCTATGTAAATCATGTGGGAAGAGGCATCAAGTAGAATGTTTCAAAGGAACTGGAAGATGCTTTGGGTGTGGAAAAGAAGGACACAAAGCAAGTAAGTGCAAAGGAAAAGGTTCAGTTAACACCATGGATGAGGATAATGGTATTGCTACGACATCAACAATGGTTAAATGTTTTAAATGTGGAATGTATGGACATTATGCAAACCAATTCCCTAAGGGAAAGACTCATGAAGAGAATCAGTATGGTCATATGGGTAGTATTTATGTGGATGATGATGAAGAGACTACAAATGATATGTGAGATGAAAGAATTGTTGAAGCTCGGTCAATGGTTTAAGAATGTAGTGGAATGATTACATGTTTATCATGTGTAATGTTGTATAAGTAATCTCATGGTACTATGGAATAAAGAGACATGTAAGGATTGTTACATTGTTGTCTGATTAATGTTATCAGTATCCATGAAAGGTTATTCAGATATTTTTGGAATGTAGATGATATGCGCATAATGAAGGGATAAGGAGAAAATGAAATGTTTGACAGTATTCATGAGCTCATGATTGATATAAGGACTAAGTGATATCATGGTTTGAGTATATAGAATTTTGAGGATTTTGGTATGTGGAAAGTGTTAACTTTTAACTGCACTCATGTTTTCACTAAGGTATTCAAGAGAATACACGATTAAGGACTTTGAATGTTTGGAATGTGACCAACAAGACATATCTTATGATATGTGGGGATCAACGACAGTATTAAATCTCTGGTAATCGATGTCACTATATTATGAGAGTGGACTGCAGTATTATGTATAAGCCTAAAGATTAGACTGGATTATGTTGGACATAAGTTAGTATTGTATAAGGATAGAATATTTTCGATATTATTGATGGGATGTTATAGTAACGTAGTTTTAGAAAAAGGGACAACCTGCAGGACGGGCGACAACCCATCGCTTCGGACAAGGCTGTAGGAATCGAACCCACAACCGAAGTGCGACTGGCCTTTATCGCCTACCACTGGCCTACAGGAAGTCCCTATTTAGTAGAAACTAGTTTTATTATATTAAGCAGCATGATATATGAAGTATAAGTCCATTTTAGGAACCATATATGATTAATCTCACTATAGAATGACTTATGTATATTTAATAACTTTTGCTAACCTTTTGTTTGAGACAGATGGAATGAACAGTCATTCTATCACATGATCTGCTAACACTTCACAAATAACAAATTCAACTTCATTTATTTAAGATATGAAGTAGAAATTGTTCAAGACACGAACAAAAGTGAGATTGTACCAAAATAAAGTAAGTATTTATTCTAAGCAAATTTTCAACTTTAGGGAAATGATCTTGAAAACCAAAAATGTTGTCCTAGTGATCTTATACCTGATGAATCAGATGGTACCTTATATCATCACAAATCTATGGATTTGTGATTACTGGCTTTTCCATAGCCATGTTCTCTACCACTCTCCATCAGAACATGATGGTTAGATTTCTCTTCCATATCCATATTTTCACCTATGTGGAAAACCAGTGATTAGTTTATTTGGGTAATCGTTACATTTCATACTTTAGTTTTTAAAGCCAAGTTTTGGTATTCCTTTTTACGATGTGGGTTTCTATTAAAGAAACTTTCGAATAGTAAACCATTTATAACCCCGACGAATTTCGAGGGCGAAATTCATTTTAAGGGGGGTAGAATGTAACAGCCCGAGATTTTATGAAAAATATTCTTTTTTATTTCACTAATGTCTTGTGTTGTATGCTACACCAAAAAGAACTTGCACAACACGCATCCTTGACTTGCATTGCATTACACGCAATCGCGACCTTCCTCGATAGCTTACGTCGTACGCAATACCGAGTTTCACTAAACAACGATGTGCTATTAAAATATTATTAAAACTAGCCGTTATGAATAGTAATAACCACTTCTTAAACTTCTGTAAATCTTATTTTTCAAAATGAACTTCATTCTTGGATTCGGAGTATCGAATTTAGTCTAAGGTGAAATTTTGGTACTTTTCGGATAACTTTCATATTCTGATGAATAGTGAAAATTACTAAATTATAATTAAAAACAACTTTTTTAATCGAAATAATTAATAGTGATAAATTATTAATTTGAGTGGTTTTAAAGTATATTTAGAATATATTTTTACAATTTAATACAATGTTGGTCATTGGTTGTAATTTCACATTTAAACCAGACATAATCAAGTGTCAATCTTTTGATATATATTGTTTCCTAAAAACACGCTATTTATTTTAACAGCGGGATTTAATTGTAAAATTAATTAATGCAACTTCTATGTTATGAATTTGGTAAAATAGATTTCATTTTTGAATTCTGAATATGAAATATAGCTTAGGATGAAATTTTGGCATTGTTCTGAAAAACATCAATTTTTGATGAATAGTGAAACTACTAAGTGGTAGTTAAAAAAACTAAATTTTTCATAAAACTTAATTTTGCCGCTTCTGTGAATGGAATTTCGAAAATCCGAGAGACACGGTTAATATCAAGGACTAAAATGTGGTTCAATGAGATGAAAATAATTTTTTGGTGAATAGTAACTTTTTACTTTTTTACCGCGGTTAATAGTAAATAGGCTAACTAAGGGTAAATATGATATTACTATTACCCTAACACATGTCCTAATTCTATTGGACAAGTGTAATTCGACCAAAAACAAACTTAGGAATAAAATATGACCATTTAGGTCCACTTGGATTAGATTAGGACATTTATTATTAATTTATTTAAAGAAGGGTTAAAATAGTTAAAATCAAAGTTTAATAAGTAAATCATTTTTAATATGGGGTTATACATAAGATAAATTCAATTTTAAATATTCATTAGAAATATAAAAATATTTCCTACATGATGATATTTTATTTGTAATTTTTAGACATCAAATAATTTAATTTATTTATGACACAAAGATGATGCAGTAATTATCTTACTAATGAAATATTGACATAATTGATAATATAAATACCAAAATAAATGTAATTTAAGACTTTTTATGAATTCCACTAATTTTCTAGGTTACTATGATATATTATTGTTGATTTAATTAACTTGGTTCGAACATTTAATTCTGTTTTTACTTTCACAAAAATCATATATCAAATAGTGTCAAAATTGACACAAAATAGTTTTTAAATCAAATATTATATTATTAATTGTTATTGTATTCCTAAAAATCTAAGGTTCGGCCAAATGACTTAGATAAGGATATATATATTACTAATAAAAAATTTGGGGTTCGTTTGGCATGTTATAGTAAGTTTATTAACCATATAGTGAAAGAAAACAAAAAGACATGGTAAAAGTTAAATTATTTAACTTAGAGTTAAATCTAATTGATAAGGTTAAAATAATATCCTAAACTTGTCTAAATTCTATTGGTTGATAGGGTTTCGACCCATCCCCACTTTATCTTCGAAATAAGACCCTTTGGAACCATTATAAACCGATTTTGACTTTAATATAAAATAATATGTTGAGATATTCCTAAGGTGCCCCTCTCCTCCCCTATAAAAGGACACCTCCTCCCCCTCCTCCTCACACCAATTTGAGCACTCAAGCTCGGCCAACCCCTGCCAATTTCTCCTCTCCACTTCACTAGCAACATCCTAGAGGTTCTGGTCTTCCTCAAAGACCAATTTTAGTGCCCTAAGAGGAGGTCTCAAAGAGGCACTTCAAAGAAGAGGTAATTACCGTTACCAATTCTTTCATCTTTATTTCTTCTTCCACTTCTTCTTCTTAGGTTGTTTCATTATTAAGTAATAACATCAGTATCACTCATATACTGATATGTTATTATAAGTATGAAACAACCATATTTCACCATCTATCCATCCTACGGAAAAAGAAATCACCGCGCTTGCGTACGTACGGAATACCGTCTCCACGCCGTGGTGTAATCTATTTTCCACCACCACCTTACATGGATGGGTATAATGGTGTAAAGAATAACTATACATAGTTATTACAACATCATATTGATTCTGATATATTGTATAATCCACTCCAATTCAATTCAATATTTATAGAAATGATATCATCGCTCGTGCGTACGTACGGAATACCGTCTCCACGACACGATGAGATTCATTCTCCATGTTAACCATTTAAGAATGATTATAATGTATATATAAGAAATAATAATGAAATATATGACATTATAAAGCTACTGGATTTATGTATATATATACATATGTATGTCATCTACTTACTTCCATTTCAAGACAATAAGGAAAGAAAAACAGCGTTCATGCGTACGTACGGACTACCGTCTCCATGAACGGTGTTTTTCATTTTATTTATCTATCTATTATATATATATATATACTGAATATATATGATATATAAATCATATTTTATATTCTGGAAATAATTAAATCATGATATAAGTAATAATGATGTCAAGAACAACAAGTCAAAACACCTACGATAAATGAAACGATTTTACCCAAAACGCTTCTTTAACATGGAATTTACAAAAGAACGGGTAATATAATGTCATAAGTGAACCATATATGATATCATAACAATGAATATGATTCTGTAATAAGTCAATGACATTATTTAAATCATTATACAGGAGGTTCGGACACATACGAAGCAAATTGGACCTAAGGTAAGGGAAATATCACAATCTCACTTTTATCCGAGATTGTATTTACTTTGGTAATTACTGGGGTGTATTTTATCATCCACATCCATGTTCCCTCAATATGTAATATTGTTTCCATCCACTTACAATAGTTTAAATCCAATTTTACTCTTCGGTGAGTTTTTAGTAAAGAATATGAAAGGAATCTTTTGTCGCTTTTTCATACGAGGTACTTTTTGACTTTTCCGAAAAAAGTACGAAGAATGTTTTTTTAACTTAAACGGCATGAACGGATTTTTACGGTTTTATAAAGCCTTATTTTCATGAAGCTTCCTCCAAAAGATTTCATGACTATTTTTAATAAAATCTCTTTCTTTTAAAATTGCATGATGTTTTGTGAAAAGAAATTGATTTTGAAGAAGAAAGGATATTTTCCTCAAGAATTCATTTCAAGTGTTTTATCAAAATTATTTTCCATCTAAGATAATAAAGGGTTCTGTTTCTATCCATATTTTTACATTTATTTGACTATGTTGTGATGGAATTATGTTTATTAATTCCTTTATCTTATATGAATGGTTTTATGATGTCATGTTGTTTTAAGAATCCCATTTTTATTACATGGGTTATGAAATGATGTATGATTTATGATTTTGTGGCACACATAAGAATGGTATCATTATGAGATGGGTGGGACCTATATCTCCCTCCAATGCATTGGGTAAAGATTTTATATCTCATGAGATAGACATGGCTGAAATGGTAGGTTATACCGGTTCAGTGAAACAGGACTGAAACGAGGGTTACTCGATTCAGAAAGGGACTTTGTCCACTAAGATAGTCTTGGCAATGAGTCTTGACTAACAAGAAATGATTTTCTATGATTATGTGTGTATTCCACAAAGTTTCATGTTTTAAGTTATGATTATTGGGATTACATTTCACTTCTATGATATATCCCGTGTTATGATATTATGAGCTCTTTTGCAGGTTAAGATTTCCAAAAGCTATGTATATGATGTGATTGATTTTTTTTTTCTTTTGTTTACCCTTACTGAGCATTTGAGCTCACCCTTTTATGTTTTCTTTTCCCCAGGATATAAAGAATGGTTTTAGGTAGAAAAAAAGGGATGACCTTTATGGGAGATATTGAAGAACATTCACCACGATTAGAAGATTACGTTCCGAGTTTCCAAAGACACTAAACTATTACGATCCTTTAGTGTGTGTTTTTGTTATGTACTAAGTATTCCGCAAATGTAATGTAATGTCCATGTACGACAGGCTTCGGGTCTCTACATTGAGCAAAGGACTAGAAACTTGGGTTGTGAGGTCTCCCAATTTATAGGTAATTGGACCTTCTCGGATCGTCTGGATATCAACATCGTTGTTCCACTCAGATTTTGGGTATTTCCATTGGAATATAATCCTTCAAAACACTGAGGTAGGTGGTCTAAATCGAACTACCAGAGTAGTGGATTCGATATGTGTATGTATGATTAATAATTTTCTAACATCCCATAGTAATTATTTTTCTAAATTTAGTAAACTATGAATATACAATTGACATGTTGATGTTTTATAGATATAGATGATTATATGATGATTTAATCGTAGGACTAAGAGGCCGCCCAAAAAGATAATTTATTTGGGGAAATTATTTTTGATTTGTGATATTCTATTTGAGATATTGAATTGGTTTTGTTTGAGAAAATTAATTGGGGAAATTAATAATGAGACAGTGATTTGAATATGTTGATATAATTAATGGTGGATTAATTATATGTCTTGATATTTGATTAATATATCTAATTTTAAGATTAATTATGACAAGTTGAGATTCAATTTGGATAATTAATTTTAGATAATTAATTATGGAATGAGATTTGTGTTGTTTGATTAATTAATTGATGAATTAATTAATGGTTTGTGTACTTAGTTAATTAAAGGGTTAACTAATGGATTTTCATATATTTAAATAATCATTTTATCTCTAATGGAGGGATGTTGTGATAGCCTAGTCCATCCCACAATCCTGATATTGTCCACTTTGGGCCTAGGCCACAAGGTTTTTCGTTCCATGAGCTGTGGCACTTTGGCATATTTCAGGAAAAGGCCTCCTGATGGGAGAGATATCCACACCACGTTATAAATGGGTGCTTTGTTCTCCTCATACTTCGATGTGGGATTGAAATAATCCACCCCCTAAAAGGGATCAGTTTCCTCACGGTCACATCAAATGGACACTTCTATGATTCCATTCATGACATCTCAGTCCAACCCACAATCATGATTTGGTCTGTTTTGGGCCTAGCCCACATGGGTTTTCTTAACCTTTTCTCTGGCCCTCGAGCATCTCCCAGGAAAAGTCCTCATGATGTGAGAGGTATCCACGCCACCATATATATGGGTTCTTTGTTCTCCTCCTCCTTTTATGTGGTATTTTCATAATCTAATAATTTAATTAAATGATGTTGAGATGGAGGATTTATTTAATTAAATTGAGATGAAAAGAATTCCTTTTTTTCTTAATTGTTGAGGAATTGGAGATTTTTTTAAATTAAATTCAGTTGAAAATAATTCAATTAAATAAAGTTAAATTGAGGTTTTATATAATTAAATTATTTCTGATATAATTTAATTAAATTCTTATTGGTAGGAGAATTTATTTAATTAAATTCAAGTGAAATAAATTTAATTAAATAATTTGAAATGTGGGTTTTCTTTAATTAAACTAAATCTGATAGAATTTTATTAAATGAGGGAGAGATGGATAAAAGATATTTCATTTAAATATATTATATTACAGAGAATTTAATTAAATGGGATTGAATGGGGGAATTAAATTAATTAAATTATGCTGAGATTTTTTAATTAAATGATGTTGAGATGGAGATTTTATTTAATTAAATTCAGATAAAGGGAATTTAATTAAATGATTTGTTAAATGGTGATTTGGGGTTTTATCTAATTAAATTCAAGGTTAATATGAATTCAATTATTTGATGAAAAATGGGGGTTTTAATTAATTTATTTGACTAGAGAGAAATTAATTATATAAATATATAATAGAGAATTTATTTAATTAAGTTCAATGGAGACAAATTTAATTAAATGGTTTGAAATTGTGGAGTTGGGTTTTATCAAATATGTGTGATATTAATGGGTAATAATAGTAAGATAATGGTTATTATTATTTTGTTTTTTTTGTTGTTGTTGTTGTTGTTATACTAATTCTTATAATACAATATTGAATTTAATTTATTTATAGAAAAAAGAGGGAGTGGCGCACAACATGGGTTAGGCATGACACCTACCCCTCTTTGCTCTCCCATGAGTGGTCCACCACTCATTTCTCCTATCTCCCTCTATGTGTGTCAGTTTCTCCTTGTCTCTTAAAATAAGTTGTTTATATGATCAAGTTAATTCTTTCTCTGGATGTTTCATTATTCAAAACGGTTATCTTGTCTCTCCTTTTCCTAGTCACTGTTAGATCGAAACCTGAATGACTGGGATTAATTTAGATTAGTCATTTCTTACTATTCTATGTGGTGTGGAGAATTTATCAATACTATGTGGTCATTATTTTGATAATTGTCACCAAAAGTGTGGTAGTTCGTCTCGATTGGATTCACCACTTTTATATTCGGGTAAGGTTCCACACCCCTAAAGTTAGGTTCTTATAGTGTATTTTGGGATATGGTTAATTAATTAGAGGTGTGTTTGTCCTCACCACACTAATTTTCGGATCCTGTTATCATTTTAGGGTGAGGTGACCAATTCTGTGTGCACGGACACTATTGTTGATGTTCTTGTATGTGAGAAGATGAGGATTAAGTTAGAAAGCATTATCTCTACCCATTCTATGGGGTAGGGTCCCCAACATTGCTCAATTAATATAATGAAATAGTTTTTAAATCATTAATGATGATGAATTTATTTTCAAATGCGTAATGGGTGGTTTTATTTGTATAAAATGATTATTTAGACTAAAAACTCACGTTTTGGTAATAAACCCCCCCCCAACGGACGTGGGCTACCTTCAAGAAAAAAACATAATGTTTATACTGATATTTTTGTTTAGATTGTGGTTATATGATTTTCTATTTCATCCCTTTATATTTTGACACACAAGGGATAAGTGGTAATTATGAGTATTGGGTGGGATAAGTATAGATAATTAGTCGTGGAATTAATTATGAGATTTTAATTGGATAATTTAAGATAATTATTGGTGGATTAATCACATGACTTGAGATTGAAAAATAGTTAATTAATTAAGTAATTAATTATGAGTTTTGATCAAGATAAGTTGAGATAATTAATTTGTGAATTAATTATGTTCTTTGATATTGGAATATTGATAATTAATGAATGGATTAATTTTGATATGGTGTTTTTGATAAATAGATATAATGAATCGGTGGAATAATTTTAATATGCTTCTTTGGATAAATTGAGATAATTAAAGTTGTATTAATTATACTCTTTTTTTTGTAATGTTTGGGATAATTTATTTTATAGAATTAATTATGGAATCATATTTGTGTTATTAGATTAATTAATTGATGAATTAGTTGATGTAATTGTGGACTTAGTTAATTCTGGGATTAATTAATGTTTTTTCATATGTTTAACTGTTTGTTGGATTAGTAAGAGAATAAATGTGGACAATTCTTGGGGAATTAATTATTAAGCTTGGATTAATTATTGTGTGAATTAATTATTTAATTATAATTATTTTCTAGACAAGGATCTTTTTTACCAGTGAAGAAGTTGGTACTTTGACAAGGAATTCATTCCCAATATTTATATATGTTTTTCTATGTAAGTTGTCTGACATAGTGATCTACACATAATGAGAATTATGGTGTTAGACATGGTGATCTACACAAAATGAGAATTGGGGTGTTTGAAATGGAATTCAAACACTAAATGGATAAAAATAATAGATTATGAAATGAATGAGAGATATAGATCAAACCAGATTTTAATGTTATTAAATAAAGAAAGGTTGGGAATGATTAGAATTCTGGCACGATCTGAAGTTAGTATTTTGGTAATGGAAATCATGGAATGCATGGAGATAATAAATGATTAAATAGGTAATAATTGGTAAAGTGTTGAAAGTTATTTATTATTGATAAATAATATAGTATGACTCATGTGTAGACTCTTATTCTAGCTATGAGCCGAAGCTGGTATCGTTTTACGGTGTCCCTTTGGAACATGGATGGGTTCTTGGTTATTTATTCAGTTCTTTTATTTCCTTGTATTATCTACACACTGTTTGTTATATTGCATTGTCTAGATTGATATACACAACTAGTGGTCTCATCCTACTAAAATTTATATCCCAAACCCTACTCGGTTTCCATTCTAATAGGGTACTTGATTAGACCTGCTTTTTTGATGAAATGTGGAACTTTTCTTGTATTGTTCTTTTTACATGGGAGTTATGAGAAAAGGATCGATCGGGTGCTCAGGATGATTTTGGAGGCCTCCATTAGGGATTTGAGTCCTTTCTTTATTTCTGTGTGGGAAAGTAAAGTATGTTGTTGTTTTTTACTAATTTCCAATATTGTTTTTTACTAATTTCCAATATGTATCACCATAGAAAGCATGAATTGTATAAACTGGCATTGATAATTTTTATTATTCAGTTGATTGTTTTTTTACATCTGTTTCCACTGTTGTCTGGGTTTATTATCTATTTCTGCTATGCACTCTAAATATTATGGTACAATATCCACATGAACTTTCAAAATACCCCTACTATTAGTCAGTAGCCTCTAGTGTATGGGGATACGTGCTTGAGGTCATGTGGCAACCGTTCTGGCTACCAATTCGAGGGTAAGTTGGGTCGGGACGTTACAAATTGGTATTAGAGGTTCAAGTTTGCTTTCTTTTTCCATTGAATTTTTGTTTTATATTGGTATAAAGGATACTAGTAATGTGTCGGTGCTCGATTAATAGTCGTTCCTGGGACTGATCACCCATTTTAAGAGAAATGGAAAAGTGAACAGGGATGGGAATTAATGTTTATGCTATTTGAGGTTATATTGAATATGATTTCACGTTGAGTGATTGAGGTATTTTCCACTACTTATTATTTTATAAAATTTTGAAATTATTCCTTGGCCTTATATGGCAAGTAAATTGCATTGTATTCATCATATTAGTCACTTAACAATTTGTATACCATGCATATCACATGGCATATAGTTTCATTAGTATGATGCATGATAATTTTTATTATGTGCCTTAGGTGGAATTTCATGTTTTTATTTTCTTTACAATGCCCCTTAAAGATATTGTTTTAGGGATAAAAATAACATGCTTGGGTGTTTATATGCCTTTTTTCCACTATTATTATCATTTTTGATGTAGTTCCATTCTTCTCTGTTATAGCATGTTGTTATGTTACTACTTAGGTTAACATGCTAGAGATGTTTTGAAGTGTCAATTGATTCATGAGTAGAAAATATATTGATTTCATTTATGATGAGATCCAATTTTAGTGGTAAGGTGTAAATGTGCCTTATAACTAGAAAAGGGTAACCTATATATTCAAACGACAAAAATAGTGGCTGCTAAAGTTAAAATGTTACATAGAGATTTGATGTGATAAATGGGATACAAATGTCAGCGGTAAAGTGTATAGGCGCCTTATCAATTTCTAGATGGCCACCCATGTGACTGATCCTTATATAACCATAGTGTGTTTTAAAATGGTTATAAATGTAAAAGTATTGAGTTTTGTGAAATAAACTGTTTTAGGGTTTCTTTTTGACGAACCTAGATGTTTTGAATAAATGGGACTCTCAGAGGATGCCTTCTTATTGAATGAAATTTAGATGCAAAATTTCCTATTTAAATTGAAATTACACTAAATATTAAATGTTTAAGAGGAGTTTTGTCTTAGATTTCTTATTTTGGTCGAGGAGCAATTTTTGGAAACCATGTTTCATTTTGGGGAATAGTACTTTTGAGTTTCTAAAAATCAATCAGATTTTTATAGGTTGAAATGTATTAATGAAATGGTTAAAAATGAAAAGGGATTTTCTCAGCCTAGTGAGTTCTGGTTTTCATGACTAAGAGATAGGATTGGAGCGTATTCTTCTTAAGGCACTAGACCATAGTAGGAGTGACCCTTAGAACTTAAAAATCCATGTTTTCGCCGTGAACTTTTGACGTTGGTATCGTTTGAGTGTTGTTGTCCCTAGAGGGAATTTTGAGTTTTAAAGGACAAAAACCTTTTTTGAGGGGTCATTGATGTATCTTGACTACTGATATTGGAATAAGAATTTGGGAATTCTTGCTTCAGTAGGTTATACATGCCTCGGGCATGGTCAGTCGTTAAAGACGTCCTTGGGTTAAATCTGGAGTAGAGTGTTTGGGGGGTTATGGTAAGTTCATCCCACTACTTGGGAGGACTTTTTGGACTTAGGTATTCTTTACCTTGGTGGGTGGGCTGGTGTTGTGGTGGCTACCAATGGCTTCTTGGGGATAAAAAGTTTTTAAGGTGGGTATAATGTAAAGTCCCATGTTTTCCAAATAGGTTTAAACAAGGATTTTTTTATGTTTTTCTTTATTGCTCTGGTTGGTTTAAAACCATGCTTCCGAATTAAGTTTTGCGAGTTTGGTTCGTTTTATGTGTATATATCAGGATTGAGTAAAGGCTTCAGGAGTTTCTCAGGTGCCTCAATGGGGTTCAGAAGAACCGGACCTGGAAACTTAGTTTTAAAAAGGCCAAGAAGATTAATTCGTACAGGCTATGTAGGGTTAGTCAAACCATGTAAGTCAGCCATGCAAGATATTCCTAGTATCCGTTAGCGAGCACATATTCTTCACACGGTTTGTCATACCGTGCAAATTAAACCATGCGACATAACCAGTTTTTTATTTCATGTTAAATTATTTTAATTAATTCATGGTGAAAGAAATTAAATTAAATGAGATGTTGGGGATTTCATTTAATTAAAATAATTTTTAGATAATTTAATTAAATGACATTTATATGGAGAAGTTATTTAATTAAATTAATATGAAATTAATTAATTTTATTAAAAATTATGACTAAGTAGAGGATTTATTTAATTAAATTTAGTTGAAAATAATTTCATTAAATAAATTGAAATAGGGGGTTTAATTTAATTAAATTAAAGATTATATAATTTAATTAAATGATGATGAATTTGAGAATTTATTTATTAAATTAAATTGAAAATAATTTAATTAAATAAAGTGAAATGGGGTTTTTATTTAATTAAATTAAAGCTGATAGAATTATATTTAATGAGGGAGAGATGGAGAATGATGATTTCATTTAATTAAATTGTATGGGAGAGAATTTAATTAAATGGATTTGAAATGGATAATTAATTTAGTTAAATTAGGTTGAGAGTCTTTAATTTAATGATGTTGAGATGTATATTTTATATAAATAAATTTAGTTGAAGGGAGTTTAATTAAATAAGGTGATAAATGCGGAGTTATGGTTTAATCAAATTAAATTCATGGTTAAGATGAATTTATTTATTTGATGAAAAATGGGGGTTATATTTAATTAAATTCAGTTGAGAGAATTTAATTAAATAATGTTTTATAAGAGGATTTATTTAATTAAATTCATTGGAGAAGAATTTAATTAAATAATGTGTAATTGGTGAGTTGGGTTTTATAAAAAAATTGATATTAATGGGTAATAATAATAAGATTATGGTTATTATTATTATTATTATAAAATTATAAATTTAATTTATTTACAGAGAAAACAATAGGGAGAGGTGCACAACATCGGTGAGGCATGACCCCTCCCCCTCTCGGCTCTCCCATGGGTGGCGCACTATCCATTTCTCCTAACTCCCTCTCTGTGTGTCGGTTTATCCTATTCTCTTAACAGAATTTATCTATCTCATTGAGGTAAGTCTTCTCTGCATGTTTCTTTCTTCACACAGTCTATCTTGGCTCTCCTTCACCTAGTCTCCATTGGGCTGAAACCCAAATGTTCGAGATTAATTTGGTTTCTTCCTTTCTTCCAATTCTAGGTGGTGAAGAGGATGTCTCGGGACTCATTGGTCCAAATTTCAATAATCATCATCGAAGGCGTTGTATCACCCCATGCTCCCATGGTACGTTTCCCTTTGAATAATTCAATAGCTTTCATTGTACGCAACTTCGAGATTCTAATACACCGCAACCAATCAAACTAGCTGTTACGAATAGTAATACCCACATTTTTTAATTTTATAAATTTTATTTTTTAAAAATGGAATTCATTTTTAATTATAAATATTGGAAGTAGCTTAGGATGATTTTTTGGTATTTTTATGAAAACATTCAATTTTTGATTAATAGTGAAAAACATTGCGTTATAGTTTAAAACTGAATTTTTATTTAAATAATTAATTATTTTACTTAAATTTATTTTAGGTAAAAATAGATACATAATAACTATATATGTACAATTTAATTCATTGGAGTAATATTTTAATAATATTAGATATATAAAATTTTATTAAACTTTTCAGCGTCCTTTACCCTCCTCCTAGGAGAATTTGAAAATTCGCATAAAACATAATTTTACTACTTTTGTGAGTAGAATTTCAAAAATCTGAGAGACACGGTTGATATCCTTAAGAAAACTTTGGTTCAATAAGATGAAAATATTTTTTGGAGAACTGTAACTTTTTACATTTATTTACCATGGTTAAAAGTAAATAAGGTAATTAAGGGTAAAAATGATATTATTAGTATCCTAACACATGTCTTAATTCTATTGGATAAGTGTAATTAGACATAAAACAACCTTAGGAATAAAATATGATCCTTTAGGTCCACTTGGATTAGATTAGGACTTTTATTATTATTTTATTTAAAAAAGAGTTAAAAGAGTTAAAATCAATGTTTAATAACTAAACCAATTTTAATATAGGGTAATACATAAGATAAATTCAACTATAAATATTAATTATAAATATAAATATATTTCATACATAATTATATTTTATTTTTAATTTTTATATATTAAATAATTTAATTTATATATGACACAATGATGACGAAGTCATTTCTTTAATAATAAAATATTAAAATAATTGATATTACAAACATCCAAATTAATGTAATTTGAGACTTTTGATGAATTCCAAAAATTTATATGTTAATATCACATGTTAGGATTGAACATATTAATTTAGTTCGAAGTAATAAATTTTTTAGGACTTTCACAAAAATCATTTATTAAATAATATAAAAATTGACATAAAATAGTTTTTAAAACAAATATTATATTATTAACTGATACAGTATTCCTTAAAATCTAAGGATCAGCCAAATGACTTAGATATGGTTATATATGTTAATAATGAATCACTTGGTATTCTATTGGATTTTTATAGTATGTTTATTAAACATGTAATATAAAAATACCAAGAGGCATGGTAAATGTCAAACTATTTAACTAATAGTTAAATCTAAAAGATAAGGTTAAAATGGTAACCTAAAATTGTATAAAACATATTTTTTGAGGTTATTGTGACCCATCCCCCCATTATCTTTTAAATAAATCAATAATGATCCATTATAAACCTAAAATTATTTTATTATAAAATAATATTTCAATCATTCCCTAAGGTGCCCCTCACCACTCTTATAAAAGGGATCTTCCCCTTCTCTCAAATTTTCACCTCCAATGCCATTTGGATAGGCCCACCCCTGCACATATATATTCCAAACTATCCTCCCTTCATCCTAGAGGCCTTAGTTTTATCATAAATCCAACTTAAGGATCCATTGTGATCAAATCAAAAGGAAGAACCCGAAGAAGAGGTAAATATCTCACCACCTCTTTCTAGTTATTTTCTTCTTCTACATCAAATTTCATTATTATTTCCATTATAAAATAATTAATCCACTATATTCTATATACTATGATGTTATTATAAAAATGGTACAACCATATTAATTATGTTATCCATCCAATGAATAACATGTCACCATACGTGCGTGCGTACGGCTTACCGTCTCCACGTCGTGGTGTAGTTGTTATTAAATAAATTATTATTTGGATGTGTATAATAATGAGGTATAATTGATATAAATAATAGATATACCAAGTTAATGATTATTTATATATGATATTCCATCCATTTACTTATGATTTTAATTACATAATAATGATATTGTTGCTCGTGTGTACGTACGGATAACCGTCTCCACGAACGCGATGAGATTCATTCCCCATTATAATCATTCAAGAATAATTTTCATGTGCTGATTAAAAATAATATTTAAAAAACATAATATCATTATGGATATAGATCAAATACATATTATCTATAATAATCATGGCTTACATAACTAAGCATATAAAGGAAAACAAATTAGTTAACACCCAAAACGATGATACTACAAAAATATCATTAACAAATCAATATTGGAAGATCATATATTATATAATATTAATGTATATGGTTCATGTATAATTTAATAACAATTATTTCACCATTATACATGAGTTTAACCTACCCTCGACCAAGGAAAAGTACATGGTAAGGGTTAATTTTACAATCTCTTTATTATCCGAGGTTGTTTTTACGTACGTATCTACTTGGACTTCTTTATCATCCACATCCATGTTTCTTAAAAATGTATTCCAAAACAATTTTACTATTTAATATACTTTGGGTTAAATTCATTTATAACCTTGTTTTAATTTTTATAAAAAGTGTTTAAAGGAATCTTTCAGTCTTTTTCCAAACAAGGTACCTTATGACCATTTCAACAAAATTAAGGTAAGAATGTTTTTCTTAACTTATACGGCTGGTGCAGAAATTTTCCATCTTTATAACATTATCTAAGCTTCCCTTACAATATATTAAGAATATTTTCAAAATAAATGTTTTCTTTTATAATTATATGACTTTTAAATGATTTCAAAATAGAAAGAGATATTTCTTAAAGAAAGGTTTTGATTTCATCTGTGTCAACATCCTTTGATGGATTTTAAGTTTATTTGAAGATGATTTTTTATGACACAAAACCTCCATATTATATTGATGGTTTTGTCATATTTTTTACTATGGATTTTTTATTTTTATACCATTCATGGTTTATGGATAATGTATTGACATTTTGTTTTCTAGTTTTAATATGAATGTGTATGTTATGTTTAAACCTTTTCATATGAGGAATGCATTGGACTTAATAAGTGATGGGTGGAGCCTTCTATATCTCTTCAATGCACCGGTAGGTCTCATGAGACAAACTAGTGTCTTGGAATAAGGCCTTGACTAAATCGTATTTGTAGTCTTGGCACAAGGCCTTTACTATGTGGTTATAAAGTCTAGCATTATGCATTCCATCATTATGAAATTGACTATTAATATTGCATGTGATTATTCGACTAGTAGAATATCCATGTCAGTAAGTAAATGGAATTATTTTAACTTATATTTCTCATATTATAATTAATTTTATGTTTAAAAAGGCTTTTGTTTTGGTCTTATATAGGGACATAAATTATTATGCTTATTTATGAATGTTTCGGCTATATTGTTATCCTTACTGAGCATCTAAGTTCACATTTTTCTATGTTTTATTTTTCCTGAGATGTGAAAAGTATATTATGACTAACCTCTAAGGATAGTCTAAGTGATATTATTGTGGCCTATGGAGACTATGTTCTTGTATTTTTTCATTTTATAATGTAATGTAAAACTTATCAATGTATCTAGTATTTCCAAGGCTACTAAACCAATCTGTCTTTCAAGACATGTTTTCTTGTATCATGCTAATGTTAAGTAATAATGCACTAACTCTAGGTAACTAGGGTTAGGGCATTACATTTGCTATCAGAGGAAGTTTATTACAAACCTTGGAAGCTAGATTTAGAAAAAAATCTGATTATAGAACATTACCCTAAGATAGACTTTAAAGATTAGTATAGAATAACTTCCTAGAATTTTGGTAATGTAGATATTTTGTGTATTTTCAGAGAAATACATCCCTATCTAGAAGCAAGCAGGTAGAGGTGACTCTAGCACAGATATACCTAGGAGTGAAAACTCCGACAAGGAGTTTCGGACTTGACCTAGGGTATCCCGGTACACAACAACTGGCCTTGCTGCACCCTTGGTTACGACACTCTTGGGTGGGTATGCTTCGGATAATCCACATTTTCTTTACAAAACATTATAGAGGATTTATAAGTATATACCTCCTCAAAGAAAATATTTTTTATGATTATGGATCATATCTTTAAACTGTTCAATTTATGTTAAGTATGTTATAAGTTTGGAATTATGTATTGCAATTCATAAACTAATCAGGTGTATACCATTATTTATAAATGAATCCTAGTGGAAGGAATGGATACTATATCAATTCACATAATCCATGTCAGGATTTCCCTCATAATCAAGATAATTATAGTGGATCTGGTGATACCATTGGTGTTGATAAGCTTATCACCATACTAGGACAACTCACTGAAGTTATGAATAACAACCTTACCCATATGGATCACTCTAATCAACAACGTGGATGATCAATGTTAGACCTCTTCATGAGGAAACAACCACCAACATTAAAAGGGAGTAAAAATTCATTAGTAGCTGAGGAATGGATAAATTCCTTAGAAAAAATATTTCATGCTTTGAGGAGTAGTGAAAGGGAAACAAATTTCATGGCAGTTTATCGCCTCTCGGGAGATGCGGATCAATGGTGGTCATTGATTCAAAACAAACAAGAAAAATTACTAAGTATAAAATATATATTGGAGGGTGTTTAAAGAGATTTTCTTATAAAAATAAATTCCTCATGACCATCGAGCAGATATGGAAAAACAATTTTTGAGTCTGAGGAAAAAAAAGGATGAGAATGTCGCAAAATATGAGGCTAACTTTACAAGGTTAAAAAGGCATGCAGAAGATTATAGACATAACATAAGGAGTAAGATTGATCGATTATTTGATGGGTTAAAACCATTTCTTCATCGATCATTTGTCTCACAATCCTTTTCATCATACGAAGATATTGTCTCATGTGCTATCAAGACAGAAAAAAATTATTTAATTCTTATGACTTTAATGAAAAGAAGGAGAAGAAGAGATCTGTTGAACACTCTGAAAATGGAAATAAGGGGAAGAAGGGAAAAGATGAATATCCATCCTGAAGTAAATGTGGTAAGAAACACCATGGTACTTTTCTGAAGTAAATGGGAGTTTGTTACAACTATGGTGAAAAAGGCCACCAAACTCATGATTGTAAGGGGAAAAAAGAGGATGTTAATGTTGAATGCGACAATTGTAGAGAAAGGGGGCATTATGTAAATGAATGTCCTAAGCTCCAGGGGAACTTACCTCAGAAAATTACAATGGATCAAGGCCAAGATTTTCTTATCAATATTGCTGGGGTTGGAGCACCGAAAGACATGGTGGCAGGTAATTTAATGGTTTCCTCAAGATTAGAAAATTCTTTATTTGATTTTGGATCATCACATTGTTTCATATCTTCCCAGTTTTCAATGAAAATTAGATATTTTAAATTTGACTTAACAAGGGATTTTTCATCCAAAACTCCTAAGGGAAGTATCAATGGAACAATGTTTTGTGAATTATTACCCATTAAAAAATATAATTGTTCTTTATCTACTGGTCTAATTATCATACCCATGATTGAATTTGATATAATCCTCAGAATGGATTGTATTTCGAACCATGATGTGAAAATTTATTGTAAGAAGAGGGAGGTTACAATTTTCAGTGATGATAAGGAGTACCTTATCTTTAGAGCAGAAACATCACCACCTAATTCTTATCTAGATCTAGAATAAGAGAAAAAGAATGAAATAACTGTGGATGAGTAAAAGAATGTTTTAATAGAGTACATACCTATTTTTCAAGAATATGTTGATGTGTTTCTAGAGGATTTACCCATACATCCTCCAGAATGAGAAATTGATTTTTCCATTGATTTAATCCCTGGTTAAAGGCCATTATCGAATACCCATTTATAATGTCCACTATGGATTAGTGTAACTAAAGAAACAAATAGTGGAATTGAGTAATAAGGGATTTATTCTCCCTAGTTTTTCACCATGGGGAGCCCCAGTCCTTTTTGTTAATTAGAACGATGGATCTTTGAGGTTGTGCATTGACTACAGGGAGATCAATTCTATAACAATAAAGAAGAAGTATCCCCTAACTCGCATTAATGATTTATTCTAACAACTTCACGAAGCTCAATATTTTTCAAATATTGACCATCGATCTGGATATCATTAGTTCTGTGTGAAGAAGTAAGACATTCTGAATACAGCATTTCAAACTAGGTACGGGAGTTACGACTTTACAGTAATGCCTTTTTGGCTAACTAATGCACCCTTTGTTTTAATGGATCTAATGAAAATATATTTCAAAGAATATCTTGATGACTTTATAGTGGTATTTATTGATGAAATTCTAGTATACTCCAAAAGAAATGAAGATCATGAAAATCACTTGCGCACCATTCTAAAAACCCTCAGAAGAAATGAATTATACAAGAAGTTTAGAAAGTGTGAATTCTTGCTTCAAGAGATTTAATTTCTTGGCCTTATTGTCTCTAAGGATGAAATATTGGTTGATCCTTCGAAGACCAAGGTAATCCAAGAATGGCCAGCACCGACGATCATAACTGAGGTACACAATTTTTTTGGTTTAGCAGGTTATTATCGGAGTTTTTTCCATAATTTTTCTCAATTGGCTAACCCATTAACCAATATCACACATAAAGGGGTTAAATTTGTTTGGAAAAAATAGTGTTAATAATGTTTTGAAGAACTGAACAGAATAGTAGGAAATTATCCTATCTTGACTCTACTATCAGGGAATGATGGGTTTTTTATTTATAGTGATGATTCAAATAAAGGACTTTGTTGTGTCCTTCTGTAGAATGATAGAGTTATTACTTATGAATCACAACAGATACAAATTCATGAGAAAAACTATCCTACTCATGATCTTGAGTTAGCAGAAGTAATCTTTGCACTGAAAATATGGAGACACTGTCTCTATGGTGAAAAATGTGAGATTTATACTGATCACAAGAGTTTGAAGTATATTTTATCACAAAAAGAACTCAACATGATGAAAAGGCGATGGCTAGAACTACTCAAGGATTATGATTTCACAATACACTACCACCCGAGGTAGGAAAATAAGGTAGCAGATGCTTTGTGTAGAAACAATCATGGATTTTAGAACAAGATGAGAGTTGAAAGGGATACTATTTTCATGGATCTAGTGAAAATGGATATGGGAATAATCATGGAAGGTGAAAAATCAATAATTTTTCAAATGGTTTCCAAACTATCTTTATAAGAAATGATAAAATGTTCTCAGGCTGATGATGAGGAGTTTCAAAGGATGATTAATTCTATGAATTATGGGAGATTGAGTGAATTCATATATGAAGATGAGATTTTGAAATTTGGGAAGAGACTTTGTATTCCCGATATACCGGATCTAAATAGGGAATTTTTAGATGATAATCATAGCTCCAATTTCTATATACACCCTATTATCACCAAGATGTATGGTTATTTGAAAGAAAAGTTTTTTTTGGGACAACATGAAGAGGGATATTGCTGATTTTATTTCAAGATTTATGGTTTATCAAAAAGATAAAGCAAGAAGGAATTGGCCTAGAAGAGTAATGAAACCTCTTCCCATACCAATGTTGAAATGGGAAAATATTATGATGGACATTGTCATGGGGCTACCAAAGACTCCTAGAAGTAATGACATAGTATGGATCATTACTGATCGTCTTACCAAGTCATCACATTTTCTTGATATAAGAGAAGATTTACAACTTGAAAATCTAGAAAGACTATATATTAATGAAGTTGTGAGAATTCATGGAGTTCCCTTGTCAATTGTTTCTGATCGTGATCCCCATTTTACATCAAATTCTAGAAAAGTATTCAGAAGCCCCTGGATACTGATCTTTGTTTGAGCACTGCCTACCACCATCAAACTGACGGACAATCAGAACGGACTATTAAAACCTTAGAAGACATGTTGAGATCTTGATCACTTGACTTTCAAGGTATGTGGGATCAAAATTTATCTCTGGTATTATTTTCCTATAACAATAGCTTCCCTTCAAGTATTTAGATGGCACCACATAAAGCATTATATGGAAAGATATGTCACACAGCAACATGTTGAGATGATGTTGGTGAGAGAAAACATGTAGGCCCAGAACTTGTTAAGGAAACAATGGAAAAGGTAAAGGTTATCCAAACCCATATCAAGGCATTCCAAAGTAGGCAAAAGAGCTATTTCGATAACCAAATGAAGGATTTGGAATTTCAGGTAGGAGATCAGGTTTCATGAAGGTATCTCCATTGAAGGGTGTTATACATTTCAGTAAGAAGGGTAAATTGAGTCCCAGGTACGTCAGACCTTTCGAAATTCTTGAACGAATTGGATTTGTAGCTTATCGTTCAGTAATGCCTCCAAGTCTCTCCAAAGTTCATGAAGTTTTCCACGTATCACTGTTGAGAAAATACATGTCTGACCCAACGCATGTACTCACTTATGAGGAAATTGAACTGGAACCTGATCTATCTTATTGTGAAGATCCTTTCAAAATTCATAATATAAGAGAACAAGTGTTGAGAAACAAGATGACTCATCTGGAAAAAGTTCTATGGGGAAACCACAAGATGGAAGAGGCAATGTGGGAACTAGAGGAACATATGATGAAGAACCACCTGAATCTTTTTTTTTTGCGGTAGTATTATAGAAATTTTGAGGAATAAAGTATTTGAAGGAGGGATGAATGTAACACCCCATGCTTCCTCAGTATGTTTCCCTTTTAATAATGCAATAGCTTGGATTGTACACTACTTCGAGATTCTTACACACCGCGACCAATCAAACTAGCTGTTATGAATAGTAATACCCACTTTTTGAAATTTTATAAATTTTATTTAATTAAATGGAGTTCATTTTTGAATTTGTAATATTGAAATTATCTTAGGGTAAATTTTTGGTATTTTTCTAAAAACATTAAATTTTGGATGAATAGTGAAAAACGTTGAATTATTGTTTAAAACCGACTTTTTATTTTAATAATTAAATATTTTATCTAAATTAATCTTAGGTAAAAATAGATATAGAATACCTATATATGTTCAATGTAATTCATTGGAGTCATTTTGTAATAATATATATATATATATATATATAATTTTATTGAACGTTTCACCGTCTTTTACCCACCTCCTAGGAGAATTTTAAAATTCGCATAAAACATAATTTTACCGCTTGTGTGAGTAGAATTTCAAAAATTTGAGAGACATGGTTGATATCGGTAACAAATATTTGGTTCAAGAAGAATAAAATAATTTTTGGTGAATAGTAACTTTTTACATTTATTTACCACGGTTAAAAGTAAATAGGGTAATTAAGGTTAAAAATAATATTATTCTTACCATAACATGTATCCTAATTCTATTGGATAAGTGTAATTTTACCAAAAATATCCTTTGGAATAAAATATTATCCTTTCGGTAGACTTGGATTAGATTAGGACATTTATTATTAATTTATTTAAAGAAGAGTAAAAAGAGTTAAAATCAATGTTTAATAACAAAACCATTTTTAATATAGGGTTATACATCAGATAAATAAGACTATAAATACTAATTATAAATATAAAAATATTTCCTACATAATTATATTTTATTTATAATTTTTAGACATTAAATAATTTAATTTATTTTTGACACAGTGATGATGCAGTAATTACCTTAATAATGAAATATTAAAATAATTGATATTATAAATATCCAAATAAATGTAATTTGAGACTTTTTATGAATTCCACTAACTTCCTAGGTTAATTTGACATGTTAGTATTGAATATATGAATTTATTTCGAAGTAATAAATTTTTTAGGACTTTAAAAAAAATCATTTATTAAATTTATCCAAAATTAACATAAAAGTGTTTTTAAAACAAATATTGTATTATTAATTGATATAGTATTCTAAAAAATATAAGGTCTGGGAAAGTGACTTAGATAATTGTATATATATTAATAATGAACCACTTTGGATTGTGTTGTCTTATTAAAGTACGTTTATTAACCATATCATATAAAAATACATAGAGGCATGGTAAATGCCAAACTATTTAACGAAGAGTTAAATCTTAAACATAAGGTTAAAATGGTAACCTAAACTTGTATAAAGCCTGTTGGTTGAAATTATTTTGACTCATCCCCACCTTATCTTTTAAATAAACAAATTTTGATCCATTATAAACTGAAAATGATTTAATTATAAAATAATATTTTAATCTTTCACTAAGGTTCCCCTCACTCCTCTTTTAAAAGGGCACTTTTCATTCTCTCAAATTCACAACTCCGATGCCTTTTTTCTCGGCTAACACCTGCCCAAATATCCTACCAACTCCCATCCCTTCATCCTATAAGTCCTTATTTTAATCATAAATCCAACCTAAGGATCCCTTTTGATCAAATCAAAAGGAAGAACCTGAAGAATAGGTAAATATCTCACAACCACTTTCAAGTTATTTTCTTCTTCCACTTCCTCTTTATTTGTTGTTTACATTATAAAATAATAACTCCAATATCTTCTATATATTGTGATTTTATTATAAAAATGGTACAACCTTATTTATTATGTAATACATCCTTTGAATAACATGTCACCATATGTGTGTATGTACGGATTACCGTCTCCATGTCATGGTGTAGTTGTTGTTCAATACATTTTTATTTGTATGGGTATAATAATGATGTATAATTGAAGTAAATAATAGATATAACATGTTAATTATTCTGTATATATGATATACCATCCATTTACTTACAATTTAAATTACAAAATAATGATATTGTCGCTCGTGCGTACCTACGGATTACCGTCTCTACAAACAAGATGAGATTCATTATCCATCGTAATCATTCAAGAATAATTTTCATTTGAGGATTAGAAATAATATTTAAATAACTTAATAACATTCCGGATTACATCATATCCATAACAATCATGGCTTATGTAACTAAGCATATAAAGTAAAACGAATTAGTTAACATCTAAAACGATGATACTACTAAAATACCATTAACAAATCAATATTGGAATATCATATATGATATCATATTATTGTATATGGTTCTTTTATAATTTAATAACAATTATTTTTCCATTATATAGGATTTTAACCAACCCTCGAATAAGGAAATGTACAAGGTAAGGGTTAATTTAACAATCTCTTTATTTTCTGAGGTTGTTTTTATGTAAGTATCTATTGGGACTTCTTTATCATCCACATCCATGTTTCTTAAAAATGTATTCCAAAAAGTTTTACTATTTACTAGACTATGGGTTAATTTCATTTATATTCTTGGTTGACTTTTTATAAAATTTATTTAAAGGAATATTTCCGTCATTTTCCAAACAAGTTACCTTATGAACTTTTCGAAAAAATTAAGGTAAGAATGTTTTTTTAACTTATACGGAAGGTGCGGCTATCTTTCACTATTATAACATCGTCGAAGCTTCCATTACAAACTTATAAAAATATTTTTAAAATAAATATTTTCTTTTATAATTATATTACTTTTAAATTATTACAAAATACAAAGAGATATTTCTCTAAAAAATGTATGGATTTCATCTATGTCAACAACTTTTGATGGATTTTATGTTTATTTGAAGTTGATTTATTAGGATACATAACTTCTATATTATATTGAAGGTTTTCTGATATGTTTGACTATAGATGTGTCATTTTTATACCATTCATGTTTTATGGATAAAGTATTGACATTTAGTATGTTAGTTTTAATAAGAATGTTTATGTTATGTTTAAACATTTTCATATGAGGAATGAATTTGACTAAGTAAGTGATGGGTGGAGCCCACTATAGATCCTTGATGCATTAGTAGGTCTAATGAGACAAACTAGTGTCTTGTCACAAGGCCGTGACAAAATCTTATTTTTAGTCTTTCCACAAGCCTTGACTATGTGGATATGAAGTCTGGAATTATGCATTCATCATTATTAAATTGGCTATTGATATTTCATGTGATTATTCGACTAGTAGAATATCCGTGTGAGTAAGTAAATGGAATTATTTTTATTTTTATTTTCCATATTATGATGAAGTTTATTGTTAAAAAGGATTTTGTTTTAGTCTTATACATTTCCTTAATTTTTTGTGCTTATTTATGAAAGTTTCTTCTATATTGTTATCCTTACTGAGAATCTGAGCTCACCCCTTTCTATGTTATATTTTTCCCTGGATTCAATGAATTATATTATGATAGATCTGCAGGGATAGTCTACGGGATATGAGTTTGGCATATGGAGACTAGTTTGTTTTAGTTTTTTATTTTATAATGTGATGTAAAACTTATGAATGTATCTAGTATTTACAAGGATACTAAACTAATATGTCTTTTGGGACATGTTTTATTTTATCATGCCAATGTTATGTAATAATGCACTGAATCTGGGTAACTAGGGTCAGGGAATTACAGACATGGTGGTTTGGCTTGATTTGTTTCACCATTATCATATATAGTTAAGGCTTCGCACCCCTTGAATTAGGTTCTTATCATGTATTTTGGGATGTGGTTAATTAATTATAGGTTTTTTGGTCCTCTCTATACTAATTGTGGGTTTTAGTTGTCATTTTATGGTAATGGGACTTATTTGAGTGTGTGCTCAATATTTTTGTGGTGTGTGTACATGAGAAGATAAAGGTTTAAGTTAGAAATCATTGTCTCTTACAATTCCTTGAGGTAGGGTCCTCAACATTGCTCAATTAATAAAACATAATAGTTGTTAAATAAATAATGATGTTGAATTTAATTGAAAATTATGAATGAATGGTTTTATTTGTATAAAATGATTTTTTAGATTACAAAATCATGCTTTTTTAATAAAATTCCTCCAACAGAGATGCACTGCTTTCAAGAAAAAACATAATATTTAGACTGATATGTTCATTTACCTTGTTATTATGTGATTTTCTATATCTTCCATTTACATGATGATATGATTGGGTTATATGGTAATTATGATTATTGGGTGAGATAATTAGAGGTAATTAATCAGGGAAATATTTATAATATTTTAATTGGATAAGTTAAGATAATTAATTGTGTATTAATCCCTTTCTTTAAGATTTAAATATTGGTAATTAATCAGGGGAAGCATTTTAAGTTTTGAGTAGGATAACTTGAGATAATTAATTTGTGAATTAATTATGTTATTTGAGTCTGGGATATAGATAATTAATTAGGGGATTAATAATAAGATATTGAATTGTCTAATTGAGATAATTAATGGGGGGGATTAATTGTGATATGTTGCTTTGGATAAATAGAAAATATTAAACGATCTATTAATTGTGATATGTTTATTTAGATAAATTGATATATTTACATTGTATCAATAATTTGATTTTCTATTAATGTTTGGGATAATTATTTGTGGAGAATTAACTATGGAATAAGATTTGTGTTAATAGATTAATTAATTGATAATGGAATTGTGGACTTAGTTAATTGTGATGGTAACTAATTGTTTTTTATATTTTTCACTAATAGTTGGATTAGTAAGGGAATGAATTTGGAAAATTCTTGTGGAATTATTTATTGGTATTTTATTAATTACTGTGTGAATTTTTTAATTAATGAGAATTAGGTGGTAGAAATGGCATTCTAGAACAATGTACATGTTTGGACTCAAACATAAAGTTCCTACCCAATAGTTATATATGAACTTATATATAGGGTGTTAGACATGGTGATCTACACCATATTTGAATTGAGGTGTTAGACATGGAAATCTACATAAAATGAGAATTGGTGTGTTTGACATGGCATTCAAACACCCAATTAATTAAAATAATGAATTATAAAATGAAAGAGAGATATGGATCAATCCCAAGTTAAATGTGATTAAATAAATAAAGGTAAAAAATTATTAGAATTACAGCACGAGTTGAAGTTAGTATTGAGGTAAGGAAAATCATGGTAACCTTGGAGATAATAAATGATTAAATAGAGAATAATTGGTAAAGTGTTTAAAGTTATTTATGCTTGAAAAATATGATGGTATGATTCTTGTGCAAACTCTTTTTCCAGCTATGAGCAGAAGCAGGTATTTCCATCAGATGTCCCTTTGGAATCTAGAGGGGTTTTCAGTTATTTATTCAATTCTGTTATTTCCTTATAATATCTCCACTCCATTTTTTGTATTGAATTGTCTAGATTGAGTTAGTTAATTGGTGGTCTCTACCTACTGAGATTTATATATCACACCCCACTCAAGTTGCCATTTCACTGTGGTACCTGAGTAGACCTTCTTGTTTGCAGGACTATAGACATTTTCTTATGGTTGTTCCTTGTACATGGGAGTTAGGAGAAATGGATCGAGTTGGAGATCATGATTCTTGTGGAGGTCTCCCTTATATCTTTGAGTATTTTCTTTATTTCTATATTGTAATGTAAAGCATGATGTTGTTTTACTGCTTTCTAATATGTATCACTATTACATATATGAATTGTATAAACTACCATTGGCCATTTTCATTATTTAGTTGTTTATTTTTTTACATATTATTTCTGTATTTTATGATTTTATTATCTATTTCTACTGTGAACTATGAATATAAGGGTATAATCTCCCCACTTACTATCAATAGACCCTCACTGCTAGTCGGAATCCCTTGGAATATGTGGAGACACACTTGAGTTCATGTGTTGATCAGTCAAGCTACTTGTTCGAGGGAAAGCTGTTTTGGGACATTATAGATGTGGTTAATTATTTATGAATTAATAAATGATTTAAATAATTGATAAAGTGGGTGTTATACATGGAATTATAGGAAAATTGATATTTTGGGGTATTTGACATGGAGTTATTCCCCAACAGTTGATACAAGTGCTAGTGATCTAATGTGGTGGACAAGGTGATCTATACTGATTAAGAGAGAGGGGTGTGAGAGATAGATATCTACATCGATTGAGAATTTGGTTGTTATATATGGTGTTCTACATCAAACTAATGATAATGATGAATTGTGAGTTGAACTAGAGACATGAATCAAATATGAATCTAATGTGACTATTAAAGAAGAAGTGACAATGTGATAATTTTTTGATTATGCATTGGGAGTCGTTGTGTATTTGTTTTCAGTTGCATTGTAGACACTTGACACATGCATTATCATAGCATGATTTCCCTTTATTTTGAGTATTTTTTCTATTTTGACTATCATGTGACATTGTTATTGTTTTTATTATTTATATGTGTCTGCAGTTGTTTATTATTGTTTGCTTCGGCATGTGTTTTACTCTGAAAAAAGTGGGTATAGTCTCTCCATGACTGATTTACCAGACCCTCACAGTTAGTCGACACCCTCTACTGTACGGGGAGGCATGCTTGAGGGCATGTGAATGACTAGATTGGGGCACTGTTGTGTGGAACCTGGGTCGGGATGTTAAACTACATCTTGGTAGTCACCCCTAAATGCAAGATATATTGCTTATCTGGTGTTATAAAACATAGTCTTTGGAAATACCTAGTTATCCATGGCTTTGATATCTTTTGTAAATTCGAAGATCTTCCTTTAAAGTCGAAATGGAGATTATAGAATCTCAATGGTATCCTGTGGATAAGAAAGTTAAAGTGGTATATAATTCTAGTGTTCTAATAGATAAACCTAACATTGTCAAAAAAATTCAATCATCCCACTTGCTAATTATGGTCAAATAAGTACTACAGAAATTGCCTATGGGGAATGAGGAATTGCGATAAGAGTGGAAAGGAATGACACCTATGTAATGAATTCTGACAGTAGAATCCCACTAATGATATGGAGGAAAGAAATAATCCAATCATTCCACATTTCATTGTTAATTACTTCAAATGAACGAAACTAAGGTACATTGAAAATAGATGTCCTAAGACAAGGGTTTTCAAAGACAAAAAACAACATCCACGTTAGTAAGGGATATATTTGTCCATCATAACCACTGAGGAGGATCCCAACAATGAACTGGATAAAGGTATTCTAGTAATTTATTTAAGAATATAGAACATACATTTCGATTCCGGTTCTAATCATTCCTTTATATGACTAAATTTTAGCAGCACTATTCAAAAACCACTAAAAACATGGAATTAGAGCAATCAGTGAAAATTGTAAATGGAGAAATTATATCATTATGTGTATAGAAGTCATAAACTATCAGAATTTGTGAGATAATATTACATGATAAAATTTTACTACTTTCATTAGTGGAATTTGATGCAATTTTGGGTAGGGATTGGATTTCATTATATAAATCCGACAAAAATTTCCACGAGATGGAAATCACTATTTTTGTTATGAATAAACCCCAAATTCTGTACAAGTGAAATGAAGAGAATGAATATTTTCTATCACCAACATCATAAGAATTAATATTAATCCACAATAATAATGTGTATCTAGGTAAAATGATTATGTTAAAGGAAAAAAACATCCTCTTAGACATGCATGTTGTGAAGGAATGTGATGATGTGTTTCTTAATTAATTTCTTGGTCTTCCTCTTAGAAAATAGGTTAAACATTCAATAGAGATTTTACATATGTTGTTACCATTGTCTAAGACTCTATATACAATGATTTTTTTATATCTTGGGGATGTTAAGGGACAACTACAAGAGTATCTGAATAAAGGTATCATAGGGTGATGTGCTTCACCATGTGGTGCACTAGTACTAGTTATCAAGATGAAGGATGGTTCTATGTTCCTTTTCATTGAATATTATGAGAATAACAAGATCACTACCAATAAAAAGTATACTCTTCCATAAATTGATTACTTGTTTTATCAAATTTGTGGAGTGTAAAACATCTCCATCATGGATCTTTGGTCAGGATATTATCAAGTAATCATGAAGAAGGAAGATATCACCAAGGCCGTTTTTCGTATAAGGTATAGGTAATATAGGTTCATAGTAATTCCTTTAATAATTAGTAATTCTCCATAAATATTCATGGACTAGTTGAATAGAGTTTCAAGTTTTTACCTTGACTTTTTTTGTAATCATTATATGTGATATTATAATATACTAAAAAAGGAGGATCATGAAGATCATCTGAGTAATGTCTTAAAGACCTTGTGAAAGATGAAGATTAATCCAATGTAAATAAAATGTGATTTTGGGTTGAAGGATGTTTAATTATAGATAATATCATCACAATAAATGGGATATCCTTTGACACTTGAATGATAGTAGAAATTTAAGGATGGATGTGGCCAAAATCAATGGTAGATATTCATAATTTCTTTGGATTTATTAACAATTTTCACTGATTTGTGAGAAATTTTATGCAATTATCAAACCCTCAAACAATTCTATCTTCTATTTGAATAATGTTTTCACTGAATTTTGAATTTGAATATATCATCAAGGATGTCAAAAGGATACTTATCACTATACATGTGCTAACACTACCTACAAGTCGAGATATTATCCTAGTATTCATTAATGCTTATAATAAGGTATTATGCTTTTTGTAAATGATAAATGAAAAAATCATATCATATGCGTCATTGAAGTTGAAATTTATCAAAAAAACTAAAAAATTCATGATATGGAGTTGGTTGTTTTGATCTTTGATTTGAAAATACAGTGACATTATCTCATTATGGAAAAGTGTGAAATATAAAAAGGATTATAAAAGTTCAACTATATATTAACATAAAAAGAGATGAATATACTCTAATGAAAATGGTTAGAGATGATCAAGGACTATGACTACTCATTTTAATACTATCCTAGGAAATAGATTAACATAGATGACACACTATATAGAAAGGATCCATCAATTTTATCATTGATGACAATTGATAAGGATATGATCTTCTTATACTTAAAGAGGATGGACATGTGAATCATTAAGAACGGAACATCATCAATCCCTACACAAATTATTTCTCTACCATATCCTATATAAAAGGTAAAGGATACTCAAAGGGGTGATGTGGGAATTTAGAAGAAAGTGGAAACTATAGGAAAATGGAAATCCTCAGATTATAGTGTTACTGAAGGAGTTTTGAGATTTGGGTCCTAATTATGAGAACCCTAAAATATCTTGTTAATGAAAAGAATATTAGATGATGCAAATAGTTCAACGTTATAAATTTACCCATTAATCAAAAATATGTATTGAGATATCATAGAGTAGTAATTGTG
Organism: Viscum album; assembly: GCA_963277665.1. Classification (NCBI taxonomy): domain Eukaryota; kingdom Viridiplantae; phylum Streptophyta; class Magnoliopsida; order Santalales; family Viscaceae; genus Viscum; species Viscum album. The sequence goes on from OY728135.1 coordinate 2,031,857,417, forward strand.
GGATAATATAATGAAGGATACCCCTGAATATACTTCAATGTGCCTGGTTTGTAGAAAAGTGAAGGATTAAAGGTAGATGTCTAATGGTGTGATGCAACCATTACCCATACCAACATGTAAATGGAAAAAAATACCCATGGACTATTTCACCAAACATATGAAGGAATCTAGGGGAAACAATTCTATATAGGTTGTTGTGGGTCATCTCACAAAGACAACTCACCCTATTTCTATTTGAGAGGATTTATCACATGATAAACATGGATCTAAATACATAAAAGAAATTTTAAGGGCTACATGGGGTACCACTATCGATTGTGTATTATTGAGATACAAGATTTGCCTATATGTTTTAGAAGAGTCTCTAACATATGCTAAATAACAAGTTGAACTTCAGAAATACTTATCAACCTCACACTAATTTCCTATATAAGTAGACTAACTATACACTTGAGGACATGTTGAGAGAATTCTCATTGGACATCAAAGGAGGATGGGACCAACCTTTCCTTCTATCCATGTTATTTTACAAAAAAAAATCCACTTGAGAATCCAAATGGATCCATATAAACCCCTTTATTAGAAGATGTGAGAAACACCTACATGTTGTGTTGAAGTTGGTGAACAAAAACTACTAGTTCCTAAAATAGTCTACGAAATGGTGTAAATGGATAAGAACATTCAAAAGAACATCATGGCTATCAGAGTCAATATAATATCTATACTTACAATCATCAATGAATCCAAGAGTTTAATTTTGTAGAAATTGTATTCCTCCATATATCTCTATAGAATAATGTGATGAGATTTGGATAGAATGGGAATCTTAGTCCAAGATACATCAACCCATTGGGGATCCTTGATCGTATCAGAGTGGTGGCCTGCTGAAATTCACTCCCACATAACTTGTCTCATGTACTTGATGTAATACAGGTATACCTCATGAGAAAGTACATATAAGACCCCCCAAAAACACTCAATCCATAGGTGGTATCATTAGAGAATGATATCGCATATGAAGAGTAGTCGGTAAAGAACTTGGATCATAGACACAATGTTCTAAAAAATAATACAATGCACCTAGTCAACTTGTTGAGGAGAAACAGAAAGTTTGATGAAAAATATGTGAACTATATGAGGTGATTAAGTAAAGTTTCCCTCATTTATATTACTGTGGAAAAGAAAATTATGATAGTTAAATTTATTAATGGGGAAATATTGTAACAACAAAAACTGTTATAAAAAAATTTTCCCTTGAAATTTATTTAATTATATTATTATGTAATATGGTTATACAAAACACATTCTATTATTTTGCTTCATTATATCTTATCATATTTAATTTTTTCATTAAGAATAATTACCATTGATAATATAGTAATTTAATAGATATCAAAATATTAAAATAAATGTACGGTTTTAAAATATCCAATTAACATAGAAAAAGTAAGTGATGGGCTCAACCATTCAGATCATACACTATGAAGCCTTTTTATCGGAGCATCTAAGGGAGATATAATCACTCAAATTTTCAATTGACCTTTCCCATGAAGACACCAACCACATAATCATTAACAAACCTATATATGGGAGAAGTTCAATCTCATTGAATTCACGAACCATCTTGTACACCCCGACCTTTTAAATTATTTAATCTTATTTTTTCTTGGCTTCGGTTAGTCTTTTCAAGGTACGGGTTGGGTGCATCGATAAATGTTTTTTTGACATTTGATGTTTTTGGTGTGTTTTGAATTGGTGCACGAGAACCGCACAGTTGGCAGTAACTGTGTCATCAGCTCGGATGCCCATGGGGTTACCCATTACTTAAAATAATGAAACTTTATCAGAATGAAATAAATTATATGATTAAGATATAATAATGATATCATTTTTTATGTTGATAATTTTTTTTAAATTAAAATTGTTAATGATCTTATTATCATTAAAATAATTATAAATAAAATAATTATTTGGTTGCTATTAATTTTGTTATTATTTAAAAGAAAATAAATAAAATTATGATTATGATTATGATTATTTTTATTGTTATTATTATTATCATTAAGAAATTAATGGCGTTGTTATGATTATACAATTTTTTTAAAACTATTATAAATATTGCCATTAAACTTTTGTTGTTGTTATTATTATTTACATTGTTGTTATTCTTCTTCTTATTATTATTTTTATCATTATAAATATTATTATTAACATTTCTTTATTATGTATTATTGTTAATTTTATTTTAATTTTTTTAATGGGTTTTAGTCTCTATTGTTTTTATTCTACACGCCTCACACTCACACCACTCTCCCCATTAACCCCCCCCCCCCCCCACACACACACACACAGACACACACCCCACTCTCTTTATCTCACGCATACCAATTTTTTATCTTATGTGTTCCCTCTCTCCAATCTCCCTATATTCCCCTTACCCCTGCCCCCCCCCCCCCCTCACTCACACCTCCTCTCATTCAGGACTCCTTCCGGTAGCTGGTCCTCCCTATGGAAATTCCTTCTGGTGAGTTCTCTTCCCTTTTCTGTCTTCTCCTCAGTCATTTTATAGGGTTTTCATGTGGGGTTTATTGTTGGAAAACCCCCTAAATGTTAGGGTTAAAATGTATCTTGGGAATAATTTTGATTTAGGGTGTGATTTTTTTCCACGGGGCATCGTTATTCCTCCCATTGAAGTTTCATTCCAATCACACGAGGTTTCGATAGGTGTTTCCATGTTTTTCTTTCCTAAAGGCATTACTTTGATTCTTTCCAATTTATATAAATTTATAAACTAGTTTCACAACTCTATAACACCCTTGTTTAAATTATTATAGCAATTTTGAATTTATTTGATTTGATAGAAAATGGTTTTAAAAAAGTTATAGTGTAAACTGTTAAGTTTTATGATAACTAGAAAGCTTGTATGAATTGATTATGTTTATTTAAAAAGGAATTAATCCCTTAAGAAATGCATCATTGTTATTATATTGCAATGACATTGTATATTAATGAACTTGTCTTGGTTTTTTCATGACATAGTTATTGTGTTAAAAGGATTTTGTAATTGTTTAATGGATTCAATGTTTCTATTTGGAATCCCTTTAAAATAATGTGGGTAAGTGTGGGTTTTTAGGTAAATGATTTAAAATGTTTTCTTGGTGTGCGTTTGAGTTCAAAAGAGGATTTTGGGTGTGTTTGTTTTAATGTTGGTATAGCCTACTAAACGTGTTAAAATGTGTTGGAAAGGGTTTAATGTTTTTTTGGATTGTTTTACATTCTATAAATAAAGTAGGTGGTCAGTTATGGTTTATAGGTAATTGGTGATTTCTTGGATGTTTAGTTTTTTAAATGGACTTTAGTTTTCAAATAAATTTGGTCCCCTTGAGTGGTTTATAAAGATTATTTTAAATGTGGTTTTTTAAATTGATTCTTTATGTGTTTTGGTAATCATGGTTTATAATGTGTTCTTCATGTTTTGGCCATTCTGTTTGAGACGTTTTTTTATGGGTCGAAAAAGTGTAAAAGCATGTTTGATAATTAGGAAGTGTTTGAATGTGTGTTTAGAAATTAAAGGCCTGTTTATCATTGTAAATTTAAGAGTTGTGTTTGCAAGATATTTTGAACTAATGTGTGTGCTCAGTTGGAAACCTTAAACGGGTTTTTGTATAAAATTTTTTGATATAAATATGATGTGAAGGCCCATTTGGAACTTTGTTTAATGTGAATGATTGAATAGGTATTTGAGGCTCTCTTGTCTAGTGTAAAACTTTATGGGTGAATGTATAAGAAGAATCCATGTTTCAGGAATTCAAGTCTAGTGAGATGAGTCACGCATGCGAGGGCCTTCCTACCTTCACAGTATTATTATAACCACCAAGGTTCCTGGGAGACTTATAGATTATCAACTGATGGTTTCTCACTAGCCTCGATTAGATGGGTTGGTTCCCCTGGTAGATAGAGAGGTCAGGTGGGATTTGCCACTGATTTTTTCACGAGGGCGATCAGTGGGTTGTAGAAAATGGGGCTTCACCATATTCTAGCAAGTGGTACCAAACCGAGTACGTCCAGGGGTTTTCTAGGTATGTTCAGAATAACCCATGGTTACAGCTTGTATTGGTTGATTATTTTCTATTACACTAGTTTATGTTCAGCTCGTATTGCTTGTTTATTTTTCTGCTACACTGATTTATTTTTAGTAGGTATTATTTACATGTCTCCCTTTTGCATAACTCTGATATCACTTGTTTGGTTTTATTTATAAAATGGTAAACAATTTTTGAAAAAATATATGGCGTGAGTTGGTTCTCATTATTGGATAGAGGTTTTATGTTGTTTTAATAGGAAAACCATATTTTTATAATTGTATTTCCAAACTTGTGTCATCGGACAACATTGGGTAAGGAAACACTTGGATTCAATTGTTCACTTTTGGCATCCCTACTGAGCCTTTTTTGTGCTCACGCCTATCCTTTACCATTTTAGTTGTAGGTTCAGCAGTTTTTCATGATTCTTCTTAGTGGCTGCTCATGTGGGAGTAGTTTTGGTCTTGTGGTTGGAGGTGACCAATAGGTCACACGGAGATCGTTGTAGCGGGGTCTTGTTCCCAGTTTTGTTCTTTTTAGTGGTACTTTGTATCTGGATCAGTTCTTTGTTTATTTAAGATTAAGTTTTCATTTTGTTGCATACCTTATTTTTTATAAATATTTTTCTAATACTCGTTTTATCTCTTGGGATTAAATTATTCCCTCATGTATACTTTGATTCCCGACACTGGTTGCTAGCCTGTGGGGATCGGGAACGCCCTTCGGGCCATGTCGCAGACCTGCTCGGGTGACTAGTCTATGGTCGACCCGGGTTGGTTCGTGAAAAAATGGTATCAAAGGAGACCCTTGTTATTTGGTGTGTTTGGTAGATAGATATTAGGACTTTCGGGACTTGAGAGGTAGGTGCGAGAAGGCTATCATAAACCCTTGTTCGTTCCGAACCTTGAGTTTCCAGGGGTAGTCTGAGATTTGAGTCTTGTGTCATTGTTTTGGATTGAGGGATAACAATGGAGGAAAGCCGGTGTCACGTTGTGACCTTACATAGAGTAGTGACACATGTGGAGTCTGAGTGAATAGTTTAAGTTCCTCCTAGTTATTGACACTTACTTGGGGCATGGCTCACTACCATGTCGTCGGGTTATGTGTAACTTCTAGTTCTCCATTCTGGTGGTTCTTTTAAGTTGTACTTTGTTTGGTTCTGGATGTTGAAAGTGTGCTTTTGGAAATAGAAGTGGTTTTTTAAATGACAATGTTCTTTCTAAAATGATTTTAAATTGGTAAATTGAGTTTTAAAATTTGAATCATTTTAGTAAATTCTAGGTTTTTAATGAGGAAAGGATGTGGCCCTTGGTACTCTTTATGGATGATCACATGTGTGTAGGTGTGTATGGTAAGTGTGTGAGGGAACTTTTTTATGGATGATGTGGATGAAATTGGATGGACACGCATGTGATGGTCCAGAGGATGCCTTGGGTGCATTTAAATATATATAATGGTTTTGGAAAAAAAATTCCCTTGAGGAGTGGATTTTTGGCATGCAAAAAGTGGTTTTGGCATTTAAAAAATGATCCTGGGATATGACAGTTATGAAATTTAAATGAAAATGGTGATTTTTGAAAGGAGGGTTTTGGTTGGGTTTATATTTTATTGGCTTCCGGGATAGTTGTCTTAGGTTGGCATGTTCTTTTATATTGTTTTTTGGATTGAGGAAGGATTTGGTTTTGTGTTTCTTTTGTTGTTCTGAGTATGCCACCCAGAAAGGTCCCTAGTCTTGCCAATGAGTCATAAACAGGTTTTTGTTCTTTTAATTGTCACCACCCTTTGAGGCGTTGGAGGTCTGTTAGAGGTGGTGGAATGAATTGAGGGAAGTAGAGTGTGTATTTGGGTGGTTGGGAACTCCCTAGGTTGTTAAGGTTCGTGTCGTTTCAGGTTTTTTAAGGGTCAAGTTTGGGACTAGTAGAGGTTGGATGTCTTATCATTGTTGATGTTTATGGAGTAGTTGGTGATAATGGGTTTTTTTCAAGGTTACTTATCTAGTGAGGATTTTGTGCAAGAGGAACCTTCCCTAAGAGGTTTTCTTCGTTGATCATGACTCCTAGTTCATCAGGATGCCTTCAGGTGTTCCATCGGTATGGCTGGTTTGGGAATTTCAAGTCGTCAGGTCACATCCTTTTGAAGCCCTGTCATCATTGTGGCTGTTCGGGTCACCGAGTGAATTTTTTTTGGGTTTCATCTTTTGAGGAAGGAGTTCTAATCGTGGGATTATAGTGTCTGATTTTGAGGCATAATATGCTTCATCCATCATATCCCCAGCCTCAGGTCTCAGGGTGAAGCTCACGCATAGTCAGTGTGTCAGAGGCATGAGAGGCCTTGCTTGGTTATTTATCTTTCATCTTAGAATAGAGACATTCATGGTTTCCTTGTTATTGTTTTCCTGCTATTGTAAGTTCATATTTTGTGGTGATAGTGTGAGGAAAAAATCCTTTTGTGATCATAGTAGTTGAGTTCTTATAAATGTGACCTCTAGAATTGTTAGTCTTTATTAAAAGTTTTTTTGGACGTTGTGTGGGTTGGTCTTCGTTTTATTAGTGATCTTTTGGAGATGTGAGGTGTTGGAGAGTTTTAGATTGGTGTGGAGAATTCTTTGTTCAGGTTGTGTTGTTATAGGGAATTATTTATTTTGCTGCTATAGTATGTCGGGTGTCCTTGTAGTGTTTTTCCATTTAAGTCTCAATGGTCCTATTTAGCTCATGTAGAGAAGCCAGTAGGTTTGGTTGGGAGTTCCCATGTTTCCCCCTCTAGGTGCTATTTTTTAGTTCTAAATTCTTTAATTAGGGGAATTCTTTTGGTGGGGAGAACTCTCTCGTGTTCTCCCCTTTATTTTTGAAGTGGTTTCTCTTTGAGTCAGTCGGGTGTAACATGTAGATTGAATAGTCAACTCTATGTTTATTTTTTTCCAATGGTTTTGGTCGAGATTTGACATGAGTTTTGGTTGTATTTCAGCTGTGTGACTTTCTCGATCTAGAAAGTTTTGTGTTGGGGAGAATTGTCACACCCTGAACTTTTAAATTATTTTATCTTATTTTTTCGTGGCTTTGGTTAGTCTTTTCACGGTGTGGGTTGCGTGCATGGTTAAATTTTTTTTTGACATTTGATGTTTTTGGTTGTTTCGGATTGGTGCACGGGCATCGCACGGTGGTCGGTAACAGTGCAGTCAGCGAGGATTCCCCTACAGTTACCCATTACTTAAAACAATAAAACATTATCAGAATGAAATAAATTAAATGATTAATATATAATAATAATAACATTTTTGTGTTGATAAAAAAAATTAATTAAAATTTTTAATGATCTTATTATCACCAAAATAGTTATAAATATAATTATTATTTGGTTTCTATTAATTTTGTTATTAATTAAATGAAAATAAATAAAATTATGATTATAATTATGATTATTTTTATTTTTATTTTTATTACCATTAAGAAAATTAATGGCGTTGTTATGATTATATAATTTTTTTAGAACTGTTATAAATATTGTCATTAAATTTTTTTATTATTATTATTTAAATTTTTTTTTTATTATTATTATTATTATTGTCTTTATCACTATTATTATTAATAATTTTTATAATGTGTTATTTTTAATTTTATTTTAATTTTTTAAGGGGTTATAGTCCCTCTTTTTTTCTTCTCCATGCCTCACACTCACACCACTCTCCCTATTAACCCCCCATGCACACCCCACTCCCCTTCTCTCATGCCTACCCATTATTTTTTTTCTTATTTGTTCCCTCTCTCCAATGTCCATATCTTCCCCTTACCCCCCCCCCCCACACACTCATGCCTCCTCCCATTCGAGACTCCTTCTGGAAGATGTTCCTGCCTCCGATGATTCCTTTCGGTGAGTTATCTTCCCCTTTATCTCTTCTCCTCAATAATTTTGTAGGGTTTTCATGTGGGGTTTATTTTTGGCCAAACCCTAAATGTTTGGGTTAATATGTATCTTGGTTTTCCTTTGGATTTAGGGTGTGCGTTTTGTCTACGGGGCATCGTTCTTCCTCCCATTGAGGTTTCATTCCAATCGCATGAGGTTTCGGTAGGTGTTTTCATTTTTTCTTTCCTAAAGTCTTTCCTCTAATTCTTTCCAATTTAAATAAATTTATAAATTAGTTTCACAACTCTATGAAACCATTTTTAAATTATTATAGAAATTTGGAATTTATTTGATTTGGTAAAAATTGGTTTTAAATAAGTTTTTGTGTAAATTTATTAGTTTTATTATACCTAGAAAGCCTGTTTAATTTTATTATTTTTATTTAATATGGAATTGGACCCTTATGAAATGTATCGCTGTTATTATTTTACATCTAAATTGGTTATTAATGAAATTGTCTTGGTTGTTTCATGACTTAGTTATTGTGTTAAAACAGTTTTTTAAGGGTTTAATGGATTCAATGTTTTTATTTGGTGTCCCTTTAAAATAATGTGGGTAAGTGGAGATTTTTAGGGCAAGGTTTTAAAATTTTTTCTTGGTGTGTGTTTGGTTTCAAAAGAAGATTTTGGGTGTGTATGGTTTCAGGTTGGTATAGCTTACTAAACGTGTTAAAATGTGTTGGAAAGGGTTTAAAGTTTCTTTTGTATTGTTTTATGTTCTATAAATAAATTAGGTGGCCTTTTATGGTTTGAAGGTAATTGGTGATTTCATAGAAGTTTATTTTTCAAAATGGACTTTAGTTTTCAAATAAAGTTAGTCCCCTTGAGTGGTTTATAAATATTATTTTAAATGTGGTTTTGTAAAGTATTTCTTTAAGTGTTCTGGAAATCATGGTTTATAATGTGTTCTTTAAGGTTTGGCCAATCAGTTTGAGACATGATTTTGTGTGGGTCGAAAAAGGGTAAAAGTAAGTTTGATAATTATGAAGTTTTTTAATGTGTATTTAGACCATAAAGGCTTGTTTAGCATTGTAAATATAAGAGTGCTTTTTGCAAGATATTTTGAACAAATGTCTGTGCTCAGTTTGAAACCTTAAACGGTTTTATTTAGAAAATAGTTTCGATATGATCAAGATGTGACAGACCATTTGGAACTTTGTTTAATGTGATTGATTGAACACATATATGAGGCGCCCATGTCTAGTGTAACCGTTTATGGGTGAATGTATAGGAAGAGTTCATGTTTGAGGAAGGAAAGTGCGGTGAGATGAGTCACATGTGCGAGGGCCTTCCTACCTAGATAGTATTATTACAACCACAATGGGTTTCTGGGCGTCCTATAGATTATCGAGTGATGGTTGCTCACCAGCCCCGATTAGATGGGTTAGTACCCCCTGGTTGATACAGAGGCCAGTTGGGATTTTCCTATGATTTTTTCACGAGGGAAATCAGTGGGTTATAGACTATGGGGCTTCACCATACTCCGGTAGGTGGTTCTGAACCGAGTGCATCCAAGGGTTGTCTAGGGATGTTCAGGATCTCCCATTTTTAAAGATTTTATTGCATGCTAATTTTCTATTACACTGGTTTATTTTCATCTCGTATTGCTTGTTTATTTTTTCTCTACACTGGTTTATTTTTTGTATATATTATTTACCTATCTCACTTTTTCATAACTCTGATATCACTTTTTTGGTTTTATTTATAAAATGGTAAACTATTCTTGAAAAAATATATGGCATGTGTTGGTTATCATTGTGTGAAAGATGTGTTATTTTGTTTAAAAAGGAAAACTGTATTTTTCTAATTGTATTTACAAACTTGTTTCATCAGACAACTTTGGGTAAGGAAACACTTTGATTTATTTGTTCACATTTGGCATCCCTACTGAGCATTTTTTTGTGCTCATGCCTATCCTTTACCATTTCAGTTGCAGGTTCAGCTATTTTTCATGATTCTTCTTAGTGGCTACTCATGTGGGAGCAGTTTTGGGCTTGTGGTTGGAGGTGACCAATGGGTCACATGGAGAATTTTGTAGCGGGGTCATATTTCCAGTTTTGTTTTTTTTAGTGGTACTTTGTATCTGGACCATTTTTTTGTTTATTTAAGTTTACTATATCATTTTGTAGCATCATATGTCTATTATATTTATTTATCTAGTACTGGTTTTATCTCTTGGGATTAAATTGTTCAGTCATGTATACTTTGAAGACCGGTACTAGTTGGCAACCCCAGGAGATCAAGAACTCCCTTTAGGACATGTCATGAACCGGCTTGGGAGACTGGTTCAGGGTCGACCCGGGTGGGTTCATGACATCAACCCATGTACACGAAACCACCCAATGAAATTCTCACTATCATGCACCTTCCACTTGGAGAGTGGTAAATTTTATTAAATAGATATTTATAAACTCTTTAAATATTAGTATAAATATTTTTTTAGAGAATAATTAATATACTACTTTAATGACCCGTAAAATTCAAGGGAAATTTTTTCTTAATTTTCTTTGTGATTTTACAAGAACTCAGTTTCTAACGGCGTCTGATTCCGAGGCCCGGTGAGCCCGGAATCAATTTCTGAAGTTTCTCTCGGGTACGTTCAGTGAATGAACGAGCGGGTTTTTCTATCTTTTGAACCGGTACTCGGAATTGAAATCCAAGGACACTGATGAACTCACAGCGCTGGTATTTTCTTAAGTGGACTTTTAGCGTAGGTGTGTTCTCTTGGGAGAAGAAGATAAAGTTTGGGGTTTAAGGAAGAAATAAATAAAATTGTGAACAATTTTATTTTTGTTAACCAGGGGAGTTAAATTCTACCATGGGAAGTTGTTGGTGGGACCCAGAACCACCCGACTTCACATGTGTGGATATGTGGGAGGTGGGGCCCACACGAGACCCTAACCCCCCATAATCTTCCCATAACCCCCTTGACCTCCCATAACTCACTTCCCTCTTTAATTTTGTAACTCCAATTTAACTTATGTGACTCTTCCTCTTCCCTCTTCCTCTTTCACTTTAACTTTTGCCAACTCCATGTTTAATTAATGAAACCTACACAATTAATGAATTAAGTTATTCAAATTTTGAATGGCTTGGAAGATTAATTAAAATAAGGTGGGTTCTTATTTTAATAGGGTTGGATTTTGTTTAGTGGGGACAACCCTCTTGAGAGAGAGACCGAAACCTCCAGCGAAGAATGACACACCCTTCCACAAAGAACGACGACGCACCCTCTATCCTCTTCTTCATGCAACAAGAGAGGAGACGTTGATTATTCTTCGGGTGTACTTCTACAACGATGGAAGCGACGAACACCAACGACCGTCGTCACTCTCTATTCCTTCTTCGCAATGTCGTTCTACCGCGACGTTTGACTTCCACGACTCAACGACGTGCGACGTCTTTTCGAGGTAGGGGTTTTTATATATGATTGAATTAGTTTTATTGATTCATTATATCTTAAATTCATGATTATGATGACCAAATGAACATGGACATCGTCCCGCACATAAACCATTCTCCTTTTCTTTTTATTCTTCATGTGTTCTTTGTGCGTTCTTCAATGCCAAATATTTATTGACACTGGAAACACGAAGTTTTGTTGAGCGTAATATATGGATGTGAAGCCCTCGACGCAAGGATCACAAATATGTGATCGTTTAGTTTTTCGGGATTGGAATGAAGTCGCGATGGCTCGCGGAAGGAGGCGTCCAAATATTTATTGACACTGGAAACTCAATGTTTCCCTGAGCGCGACATACGGACACAAAGATCTTGACCCAAGGATCATGAATATGCATTCGTATCTTTTTTCCGAGTTAAATCGAAGTCGGAATTGAGTGCGGAAGGTGGAGGCCGTTGGTGCAAGTCGTGGGGAGAAGTCGTGAGAGGAAGCAGGTGATGCGGGAGCGGGCGCATCAGGGTTTTACGGTGAAGACAGCAGCGGCGTGGTAGCCTGAAGGCAACCGCGACGGTTCTGGCGAATGCAGTGGGTGCGAGAGGTTGGCCGTTGTGTTCGCAGGAGAGGCAGCGTGAAATCGTGAATGAATAAGTTATATGATTGGAGAGAGAATATAGAATTGAAAGGATATAAAATAAAAACAAAGTGAATGGAAAATGAATGCCCACGTTGAAGCTGCATGTAAAAAATTAATGCTCATGCATTGATTGAATTTTGAGTTATAGAAAAAAAAATAAATAAGTAATAATAATAATAAAATATTGTTATTATTACTTTTGTTGATAAAACACTTTTTATGTCTTAAATTTTTCGTGCGACCTCGGTTTCACGAACCGTTTGCGGTAGTGTGACCCTGACTTCAAGACGGAATTTCTGAGTCCAATATTGGATGACTTTTTCGGGTTTTTCGATCGGGTACCCGAAGTGCTCGGAAAAATAATAGATTTAATATTATTATCAAATATTCGACCCACCATAACTCATGCGTGCGATGTCCGATTGGCTTTCCATCAGTGGTGATATAATCCCGTCATTAATACGGTCGATTCAAGCCTAATGATGGATACTAAATTCTAGTTTGTGGTGCAGGGCCACGAAACACCGAATAATAATATTATTATTATTATTACAGGATCTTGTATCGGACATATCTCTCTCATATGGTATCGAAATGAAGAACCGTCTGCGACATTGCGACCCTGGAATTACGATAGATGTTTTAAGACTAATTTTGGATATTTAAGTCGAGGTTGAGGTGCGGTCCCCACGAGGCCCGCTTCGTGCATGATGCGGTGAAATGCAACTTTTTCACCGGCTATACGTTTGGGACCAATGGGTAGTCCATCTCGTGTGTTTTTCTGTATGGATCGTAATGGTGTGACCGGTTTGGTTAACCGGTGTCATTTGATGTACCACTAGGTTGGATCAAACATGAATCCAACCAGGCCCTTGGAACGGGAACACTTATAACTTGAGCTCCGGATGTCCGATTGACGTGTCATCTACATTTTTGGATTCCTCTTGATGAGACGGTTCTTTTGGTATACTTCCCCTGAGGTTTGGATGATGTTGGAATATAGTTAGGTTGGATTGTACCCGAAATTCAACCGGGCCCCTGGAACGAAAAAGCTGATAACTATCAGACTGGACGTTAGTTTAATGAACCGTCAACGGCATTGGTGATCTTGTTGAGAATCGGTCCCTATGAATATACCCTTTTAGAGTTTGGGGTACAGTTGAGATATGGCCGGGGTGGTTCACACACAAAACTAACCGGGCCCCTAGGACGAAAAGGGAAATAACTCACAGACCGGGTGTCCGATTGATGCATCGTTTGGTGCATTGAGACCCCTATGATGAGGCGGTCCTTTGAGATAATTCTTCTTGAGACTTTGTGATAATTGGAGTATCGACCTGTAGCTTGTGGAGCGGACCCTCTCAGAGACGAGCGTTTGGAGTACGGAGACCATGTAGCCGGCTGAGACCTGACGACTGCTTGACCGACTCGACTTGGAGTGAGTCGACTAGCCCAGTGGAAGGAGCACTACTTTGTTGGTTGCAGACCCATGGTGGATGGAGCACTACTTGTGTGATAGTGCAGACCCGCGGTACTCGTCCGGAGAGTACCTCTACAGGCTATTAGGGGGTGTGCACTACTGTGTTTGGGTGGAATACCCTAGTGGGAAGCACTACTGTGTTTGGGTGGCTAGCCCACGGTACTCGATAGGAGGAGTACCTCAGCAGTCTTAGGTTAGTGATCAGTACCTCGGAGTCGTGACAGGACCACTGCACACTCTAGAGACGGGGCTCTTCAGCAGTTACGGTTTCGATAATGAAAATCCTGGTTGGAGTTGAGTCTATGATCTTTGTGTTTGCCTCATGATTGAGATGGGTTACTTGATAACTTAGGTATAAGTATGGGCTTATACCTAAGAAAAGGTTATATGTTGAGATCCATCTTTTTGGTTATCCTTGTTGGATTTAGTGAGTCCTTGAGGGTCTCAGGGTCCCTACTGAGTATTATATACTCACCCATGCACGGGCTATGCCCGCACCTCGTTGTGTTGGTTGCAGATGGCGGGCAGCACTGACAGAGGCCGCGTGTTCGAGGAATGCATGATACACGGAGGTGGACCTCACGACGAGTCAGTATCAGGAGGTGGACATCACGGCGAGACGATACTCAGAGGAGGTTGACGGGCAAGATAGTTGTGGAGGCTATCTGTACCTACCCTTCAGGTAGGATCCATGGTGGACGATCCAAGAGCTGCGCTATCTGTACCTACCCTTCAGGTAGGATCTGAGGAGGAGGACCTAGGAGCTTCTTCCTTTCTTCCAGCTGTTGTCTTTTCTATTGTACATTCGTTCTGTTGTAGTTGTACATTCAGTTGGGTTTGTATTCTGGCCCATTTACTTTTCATCACTTTCTTTTGTACTTAGTGTTTTACTTCCTCTTGTACTCTGTGGTGTTTAGTTTACTTTTTTTGAAGGCAATGCCTTCCCAGTTATCAGGATTTACGCCTTTGGTTCTAGTCGCCATCCCATGGCCTATGGAAGGTGGGCTTGGGGTAGTCACGGCATAGGCCCTGAGGATGGGTCATGAAAAATTGGTATCAGAGGTGTTCGGTTCTACTGCAGGACTAAGGACTCTGATATTTTTCTATGTGAAGCAATAGTGTTAAGGGTACCGAGTGTGGTCTTCAGTTCAGGGAGTCCAGTGTTGGTGCGGCGGCCGACGTATCCGTACACCAGGACCCTGAACACTGATTTCCAACTTTGTACATGAAAACACTAATTGCGTGTGTGTTTCCAAAGTATTAATGTCAGCTCAAACCAGTTCATCTCACTAGGTATAAACATTGACCGTGTCGCGTCTTTTTAGGATGTCTCCACGCAGACAGTCTGTTGGAGTTCCGAGAGAGTTCTCGATGACGGCCACCGAGTGACGAGGCTCCGGTGCGGAGCCCTCTTACTATATTGAAACCCTCAGGTGGTGTACCAGCAGCAGCACCACCTGATGGGTAGTAGATGCCACCAGCCATACTAGCGAACTGTGCACACTGGCAGAACGTGATACACGAGTTCCAGCAGCTGTGGCCTCCGAGGTTATGAGGCGAGGCAGATTCCCAGACAGCAGAGGACTGGCTGGAGGTGATTGCTAGAGTTTTCCTCCTAGATGAGGAATCAGTGGTGTGGATGGTGGACTTGGATTCTAGTTTTTTCCAGTGAGTGACCATGAGGATGGTCCGCATAGCGATGAGGCTTCGGTACATGGACTGATGCCTGAGATAGTGCCTTCAGGGAGTGTATCAGCTATACATCACTATCTGTTGGTCTGCAGTTACAATCGGCGGTACCGGTAGGTGACACATGTAGGATTACTTCCTTACAAGTGTTCTAACATCAGATACCCTCATGTTCTGAGGCGAGCCCGACTCACAGGCGGATGAGGACTGGCTTGAGGAGGTGGCTGAAATTTTTCTTGAGCTTATACAGCTTCGGCAGGATGACGAGTCGATAGCTGAGTATTAATCGAGGTGTACCGATCATTCTTAGTACTTGATGGATGCGATATGATCAGTGTTTTAGAGCTCAGACCTCAGATCGAGGTGTGTTTAAAAGATATCCGAGTAAGAACTCTTTTCTCTTTGTATTCCTATTTATGTTAGGGTGCTAGAAAGAACCTTTGTGGTTGAATGTTCATTGGATGATCGGTTTTAGCTAGTAAGTGTTAGCAGTGGGAAGATGAGAACTGGTTCCAGTCTCTGAGACTTGGGCGTGCGAATTTCTCAAAAAGAGGAAATGTTAAGGATGGATAAATCTGCAGAGTAGCAGACGTGGAGGGAAGGGGAAGAGAGTAGCTTCATGCGGTCAAGGAGTGTGACCCAATGGCTCTAATAATGATTCGAGGGAATGTATGTCTCCACTACTAGCTGCTGTAGTAACAGACATTGATACAAATCATTCTTTCCTTCCACAAATCTTGTCCCAGACCTAGAGTTTCCGGTTAAAACCGTAGACTTGACCCTCACGTCTGGAGATACCTTGGGAGGAGACATGATAATCACACTTACGCTGACAGTGTTATCTGAACCACGTGGCGAGAGTTTTGGTTGGAATCTCTTGGTGACAGCGTCGAGGCCTTACGATGTTGGTTTGAGTATGGATTGGATCCACAGTTCCTACACGGATTGATGGTATTAGGCAAACGTCGAAATGGTTTTTCCATGGTCGGCAAAAAGGAAACCCCGTGAAGCACAAGATAAACTCATGCATGGGAGCGTTTAGCCGATCATTCTTGGGTCCGCCAACCTTACCCTCATGGCAGCAGGATTTTTTAGTTTCAGTTCTAATCAAGAAAGGGAGACCTCTAGAGATCGAGGATGGCGATCACGTTCTTATACGGGTATCACCTCGATGAGGTTTACAGAGATGTAGCCGAGGTGGTGAGATATCTCCAAGGTTAGATGGACCATTCTAGGTCCCCAGCAGGGTAGGTGAGGTGGTTTACCGCTTCACCTTTCCACCTCAGTTGCACCGGGTGCATGAAATTTTCGACGTACCTCAGCTGAGGAGATACTTGCAAGATCTTTCATACATCATCGACCTTAGGGAGTTGGACGTCAATGACAGGTCGACATGAACGTAGGTTCCAGTAGTGATTGAGGATTGACAGGAGAAGATCCTACAAGGACGGTCGATTCCTTATCTGTTCTTTCACTGGCAGTAACAGAACCTCTTGATGACCACATGGGAGAGAAAGGCTCAGATGTGTGCTCAGTACCACTTTTGTATCCCTAGTTTTTCTTAAAGCTTTACGAGGACATAAATCCCTGAGTTGGGAGTAATGTAAAGACCCATAAAATTCAAGGAAATTTTTTTCTTAATTTTCTTTTTGATTTTACAAGAACGCAGTTTCTGACAGCATCTGATTCCGAGGCCCGGTGAGCTCGGAATCAATTTACAAAGATTAGCTCAGGTACATTCAGTGAACGAATGAGCGGGTTTTTCTATCTTTTGAACCGGTACTCGGAATTGAAATCTGAGGACACTGATGAACTTGCAGCGCCAGTATTTTATTAAGGGGACTTTTACCTTAGGTGTGTTTGCATGGGAGAAGAAGTTAAATTTTGGGGTTTAAGGAAGAAATAAATAAAATTGTGAACAATTTTATTTTTGTTAACCAAGGGAGTTAAATCCTACCATGGGAAGTTGTGGGTGGGACCCAGAACTACCCAACTTCCCATGTGTGGATATGTGCGAGGTGGGGCCCACATGAGACCCTAACCCCCCTTGATCTTCCCATAACCCCCTTGACCTCCCTTGACCTCCCATAACTCACTTCCCTCTTTAATTTTGTAACTCCACTTTAACTTATGTGACTCTTCCTCTTCCCTCTTCCTCTTTCACTTTAACTTTTTCCAAATCCATGTTTAATTAATGAAACCTACACAATTAATGAATTAAGTAAATAAAATTTTGAATGGCTTGGAAGATTAATTAAAATAAGGTGGATTCTTATTTTAATAGGTTTGTATTTTTTTAGTGGGGAGAACCCTCTTGAGAGAGAGCTTTGTGAAGGAAGAGGGGTTTTCCTCCATCGTTGAAGAACACTGAAACCTCCGATGAAGAACGACACACCCTTCCACGAAGAACGATGACACACCCTCTATCCTCTTCTTCATGCGACAAGAGAGGAGGCGTAGATTCTTCTTTAGGTGCACTTCAACAATAACGGAAGCGACGAACACTAACGACCGTCGTCACTCTCTATTACTTCTTCGCAACACCGTTCTACCACGACGTTAGACTTCCGTGACTCGACGACGTGCGACGTCTTTTCGAGGTAGGGGTTTTTATATATGATTGAATTCATTTTATTGATTCTTCATATCTTAAATTCACGATGATGATGACCAAATGAACATGGACATCGTCCTGCACATAAACCATTCTCCTTTTCTTTTTATTCTTCATGTGTTCTTCGTGCATTCTTCAATGCCAAATATTTATTGACACTGGAAACACGATGTTTTTTTCAGCGCAATATATGGATGAGAAGCCCTCGACGCAAGGATCACAAATATGCGATCGTTTAAATTTTCGGGATTGGAATGAAGCCGCAATGGCTCACGGAAGGAGGCATCCAAATATTTATTGACGCTGGAAACTCAATGTTTCCCTGAGCGCGACATACGGACACGAAGATCTCGACTTGAGGATCATGAATATGCATTCTTATCTTTTTTCCATGTTAAATCGATGTCGGAATGGAGTGAAGAAGGCGGAGGCCGCTGGTGCAGGTTGTGGGAGAAGTCGTGAGAGGAAGCAGGTGATGCCGGAGCGGGCGCATCAGGGTTTTACGGTGAAGACAGCAGCGGCGCGGCAGGCTGAAGGCAGCCGCGACGGTTCTGGCTAATGCAGCGGGTGCGAGAGGTTGGCTGATGGGTTCGCAGGAGAGGCAGCGTGAAATCGTGAATGAATAAGTTATGTGATTGGAGAGAGAAGATATAATTGAAAGGATATAAAATAAAAACAAATTGAATGGAAAATGAATGCCCACGTGGAAGCTGCATGTAGAAAATGAATTCCCATGAATTGATTGAATTTTGAGTTAAGGAAAGACAAATAAATAAGTAATAATAATAATAAAATATTGTTATTATTACTTTTGTTGATAAAACACTTTTTATGTCGTAACTTCTTCGTGCGACCTCGGTTTCACGAACCGTCTGCGGCAGTGTGACCCTGACTTCGAGACGGAATTTATGAGTCCAATATGGGATGTCTTTTTCGGGTTTTTGGATCGGGTACCCGAAGCGCTCGGAAAAATAATAGATTTAATATTATTATTAAATCTTAGATACACCATAACTCATATGTGCGACGTCCGATTGGATTGTCGTCAGTGGCGATATAATCCCATCATTAATACGTTCAATTCAAGTCTAATGATGGATACTAAATTCTAGTTCGTGGTGCAGGGCCACGAAGCACCAAATTATAATAATATTATTATTATTATTACGGGATCTTGTATCGGACATATCTCTCTCATATGGTATCGGAATGATGAACCGTCTACGACATTGCGACCTTGGAATTATGACGGATGTTTTAAGACTAATTTTGGATATTTAAGTCGAGGTTGAGGCGTGGGCCCCACGAGGCCCGGTTCACGCATGATGCAGTGAAATGAAACTTTTTTACCGGCTATCCGTTTGGGACAAATGGGTAGTCCATCTCGTGTGTTTTTTCGTATGTATCGCAATGGTGTAACCGGTTTGGTTAATCGGTGTCATTTGAAGTACCACTGGTTTAGATCGAACATGAATCCAACCGGGCCCTCGGAGCGGAAACAGTTATAACTTGAGCTATGAATGTCTGATTGACGTGTCATCGACATTGTTGGATTACTCTTGATGAGACGGTTCTTTTGGTATACTTCGCCTGAGGTTTGGACGCTGTTGGAATATGGCCGGGTTGGATTGTACCTAAAATCCAACCGGGCCCCAAGAACGGAGAAGCTGATAACTTTCAGACTGGACGCCCGTTTGAAGAACCGTCAGCGAAGTTGGTGATCTTGTTGTGAATCGGTCCCTATGAATATACCCTTTCAGAGTTCGGGGTATAGTTGAGATACGGCCGGGTTGGTTCGCTCACGAAACCAACCGGGCCCCTAGGACGAAAAGGCTAATAACTCACAGATCGGGTGTCTGATTGACGGGCCGTCTGTTGCGTTGAGACCCCTAGGACGAGGAGGTCCTTTGAGATACTTCTTCTTGGGACTTTGTGATACTTGGATTATGGACCTATAGCTCGTGGAGCGGACCCTCCCGGAGACGAGCGTTCGGAGTACGGAGACCGTGTAGACGACTGAGACCTGACGACTGCTTGACCGACTCGACTTGGAGTGAGTCGACTAGCCCAGTAGAAGGATCACTACATTGTTGGGTGCAGACCCATGGTGGACAGAGCGCTACCTGTGTGATAGTGCAAACCCACGGTACTCATCCGGAGATTACCTCTACAGGCTATTAGAGGGTGTGCACTACTGTGTTTGGGTGGCATACCCCAGCGGGAAGCACTACTGTGTTTGGGTGGCTAGCCCGTGGTACTTGACAGGAGGAGTACCTCAGCAGTCTTAGGTTAGTGAGCAGTACCTCAGAGTCGTGACAGGACCACTGTACACTCCAGAGAAGGGGCTCTTCAGCAGTTACGGTTTCGATAATGAAAATCCTGGTTGGAGATGGGTCTATGATCTTTGTGTTTACCTCATGATTGAGATGGGTTATTTGATAACTTACGTATAAGTATGGGTTTATATCTAAGTAAAGGTTATTAGTTGAGATCCTTCTTTGTGGTTATCCTTGATGGATTTTGTGAGACCTTGAGGGTCTCGGGGTCCCTACTGAGTATCGTATACTCACCCATGCACGGGCTATGCCCGCACCTCGTTTTGTTGGTTTCAGATGATGGGCAGCACTGACAGAGGCCGAGTGATCGAGGACTGGACGATACCCGGAGGTGGACCTCACGACGAGTCAGTATCAGGAGGTGGAATTCACGGCAAGATGATACTCGGAGGAGGTTGACGGGAAAGAGCGTTGTGGAGGCTATCTGTACCTACCCTTCAGGTAGGATCTGTGGTGGACGATCCAGGAGCTGCGCTATCTATACCTACACTTCAGGTAGGATCTGAGGAGGACGACCCAGGAGCTTCTTCCTTTCTTCCAGCTATTGTCTTTTCTATTTTACATTAATTCAGTTTTATTTGTACTTTCAGTTGGATTTGTATTCTGGCCCATTTACTTTTCATAACTTTCTTTTGTACTTAGTGTTTTACTTCTGCTTGTACTCTGTGGTGTTTAGTTTACTTTTTTTAAAGGAAATGCCTTCCTAGTTATCGGGATTTATGCATTTGGTGCTAGTCGCCAGCCCCTGGCCTATGGAAGGCGGACTTGGGGTAGTCAGGACACGGGCCCCGAGGACGGGTCGTGACAATTACAATCTTATTATTATTAATCAATAAATGTTTTTTATACAATAAAAAAAATGATATTTTTGGGTAATATACCAATCCAATTAAGGAACCTAATTTTATGAATTATTTTGTTTTTGAAATAGATACTATTTCAACAAAATATCATTATAAAATAATTATTATTAAATAAAAATGATAATATAATTCTTATGTGGTCAAATTTACTTTTTATAAGGGTTTGTAATTTATTATTGTCAAAAAACCCCAGCATTTATTAATAAATGTCAATTTTATTTTAAAAGTAAAAATTATAATAAGTATAAAATTATCTATAAAAAATGAATATTATTTTTGGAATCATAACTTTAAAATTATATGTTATTGAATTTTTCATAATTATCTAAGATTGTAGAATTTTCCAGTAATAATTAAATACAATATAAATATATATTCATTATTATGACATCATAATGACCCAAAAGTGATTTTATAAAAACTATTAGGTGTATAGAACACAAATATATATTTTAACTTCAAAATAATGTGATATTATGTTATTTTAATTAAATTTATCATTCCTTTATGATTCCTACAAAAGCATTAATATTTTTTTAATGTTTTAAAACCATTTATTTAAGAGAATGACTCACTTACACATAATAAATTGAAATATTTTGTTATGTTCTGACCTTGGGCATTTAAAATTGTGAGAAAAACACTCATTTGTCAGAAACTATGGGAAAAAATGGTATTGTTTGTGTTTTCTATTAGTTTATTATTTAGAGTCCAAAACCTAAAAAACAATAAAATCCCACTCTCTTCCAATATAAATCCATGAAATCACACATTTCTCTTTAGTGAAGATTCCTAGATCCCAACCATACACTTCCCTGCAATCTTTAGTGACCCCCAAAGGCACCCCCAATCTCTTAAGAAGTCCCTCTCCTTAATTTGGATTCAGACACTCCATTATGGGATTTTTTCACTTCTCCTCTTTATTCAAGTATATTTTTTATCTTATGCCTTTTATAATCATTTAAATATGACATGATATGTTATTACATGTCCCTAATAATTCCCAATTTATTTAAAACTCTTGATAAACGCCTTTATCTCTCATCAACCCATTTTCTGAATTTTTAATCGATGTTGTTTTACTATTTAAAGGTCATCATGATTTTCCATGCCAACACAATTGTGTATTGAATTCCCTACCCATTTCTAATCAAGGGTATTCACAATTATAAAATTATACTTATTTGAATTCATAGTTACATGTATATATTCCACACTATTTGATAATTTTATAAATCATGATGGGGAATGAATCCATGTTGTATGATTTGTGAGGCACACTTTATAATGAGAATGCAATGAATGTGATGGGTGTGCCCAAAATTATATAGAGCTCTAATGCAATGGGTAACGTTTAATATCATAATACATCATGTTGGGATAATAAGTGAACCCAATTCATTTATTGGACTTCATACACCAAAGATTTATTTTTGGATTATCTTTGACCTATGTCAATGATGTTGAGTTTCAAGTTGTTACAACATTTCCCAAGTTTTGATAATCACAAAATATCAATATTATTATTCATGTTCCTTTTATTCACCAATGATATGAAAACTTTATAACATGTTTTACCTTATGAAATTATTACTCCCTTACTGGTATTTTAACCTCACACATTTATTATATATGTCCCCATGTTATCCCATGCATTTTTTAAATCCCTGGAATCATTGAAGCATGTTAGTGCTATTTTTAATAAGGTTGTTATTTCCCATGTTCAAGATGTCATTATATGTACCTAATTACCAAATTAACTAGAAATCATGATATTTTAGGTTTTATTACGTTTAATTTAATGTAATAAATCATGTATTAAAATGAAATAAATAATTGGATTTTTATATAGTGCCTACTGCTAGCCTATGTGATATCCCAAAAATGGTGTTATTTTTGTAGTTAAATGATATTTAAATTAATATATATATATATATATATATATATATATATATATATATTAATGATGAACCATTTGGTGATACTTTTGAGGTCTAGAGAATAATTAATTTTATTTTGTGACTTCTTATAACCATATGTATTCTTGGTAAAAAAACATACATACTTATTTTAAAGAACTTATTATCTCTTAAAATCTATTTATTTTGCCTCGGGCATAATAAAAACTCATTTTGGGTTTTCATTTCTCGGAGTAATGTTATAAAATTGGAAACTGGTTGATTAAAAATCCAAGGATGTTATTTTCTTTATAAACTAGAAATGTTTCTAGCATGTATATTTCATTATTTTCATTGAAATTAAATGAATTTATCAACTATAGAAAAAAGGATCATTGAACAAATTTTTTTCCAATGATGTTCATACTTGATGAATCAGTTGGTACATCATATCAACTATGAATTATGGTTTTTGGACCCTTATCTTACCTTAATTAAATCATTTTATTGTGATAAATGACCAAAATAACTCTCTACAATTATTTATAATTTTCCTCAAAGTCCATATCTTCAATTTCAACTAATGGGACCTTATTTCCATATGACTATTGTACTTCACTTTCTCTTTTTTCAAGTGGATGTTTTATTAAAACTTTAATGGTTTGTGATATTAATTAGTGGTATTTATAAGTATCAAATCCTTTATTATCAAGAGAATTCTAATATTTCTAGGATTCAATTTGTTTATAGTATTTATAATGTAACCCCTTGAAATTTTATAATATGAACATCATATTCGATAGCGTGAATGACACACAACACCAAAAGTAGAAATAAATTAAACATCATGAGACACTAAAATATATTTATAATTTTAAATAAATTCAATCTATTATATATTAATCAAAAAACACTACATTTATTTTATCTTGGGTTACAAACAACAAACAGTTCCTTATATAGCTTGTGTTACATGAAATATCAGGGTTTACCAAACATCAAAATAATAATATTATTATATAAAATTAAAATTATATTATTGAAGATAAATTTATGGTTATTAATTATAAAAACTAACTTATGGAAATATAAAGTTAAAATTAATTTTTTACTAATTAATTAATAAATGAATATAAAAAAATTGAATAGAAAGTATATGATTGTATAAAAGAACTATTTTTATGCACCGAAGGAGTATATTATGAATAAATTAAATTAATTAATATTATTTTATTATAATAATAAAATGTATATATGATATATTTTATAATTTTTTGGAAATTAATAAAATATATTTTATAGGCATAAAATTAGAACAAATCATGTTCTATGCATTAAAACATATGTTTTTTAAGGCCGTTTTTCCACATTTTAATTGAATGTTTGTTTTAAAACTAATTTTTGACCCTTTTATAAATTTTATATGGAATAAATATACAATATTTTAATTAATAATTCAGAAATTATCATATGTTGAGTTTTTGGTATTTTAAAGAGTAGTATCATTTTATAATGAATAGTGAAAAGTAAATCATTTTAATTGAAAATTTAATTTCATCAAGATAATTTGGAATGTTAAATTATATTTAGAATTGGTTTTAAAGTCAAAATAGTTAAATAATACAACTATTAATCCTATTAATGTCGTTGTAATCATTTTAATATAGAATTTATATATAAAAACTTAGTAAAATTTTGAACATTTTTACTTCCAAAACCCTCTTTCTCAACACTTATGCGAGATTAATTTTAAATAAATTTTTCCACATATATGAATATAATTTTTAAATTTGTTTCATATATTTAGAATTAATATATGTTATATTTTATAATAAGGTAAAATTAATATTTGACCATAATTATTAGTGATTGAATATTAAATTAATTATATTAATATAGTTAAAAAAATTACATGGTGCTTAAACTTATAGTGTAAGATATAAAATTGATACTACACTAGTATGAAACTATTTAATAGACATATTTCAGCCATTATGCCTCTTGAAAATAATTTGGTACATTATGGGAACCTATTTATATGTAATAACATTTTTATATATATCTTGTTTTCAAAAATGTTAATTGGGTCCTTTCGAACTTATAAAAGGTCATGACATCTCCTTCTGGATTCACAACTTCATACAACATGGGTTCATCCAAGACATGAAAAAATCACTCCCCAAAAACCCTATAGTAATCCTAGTGTAATTAACTTTATTATAAAGAAAACTTAGGAAATAACTAGTGGAAACATAGGGATGACACACTAAGAAAATGTAGTGTTCTCCTTAAAAAAATTATTTTATTTCCTTCTAAACCATAATAAATTATTCTTTTATCGTGATTAAATAATTAAAACAGTGTATTAAATATAATTATATGTTTTTATGTGATTTTTTTTTCCTAAAACAATAAACACATCCATCAAATGGGATACACAATCTTTGTGTTCATAACGGACTACTGCCTCCCAAACTGATATCATTCATTCTTCCATTTAACTATTTGTTATTATGAATAATTATATATATTTTTTATATATTTTATATATATGATATTTAGAATTTATTTTTTATTATTGAATTATAATATAAAAAATAACATCATTATTTCCATTTATTGGGAATTTTATAATATCGTTCGCATGTACAGTGGGCTACCTACTGGCGAAGCAATGTGATTCGTCCGCACATAACATGGAATGTATTAACGATGTTCTTAATAAATATATGTGATATATATTATGTAAATATGGTTCTATAATGATAATATAAATATATATCACTTACATTTATTTCCTGTAATATGAAAATAAATCAGAATCAATGTTCAAGCTTGTGTACGGCCTACCGCCTTCATGAACGGTGGATTTAATTTCCTATGACTACATTTTATGGATTATATTTAAGAAATATATTATATTAATGTAATTTGTTTCATTTTAGGTATTATTAAATAATAATCTATTCAATAGGAAAAAAAGTCAAAACATACTAAAAAATCATGGTAATTAACACCATAAATAATGAAAATAATTAATTGTTTTTAACAAATTGGGTGATAAAATGTTATAAAAGTATAATATAAAATATTATAAATATTATTATGGATATGGTATGTTTTAATAAAATTATAGAAACAATTATATTGTAGGTTAAAAATAATTCAAATATAATGAAGAGTAAGGTAAGGTATTTCATCTCAATTTCAATTTAATGAGGCATTTTATAATTTTATACACCCAGTTCTTTTATATGGTCAATATATTGCTCATTGGAAATTTTATAACATGAAAAATTAATTATTCATGATATTTTATGTTTCAATTTTAATTATTTAATGTAAGTTGATTTGAATTAAAATTTACCAAGCATCAAATAATTTCAAAAATCAAATCATTTTCATTGGGTAGTATTACTTCCTCATCCCAATAAATATTCTATGATTACATGTGTAATTAATTTTAACTATCAATTTTTTTATTCAAATTTGTTTTATTATTATTTAATGATGTTATACATTATCAATTTATTTATCAATTCACACTTCATATTTATGATCTTCTAAATGGTTTACTTTACAATTTTATTTTATTCGGGTTTGTTTACACGTGAATTTACATTAAATGATATTATTTTACCATTGTTTAATAAACCCTTTAATTTTATTTGTCCCTATTTATTCATTGATATGTTCAAATAGTATTAATATTTTTTCACACTTTTGAACTTAAAGTGTTTTATAAACTATTTTTTCTGAGAAACTTACTTAATTTGTCTTATTTTTGGGAAAATATGTTTTCGTCCAAAACAATGTTTTCTAAAGATTGTTTAAAAATTGTTTTTAACATCCTAAAAATGATTTATCAACATCATTTTCGCACTTTACCAAAATTTATATGATATTTAAATAGATATTTCCAAAAGAAATGATTTTAAAAATGTTTATTAAATCAAAAAGGATATGTTTATCAAAAATATTTTTTAAAATATATTTTAATGGTATTTCCATTCATTAATAATTGAAACCCTATATTATTGCTATAATTTGTGTCTGATATATTGACACCATCCTTATTCTTCCTATGAATTGTTTATGATCATTATTACAAAATAATGAATTAAAATTCACTCCCCTGATCCAATTTAGTATCCAATATCATTCCTTTAAAATTTTAACATTATTGTGATTATTAGATATTATATTTTCCCTAAATGTAAACATTACTTATCATAGATATTATTATTTCCTAGAAAATATATCATTTTTACATAATGGGTTCACATTGAATTTTATTTTATTATGTGGTGAAATAATGATACAATTTTATCATTTACTAATTATAGATACATTTGGATAAGGCACATTATTTATTAATAAAATAGATTATTACATATATGATGATTATTTTGGAAAAGTATAAAATGGGTTGGGGACTGTCTAATGTCAACCCCTCAATGCATTGGTAGTCTCATGAGATGAAATTAGTTGGGAACAAACCCTACTATTTTGTAACCAAGTATGTACTAAACTGTATTCTGAAAGTTCTTAAGAGTAGTATCCTAAACCGTCATGTGATTTTTCATAATTATAAAGGAACCATGTACCTAGAAAATATGGAATCCAATAATTAATCATTAGCATTATTTTAAATTACTTTTTTATTATCCATGATATTTTTCCTAATAAAACCTCTATATAATTATTTAATTCTAAATATATTGATTAAATGGAATATGTTTTATGTTATTTGGAATTAAATAATGATTAAAAAATTTCAAGATATTAAATTCGTCTTATTGATTAAATGGAATGTAGTCATAGATATTTACTTTAGTAAATTGTTCATGCACTCCATTCTCAGTGAATTGATTACATGGAATGTTTGTTCAGTTATATTACTTGATATATGGTTTATCAACTCCCTTATCAATTTATTGATTACATGGTCTGACTATTAAATTATTTACCTTTCCATTTTAATTAGTCTCATTGATTAAATGGTAATTATGATGTATTTATACTTGCTAAAAATTTGATCACACCCTTATTTTATTTCCATTCCCCGTGATTCCATGATTTTTACTAAGACTATTATTCATGGACACATAATAAGGAATAAATTTATTTAAAAAAAGAATATAAAAAAACTATGTTGTAATTTTTCTATTCATTTTAAATACAAGAATCATGTATGTATCTAGTTTACCAAGAATAAAAAATTATTCAGCCCTTTCAGACTCTATTTCAATGTATGTAATGGTAATAATCATGAGATATGTGGTACTATGGTGTAGGTATCTATAAGTATTTTTCCAAAACATGCTACTAATATGGAATGGTAATCCACCTAAGACATTCTATTCATTCGCCTAATATGATGTGTAACAGTTATAGACATTATGTCCACGTACATCATTTCTCTTTGGTAATGTCTACACCTCATTATGGTCAAGGAATGTTGAATAAAAAGGATACTATAGTGAATCATGATGCTTCATAGAATATAGGAATCTGTCCATTAGACTACATTGTGAAGAGCATGAATGAGGCAGATGATCTCCTGATGAAGGTAAACATAGGTCTGGTGATAAGGAGTGTTAGAATCATTATTACATCTTCACCAGCAGCTTCTTTATTTGATAATTGTGATTCAAATTCATGTATATATGTCCATTTTTTAGATATGCATAAACATATAAATAATATAATTTCATTTTTTGGAGTTAGAAAAACATAACATGAAGTGGATATAGTAGGGTCTTCAGGGTCCTTTTTGTGCTCTATAAATTTCTTATATGGAATTAGTTTTCTATTTTCTCATCCTTGATCGATATTATTTTGATTTCATTATTAAGAATGGATTTTCTTATTTATCAATATAGTGAGGTGATTGTAATCATCAGCATGACTAATTTATTCCAATTTATGGGATCTCGTTGGTTTTTTGTATTGAGTGGGATTATAAGTTTGTTCACGCATTCATTATTACCTAGTGTCTAAAAGTTTTTTGTCTGCTGTTATGGATGAGCTTGATTAAATTTTATATATTTTTTATATTATAGCTATAATTTTGGATTTTCTTAATGTGTTCTCAATTGTTTTCTTTAGGACACTTCTAGGGAGATATGTGGATTTTATGATTGATAAGTTCCCAGGTATGCATCCAATATTGATGTATTCTTATCATATGGAACTAGTTCAGATGAATGTTATAATGATTTAATTAGTTGATCTGAATGATAAGGGTTCCTTTAGCCTTATTGTTTCACCTTCGTATGCCCCTTTTATCTTTTCCATGGAGGAAGTTGGTTCACTCTGATTGTCTAGACTGTTGAAATTTGAACCATGTAACGATTAAGGAAATTTATCCATTGCCTCATGTGGATGATATATTTGATCAGTTAAAGGGCAGAAGTGATTTTCAAATATTGATCACCATTCAATTTATCCTCATATCATAGTTCAGTAGCCCGATATACCGATGTAAGCTTTCAAAAGATGGTATGGTCGGTACGAATATCTTTGGATTCTTTTTGTGTTTTATTAACACTTCTCATGTATTTATGTATTTGATAAATATCATATTTCATTAGTTTCATGAAATTATATATGATAGTTTTAATGGATGATTTTTTGGTTTTTTTGATATCTAATAATAGGAATAATAACATTTGGTTTTTTTATGGAAATCATAAGGATTCTCCATTTATATGGAAATCATTTGCAATTTATTTTATGGTTTCAAGAAATTATTTTCTTGGGGAAAATGATTTCATGGAAGGGTATTCGAATTTATCATGGGAAGGTGAAGCCTATTTTTTCTTGGGAATAACCAAACAATGATTTAGATTAAAATCATCCTTTTTATAAGAAGATATTTTTGATAGTTCATCATGTGTTTCTCAAAGTTTCCATCACAATTTACTACACATACAAGAAAGTGGGTAAAATTCATATGGGATTTACAATGTCCAACTTATTTGGGTAATCTAATAATACTTCCTAAACCATATCCTATTTTGATCTTACCAAACCCCTGTATGGGATATGTGGTTTTTTATGATTCTTATAGTGCTATTTTGGGTTGTGTACTCCAGAATGATGATCATCTGAAAATTTTTGGTATTATCTAACTTTAAAAACAAGAGAAAATTTACCCATATAAAAATTTACATATCTCCAGAGTTATCCATTTAATTATTTGTATTTTGGAACTATCTATTTATATATGGGTTTACATTATTTTCTTAATATAATAGTTTGAGAAATATTTTTTTCTAAAAAATACTTGAATCTTAGGTAGATACATTGGCTATAAAACATTCAAATTTTTGAAATTGAAATTTAAATTACCATATAGAAGGGGAATTTAATTTCAGATTATATTAGTAGGAATGTTCCATAAAAAGATGTTTTTGGATCCAAATAAGAATGAACTGTTATGTAAATCTTCACTCAAATGCATCAAGATTCTCAAGATCATGTTTCAAGTAGTGTTCTAACCAGTGTTCAGATATCATCATTATTATTTGAGTTAAATCTATAGAGTCAACATTAGGATTATTAGTTCATAAGAATTAAAGATACCCTTTATGGTGGGGGTGTAGTTTCTAGATGGTCTCTCTCTTTATATGGTATTCTCTATTCCAAATATATGTTTTTCATCCAAACAATTATGTGGATATTGGTTTTTTTTATTTTTTATTCATCTAATTATAATCATATGGGAAGTAAATATATTAAATTTTACATGATATGAAGAGTTTGGTGTCTTGGAATGAAGAGTGGAATTTTCAAGTTTTTTTCCTCCTTTTAAACCTACCAACAATTAATGTAATATAAATAAAAACGTTATGGTTTTGTTCATCCTATTTCAGTGGTGGTTTTTAAATGGGAAATGTTTTCCATAAGTTTTTTTTTGATTGTCACAAAATAATCTTTGGATGAATGATATCTAGTTGGTGATTGATTGGTTGACAGTGTTGAATCAATTCATTTAGATAAGGGAAACCTCTAATGTTAATTATCATTGAATGATATATGTCAAATAAATGTTTAGGATACACGGGTTTTTCTACCATTATTTCATATAGGGATTATAGGATTACATCGAGGTTCCTGATAAGTCTCTAAGATGGAATGGGGGATCAGTTTAGGTTTAGTATACCACACTATCCATAGATATATGGTTAGACAGAGAATACTATTTATATTTTTGAAGACATACCCCATTCCTTTGTGCTTTATTTTATTGAAACTTTGGTTAGCCATCTGGGGATTTTTTTTAATATAAAAATAGTTTTATTTCATTTTTTATAAAGTCTCCCTTTGATGATTTTTATGGTCACCACTACATAACATCTATTTATTAGGTAGAGCTCAGTGAATCCTCTTTAATGGGATTGAGTTTAGATCAAGAGGTGACTCTAAAGAATCAGTATATATGTTGGTTTCTTGTTAGAACTCAGTGTTGATATAAATATTATAAAACTTTGTGGTTTACCCTTTATAATTTTTTCAAATATGAACTAGATTTCCTTAATGCTTCTCCTCATTTGGCTCACATTTTGTTTGGGAATTGTTTTTATTTTTCTTACATATTTTCTGGAAAATTTTATGTCACTAAGTATCTTGGGAAAGTCACTTATTATTTTTTATTTTCATTATGTGCATAATAATTCACAATTTTTTCCCCAAATCATATATCATTAAACATTATCACAATACCTCCCCTTTTTTGAGTTGGGGAGATATTGAGTTAGAGACATATGTTTCTGTTGTGGATCATCTAGTAGAGATCATTAAATCTCAATTGAAATTATAATAGGGGATTCTAAATACATTATTCTGAGTATTATGGAAGCACAAATGTGATTCCCAAAACATAAGGGAGCATGAGTAATTTCTAAGGTAGACACATACTCAAATGTTTTTTGGAAATCATTTTTCCACATGACTAATTAGAAATATAATGAATTACGTCAGGAAGTTTGTAACAGCTTGATTTTATTCTCTATTATTTCACTTATCTATAATTGTTTCACTCTTTATTTGGGTATGTTATGGGACTCTAGAAGATGGGTTTATTTTTTGGGGGAAAATAATCTAAAATTTACGGGATATTTGTTTTTTTTTAATTAATGAATTTTGGTTATAAATATTTTAATGGATAAACAGGGCTCTCCCTAAGTTTAGATAATTCCCTAAGTGGTTTAGGTTATCTTGTATAAATTGGTTCTTTATGTAGTATTCTATGTGATTAAATTACATGTAACTAGTTTGTACATCAAGTATTGGATCACCCATACCATGTCATGTGATGAGTACACAACATGAAATGTTACACATGTGTATGGATTAAATGGTGAGTAATAATAAAAATCTAGATTTAGAAAAAAGGTGGTGGGTTATTCAGTTTATATGGATAATGTGGATTACATGATCTAAAATGGGATTATACACTGTGTAATCATTGTGATTTTGTCTTTTTTGGAACCACATGGATAATTTGTTTTTTAATTCATCTACTAATTCCTTTCACACAACTAATAGGCTATCAAAAGAAATTTAGGGATCCTCTATTCATTTTTTATTGGTATTTTCTTCAAATGTTCATCAGGGTTGTGCACATCATTTATCTGTGTGATTAATCCCGTCAACTTAATCATCTGATTTTTTTGGCTCAATTTTATAACATTATAATATCTATTGATGCTTGGTGTTAATTGTTTTTCTTTTCTATATATTTTCTATGATCCTATTCTAGTGGTTGATCCTTTGTTGGTTTTTGGGTGGTGGGTTTTTAGTTATGAAGTATATTGTGATCATTTCTCATCCCCATACCTTTTTTAAATTCATTAAATTATTAGATGAGTAAATTGATTCTAGGTCCACTGCATTCATATATGTGGTCTTCATTGTTTATTTATCTCATTGTAGTTGTGTTTAACCCATGTTTTGTTATAGGTATTAATATATCTATGATATTTTAGTTAAGTGAATTTATTTTTTTTTATAAATTGTTTAATAAATGAAATGGTATGACTAACTAATTTGATTTTTGTGGGTGGAAATAGTTTTTTGATAAAACAAGATTTTGACATAGTTTTAGGTAAATTAAAATGTTATTTTAAGTCCTTGTAAAATATTTTAATGATATAGTTTTCAAAATATGCTTTAATTAAATGAGATAATAAATTTTTTTAATGAAATAGTTTGGAAAATAGAGCACATAGGAATCCAAGGGTACTTATGTGGAAGGTGTATTCATTTACCTTCTCCACTATTGGGAGGTTTATTCATGGGTTTTTCCTCTTCTCAATAGGTATATTGTTTTTGGGATATGTTAGACCTATTTGGGATTCACCTTCTATGGTGTTCCACTTCTCACTATATTTGATGCATATATATAGAGGGATATTTTATGTGCTTGATTATATATGTTTGGTATGATTTTCCTTTCTATCAGGACCCATTGTGATACATAGAATGATGTTACATATGAATTATAATGTACTATTTTGGTTTTAATTTCAAGGATTTAATATTATATACAATACATGCATATTTTTAATTTGAAATATCTTATTTCATGTTTGTATTTGAAATTATTCGAAACAATTTTTTTAGTTTTTTTAGGAAATGTTTAAAAATGGAAAATAAAATAGTTTTTCCATGATTTTGATCTAAAAAATTAAACATTAAATTATTCTTTATTTTCACTAATGTTGATCACGTATGGATTATTTTATAAATATTTGTTTGGGAACACCTGTTTTTGACCATTATAATCTAGTAATCTTACACCATGTTCACACATTCAGAATTACGTAGACCTTATTATATATTTTGATATATGGAAAGGCAAGGGACCACATTGAGGTGGTGTGGTTTTCTATCTTTTGGGTTTTAACATCTAGTTCTAAGATGGTGGAAGTATTCCCAAGATAACACGTGGAGACTGTTGGAGTCACTTAGTATATTTTTTCATTTTCGATTAGACTTGTCTAATGGATATTATTTTTCTTCCTTTTTAGTTTCATCGTTTCTACTATCTTCCTTCAGTTTTTGAATATATCTATCTCTTCCGCTATTTCATTCGGTTATATATTTATGTGTGTGTGTGTGTGTGTTTTCATGATATCACTTCATTTTGCATTATAATAGCCCAAAAACATGTTATTTATTTTCTTCTAATTTAATTATTATCTAAAAATATGATATTGAAAAGTTTTAGTGTTTTAAAATGTCTTGATATGTAGGATAAACACCTTAGTGGAACCTTGAACAATATCTTTCTTCTACAAGTACTTATTCGTAGTGAAAAGTGGTTTTAAAAAATTTGGGAAAGCAATAAAAATATTAGTAATGTGTTATCAAAACATTATGATACCAAATATAGTTTTTTAATTTAATATAAAAATTAAAACATGATATGAAGTTCGATAATGCATTCTTAATGAATCGTGAATAATTTTCAAAATAGATATTCTAGGTCAAATGATTTCAATATAATAAAACATTTATAAAATCCAATTCGTTCATTAAGAAAATAATTATTTCACATAAAAACTTATAATTTGTCATAATTAATTTTCAAATGAACCTTGAATCATATAATAGATTCTAATTTCACTCACATGAAATGGTGGACAGTGTCCAATAATGGATAAGGTTCACTCCCTAATCCCACGGTGTTCATATTAGAAACCCTATCACACACCATACATGAAATCTCATGTGACTAAGACTATATCAAATGCATCATAGAACTATGTGGGAACAAAAATCATATGATTGGTCTAAATTCCCATCAGGGTTTGGGTTCACTCCCCGTCCTATGCCTTTGTTCAATTAATATTTATGCAAGAACCTTTCAAATTATAAGCATTATATCATGTATCCAGAAGTTTCATTAAAAACATGTTCTTTGATCTCTATTCCCTAAAAACGAATTACTTTTTTATACATGTGTCTTGTTAAAAGTGGTTTTTAATGGAAATACACATGTAAATATACATTCAAATACATGCTTAAGTATATGACCATTTTACATATATATATATATATATTATGTAAATATTGATATTTCAATAAATCAAGATTTTATAACCAAATTCATACATATTGGTATCAAAATTCAACAAACACACTTCTATATTAAATGACACATATATATACATACATTTATTTAAACCTAAAAAATAAAACAATTTTTCATAAATTGAAACATAAATACATACATTTATATACATGTATCTACTATTTTAAAATTAAAAATTTGTTTAACTAGATAATAATACATATGTAGATATATATATATATATATTATTTTCTTTAAGAAAAAAATTCACATCAAATTATAAATTTATGTTTGTATTCATATATTTGTATTGAATATAAACCAATAATTTTTTTGAAAAAATTATAACTCCCCTTGCTCTTATAAATGCCTAATTAAAATTCTTTAAGAATTTGAATTACTTTTATAATGATAAATCCATTTGAAGACATTATTCATAACAATAAATGATATATATATATCCATTGGAAACATTATTATTAATTAATAATTTTTAATTTCAAATAAAATTCATTTTATGTATAGGAACTTAATTAAGGTTCTTTAATTGTTTAATATAATTTCATATAAATAAACATCACATACAAATTATATTTCATGTGTAAAATTTTTTACTTTAAAAAAATGTTATTCGTTGAGGAAAAACACAAAATTGATCTACTTTTTATCATAAAAATTATCAATATATGATTATAAATAAAATTTCGGTGGAATAAAAAATTTTCTGTATAATATATATAATTGAGAAACTAACATAAATATATATATTAATAGTTTTAAATAAAATTTCACTACAATATAAATGATATAATTTTAATTTATTAAAAACAATTGAGAGATATATATTAATAATATACCAAAAAAAATTCCATAAAATC
This sequence comes from Viscum album, assembly GCA_963277665.1. NCBI lineage: Eukaryota > Viridiplantae > Streptophyta > Magnoliopsida > Santalales > Viscaceae > Viscum > Viscum album. Next base: position 2,031,893,278 of record OY728135.1, read on the forward strand.
AAAAATTCAAAACTCACATGAATCTTTCCAGCATATTTTATTTTCAAAGAGATAATAAATTTTCACATGCACATAAAAACATCTGAAACAAATCACTATAATATTAAAAAACTTAAAAGGAAATATATACCTGAAATAAAATAATTTCCTTGACTGTCGTAAAAATATTACTTAAGAATTTTTTGAGATATAGAGAATTAAATAACTCTAGTTGACTAAAACAATTTTTCATAATAATAATAAAACCATATAAGTTATTTAAAAAATATAAAGTCCCTTAATATCAAAAAAAAATATTATAAAAATTATTTATAAAGTAAAGATATCAACTAATGAAATCCGTTGTATAACATTATAAATGTAGAAACGAGCGGACAGAGTACGGAGACCTAATAGCTGGCTGAGACTTGATGACTACTGACCGATTTACTTGGAGTGACTCGACTAGTCTAGTGGGGAGCACCTGGTTGTGACGGCAGACCCACGACGGAGGAGCGCCTGGTTGTGGCGGTAGACATGCGGTACTCGACAAGAGGAGTACCTCTTCATGCTATTTGGGGGAGCACCTGGTTGTGGGGGAAGACCCACGGTGGGGAGGGCCTTGGTGACATAGCATACCCATAGTACTCAACTAGAGGAGTACCTCAACAGTCCAAGGTTAGTGGGAAGCACCTTGGTGTTGTGGCAGGCCCACTGTACTCGACATAGGAGGATTTCTCCATTATTCATGGTTTCGATAATGGGAATAAAAATCCTGGTTGAGCTTAGTCAGTAACTTTTGTGTTTTCCTCATGATTGAGATGAATTACATGATAACTTATGTATATGTATAGGCATATACCTAAGTGTGGTTATTTTTTGATTTCATACTTTGTGGTTTATCCTTGTTGGATTTTGGGAGACCTTGAGGGTCTCAAGGTCCCTACTGAGTATCGTTATACTCACCCCTACACGAGCTATGCCCACACCTCGTTGTTTTGGATGCAGATGACAGACAGTGCTGACCGAGGCTGAGAGTACCAGGACTGGACGGTACCCGGAGGTGGACCTTACGGTGTGTCGGTACATGTAGGATATGGATGGACGTGGAGTGATGAGGAAGATATTTGTACCTACCCTTCGGTTAGGAACCTCGGAGGACGAACCAATGGCTATTTTTTTTTTCTATTTCTCAATGGTACTTGTACTTTATGTTTCTTGTACTCTCCAGTTGGGATTGTATTTTGGACGCTTTTTACTTACTGTACTCACTTTTTGGTTAATTAGTATACTCATGATCATACTTGCAGTGTGTGTTTACAAGTTATAAAGGCAATGTCTTACCAGTTTTATGGAATTACGCCTTTGGTGATAGTCTCTAGCCCCAGGCCTGGAAGGAGATCATGGGGAAGTCACGGCACCGAACACAAGGGACGGTTCGTGAAAAATTGGTATCAGAGGAGTTGTTTCTATCGCAGAAGTTAGGACTCTGATATTTTCTATGAATCAATAGTGTTAAGAGTAGTGAGTGTGGTTCTCAGTTCAGGGAGTCCAGTGTTGGTGCGGGGGCTGACGTATCCATACACCAGGACCCTGACTTCTGATTTCCGACTCAGTTCACAAAAACACTCATTGCGTGTGTGTTATCAAAAGTTTTATGTATGTCAAATCAACATGGTTAGATCACAAGGTATAATATTTTGACAGTGTCACATCTGTTTCATTTAGGATGCCTCCCCGCAGACGACCAGCTAGAGTCCTGAGAGTTGTACGCACAGATAACCCAGCGTGTGATGAGGCCTCGGTGAAGGGCCCTTTTCCAGCGAAGGCACCAGTGGTCCCACTTCCTATTGTGCCACTAATTCCACCAACCCCAGAAGTAGACCATTCATGCCACTTGAGCGCATTTCACGAGTTCCAGCACCAGATTCCCCCGAGGTTAATGGGAGAGATGGACCCACAGGCAGTAGAGGATTGGCTGGAGGCTGTGGTGAGAGTTTTCCGACTTGTAGGGACACAAGCCGGCCTCATGGTGATTCTTGCTTCCAGCCTTCTATAGGAAACATTGGTCAGATGGTGGAGCCTAATTCTCCAAGTTCACAATGAGATGAGACTTCTCTGGGCAGACATTGATAGCCTGTTTCAGGCAGAGTTTGTCCCAATGACTCTTCGTGCAGTGCGCATAAAAGAGATACTTTATCTATAGTAGGGGATCATTACTGTAGCTCAGTAATATACTAGGTTCACAAACCTATCACTCTACTCCATCGATATGGTATGAGAACTATTCTTCAGGGACATGAGATTCGAGCAGGGAATCATGCAGGAGATCAGGGCTTCAGTGATCTCACTTAGCATCCCGACATAGGCAGGGGTGTTAGAGAGAGCCCTCCTAGTGGAGAGTTTCCTTGTTGATAAGTCTCTAGTAGTGAGATACACCACCAGTCGACATGTAGTGCAGTCTTCTGCAGCTGGCAGCAGACAGATGTCGTATAGTTCCAAGAGGACCAGACCTATAGGTAGACGATCTCCTGACTCAGGATCAGTTGTGTGGGGTACCCGGAGTAGAGACATACATGCCCAGAGCAGGCAGTGTTTCACATGCGGTGGGTAGGGTCACATGGATCGTGAATGTCTGGCCCACCGTTTGGATGATCCTAAAACGATCGAAGGACAACCCAAGAATAGATAGAGATTCCATCGAGGTCATCCACAAGGAGAAGGCGGACATGGCAGAGGAGCTGGTCGTGTAGGTGGTAGTGTACAACGATTTGAGGTGCTACCGCCACCACCACCAGGAGGTCCACCCCAATCGCAGGGAGCAGGTGGACAGGGGGTATCTCAGCTCTAGGCATCTGAGGCCTACTATCACATTGCTCTGGAGATGATACGAGGTACCATCTGTGTCTATTTCACCATAGCTACAGTTCGTATAGACACAGGTGTCAGTCACTCTTTCATTTCCACTACCCTCGTTTGGAGCTTAGAGATTCCGATGGATCCGTTGGCTTGATCTTTACGGTTAGAGACTCCTATGAGAGCAGACTCGACGATTACGCACTAGTTCCGGTAGTGTGAGCTTACTCTAGGAAGTGAGAGATTCGGCTAGGATCTCCAAGTAGCGGCGTCAAGGCCTTACGACGTCATCTTGGGTATGGACTGTTTATCTACAGTCCATGCTCAGATTGATTGTATTAGGCGCAAAGTGTGGTGTGTCCACATGGATGGGACCATTTTTACCTTCACCAGTGAGAAGGGAACCTTTGTAGTGCCGGATGGACTTGACCAGAGGGGAGTTCAGCCGATCCTTGATCAGTTGGGTGCCCTTACCCTCAAAGTAGTTGATGTGGAGAGTCTGAGATGTGCTATAGTGGTGGACCAGTACACAGATTTTTTCCCTGATGATGTCCCAGGTCTACCTCCTCGCAGAGAGGTGGACCTTTAAATTGAATTGTACCTCGGGATGGCATGGATATCTACACCAGCATATCGGATGGCTCCTACGGATCTTTGCGAGCTACGAGTACATCTAGAGGACTTGTAGGGGAAGGGATTCTTCTGGCCCAGTGTTTCTTCCTGGGCAACCACGATTCTGTTTTCCCAGAATTCGGATGGGAGCTTGAGGCTTTGTGTTGACTATCAGTGCCTGAACCAGGTGACCGTGAAGAACAAGTACCCACTCTCAAGGATTGAAAACCTCTTTGATTGGTTGAAGGGAGCATGCTGGTTCTTGAAGGTAAAACTCATATCAGGCTAACCCCAGATCAGATTTGGAGATGAGGATGTGCATAAGTCGGGCTTCAGATGTTAGTACATCCACTATGAGTTCTTTGTTATTCTATTCGATGTATCCAATGCTTCAACAGTTTTTATGGGACTCATTAACAGGATCTTCTAGCCATACCTTGATCACATTGACATAGTATTCATTGACAACATTCAGATCTACTCGACTACAAAGGAGGAGAATGCCTACCATTTTTGGGTAGTACTCGACACACTCTGAGAGCACTAGATTTATGGTAAGCTCTCGAAGTGCCAGCTCTGGATCCAGGAGTTTCACCTTCTAGGACATGTCATCTTGGAGGCTCGGGTTGTAGTGGATCCAGCGAAGATTGAGGCGGTACTTTCTTGGGAGCCACCCAACAGTGTGACAGAAGTACAGAGTTTTCTGGGTTTGGCTGGATACTACCGGAGATTTGTCCTATATTTCTCTAAAGTTACAGTACAACTAATAGCCATGACAATGAAAGGGAAACCCTTTGTGTGGTCGGAGAAATTCTAGGAGAGCTTTCAGAAGCTGACGTAGAGGCTGACTAGTTCCCCCATCTTGAGGCTATTAGAGGAAGGCATTGGGTATGTAGTCTACTGCGACGCATCAGGGACCGGACTCAGATATTTCCTGATGTAGGAGCAAGCAGTGATCACTTATGTTTCTCGTTATCTGAGACAGCATGAGAAGAATAATGCTACCCATGACCTGGAGCTAGCAATAGTGGTCTTCTCCTTGAAGATGTGGTGAAACTGTCTGATGGGTGAGTGTTTTACCGTGTACTCTAATCACAAGAGTCTCAGGTATATATTCTCTCAAAAGGACCTGAACTTGAGACAATGGCATTAGCTTGATTTCCCCCAGGACTATGACTTTGAAATAGTCTATACTCATGGGAAGGGGAACACTGTTGTAGATGCACTCAAAAGGAGATCTGGTATACAGCTTCTAGGCGAGGTGATAGAGCATCTGGCTGCTTTATAGATTTCCTCTGTGGATAAATATGGAGAATCCTTCATTCAGTCTCTTAAATTCACTCCCCCACTTCTTCAGCAAGTCAGGGAGGCATAGTGTGGGGACAATGACTACCAGACATGACGTGCTCAGATATCCACAAGACAGGCCCCTAATAGATTTTCTAAAGGTGGGGAGCTCGTCATCCTCTTTAGAGGACGTACTATGGTACCAGTGTCACTTCAGGAGGAATTTTTGAAGGAGTTATAAACATCCCATCTAGAGGTATATCCAGGAGTGGTGAAGATGTACCAGGATCTTCTATGACAGCACTAGTGGCCGGGAATGAAGAAATAAGTTGCTGATTTTGTCTCTCGATGTCTCACTTGTCAGCAAGTGAAGGCGGAGCATCAGGTACCAGCAGGCTTGGATCATCCTATAGAGATCCCAGAGTGGATGTGGGATGGGATATCCAAGGACTTTGTGACAAGACTTCCACGTAAATCCAGAGGTCATGACTTGAATTGGGTGATCATTGACCGACTGACCAAGTCGTCCCACATCATATTGATCAGAGAGTAGGGTTTAGTAGGGAGCTTGGGACGCCTCTACATGAAAGAGATTGTGAAGCTACTTGGAGTACCTTCGACGATTGTCTTCTATTGTGATGTATGCTTTACTTCCCATCAATATAATGGGTTGTAAAATGCTATTGGGATGCAGCTCGTTTGAGCACCACCTTCCATCCTCAGACGGATGGTCAAACTGAGTGGACCACTCAGACCCTCAAGGACATGCTACATGCTTGTGTCCTTGACTTTGGTCGCAGCTTTGAAGACCACTTACCTTTGGCGGATTTTTGATACAACAATAGCTATCACACCACCATTGGGATGGAACCTTTAGAGGTTTTTTATGGGAGACCTTGTAAATCACCTTTGTGCCAGACTAACCCAAGGGAGTCAGCATTGGTGGGACCAGAGATGGTATGGGCTACCACAGAGAAAGTACAGATCATCCAGGAGTAGATGAAGACTGCACAGAGCAGGCAGAAGTTGTATGCTGATAGGAGACAGAGACCTTTTGAGTTTGAGGATGGCGACCACATCTTTCTATGGGTCTCAGCCCGACGAGGTCTACGGAGATTTCCTTGAGGTGGCAAGTTATCTCAGAGATTCGTCAGACCTTTTCAGGTCCTCAGAAAAGTTTCTAAGGTGGAATACTTCTTAGGTCTTCCACCTCAGTTGCATTGTGTGCATGATGTCTTCCACGTATCCCACCTGAGGAGATACTTTCATGAACCTTCTCATATAATCGACCATGGCGTGCTGGACGTTGATGATGGGGATACTTTTATGGAGGTTCTAGTAGAGATTTAGGATCGACAATAGTGGGTCCTTCATAGATGGTCGATATCTATAGTGCGCATTCAATGGCAACACAGAAACCTCCAAGAGAGCACATGGGAGTGGGAGGCTCAGATGCATGCTCAGTACCCAGATTTGTTCCCTAAATTACGAGTTATAGCTTATGGGGATGTAAATCCCTGAGGTGGGGAGAATTTAAAGACCTAGAATTTATAGGTAATTTTTTTTAATTAAATGATAATTTTACGAGTCTGTGAAACTTGAAGGCGTGTGATTCTGAGGGCCGGAGTGCCTGGAATCAATTTTTGAAGTTTTGTTCAGGTACGTTCAGCAAACATAGGAGCGGGTTTTTATAACATTTGAACTGATGATCTGAATTGAAACTAGAGGGCATCATTGATCTTGCATCACCGGTATTCGCTTAAGAAGAATTTCACCTCAATGGCAGTTGGTCGGCAGAGGAAGATAGTTTATGGGTTTTTCATGGGAATAATAAAATAAAATAAAATCATGTTTTATTTTATTTTATCTTATCTGTTATAACAACTCAAGTGAAATTTGTTGGTGGGGACCACCACACATTAACCTCCCTTGAGAGGTTATAGTGGTGGGTCCAACCCGAATCCAACCTCCTACGAGAGGTTATTATGTGGGGACCACCTGGGACTAAACCACCCTAATAATGGTGGGAGTGGAAAACATCTCAACTCCCCTCATTAATGAGGGAGAGTCTCTCCACCCCCTCCTTTAATGGTTTCAACCCTTCCTCTCTTTTAATTGTGCCAACCTCATGAATTAATTAAGTGGATCCAACTTAATTAATTCACCCAATTCGAATTTTAAAACCGATAAACTAAATAATAGATAATCTATTATTTGGAGGGACAACATATTCTATTGTAGGAAAAAGGTTGGAAAAGGAGGATTAGAGATCTTGGGAGAAAACTCTCCAATGAAGAACAAGTTTCTCCAACGATGAAATAAGAACACATTATTACAATGAAGAACATTGTCAAGGAGCGTCTTCGACTTCTTCCTCAAAAGCACCTTACGGGAGAAACTAACGTGGGACTTCTTCAATGACTAACTGTCCCCCCTCATCATCATCAATGAACCGACGGACGAGTATGGGATTGGATGTGTGTGGTGGACGCGATGAAAGATGAAAACTCCGTCTTCTTCCCCGTGACTCCATCGATGAACAACGAACAAAGGTAGGGATTTTTGAAATATGATATATTTTCCCTTGTTTCTTTCCTTCCAAAAAAAAGAATTCGGACTAACTTATTTAAAATTTGATCTGCGGATGTTTTTCCTTGTGGGTTGGGAATATTTTTTTTAATGAGGGATTATGGGAATTGATGATTTAAAGATTTCTTCCATGCTCATTCCTTGTTTATGTAATTGTGAGTCAATTGTTATCACCATAAACGTGAAAGGATACAAACCAAACCAACGTGGTCTGACCTATCCGTCATTCATATTTGTGATGTTCTTCAGCATGGAGACAAGGAAATGAAGGCAAAGAAGGCAACATGTGTTGCCCCCACAACGCTCCAGTGTCACGGGCCAAACTGCGCCGCCCTCTGAATTTCGATCCACCCCGGCCATGTTGCTCGCCGGCCTCACCCTCCGCCGGCCGAACTGGCCCGAGCCGCGCCGCACCCCGACCGAGACGGGCTTTGGCCGCACCGCACCCCGGCTCCCGGCCACCGTTCCTCTCGTACCCCTCATGGCGCCCTCCAGAGCCCCAACCGAGACGGCCTCCGCATGCCCCAGGCACCCCACGGCTCCGCCCTCCAAGCACCCCATACGCCCCGCATGCCCCGCGCACCCCACACCACCGCTGGCTGAACCAGCCCGCCGGCCTCCATGAGCCCTCTGGCTCTGCCGTCCACATGCCCCGTGACACCCCGGCAGAGCCGGCCACCCAGCCCCGGCCGCACCACCCCGGCCTCGGGCCTAGCCAGCCCCTCACAACACCCTCCGGGCCGAGTCACACCCTCACAGTGCCCTCCAGGTCGAGCTGCCCATGTGGTGCCCTCCAGGCTCAACCGCCATTGCGCTGACCTGCGTCCGGTCCATGCCCTCGCAACCGGTCCGCACTCTCGCGACCCTCTGTGACCCCGCGCAGCCTGCTGGGCTTGGCCTAGTGGTTCAAGCCAAACCTAATAGGTTGGACCACATAATGAGCCTGGCCAGCCCCAACGGGTCAGGCCGGATTGACCCAGACCGGGTCGGCCCAGACGGGGTCGAGTCGGGTCGATCTGACCCGGTTGGACCGGACCCGGGCTGACTACGCCCCTTCACTTTTTTGTTTTCCATATCTTTGGTACAGAAAATCAGTTTGAATAACCGTCGGCGACCCATGTAATATTGGAGCATAACGGTCCCAGTGAGTATACCCCATTGGGTTATAGTTGATATACGGTCAGGTTGGATAGTGCATGAATCCAAACAGGCCTCTGGGACTAAAAGGCTAATAACTCACAAACCAGGCGTCTGATTGATGCGCCGTCTATTGTGTTGAGACATCTATGATGTGTCAGACCTTTGAGATACTTATTCTTGGGGATTCTTGATATTTGGAGTATCCACAAGTATCTCATGGAGCAGATCCTTCCATAGACGAGAAGACAGAGCGCAGAGACCTAGTAGCTGGCTGAGACTTGACGAATGTTGACCAATTGACTCGGAGTGACTCGACTAGCCTAGTGAGGAGCACCTGGTTGTGGTGTCAGACCCATGGCGGAGGAGTGCCTTGTTGTGGCAGCAGACCCCTGGTAATCGATAGGAGGAGTACCTCTGCATGATATTAGGGCGCGTGCCTGGTTGTGGAGGTAGACCCATGGTGGGGAGCACCTTGGTGGCGTAGGAGACCCACGGTACTCGACAGGAGGATTACCTCAGTAGTCTAAGGTTAGTGGGAATAACCTTGGTGTCACAACATACCCACTATACTCGACAGAGGAGGAGTTCTCCAGTATCCGTGGTTTCGATATTGTGAATAAAAATCTTGGTTGGGCTGAGTTATTAACTTTGGTGTTTTCCTCAAGTTTGATATGGATTACTTGATAACTTAGGTATATATATGGGCATATACCTAAGTGGGGTTATCTGTTGGTTTCATACTTTTTTGTTTATTCTTGAGGGATTTTGTGAGACCTTGAGGGTCTCGGGGTCCCTACTGAGTATTGTTATACTCACCCCTTCACAGGTTATGCCCGCACCTCATTGTGTTGGATGCAGACGATGGACAGCGCTGATCGAGGCTGAGAGTACCAGGACTGGATGGTACCTAGAGGTGGACCTTACGGCATGTCGGTACACGGAGGACATGGATGGATGTGGAGTGTTGAGGAGGCAATTTTTACCTACCCTTCAGGTAGGAACCTCGGAAGATGACCCAATTTCTGTTTTTTCTTTCTATTTCCTCTGTTGTACTTGTACTTTTAGTTTCTTGTACTCTCCAGTTGGGCTTCTATTCTGTCCCCTTTCTACTTACTATACTCACTTTTTGGTTATTTAGTTTACTCATTATCGTATCTTTTGTGTGTGTTTAAAGGTTATAAAGGCAATTTTTTCCCAGTTTTAGGGAATTATGCCTTTAGTACAAGTCACCGGACTCTGGCCTATGGAAGTTGGGCTTGGGGTAGTCATAGCACGGGCCCTGGGGGATGGGTCGTGACATACACACCATACAAAAAAATCACTAGAAAACACATATACACAAAAGTGATGTGAGATGTAAGAAATATTTATGACCAAACCTCCACTCCCTCTTAAAATATAAACATAAATAAAAATGAACTGGAATAGATGGAAAACTAAAAAATAAATTACAATTTTATAATCCCACACTTACCTATCTGATTCATCCCTATTTCAAGGTCTAAATAATCATTGCATTGAGAGATTCACTGAATGGTTATTCCATGAGAAACATGTTTTTTGAACTCGTCCTGTCTCACTGACATAAGATACAAGTCGACCAACACTTGGTAGTGTAGGCTTCATCTGCATATGGCCATTCAGATTGGTGGGGTTCCCAAATGATACAAGTCGCATGCCTCTAATTTTATTTCCACTAAAAATAAAAATATAAGTATACACATTATTATGACTTATTATCATTATAAAAATAATAATATTCATTATCTATTTCAATATTTTTTATAACGAATAATCATAATTATATAAAATTCATAATGTAATGTGTTATTTTATTTTTCACATAATGTATATATCATATATTATATTGTTTTCAAATAAATTATTTAATCTACACATATTATTCATTTGTAAACTAAATAATTCATTATAATTTATAATGTAACCTCATAATTATAATAACATTTTTTTATAAAAAACTCATATGTTTATTTTATTATTTCATAATAAATGTTAAAAATGAGATAATATTAAAAAAACTAATTTTAAGTGCTTATATTTTCCAAAAAAATAAATGGAATTACTTTCGATGCGAGTGAACCCCCTTTAAACAATATATATATATATATATAACATTGATAAAAACATTTATAATTAACAAAATTGATCTCACATATCCTATTAATATATAGATGTATTTAAATAAATCACTTTTAAATGTTAATTATTTATGACATAAACACACACACATATATATAAGTTTAATGCTTATTATCACTTTCATTTAACCTCATTTTGTTTAAAAGGACTACAAAATTCTATTAAAAATAGCCATTTTTTGTATAAATACATAACCTTGGCCAACATTTTATTTTAACCAATCTCATCAAATTTGTAGATCCTCTTCCTGAAAATATGATTCATGTTTTTATCGTCCGTTGTTATCTGACTCTCATCCACTTTGTTGGGTTTCTACTTATGGTAAATCACAAATATATGAACTATGGAATCACAATTATCATGTTTTATAGATTTTTTCCTTATTTATTATTGATAACATTTAGAGGATTAATATTACCTCCTTCTTTGTTTGAGGTAATTTTTCTTGTACCATTTTTAATGTATTTCTTCAATAAACAATAATTACTTTTTTTAGGATTAGTTTATTGCATTTCAGCAAGAGATAGATTTATATAATATTTACGTGGGTGTTACATTATACCTCCCTTAAAAATTGTACCCTCTCAATTTGGTTAAATTGTACACATAATGAAGAAAAAATTTAAATTTAAACTTTGTCTTAGGGTTTTTTACCTCCTTCAGTTCATCATTCCCTTTTTTTCAATGTCACGTAGATCACGAAGAGTGAGGCACACCTAGTACAATAATAACTCAATGAATTTTCACATTTATCCACATACTTATTCTAGACAATGTCTATACAACTCAGATCATACTAATAGAGAATACGATGCACTTTTTGAGAATAATTATTCCTAACAAGTTGTTTCCATCCATCATCAGGGACCATGTATTTGTAAAATAGCCTGAAAGTGTCAGTTTTGAAATTTGATAAATATAGTTACTCTAATATATTTTCTTAGTTTCGAAAAATACTATAATTATAATATATAAATATATATATAAATTGGATTCTCAGAGTTCTCCTTCCACGGCATGTATTCTAAAATCATTAGTGCATCATACTCTCTAAAAATGGTGAAATATATGAAGATTACTTAGTGGTACCACCCTTGATGAGAAAGATGTAAGAGTTGGGAACTTATGATTTGAACATTTTTGGTCATGATCCCTAATGATTATGTAGTATAGATGAGGTTTTAGAAATTTTATAAAGAATTTTGTTGGAAATCTAGACATTGGAAAAGATTTCAACACTATACAAGCTTGACTTCCTAAAACTTTTTGCAAGTCAGTCCAGAAGAAGGCACAAGAGTGTTGACTAAGTTTCTTCTACTTCAATCCTAAAACTATTCTTTACACTACTGATGAAACAAAAAAATTAATTTACCACTTAAAAATGATAAATTTTTTGTATTAAACAATTCGAAGTCTAAAGCGATATTATTCCTTGATGTAAAACTCAATAAAATGTCTATGAAATGACACTAATGATTCAAATGGATTCTCTGTATCCTATATATTAAAGTTATCTAATACTTGGATCTAATACCAACTATGATGATCTAGAAACCCATTCTATATTTTCTTATAAATCATTTAGTAACTAAAAAATTGATATCACAAAATTTTAGATTTTTTAGTGTGTCGGGATACATTAAATAAATTCTTATTATAAAACCTATAAAAGAATAGACCAATACTATTATTTAAAAGGTTTATACATTACATTGGGACCTCAGCCACTATATCACTTCTACAAATCCTTATCCCCTTTAAAAATATTTTCTAAAAACATAGGGTTATTAATAAAAAATTGTAGGAATTTTTTAAAATATATAGAAACCAAAAAGAATTTTTTAATTCAATATAAAAATTAAAATATGTTATGAAGTTAGATAATGAGATATTAAAAATTCATGAATACTTTTATAAAAAAATTTAAATAAAAGGTTTTCAATATAAATATTAAATTCTGAATATCCTCATTTCTCATTCATGAAATAATAGTGATTTCACAAGAAAAAATATAATAATTGATAATTAATTCTCAAAAGCACCTTGTATCGTAGTATGGATTCTAGTTTCACTCATGAAACATGGTGGAAGATGTCCCATGATTAAATAGGGTAAATCCCTAATCCCATAATGTACATAGGATAAACCCTCTCATGCATCATACATGGAATATCATGAGATTAAAACATTACCCAATGAATGGGAGTGAAATCTAGACACACACATGATATTATTAAATGAATGTCCCATAAGGGTTTGGGTTCAATCCCAATCACCATACTTCTTTCACATAATATCTATGTTTTCCCATTTATAATTATAAACATTATAACATGTATCGTGAATTTTCAATAAAAAAATATGCTTTTGATATCTATTTCCTAAAAAGAAATTACTTAGTTATATGTGTATCCTGAAAAAAGCAGTTTGGAAAGAAAATCCCCAAATAAATATACGTTAAAATATACGTATAAGTATATGACAGTTTTACCTAAAATGATATATACATATATATATATATATATATATATATATTTGTTTACAAAAAAATCAATATTTTAATAAATCATGACTTAATGCCCACTAGAAAACATATAGGTATAAAATTTATATAAAAACACTTTTACATTAAATGACATATATATATATATATATACATTTATCTAAATGTGAACAATAAAAAAATTTATATAAATTCAAACATAAATATATACATTCATATACATGTATCTACTATTGTCAAACTAAAAATCTATTTTACTTAAAATAATATGTATATTGATATATATTTATATCTATTTATATATATTCATGTATTTAAGACAAAAATGTTTCATATGAAATGATAAATTTATATATCTATGAATATATTTTTATTGAAAATAAAATAATAACTTTTTTGAAAAATTGATAACTCTCTTTTCTCTTAAAATTCAAAATTAAAATTCCTTAAATTTTTAAATTATTTTTATAAATAGAAATACATCAAAAGACATGATTTTTAACATTAAATGTTGTGTGTGTTTGTGTATTTATGTGTTTATGTGTATATATACATCAATTTTCAATGTTATCATTAATCATTAAAATGTAATGTCTAATAACATTCATGGTATTTATAGGAACCTAATTTAGGTTCATTAACTGAAAAAAATAATTTCATGTAAGTAAACTTCACAGAATGAAGAAATTTCAAGTTTAAAAATTTTAATGTCAAACCAATGAGAGTCATTGAGGTGGAACATAAAAATAATATTCTTTATATCATAAAAATATTCAATATATCTTTATAAATAAAATTCCAATAGACTAAAATATTTTGGAATATAAAATCTATAATTCAAAGATACCCTTAAATATATAAGACAAGTTTAAAATAAAATTATATTAATATGACAAAGATATAATTTAATAATCCACTAAAACACATTTCCATAATATCAAAAACATGGAACCATCTTTAATTTTTTGAGAATATTTTATTTTTATAGAGACAAGAAAATTTCACTTAAAAATAAAATCAGTTGAAATAAGTTACCATCTTAAGAAGAATATTTGAATAAATACATGAATTCAAAAATATTACTTCCCTTACTACCATGAAAATATAACTTGATAATTATTTGAGAAATCAATAATTAGATACTGATGATTTACTAAAAAAATTTGACACTAAAATGCAGAAAACATTTAAATTATATAAATAATATATAATCCCATATGATCATAAAAATATAATAGAAAAATATTTAGATAGTTAATAATTCAACAATATAATTTTGAAATATAATTTTGAAAAAGTAAAAACCAGTTTAAAGAGTTGAGAAATTTTTTTACAAAGAGTTTTCTTACGAGTTAATAGACATGAAATAAAATAATTTTTTAAGAAAATTTTGAAATGAAATTATTACATAAAAATAAATGGTTTCCTTATAGTACTTACAAAAAAATTAGTTGAGCAATAAAATATTAAATTAAACTATTACGTTAAAAACTATTTTATATGTAATATATGAAATGAAGAAACTTTTGGATTCACTTGAATATATTTTATAGAAATAAAATCTCTTACTTTGATGTACATTTCAAAAATACCTCATATTATAGAAAATAATAGCATATTAAGTAGGATTGAATAATACTAATCAATTGGAAACAATTTGAAAACACTGAAACAATTTGATTCATATAAACATATTTTACACACAAAAAATCCCTCGCCTTCTTGTAGATGATATCACCCAAATAGGTTTCAAGACCACTTCCACTAAATAGAAAATAAACTACGCAACAAGGCAATATTCCAAAAGGATATATAAAGAAAATTATCTATTACTAACCACTTTACGATGTAATATGGTTATAAATTTATAAACTAATTATCCCAAAAATTATTACCAGAAAAAACATATACACAAAATAAATGTAAATAGTGAGTTCTAATTCTGAAAATAGAACTCCACAGCCACATAAAAAATAACCTGAATTCAAACCATACTAGAATTTATGGGAACCTAAAAAGAAAATTAACATTTTATAATCCCTCACATACCTGGCTGATATTTCAATGTTCTGAGGTATGACTCATCGTTGCAATAAGAGATTCCTAGAAGTTTGGTACTAAGAGTAACATGATGTTTGAACCCATCTTGGGTCTCCAAAATCAGTTACATGTTGACCGATTTCTAACAGCGTTGGATTTTTCCTCACATGGTAATACCGAGATGAGGGATTTCTAAATGAGATGTGTCGCTTACCCATAAAGAACATTAGAGTGTTTTTAGATGCATCCATGGGTCACTATTTCGGTTGTGGAATACAATGGTACATGTGAAGGAAAAGACGCTAGGTTCAACTGAACCCCTGGGAACCCAATTTCCCCTTTGGTATTTTTAATTACTATGAAAATTCTTTATATTAATATTCTAAATTATTATCATTATTATATATATTTATATATAATTTATTTTATTACCATTATTGTTGATAAACATGGTTATTCATAAAACCAAAAATTGTCCAATTAAATTAATGATATAAATATACACCTTATTATTAATTATTATCATTATCGAAATAATAATATTCATTATATACACCAATATATTTAATTATGAATACTCATAATGTTATAAAATTAATATTTTTAGGTGTTATTTTAATTTAGAAAAAATATATACATCATATGTTATCTTGTTTTCAAGTAAACTATTTAATGTACATATATTTTTCTATTGAAAACTAAATAATTCATTATAATTTATAAACTTACATCATAGTTATTATAGAATTTATTCTACAAAAATCATATTTACATTTTATTATTTGAATAAAAATCGTTAAAATAATTTTTTTTTGAAAAATTATATTTTAAAAATTTATAATTTTTATAAAAAAATAGAATTACACTCTATACGTGTGAACCACCTAGGAACTATATATATATATGTAACTATGAACAAAACATTTTTATATAAAATAAATAGATCTCAGATACCATGTTAATATATAGATCTATTTAAATAAATACCTTTCCAAAATTAATTCATTATGAAATAAATAGACATATATATATATAAGTGTAAAAGTTATTTTTAGTTTAATTTACAATCATTTTATTTAAAATGACCGAAAAACTGTAAGAAAGAATAATTTTTTAAATAAATAAATAACCTTGAACAAAACTTTTCTTGACCAAACTCATCAAATTTCTAGATCCTCTAACCCCGAACATGATTCCTAGTTTTACTTTTCGTTATGAACTCACTCTCCTCCTCTCATTTGGTTGTCTACTCATTAATGATCCCAAAGAGGCATTATATTACATCGCAGTTGTCATTTTTGTTATAGTATTTCACAGTTTATTGATTATGATATATCTTTTTACTATGGGAAACATTTATATAATAATTTATATGGTATTAAAGTTTTTAAAATCATTCCATATGGTTATCATTTGATGCTTGGGTTACAGTTTCCTACCCAAGGGTATCTGGAATTCCTTTCTGGTATGTGACAACTTGGGTTTGGTATTAATTCGTGAGGTTCTCTCGACCATTTTTGGGATATCTAATCACTTTTTTCTTGATTATTAGTCGAAACAAATTATTCAAAATTGGGAGGATATAATGATATCATTCTAAATTGATATTAAATTATGTTAGGATCAATGCCACTTATAGTTAGTGTTCTTATATAATCACAACTTCGGTTTTAGATTCTAGATGGAACTATTTGAGTCACTATATGGGAGTCTATATAGGAATCCAAAATGATTGGAAGAAATTACAGAGTAGATTTTCATAGGTTCTAACCTTGTATATGAAATGATGGAAAATTTTAAAATAATTTATCATCATTTATGAGAATAACAACAATTATAAAATATTTATAATTATAATTTTCCTTGAGGTCTATAATTAGAGGGTTTTTATAAAATGTTATTATGATATCTCCATGGATGTGTATTATGATATTTATAAGTAATATGAAGTTGGTCCCTATATATATCAGTTTTTTAGAGATCCTTGACCATGTCGAGGTGGTATCTTATCTCTTTTCTCTCCCTCTAGTCCTCACCTAGGTTCATGATGTGGACTATATAACTCTTACAGGGAATTACATGCCAAACCCTTCACAAGTACTATTATTATAATCTGTGGACTTAAAACATTATCCCTCATATGAGGAAAAAATTATAGAGATCTTTGACCAATATGAAAACGTTTCCTAGAACAAGTCCACTCATCTTTTCAATGTTTTATAGTGAAATATAGCTTTAATTAAGTTATGTGTAACCCTAAGGATGTAATGAGAAAAAATTACCCTCATAATTTTTCATTTGATTAATAAATTTTTGAGGAAATAATACTTTTTAATAGTGGTAGAATGAAATAACTCATGAAATTTGTATATTATTTCCCTTAAATAAATATCATGTTGATTGGATTATCATACACATTATGACCATTTAAAATAATAACCAAAAAACAATAATAAAATAAAATTATAAGTTTGAAAGATATATTACCTCCATTGATTTGGTGGGTATCAATAGAATTTACCACCGTAGAGAAACTATATAATTAATGAAATATTCATATAATATTCAAATCTTGAAAATTAGTTCGTTTCTAACATTTTTCAATTAAAATGAATTTATATCCTAATGGGAACTTGAGTTTGATAGAATTAAAATTATTTATTAATTGATCATATCAAAAAAAATTCTACTATTCTTTGGGTGTTTTTCTAAAATAATTTTTTTTAGATGAATATATAAGAAATATTATTGTTTCCAAAATAATAACTTTTATTATTTTAAAAGTAAATAAAAAATACTATATTTTCTAAAAGATAATATATTAATATATGGAAAAATTTTATGAATATTATATATATTGTATTTAATTTAGAAAACATGTGTCTATATTTATAAAAAATATAAGAATATAATTTTTACAAATGAAAAATTATATATTTTTAACAAAATGTTTTGGTTTTAAATTTTGTTGAAACCATCATACTAATTTTATTATTTATAAAACAATTAATTTCATGAAAATTTACAATGTTGATCAGTATGGTATACAAATATACTTTTAATCCTGAAATTACACTTTTAAAAAAAATTGTGTTTTATGCATCATGTGGATTTTTTTAAAAATTAAAATATCACACTATAGAAAATTTTATTTGGTCAATTGATTTTAATTTTTTAAACTAAAGGGCTAAATTTATTTTAAATATTCTATTTTAGTCTTTTTAATTGAATATTATAACAAATAATTAAAATTATTTATAATGGAAAAAGTAAAGAAGGAAAAAATTGAATTACAAAGGTAAAATTACTAAAAAATGTAAAATTAAAATTTTAAAATGGATACAAGTGGTTTGTATTTAAAAATAATCAACTCTAAACCCATTTTTTACTTTTGTGGACTTTTAAAAAGGAATAGAAACATTACACATGTGATATAAAAGTGGTACATGTAAATTTACTCTCCTATTATATTATTAAGCTGGTCACTTCCTCCACCTCAGGTCAATAATTTTCATTTTAATTTAATACTAAAACTATATAATTTCCAATAATTAAATCCTCTATAACATCATCAATCCATTTCTAAACATTATTTTTTAAGAAATCAATTTATAATAAATTTTCTAAAATAAAACTCAATCTCACCATGCATTCATTTCATCCTTATTAATATTTTCTTCATAATAATTATATTGTTAACCATTTATATCTTAAATAATATGACTATATAAACATAAATAATATACAATATTTTTTTGTTTTAATCTAACAATTCTAATGTATTCATTAACATTAATATGGAAAATTAAAAGAATGTTGATTGGGTGTTGTGTGAACAACCACCTCCATGACATAATGTATTCTGGTTTTCATAACTATCTCTATTAGAATTTTTTAATTATGGGGATGAAGAATAAATAAGTTATATCTCATATAAGAATTATTCTTATAAGTAAATTATTTATCTACCTTTATCCCTTATAATTTTTTAATTAAATGATATCGCAAACTATGTTTATATCCAGATTAACCCTTCAGGATGTAATTTGTTCAAATATATTTTTTGCATTATTTATAACACTCTTTAAAAATAATATTTACTACTGTAATAAATTTTAAATAATATAATTAAAATTCATAAATAATTTTACTATAATAAAATTAACCCTAAATTATTCTTATCTATTATTTTATGGTATATTAATATTTATTCTATTTTACCTCCCACTTGATAATTTCAGTACAATAGTGTCAAAGATGACTATTAAAAATAATATTTAATAACCATATGCATAAATATGAAAATAATTATGTTGTTTGGTTTTCTTAATGGTGTCGTTAGTATTAAACTCATTGATTATGATACAAACACCTTGCCGTAAAAATATCTAGAACCTGTTCATTGCTAATTTCATCATTGATGATCATAACCAAAATTCAAAAAAAAAATATGAAATTATAAATTTTGAAAAATAATAAATTCTAGTACATTTTATTATTATTTAATAATTAACTTTTCATAAATGATAAATAAAAATAATGTGAGTACAAACATGTTCAAAAAAATAAAAATTAATCATGCATCAAATTGAAAATGGATATGAGGTGACTGATATTCATATAGAGAGTAATTATAAATTTAATTAATAAAATCATATAAACATGATTGAGGTTCTGAAATAGGTTATTAATATAGTGATTTTTATTACATGAGGTTAATGAACATACAAGGATATCAATATTAAATATAAGGAAATTGGTAACTAAAACTTCTTACATTGAGTAATAAGACTTCCTTCTAAATTTACTTCACATATATTCACTAAATTAATTTATTTTACATTTATAATGATGTTATTATTTATATATCATGGATAAAATAGTTTTTAATTGAAATCCACATCAATAAAGTGTTTTATTTTCACTATTCTTGTATCAAAACAATTAAGAAATATTAAAAAATTACTCTCCAATATAAATTTTACATATCTGATTCAAATTGATTAAAAACATTGATCTGATATTAATTTTCCCCTCTATATAATAAACTATAATTATCCCCTAGAATTATGTATACTGTTTGACAATCAGTTTTTTTCTTTTATGTGGTTATTTTTTTGTGATCAAATTTTCATTTTTAGTGAATTTAAATCACATATATGTACTCTATGGAAATGGTATAAAATCTAATTTCAAATACATTGGTTCTTTATACTATTAATAGTGAATGGTTTTATGTTTATTGTTTTATGAATTTTTATTTTATTTATGTGGTTCCCTCATTAAAATTTCATTATTATTATTTTAACATTTGATGAAATCTATTTTATTTGGATGGTTTCTTTATAATATGATAAGTGACTGGTTTTAAAGTTGCATTCATAGGTACAAATGATGATGGATTGAATCATATATCACCTTCAAATTTATTGTTTATATTTTTAAATAAAATAATATAAATATAAAAGGGAACAATTCTATTTTTTTCATGTGTGGGTGCTTGTTTATGACTGATGAAGGTGATGTATATGTAGATATAATTATAACTACTCACAGTAAAGGGTCAAACAATTTGAATAAATATATTAATGAATCTATATGAAAATATTAGAGCTATAGTAAAAAAGATTTTATTTATGTAGATTTTATTTTGTATCACCCCTACTTTCAGGTACATTTCCATTTATTAATATATTTTATTTATATAAATCAATTTTGTTATATACGGGGATGATCAAATGAAATTTTTCTGTATAATATATATTTTATGGAGGTGTATTTTTGGAGAAATTTTATTAGAAATAGTGAAACACCTCCCAAGAAATTGTGAAACTAAAATAGTGGGAACTGGGTAGGCACACAGTTCATCGAAATCATGTCATAGCCCAGGATAAATAATAAAATATTAGAAATATTGTTTAATCATTGTTGATTCATGGATTCTTTATACATTGGATCCAAACATGGGAGGTGGGGTTCAAGATAATGTCTATTTCATAGTTAGTACTCGGTTTTCCAAACCATGAACCCTAATGATGCACCATTAAAAATTAGGTCCTACTTTTCTAGATCCCAATATGTTTTTCCTCTAAACATCACGTTTTTTCATAATTAGACATTAACTCAGATTAATCATCATAATTAGGCTATGGAGACCATTTCATTTAGTCTAAGAGAAATACATTAGTGTATTTATGTGCTTTTGGGGGCCTAGATTACCTGGTAAGTTCCAATTCATGATATATTTTTTTTCATATTTTTATCCCTCTTTGTTAAGTTTATTTAATATTTTTTTTAATGATCGAAGTTTTTTAAATTAGTCATATTGAGATTTGTTTTTTTATAAGATAAATAACAAGAAATAAAGATGTGGTTATGATTTTCAAGGCATGTCATTTGAGTTTTTTCTTTCATTAGTTTCACTAACAATTGTAATATAGGTTTCTTCACTCTCAAATCCTCTTAGTTAAAACATGAAGGATTTATACCAAATTTCATGAAATTTTTTAATAAAATTCAGAAATTGATTTTAGTTTCTTCATTGAAATACTCTTAGTTATAGTTTTTTTAATGTTGAAATTGGTTGGTTTTATTGAATGTGATTTTTGTAAAAGAATTTAAAATACTTGTTTTAAAATCACGAATTGGTATTGATTATTTAAAAAAATTAACACATTTTTCAATATAATAAATTTTTAATTGAAATGGATTTGAACTATTGGTTTATAAATTATTTCTAAATAAATTATGTGCAATGTTTTCATTTGAATTTGGTATAGATAAGGGTGTGATGTTTCCCCCATCAAAATGGTATCAATAAGGGTATGAGATTTTCCCATAAAAATTGGATACCAAGTGATGGGCTGGTGAAATAATGAATCACCACTCGTGAGTATATAGAGTTCTAATTTTTTCATGCATGTATGGATGTTTGTATGTCTGGTAAGGTAATTAGTTTGAAAAATATAAAATTGAAATGTTTTGAAGACCTATATGGTATCTTTCGATAGAAACGTTTGTTAGTTTGGAAGATTTTTTGGCTTTTATATAAAATGATGTAAATTATTTTAAACTATTCTATATAATGTTCCCAAAGTGATCAATACTAGTGGAATGAGTTGGGAACTCATTGGGGAAGTCCCAATGGGTTTTATACTATCCCCGTGAAGGGGAAATTTGTTGTTTTTATAAGTGAGATTAATTGAGACACGTATACAGTAAAGGTATCCCAATTCATTAGTGATTCTTCTTGATACCATGGGTTGGGAATTTGGATTTTATATTTATATTAAATTGGGAGTTGTGGATTTTATTTCTTCATCATATTTGGTTTTTCTTGGTCTTTTTTTCAGGTTGTGCTCAAATTTATTTTGGTTTATTTTAGTTTTAAATAGTTTTTTACTCATGCATCATATAGATTATTTTTGGTTATTGTTATTTTTATTTGGTTGTTTTATTTTCAAATGGAAAATTTCACCCAATTATTTATAAACCCATTGAAATTTATTTATAGACATTGGTTTCTAGAATATTTTATTTAAGGAAATTTTGCACCCATCACTTATAAAGAAAATTAGGAGTGGTAGTATGTCTTAAATGGTATCAAACATGGTTGGTCTATCTCTCATTTTGGGATAAATAGTGTCTATTTTTCAGTCTCAGAGTTGATAAATAATTATTCTTTCGTCCTTCAGTTTGGGTGGTAGTAAATAATATGATTTTAGGAAAGGAAATGTATTCCATAAAAGTTATAGCTAACCTATATATGTTGAAAATAAGGATACAAGGTATTTTTCTACATGAGTGTTTTTAAAAAAAATTAGGAGTTGTAAAATCATCTTCATGGGTATAGCCAATGAGAATATCAAGACATGAATTGATAATAATGACATCCCACTATGAGGTAATAATGAATTTTGAGTTATGAATTATGAGTTGGTGAAATATTGTTTATTTTTAAAAATAGCCTAAAATGGATTTATTTTAAAAGAATGGTGGAATTTTCAAAAAAAAATTGAAAAATGGAAAAAAATCGATTTTGGGAATCCTTTTTATGATATGTGTGATGGGGTAATATTAAACTATTATTCCAAAAGTTTTTATATATTGATTCTAAATGGTGTTTACTTGTGTTTTTATAAAATGGAACATGTTAGGAACCATTGAAACTAACTTGAAAAGGCCATTAAGAATGTGGTTGCACTTGAGACACAAGTGATCCAACAATTGGCACAAAGCCTCATTCAGGATGTTCAAACCATTGGGTTTGGGCTGAAACCAATTATTATTCCTATGATTTTTTCCACTATATTATGTATTTTATTGGATTATTTATTTTTTCTCTAATGGAAGTATAAGATACTATAGGAAATCCAGGTGGAGGATGTACAATCATCATCCTGAGAACATATAGTAATTCTGACACTTAGAGAAAGAGGAAGAGGAACACTTAATATCATAGAGGAGGGTCACCTCATACTCATATCATATAATAAATTATATACCATCCCATTAGATATTTCGAATTTTATTCCCTAAACCATATCAAGAAATATTGAATGTAAAAAACTAGTGCATGCTATAATTGAAATAAAATGGGACATATTGGGAATTATTCTCATAGTGATCCATGGTTAGTTGATAGGGACACATATCAAGATTATATATTATCATATGATTCAATGGGATGAGTGTATAAGAATAAATCTCATCAGAGAATGCACCAATCCATTGTGATTTTAGTAATACCATGACTCATCAACAATTACAATCACAATAGTGAAACAAATTGAAATGTTCACTAAGTAAGATGGTTACAGAGAAGGGAAAATGATTTTGGATGATCAATTTAGACATTAGATGAATATAGGTATGAATGTTTTTTAATTCTACTATTTTCATGCATTATTTGATATTTTCTAATACCCTTCATTTATTTCTTTTAGTATTGTTGATATTCACAGATTCCATATTAAGATAATGACTTCAATGAGGAAATGTAAAACTCTTCTTTGAAATGTGTAATGTATAGCCACTATATTCTAATGTTTTCTATAAAAATTTATTTGACATTTTTCTATTCGTGAGATGGGTTTCTATGAATTAATCATGGGAATGGATTTTTTGACAATGATGAAATCTAAAATCTTCTATTATTCAAATAGGGTTAGTTTTCTAATAGATTCTAGAGTAAATATTATTTTTATAGGTGATCAGAGTGTGAAAAAAATGTTTAATATGACTATTTTCAGTATTGGTTGAAACTATCTCATACCATTTAGAATCCTTTACCTTTCCATCGGTGGAATAGATTAGAAATAGTGGTTTTCCATCACTTTTTTACAAATTTCCTAATGTTTTTATAATAGTTTCTCAAGGATTACACTTATAAGTGAATTGGAGTTTACAACTGACCTTCTATATCATTTATATATTATCATATGGAACTAACATAATTATGGGAATTTAAATTCTAGTTGCAATATTTTGAGAGAAAGGGTACATTCAATTGATCACATCTATATGGGGAGCACCGGTTCTTTTAATGAAAAGGACACAAGAAAACTTATTCATTTTGTAGATAATAATAATATTAATTATGTAACAAAAATGAATATCTATAATTTTCCATTAAAATAAGATTGGTTTGATAAAAATATGAGATCCCAGTGGTTCATTAAAACTGACATGTGTTTGGGTTATCACTAAACACAAGTTCAGAATAAGGATACTCTGAAGATGGAGTTAATTAATATATATGAACATTAAGAGTGTGTTGTTAAATATTTTTTCTTTATTAATTAAACAACCAAAATTATTGGATTTATTAATATAAAATTTCAAATGTATCTGGATTTTTTTGTGGCGGCGTTTGTGGATGAAATACGGGTGTATTCTAGGAAAAATGTTGAGCACAACCAACACTTGGTGATACTATTGGGTTACTTGTGGGATCATTTTATATACGAAAAAAATTCAATATTTTATATAATTATAAAACATGTACCTTTTCATATTCTTTTTATATTTAAAAATTTTATTTCTTTGGATCTTAAAAAGATAAAGGATGTGATCTTTAGGAAAACACAAAATATTTTCTTTGAGAGATGCAGTTTCCATGGCCTGTATAGTTATTAAAAATGTTTTACTAATTAGTATTCACAACTATATTCACTAATGAAATATTTGAATAATAAAATTTCTCCATTCAAAGGGAACTAATAATTTTAGAAATATTTTCAATAGCATAAAATTTACCTTACATAATCACCGATTTTGATATTTCCATAATCATGAAATGGTTATGTGGTGTATTTTTATTCATATAAATCTTGGTTGGTGTCTGTTCTCATGAAATTATGTTAGTTGGGAGGATATATAATCAGGGGTTTTTCGACCCAAATATATTTGGAGGTGTTAAGTTAATAGAAGCAGAAGTACCGTTTTATAAGAGAGGTGAGGGTCACATTAGGAAAAGTTTGAAATATTATTTTATTATAAACTCATTTTCGGTTTCTAATGGCTTAAAATGGATTTATTTCGAAAAAAAGGTGGTTGTGGGTCTAAATCCTCTCAATGAATAGGTTTTAGACCAATTTATGTCTCCATATTAACCTTATCTTTCATATTTAACTCTTAGATAAATAGTTTAACTTTTAACATATCTTCTTGTGTTTTTATATTACATGGTTAATATAGTTACTATAATATACTAAGATAACCTTCAATGATTCATTAATGACATATATAACATTATATAATTACTTTGGCCTAATATTAGATTTTTTTAAATATTTTATCATTTAATAATATGGTATTTTTTTTAAAAACTCATTTATTTCAATTTTATGACTATTTAGTATTTGGTTTTTGTGAAAGTCATAAAAACTTGATTATTTAGAAAAAAGTACCTAAACACAACCCTAACATGTCATATTCACCTAAAAAATTATTTTATGGAATCCAAAGATTCAATTTACATTTATTAAAATATTTATAACATCAATTATTTTAATCATTCATTAATAAGGTAATTACTTCATCATCATTATGTCATAAATTAATTTAATTATTTAATGTCTGAAAATTATAAATAAATTAGCATGATATATGAAATATTTTTATATTTCTATTGAATATTTATATTCCAATTTATCTTATCTATAACCATATATTAAAAATGTTTTAGTGATTAAACTTTGAATTTAACACTTTTAACTCTTCATTAAATTAAATATACTAAATGTACTAATCTAAACCAAATGGATCAAAAGAATCTTATTTTAGTCCTAAGGTTTATTTTGGTCAAAACCCACTTATCCTATATAATTGGTACATTTGTTTGGGTAATTTTAATATTATTTTCACCCTTAATTACTTTATTTACTTTTAACCATGGTAAATAAAATTCAAAAGTTTCTATTCACAAAATATTATTTCCACCCTATTGAAATATATTTTAATTACTGATGTCAACCATGTCTATCATATTTTTTAAATTCAATTCAAATAAGTGGTAAAATTATGTTTTATACAAATTTGAAAATGTGCCCATAAGGTGGGTAAAAACGTTTAAAAATTTCAATACTATTTTATATGTTTAATATTATTATTAAATGACTCCAATTAATAACATTGGGCTAATATACGTATTATGTATCTATTTTTACATTAAGATTAATTTTTTATTACAAAAATTATTTAAATGAAAAAGTAGGTTTTTATCTGCAACGTAGTGTTTTCACTAGTCATAAAAATTGAATGACTTTAGAAAAATACAAAACAAATCACAAAAATACAATTTTGATATTCCAAATTCAAAAATGATGTCAATTTTACCAAATTTAAAACATAAAAGTTTCATTATTTAATTTAAAATTAATTCTCGTTGTCAAAACCAAAATGCGGGTTTTAAGAAGTAAAAACTATCAAAAGATTGACATGTGTTTATGTACAATTTAGATTTGAAATTACATCCAATAGCCTAAATTATATTAAATGATAAAAATATAATTTAATGATACTTTAAAACCACTCAAATTTATAATTTAACACTATAAATTATTTGGATTAAAAAGTTATTTTTAATTAAAATTTTGTATTTTTCACTATTCATTAAAATATGAAAGTTATCAGAAAAGTATCAAAAATTTAACAAAACTAAGTTTTTATATACCTATTCTAAAATATAATTTAATTTCATTAAATTGAAAATATAAAAGTGTCAAATATTTGATTTAAAAAGGTTTCTCTGTTAAAAGGTGGAAAAACTGCATTTTTTTTAAATACTTCTTTTATATGAAAAATTGAATTTGCCCTTATATTATTTCTAAGAAACACAAAATATGAATTTTAAAATTATATATGATATATATAAAATTAAAATTTTGGTTAATACTATTCAAAATCATATTTTTAACAGCTAGTTTGATATGTAGTGATGTGCTTGAACTCGGCGTTGCATGTTGTGCAAGCTATTGGATTACTTAAAAGATATAATGTACTATGAAATCTTGGGATGTTAAAATATGGTTCTTGGTCATTCCTTATGCATACGGGTGGTTTCGTGAAAAACATCAGGTCGGTGATCCCGTGATAGCTCTCTAATGCATTGGGTATTGAGACAGAGTTAAACTATAAGGTTTCTCCTAAGAGATTTAGGGAATATACTGTGATGGGTATTCTAGACATAACCATGAAGTTTACTCCCTATGTAGCTGTAAAAACTATAATGTAAGTATGATAAGGATTCCACAAGTTAACTTTATGATTTATGATTTCGATGATGTTTTTAAAAAAAATTATAATGTCATGGGTTTATAAATATTTATGGGCTAACATTTTATTTCCTTATTTAATATCCCATACAAATATTTTTGTGCTCATACCATGTTTTAAAAATGTTATCATGGTGTATAAGGATGGTAAATTGAAAGGAGGAAGTCAAGAATATTTTTATCATGAAAAAATAAATCATGTTTACTTTTAATTGTTTTGTATTATGGAAAAAATAGATATTGTTGTATATGTATCCACTGTGTATAAATTTGATTTGTTTTGTAATAGATATGTCTTAATTATATATAAATCTAAACGGAAAAAGATCCTTGATGTTAATTCTAGACTTAACTCAAGATTAAGTAATGTTTAAGGTTGGTGCCTTATAGTTTTTATCAGAGGTTGGTTTATATAACTTTAAGGGTTGGGATATTGTTAATAAAATATCCATAAATTATTTTTACTTTATGGTTTTACTAAAATGATATAGTATTTGAATATTACCATGTTTCTTCATCTAAGATATGTCTATTCAGAATGGTTTTCCGCAGAGGAAATATGGAAGTTATGCTGGGAAAGAATCTATAGGAAAACTACCTTCCATGTCAGAAACTTGAGATGGTTAGAATTAGAACTGAATAGTTTTTTGCAGTGACGATATAAATAGTGGTGGTATATATACACCTGATCAGCCAGATCGACCATAGAGGAACATCTCGGTAGTGAAGAATTTCATGAGGAAATGTCATCCATCATTTAGAGGATCATCCGATCTGGTACAAACTGGAGAGTGGATTAAATCCCTATAAAATATTTTTGATGTCATCTGGTGTTCAGATAATCAAAATGTTAGTCTTGTTGTTTTCCATTTTGAAGGTGAATTCAATTAGTGGTGGTCAATGGTTAACCATATCAGATAAATTTAGAATCTTGATACTCAAAATTGGGTTGAATTCAGATTTATTTTTCTTGAGAAATATTTTCCTATGGTGGTTTGACATAGGATGGAAAAAAAGTCTTGGAATTGTGGTTAGAGGATGACTCGGTGGATGCTTGTAAGGAAACATTCACCCAACTAGAAAGGTATGCTTCAAATTTCATTGGTGTTCTTGAGAGTAAAATTAGTCATTTCTAGTCAAGATTAATACCAAAGTATCAAAGTGCATCAGCTTATCTTGAGTTCAAAAGTTATGAAAAAACTATTTCATGGGCAGAGAAGTGGAAATAGAGTTTTTCAATGATGATGGGTTCTTTGAAAAAAAATAAGAGGTTGAGATGGTAAACTAAAGGGAAAAGTTCTTAAAAAGTCTAATGGTAAGAAAATTAAGTTTACAGTTTGTGAAAATTGTAGTAAAAACCACACATGGGAATTCTTTTAGGATTTCAGTCAGTTCTTATAATGTGGTTAAACTAGGTCATAAGTATCATAGCTACAATGAAAAATATAATGGTAAGGCAAAAGCTGATATACATTTAGTGAAATGTTTCAAATTTAATGATATGGTTCATTATGAAAAATAGTGACTGATTAAGAATTTTAATGATTGGAAGCATCCATAATATAATATGAAAGGTGTGTTGAAAACATTTAAAACTACATCAAAAGATGTTAGGCCATCAAATGAACTGGTATCAGGTACATTGTTTGTTTATTCAAATTATTCCAATGTGTTGTTTGATTAAGGGTCTCCACATTCATTCATTTATGATAAATTTTCTTGTAAATTTGAAATTCCCCCTTATGAAATGAATGTAGAACTTATAGTAAAAACACATGGAGGAAATTTTGAGACAAAAAAATTATAATAATCTCCATGTCCCTGTATATGGAAAGAATATACCAAAAAATTATTTTTCCCTCTATAAGAGTTTAACATCATTGTGGGTATAGATTGGCTTTCTGAATACCATGCTAATATTGACTTTAGAGCTAAATAATTTTCTTTTCAGAAATAATTTTAGTTTGTGTCTATTAATGAACCCTTACCATTAATAACATATCAGGAAGCAGAGAAACTATTGAAAGATGTAAATTAATGTTACCATTCACATATTGTTGAAAAAAATGAATTATTTATACTAATGATTTTCCAGGGGAAAGTGAGTATCATAATCGTTTTCTGATGATATGTTCACTAATATACCAAATCAAAAATTTTGATTTTCTATTTACTTAGTTCTTGATCCTAGGACAATTTCAAAACCCCCTTATCAAATGGATTAGATTGAACTTTTAGAGTTAAAGAAGCAATTTCATGAGTTACTAGATAAAGGTTTCATTCAACCTATAAAATCACCATGGGGTTCTCCTATATTTTTTGTTAAAAAGAAATAAGTTTCATTGAAACTTTTAATTGATTATAGAGCCTTGAATAACATCAATGTTAAGAACAAGTATCCTTTACCTCATAGCGATTTTTTTTTGATCAACTCCAAGAAGAAAAATATTTTTCAAATGATGACTTTAGGTAGGGTTATAATCATTTGAATTTAAAATAATAAAAAACTCTAAAGAAAATGCTTCGTACTAGATATGGACATTATAAATTTCTAGTGACTCTGTTTGGGTATACTAATGCAAAAGTTGTATTTTTGGATCTCATGAGTGTAATATTCCATGAGTTCATGAATAATTTTTATTTTGTTTTTATTAATGATATATTTCTATATTCTAAAAGTAAATATGAGCATGAAATTTATTTAAGGGTATTCTTGTAAAACTTAATAGAAGATAAACTATATGATAAATTCATAAAGTGTGAGTTTTGGTTATAAAATATTTCATTCCTTAGTTAAACTATTTCTAAAGATGAAATAACTATGGATCCTATTAAAACAAATGTTTTTTAAGAATTTCCAAGACCAACAAATATAGTTGAGATTCATAGTTTTGTTAGTTTAGGAGGTTATTACCGATTTTTTGTTGAAAAAAATTCCCGGTTATCAAGTTCACTGAAAAACTTAACTCGAAAATGTGTTCTATTCATCTAGACAAAATAATGTGATAGATGTTTTTAGGAATTGAATATAATATTTCTTAATGATCTAGTTTTCACATTGAATTCCTGAAATTGTGAATATTTTATCTATAATGATGCTTAATTGAACAAACTTGGTGGTCTCTTGTTGTAGAATGATTAGGTAACAACTTATTCTTCAGGTAAATTGAAAAATCAAGAGTTAAATTACCATACACATGATTTATAAATAACTAATATTGTTTTTTCATTAAAATTTTAGAGGCATCATCTATATGGAGTAAAATGTGAAATTTATAATGACCGCAAAATTTTTAAGTATATATTCACAAATAAATAATTGATCATGATATAGGTAATAACGTTAGAACTAATCAAGGATTATGATTTCATGATTCATTACCATCCTAGAAAATCAAACAATGATTCTGATGCTTTGAATCAGAAAAGTAATGAAACATTAACTAGGTTACATTTGAAATATGGCCCTTTTATTAATGATTTGATGAAATTTTTCATGGTTGTTGATGGTGCAGTAAATTCCTCGATTATGTTTTAGGTTTTAGTACAATCATCTCTATTTTTCATAATTAAGAAAGTATAGAAACATTAAAGTTAATTGAATAAAAAGTTAGAATTGGTTCAAAAGGGTAAGTTCCCTGAATTTAACATTGATAAAGACCATGTTTTGTGGTTTGAGAAGAGATTATGTGAGCCTTGTGATTCAAATTTGAAGAAAGAGTTGTTATGTGAAGCTCATAGTTCCATATTTTCAGTTCATCTTGATAGTACTAAGATGTATGGAGATATTTGGGAGTATTACTGGTGAGATGGAATGATAATATATATTTTTGAATTTTTTGTGAATTTTTTTAATTGTAAATTGGTTGAAGTTAGAGGAAAGTTACCAAAATTTATGATTCATCCTTTTCTAGTACCATAGTGGAAATTAGAAATTATATACATGGTTTTTTAGTGTTATTACCAAATAGTTCTCGAGGAAACATTGAGATTTGGGTTATTGTTGATTGGTTGACTAAATATTCTCATTTTCTTCCTATTTAAGATACATTGTCTCCAGATCAAATTTCTTGGTTGTATCTTAAGGATATAGTTGGAATACCAGGAGTTCCCCTCTCCATTGTATCTGATCATGATCTCAGGTTCACTTATAACTTTTGGAATGGCCTTCAGATGTTAATGAGAAATGAATTAAATTTCATAAAATCTTTTCATCCTCAATCAAATGGGGAGTCAGAACAAACAATTTAGACATTGGAGGATATGATACATGCTTGTTTAATGGATTTCCAGGGAAGTTGGGATCATCATCATTATTTGGTTGAAATTTATTATAATAATATTTTTCATTCTAATATATAAATGGTACCATTTGAGGCATTATATGGAAATTGGTGTTGAACTACAGTATTTTGGGATGAAGTAGGTGAAAAGAATATGATTGGACCAGAATTGGTAGAAGAGATGGTAGAAAAAGTTCAGTTTATTTAGAAATACATAAGGGCAACCCGGAGCTAGAGAATATTTATGTGGATAACAGGAGGAAGGAACTTTTTTGAGTTAAGTGATCATATCTTTCTCAAAGTTACACCATAGAAAAGGGTGATGCATTTTGGTAAGAAAGGAAAGCTTAATCTAAGGTTCATTAGACCCTATGAAATCCAGGAGAGAATTGGATCAGTTCCCTACAAATTTTCTTTACCCACAATTTTATCTTAGGTACACAATATTTTTCATATTTCAATATTGAGAATCATTTGTCAGATCCATCACCTATTTTGAATCCAGAAGTATCTCAATTGGAAGAGAATATTTCTTATAAGGAACAGTCAGTCCAGATTCATGACCACGTTGAGAAATTGTGGTGAAATAAGGTGAATCATCAGGTTAAGGTTTTATGTAAAAACCATATGGTTGAAGAGGCAACATGGGAATCTGAAAATTCTATGAGGGAGAAATACCCCCACTTATTTTATAAGTGTATAAAATTTCTAGGATGCAATTTCTAAAAGGGGGGGAAGGATGTAACATACAAGGTAATTATTTTATAATAAATATTCATATCTATTAATATTTATGAATAATATATTAATTTTATATTAAAGGAGACACTTTTTCAGATAGCATACTTGACATGTAACAATAGGTTTCTCTGAAATTTTACGTTGCACACAAGGCTGAGTTATGCTAAAAAATAATGCATTACTAATATTATTAATTTAAATCACAGGTAACACCTAGACATTATATTGGAGGGAATAAACAGAACTAACAATATTATGTTTACATATGTTTGTTAAATATTTTTACATTCATCAAATAAATTATAGAGTCGTAAAATGAGAATAAATCCAATTTTAAGCATAAAATACTCTAATATTTTTAAAAGGTGGTTTTACCACCTTTTGATGGATAACCATTTTGAAATCTAGTTTATTTCATATTTATATGTTTTATTTTAAAAAAAACTTATTATTTGAAGAGGTACATAAAAAATAAAATTTGTTGAAATTTGATATTTTTGTGATAAAATTCATATTTTAATGAATAGTGAAAAATATTGCATTTTAATTCAAAACAACCTTTTCTTTTAATTTATTTATATTATTAAAATATAATTTTAATTTATTTTAAAGTATATTTAGATTAATATGTTATTATTTAATCCATTTTGGTCATTTGTAGTAATTTTAAATTGAAATTTGATATAAACACATGTTAATGTTTTGATGGTTTTTTACGTTTTAAAAACTCATTTTCTCATTCCGACAATAGGATTAATTTTCAATTTATTTTTTCCACTTATATGAATTTAATTTTCAAAAAAAAAATACATGGTTGTAATCAATATGGAAAATTTGGCTTTATAGTCTCAAAATAATTTTGTGGGTGAATAATAACTTTAGTATTTTATTTACCACAGTTAAAGGGTAAATCTGGAAAATACTGGTAAAAACATTATAACAATATAAATCTACCATAAAAATTGAATTAATATTATTATACGAGTTATTTACTAACAATACATACCTTTGGATGAAAATATAGTCTTTGTAAGCCATTTGGGTGTGATTATGACATTTATAACATTTAATTTAAAGTAAATGAAAAAAATATCATAAACATGACTCTTGTTAGTAAAACAATTAATTTGGGGTTATATATGTGATCTCTTAGACTATAAATATTATTTAGAAATATATAGATATTACCTACATCCTTGTATTTAATTTATAACTTTTAGACATTAAAAATTAAATTTTATTATTACACAATGATGATGTAGCGAATAGTCTATTAATGAAATAATCAAATAAATGATATTATAAATGTTGAAACAAATATTATTTGTCATAAATTATGCCATAAAATAATTTTTTGGTTAAATATGACCTGTTATTATTGATTTAATATAATTTTTCTATGTAATAAAGTTTTTATGAATTTTTTTAAAAAGAAAAGTATGATTAGAGTCAAAATTGACATAATTCATAACTTAAAATATAAAAAAAACTTATTAAATGTTATAAAATTAATCTAAATATTAGATTCAAAATAATGGTTAGGATAAGTCCTTATTTTTCAATAATGATACTTCCTATGGAATTTTGACATGTTATGGTAACTACATTGACACATCAACATTGAATTTTGGTTAATGAGAAAGAAAACTACAACAAAGAAGTCAGAGAGAAACCAACTACATGGGTCTAAAATAATGAAGACCCAATTGAACCCACCTAATCAAATTAACCCCCTCTGGATCCAATTGAAGAGAAATTGAAAAATACATGAAATTATTACCTTTATCATCCACTGCTAACAAAGCAAGATGCTTATCCACTTTGTTACCCTCCCGCCCCACATGAGTAATTCAAATGTTAGTGTTGTTGAGGATAGATTTTCACTTCCTGTTAGAATAGGATATTGACCAATGGGATATAATTTTACCATGCATTTCAACATGAACAATTAATGAATCAATTTCAATCAGGTAGAGTATTAAATATTTCTAGGCACACAATACATGGCCCATCTGCATAGCTTTGGCTTTTGCTTGAACTGAATTCCCCCTCCCAAAGGATGTAGAATAGGCAAGAAGGGTGCTCCCCCAATTGTCACGAACCACCCCTTCTCCTCTCATAATACCTAGAATTCATGATCCATCAAAATTCATCTTCAAACTTTTTCTTGGAGCCACCCACTAAACCCAATTCCCTCTCAGTACATGGACTAGTTGCTGAATAATAAAACCATTCCCATGAAAGGAGCTCAAGGAAGGAGAATCATTCCATTTATTATAACCATTAACCAGATCAATCAGTAGTTATTTCATACTCATAACAATGGAACATTATGTGGAAAGAATTCCTTCAAACCCGGCCTTGTTCCTTTCCCACCATATGCACCAACAACATGCACTTAATATTACAGCTCTGGACATTTTTTCTGATCCCTCGCCTTTAATACCATGGAACCATCTTTCCATAAAAAATTTTTTGCAAGATAAACTAAAAAAATACCATTAAACCCTCCATGAAATCTACATACTACTATGGACCAATCACTCTCAAATAATAAATGATTATCATCTTCCTCCGTGTATAACTTGAAACAATGACATTTAGAAGTCAGGCTAATTCCAAACTTCCTCACATTCTCATCTATAGGAATATCCTGGTTTCTTTTCTTCCATAAAAGAAAGTTAAAATTAGTAGTAATACAACTACACCACACATTTTTATTCCAAGTATCATGTTTCCCATGAGAAGTCAAAATATAGATGAAGTTCTTTTAAGAAAAATTCCCTCTATTAGATGGAGTAAACATGTATCTATCCATATCATAATTTAAGATAATATCATCAAAATCCTCCATTTGACTCTCATCCAGAACTGATTAATGAACCTGTGATGTTCACTGGCCTCTATGAATGAAATGAAAGGTCTAGGATAGCTTGGATAACAATGTATTTAACCTACCCAGTTATGAAAACAAAAAGATAACTCCCCCTTCCCTATAATCCATCTTGAATGTTGTTGAATGACCAAAATAATCTCCTTTATTAAGTACCAAAACGAAGATCCATTTGAAACAACATTTTCCTCATTACCATCCCCTTTATAGGACATAATCTTCCCCCCAAAGTATGCTCCTCCACCAGTTCCCCAGAAAATGTTTCATGCATGCAGTGTATGGTATTAGCCAGGCTTCTCACTCCAATCACGCCTTCCTAAACAGCTCTTTCCATCCTACTCCATGAAGCGCAATGGTGTTTTCCCTCAGATAAGGCATCCCATATGAAACCTTTAATAACTTTATCAATGGAAGAGATAACTCCCTTAAGAATATAGCTGGATGATAGAGCTTGTATAGGAATTGAAGTTAACACATGATTAATTAGATTTATCTGGCCTCCAAATGATAAAAAAATTACAGTTCAACACACTCTTCATAATCCTATTCACAATATAATCAAAGTCCATGACTCGAAGACGACCATGAGCGATAAGAGATCCAAGATAATCCATCGGAAAACAACCCCTCTAAACATCCATTCATCTACATAGGGATAAAATCTTCTTGTCACTGCAATTATTTGAGATAAAAATATTTCTCTTGGACCTAATAATCACTTGACCACTCCATAAAAAACACTCATCCAGGGTCTTAGATAACCCACCAACCGATCTTCCACTAACATTATAGAAAATTGTAGTATCATCCACAAACATCAGGTGAGAAATCCAGGTTTGATTCATTCTCCTATGATACTGAATAATACTTCACGTGGACATCTTTTTGATAATAAGTAAACTTAAAGTATCTTGCATATGTATAAACAAAGTTGGAGAAATTGGGTCCCCTTGTCTTAGTCCACGGGAAGACTTGAATTTACCATAGGTTCACCCCATAAAAGAAACTGCCATTCAAGATGAGCTAAAACATCTAAAAATAATATCTAAAGTCCAAGAGGAAAGACCCATACCTTTGAGAACCCTATTGATAAATCCCCATTCCATTCTGTCATATTCCTTGTTCATATCAAGCATCAAATCCATATTTGAACCATTAGTTTTGAAGTTAATATCCAGAATCATTTCCTGGTCCAATGCAACTACCCCTGACTAGAAAATTCTTTAACAAAACCATGTTGCTATAAGAAAACCCATCGAGGTATATATTGGGAAATCCACCTATTTAAAATACTAGATAATATCTTATAAGGAAAATACACATACTTATAGGCCTATAATAAATTATAGAAATTGGATTTTTAATTTTAGGAAGCATCACCAAAGTATTACCCACTGCCACTCTTGGTAAGGAACCACCCCGAATGAAATCTTTTATGGCCATAATAATATCAGATTTTATAATCTCCCAAGACCCCCTGTAAAATGATCCTGGAAAACTATCTGGTACCAGAGAACTTTTTGGATCAAGACCCATGGTAGTATCATAAATCTTGCTTTCATATGGTATGGATATCAACAAGGAATTATCATTATCAGACAACATGTTATGAATCACCTCAAACAATTCAGAATTTCCTATTGGATTTTCATTTGACATATTCATATTGGGAAATGAATGTAAATTTTGAAAAAAATGATAAATCCATATTTTCAATCACAAATATATCATTCGAAGAAATCTCATCTTCAAGTAGAATATTTGGTATAAATAACCTCCTCCTTTCTTTAATACAAGAATGAAAGTAGGCTATGTTTTTATCTCCTTCACGAAGCCATTTCACTCTCAATCCTTCCCTAGCTATATGCTTTTATTTTAAAAATAGATCAGACAACATTTTTTTCTTAATATTCAACTCCTTGTAGTA
Source organism: Viscum album (assembly GCA_963277665.1). Classification (NCBI taxonomy): domain Eukaryota; kingdom Viridiplantae; phylum Streptophyta; class Magnoliopsida; order Santalales; family Viscaceae; genus Viscum; species Viscum album. The sequence continues at coordinate 2,031,931,064 of OY728135.1, forward strand.
TTCCTCATCCTAAGAATCTTCAAGGGATTTTTCCAATTCTTCAAATTCCAATTTTTAAATATCCATAGCCTGGTCTAAAAGAGGAATGTCCTTCACCTAGGCCAGGATTTTAATTTTCAAACGTCTCATCTTGTTTTGTAGAGAAACCCAAGCATAGCCTTGAATATATTCACCCCAACTATCATTAACCAACTATTGATACCTCTTCACACTATCCCAATGATTACATAATCTAAACCTCTCATTACTATCCAGTCTATGAGGAAAAAAATGAGAATTCGTGAATAGTCTGAGATACCATGAACAAGCTGTTCCACCTTAGAATTGGGAAACCTTTCCATAAAATGTATATTCTCAAAACACCTATCCAGCCAAATCCAGCATCAAAGATCACCTTTTTGGTTGTTATACCATGTAAAATAGTCACCGGAATAGCCCATGTTCATATGACCTCTTCCATCCATAAACTGAACAAAACTCATTCTAGTCATACAAGGAAGATACCTCGGCCTTTCTTCTCATCTGCTTTAGAAATAATATTAAAATATTCACCCACAAACCATGGGTATTCTTCTAGATCAAATAAAAACAAATCCTGCAATAACACCTCACGTTTGTTAGCTTCACAATGCTCATACACAAAGGATATATACAGCAACTCCACACCCGTGTTGAGTTCAACTGCAATATACTGATCTCCAGCTTTATTCAGATCCACAATCATTTCCTTTTTCCAAAAAATCCATATATGATAATTATCTAGTTCATCATGTAAACTAGTAAACATTATGAGTCTATATAAAAACTTTTTCACTATCCATATGTTCTTCTTGTGCTCTAGAATATCAGTAATACATATCTTGTGTTTTTTATTTCCATGGCCAGAAAATCCATCTTCACTCGAGCTCCAATGACATGGGATTTCTATATTAGGAATGGAATCAAGGTAACATATTTAGTCTGGATTTGACCCCCTTCATCTTGGTCATATTATAATTTGAAGATAAAAACTCCTTCATAGACTGTATCTTAGCTCTTGTGCACGCTCCGTTTTTCAAGGCCAAATAGTATTTCTTAGGTGGAGCTGAAAAAGATTGGCTCCATCAAGATCTCCCTACCACCTTGCTCAAAGGAGAATAATTTCCATAGTTTTCACACACATGAAAAACAATAACATTTTGCCTACACTCCTCTATTTTTCCATTAGATGAAGACCATACATTGTTGTCCATTAACAGTAATTTACATGACTCTCTGCAACCACCTAACAATGTTCCAACTTCATATCTAACTTGGATAACTTATGTTTCATACACACTCAATGCCAGAGGAAAATTATGAAACATTCTAGCAACCACAGACTGATTCACCAACCCCACCCAAGCAAACTTGAACCCCTGAACATTTATACACACACTTGTTAAACAATTCACCCTGGCTGGAAATATAAAACCCTCCTCAAATGGGATACTCAAAGATTGTGAGTATTCATTATCTTCAAGAATATTATCTTTTAATGGTTGTTCAAAGTCTATAGGAGTAACCTTCTCAATCTTCATAGGGGCATTATCATATTTCTCTACAAATTTGGCCATTATAGGATCTGTATAGCAGAAGTATTCATTCACTTCTAGAATATTATCACTACATTTTTTTCATAGGCTACAAGAGAAGCCTTCTCAATATTTATAGTAAAACCAATTGATATCTCATAAAATTTTTCCATTACATGATCTGTATGGTGGAAGCTACCTCATCTTCGCGTCTTGCAAACTTGTATCGAATGGCCTTGTAAAGAACAATGAGAACGAAACCTCGGTAACATCGGATAAAAAATATCCTAATTACAAGAAATCAGTTCTTTCACTTTCAAATACGTCTAATTCAAAATTGGTTCATATATGTCCAATTCAACACATATCCTTGCTGACGATACATACACATAACCACGGGTTTTCTTATCCACACAAAGAAACCCCCCAAGTGAATCCCCAATGGATCTAAGAATAGACTCATTATTCATCGGTAGAGTCAAACCTGGTAGAGAAATCAACACTTACACCTATGGGATTTCCCTCCCTTTATGCACATCAATCAACCATCAGTCCAAATTGATTCACCAATGACCATGATCTGGGTAGCATTTCACCATGTGTGAATGAAATCTAACTCTGAATCAAAGATTAAGTAGAATGAAGCTTGATGAACTAAAGAAATATTTACCATATAAGAAATCCCCCAAGAATTCACAAACTTCTTGAAAACTGATAAAGTCTGCATTATTGATCAAAATTATGCAATAAGAGTCCATTTGAGACAATCAACTGCCCCTTCATACGTCTCTGATGGAATCTCTACTGTCCGAATAGAATCATCCCTATAAATCAATGGGGAAAATGGTTTAATATCAAGAAATAAAAAAGATCTAGAACCCTAGGAAGAACCAAAAAATATTTCCTTCAATGATTTTTGTCCATTCCCATCTTCCTAGAATGAATCAAATATTGGTGCCTGTACGGGGCCAGGATCAAAGGTTATCGATGACAGAATTCTAATAGGAGATGAACCCAAAGTATGAATAGATGATGGTTTTTGGAAAACTACGGGTATGTGGGGACTGTTCTTCGACATCATCATTTAAATATTACTTGTTAATTTTCATAGAGATGTAATTTCATTAATACATAAAATGTAAATAACATGATATCACAGTGAGATAAAAAGGGGTAAAATAAAGGTTAACCATAAAAGATAATGATAAAAAATTATTTAATACTTGTATAGTTTTAATTGGATAATATATATTCGCCCAAAATAATCTTATATAATAAAAAATGATTTTTGGACCATTTGGGACTAAAATTTAAATTATATTAATTTAATATTTTATGAGTTTTCAAGGGTTCCCCTCCCCACTCCTATAAAAAGGTACCCACTCTTCTCTAATACTGACACATCAAAAACAATTTGGATCATCTTTGATCTTAAGAAAACCCTTATTAGAATCCATATTCACATTATTTATGTCTTATTTTAGGCATAACACCCATCTTAGATGTGTTAATATGTTCCTCAAAGCTGATCAGCCAAAGAAGAGGTATCATTTTATTCAATTATTTTTATTTTATTTATTCTTCTACTTATTTCATGTATCCTCCAACCATGATGAGATATTTACTAGACTATAATAAATCTAAATATATTTTATCATGTTAATATCATCACCTAAATCCATCTCTAATTCCATATAATGGGAAAGGATTTAATCATTCATGCGTACGTTTGAACTATCACCTCTACAAACTGATCTAATTCATTTATCATAATCATCTATTGAGACTGGTTATAATGATAGAATTGGTTTTTATGAATTGTATTAATGACATATTTATCATTTAAAAATAATAATATTTCAATTATTTTCTTACTTGACATGCACATAAATATTATAATGTCGTTTTTGCATACGTTTGTACTGTCACCTACACAAAGTAATGTGAATCATTTTTATTTACCACATCACTTTTATGTTATATATAATTACATTTAAATGATTATTATGATGTTAATAATGTTATGACAAATATTGATTTATAAAATAATAATTATCTTATTTCCATAATTATCAATTAAAAATTAAAACATTGCTCATGCATATGTACGGCCTACCATCTCCATGAATTTAACATTGTTCATTTTTTCATAACCATAATTAACTATTTGATTTTAAAAGTATTATTAATATATAAAATTGGTGATTATGTCCTTAATTCTCATTTGTAGATGATTTACTTATGACCACATAGACTAGTGACATCAAAACCATGTTCATTTTCAACTAAAGTACTGAATATCAACAAAAAATCCAATATGAACATAAATAATTGTGTAATTTTTATAACATGGTAATGAGTGATATAAAATGAATACTAAACATGAAAAAGGTTCTAAATCAAGTAAAACTTAATCTACATTTATTATTCAAGAATATAAAGATTTTACATGATGAGTATGACTTCCGGTAAGGGACTTCATCTCGATCTCCTTTCATTGAGGAATATTTCAATAATATGCACCACCTTCTTTTATAGGGTGTATAATCAACCCCTTTAACTTATAATTTCATTCAAAGGTTCTCAAAATAAATATTTTTCTATGAAAAATTTTATTAAATGACAAAAAAAAAAATTTACGTACACGGAGACAATGGAATTTCCTCTTTCATGACAATTATTTGGTATTTGGCTTCCTCTACAACTTGTAATAGTTTTTGAAAAGAAAAGTAAACACCAATTCCATTTTTAGGTATTTTGGTATTGAAATTTTGTTGAGAATTGTTCAACTATGTCAAATTCTTGAAATGATATATTATTATTATAATGTGGAAATTTTATTGTTTTTTTCTTGATGCTTGTAAATGAGTAATGATTATTTTATGGTTCTTGGAAATTGATTATGTATACGAGTGGTTCCATGATAAACCAAGGGTGGTGAAACCATGAAAGCTCTCCAATGCATTTTGGAATGATATAGAGTTAAAGGATAAGGTTTCACCAAAGAGATATAAGGAATATTCTCTGATGGTTATTCCAAATGTAACCATGATGGTTACTCCCTATGTAGCTATAAAAGCTATAATGTACGTATGATATGGATTCCACAAGTTACTTTTAATATTTATGATTGCTGTGATTTTTTTAAAGATTCTTATAATTTCATGGGTTTATAAATAATCATAGACTAACATTTTCTTTCCTTATTTTATATCATTTACTGAGATTTTGTGCTTTTCCGATGTTTTAAAAATGTTTTCATATGGTATAAAAATGGGTAAGAGAAATGAAGAACTCAATAAGATTTTTAACAAGAAAAATAAATCATGTCTAATTTTAAAATGATTATATTGTTGATGAAATGGATATTGTTTTAGTTGTATCAACTTTTTATAAATTTGATTTGTTATGTAATAGATATGTCCTAATTATTTAAAACTATAAACCTGAAAATATCCTCAATTTAAATTCATAACTTAACTCGATATTATGTAATGTTTAAGTTGAGGGCCTTATAGAAGGAATTATAGAATGTCCCTACTATCTAGAACCACTAAAAGAGTCATCATGATTCCTCTTTCCTTTAAAGGAACTCAAGTTTCCACTAGGATAAAATGAATATCCCATAAACCGTGACTTTCCATCCAGGTCCATCACAACCATCATCGCCACATTCAAGACATCGACATAAGAGGGTTATATTTGCAAGGAAACATAAAAGAAGATATCTGATCGAATTATAAACTCAAACCATACAACTTCCATCCTCTCATTTGATACAATCTTAATAAAAAACTACATGACTTCAACAAAGCTATTTGAATACTAAATAACAATTTTTTTAGCCTTCTCAAGATTGAAAACTCCACATCCTTGTCTAACACCACTGGCAATGGATAGAACTGGTTAGTGTAAATAACCATGATGCCTTTACACTTTAATCCCTCAATTTTATTCTCTATCACCATCATTTATAACAATATCTAGATTAGTCCCTCCAATATGAAGGTGGAACACTTCACCTTTATCTCATTCGGTATTTCCAAGAACTCAAACATATGTTCTAACATTCCCAACAATTCCTCAGCATGTTGAGGATTAGTGGATCATTTGAGAACTTGTGTCTTCTGTTGAACAAACTCTTGGGAAGGATTTCAAAAACCTAACCCTAAGGTTCCAAAACAAGAGCCTACATGAGGATTGGTGGTGGTGCCTTTCCCTAATCTTGGACAGTACACACAATAACCTCAACCAAATTCAAGTCCACTAGAAGATTCATCTGCTATGGTTCAGTAGTTTCTTCCTCCTACATCTGATTCACAGGTCTTCTCATAGGCATAATTCCATAGAAAATCAACAGTCAGCAAGGAAGATGATCAATAGTGACAAAATAGTGCAATGAGGGAAACATAGTTCCAACATATGGAACACAAAAGATTTGAATTTCAAAATATCTGATTCAAGATAGGGAAAAGACTTTAACTAATCCACAAGACACCTTTCCCTAACCACCACTGGATACTGAAGGTTTATTAAGATGATAGATGGCTAGGCACTCAATTTTAACTTCCTCTTAAGTCCTAATAAGATCTCACAAATGCATATTGACTTCAGAAAAAAATGATCACCCCCCCCCCCCTTTATACAACTTTTTAGATCATTAATGATATGTTACAAGTACCAAATTCTTAACAATTCATCATCAATTTTTATTATAAAAATATTTCCACTTATATTCAATAATGTTTTTACTCCTATTTGTTCCCTCTAATCCAATGGATAAGGTATATAGAGCATATTTAAATATAAATTTTTTGGATCTTTTATCCAAAATTTTGTGTGAACTACAAAATATTTAACATAGTTTTCATTTAAAGGAATATGAATTAAAATATCCTGGTGTTACATATGATGTATTGAATGTGACTCAAGGCCAATGTTGATGAGTAAATATATTATTTTGGGCTGCATCTTATTATCTCTCATGTTTAACATTTTTTATGATATTTGACACATATAAAATTATTCTATGGAAAATTTATAATATTTTAGTGCATAAGTGTTAATTTGATTGGGAAATGTTTATATTAATGTTTCTTATTTTCTAAATGATATTACATATTTTTTCTACTTCATAAAAAAATATTTTTGTAAATAAATTTATCATATAAGTATCATTAATTTTTGAAATAATTCTTTATACAATCCAATTTTCATTTCTCGTGGAATTTATTTTTAAATATTTCATTAAAATTTCTGTTTCCTAACTATTTTTTTCTTACTTTTTACACAACTTATTACACTATATATGTTAATACATTGTTTTCAAATTATTTTTAAATGGGTTAAGGATGTATATGAACATTTATGATGTATAAATCCAAATATGACACTCTCAAATTGAATGAAATAAGTGTAATAAAAAAGGGTTTATTGTTTAGTGGAAAAATTTTAATTTTTTTTAAAATAATGGGTTATTATGTAATTTCTTACCAATTTAATTAAAACTCTAAAACAAAAAATGTTTTAGGTCTATATGTGAGATTTTGGTTGTTTTATATCATGAATTTAGCAGATGGTGTGTTCAAGATTTTAAATGTTTATAATTTCTATGTATATATAACATTTTTTTTTGCTGTTATTAGTTGATGATAATTTAAGAGTTGAATATTCTATCATCGTTTAATAAATAAATTGGTGATCATAAATTCAAATCCAAATATATAATTTTTATATCATAAAAAATTAAAAATTACATGGGTAATGTTATTTTTGGAGGAGTTTATTGGGTTATAGAAACAATAAATGCTTGATTTATTGATTAACAGAGGTTTACCAATTTATTTTATGATTATGTAATTTTTATGTGTTTGGGTATTAAATTTTATGAACATATGACTAATGATATAGATAAAAATTTGGAATGGAATGTATATTCCTATCAAGGATATCAAGGTTATCATTATAGGTTTTACAGTATTTTTTTAACATTCTTCATTTATGTATGTTTAACAATATAATGTTTTAATAGAATTTTATATATTAATGGTTATGGAAATTTTTTGATAATTTATATCTATGTTGGGGTTTAAATTAGTTATGGATTAAAATTATTAAAAATCTATTTATTAATAATGTTATTTATTAATTTTTTTATTAATGATAAAGTTGATTTTTGTTAATATAACTGATCAGGAAAATCATGAATTTTTTTATTCGAATATTTATAGGGATGTTTTTTCAAAATATTTATGTTTTTAACATTTCTAATAAAGGAAATGTTTATTTTTAACATTTTATGATATTTTTGTCTTCAATATATGTTTTATAATTTTTTGAGTTAAATATTTTAGAATTTCTAGGATTTAATCTTATTTAGTATTAGATGATAGTAATGTATCAATGTAACATAGTATGAATGTATGGTGTCACTGTTTTGTGGTATAGTTATTAATTTTCATTGGGTAAGTTCTTAATTTTTTGTTAGGTAACTATCAACTTGGTTTTAATTAACTGTTCACAACAGTGTAAACAAAGTCAATATCATAATAATTTATGATTTTGAGGTTGAAATTTATTTAATTTGGGAGATGGTTATAAATAGTGATTAAAGTTTTTATATATATTAATTTTGTTAACTTTATTTAATTATTAATATTATATAATATAATTAGAATATTGATACAACATAATAGAAATTAATATTACTATGAAAAGAAAGCATTATATAACATGTCTACAAGTACATTGGTATAATAATTACAAATATAAAAAAAACTAAAATATTGAATAATTCATTATTTTGATCCCCCATGAATATGAACCCATATAATATAATTATATAAATATGGAAAATAATTAATATATTAGTCATTTTGAAGATGAAATTGGAGAATATAATATGTGGTTATTTATATGGAAAATATAATTATTGGATGTAGGTTTTATATATCTGGAAATGTATTTTATTTATTACTATATCCATAAATAAAAAATTATATGATATCATGGGTTTCTAGGAATAAATATTTTTAATTTTTTATAATATTTATATGTTTTAATAAAATTCATTTCAAAAATATTGGGGCAATAGGTTTTGAAGTCTAGTTTTTTAATATGATGCTTATTAATGAAGGAAAAATGATTTATGGAGTATTATATTTTGTTATTATAAATAAGTCACTTATGATTATTTACAAGATTATAATAATGTCACAAACATGTCTACGAGTTATGGATACGAATTTATGTTATAATAGTATCAAGTTTCCATTATGAGTTTTCCTTAATCAGTTTCCAGACATAATATTACCAAATGGAGAAGGAAAAATTGACTAAATAGATATTACAGTGTCTAACTAGTTAGATGTCATTATACTAAGTTTATAAGAAGGATTTGATCATACTGAGATGATCTGAAGTTATAAGAAACCAAAATATGACTCAAATAAATTCTTAGATACACCAGAGAAATGTATTTTTTTACAAATAATTAAAATAATTCATTATTGTTCTTATGTTTATAAAAAACCCTGATTTCTAAAAGTTCACATAATCCATGATTGAGTTAAAAGAGGTCATTTGAGTTTCAATTATACAATAATGATCCAAGGATGTATTATGATGTACCCTATACAAATTTCATTAGAAAAATTTTCTATTGTGAAAATGTTGATTTTATAGAGATTTATGTTTCATGATTGAGATTTTGAGGCTTATAAAGATATATTTTTTTAGTGATATGATGTTTTATTATTTAGAAATATATTACATCTTCTAATCTTAGTAATTATGAATTTGTATCGGGTAGAAAAATCCTTTTAATATTATATAATAGAGTCTATTGTATGGTATTTTAGAAATTTCTTCTAAAATAATCCAAAAAAATAATTTTTTATCTGTAAATCATTCAAAGAGTAGGTCGATAGTCTAGAAAATATACATTTATATATTTATAATGTCAAATACTGTTTTCCTATGTACAAATTAATTCAAACTAACATATACATAGATGTAAAGCTTATAAGTTATAGAATGTTCAAAAATAACACCTCACATGAATTCATTATAAAAATTTTTCTAAATGATGTTCATAGAATAGATTTTTTTTTTAATTAATTAAATAGATAAAGTTATTTTATGTAATTATTCAGATAAATAAAGTTTCTTGTGTAAGATTACGAATTTTCCTAAGATGTTGTGAGGGAACTCTAGACAGAGTTTTTAACAGATTAAAGAGGTGTTATAAAGGTTTATCAAACAAAATATTTATAGAACATTATAATTCTTTGATAATGTCTTTATTTTATTATCTATATGTATGTGATTATATTTTAATTAATCATTAATGGGATAATCATGACTCAATATGAGATTTTATGGGGTTTGAAAGTGAATATTATCAATAATTTATAGGGAAAAGTTCTTAAATTTTAGGTTGATTAAATGTTATCAAAATGTTAAATGTTTCAATTGGGATCCAAAAATAATAATAGGAAAATATGATTTTGGTTTTAATTATAGAAGGTAATTATCCCTAATGATGTAATGGAAAATGGGTTCCGATATAAATGGGTGATGCAACCGTATCGAGTGACATTGTTGATAGGCACAATAAAATATAAGTGATGGAGGTTTTGTGGAACAAGATTCCTAACAAGAATTATATTTTTTAAGGAAGACATACATTATGTGTTTTCAATATTTTTGTATCAATTGAATTGTTTTTAGTGTTATCAGATAAAAAAATTAATGGCATCAAACATATATTTTGGAGAAGTGATTATATGAATTAGGAGTTAGTTGATAACTATCAAATTTGTATTGGACATGATTTGTTATCATTTGGCATCTGAATACTAATGAGAAAATTTGACCAAATGAACAAAAAATTAGGCAATGTTTCATCAAAAAAAGGTCACTAGATGAAGAATTTATCCAATTTAAACATTCATATATATGTCCTTAAATAAGTTTTCTCTCACTGATGTGTATGAAATTAGCTAGTAAGAAGTTAATTTGAGATTCAAATATTGAATGATGTTCAACCAGACTTGTGTCATTAAAATGAAGATATTAAGTTAAGGTTTTTACTATTGTTACAAATAATTCAATTATATTATATATGTGAGGAGAACATGAACTATTATATGGACTATAGTATTATCCTAGTGATATATAGTCACTTCTTTTCATAACTACAAAGAAGATTATTTTCTTTGTGGATTGTGTGCTCTTATATTTCTTCAAACCCATGTCAAGGACTTGCTACTCATCATGAGTAGAGAACCATGTAAATACATTTCTTCATGTAGTTATGCTCATTTATTGTAATCTAGTACAGTCATTTAACTTTAATCATAGGTGACTATTATTTTATAGGTAATAAAATATTATAACAGAATGTCACTTATTTAACTTATCCCCCTCTATAAGATCAATCGGTCTTAATTTTTCCTTTCATGTGGTATCAGATTCAATGTTATATTTATTGACTCATTTTTTAATTTCAAGGGGATGTAAATCTTCCAGTATTACTCATAGCACTGTGAATTTTATTTAAGTTTGATCCTTTTATGTAAATAACTATACCTAGAAGGATAATATTTTACCTAATCTTATATCCAATAGCTATAAAGTCTGTAACACCCTGAGATTTTATGAGAAATATTTTTTTTTATGTATTATGTTATATGAAACACCAAAGTAATATTTCACTACACACAACACTGTCTTTTCTTGCGTTACACATAAGAGAAACCTTCCTCGATAGCTTGCGTTATACGCAATACCGAGTTTCACTAAACAACGATATGCTATTAAAATATTATATAAACTAGCCGTTATGAATATTAATACCCACTTTTTGAAATTTTATAAATTTTATCTTTCAAAATGGACTTTATTTTTGGATTTGGAATATAGAAATTAGCTTAGGGTGTCTTTTTGGTATTTTTCTGAAACTTTCAATTTTTGATGAATAGTGAAACATACTGAGTTATAGTTTAAAACCGAATTTTTATAATTATTTATTTTATTTAAATTTATTTTATGTCAAAATAGATACATAACACCTATATAAGTTCAATTTAATTCCTTGGAGTCATTTTATAATAATTTTAGATATATAAAAGTTTTATTGAACTTTTTACCATCTTTTACCGACCTCCTAGTAGAATTTTCAAATTTACATAAATCATAATTTTACCACTTCTATGAGTTGAATTTATAAAATCCAAGATACATGGTTGATATCAAAGAGTAAAATGTCGTTCAATAAGATAAAAATAATTTTTGGAGAATAGTAAGTTTTTACTTTTATTTACCACGGTTAAAAGTAAATAGGGTAATTAAGGGTAAAAATGATATTATTATTACCCTAACACATGTCCTAATTCTATTGGATAAGTTTAATTCGACCAAAAACAACATAAGAAATAAAATATGTCCATTTAGGCCTGCTTGGATTAGATTAGGACATTTATTATTTTTAAATTCAAAGAAGAGTTAAAAGAATTAAAATCAAAGTTTAATAAGTAAAACATTTTTAATGTAGGGTTATACATAAGATAAATTAGACTATCAATATTAATTAGAAATAAAAAAATATTTCCTACATAATGGTATTTTATTTATAATTTTTAGAAATTAAATAATTTAATTTATTTATGATACAATTATGATGCAGTAATTACCTTATTAATGCAATATTAACATAATTGATATTATAAATACCCAAATGAATGGAATATGAGACTTTTTATAAATTAAAATAATTTTATAGGTTAATATAACATATTAGGGTTGGTTAGATGAATTTTATTTTAAGTAATAATCCTGTTATAAATTTAGCAAAAACAAAATACCAAATAGTGTCAAAATTGACATAAAAGTGTTTTTAAATAAAATATTGAATTATTAATTTATATTATATTAATAAAAATATAAGGATAGGCCAAAAGACTTATATAATACTATATATTACCTTAATGAATCAATTGGGGTATTATTGGAAGTTTATAGTAAGATTATTAACCATATATTGTAAGAATACAAAAATACACGGTAAAAGTTAAATTATTTAACTTGCAGTTAAATCTAAATGATAAGATTAAAATGGTAACCAAAACTTGTCTAAAATATATTTGTTGAGCGTATTTAGACCCATACCCACCCTATCCTCGAAATAAGTCACCTTTGGATCCATTATAAACTGAATATTAATATATTATAAAATAATATTTTAAGTTTTTTCTAAGGTTCCCCTCACCCCTCTTAGAAAAGGTCACTCCCCCTTCTCTCTAATTCACAACTCCAATGACATTTGGCTCAGACAACCCCAGCCCAAATACCCTCTCAACTGTCCTCCTTTCATCCTATAGGCATTACTTTAATCATAAAGCCAACCTAAGGAGCCCTTTTGACCAAATCAAAAGGAAGAACCCGAAGAAGAGGTAAATATCTCACCACCTATTTCAAGTTCCTTTCTTCTTCCACTTCCTCCTTATTTGTTTTTCCATTATAAAATAATAAGTCCAGTATCTTCTATATAATGTGATGTTATTATAAATTGTACAACCATATTAGTTATTTTATCCATACTATGAATGAGAAAGTCACCACACGTGTGTACGTACGGCTTACCGTCTCCACGTTGTGGTGTAGTTTTTTATTCAAACATTTCATCATTTGGATGGGTATGATAATGAGTATAAATGATATAAATAATAAATATAGCATTATCATGATTCTGTATATATGATATTCCATCCAATTATATACTATTTTAATATCAAAATAATGATATCATCGCTCGTCTGTACGTACGGCCTACCGTCTCCACGATGTGATGTGACTCGTTCTACATGATCTTCATTTAATAATGATTATATAAATGAATTGAATGGATAAATATGATATATATTACACTAATACCATTCTGTAAATGAGTTATCTATAACCTAAAAATATGAATAAGAATTTATTCGACAAAACATGCATAAAAACATAAAGCAATGAACACCAGAATAACAAGTAACAATGAAATATTACTAATAAGAAGATAAGAATATTACCATATATGATATAATAACTATTAATATGATTATGTAATAAGTCAATGACATTATTTAAATCATTATACAGTAGGTTCTGATACGTACTAAGCATATTGTACTTAAGGTAATGGAAAATCTCATAATTTCATTTTTGTCTGAGATTGTTTATACTTCAGAATTTATTGGGGCATATTTATCCTCCACATCCATGTTTCCTCAATATGTAATATTATTTATATCCTCCTAAAATTCTTTAAATCCAATTTTACCTATTGGTGAATTTTTATTAAAATATATTAAAGGAATCTTTTTTCGTTTTTAGTACGAGACACTTTTTGACTTTTCTGGCCAAAGTATGAGAAGAATGTTTTTTTAACTTATACGACATGAATGGATTTTTATGATTTCATAGAAAATTATTTACATGAAGCTTCCTTTACAAGTTTTCAATTTTATTTTTAATTTACTTCTTTTAGTTTAAAATTGTATGACATGTTAAGAATGGATAAATGTTTTTGAAGTAGAAAGGATATTTTCCTCAAGAATGGAGTTCAAGTGTTTTATCAAAATTATTTTCCATATAAGAAAATATAGGGTTCTTTTTCTATCCCTATTTTTACATTGAGTTGATTATGTTGTGATGGGATTATTTTTATGAAGTCCTTTTATCTTATATGTTTTATGTTATGATGGCATGATGTTTAAGAATCCCATTTTTATTACATTGATTATGATATGATATATGGTTTATTATTTTGTGGAACACATAAGAATGGTTTAATTATGAGATGGGTGGGACCTATATCTCCCTCAAATCCATTGGGTAATGATTTATATCTCCTGAGATAGAAATGGCTGGAATAGAAAGTTAATCTGGTTCAGTGATACAGGACTGGAATGAGGAGTGAACTCGGTTCAGAAATGGACTTTCTCCACTATGATAGTCTTGGCAATGAGTCTTGACTAATAAGAAATTATTTTCTATGATTATTTGTGTGTGCCAAAATGTTTCATGTTTTATGTTATGATTATTGGGATTATATTTCACTACAATGATTTATCTCATGTTATGATATTATGATCTCTTTTTCGGGTTACGATTTTCAAAATGTTATACTCTTATGAATACGATATGATTGATATTTCCTTTGTTTACCCTTACTAATAATTTGAGCTCACCATTTTTTATGTTTTATTTTCCCCAGGTTAGGAGGAAGGGTATTAATTAGGATATTCTAAAAGGGACTCTAGATATAATGAAATAAATGGGAGACAATGTAGATGCTTTATGAACCAGTTGTTTATGTTTCCCAGTTTCTAAAGACACTATACCTATATAGTCCTATCATGGTTTTGTTATATGTCGTAATAAGTATGCTTCAATTCTGATGTAATAACAATGTATGTAAAGTATGGGTCATTATAGTTGGTATCAGAGGAAAGGTATAGTCAACCTTTGGAAACTAGGATGTGAAAGCCTTAGTAAGAACCCTAAGGATAGGTCTACGAATGGAACCCAATATTAGTGTTTTAGAAATTTCCATGAATAACCTATGATAAGACATTAAGTGTGAAATTTTATTCTTGATTATTTGGTTTTCCTATTATGATTTGTGTTTCTCACACTATTCTTATGTGTTTTAGTCAATGGATAGATCCCGAAAGAACCGTGTTAATGCTGAATGTGATGGGCAATGCAATGATTGTCCCCCTGAGCAACCAAACATTATGGGAGATGGAATGAAAAATCCTGTAACCAAGATCACACAACATTCTCAAGCTATGAATCATGAAGAACTTCCAAAAGAGCAAAGGAAGGAGCAACATTATGTTGAATCCTTCATGAGGCAGCGTCCACCCTCATTCAGCAGGTCTACTGATCCATTAGTGGCTGAACAATAGATCGGTACCAATGAAAAGATATTTTCAATTATTCAATGTTATGAACATGATAAATTCATCTTAGTAGTATATCGTTTGGATGGTGAAGCTGATCAATGGTGGAATCTTATCAAGAATATGCGGCAAAGAGTTGAAATTGAGTCCATGGAATGGGACATGTTCAAGAATATATTTTTCAATAAGTACATCCCTCTTATTCTTCTAACAATGATGGAGAAGGAGTTTCTTGAACTAAAGAAAAAGGACGATAAATCTGTTGGTACCTAAGATTCAAATTTTACAAAACTTTCAAGGTATGCTTCTGAAATTATTATCCAACCTGAGAGTAAGATCGATCGATTATGTAGTGTCTTAAAACAAAGTCTTCGAAGGGCGTTAGACATAAGGGACTTCAATAGCTATGAGGAAATTGTTTAATGTGCTCTCAAGGTTGATATGGAAATGTGAGTAACCCATCAGTCATATGGGTTTGATAAGAAGAGGAAAATGGAATTCAAAGGGAAATATAAAGACCATACTGAAAAGAAGATGAGTTTTCCCTTATGCTAAAAGTGTGGAAAGAAACATGGAGAGAATTGTCTTAAATGGACAAGTAAATGCTTCAAATCTCAAAAAGAAGGTCATCGGGCATTTGAATGCCGCAATGGTGGGAAAAAGATGTCTACTGATGCGAACAAAGAAAAGGATACATAGAATACACCTCCTACACTTTAATGTTACAAGTGCACAGAAATGGGGCATTATGCTAATCAATTCCCTAATCCAAGGGTTGTTGATAATGATCAACGTCAACAAACTCATAAGGCCAAAGAAAAAGGAAAATCACATTCAATTTCTATCGGCGATTTGGATTACAATAACGAAGTTGTGAAAGGTACACTTACCATCCACTATAAAGTAGAAAATGTTTTATTTGATTTTGGATCCACCCACTCTTTTATTGCTGAAGAATTTTCTAAGGGTATCGTCGTACTACCTCAACAATTATCTGTTGAGTTAGCTCTGACAACTCTTAATGTCACAATGGTTGCATCAAAAGTTTATAATTCTTCTCCAATTGACGTTTGTGGGAAATTGATTCCTGCATATCTTGTGTTCCTTCTTATAGTGGAATTTCATGTGATTCTTGGCATGGATTGACTTTCCTTATATGGAGCTCATATATATTTCTAAAGAATAGAAGCCACATTTCATATTCATGATCAATATATGATCATCTATCAATGCAAGTATGAATATAACCTTCCAGTGGAAATTTCTTCCATCTTATGGGTCTTGATTCCAATAAATGAAGGTTATTTATCTCAAATGGTTGGAGAGAATCTCAATATTAAGAATATTCCCATTCTACGGGAGTTTGATGATGTATTTCTAGAGGAATTGCCAGGTCTTCAACCAAATCGTGAAGTTGAGTTTTCAATAGAACTCATACCATGTGCTATGCCCATTTCAAAGACACCTTATATAATGGCCCCAATTGAGTTGCAAGAATTGAAGAAGCAACTCCAAGAGAATATTGATAAGGGATTCATACACCCTAGTGCATCACCTTGGGGAGAACCTATTCTGTTCGTTTAGAAGAAAGAAGGATCAATGAGACTTTGCATTAATTATCAATAAATTAACAAGATCACTATAAAGAACAAATATCCTCTCCCATGCATTGATGAATTATTTTACCAACTACATAGAGCTCAATAATATTCCATAATTGATCTTCATTTAGGTTATCATCAATTAAGGGTAAAAAGAGAGGATATACCAAAGATGTCTTTCCTTACTAGTTATGGACACTATGAATTTATAGTGATACAATTTGGTCTTACTAATGCCCCTCCTATCTTCGTGGATCTAATGAATAGAGTCTTTAGAGACTATATTGATCAGTTTTTGGTAGCCTTTATATATGATATTCTTGTCTATTCAAAGAGTAAGGAAGAACATGAAGATCACTTGATAATTGTATTAAAGACACTAATAAAGGAGAAGCTTTATGCCAAATTTACCAAGTGTGAATTTTGGCTTCAAAAATTTTCATTTTTGGGTCACATAATCTCAAAAGTGGGGAGATCTATGGATCCATCAAAAACAGAGGTTATTGAAATATGGTCGAGACAAACAACAGTAATTGAGATCCTATGTTTTATTGGTTTTGCTGGATATTATCGACGGTTTGTGAAAGATTTTTCAAAATTATCTAATCCACTCACCAGGTTGACTCGGAAAGGAGTTAAGTTCCTTTAGACATAGGAGAGTGAAGAGAATTTCAAGGAGTTAAAAAGAAGGTTATCCAGTGCACCTATGCTCACACTGCCTTGTAGTAGAGAAAGGTTTGTGATCTACAATGATGCATCTAAAAAGGGATTGGGTGTGTTCTCATACAAAATGATATGGTGATAGCTTATGCCTCACGACAGTTGAAAATCCATGAGCAAAATTACCCAACTCATGATTTGGAATTAGCTGTTGTAATCATTGCATTAAAGATTTGGAGGCATTATCTTTATGGTGAAAAGTGTGATATGTATACCGATCATAAAAGTTTGAAGTATATTTTCACACAAAAGGAGCTGAATATGCGCCAAATAAGATGGTTGGATATGATTAAGGATTATGACTACTCAATTCATTACCACCCTGGAAAAGAAAACAAGGTGGCAGATGCATTAAGTCCACAAGACCATGCTATCTTATCCATGATGAGGATCACAAAAGATCCAATATTTATGGATTTACAAATGATGGATCTTAGAATTATAATGGAAGGGGAAAATATTATCTTTCTAAAATTAATGCTCAACCATATATACATGGGAAGATTAAAGATGCACAGAAAGAAGATGTAGAGTTACAAAAAAAGGTTAGAAATGTTCCTGAATTCCACATTGATTGTGATGAAATAATAAGGTTCAAGAATCGGGTTTGTGTTCCTCCCATCCCAGAATTAAAGAAGGAAGTATTGGATTAAGTACATAGTTATTCATTCTCTATTACCCCTAGAAGCACAAAGATGTATAGGGACCTGAAGGAGTACTTCTAGTGGGATGGCATAAAAATAGATGTTGCTGAATATATCTCTCGATGCTTGGTTTGTCAGCAAATTAAAGCTGAGAGACCGAAGTCTAAGGGGATGTTACAAGCATTACCCATACCAGAATGGAAGTGGGAAAACATCACTATGGACTTTGTCACTGTACATCCTAAAACATCAAAGTCAATACTGTTATCTGGGTTATAGTTGATCATCTTATGAAGTCATCAGACTTCATTACTATTAGAGAAGATTTCTCTCTTTATCATCTTTCCAGGATATATGTGAAGGAAGTGGTAAGATTGTATGGAGTACCACTTTCCATTATATCTGATCGGGATCTGAGGTTTACCTTGAAATTTTAGCGAATTCTTTAGCATACTCTAGATACAAAGGTGAGTTTCAACACTGATTATAATCCTCAGACCGACGGTCTGTCTGAAAGGAAAATTCAAACTCTAGAAGGAATGTTGAGAGCTTTCTATATGGATTTCAAATGTTGTTGGGATCAACACCTACCTTTTGTTGAATTTTCTTATAATAATAGCTTTCACTCCAGTATGAAGATGGATCCTTATTAAGCTCTCTATCGAAAGAAATGCAGAACTCCAACTTGCTAGGATGAAGTTGGGGAAAGAAAGCTATTAGGACCTAATCTTGTTGATGAGATAGTAGAAAGTGTAAGATCTATTCAACAACACATAAGAGTAGCTCAAAGTCGACAAAACATTTATGATGACAACTGAAGAAAAGACCTAGAGTTTGAAGTGGGTGATAAAGTGTTCTTACGAATATCTCTTTGGAAGAGAGTAATGAGATTTGGAAAGAAGGGCAAGCTGAGCCCTGGGTATATTTGTCCTTTTGAGATACTGGATCATGTTGCTAAGGTATCTTACCGATTGGTTCTTCCACTGAATCTCTCTCAAGTTCATGATGTGTTCCATGTATCTCTCCTGAGAAAGTACATAACTAATCCTTCACTTGTACTTAGCTAAGAAGTTGTACCGCTGGAGAAAGATCGTTCTTATAAAGAATAGCCAATAGAGATTCTAGATTGTAGGGAAAAACTTCTGCGAAACAAGACCACTCACTTGGTTAAATTTTTATAAAGGAACCACCAATTAGAAGAAGCTACATGGGAACCTGTGGATATGATGAGGGAGAGGTATCCTCGTCTATTTGTTACAAAATGACGAATTTGGAGGGCGAAATTGTTTTTAAGGGGGGTAGAATGTAACACCCGGAGATTTTATGAGAAATATTTTGTTTTTATGTATTATGTTATACACAACACCAAAGGAATATTTCACTACACACAACACTGTCTTGGCTTGCGTTACACACAAGAGAAACCTTCCTCAATAGCTTGCGTTGTATGCAATACCGAGTTTTACTAAACAACGATATGCTATTAAAATATTTTATAAACTAGAAGTTATGAAAAGTAGTACCCACTTTTTAAAATTTTATAAATTTTATCATTAAAAATGTACTTCATTTTTGGATTCAGAATATCAAAATTAGCTTAGGGTGAATTTTTTGTATTTTCCTGAAAACATTCAATTTTTGATGATTAGTGGAAAACACTGAGTTATGGTTTAAAACCGAATTTTTATAATTATTTATTTTATTTAAATTTATTTTAGATAAAAATAGATAAATAATACCTATATAAGTTCAATGTAATTAATTAGAGTCATTTTTTTATAATTTTATATATATAAAAATTTTATGGAACTTTTTACCGTCTTTTACCAACCTCCTAGGAGAATTTGAAAATTTATATAAAAATTAATTTTACAACTTATGTTAGTTAAATTTTGAAAATTCGAGATACATGGTTAATATCAAGGAAAAAATGTGGTTCAATAAGATAAAATAATTTTGGTGAATAGTTATTGTTTTCTTTTACTTACCACGGTTAAAAGTAAATAGTGTAATTAAGGGTAAAAATGATATTATTATTATCCTAACACATTTCCTAATTCTATTGGATAAATATAATTTGACCAAAACCAACCATAGGAATAATATATGACCATTTAGGTCTACATGGATCTGATTCGGACATTTATTATTTTTAATTCAAAGAAGAGTTAAAAGAACTAAAATCAATGTTTAATAAGTAAAACATTTTTAGTGTGGTGTTATACATAAGATAAATTAGACTATAAATATTAATTAGAAAGATAAAAATATTTCCTACATGATGGTATTTTATTTATAATTTTTAGACATTAAATAATTTAATTTATTTTTGACACAATGATGATGCAGTAATTACCTTATTATTGAAATATTTACATAATTGATATTATAAATACCCAAATAAATTTAATTTGAGAGTTTATATAAATTAAAATAATTTTATAGGTTACTATAACATATTAGGGTTGGTTAGATGAATTTTTTTTTAAGTTATAATCTTCTTATGAATTTAGAAAAAAACAAAATACCAAATAGTGTCAAAATTGATATAAAAGAGGTTTTAAAAAAAATATTAAATTATTAATTGATATTATATTCCTAAAAATATAAGGTTAGGCCAAAAGACTTATATAATAATATATATGAAATTAATTAACCAATTGGGGTTCTATTGGTAGTTTATAGTAAGTTTATTAACCATATAGTGTAAGAATACAAGAAGACACGGTAAAAGTTAAATAATTTCACTTAGAGTTAAATCTAAATGATAAGGTCCAAATGGTAACCAAAACTAGTCTAAAACATATTGGTTGAGATTATTTTTCGGCATACCCACCCTATACTCGAAATAAGTCACTTTGGATCCATTATAACCCGAATATGAATTTATTATAAAATAATATTTTAATTTTTTTCTAAGGTTCCCCTCACCCCTCTTATAAAAGGGAACTCCCCCTTCTCTCTAATTCAAAACACCAAATCCATTTGGATTGGAAAAACCCTGCCCAAATACCCTCTCAACTATCCTCTATTCATCCTAGAGGCCTTCCTTTAGTTCTAAATCCAACCTAAGGAGACCTTTTGATCAAATAAAAAGGTAGAACCAGAAGAAGAGGTAAATATCTCACCACCTATTTCAAGATCCTTTCTTCTTCCACTTCCTTCTTCTTTGTTGTTTCCATAATAAAATAATAACTCCAGTATATTCTATATATTGTGATATAATTATAAATGGTAAAACCATATTAGTTATTTTATCCATCCTATGAATGAAAATGTCACCACACGTGCGTACGTACGGCTTACCGTCTCCACGTCGTGGTGTAGTTTTTTATTCAAACATTTCATCATTTGGATGGGTATGATAGTGAGTATAAGTGATAAAAAATAATAAATATATCATTATTATTATTATTTATATATTATATACCATATAATTATAAATTATTTTAATATCAAAATAATGATTTCATCGCTCGTGCGTTCGTACGACCTACCGTCTCCACGATGTGATGTGACTCGTTCTACATGATCTTCATTCAATAATGATTATATAAATTAATTGAATGAATAAATATAATATATATTACACTAATAACATTATTTAAATGAGGTATCTATAACCTAAAAAGATTAATACGAATTTATTTGACAAAAAATACATAAGAACATAAAGCAATGAACACCGGAATAACAAGTAGCAATGAAATATTACTAATAAGAAGATAATAATATTACCATATATGATATCATAACAATGAATGTGATTATGTAATAAGTCAATGACATTAATTAAATCATTATATAGTAGGTTCAGATATACACGAAGAATATTGGACCTAAGGTAAGGGAAAATCTCACAATCTCATTTTTATCCGAGATTGTTTATACTTCAAAATTTAACGAGGAATATTTATCATCCACATCCATGTTTCCTTAATATGTAATATTATTTCTATCCACATGCAATATTTTAAATACAATTTTACCTATTGGTGAATTTATCGTAGAAGATATGAAAGGAATATTTTGTCATTTTCAGTATGAGATCCTTTTTTACTTTTCTAGCCAAAGTATGAGAATAATGTTTTTTTAACTTATATGGCATGAATGGATTTTTATGATTTCATAGAAAATTATTTCCATGAAGATTACTTTATAAGTTTTCATGTTTATTTTTAATTAACATCTTTTAGTTTAAAATTGTATGACATGTTATGAAAGGAAAAATGTTTTTGAAATTGAAAGGATATTTTCCTCAAGAATGGAGTTCAAGTGTTTTATCAAAATTATTTTACATATAAGATAATATAGGGTTCTGTTTCTATCCCTATTTTTACATTGATTTGATTATGTTATGATGGAAATATTTTTTATGAAGTTATTTTATCTTATACGGTTTATGTTATGATGTCATGATGTTTAAGAATCCCATTTTTATTACATGGGTTATTCTATGATATATGATTTATGAATTTGTGTCACACATAAGAATGGTTTTATTATGAGATGGGTGGGACCTATATCTCCCTCCAATGCATAGGGTAAAGATTTATATCTCTTGAGATAGACATGGATGGAACGGAAAGTTAATCTGGTTCAGTGATACAAGACTGGAACGAGGAGTGAACTTTGTTCAGAAATGGACTTTGTCCACTATGATAGTCTTGGAAATGAATCTTGACTAATAAGAAATGATTTTCTATGATTATGTTTGTATTCCACAAAGATTCATGTTTTTGTTATGATTATTGGGATTACATTTCACTACTATGATTTATCACATGTTATGATATTATGATCTCTTTTGTGGGTAAAGATTTTCAAAATGTTATGTTCTTATGAATATGATATGATTGATATTTCTTATATTTACCCTTACTGAGCATTTGAGCTCACCCTTTTGTATGTTTTCTTTTCCCCAGGTCAGGAAGAAGGGTATTAAGTAAGATATGCCAAAAGAGACTCTAGATATGATGAAATTAATGGGAGACAATGTAGATGCTTTATGAACTAGTTGTTTATGTTTCATATTTTCTAAAGACACTATAATTATACGGTCCTATCATGGTTTTGTTATATGTTTTAATAAGTATGGTTAAATTCTGAAGTAATAACAATGTATGTAAAGTATGGGTCGTTATAAAGTTATTAAAGATGATAAAGATGGTTTTATTCTTCAGACTATTTTGGTTAAATTAATTTTGTCTTATTAGAAAAACATGGATAATGAAGGGAAGATATAGAAGTTAAGTACTTTCATTTCTCACTAAATGTGAATATCTGAGGTTTAATGGTATTTGATTAGTAAATGATATGTTGAAATCATTTATGATAGAAATAAAAATGTAATAAAATAAAATCTATAAAAATTTAAATTTAATTATGAATATTATAAGATGGTTGATTTTGAAACTGATATTGGATTCTCTATAGTTGTCAAGGACATTATATACCCCATGAGATTTTTTTAGTGAGACTTTAGAACAATGGATTATTGTTAAATAGATTTGATGATTACATCAAATAATACTAGATGACAATGTGTTGACCATATAAGAATATGATCCATAAACTCTTTTTATGGATGATATACCTTAAGATTTTAAAATTAATGTATATTCTATATGGTGTTCAACATGTAACACTTAGTTTAAATGAACTGTGATATAATATTAAAATATTATTTTTTAAAGATGAATGTAAAAAACTCTAAGATAAATTGGAGTGTGAATAGTATCAAATATTTTATGAAATATATTTAAATAAAATACCACATATCTAATTATTTTCAACTACTTAATAAGTAATCATGAAAAATGAATAATGATATTTTATTCAACAAAAATATGTTTCCTTCAAAAATGATTTTTATTAATTTTTGGAAAATATGTTATATTTTATTAATGTAAATTTAAGAAATTTTATTTTATAAAATTTATATAATTTTAGAAATATAAATATATATTTTGACATAGGGTGTATGTTTTTTATTTTTTATGAAAATATTGAGTTTTTAGTGAATAGTAAAAAATACCGATTTTTTTAAAATTATCATCTCTTTATAAAAAAATAATTATTTTCAAAGTATAATTATTATTTTAATTTTACTTGAAATTAAATTAAGTATTATTTATTTATATATCATAAAATTTGTAACATTTAAATCATATTTAAAATGGATTTTAGTATATATTTATTCTTAGCCCAAAAATTGAAATTTTCAGAAAAAATATCTAAATGTGCATAATCCTTATCTATTTTAATTAATCAAAATAAACCCTATAGATGATGAATATAAATGAAATTGAATTATTATTATATATATATATATATATTAATTGAAATATGGTCAACTATTATTACTTTTCTTAGAGTTTTTATAAGATCATATTATACTTGAAATTTGCATTTTATTTAAACATTTTATTTTTGACACGTTAGTGGGATTAATTTTGAATTAGATTCAACCACTAATTTGAATTAAATTTTATTAGTTTTATTACATATTTTTAATCATAGTATTTAATATTATATAATAATTTCAACTTAATATTTGGTCATAATGAATAGAAAAAAATTGTAAAAATATACTATAATCTATTACAACGGTGAATGATAAAAATCAATTACTAAGGGGTTAAATAGAAGAGGTAAATGGAATATAATTTTTCAACATATTTATGATTTTTGAATGTTATAGGCACTTATAATGATATTTATTTCCCATTATTGAAAATTTATATTCTTATCCATAATTCCACTTTTCTCCCCATTCCAGAACTCTAAAAACCATTGGTTCATCGTTGACCTATGAAAATTTATTTCTATCTTTCCAAACCATGTTCATGAATCATTTCTTTTTATCATAAATACAATCTGGAGAGGATTTACCTATTACCCTAAAGATGTTGTCTAAATAAGAGGTATTGTTCCCAATCGAGATTCTTTGTTTTATATATTCATAACTTCCTTAAAATCATTATTAATCATGTGGATATAATAAAATAAGTATATCCCATATATTAATAAGCCTATATTTTAATTTGATAATCAAAACCCATCCCAGGTTCCATGAAATGAGAAATAAATCAATCATTCATGTGTACATCAAACTACTTCCTCGTAGACCGATGTAATTTTTCCCTCATCAACTCACATATTTATTTAAGATGATGTATTTATTGACTATGTTATATATTAAATATATATTAATGATTCAAGAAATTTTAATATATCATATACATTCTTACATTATCATCCAATAGAAATGATGATGTTGTATGTGTGTATGACGGACTACTGCATCACGATGTGATGTGAATATTTTTGATTACTTCATCCCATGGATTTAATATGTAAGTTTATTTAAAGAAAAATATGATATCTATGATATAATGACCATTTTGGAAAGATAAATTAACATTCTCTTATTTATTTTATGATCATTTTAAAATGCAAACATTATTCATACATATGTATTCCACCCATCTCCATATTTATAATTTAGATCATTTTATATAATATTTAATGTTTGGTTTTAAATTTATGATTAATTTATAAAAAAAGTTAATTATGTCATGATTATTATTATATATATTATGGGGTAATGACCCCATTGACCATGATGAATGTAGAGACCCCGACCCCAGATAATCATAGGAGTCGGTGCCTTCTGAACATGATGTGTTATCTTAAAATAAAATACACTTTGTTAGCAACACATCATGTCCCATACAGAGGATCGTGTGCGGTTCGGGTTCTGGGAAACCGGAAACTTCTGAAACCATCCATCTTATAAAAGCTGACACCTGAAAATTTTAAACCAAAACATAGGGTGAGCATTGAAATACTCAGTAAGGGGTTTTAAAAAAAAAATTAAAATACAGTAACGTTTGAAAACATTCTTTTAAAAGAGTTTGAGCGTCCACATACATAACAATGCTTTAATCAAAGTTATCCCAACAAACATGAAACGAATACGTTAACTCTTAAAGGAGTGATAATGGTTGATATAAACAAGTACTACATGTGATTTACTTGAGCATAAAATTTAAACAGTTAAAAGTAATGCATAATCAGAGTTGCGCACAAGGAAACAACTAAACGTTCATATGCTGGATACTCTTCTATTAAGTGATAACACTAGGCATGCTTCAAACTTCAAACTAGGGAATTATGATCTTTATACAAACGTTAAAGGCATTAGTTATGAAAGAACTTTATCTTGGAAAAACTTGTTACATGACTTGAATTATGTGGCATCAACATTTTAATATTGACAATCGTTTTGTTTCACCAAGGTCCATCCCCAAGGTGTCGTTAAAACATTACCAAGGTTAATCACCAAGGTATCGTGAAAATTGTAATCCCTAGTGGTTACATCATTACCCAATGCATTGGAGCGCTATCAGGGCGCACCCTTAAATTTGTCTTTATTATCACGTGAGCCACATCGTTCATGCTTTACTGAAATCATTCATTACCCAAGGTGTCCCATACCACTTTGGGTAATTAGTTCTTAGTTCCTCTTCATGTTGAGTCATATGCATGAATAATATTAATAAGGTAACAATTACATAACTGGTTTACAAATACATGATATGACAGATAAACATGAAAATATGGAATAAAAGAAGGCATGGTTAAGCAAGCATACTATGTGTGTAGAACAATTATTTAAACACATAAAATGATGAATGTGAGAGACTTGCTCCCAAGGGTTATTAAATGATGAGTTTCTAAAATACTAGTACATGAAATTGAACTACTTGGCATTAACTATTGTACTTCACAGGTCATAGTTCTTGCAACAAATCTCCATCCGCTAATAATTCATGCGACATGCTTGGTATAAAAATAATAAACACTTGCAATCTTTAAAATTCCGACACTTGGAAATAAACCACTTTAAAAAATAATACCTTTCATTAATTATTATTCTACTCTGGTTATAGAATTTGATGTTACACTCTGCCCGCTAAAAATCATTGCAACAAGTTTGGTATAAAAATAATAGAGGATTTCAACATATTAACATAACCCTTAAATCCATATCCTTTTAAAATGAGATTAAAACAGGCATAAGCATATCCTAAAAAAACACACATGTCAGTTCAAGGCCGACATTAAACAAGTTCATTGCTGTATACTTAGACCCAAAAATAAAACAGCATAGGCAAGCGCTAAAATTCTACATGCATAACCATTTATTGAAACTAGGGTTTTCATATGTTAATCTTAAAAACACATACGTACATAGGGTTATATATACACAATGTATATAAATAGGGCTTCTCATAATTTAAACATGGTTCACTTGAAATCTAAATCCACTAACAATATATCATTTATTCAGTTTAAAAGAAAGTGAACAAAACCTTATGGGTTTTTAGTGTTCAAGAAACTGTAAATATACATAAAACTTCGACTTCAACTATTACATGTTTGCACTTAAAACAAAGACCTGGTCCGCATCTAACGTTATTCATAGACGAAGTAAAAATCAAAAAAAAAACTGATTTTCATTGAAATACGTAACTAATAAAATTATATAATATATATAAGGCTTACTTAAATATTGTACATGTTAGGACTTGCTTTAAAATAACCCCTTTCATAGTCATAATTCTTATCATAAAATACTGAATTATAAGGAAGTCTTAAAATCTTAATTTTGTATGGTTTGCATGGAAAATATATGTATATAATGTTATATATATATACCTTTAACCATTAGGTGTATATATATATAAACTGATATACATAAAAAAAATCTTGAACCGAGAACCAGGGGTGGGAAGAAAACATATAACCGTAGCTCCCTTACCGCTCAAGAGACGAGCTCGCCGGAGGCTTGCTGGGTGGCCGGTGAACCAGGAGAAGCTTGGTGACCGGTGGTGGTCCGGTGGGGTTGCGGCCACTTGGAGATGCTGCGAGGCGACGTCCCGGGTGTCCAGCAGTGTAGCGCCGGAAGTAGTGTGGTCGTGCGTGAGGGTGAGGTGCGAAACTGGAGGTGGTTCGTGGTGGCAAGGCGACGGCGAGGCGACGGCAAGGCTGGTGCGGGTTGGCTCCGGAGATCCCTGCTTACAGTGGGGTTTCTCGGTTCTTAAAGGGAGACGGTCCGAGGGAGGTTAGGCCGAGCCTAAGGTGTCCTATGGAGGTGGGGGGTGCGTGAGGTCAGCTTGAACAGTGGAGGGGAGGCGTCTCGGCAATCCCGGTACTGGTTCGCGGGACCCTGGCGCGAGGTAGAAGAAGACAACGAGAAGCAGTAAAAAGAAAAAAACGCGATGGCTGTGATTCGACCAGAACGTGATCGGATGGCTGCAATGCTTCGAGCATTTTTAAAACACAACAACGGCCGGGATCCTCCTAGGTGAGATCGGACGGAGGAGAAATCGCGGGGCTTGCGTGGCCAGCCAAACTCTCCAGGTAGGAACAGTGCTTTTTAAAAAAAAACAGTTTAATAAATGCTAAAACCATTCTACTTCGCAATATATATATATAACCGGTAAATTTGGAATTTGTATAAAATTTAATAAGTACTTTTTAACTCATAAAACTAAAATCCCATTTTAGTTTGTGTAAACAATTTATACTATTTGACATAACTATTATTTTCTTAAAAAAAATATAATACATTTTTAATACAACACTTTTATAAAAACTAGGATCTAATAACCATTAAAATCCAATTTATAAATTACTTCACTTGTTGATTTATAAAATTATGTTTAAAAGAACCATAGTTTTTCTCTAATTCAAAACACATAGTTTTAGAGGTCCGAAAAGATACATTTTTTTTTCAATTATTGCTGATACCCCGTTCGACACATTTTAAAATATCATGTTTTCCCACCACATAAATACCGTCATAAAAATAGATTCATTTTTAATAATAACATTTTATTTTAAAACTCGAAAATATAATTCTAAAAAGAAAATTGAAATGCCATAATATTATAAAAGCGTTATGAAGACAAAATTTTATAAAAAAAATGCACTCTATCCATTGGAAACCAACGGTCCAAAAAAAACGGTCATATTCTCTTAGAGGTCCATTATAAAAGAAAGGGGTAGGTTGTTTTATATTTTCAAAACACCGGACCCTTGGCGGATGGCTCTCCTCATACCTCTG
The DNA here is from genome assembly GCA_963277665.1 of Viscum album. NCBI lineage: Eukaryota > Viridiplantae > Streptophyta > Magnoliopsida > Santalales > Viscaceae > Viscum > Viscum album. The sequence goes on from OY728135.1 coordinate 2,031,960,671, forward strand.
GTGCTGAGTGCGTGCGTGGTGATTCTGGCGGTTATACTTTTCACACTGTTGGATCCGGAGGATGACGACTATCCGATTGCCCGTGTTAGGGTTCTTTGTAGTCTTGCTGTGGCCGTGTTAGGTCTTGTACAGGGCACTTTCAATTAGATGGGTCTTGTTGTAAAGTAATGTTTTAATAAAATGTCAGTTTACCTTATTCTCTATGTTTTATTTCATTTCTAATTCCTTATTAGCAAAACGAATAAAACAAGAGACATTAATAAGGACATAACACTTCTTACATAAACCAGTTCATAAAACCTAGGGCGTCACATTATCCCCCCCTTTAGAAAATTGCGTCCTCGCAATTTATTTCACGACACTACAAGGTTCAGAAACGTTCCTACCACCTCCACCAACGATAAGGGTCAACAGGTTTATTTAGAGGGATCCCCGTAGCGAAGCTCACTTCTTCCAGCTCCCTAATCCACACACACCTAAGACAGGAGGGGTAGCACTTATGTTCCGGGCTTTCAGGCCTCCAAAGGGAAGCTCGAACCGTACAAAGTTCTGAAATGTCTTTGCAGACCAACGTTCGAAGAACTTTCCGAATTATGTCTCGGTCGAGGATGTCGAAGCCATAGATATGGTCAAACAGGCTAAAACTGAGAAGTTGGAGCATATAAGCTGCATAAAGATTTCCCTCTAACGCAGCCTCCTGGAATTTCACTCTGGCCGTGATGTTTCGGCCTAGGGTGAAACAAAGAAAGAGCCCTTTTTGGTAACTTCCTCGTCATTCACGTCCGGCTAGCTGAGCAGAGCCAATGCGGTACTAGATGGAGGCATTCCCCTGGCAGGTGCGGAGAATCTCCGGACCGTTTGTTATCTCAAACCATTGCTTGCACGTTCTTCGCAAATTTGCGAAGGGGTCATACTCGTCCTCACACGTTTTGATCGCAATGATTTCCAAAATCTCGGTGGGAAGAGATAACAGGTGGGTTTGTCCTTCCATCTGAAAGTTTGAAGACAGGAGTTCCATTACTTGAAAATCATAGAAGGGAAAAAACATGGTACGGACAAGGAAAGGAGGAAGATAACATTTCAATAAACATACGTTCATTATTATTAGTGCTTGAGTTTCCCTTACTCATTGACTAAACGAACTCCACACAGAGAAGCAAAACTCCCTAACTCCTCGAACCAAACACAGGCCGAGAATTCAGTGAAAAACTCATGAGGACACCTATGACGTCTTATGAGTCTTGCATGGGGGATGTGAAGTTGAGAGACATCTTCATACACTTGTCGTCTGTAAGACAATCGGGTGGACTCGTCTTCTAGCCTTCCGAAGTCCAACAACTGACCCCAGAAGCCATAGTTTAAAACCTGACAAAGGTAGCTCGCTCGGAGGTCTCCGTCCGTAGCAGCTTCTTGAAAGGGGTTATCGAGCATAGTGCCAAAGTTTTCACCCGCCGTGAAAATCCGGAAAAGTCCCTCGTAGTACCTTCCTCGACGTACATATGAGGGAAATTGGGTTATTATCATAAGGAGGTAATCCAATCCCAACCCTTGGTGCAGACTAAGCACTCGAGGTGAGTTGGATACATCGTAAAGGTATTTTCATGTCATACGGATATGGGCATATTTTAGAAAGTCCTCACGGCTTGCTAAAGACACAATGGTCTCTAGGGCCTCTGTGGGGAGAGATAAGAGATTTGTGCCTTCATTTTCCATCTGAAAATTAAGAAAACCAAGTTTTTAATAAAATTGAAATACATATACATATATATTTTGTTTCAGTTTCTGTCTTTCCAGAGTTATCCAAACCGAACCTCTGATACCAACTGTAGAGACCCCGACCCCAGATAATCGTAGGAGCCGGTTCCTTCGGAACATGATGTGTTATCTTAAAATAAAATACACTTTGTTAGCAACACATCATGTCCCATACAGAGGATCGTGTGCGGTTCGGGTTCTGGGAAACCGGAAACTTCTGAAACCATCCATCTTATAAAAGCTGACACCTGAAAATTTTAAACCAAAACATAGGGTGAGCATTGAAATACTCAATAAGGGGTTTTAAAAAAAAAATTAAAATACAGTAACGTTTGAAAACATTCTTTTAAAAGAGTTTGAGAATCCACATACATAACAATGCTTTAATCAAATTTATCCCGACAAACATGAAACGAATACGTTAACTCTTAAAGGAGTGATAATGGTTGATATAAACAAGTACTACATGTGATTTACTTGAGCATAAAATTTAAACAGTTAAAAGTAATGCATAATCAGAGTTGCGCACAAGGAAACAACTAAACTTTCATATGCTGGATACACTTCTATTAAGTGATAACACTAGGCATGCTTCAAACTTCAAACTAGGGAATTATGATCTTTATACAAACGTTAAAGGCATCAGTTATGAAAGAACTTTATCTTGGAAAAACTTGTTACATGACTTGAATTATGTGGAATCAACATTTTAATATTGACAATCGTTTCGTTTCACCAAGGTCCATCCCCAAGGTGTCGTTAAAAAATTACCAAGGTTAATCACCAAGGTATCATGAAAATTGTAATCCCTAGTGGTTACATCATTACCCAATGCATTGGAGTGCTATCAGGGCACACCCTTAAATTTGTCTTTATTATCACGTGAGCCACATCGTTCATGCTTTACTGAAATCATTCATTACCCAAGGTCTCCCATACCACTTTGGATAATTAGTTCTTAGTTCCTCTTCATGTTGAGTCATATGCATGAATAATATTAATAAGGTAACAATTACATAACTGGTTTACAAATACATGATATGACAGATAAACATGAAAATATGGAATAAAAGAAGGCATGGTTAAGCAAGCATACTATGTGTGTAGAACAATTATTTAAACACATAAAATGATGAATGTGAGAGACTTGCTCCCAAGGGTTATTAAATGATGAGTTTCTAAAATACTAGTACATGAAATTGAACTACTTGGCATTAACTATTGTACTTCACAGGTCATAGTTCTTGCAACAAATCTCCATCCGCTAATAATTCCTGCGACATGCTTGGTATAAAAATAATAAACACTTGCAATCTTTAAAATTCCGACACTTGGAAATAAACCACTTTAAAAAATAATACCTTTCATTAATTATTATTCTACTCTGGTTATAGAATTTGATGTTACACTCTGCCCGCTAAAAATCATTGCAACGAGTTTGGTATAAAAATAATAGAGGATTTCAACATATTAACATAACCCTTAAATCCATATCCTTTTAAAATGAGATTAAAACAGGCATAAGCATATCCTAAAAAAAACACACATGTCAGTTCAAGGGCGACATTAAACAAGTTCATTGCTGTATACTTAGACCCAAAAATAAAACAGCATAGGCAAGCGCTAAAATTCTACATGCATAACCATTTCTTGAAACTAGGGTTTTCAGATGTTAATCTTAAAAACACATACGTACATAGGGTTTTATATACACAATGTATATAAATAGGGCTTCTCATAATTTAAACATGGTTCACTTGAAATCTAAATCCACTAACAATATATCATTTATTCAGTTTAAAAGAAAGTGAACAAAACCTTATGGGTTTTTAGTGTTCAAGAAACTGTAAATATACATAAAACTTCGACTTCAACTATTACATGTTTGCACTTAAAACAAAGACCTGGTCCGCATCTAACGTTATTCATAAACGAAGTAAAAATCAAAAAAAAACTGATTTTCATTGAAATACGTAACTAATAAAATTATATAATATATATAAGGCTTACTTAAATATTGTACATGTTAGGACTTGCTTTAAAATAACCCCTTTCATAGTCATAATTCTTATCATAAAATACTGAATTATAAGGAAGTCTTAAAATCTTAATTTTGTATGGTTTGCATGGAAAATATATGTATATAATGTTATATATATATACCTTTAACCATTAGGTGTATATATATATAAACTCATATACATAAAAAAAATCTTGAACCGAGAACCAGGGGTGGGAAAAAAAACATATAACCGTAGCTCCCTTACCGCTCAAGAGACGAGCTCGCCGGAGGCTTGCTGGGTGGCCGGTGAACCAGGAGAAGCTTGGTGACCGGTGGTGGTCCGGTGGGGTTGCGGCCACTTGGAGATGCTGTGAGGCGACGTCCCGGGTGTCCAGAAGTGTAGCGCCGGAAGTAGTGTGGTCGTGCGTGAGGGTGAGGTGCGAAACTGGAGGTGGTTCGTGGTGGCAAGGCGACGGCGAGGCGACGGCAAGGCTGGTGCGGGTTGGCTCTGGAGATCCCTGCTTACAGTGGGGTTTCTCGGTTCTTAAAGGGAGACAGTCCGAGGGAGGTTAGGCCGAGCCTAAGTTGTCCTATGGAGGTGGGGGGGTGCGCGAGGTCAGCTTGAACAGTGGAGGGGAGGCGTCTCGGCAATCCCGGTACTGGTTCGCGGGACCCTGGCGCGAGGTAGAAGAAGACAACGAGAAGCAGTAAAAAGAAAAAAACACGATGGCTAGGATTCGACCAGAACGTGATCGGATGGCTGCAATGCTTCGAGCATTTTTAAAACACAACAACGGCCGGGATCCTCCTAGGTGAGATCGGACGGAGGAGAAATCGCGGGGCTTGCGCGGCCAGCCAAACTCTCCAGGTAGGAACAGTGCTTTTTAAAAAAAACAGTTTAATAAATGCTAAAACCATTCTACTTCGCAATATATATATATAACCGGTAAATTTGGAATTTGTATAAAATTTAATAAGTACTTTTTAACTCATAAAACTAAAATCCCATTTTAGTTTGTGTAAACAATTTATACTATTTGACATAACTATTATTTTCTTAAAAAAATATATAATACATTTTTAATACAACACTTTTATAAAAACTAGGATCTAATAACCATTAAAATCCAATTTATAAATTACTTCACTTGTTGATTTATAAAATTATGTTTAAAATAACCATAGTTTTTCTCTAATTCAAAACACATAGTTTTAGAGGTCCGAAAAGATACATTTTTTTTCAATTATTGCTGATACCCCGTTCGACACATTTTAAAATATCATGTTTTCCCACCACATAAATACCGTCATAAAAATAGATTCATTTTTAATAATAACATTTTATTTTAAAACTCGAAAATATAATTCTAAAAAGAAAATTGAAATGCCATAATATTATAAAAGCGTTATGAAGACAAAATTTTATATAAAAAAATGCACTTTATCCATTGGAAACCAACGGTCCAAAAAAAACGGTCATATTCTCTTAGAGGTCCATTATAAAAGCAAGGGGTAGGTTGTTTTATATTTTCAAAACACCGGACCCTTGGCGGATGGCTCTCCTCATACCTCTGGTGCTGAGTGCGTGCGCGGTGATTCTGGCGGTTATACTTTTCACACTGTTGGATCCGGAGGATGACGACTATCCGATTTCCCGTGTTGTGGTTCTTTGTAGTCTTGATGTGGCCGTGTTAGGTATTGTGCAGGGCACTTTCAATTAGATGGGTCTTGTTGTAAAGTAATGTTTTAATAAAATGTCAGTTTACCTTATTCTCTATGTTTTATTTCATTTCTAATTCCTTATTAGCAAAACGAATAAAACAAGAGACATTAATAAGGACATAACACTTCTTACATAAACCAGTTCATAAAACCTGGGGCGTCACAATGAACACATTGATGCCATTTTTAAATTAAAAACTTTTCGTCCTCAAAACACTCTACGTCGGAAAACATAATTAATTATTAAAATACATCATTAAAATAAGAGATTTTAATGGTTTAATAATAAGGTATTATAATTTTACAAGTTTTATTAGAAAATAAATAATTAATATAATTTTATTATAAGTGGTATAAAATACTTACATGAAAATATTAAGACTTAAGATAATGGTTTTTTCTCCAAGATAAATGGTTAAATGACTAAATGATATGACTCATTTCAACAAGGTGAACATTCCTTTTTGGGATCCAACCTGATTAGAAATCCACAGTTAAGTGTGTTAGTCTTAGAGTAGTGATCAGGGTGGGTGACCTTTTGAGAAGTTTCCCAGGGTGTTTGTGAGTAAGGACAAAGTACACTGGAAAGGACATGTGTTGGCCTATGGGGACAGTCATTAGTCAGATGACCCATTTGATAATGTGGTTGTGCCTTAGGGTGGGGGTCACGTGTCTACGGGGAAACTAGTGGTACCTGGTGGGCTAGGACCCAACAACCATGTTAAGGCAGGGTGGCTATGTTTTCACTGGCCCCAGTTATTACATTTTGTATTAGAGGAGGAACCCAGCCTTAAGTGTGGTACACTGCCTGGGCTGAGATATAGGGCCCACAACGAGGGTGTTGTACTCTAAAGGGGTGGTGAATGTCAAGTCGTAGAATGATAAAGTGCTAGATGAATAAATGATATGAATCATTTAAACAAGTAGCACCTTCCTTTTTGGGAGCCTACCTGGTTAGAACTCCACAATTAAGCATACATGGCCTGGAGTAGTGATTTGGATGGGTGAACTTCTAGGACGTATCCCAGGGTCTGTGTGAGTGAGGAAAACGCACACTGTAAATGACATGTGTTTGTATATGGTGAATTGCATTAGTCAGATAACTCATTCGGGCATGTGGGTGGGCCCCATGGTGGGGACCACATGTTTTTATGGCAATTAGTGGTACATGGTGGGTAAGGACCCGATGACCATGTTAAGGTGGGGTGTCTGTGTAGTCCTTCTTTGAGACCCATGCCCTTTCGTGCACCTAATATATTTCAAATGGTCTATATACTACCAAATTAGAAACTATATCATGAATCAATCATATATCAAGATATTTTATGTTAAAATTCATCTACTTCATACATGTGAGTAATGATTATGTAATGTCCCTGATTCGGGTGTTGCCCAAAGGAGACCCGAACTTGGTTGGTCACAAAACCTCAAGCACATTTCCCCAAAATCCAAAGCCTGGAAACTAGAAATGAGGGATAAGGTGTGATAATGGTAAAACTATCCCATCATTGGTAGATTATACATAGAGGAAAACAAATGGTAAAAAATAGTGGAAGAAGTAATACCATACAACACAAGTAAACAGTAGAAGAATGACAGTAAATAAATAACTAGAGAATATATATATCAAATATGAATATAACATGTGTTTAGGAAAGAATACAAACAATTAATAGTGATGTAAATACAATACAGAAACCAAAGTATAGGAAAACAAGTAAACTCCAACAGCATCGCAAGCCTCATCTTGGTCCAACGCTCTCCAACACCAATAGAAATCAAGTACTTGATAAAGAATGGTGATTACTAATATCTATACCTTTGATCAAATAATCTTCTTGGGTCCAACACATGACCCAAAAAGGGTGTGAGATGAATCCTAGTAGGCATCCATCAAAGGATCTGTTCCTAACTGTCAATGAATATATATATAGTAGGTAATATGCAAGAATGAAGGAATAAACTAGGATGTACTCAAAATTAACAATCCTACAATTTTCAATAACATTCATTATTCATATGTTGAATCATGTAACCCTTGGATCTATCCAAAGATCTGTATCCCTCATGTAATGTAACCAAAACAGACACCTCATAAGACCATCTAAACAATCTTGTGAAACTGAATCCAAGCCTGTGCTTTGGCTTGGAAAATGTGTCCCAATCATTTAACTATTCTCAAAAGACCCCCCGGTAAATCTCTCATAGTATAAACCCTTTGGTCTAACAACATTAATTCATTTAAATCAAGACCCTCTAGGAAAGTTCTCATAGTCTAACCCCTTTGGTCCAACATATTATAGATCAATTACAAACGACCACCTAGGCAGCTCTCACGGTCAATACCCCTTGTTCAACATAGCATAAATAAATTATAAATGACTACCTGGGTAGCTCTCATGGCCAATACCCCTTAGTGAATGACCACCTAACAGCTCTCATGGTCAATACGCCAAGGTCAAAATTAAAGTAAAACATACATAAATGACCCTCCCTTGCGAATCTCTCACAATAAAATCCCCCTTGGTCAAACATTCACAATGAATATCATAGGCATGTCATATAATCATCAAATCCAACCTAACAAATCTAGGTATGAAAAAGAAGGAATGCCCAATAGGCATCCTAGACCAAACGGCCACAAATAGTCAAACAAGGTAAACTCACCGACAGGGTTTCCCATAAATAGGGTATCTAACCTTAAACATAAGCAACTACCCTTTATCATATAAATAAACCATAGAAGAAGATAAACATGATTAAATTCCGAATCAATCAATACCCTAAACATGGTTATATGTCACTTTAATCATATTTAATCCAAGACAACACAATGAATGGAATAAAACACTTACCTTTATTTTGTATGATAGATATACTTGAACGTCGGCCCTTGAATCACCGTAGATATACAAAAAGATAAAAAAACACCCAAACTTGAATAACTCAAAAGATAGGATGAATCAGGAAGAATGGCTCAAGAGGGTTTTAGAAAACACTAGTGGGATTCCAACACGCCTGATGGTGTCTCTATCAAATCTCATATGGGGAATCAGAGGTTCAGACTTCGTTGGTCGTTACGGAGCACTCCTATATGAAACACATAGAGAATAAGATGGTTTCAGATATGAGATGTGACCCCCCTCTGATATATCAAATAAAAAAACAACACAATGTGTTCATTAACACTACATAGCATGTAGTATCCACAACTGGCCCTTGAATTATGAGGGTCTTCTAGGTCACCACACGGCCATGTATTTGGACGTTGAACGGTAAAAATGTGGCTATACGTGGAATTCTATGTACACATCATGTACAAATAAGTACATGGAGTGTAATTTTAAAATCCATTTTTCTTCCTTTTTCCTAAAATCAACCCAAAAACAAGATCTATACCTGAAAAGAATGTCTGAGTTCTTACAAAATTACCCCCTTAAAAATATTCCTTGAATTTCCCTTCCAAGGGTGGTGAAGAAGAATCTACGAACAACTCCAGCCACTGTGATCACATATCAGCCTCCCTCTCCCATGCCTCATCCTACAGTCTCTTGAGCTTCCATATCACCCATACCATAGAAACAGACCATCCATAGAGAACCTTCATGTTGTGATCCACAATCCTAATAGGTTGCTCCTAGAAGGATGCATCCACCTCCAACTCAACTTCTTTAGGTTAAAAAACATGAGACAGGTCTAAAAAGTGACATTGTAGATGAGAAAAATGAAATACGTCATGCATATCCAAAAACCTATAATTAAATTGAAACTAATAGGCAGTTGGTCTGACTCTCTCTAAAACCTAAAACGTCCCGATGTATCTCAGTGAAAGCTCCCCCTATCTCCTAATCCTCTGGTGTCCCAACCTCAATGTGACATGTAGGAAAACATGATTTCCAACCTCAAAATCCAAAGGTCATCTTCATCAATAAACATAAAATTTCTACCGAGAATATGTTTTAGCCATCCTATTATGAATCAAATCCACCTACTCGATGGTCTCCTAGAAAAAATGAGGTCTTAGCATAGTTACCTATCTTACCTCAAGCCCACATAAGGATGATCAGCATGGTCTTCCATACAATGCCTTATAAGGTGCCATCTGAATTGTCACCTAATAACTATTATTATAGGAAAACTTCACGAGGGGTGTGTGTCTCTCCTAAGAGACCCCGAAATCATGGATGCATGCTCGAATCGTGTCCTCCAAAACCAGAATCGTGCACTCAGACAGTCCATCTATCTGGGGATGGTAACTTGAATTAAATTTTTGCCCAAATCCCTCTATAGTCCCTACCCAACCCAAGTAGTAAACCAGGCATCTGTGTCTGAAATTATAGAGTGTGGAACCCATTGCAAACATACTATCTCTCAGATGTACAACATTACAAGATCATCAATACTGTATTTTTCCTTGATTTGTAGGAAATGTGAAACCTTTGAGATTATATCAAAAACAACCCATACATTATCATTTCTTCAAGGTGACCTTGGTGAACCCATCATGAAATCCATCGTGACATCATTACACTTACACATGTGAATGGGTAACTGATTTAATAGCCCTATTGGTCAATGATGCTCTGCCTTCACCTGCTGATAGGCGGAACATCGCATAAAAAACCAACTACAACCCACTTTATACTTGGCCACCAATACTGATGATGTAAATCTTGATAAATCTTGGTGACAACAAGATGAACTGTCCTTACTAGGGCATGAAAATCTAACAACATATCCTCATGTAAGTCTTATGAAACCCATACACACCCATGAAAATGCAAAACCTCATCCTCACCTATGGTCCACTCAAGAGTAGGGACCTCGCATTACACACTCTCCTATAAGACTAGGAATTTGGATACTGATAGCTGCCTCATTCTCACTTGATCAAGTAGAGTAGAGGTAACATCAATGGAAGAAATAAATGTCTACCTCTATTTGTCGTGCACCTCCAAATTCATCTCAGAGAACAGATTCATAACCTTCTACTAACTGTTGTCCTCTTGAACTTCTAGTATCTGAGTCCTTCTACTCAATTCATCATCCACTGCATTACATTTTCTAGGCATATAGGCAAGCTCAAACTCACAATATTGAAGGTACTCAACCAACCTTCACTTTCTCAAATTCATATCATGCTGAGTAAAGATGTATTTGAGGCTTTTGTGGTCTATGCACACCACAAAATGATCTCCTAAAAGATAATGTCTCCAACAACTAAAATCATGAACAACAACTGCTAACTTGAGATCATGTGTTTGTTAATTCCTCTAATGTGGCTTCAACTTCTGAGACCCGTACACAATGGTTCCTTCTCCCTGCATAAGCACTACTCCCATCCTGATACCTGATACATCACAGTACACAATGTAACACTTTACTAAGTCTAGAAAAATCAGTACTGGTGATGAAGTAAATCTCCCTTTCCTCTCTTGAAAGACTAAATCATAATAATTTTCCTACAAGTACATAATACCCTTATTAGTTAGGCACGGTAGTGGTGTTACTAAGCATGAAAATTCTTGAATAAATCATATGTATTAACCAGTCATTCCCAAAAAACTTTTCACCTCAAAGACGTTCTTTGGTTACTCCCAAGAATCTATCACTCTTTCCTTCTCTGGGACTTCTAATACTCCTATATCTGAGATGACATGACCCAAGAAATAAATTTGGTCCATTCAAAAGTGACACTTTGAGAGAATAGCATATAACTGATTCTCTCTATGTGTACTCAATTCAATCTTAAGATGGATGGCATGGTCATGTCAAGTGTGAGAGTACAAAAAGATATCATCCATGAACACTACCACAAAAGAATCCAATTATGGATTGAACACTCGGTTCATCAGTTTCATTAAAACTACCAACACGTTCGTGAGACCGAACACCATAACCAAATACTCGTATAGACCATACCTTATTCAAAAGTATATAAGTGGTATATATGATGTTCTAACACACAACTGATGATAACTGTATCCAAATTTAATCTTCAAGAACACTCGGTCTCCTCAAAGATAACCAAAAGGATCATCAATCCTTGTTAATGGATATTGGTTCTTGACCATAAATGAGTTCATCTTCCAATAATCCACACATAGTCTGAGGGTACCATTCACCTTATTTGAAAAAATAAAAGGTGAACCCAAAGGAGAAGTGTCGGGTCAGACCAAACCCTTTTCTTGCAACTCCTCTAAGTTCTTCTTGGGCTCTTGTAACTCTGGTGTAGCTATCCTATAAAGAGTAATGGACACTTATTCCTCTCATGGAACAAGTTCAATTGAGAAATCCACATCTCTATCTGGAGGTAAACCTGAAAATCCAGCTCGAAAGACATCCCTAAAGCGATAAACAACTAGAGGAAAGACTATCTATGAATTCCCCTAGTCCCCCAGATATAAACTAACAATATGGGCAGTAAAACCACTTAACCCAAGATGCTCGGTTCTAACTCTTATCTCTTGGACATCCCATTAACCCCTATGAAGAAAATATCTACCCTCTGGTGACATGAAACTCACTATGAGGTGATAGCAGTCAAACAATGCATGAAAGGATATCAACGGGTCCATTCTATGAATGAAATCCAAACCTATCATTTCTAAGACATAGAGGTCCCATAAGAAGTGACGCCCAACAACATCAAGAGGGAACTCCTTGTACTGATGTACACTATCTATTTTAATCCTCATTAGAGTGTCTAGAATCATAACATCATCAGAAGTAATTTTATAGAGCCCAAGGCTCTCCACAATAGTAAAAGATATAAAACTATAGAAATCCTCTATATCCAAAAGCGTAGAAGCTAAAACTGAGGCAACTAGAATCATACTTATAATTGTAGAGGGTCCAGGATCTTGGTCCTTGTCGGTTTTCTCCACTACAAAAGTCTGACATGTATCGTGGCCCTTCGACCCTACCTAGCTACCCTGATATTGTATACCCTATTATCACTAAGAACCAGCCATCTAGATACCACGGTTGTGACCACATCCTCGGTCTAATGATCCCCAATTCCCTAACTAATGAGAAACGGGTTGTCATGTTCCTGAATGTGGAGTCATAACAGATCCCCTCTTACTTGATGCTAGTGGTACATCCTGCAAAAATGCTGAAGATAAACCATATTTCCACAATATCAAAACCCAACTGGGTCTCTCGAGCACTACAGTCTCATGTGACCACTCTTCCCGCATTGGTATAACACCCCTTGGATACCTAAAGAAACATCCATGCTACTAAAAGAACCACCATGTGAAAGCTCTCTGTGGCGCTTCTTGCTTTCGGTCAAAGGAGTACGAGCCCTGGATACTGAACCACCTTGGATCACAGCTCCAAAGTACCTTAGATTGTGCTCGGAAATTAGAACCTGATTTACTATAACAGTCACCAAATTCAAACTAAAATCATTCTCTTATGGTCAGATGTCATATATGAGACCATCCAAAAATTACCTAGCCAGTGATAAATAATCACCCCCCATAACTGGTGAAAATCGCTAAAGATATGTAATGTGATAATAATAATACATCACTAAAAGAGAGATCTACTCCAAATGCATGAACTCAAGGTCACATTCGGCCCTCAACATCTCAGGGTAGAAGTAATCATAGAAGGTCCTCTAAAACACTTACCAAGCCATATCTTTATGATTTCCAACCTATGAGATAACATCCCACCATCTCTTGGTGGAATCACGTAGCTTGTAAGTCGTGAGATTCACCCTCCTATCAAGAGGTGTCTTATGATTTTCAAAGATAGAAGGCATGGCCTCCTACCATGACTCTACAGCCTGAGGTCCTCTAAACCCTAAAAAAGTGGGAGGATGTTATTGATGGAACACCCGTGTCAACTATTCCATAATCAGGGTAGGATTTGGTACTCCCTAAAAAGTCTACATCATCATCATAAAGTGTTCCCGAAACTGTACATCATCACTTGTGTCCGGTATAACAGCTGGTTCCAAGATGGGCATGATTGGAAGGTCTACTCATAGTCCTTGATATACCATTTCTGGTGTCTGGTCATTGCCCTATACCTGGAATACAACTATAGGATGTCTCGATGGAATGACTCTGTAAGGTCAAGCACACACCTTAGTACAATATTATCAAGGAATAAAACATATAAATGTAATAATAGAATAGGAGAAGGAAAACATTCAAGTATTATAGAAGAGGGTAAAACGGCGTGTAGAACATCTACACGGTGTTTTCCCTTGATTCATTGACATGGGAATGTACCTATGCCCATCTAGCCATGTAACACCCCATACACAAAGTGTGTTACCCCAGATACATGGTGTGTTCTGGAACATTCCCTCCAACGGAGGTACTTCTATATGTATAGAACTACACAGTTCTACTAGTGTAACATTACATGGCATTCACACCCAAGACACAGTGTGTACAACTAATGTTCCATCCACATGTGTCGTTAGTCACATATCTGGATACACATTTAATTATAGAACGGCATGTACTCCCTCTACATGGTGTTTTCTACCAAAATTTTACCATCCCCATGTCTCGACACACATAGTCTGTCACACGGTCAAAACTACATGGTTTTTACACATGGTACACTACGTATACTTAATAAATGTCATTTCTTCAAGAAAAGAAGAACACATGATGTGTGTTCATAACATCGGACAACATGTTCTCTAGGTTTTCCATATAGTAATCCTGTGAAATATTTTTGGATCCCCCAAAATCTTAATATTTGGAAAATTAATTCCATGTTCTGATCTATTGGATCTCATACTCCCTTCAAATAAAATTTTTTCATCCTTATTCATATCATATCATAACAGAATTCAATTAAAGTTTAAAGATGATAAACCAAATTTCGATCCAAGAGGGCCCATAACAACTTAGGGACCAAAGAATAGCATCCATCCAAGTAAAAATTTAGATATATCAATACCCTATCAAAATAAATGGTACTTATATCATGGTATATATCATAATAGCATGCTTATCATTCACAACATCTATCACAACAGCATGCAATTAGTATTACACCCTAAATGAAATGAAAAGAATGCAAGACATGTGATCTTTAGAAAGTGCCTATATGATGCATGAGATAGAATACCCTCATCTGATTAGGTTAAAATAGAAATATAACCATAATGATTTGAATCATAACAACACAAAACAAGTGAATCACCCAATAGTTAAATCAAATCAAATGTAACAATAACAAAACCAGAAAAAATTGCATTATTCAAGTTAACATGGATTTTCCCTATATATGGGTTAGCAACTCCCGAGAATAGCTTATTAACAACTACATATTCCTTAATATCCTAATCTATTGGACCCAAATAGTAATGCAAAGAAGGAAAGAAAATCCTCTGATATCACTTTGTAACATCCCGGATCTAGGTGCCTCCCAAAGCTTCCCCGAACTCATTTTTTCTCATAACCTCAAGTACATTTCCCCAAATTCCAGAGGCTGAGAATAGTAGTGGGGGATAAGGTGTGATAATGGGGAAACTATCCTCTCATTGGAATAATATACACATTAAAAAACAAATAGTAAACAATAGAGGAAGCATTAATACCATACAATAGAAGTAAACAATAGAAGAGTGATATTAAATAAAAAACTGGAGCATATATATATATATATATATATATCAATTATTCATATCACATGTGTCTAGAAAAACAACTAAACAAGTCACAATTCTTGAAATACAATACAAGAAACCAATGCACAGAAAATCATGTAAACATCAATAGCATCGCGAGCCTCCTCTTGGTCCCATGCTCTCCAACTCCAATAGAAATAAAGTACCTAATGAAGATAATTAATTTCTCTGATCTATACATGAAATAAAATAATCTACTTGGGTCCAACACATAACCAGAATAGGGTGTGAGAAAAAATCCTAGTAGGCAACCACCAAAAGATTTGTTCCTAACTATCAGTGAATATATATATATTATGTAATATGAAATAATCAAATAATAAACTAAGAAGTACTCAATAGTAACAATCCTATAGTTTTCAATTACATTCATTTAACATTCATTATTAATCATTTGAATCATGTATCCTTGGGATCTAGCCTAATCTTTGTATCCCTCATGTAAAGTAATGAAAATAGATGTCTCATAACACCATCTAAACAATCGAGTAAGACAGAATCCAAGCTTGTGCTTTGTCTTGGAAGATGTGTTACAATCATTTAACTATTCCAAAACGACCCCCCTAAGAAAGATCTCATATTCTAACCCCTTTGGTCCCACATAATCAATTCTTTTAAATAACGACCCTCTAGAAAATCTCTCACGGTCTAACACCTTTTTTCCAACATAGTATAGATCAATTACAAACGACCACTTGGGAAGATATCACGGTAAATACCCCTTGGTAAACATAGAATCAATAAATTATAAATAACCATATAGGTAGATCTCATAGAAAATACCCCATGTTTAATGACCACTTGGAAGCTCTCATGGTCAATACCCCTAGTTCAACATTCTAAAAAAAATATAAATAAATGACCCCCCCCCCCTCTAGAAGATCTCACATTCCAATTCCCCTTGGTCAAAAATTCACAAAGCATATCACAAGCATCTCATATAATCATCAACTCCATTATAACAAATAAATTCATGGAAAACAAGGAAATCCTAACAAGAATCCTAGACCAAATGGCCATAAATAGTCACATAAGGGAAACACACCCACATGGTTTCCCATAAACAAGGTATTTAATCTTACGCATAATCAACAACCCATTATCAGTTAAATAAACCATATAAGGTGATAAATACGGTTAAATTATAGATCAATAAATACCCCAAAAATGGGTATGCATCACTTTAAGCATATATAATCCCAGACAACACAACAAAGGGTACAAACCACTTACATTGATGTCACACGATTGATATAGTTAAACGTTGGCCTTTGAATTATCCTAGATCAGCATAGATCTACACATAGATGAAAAGCTCCCAACATTCAAAAACTAACAAGAGAGGAGAATAAGGGCTCAATAGGGTTTCATAACTCTCTGGTGGGATTTCAATGCACTTGATGGTGTCTCGTGCGGAACTCGGATGGAGAATCAGGGGTTCGGACTACATCAGTCATTCTTGAGCGCTTCTGTACAAAACACGAAGAGAAAAAGATGGTTCTGTATATGAGACGTGA
This sequence comes from Viscum album, assembly GCA_963277665.1. Taxonomy (NCBI): domain Eukaryota; kingdom Viridiplantae; phylum Streptophyta; class Magnoliopsida; order Santalales; family Viscaceae; genus Viscum; species Viscum album. The sequence continues at coordinate 2,031,977,334 of OY728135.1, forward strand.
CCCCACTATAATATATCAAATAAAAAATATAACTACATTGTGTGTTCATTAACATTACACGTCGTGTAATATCCTTAACCGTACCCCAACATAAGTGGGTCTGTCAGGTTTCCATACAACCATGTATTCGGCCATTACATAGTTAAGAAACATCTATATGTGGCATCCTAGGTACATGGTGTGCACAAATAAGTACACGGTGTGTACTTAAAAAATCATCTTTTCTTCCTTTTTTCTACAAAACAACTTGAAAACAAGATCCATACCTGAAAAGAAGATCCATGTTCTTACATATTAGAATGTCAACAGTGTGATAAGGGTTTAGTATTAAATCTCATTTTAATCGAGTTTTTTTATGCATTAATTTTCATTTGAGAAATTATTTGATAATTTTACAATAAAAAAGTATAATTTTTATATCCTCTTGTTATTAAAAATCATGAAATCATACCATTTTCATCTCTTTTTTACTTAAAAAATTGTGAAATATTATTAAAAAATTGTAACTTCATATCTCTCTTCGATCAAAAATCATTTTTTCCTTCAATATCCAGGATTTGTAAAAAAATCAAGAATAATTTTAATATTTCAAAAAAAATTAAGTATATTTTTACCCATGATTTAATCTATAATAAATGGTTTGAATGTTATATTCTTGTTTTTTTACAAATAGTGAAATTTTTATCCTTTTTAAAATTATGTGAAAATAATGTTTATTTTAACATATATGACATATATATAATTACCCATTATCATATTCAATCAAATATTTTATTCTTTCTTTATACTTTTTAGAATTATTTATATAGAAATTGTTTTATAATATTTGGTATAATTTTATATTTTTTTCAAAATTGATTTAAAATTTAAAAGGATGTTTTTCAAAAGAATTATTATAGGTATTATTTTCAAAAAAAAATTATAAATGATAGAAAAATTTTATATTAAGGATTAATCGTGAATTGTTTATATATGTATCTCACTAATATACCATTCTCATTCTCCCATACTTTTACTGGGTAATACATTCTACATTTTGTTACCTCAAATTCCTTATTAATGAAATTTCAATTTATTCTGATATAGGAGAGGTTATGAAGCCCATTTTATTTACATCGGTAATTATTATGTCATTCTATGTGATTTATTTCCTTTTTGGTTCACATAAATCATCATAAAGTCCCGATGTTTGTTCTAGGATAGCTCTAGGTGATCCTTATTAAGCTTATATAATTTTTGTACACAAATAGTGCTCAAATATATTGGGAGACATTTATAGTCCCATGTGACATCACGTATGGTATTAAATAGCAATCCAAATAAATTATTGGACTTTTCCTACCATGTGATATTTCCAAGGTTGTTATCCTTGAAAATGTTTTATGTTAGTTTATATATTGCTTCTATAATTGACTTAAATCTATCATCTTTTCATACCATGTTCTTTATGTTTTTATCCTATGTTATTACTCATGAGACTTCTCTTCTATGATATCATGTTATTTTTTTACCCACAAATTTTTCTTCCATATGATGTTTATTCCCTTAATGTTCTTTTTTCTCACCAATATTCATCTATTTATTCTAGAGCTTATCCCATTTAGTTTTTTGATCTCATAAGGCTTTAGGGGATCATTATGGAAAATAAAATATTTAAGTTTAATTTTAGTCGAAATTTGATATATTATCATCTTAACCATCTAATATCACTAGGCCTCATGGTTCTTTTTTTATATTAATTGTTTTTTATATTAAAAATAATTTATTGATTTTATTAAATGGAAAAAAACACTATAATATTAATATAATTCTCATCACATTAAAATTATTATAGAAATTATTTTTTAGAATAAAAATTGTAGATTGATAAATTATTTATAATGTTGTTAAGTATGAATAATAGAAAACATTTCACAAAAATGGTGTATATTACATAGAACGCTAATAAGGAATATTTAATATATTTGTTTCATTTATTTATTTGTTTTCTAAAAGAGTGAAATTTAAAATATGTAACTATTAATTATTGTATACTCTGTTGTTTTTTAGTTACAGTTGTATTGGAAATTTATTAGAAAATTTTCCATGGTGAATGGATGATGAATAAGGTTAATAAAATGATTTAAATTTATGAATATCCCTACTAATGTAGGAAAAAATATCAAAATATTTTTTAAAGGTAATAGATAATAATTTCACTAAATGAAAAGGGAGAAAAAATTCCCAAATGGTTGGAAGATAGTAATAGTGAAGTGTAAGATGAATAATCTAGTGACAATGACATTGAAAAATTACTTATCTAAAAACCGAATGTATAAACGGTCACTGGTAGTATCTTTAGTATCATTAAAGAATAATAAGTGGAGGAATAGATGGATTTTAGACTTAAATTTTTTTATAAAATATTTATTGAGTATTATTAGTGTTGAAAAGGAGAATAATAGGTCGAATAATGATGATCTTTCATCAAACAATCAACATTCTCTTATTGATGAAATAAAAGAGTTACTAATATATATTGATGATTTGATGATTTCACTTAATGAGGTAAATAATATCAATATCAATATTTAATAAATTAAAAACTTAAAATTGAATAAATTTGATCATGTCGATTAAAAATTTATGAAATTTGAGAAAGCTATAAGAAACTTATAGAAATTAATCTGAAAAGTACATAAAAATTAAAATAAATTTATGACTCTAATAGATTTAAAAAAACATCCTTAGAGGTGAAAAACAAGGTTTATTATATTCATATAGACCAAAATAACTATAATAACATATATGTATTAAAAAAGATGGGTTGAATAATAATAAATTAAAAATGTTTTGAATTTTGAATAAAAATCATCTACTACTATATATTTTGTTAAGGGTTATATGACATATAATTTAATGAAAATGATATTAGTAGGATAACAAAAGGTTACTGCACTATAATGTTCCAAGGTGACTTATATGAATGAATATAGAATTAATTTACAAAATTTTAAAAATAATGTAATTTAATGAAAAATACATATTTTTATATTTATAGAAATTATTTCTAAGGCATTAAACAATAATATATGAAATGTTGGTTAAATCATAAATACTATAAGGAATATATGATGAATTTGATGAAATGAGTTTTGGGGACTTAACAAAATCAATGAAGGAAACCAAAAAAATCTATTTTGAAAATGGAATATCGATATCTATAACTAGAAACTATTTTTGAAATATTTTTCATCATAGGAATATTATTAACATGTGTATTTTTATGATACTTTCTCAATAAAATTTATAAAAAAAATATCAAACCACACATGTGAGGGAAGAAAAATGATTAGAAAATATAAAGATTATAAAAACTACTCTCAAAGATAATAAAGTATATTTATCTTATATTCTTGATAGTGGTTGTTCTTTCAATGTAATTAGATATTTTATGTCATTATAGAATTTAAGTAATTATAAAAAATTTATGGTGACTTTTAGGAATTATTATTCTCTCAATATAAAAGGTGTTGGATCTTCTATCATTGGAAATAAAATGTTAAAATACAAAGGAGAGTTATTTTTTATGAAATAAAAAACAACCTAACAATTTCAAAGTTATTTAATGAAGGAAACGACATTGTAGTTAGAATAGATGGTTTTTTAAAATCACGAGAATAGAAAATATGTTACAAGAGGAAATGAATCAAGGGTAACTTCATCAATGTTGGTGATTCTCTGATTTCATGTTATGTGGATGTGATGGAAGAAAATCATTTTTAGTATATGAGTTTTGGACATATTAATTGGGGGAATAATTATAAGATATACAAGAGAGAAATTATTCTTGATATTATTGATATGAATAGAAAACCATGTTTTATTTTATTAATAAGTCCAAAGGGAAGATTATAAACTTTGTATATTTGAATGATGATCTACATTCAATTTGATACTTGGAGTGTATATATTTATTTACATAGGACCATGATAATTTATTCAAAATATTAGGATATGTATGTTATTTATATTATTTATTATATTTTACACACCACATTAATTATGGTTTTGAAAAAAAATCAAAGGCTCTAATATTTATTAAGAGTTTCTGAAGAAGTTATGAAAAATAATGTATATTTTCTTCGAAAGATATTTGAACTGATTATTTTTAAGACCTGGGAATGTTCATCATTTAATAATTGATATCTTACCTCTCATGAATGTTTTAATATATTTTGAAAGGGAAGATAAATGAATTAATAATAAATTTTATAAGTATATTGATTATCATATATTCATATGAACTTGTAAAACTAGGAACAATAATGGAATAGAAAACACATACTAGAAACTAGGAACACATTATTTCATTATTTTAAAATGTCACATTCACTCTATAAAAAATTATTATTATTAATCCAAATAATAAAAAAAGTAATAATAAATTATGTAGTATATTAAAATTTGGTTTTTCTTGATCTACTATAATCATCACACCCATGAATAGCACTAATGGTGAGAAACATATAGTTAGTAATACAACATTCTTTTTGGGGACTATATTGAACCGTGATTTGAATTGAATTGAATATTAAAGATTAAGAATGGTTTTTTATTTATAGAGAAATATGATCATTATTATTTATATTTTTCAATTAATACTATTTATTGGCATTATAACTCTTATTCAAGAAAATAGTTGGTTGTTTTTATTGTATATTACATCAACACATTTAAATGATTGTCATGATTATTTAATAAGAAATATTATAGTAATTTTAGATACTAAAACATATTATATTAAAAAAATATGGTAGTTTAAATTTAAAATTAAATTCATAAAATAAATATATAAAAAGAATTCAAAATGACAATATATATTAATGAATCTCAAAACTCTATTTAAAATGGTTAGAATGTCTATTTTTTTATTAAATTGTTAATTTATCTTAAAATAGTGATTTAATTTAAAGATAAATTTCTCATAATTATAGTATTATTTTGATGTAATATATTAATTTTTTAAACTAAACATGTCACAATTACTTTTATGGTATATTTTTTGAAGTCTTTTAACAAAGTTGAATATTGGATAAAAAGAAAAAATTGCTGATTTACAGGGGATAAAATTTTATGCCATCATTATTTTGTTAGAATGATTAAAAAATTTTGAAAAAAAATTTATTAATAAAAATTTAAATTTTTAATTATAAAAATAAATTTTTAAATATCAATTTTAATGTATAATTTTAATGTTTTTAAAAACAAAAAATGGATTTTCTAAAATAATATATATTTGTTGGATTCTATGCATTTATTTGGTCAGATGGAATGTTTTTATATGTTTATAAAGGCCTTGAACATACCAACACACATTTCCACTCTTAAAGAGTATATAAAAATGGTTGTAACTGATTCATCTCACACTTCATTGGATTATAAAGAAAGATATTCAAGTTTTAATCAATTAAAACAAAACCCTATATAAGTTTAAATAACACTCAATGGCTATTCCTCAACACTAAAAAATAATATTCCATGAATTTTTATTTTTTTTATACTCTCTAAATACCATCCATGTTTTCCCAAAGGTGAATTAGAGGTCCTAATATTTTTCCCTCTAAAATTTAGGAAGCAAATAACCAAGGTAATGGACTACCCTCTAATCTTTTCCATTTAAGAACCTTCTTTATTTTCTGAATTTTATTTACAACTCCTTATGATGGAATATGTTTTTCTACATCATTAATACTGTAATTTTTATTTCTAAATTATCATATAACACTTAATCTCTCATTAAAAAATTTTATGAATTGTTAATTATGGTAGTCATGTTTCTTAAATTTCACAATAATTTTTTCCGAAAAACATATAATCAAACACACTTTTTTCTCTCTCATTTTATTTAATTCAAAAAATAATTTTTATATGTTCTAAAATATCCAAATTAATTCCATTATTATGATCAATTTATGATATTCACCCTTCACTTTCATTAATCCCCCCCATGATACAATATATTCCCCCGTTGGGTTGTTGAAATTGTTCTCTAATTATCCATGACAAATATTCTGAATTTTTTACCCAAAACATTTTCCATAAAAGGTTATTTAGAGAGTTTTACCATCTTTATTTATTGTTTACTACCATGCATGTAACCCAAAATTCTTAGTCAAAGTTATAAAAAAATATTTTCTTAGGGTATATGATCTTTGTGGAAAAAAATTTCATTTAAATGATATGATTATGAGGGGTGTTCCAAGATAGTGGTAAAATTTATTGTGTAATATTTTAGTATCATGTGATCCCATATGTGGTTTGTGGGAGGTTATCATAAGCACATTTTTTTAAGGTATTGGTGATTATCCTTGAATTAATCTAATAATTTCATGTTTAATGTTTTTTCCACATTCTCATTTTACCTTTATGTTATCTTGATATATCATGCATCATTATTCAAGATTATGATTATTAAATTTTTCTTGTTTCATTGATATATATATATTGACTAAAATTTTTTACATTCATCATGTTATTCTATTATAATCCTTTTTCTAGGCTTTATCGCCCTTCCCTTTCTTATGTATGCCCCCAAGATTTCCCATGCAGTTTTAAAAGATATGGAACTTTAGAAGCCTATTTAGGAATTTTTTTTAAATGTTGATTTATCCAGGTATAGATTTGATTTTCTATGTAACTAATTGCAATAAAATCTAGGCTTATCATTCTTTTGGGTTTTACTATGTCAGTTTTATGTAATAAATCATGAATTAATGTGTAGTAATGTCAAGGATTTTAGCAATTTGGATATGAAGAATATATTATTATTTTTGGGATTATGATTAGGAAACAAAAGAGATATATTATAGAAAATAAAAAAAAAGAATACATCAATATTTTTTTAATTATATAGTTTGTGGTTTCTTAAAAAATAAATCACCAGCTAGATATTACAATTAGATATAGATTTAGAACATATGTACATAGGGGTAACACCCAAAATCACTATATTGAGATAGAATATATTATAAAATGGTGAATGAAAATGTTCTTAACTACACACATGGTTTGAAACTCTTATAGTATATGATTTTTAATATTCAAAATCCCATAACAAACCATTAATGAGGGATCAAAATTTCCCATAAAATTTATGTTAGGAAAAATATCAAGGATAACTTTCTTAAAATAATATTGATTCTTAAATTAAGTAATGTATTAAATGATATGTACATTTATGTAAAAATGATATGGTGAAATTTAAGAGCATAGATTTTAATTATTTTTTGTTAAGTTTTTCATAATATTGTAATCTTGATTTAAGGAATTGCATTTATAGTATGGTGACACCCAACCTAAATAAGGATATACTGGTCCATGAGTGATATATATTAAAATTAAAGTAGATTGCATAGATTTTTAGGTTCCATAGACATGAATAAGATGGATTATTTCAAATTTATATACATTATTCTATTAAAACATTTGTGGTCACTCATAATTAGATAAATTGGATTTTATTGATGATTAGAAATAAAAGGTAGTTTATTTCATTATAAGGTTGTCATTAATTAATTTATTTTACTAATTATATTATTTGAAAATAGATTAATTTTATTTTCCAAGATGTTGGGCGGAAGATAACGAAGAACTCTTATCTCTCTTCTAGAGGATCTAATTGCAAAAAAAATATCCAGAAGCCTTGATCAGATGACATGGACACTTTTTTCAAAATCAATCTTACTAATAAATAAATTTTCAAGGAATCTAATACCTCCTCTAGTCATCATTTTTTTCAAGGATTGTGTTTTTTGTATGAAAAAATATAGTAATATAAACACTATTACCAAAGTATGTATGGAATTAAATCTTAGGGAATTCTAAAAATCTTGACCCTAATGATGGAATATGAATCACTTATTAATTTTCAAGGAGCATTGAAAAAGGGAGAACTATATGCATCCTATATATATAAACTTTTATATTTCATTATTTTTGGATGTAACAAAGAAAATTTAAAAAACTTTGAGGATAACTCTATAATGATATTTTCAAAAAAAAATAGGTTCAAATGGATGTCCTCGAATTAAAAACTAATAATTAAAAATATTTAAGTAATTACAGATGTTTTCATAAATTTTATGAGAAATTCACTAGTTTTAATTTTTATAAAATAAATAGTATATTTTAAAATTTTAATACAGTACCATTTCTACTCATATACCGTTTATCATTGTGAGTGATTTGAAAACTGAAGACCTTATTGAAGGTATGAATTATTTCATGAAAATTATTAAATATAATTTTATTATTAGTTAAATGTTATAGATTATTTTAAATGATAAATAAACTCATTATTTAAATTTGTTAAGTAATATATAGGGTTTTCTCATTATTTAAAAATTAAATTATGAGGGATACATTTTAGTACGTGGGAAGAGTGTAACAAACTGAGAATGTGTATAATTTAATAATGGAAACCATGCCTATCAATAACATTTTAATCTATTTTAAAATAGATAAACCTATAGAGACATAAATTTTATGATAACATTGAGCATCATATGTTCCTATGAACTAGTACAACTAGGAATTGTAAAGGAATGGAAAAAAACATACTAGAAAGTAGCAATAGTTTTTCATTATATAATAATGTTATATTCAGTCTAGAAAATTTCTATTTATTAATCCAAATATTACAATAGGAAAATTTATTGAGAGAAAATAAAGTAAAATATAAAAAATTGGGTCACCTTAGTCCACTAGAATCATCCCACCCATGAACATAAATATATAAAGGAAATAGAGAGTTACTAATACGTTATTCATTTTAGAAACTATATTTAATATTAATTTTAATTGATGTGAATGATGAAGATTAATAATGGATTTGTATTTATAGAGAAACATTTTCACCGTTATTTAAGTTTTTTAATAAATATAGTTGATTATCATTATAAACATTAGTTAATATAATAGTAGGTCATTATTGTTTTAGGTCATGTCAAAACATTTAAATGGACATCTGTATTATTTAGTATGAAAAAATTTACTTTTTAAAGAGATAATAAAGATGTATCTTAAAATATGATTCTTGTGTACTTTTTAAATAAAAATTTGTTTCATGAAATAATATTATAAAATTATTTAAAATTTATATTATATTTTAATAAATCCCAATAAAAATTTTACAATTGTTATAATTATATTTTTTCTATTTAAATGTTTATTTAACTTAAAATAATTATTTATTTAAAAAATAACTTTCTCATGCCAAGAGGTCGATTTTGAACACAAAAATTTCATTTTTAAACTTAGATTTTCAAATTTTTCTTAGGGTTTTTTGGGAAATTTTAAAAAAAGAAATATTTTTGGTGAAAAAGTGAAAATTTCTACTTTATGAGAACAACAATTTTATAAAATCATTATTATGTAAACATTTATTAAAATTTATATAATTTTTTCAATCAATAATGAATATATTATTTATCAAAATTAATTAATAATTATCAATTTGAATTTTGAAATTCAAACTTTTTTTAGAAACCAAAAATTGTAATTTTTTTAAGAACATTAACTTGTTGGATTATGAAAATTTATTAGGTTGGATGGAATGTTTGGATTGGTTTTAGAAGGAAAATAAAGTAAAAACGCACTATACCAATGTTAATTAGTCTAGATAAATGGTTGTAATTGATTTATATCACAATTGGTTTTCCTATATAGTTAAATAACCAATAATTATTCCTTTAAACCCCATATTTTACACCCTAACCTTGGATAATTCTTTATTTTATCCTTTTATTAGTCTTGGGTCTTTTGGTTAAGGTTTAAGGTTTTGTCATGGTCGAAAGTTTTGGTTTTTGGAGTTTTCGGGTTGTTTTACCAAGTAGATCACAATTACCACATGGTTAGTAGAAACTATGCATCCAACTACCATGTTGTCATATTATTCATAGGCACTAGTAATTCATTCTAGTGGTTCCTTTTTGGTTGTGATTAATTTTGGCTTCATTAGGTATAAGTGTATGTTGAAAATCAAAATGGATTTTGAAATGAAAATAGGTTTAAACTGGAAGTGCTTTCCATCAAGTGGTTTTAAATTGGTGAAGTGGTTTTTAAAAATGAAAGGGTTTTGGGTTTGAGAATATGGATTGGGGGGAAACCTTTGTGTTCCTAATGGAAATTTCCATGTGCATGGGTATGTATGGGATGTGTGTGTTGGAACACATTAATAGAAATGGACGGACACTTGTGTTAGATTTCATAGGATTCTATAGGTGGGGTTTTGGAATCAAAGGTTTGGTTTGGCCTTTTTAAAATGGATTTGAATGAGAAGATGATTTCATAAAAAAATTATTGAAAATTAGGTTAGGGTATTTTTTAATTTTCCTTTAAATAAGGTAGTTCTAAAATTTAAAATAAAATGGTGGTTTATTGAAGAAGATGAGTAGTACTTTTATTACGCTATTTAGTTTTAGTTTGAATTGTTCTCATGGTTTCCCCCTCGTGTTTAGGAAATCGACTAGTGTGGAGAATTTTTAATTCCATCTATGAGGGAGTAGATTTAGTTTGAGATTAATAATTACATAGTTTCCTATTGTGGTAATTTTTTCTTTTGGTTACTGTAAATTAGTTGGGTAAGTTTGAGTTGGGATTTACTGCTTTGGCCTCCCCTCTAGGGTAGTGTGTTTTGGTCATTGAAGTTTCATTGGTAGTGAAATTATTGTGGTAGGGATAACCATCTAATTTTTTCCCCTCAATCATAGGGATTAGGTTTCTTCTTAAAGTTTTTAGGTGTGACCTGTAGAGAGAAAGGCCATCCTGAGACTCATGGATTCCATAGTTTTGTTTGGGCATGGACTCGAGTTTTGGTTATCATTCGGCTTGGTGAATATATGGGGGCATAAATTGTATATGGTGGGGAGAATTTTCACACCCTAACCTTGGTTACATTTTCTTATTTTATCAATTTAATATTATTGGGTTTTTTGGTCGAGGTTTAGGTTTTAGTCTCAATCTAAATTTTGTGTTTTTGGACTCTTCAGGTTATTTTTCCAAGTGGTGAACGGTTACCACATGGTTAGTAGAAACCATGTGGCATGTTCATGCAGCAGGTATAGGTTCAGCCAGAACATACCACATGGCTAGTTCACAGTCATGCAATATATCCTAGGTACCCAAGTTCTAGTTCCTCTGTGGACATAGAGTTCTATACAGTTTTCACACAGTTTGGAAAACCATGCAGCTAGCTCATCTGGTCGTGCCATGTCATTAAAATCCTAAAATATAATTTTCCATCTCTCCTCACTTTTAATCTAAATTGACCCACTCTCCTACCCTTAGTTTTTTCCCACCATGGGGTCTCAATACCCCTTCTCCCTAGGCTCTCCTCCTTCCATGGTTCAACCTTCAAGCTTTCAATGTATGTTTTTTGGGTTTTCATCACTTTTTCTCTCCTTTATCTCATACCCTATCACTTTCTTGGATTTCCTTAAGTGATATCTTATTTGTATGAACCCTAATGTTAGGGTTTGTGTGTTTTATTTTTTTCATTGATTCTAGGGTATGTAGTTTGTTCTTAGAGATCTATTATTCTGTCTCCAGATGATTTGATGTAATCGAACCCCATTGAGGTAGGTGTTCCTGACTTTTTCCTTTATAAAACAATCCAAAAACATGTTATTTCATTCAATTAATTTTAAAATTTTATTCTCACCTCTATAAGACTAATTTATAGATGTAAATGGTTATTTATTGTTGTTCTAATTTACTAAAAATAGATTTTTAAATAGATTTGTGTGTGAGGTCTATGTTTATGGCACCTAGGGTGTTTTTGTAAGGTCATTGTTCTTTTAATGTAAATTTGGGGGTTTTTGAGAAATTTCTATCCTTAATTATTTTTTTATTATATTTTTCATTTGTGAATTTAGTTTGGTTTGTTTAATTTGGTAATATTGTGTCTTGGTGGTTGTGTCAAAACACCTTGGAAATGGTTTTATGGTTTTAAGGGGATTTTTTGTGTTCTTTTTAAATAATTTGAGTAGTTGGATTTGGTTTCATAGCATGTGGTATTTTTTAAAAAAATAGTTTTGAGTGTCATCTTGGTTATTAGGTGTTCCATTTGATGTTGGAACATCCTTGTGTTCACTAGGTGCACACATGTATGTTCCTGCAAATGAATATGACACCTTTAATATGTTTCTTGCATAAAACTATAGTTTCTTAAGTGGTTCGTTGGTTTATAAATGATGTGAATTCTTTTTTGTGATTTCCAAATAATGGTTTGAATTGGAATTCTAAAAGGGTATGCCTGTTTCTTCCTAGTTTTGTGTTTCAATGAATGTCTGTCATAAGGGGAAGTTTGGCTATTTCATAAGATTGTACATTTTTTTCATTTAAAAGTTTAAAATATTTTTCTAAAAATTTATTTGAGACATTGGAATTAAAGTCTCATTTGGAACGTCAAACTCAAAAGTGATGAATGTGTAATTTTTTAGAAAGGAATGGGTTTTGGAAAATGTCTGTGCTTGATTAGAAATATAAAGCATTTTATGAAACAATTTAAATATTTATATGGTATGGAGGCCCAGATAGAACCTTTTATGATGTGAAATGTATATATATGTATATGGGGAACCTCTATAGATGGTATTTCCTTTTATTGGTTGTCATATAGTGGTATCTGTGTTTGGGGTAGGCAAGTGTGGGGATGATATGTAAGATTAGTCACTTGTGTGTTAGCCTCATACTTAAATAGTTTTAATACCACCATGGTTTCTTATGTGTATTTTATATGATCAATTGATGGTAGAATACTAGCCCTTATTAGATGGTTTGGTACCCTCTTGGAGTTGTAGATAAGCAAGGATATTTGTTCCACTGGTGGGGAAAGGATAGAGTAGGTAGCTGGTTATTGGTTTAGGGGATTCACCATATACATGTAGGTGGTTCCAAACTGAGTACATACAAGGGTCTTCTATGGATGTTTGGGATCACCCATTGTTATTATCTATATTTCTTATTTACTTTCTAATTTACTAATTTCCATCCTATAATATTTATCTATATCTTTTTAGAACATTCTGAGTTCTCCTTGCTATGAATTTTAGTTATAAAACGGAAATTGGTTTGGAAATGATGTGTGGTGTGTGTTAGACATTAAAATGGGAAAATGGGGTACTTTAATAAAATGTAAAAACCCTATTTTTATAATTTTATTTAAAACTATTGTTAAAGGATTGTGTTGTTAAAGGAATATCTTTGATTATACAGTGATTTCCAATTGAGCTATTAGCTCACACCCTACATGAACCACTCAGTGCTGGTAGGCCCAAGCTATTTTTACAGGTTCATTGTTTGTTCAGGTTTCCTAGGTTAGGTTTTCATTGTTGGAGAAGGGTTATTTCTAAGTTTTTAGGTGACCAATGGGTCACATAGAGGACATTGTACCTTGATTTTCATTTTTCATTTTTTTATTTTGTCTTTTCATGTTCAGTTTTATTATGAATCTGGATCAGATATATGTATTTATTATTAGATATTCAATATTAGGTTTCTAGTTTTTTAGTTTTTTATTATTTCATCTTGGTTGTTTTGGCTGATACTATTCACATTATGGTTTATATTTGATGCATGACACTAGTTCCCAGCCCATGGGGATTTGGAAGGCCCTTCGGGCCATGCCACAAATTGGGTCGACTGTCGAGTTGGATGAAATCCCGGTATAGTTCATGGAAAAATGGTATCAGAAAAGGAAATTGATATTTGGGGTGTCTGATAGAAGGATATTAGAACTGTCGGGACTCGGGAGGTAGGTGTGGGGAGAGCTTCACGAACTCTTGTTCACGATGATCCATGAGTTACTAGGGGTACTCCGAAATTTGGGTAATTTGTATTGGGTTATTTTTTATGTAAGGAATACAATGGAGGTAAACCAGTGTCATGTTGTGGCCTCACATAAATTAGTGACCCTTGTGGATTCCAAGTGTCTTATTCATGGTTCACTTAGTGTTCTTCCTTAGTTGGGTCATTACCCACAACCATTTCACTGGGTTCAGAATATGAACTAGTTCCTCATTCTAGTGGTTCTTTGTTGGTTGTGGTTTATTTTGGTTTTAGTTGGTGTATGATTATGTGGAAAATGAAAGTGTATTGTGAAATGAAAATAGGTTTTAAATGGATGTATTTTCCATTGGATGGTTTTAAATTTGTTAAGTGGGTTTTAAAATTAAAAGTGTTTTGGGTTTGAGAATGTGGATTGGGTGTGACACTTGGTTTTCCTTGTAGACATTTTCATGTCTGTGGGTATGTGTGGGAAGTGTGTTTTGGAATGCATGGATGGGAATGGATGAACACACGTGTGATGGTTCATAGGTTTCTATGGGTGGGGTTTTAGAAGCAAAGGTTTGGTGTGGTCTCTCTCAAATGGGTTTGAATGAGAATATGATTTCTGCAATTAGTTTTTCTAGAAAAGTGGGTTTTGGTATTTGGGAATTGGCCTTGGAAAAAGGATTTTTTGAAATGTAAAAGAAAATATTTTTTTTGGAAAAGGGATTTTTTGTGGTGTTTGTATTTGTTTGTCTTCCAAACTAGTTGTTTTTTGCTCGAGGTGTTCTTTCTAATTATACCTCAGTTTGATGTTTGATTTGGTTTGTGTTTTCTGTGTTACTTAAAAAATTCCACCAATAATGTTTCTGAAAGTTTTTAATGGTTCATTATTAGTTCTTAGTCCTTCTCGAGTGTTGAATATTTTCTGTGTTGATCAAGGTCATTTAGAGGCTATGGAGTGGCATGAGAAGGTTGAATCTGTTTTTAGGTCACATGGAACTCTTGATGCTATTTGAGTTCATGCAGTTTTGAGGTTGTTTGAGGGTATAACCATGGACTTGTGGGAGTTTGTTTCCCCATCATCAAGGAAAGTTGAGATGACATGGGAGGTGTTCAAGACCACATTCATCCGTAGGTTTGTATCATCGGAGGTGAAACTAAGAAATGTAGCAGAGTTTTTAGATTTTCAATAGGTCCAATGTCTTGTAAAGTCTTATATTGAACATTTTAATGAGATGGTTCTATTTTATTTATAGGTATTATCAGAAGAGTTTATTAAAACCACTCTTTCTATTTGGTTTCTTCATCCTAAGATTATAGAAAAAGTTATCTCATCTGGTGAAACTTTTTTCATGCAATTTGTGGATGTGGAATTCATGGCTGAACTAGTTTTTAGGGTTCAGTTAGTGTGGTTGGATCTTGTGAGGGTTACCCATCTGGTGAGGAGTTCACACCAAAGGAACATATTTCCAATGAATCTCCTTCATTAGTCACATATACTCCTTTTTTGGACCATTCACTTATATGATACCAGTGCAGCCTATTTGGACACTAAGATCCATCTTGTCACAATATTATGAAGACCATCCATCATTGTGGCTATTTGGGTCTTCTCCAAAAGTTTTATAGGAGGTTTTATTTAAAAATGAAGACTTTATTAGATGATGTACAGCCTGACTATGAGGTAGGAGATTCTTTATGCACCAATGCCTGAGCCACAGACCTAGGGGTAAAACTCGTACACATTCATGAGTTTCTTGGGGTATGAGAAGCTAGGAATGTTTTTTATTTACTATTATTTGTTATTTTGGTTGTTTTATGTTCATTTTCATTATAATAGTGTGGTGGAAATGTTCCACAACAATCTAAGTGGCGTTATTTATTCTAAATGTTGTCCCTATGAATAGTTTATTTACTTTAAGGGATGTTTGACTTGTGAATAAATAGGTTTTTTTGGGTCTTGGTTTTGGTTTCAAAAGTTCTCATTTGGGAAATTTTTGGGTTTGGTAAATATGATGATTAGTATTTTTGATCTGTTATTTAGTTTTAGTTTGAATTGTTACTGTGGGCCCTCCCTGGTATTGGGGAAACCAACTGGTGTGGAAAATTTTTAATTCCTGTGGTGAGGGAGTTGATTTAGTTTGGGATTAAGAATTCCTTAGTTTCTAGTTGTGTAAATGTCATTGTTTGGTTATTGTGAAGAAGTTGGGTATGTTCGGGTTGGTAGTTCCCGCTTTGGCCACCCCTCTGAGGTGGTGTGTTCAGGTCATTGATGTTTCTGTGGTAAAGAAATTTTTATGGTGGGTAGAACCCTCTCATGATCCTCCCTCAATCTTAGGGCCAAAATTTCTTCTTAAATCCGTCAGGTGTGACCTGTAGAGAGAAAGGTCATCCCGAGATTCATGGTTTTCTCAGTTTTTTCTAGGAATTGACTCGAGTATTGGTTAACTATCAACATGGTGACTTTTTATGGAATAAACTGTTTATGTTGGTGTGAATTGTCACACCCTGACCTCAGATACTCCTTTATTTTATCCATTTATTAGTGTTGGGTCCTTTGGTTGAGGTACATGTTTGATTCCTGGTCGAAATTTTTGATTTTTTGAGTTTTTAGGTGGTTTTTTCAAGTAGAGAATAGTTACCACATGATAAGTAGAAACCATGTGGCCCAGCCGTGCATAGGGTATATGTTCATACAGAATTTTTCGCACATCTAGTGCATAGTCGTGTGGTAGATCCTAGGTAACCATGCGCTAGTTCATATTTGGATAGAGAGTTTCTGATGGATACTGCAAAGTTTGGAAAACTATGCGGTTGTGTGAGGTAATTAAAATTCTAAAATCTAATTTTCCCATTCTCCTCCCATTAACCCTAAATTGCACCACTATCCTACCCTTTATTTTTTCACACCAAGGGCTCTCAATAACCCTTCTCCGTTGGCACTCCTCCCTCCATGGTTCAATCTTTAGGCTTTAAAGGTTTGATTTTGGGGTTTTCTTCCATTTTTCTCTCCTTTATCTCTTCCCCTCTCAATTTCATGGTTTTCCTTCGGTGAGATCTTATCCAGATGAACCCTAATGATTTCTTTTTTGTGTTGTCCTTTGTTTCTTGTATTTTTTGGGTATGTGTTTTGTTCTTAAAGGCATATTCTTCCTCCTCTATAAGATTCGATGTAATCACACCCCATTGAGGTAGGTGTTTCCAACTTTTTTCTTTCTGGCATAATCTACAGACACTTGTATGATTTCAATTAATTTTTAAATGTAATTCACACCTATATAATACCTATTTATAGATTTAAATATTAATTTTGTACTGGTATAATTTATTAAAATATATTTTTTTAAATATATTTGTGTGAGATGTCTATGTTTATGGCACCTAGGGTGTCTGTGAAATTCCATTGTTCATTTAAAGTGAAATTGGGGATTTATAAGAAATGTTTAGAATAAATTATGTTTTGATGGTATTTTTTGTTTTTGAATTTGGATTGGTGTGTATAATTTGGCAATGTTATGGTGTTATGGTTGTGTTAAAACACCTTGGAATGGTTTTATGGTTTTAAGGGGATGGTTTGTGTTCTTTTTAAATAATTTGGGTGGTTTTATTTGGTTTCAAAGAGAGTGGTAGTTTTTTAAAAATAGTTTTGAGTGTATACAAGGTTTTTAGGTTTTCTATTGGATGTTAGAACATCCATGGTTTCACTATATTCATGAATGGATGTGCCTATAAATAACGATGACACCTTTAATATGGTGATTTCATAAAACCTTAGTTTCTTGAATGGTTCTTTGTTCTCTAAAGTATTTTGTTTCTCTTGTTCTATTTTTAAAGAATTTTTTGAAAATTACTTATCATAGGGTATTCCCGTTTTTCCCTAGTTATGTGTTTTGGTGAATTTATGGAATAAGGGGCTGTTTGGATATTTCATATGATTGTTTATTTTTTTATTTAAAATTTAAAAAGGTTTTTCTAAAAATGCATTAGATACTTTGGACATAAAATCCCTTTTAGAACATCAAACTCTTTATTGATGTTTGTATAATTTTTCTGAAATGAATGGTGTTTGTAAAATGTGTGTGCATGATTGGAAACCTAAAATGTTTTATGAGATGGTTTTAATGTTTATATGGTATGGAGGCCTGGTTTTCACCTTGTGTGTCATGAAATATGTGTATATATATATGGGGAACCTCTATAGAAGCGATTTCTATTTATGGTTTGTCGTATAGTGGTGTTCTTTTTTGGGGTAGTCAAGTGTGGTTATGGCAGGCAAGATGATTCAAGTGTGTGTTGGTCTTCTACATAGACCATTTAACTACCACCATGGGTTCTTGGGAATCCTTTAGATGATCGGGTGACAGTAGCCATCCTGTCCTGATTAGATGGGTCGGTGCCCTCCTGGAGTTGTGGACTAGCCAGGAGGGTTGGGCCACTGGTGAGGCTAGGATAGATAAGTTAGTTTGTTATTGACATAGGGGATTCACCATACACCAGAAAGTTATTACGAACTGAGTACGTACAAGGGTCTTCAAGGTTTTTTTATGAACACCCATGTTTATTATCTATATTTCTTGTTTACTTTATAATGTACTAGTTTCCATCCTATACTATTTATCTATTTCTTTTTTATCACAACCTGAGTTTTTCTTATTATGGATTTTGGTTATAAAATGGAAATTGGTTTGGAATGATGTGTGCCATGTATTGGACTTTAAAATGGAAAAACAATGGTGTTTAATGAAATTTGAAAACCCTATTTTTAAAATTATATTGCAAAATAGTGTTAATGGAATATATTGGTAAAGAAAACTATTAGATTCGGTAGTGATTTACAACTATGATGTTACATCACACCCTATTTTTACCATTGCATGCCAATAGGCCCGAGTTGTTTTTTCTAGTATATCTTTTTTTAGGTTTCCAATATCAGGTGGTCGTTATTGGAGCGGGGTTGGTCCTATAATTGGAGGTGACCAATGGGTCTCTTGGAGATCATGGAAGATTAGTTTTCATTTTTTAGATTTTTATTTATTCACCACTTGTTCATTAGTATTTTTAATCTTGATCAACTGTCTATATTTATTATTTGATATTCAGTATCATATTTCTACTTGTTGAGTTTGTGTTTATTTGATCCTAGTTTTTTCAGCCTAAAACTATTCCTATTATGGTTTATATTTTATTCACAATACTAGTTTCCAACACATTGTGATTGGGAACACCCTTTGGGCCATGCCATGCACGGGATTGGGTGTCTGTTCGGATGACATCCTGAGTTGGTTCATGACACCATCCCTCCTCAAGTATAAATACAAACCATTATCCATTAATCACCACTCCAAAATCATAATCCATGATGTTATAATATTTTCCCATATCTATGTTCCATCAAATATTTCTCCAAGCTATATATATTACCCTACGGTTCCCCCTCCATTATTTAGGAAGAAAATCTATAAGATAAGGGACCTCTCTCTTTTCTTTTCCATTAAAGAAAATTATTTTTTTGATGTGTCTAATTTCCAATTACTTATGTTGGTATATGTTATTCCAAATTCCTAATTCTTTAATTTTATCTCAAAATTACTATAGAAACCTTTATATATCATTAACCCATTTATGAATATTTATGTATTGATTTTATGCAACTGAAATTTGATTATGATTTTTCGTTCCAAACTTTTATTCTTACACACTTTTCTTCCCTGTGTACAGCGACCCAGTCTTAACTATAACCTTAAACATTACATAATCCAGTAAATTATTTTTGAATTCACTTCTTTAAATTCCAAAATATATTTTAGGTTTATAGTTTTTAAAAATTAGGATCTAATTCATACATATAAACCCACAATCATACCAAGTGGGTACTACTAAAACAGTATCCATTTCTTCCATAATACAAAATTTTTAATAATAATATAAAATTTTTTAAGGAAATTTATTCACAGTATTCATCTTGGCTTCTCTTTTTCTCTTACCCATGGGTAAGCCCTAGGAAAAATAATTTAAAATATGGGATGATCACAAAAATCTTAGAAAGGGACATAAAAATAAGGGCATAACCCATTCGTACATGGATACATATAAACATATGAAATCATTTTTACAAAGACATACTTCTCACATAATAAGTATCACAAAGATACTATATGAAAACATGAGAATCAATAAAACATATAAAACAAAAATAATACTATAACGGTAACTTGGGGATTACTTACTTGAGATATAACCTTCACGGCTACCATATGATTTGTAACCCTCGCGACTACCTTAAAATGTAACCCTCACTACTACCTTATGGTTTAACCATCACAGTTACAGTTAGAGTTACCATACGGTTGACCTCCAATATAAAAATACCCAATTATTTTGTGGTATGTATAGTTTCAATCCTTAATCATAAACAATTCCCATGAAATAAAATAATAAAATAATAATACTCAAACAAAAACTATTCTTTTGAATTTTGTAAAAATATTAATTTAAAATAGGATTTTTAATGAAAGGTCCTTTAAAAATATCATATAATTGATGTGAAAATTAATAAAACGAATGGAATATGTGGATAAACTATAAATACACAGAATAAAACATAATCTAAACAAAAATTAATTTCAAAAATAATCTTAGTACCACATAATCAATGAATTAAATGGTTAACCTAAATAGTGGGATTTGGGTTAAGAATCCTCATACCTCGAGTTCGTTTAAATTAATACATGATCAAACCTCATGTATAATTTTTTAAATAATGTTATTAATATATTAATAAACCATATTAATATTTAAAATTACTTTTATGATATCTTTTAAACATATTTCCACCCATTTATTAATAATATTATTTATATTTTCATTATTTGAGGTGCATTTATTTCATAGTTTCCATCGTTGGTTCATTATTAATTTTCTTATCGAATGGAAGAAAACTTCATAAGGGGAATGAGATGGTTTTTATATGATTCAAAAAATTTAAATGATACCATATATCATTTTTTTATAATTTTAGGATGAATCATCAGATAAATCATTAATGAGATTGATTTAATTTATTTTGGAGGTTTGTATCATCATTCGAAACTAATATCATGTTATTAAATGTAATCTTTATATATTGGTTTCAGAACATTAAATAACATAGAATATGTACAATAAAATATTATCTAACAATAATAATGGTTTTATGACCAGACTTTATATTGATAATAAAAAACAAATGTGTATTATCCATGATGGTTGTTAATAGACACATCATGGATGACTTTCTCATTTTAAACAAACAGAGACGAGAAAGAACATTGATGATGAATTTCCATAAAAATAATATCATTATAGTCTATATATAAGATATTATAGTTCTTGTGCCACTTAGATAAGGTGATAAGGAGGTAGTATGATAAAAGAAAAATAATTGAAAAGAAAATGAAAGAGGATTTTTCCTCTTGAATTCTTTCCATGAAAACCACTTTAAGGCCCTGGATTTTGGCCTTTTGGAGACATAAGAAGGTCTTTGATGTGTTGGAGAGTATTTTTAATGAAATTGGGCAAATATTAGACAGGATAAAAGGCTTTGAGGTTTGAGGAGAATAGGTGATAAGTGGTGTTATTTATAGTGTTGGAGAGGGGTGTTTTCTAATTTTTATATACATTAATTTATTATTTCAGATTAAGAATATGAATAGTTTGAGAATTATAAATATATATATATTAAAATAATTATGGATGATTCTAGATTATGGTTCTTACATTATAGATAAACCATGTAATAGTGTATTAACTTACAATGTATATATAAAACAAAATGTCATATTTTACTATTCACCTCAAATTCATGTATTTTAGAAAAATCCCAAAAATTCACCCAAACCATTTATCGATTTATATAATTAAAAAATAAACTTAATTTTTCAAAAATTATTTTCTAAATATAATAAATTTTATTTTTAAATTAAAATCATTATGTATTTTAAAAATAATTATTTTAAAACTATAACTAATTTTACAACACTTTCCCATACCATTATTTTATAACTATAGACAGAAAAATATTTGTTTTTGAATATATTTTATTAAAATGTATTTTATTTTAAATAACTATATTAATTATGAAATTGTAATTAAATATTTATGACTTATAAAAATAACAACACTTAATTTAACACATCCAAAACATTTATTTACTTATTCCATGATAGAAATATTTCATGATTAGACTTATAAGATATATAAATTTTATTTATACACACATAGGTGAGGTTACTATTCTATTGAAATTATTACTATTCCTAATGGTCATGTTACTATTATTAAGGTCAATTATTATTCCATCAGTATTAATTCCTTAATTTCTATAAATTAAAATTATTTTATTAAAAAATTATAATGGATTTGACAGTTTAATTCCAGGATGAAAAAAATTATTTTATAATTACCAATGTTGTTACATTATCTCCACCATATTGAAATTGTGACCTCACAATTTTTATTTAATTATTAAACAATTGAGGATACATTTC
Organism: Viscum album; assembly: GCA_963277665.1. Taxonomy (NCBI): domain Eukaryota; kingdom Viridiplantae; phylum Streptophyta; class Magnoliopsida; order Santalales; family Viscaceae; genus Viscum; species Viscum album. The sequence continues at coordinate 2,031,999,671 of OY728135.1, forward strand.
CCTTATAGAATTTTCATATTCCCATTTTTATTTTAAAAAATGTGGTTTCTCCAAAAAACCTTGACTAAGTAAATTATCTTATTCCAAAATAATGTCTCTCTATGATTAATAATATTAATAGGTTTCTCTTTATAAGAAAGGTTTTCTTCCAGTTGAACTACTTATGGGCTGAAAACATGAGATGAATCTGACACATATATTCTCCACATAGAAACATGAAAAACATTATTTACCTACTATAAACTCAGAAGAAAAGCTACTTGGTAGGTTACCAGTCCACCTTTCTCTATGATTTCATAATATCTAATGAACCATAGACTTAGATTTACTTTATTACTAAAACACATAACACTTTTACATTGTGAGATTCTAAGAAAAACACGATCACCTACCTCGAAAGAAATTTCTTTCATCCTATTATCTATATAACTTTTCTTCCTGCTCTGAGATTTCCTCATGTGTTATTGGATCATATTCACGTCCTCATCCAGTTCCTTTACTAATTCTAGTTCCATTAACTTTATTTTCCTGAATTTAACCTAAAAAACTGGAGTTCGACACCTCTTTCTATATAATGACCCAAAAGGTACCATCAGTATACTGGAATGAATGATTTTATTATAAGATATATTAAATAAAGAAATATGTTTATTCAAACATCTCTAACATTTCATTGAACATTGTTGAATCATATCCTTAAATGTATGAATTTTTCTCTAATTATGTCCATCAAAATTGAGGATAAAAAGAATTGTTGAAATTTAATTCTTTTCTTAATGACTATTGAAGGCCTTTAAAAAACCTAGAAGTGAAACTGGGATATTTCTCAGATACAATGGAAAGAGTAACTCTATGTAACCTTGAAATATCTTCGAGGTACAGTCTGGAAAGCTGATTCAAATACAATGTATCTTTAATAGGAATGAAATGTGATGATTTAGTCAATCATCCAACAATAAAAAAAATAGAATTATTACCTTGAGAGGTATTTTCTAATCCCTTCAGGAATTCTATGGATATATTTTTTCATTTACGCTCTAGAACTAGAAATATTTGAAGTATCCCCTTTGGTAATTTTCTCCATATTTTAACATGTTGACAATTCAAACATTTCATGGTAAAATCTACAATATCTCATTTCATTCCGTCCCACCATTAATACCCCTGATGATATCTACACATATTTTTTCTACTAGGATGAACTGAATATGGATAATTATAATCTTTACTTAAAAAATCTTTCTTCAACCATTATTTATTAGGCACACATAATCTCTTCCCAAATCCGAAAACAAAATCATTATCATTATCGAATTCTTGAAACATACCCTTTTTCCCCAATTCTATAATTTTATGTAACTCATATTATTCCTTTTACACCTTTATAATTATTTATGAAAAAGATGACTACAATAAAACCTAAAACTGAAAAGACTAATTTCATACGCCGACAACATCCGATCCAAAATTCATAAAATCACTAATCAATGGGCCTTGTTCTAAATGTTACATGGATAATGAAGCATTATGTTCTTAAAGAAAGGTATCTCATACATTATTTTCTTTCCCATGATAGTAATTGATCATCAAAATGATATTTCTTTATCAATTTAATCCATCTTGGGTGCCTCATGTTTAATTCATTCTGATTAAATATGTTTTTTATACTATTATGGTAAATATATATTTCACATTTGGATTCATATAAATTACACCTCCAAGGTATTAAAAGGAAAACCATAGATTCTAATTCCAAATCATGTGTGGGGTAATTTACTCAGGATGTTTTGGTTGTCCTGATGGATAAGTAATTACCCAATTATTCTATTTTAGAACAAATCCATGTCCATTCAATGAAGCATCATTGTATATGAAGAATTCTCCATTTCTGGAAGCGCCAAAACTGGAGCATTCACCAGTCACTTCTTCAGTTCCTCAAAAAAAATTATAGTCTTTTATCCAAGTAAATTTACCCCTTTTCATGTTAACTTAATTATTGGGTTTGATAACTGTTCAACTTTTAAAAATAAAATTGGTAATAACCTACTAGTCCAATAAAACTATGTTTCTCTACCACATTTGTAGGTCTTATCATTAATCAATGACTTTTTTACCGTATTAGCTGTTTTTCAATATTTAATTAAATTTTTCCTAGGTAATGAAATATATTGCAACCAGAAACACATTTTCTAAATTTTCCATATAACTTCTTCTTTTGAGATTGTTCAATGAAATACATAAATTTTTTCCATGATCACTATAAATTTTGAAAAAGAACAAAAAATCATCAATAAAAAACAACAAACATATCCAAATATTCATAAAATATTCCATTCATATGATCCTTGAATACAACATGGGAATTTTTCAAACTAAAGGGTATAAAAACAAAATCATAATGCCCATATATAGTATAGAATGATGTTTTTAGGATGTCTTCGTCCTCCACCTTCAACCGATAGTACCCTAATCTCAAGTCAATCCTGGAAAAATACTAAGAACCATGGATATGATTAAAAAATTCATCGATATGAGTCAAATGATACTTATTCTTAAACTTAATGTTATCTATATCTCTATAATCAATTATATGTATCGAGGTTCCAGCTTTCTTTTTAGAAAAAAAAATAATATCACCTCAATGTGAAGAGATGTGAATAATGAATCCATTATCTAGAAACTCCTATAACTGATTTTTCAATTCAAGAAGATCCATTAGAGCCATTCGATAAGGGGTATTTAAATTGGATTGGCATCAGAAATCAAATAAATATTAAATTGAACTTTTGAAACATGTATAACACTAGTAAACTCATATTGAAAACATCCATGTATTCATTTACAACTAGAACATCATTAATCCAAATAGTTCCCTTATTCTCAAACATAAGAAAATCATAACATTCATTTCCTTATTTTAACAGTTTATCATATTACTAATATTTTATCAATTTTATGGGTTCATTATTGTATAAAAACTTAAACACTTTCTGATAAAAAAATTATTTAACTACATAATAAAATATTTCATGATAAATAGAAATCAAATCTATACCCAGAATAAATCAAAATCTATTAAGAAAAAAACAGCAATGTTTTCATGAATTTTCTTTCCAAATAAAACATAATGAATATTCTTATAATTAATTTTTACTCAAATATTTTCCCCTAGTATTTTATCTATAGGTTCCAGTCGCATTTCTTGAGGTGAAATTTCCAATTTACTAGAAAAATTCCCATAAATAATGGAATCTGTAGACCCCGTATCAAAAAGAACATTAGAAAAGTATGAGCTAACAAACAAAGTACTTGATACGATTTCATTAGATAGACCAAAAAATACTAACATAGTTACAAAATATTTTAATACACCTTTCAACTTATAATATGAATTCTTCACATCATTTACAACTTTTATTGGGTAGGTATTTTCATAATTCTCCATCTCACCACATTTAAAAAACATTATAATTTTCTTATTAGAGTTATTATTAAGATCATTTTCATTGCAATACCAATCCATATGTCAACGAATAAATCATCTAAAACACTTCTTAGTTTTGGTAAGTCCTTCCCCAATGTTCCTTTCACCACACCTTTCACAAACTGGGAACTAGAATTTATTACCATAAAATTTATTTGATTGATTCTTACCCATATATTTCTATTTGGACCTCTTATTCTAATTGTTTTTAATGTAAAATTTATCATTAGAAAACTTCATTTCTACCCTATCAGAAAATCAAATAAGTTTCTCATAAATTTTAAAATAACAGGAGGTTAACTACCTTCGATATATTTTCTTTGATCCAAAGTAAAAATGATTTATTTTACTATCATGATCTCTAATATGATTTAGAACATTTCTTGGAAAATGACGGAAGTTTTCTTCAAACACAACCACTAAATCTTCTTCTTTTTTTCAATTAAAGTAATTTATTTCCCATCCTATGTTACACTACATTAGGAAAATATTTTTCATTTAACAGATTCTTAAATTTATCCCATTCCAAGGCATCAATATCTTCTATATCCATAATATTCATTACCATTGACCACCACCAGTCAGCTTCTCCTTCAAAAAGATAAATGGAAAGACTAGACTTTTGATTATCTAAACACCCCATGACATTGAATATCTTTTCATGGTCTTTAATATATCTTTCAGCTACAACTGGGTCTGAAGATCCACTAAAATTATGAGGATGTTGGCTCATAAAATTTTCACCAGTTATCATATTCCATTATGGTATCTCTGTTTGTACTCTTGAATGGATTTCACTTCCACTTATAGCTTACTTAAACAGATCCATTACTATCACATATGTTTTTGTTCTATTTCCCACTATTCCAAGTTGCATATTTGGAACGATATCATCTTATTGGCGCATTCCTACTTCAGCTTCCCTATTTATTTTCTATAAAACTATTCTAAACAGGCATATCTTAGATGGAGAAACATGGTAATATTAAAATGATATATAATTTCATCAAAAACATAAGTTAAAAATCATTAATGGTATTCTATTAAAATCATCATAATCCCTAAATTTATCTAAATTGTTCTCTGATTCTAACTATAATTTACTAACATTAAACATTACATTATCTAGTATATTCATTTAGAATTCACTTCTTTACATTCCTAAAGATATTTTTAGTTTATATTTTTAGAAAAATAGGGCATTATTCATAAATATCAACCCATAATCATACAAAGTGGGTACTACTAAAATACAATCCATATCATTCATACTACAAATTTTTTAAATTAAAACATGATATATTATAATGAAAAGTCCTTAAAACATTCATCTTGGCTTCTCCTTTTATCTTGCCAATCCTTAAACCCTGTGAAAAACATTTTAAAACATGGTATTAGAACAAAAATCTTAGTAAGGGACAGAAAAAAAGGAGATAAATTATTAGTACCAAGATACTTATAAATATATGAAATCATTTTCACAATGACATACTTCTCACCCAATAAGTACCATATAGTTACTTTGTGAAAACATGAGATACCATAAAACATAGAAAAAATAAATAATATGATAAATGTAACATTGGTAATTAAATAATTAATATTTTAACCCTTGTATCTACCATATTATTTATAACCCTCACAACTACCTTACAATATAACCCTCACGGATACCTAACAATGTTACCCCCACAACTACCTCATGGTGTAACCATCGCAGTTTCACTTAGAGTAACCATACGTTTAACCTCCAATATAAACATACCCAATTAATTGTAGGTATATATAGGTACCTTAATTTAACATAAATAATTCTCAAGAACCCTGATTATAAAATAATATTACTCACATAAAAACATTCTTTTTGAATTTTGTATAAATAGAAATTTAAAAAAGGATTTTTAAAGAAAAATACCATTATCAAAATCATATAATTAAAGTGATAATTCATAAAATGAATGTATTATGGGTATACACTACAGATCCACATAATAAAACATAATATAAATAAAATTAATTTCACAAAAAAATCAGTACCACATAATCAATGAATTAGATGGTTAACCTAAATAATGTAAATTAGGTCAAGAATTCCCCTACCTTAAGATCCTCTAAGTTCATACCTGATAAAACCACATGTATAATAGTTTATTGAGTTTTATTAAAATACTATAGAACAATATTACTATTTATAATTACTTATTTTATATTATTTTAACATATTTCTAGCCAGTTGTTAAAAATATTTTGTTATTTTCATAGTTTTAGGTGAATTTATTTCATGGGTTCCATGGTTGTTTAATTACGGATTGTCTAATTGAATATATTAAAAAATATAGAAGTATAATTATATGGGGTTAATATGTTTCCATAATATTAAATGATACCATATATCATTTTTTTCTTAATTAAAGAGGAATCATTAGATAAAAAATTAATGAGAATAATTTAATTTATTTTGGTTGATTCTATAATCATTGTGAACTTATATCATTTAAGTCAATACCATGTTTATATATTGGTTCCAAAAAATTATATAAATTATAAAATTTATAGTAAAATTTTATTTAACAATAATATTGGTATTATTACCATCCTTTAATGATATAATTAAAAATTTAATTGTAACATCCAAGATGGTAGTAAATTGACACATCACGGATGAAGTTATCATTTTTTAGAATAAGATACTGTGAGAAAGAAGTGTGATGTTGATTTTTTCCATGAACATGATAAAATATTAGTATATATATAAGATAAATGAGTTTTAATGCCACTTGTATTAGGTTAGATGAAGATAGTATATAAAAATATAAATAATTGAAAACAAAATAAATAAAAATGAAATTGGTTTTTACCTCTTGAATTCTCCACCTTGTTAACCTCTTTAAGGCCCTTGTATTTTTCCTTTGGGTGAGACCAGGACGTCTTAGATGTGGGGAATATGATTGGGAGGCTAATTGGGATTAAATTAAACAATATGCAAGGATTTTATGGGTGAGGGGATGGTGTGGTTTGGGGTGGTATTTGTGGTGAGGAGAGGGGTGTTTTATTATTATTATATTCATTATTTAATTATTTTGTCTCAAGACTATGAATACTTTGAGAATTATGACTAAATATATTAAAAAATTGAATGAGGATTCAAGAATATTGTGATTATATCAGTGATGAATGAAGCAATAGTTTATTTAACTTATAATGTATATATATATCATAAATTATCATATTTTACTATTCACAAATAATTCATTTATTTTAGAAAAAATTCAAGAAGACACTATAACCATTTTTCAACATATAGAATTAGAAAATGAACTGAATTTTTTGAAAACAATTTTTAAAATATGAAAAATTAAATTTTTATTTAAAATCATAATTTATTCTAAAAATATGAATTTCAAAACTATAACTGGTTTTATAAAACATTGAAAAATTATTCAAGGTCTCATAAAATTACCATAAACCCATAAAACAACATAATTTTTATTTATAAATATATTTTATGAAAATATATTTTATTTTCAAACATTATATTAATTATAAAATTCTAGTTATATATTAATGACTTACAAAAATACCAACAATTAATTTATCATTTCCAAAACCTTTATCTATGTATTACATGATATAAATATATCATGATTACACTAATTAGATTAATAATTTTTATTATTATTTTAATTTGTGAGTTTACTACTCTATTGGGTATATTATTATTCCTAATGATTATATTAGCTTGAATGGCCCAAAGGCCTTCTTTTTTATTTTATTATAGATAATCCCCATTTTAAGGGTTGAAGGGGAACCCATACATTACCCATAAGCCCAAGCCATAAGTCATGACTGACCCACAAAACATGACCTGAAGGCCCAGAGGCCTACCATTCCCATAACATGAACTGTAGGTCCAACCCACTAGAACTACCCCTCCCCAGCTTCTGCATCATTGATCTCTTAGATCCCCACCTTGCATTGCTGATCGGGTAGCATTGCCCCGTACAAATCTTTATGGTTCCTGGTCTCGATGGTAGCTACCATACCCTCTCATTCTTCAAATCCGTTTAGCTCTACTTCTGGTTGGTGCTATTTTTGTTGCTTTGATTCTCTTTCATGGCCTACTCTGTGTGGACTGGGCTACTCCATGGTCTTCTGTGGCCCAAATACCCTGCGCCCCGAAGGCCTTCGATGACCCGAAGGCCCTTGAGACCCTTAGGCCCAAACCAGTGACCAGAAGGCCCAAATTGGGTGAATAGTTCTGGGTGCTATAGTACCGAATAGTAACTGCTACAGGAACCCAGAAATTCACCTCTACCAGGTTTTTGAACCCGGGTCTCTTGGATGCTAAGGAGGATCCCATATCAATCGGGTATGGGATCATTGGTCCTAATGATCATATTACAACACTTAAGTTCACACTACTATTCTATTAGTATTAATTACTTAATTTCTATAAATTCAACTTATTTCAGGGAAAAATTATAATTAATTTAATTATTTAATCATAGAATGAAAAAAAATATCTTATAAGTATCTAGGTTTTGAAAATAACATACATAGACATTTTATCACTTTTTTAGTATACTTATTATAATAAAAAAAAATATTCCCAAATACTGTGTTAGTTTACTATGTTTGGAAACATGGAAACATAAATTTTTGTACCTAACTGAGCTGCATTATCTCCAACTAGGTTATCCATGACTAGTACCCCACATTGACATGTGGTTCCTAAAATATACATTCATAACTTGGGGAAAGAGATGTAAAAGTGGTAGCTAAATAAGGAAAAATAAGGGAAATATATAAGCATAAACATGATCATAAGTGTATGATAACATGATCATAACATTAGAAGATTATACCCTATATATCAATGATCATAAATAGAAATAATTTCATTAATATTGGAAGTTAATTAGGCATGAATCATAAAACAATAACATAAGACATGAAATAATAACATTGGAATAAGAAATATAATTTTGGATGACACATAAGCATATAAAATCATTTCCATAATAGTCAAGGAATCAGTACCAAGGCCATCATAATAGTAAGGTTTTACTCCCTATAACATCTTGGTAGTCAAGGATCAATCCTAGGGTTATCTTAGAAGTATGATTTTACTCCCCATACTATCTTGGTTTTCATGGTTCACTCCCATGAATATATTAGTAGTCAAGGTTCACTCCCAAAACCATCATAGTCTATCTCATGAGATATAAATTATTACCCAATTCATTATACAGATATATAGGTCCTAGACATATCATAATTAAATCATACATAAGTGTTCCACAAGATCATTATCATTAATCATAACATAACCCATGATATGAAATGGATATCATAAACAAGTAATCAAATCCTAACCTTTGGAAATGATATAGGTTTTATATTTATTTCATCATAGTATAACCTGTTAAAATATATTTGTTTCATAGACATATAACCCGTGAAATAGAAACAAATTTCATAAAAATCTAATCCATGAAATATAAATGTGGCTCATGAATGTTATTCCATTAGAACATAAACCACTCAGAGAATGAATTTTGATGGAACCTTGGATCATATCCCCAATTAAGAAATATTAACACCAACGAATGTCATCTAATATGGAAATTTTTTTTGAAAGTTCCTTTAAAAATATTTCATGAGGAAATTATCCTATATTAATGAAAATATCTTTTTAAAACATAAAACCTTTTGAAAACCATTTAATTGAAAACAAAATCGAAAAAATTATAAAAGAAGATTTCCGAGAATTTTGAAAACCATTTTCTTTAAAAGCATATAAATAAAGGTTAAAAGAGTTTCTAAACCCATTTCTTTAAATATACTGATAAAAATTATAAATAATTATTAAAATATTTTTGAAAAAACTTTTACCTGATAAATTATAAAAGAAACTTGAATAAACTTTCAAATAATATTTCCTTGAGAACATATAAAAGAATATTAAAAACATTTTACAATCATTTTTCTTTGAAAACATATAAAATAATCTTGAAAAAAATTTAGAAAGAATATTTTAAAATGGATAAATTAATCATGAAAATATTTTGAAAATATTTTTCTTTTAAAAAACATTTAAAAAATAAAAAAAAAGCTTATAAAATCATCAGAATCACTTTAATTGAATATAGACTTCTGAAACTTATAAAAGGATATTTTTAAATCATTTATAAATAATTTTTAAGAATAAAAATTTTTTGAAAAAAGTTTTCATTGAAAATAAATTAAAAAAATGAATTTCAATAATGTTCGGAAAAAAATTTATTCTAAAAAATAATAATTTGTTCTTATTATAAAGGAAGATTCAAGGGAACGTTGGTCATGATGGTAGGTAAATCTATATAAGTCGAACATTCCATTTTCACAGTAAAAATTAAGAAAAGTGGCTTGATTTAAAAATAAAAAGAAGATTGATTTTTAAAAAACTATATTATTTAGAATAAAAAACATGGGAAGATTTTTCTTTTAATAATCACAGGATAATAGTATAAAACTTTTTGAATCCTTTTTAAAAACGTGGTTTTGATGGAACACAGATTCCCTGAAAAAAGAGAGAGGTAATTTCAGAATTTATTAAAAACACATTCTTGATAATCATATGTACAAATGAGTGGAAAAAGTATACCATTACATGGATATAACATGAATAACTATAGGTTAAGTAAAATCATTAGAGTTATTGAGATATGGATAATAGTATTTCATCATTCGGAACATAATTATAAATAATATTGATAAATGATGAGATTTTTTCCATAAACTCTCACCACTTGGTAACATTAAATCATACTTCACATGTATGAAAATTAATTTACAAAGAGCCTAAAATACCATAATAAATAAAAATATTAATGATATAATGTCTCAATTGGAATCATATAAACCTCATAAAATAACATTGGTCTATAACAAAACATGTTTCTCAAAGAATCAAAATTGATGCAAAATTACTTTACATATTTAATAACATTTGAACCATAAAACCCCTAAAATAAAGTTCATAAAATGGATATAAAAATAAACTTAAATTTAATTATATGAATTGTAGATTATATTAATGTTCATTATATACACCACACAATATAATGAGTGATTAATAAAGCATTTTTTTCAAGGAAATAAAAAGTGATATGAAATTCATTTACCTTATGTCTTGAATCTCATTGAACTCATTCAAAATCCTTTATAATAAGTATAATTTTATTATACATCTATCAATGAACTATATTCATATATATAATACCAATTAATATTTTCTTTTTACCTTATATTATTTTTTTATTATCAATTCCATGTTATAGTATTGTTTTGGTTAATAATCGCTCTTTTGTCAAATTTTTTTCACTTTTCATTATTATTCCTCATACATAAATCATGATTTAAATATTAAAAAACGATAAAAATTAAATATATATCATATATATTTAGGTTTTTGGCTCATAAAATGTTCAAAAGTTTTCAGGTTCCATTATGGTGTCTCTTTTTGTTCTCTTTCATGGATTCTAATGCCACTTATATCTTACTTAAACTGATCCATTACTATCACAAAAGTTTTGGTTCCAATTCCCACTATTCCAAGTTGTGTATTTGGAATGATATAATCCACTCAATGCCTTCCTATGTTAAATTCCCTATTTATTTTCATTAAAACAATTCTAAAAAAACATATCCTAGATGGATCAAAATGGTAATAATCAAATTATATATAATTTCAACAAAAACATAAGGTAAAAAATCATTAATGGTATTTTATTAACATCATCCTAATACCTAAATTTATCTTAATTGTTCTATGATTTTAACTATAAGTTATAGACCTTAAACAATACATAATCAAGTATATTCATTTATAATTCACTTCTTTGCATTCCTAAAGATATTTTTATTTTATATTTTTAAAAAATTATGACATTACTCATTCATATCAACTCATAAGCATAAAAAGTTGGTACTACTAAAATAGAATCCATATCTTTTATAATAAAAATGTTTTAAATGAAAACATGAAATATTATATTGAATACTCTTCACAACATTCATCTTGGCTTCTCCTTTTTTCTTACCCATCCTTAAACCCTGTGAAAAACATTTTAAATCAGGTTACTAGAAAAAAATCTTAGTAAGGGACATAAAAAGAAGGAGAGAAACTATTAGTAACTAGATACTTATAAACATAAGAAATCATTTTCACAAAGACATAATTCTCACCCAATAAGTACCGTATATTTACTTTGTGAAAACATGAGATACCATAAAACATATAGAAAATAAATAATACGATGAATTTTACTTGGGTAATGAAATAATTAATATTTTAGCCCCTGTTTCAACCATATTACTTGTAACCCTCACAACTACCTTAAAATGTAACCCTCACAGATACATTACAATGTTACCCTCATGACTACCTTATGGTCTAACGATTGCAGTTTTACTTGGAGTAACCATATGGTTAATCTAAAACATAAACATACCCAATGAATTGGAGGGAGATATAGGTACCTCAATTTTCCATAAAAATTTTCCTGAGAACCATAATCATAAAATAAGAGTACTCACATAAAAACATTCTTTTTTTATTTTGTATAAATAGAAATTTAAAAGAGGAATTTTAAAGAAAAATCTATTAAAAATATCATATAATTGAAGTGACAATTCATAAAACGAAGGGAATTTGTATATACACTAAAAATAAACATAATAAAACACAATATAAATAAAATTAATTTCAGAAAAAAATTTAGTACCACCTAATTAATTAATTAGATGATTAACCTAAATAATATAAATTGGGTCACAAATTCCCCTACCTCAATTTCATCTTAGTTCATCAATGATAAAACCTCATGTATAATAGCTTATATAGTTTTATTAAAATACTATAGAACCATATTCCTATTTATAATTACTTGTTTTATATTATTTTAACATCTTTCCAAACATTTATTTGAAATATTTTTGTTATTTTCATTGTTTTAGGTGCATTTATTTCTAGGGTTCCATGGTTGGTTAATTACAGATTGTATAATTAAATATAATAAAAAATTAGAAGTGGAATGATATGGTGTTAATATGTTTCCATAATATTAAATAATAATATAATCATTTCTTCCTATTTAAGTATGAATCATTAGATAAAACATTAATTATAATAATTTATTTTATTTTGGTGGTTTCTATGATCATTGTGAACTTATATCATTTAAGTCAATACAACATTTATATATTGGTTCCAGAAAATTATATAAATTATAAAATGTATAGTAAAATGTTATTTAACCATAATAAAGGTCTTATGACTATCCTTTAAGGTTATAATAAAAAATTTTAAGTGTAAAATCAAATATGGCAGTAAATTGACACATCACGGATGATGTACTAATTTTGTAGAATAAGATACATAGAAAAAGAAGTGTGATGATTTTTTTTACATGAATATGATAAAAGTTTAGTATATATATGAGATGCATTAGTTTTCATTACACTTGGATAAGGGTAGATGAATATAGTATAAGAAAATAAAAATAATTGAAAAGGAAATAAATGAAAATGAAATACGTTTTTACCTCTTCAATTCTCCTCCTTGAGAACCCCCTTAAGGCCCTTGGATTTTTCCTTTTGGTGAGACCAAGAGGTCTTGGATTTATGGAGTAGGATTGTAAATGTAATTGGGAATAAATTACAAAATATACAATGAGTTTATGTGTGAGAGGATGGGGAGGTGTGGGGTGTTATTTGTAGTGAGGAGAGGGGTGTTTTCTTATTATTATATTTATTACATTTGGACTATGAATAATTTGAGAATTATGAATATGTATATTAAAATAATGAATGAGGATTCTAGAATATTCTGATTATATCAATGATTAATGAAGGAATAGTTTACATAACTTATAATGTATATATATATCATAAATTATCGTATTTTACTATTCACCAAAAATGCATTTATTTTAGAAATATTCCAAAAAACACCCCAAATATTTTTCAACATGTAGAAATAAAAAAATTAACTAAATGTTTTGAAAATAATTTTGTAAATATAAAAAATTAAATTTTTAATTAAAATCATAATTTATTCTAAAAATACCAATTTTAAAACTATAACTGATTTATAACACTTTGAAAACTTAATTGAGGTCTCATAAAATTATCTTAAAACCATAAGACAACTAAATTATTATTTATAAATATATTTTATGAAAATATATTTTCTTCTCAAACATTACATTAATTATAAAATTCTAATTATATATTAATGACGTACAAAAATACCAACATTTAATTTATCATTTCTAAAACATTTATTTACTTATTACATGATATAAATATATCATGATTAAAATTATAGGATTAATATTTTTTATTTATAATTTCATTTGTGAGTTTACTATTCTATTGGATATATTACTATTTATAATGATTATATTACTACTCTTAAGTTCACAGTACTATTCTATGAGTATGAATTACTTAATTTCTATAAATTCCACTTATTTCATTAAAATTTTATAATGAATTTAACTATTTAATCATAGGATGAAAAAAAATATTTTATATGTATCTAGGTTGTTACAGTAACATACATAGACATTGTATAAATTTTTTAGAATACTTATTATAATAAAAAACAGATACCTAAAATCTGTGTTAGTTTACTCTGTGTGGAAACATAAAAATGTAAATGTTGGTACATGACTGAGTTGTATTGTCTCCCACTAGGTTATCCAAGACTAGAACCCCACATAGACATGTGATTCCTAAAATATATATTCATAACATAGGGAATAACATGTAAAATAGGTGAGGCTAGATTCTCAATAAGTGAAAATAAGGGAAATATATACGCATAAACGTGGTCATAAGGGTTTGAGAACATTATCATAATATTATAAAATCATACCTTGTATATCAATGATATTAAATATAAATAGTTTCATAAATATTAGAAGTTAATAAGACATGAATCATAAAAAATAACATAAGACATGAAATAATAACATTGTAATAAGAAATATAGTTGTGGATGACACATAATCATATAAAATCATTTTCATAATAGTCAAGGAATCACTACCAAGGTCATATTAATAGTAAGGTTTTACTTCCTATAACATCTTGGTAGTCATGGATTAATCCCATGGCTATATTAGAAGTATGATTTTACTCCCCATACCATCTTGGTAGTCATGGTTCACTCCCATGAATATATTAGAAGTTATGGTTCACTCCCAAAACCATCATAGTCTATCTCATGAGATATAAATCATTACCCAATATATTTTAGGGATATATAGGTCCTAGAAATTTCATAATTAAATCATATATAGGTTTCCCACAAGATCATTAACATTAATCATAACATAGGCCATGATAGGAAATGGGTATCATAAACAAGTAATCAAATATGAACCTTTGGAAAATATATAGGTTTTATATTCATTTCATCATAGTATAACCCGTTAAAATATATTTATTTAATTGAAATATAAACCGTGAAATAGAAACAAATTTCATAAAAATATCATCCATGAAATATAAATGGGGCTCATGAATGTTATTCAATTAGAACATAAACCACTCAGAGAATGAATTTTAAGGGAACCTTGTATCATATCCCTAATAAGGAAAGATTAACACCAACAGATATCATCTTATATGGAAAATAATTTTGAAAGATGCTTTAAAAATATTTCATGAGAAATTATCCTATCTTATTGAAAAAAATATTTTTAAAATATTAAACCTTTTGAAAACAATTTTATTGAAAATAATATAGAACAAATTATAAAAGAAGATTTCAGAACATTTTTAAAACCATTTTCTTTAAATACAGATTAATTAAGATTAAACAAGTTTTTAAACCATTTATTTTAATATATTATTAAAAATTATAAATAATTATTAATATATTTTTGAAAAAACATTTACTTCATAAATTATAAAAGAAAATTGAATAAAATTTCAAATCATATTTGCTGGAGAACATATAAAAGAATATTGGTAGCATTTTACAAACATTTTTCTTTGAAAACATATAAAACAAGCTTGAAAAAAATTTAAAAAAAAATATTTTAAAATGGATAAATGAATCTGGAAAATATTTTGAAAATATTTTTCTTATAAAATACATTAAAAACATATAAAAGAATCTTAGAA
The DNA here is from genome assembly GCA_963277665.1 of Viscum album. Lineage (NCBI taxonomy): Eukaryota > Viridiplantae > Streptophyta > Magnoliopsida > Santalales > Viscaceae > Viscum > Viscum album. Next base: position 2,032,015,335 of record OY728135.1, read on the forward strand.
AATCATTGAAATCATTTTATTTGAATATATACTTCTGAAAATTATAGAAGAATATTTTTAAATCATTTATAAACACTTTTTAAACATAAAAAATTTTGGAAAACATTTTTCATTGAAAATAAATTAAAAAAAATTATTTCAATAATGTTATGAAAACAGTTTATTTTAAAAATAATAATTTTTTCATATAATAAACAAAGATTCTAGGGAATTTCAGTCATAACGGTAGGTAAATTCATATATATTGAACATTCTATTAAATCAATAAAAATTTAGAAAATTGGATTGAATGGAAAATAAAAACAATATTACTTTTTTTAAAACAATATTATTTGAAATAATAAAAAATAGAAAAGTTTTTCTTTTAATGATCATAGTATAATAGTATACTACTTTTGAAAACCTTGTAAAAAACATGGTTTTGAAGGAACACGGATTTCTGAACAAAGAGAGAGATAATGTCAAACTTTCTTAAAAACACATTTTTTATCATCATATGTACAAAATAGTAGAAACATTATACCATTACATGGATATAACATGAATTACTATAGTTTACGTTAAATAATTAGAGTTATTGAGATATGGATTATAGTATTTCATCATTGGGAACATAATTATAAACAATATTGATAAATGATGAGATTTTTTCCATAAACTCTTACCACTTGGTAACATTGAATCATACTCCACATGTATGAAAATTAATTTACATAGGGCCTAAAATACCATGATAAATAATGATATTAATGATATTAAATTTCAATTGGAATCATATAAACCTCATAAAATAACATTGGTTTATAACCAAACTGGTTTCTCAAAGAAGGAAAATTGTTGCTAAATTACTTTACAGATTTGATAACATTTGAACCATAAAACCCCTACGAGAAAGTTCATAAAATGGATATAAAAATAAACACAAATTTAATTATATGAATCGTAGATTATATTTATGGTCAATATATACACCACACAATATAATGAATGATTAGTAAGTCATGTGTCTCTCAGAAATAAAAAGTGAGATGAAATTCATTTACTTTATTACTTGACTCTCATTGAACTCATTAGAAACTCCTATATAATAAGTATAATTTGATTATACATATATCAAGGAACTATATTAATATATATAATACCAATTAATATTTTATTTTTACCTTATATTATCTTTTTATTATCAATAACATGTTGTAGTAATGTTCTGGGTAATAATCTCTCTTTTGTCATATATGTTTTCACTTTTCATTATTATTTCTCTTACATAAATAATGATTTAAATATTAAAAAATGGTAAAAATTAAATATATATATATAATATATTTATTATATAATAATTTATAATAATATATAAAAAATAGATATATGAAATGGAAAACACCATTCATGTAGACAGTTGGTCATATGTACACATGAACGTTGTTTCCATTTTCCTGGTGTATTGAAAGAAATAATTTATATGAAGTATATGTGTATATGTATATAATATCATTAACATTGAATATAATGTCATATATATCATATATTTTTACCATACCCATCTTTAATTCATTCCATGTAAATTTTGAATCAATCGCATCGGTTTTAGGAGGCGACCGTCTATATTTCCACAAACAATGTTATTGTATTCACAAAAAAAATGAAGTTATGATTTATATAATAAATAAATAAATATAAATAAATAATAATAATAATATATGATATATAAAAATATTTATACCATCTTAATTCAAAACTATAATATGTGGTAAAGGTAAAATGAACAACATCATCTCGTGAGGCGGTAGTTCAATGTTCACAAGAATGGTTGTTTGTTACCCATTAGATGGATATGTGTGTGGGTAGGATTAACCATTAAAATAAAAACATATATATATATATTTTTAATATAAAGTATATTATTTTTATATGTAATAAGTGTAATTGTGGTGCTAGATAAAGAAAATAAAACAAAGGAGCTTCAAGAAGGATGTTACCTCTTCTTTGGGTAACTCTTTTTGGTTTTCACCAAAGGGATTCCATGAATGGATTTCTACCAAAAGAGAGGATTAAAATTTTAAGGTATGTATTTGGGGTAGTTTATTGGGAATTTAATAGACTATTATAAGTTGTTTGAGATGTGGTATAAAGGGGAGAAGTGGTGGCCCTTATAGGGGAGGGAGGGGACGGACTTTGCATTTTTGAAAATAAGTTAGGTGTAACAACATTTTTACCAAATAAATATCCTAAAAACCCAAAATAAATCTATAATTTAAGTATTATTACCATAAAATAGCAATTAAACTCGTTTTTTATATGTGGATATGTAATTTGGGCACTTAATCGTAAGGTTTTATCCCTTATTATGTTTAATTTAACCAAATCGATTTAATTAATTTTAATTAATATCACAAATATTTTTGGGAAAAAACAAAGATGACCTTATTATAAATTATTAATTTTTATAATACACAATATTGAATCATTTTTACAAATTCCAATCTCATTAGTGGTTTAAATTAATTTAAATTTAATCTTGTACACAGGATGACAATATAGGTTTTAATGTAAAAACATTCAGAAGCTTGCTATGTTTTTATATTCAATTTAAATGTGAATTTGATTCCAATGAAATTCATTGGATTAATTGATATAAAAATTATTTTAATTAAAAATATAATTTAACATTATAAATAAATTGGATATAAAATAATTTTTTAATTAATATTCATTATTTTTCACTGTACATTAAAAATATAACTCCATGGAAAAATATTGAAAAATAACCATAACCTAATTTATATATTTATTTTTAAAAATTTTATTTTATTTTGTCATATAAAATTGATAAAATATTTAAGATTTATATTTAAAATAGTTAATACATTAACAACTAGTAAAACTGATTTTATAAAAATAAATGTTTTATGTGTAATAATGGGTATGTTCTAATATTATTCACAAAAAATAAATTGTATTACTACAAAAAGTATTTTGTTGAATATATAAAACCGAAATTTAGTTAATATAAATCACTAATAGAATTTAATTTTACTTATTAATATAAATCTCCCTTTTTCACATAAAAATAATCTTTTATAAAATCATTCCATTTATATTTATTTGGTTTCTAAATTCATTTCTAATTAATAGGCTACCAATGAATTCAACTATATATTTTCATAAGTTATTTAATCATATAATAATTAATTTACTAGCTAGGTTATATCTTAATATATTATATAATAATATTTTTAATAATATATTAATTTTTTCTAACATTCAAACTTTCATGTTACGCAATACATCGAGGAAAGTCAATCTTGTGTATAACATAAGCTAACCACAGTGTTCCGTATAGTGAAGGATAAAATTTATTTTGTTTTTAGTGCATTAAAAATAGGGTCTTGTATATAAATCAAGACAATTGTAATTATTTTATATAAAATAAACCATTTTCAATGTTGTGTGTAATGGAAAATATCAAAAATATTGAATGAATTTAAAAAATCAAAAAATATCTAGGATTCACATTCTACCCAACTTAAAGTGAATTTCACCCTATAAATTCCTATATTTATTAATAATATAGAACATTATTGTCCCTTTAATAGAAAGCCACAATGTAAAAATGAATATTGTAACTACCTATAAAAAAATAAAGTTTGAAACATAATGGTCACCCCAAGTAACTTACAACTAGGTTTCCACATCGGATAACATTGGTTGAAAGTAAAACCATATAATTGGAGGAAACAAATAAATATTCATAGTGAGTGATTAAGATCATCATTCAATAACAAGTAAATTATCAATTAAGAGTTGAGGGAATCAAATTAATAAATCATTGATGGTTTAATAGATCAAAGTTTCAAAAAAATAATTTATTTGGAAAATATATTTTTTAAATTTTCATAACATTTGGTAATTATTTTATTGACTAATAATATTATGAAATAAACCAACATGATGTATTTATAAAAACATAATTTAAGTCTTTGGTTGTTCTTCGAGAAATTTCTAATTCATCTTTTACTTTAATATAGGGATATCCAAAAATTAATTTTCTTGCCTAAATTACTAAAATACACTTTAAAAAATATTAAAGACCACAAAATAATGGAATGTCTAATTATTTTTCTCTAAAAATTATTCAAAATTAATATGGTTAATATATTAATATATAAACATAAAAAGTAACACTATTATTTCATTGTCAATTTTTAATCATCAAGATGTTTAACTAAAAAATTATTCATTATCAAGGACATCGCATAGTCCAACGATAGGCATGAAACCCATATAGTTATTTAGTCATGGGTTTAAGAACTGAAACCTTTCTAGGTTGGATGATTTGTCACCCAAAATATAGGATTCCCTTTTCTATAACTGCATCGATAAAATTTACAAAATAAATGTGTTGTATATCAGTGAAATAGGGTTAATCACTAAATAGCCTTTTAACTAAGGTTTTAAGTACAACCTCCACACATGAATACTTCCTATGAAGTTTAACTCAATTGTTTCATAAATATTTAACCATATAACCCTTCTAAAAAATGAAAATAAAAAACATTATAAATAATTTCATGAAACAATTTTTACATTGATCCCCCATATATCATAAAGTATCTCTGGGTTCTCACATTCCAAACAAGTGAATACCCTCATTTTATATTCTCTTGAAACATGTTAATAAACTGAAATGTTTTAAACTTCATAGACTAATTTTTCAACAAATCATCTATCTATTTTTAGGAAATAAAAACTATCCAATTTACATATTCATATCCAACATATCATTATACAAACATCATTATCTAAACATCAAATATAAATTAAGGATATCTTTCCCTTAATAAAAATATCACATTTCATAAAATCACCTATCTAGTTCATTAAATCCATTCAACATATTCTTGTAAATCCATAGTAAAAACATAAACTGGACAATCCTTATATAGTTCAACAATCATAATTATGACTTCCAAATTCATAAATACTTAAATAATTCCACATTAATTATGGATATGAAATATTTCCTTCCTTAGTTTATATGTCAATTATTATGTTAATGCATTGAGTTAAGTAATTATCCTGTCCTATATAGATAACACTTTGAACTCAGGGACAATTTGTCTTTCTATGACCCCTTTTCTTGCATAGAGAACATCTTCCCATACATTTTAGGTATTACTCATGGTTCTCTATCCCTTTTTCATGACTTGAAATTAGCTAAATCTTCTTCCTTATATGTTCCTTACTATGTAATAATTTATAAAAGTCCATCTTCATCTTTTTTGGTATGTTAGTAATATCACCAAATCTAACATTTCTATTCATATATCACAATGGATGAATTAGAATAATTGAAAAATAATTTCTCCAGTGTTTATCCCATTTGAATTCGTATCAGAAAATTTTCCACCGCATTCAATGGTAACCCATTTTCTTCCAGTTCCCTCCATTGACTAAAACAAAGAATCATAATGTGAGCAACAATTATCATATAGGAGAGCCACATAATCATGAAAAATCACTAATATGGTTTCTAAATAATGAAACCTACTTATTCAATACATGAAATCATAGTTTTATCATAGGTTATTCATATAAATATTCTATTTAAATCCTTCGGGGAGGTTCAAAAAGAGTTTGTGAATTCCAAAAGCATATCCCTGAAAAGTGTCAAACCAGGTGTGTAACAAGGCATGTATCCATGTACCAGGTTATGCCAAGCCCGGAATGACACGCCTTATTAGATTTTTTACCACTAGGTACATATATGCTAGAGCCACATCCACATATAGTATCAAGAAAATATGTATTTCTATGAATCCAGTCTCTCTATCCTTTACCAATATTCAAGGAAATTTTCCTATAATTTTCCTTTATCCATAGATATATCTTTATACATTCCCTTAGGTTTATTACTAAGTTTCTCTCATCCTAGATTATAAAGGATAACTAAATATCTTCTATGGTACCAACTATAGAGACCCAATCTTTTTGTACATAGACATTACATAACTTTTTTGGAATACTTAATATATTTCAATAATAATTTCCCAAAGACCATGTTAGTTAAGTTCCTATGAAGACATGGAAATTTAAATTCTATTATATTAGTTAGATACATTATTCCCAAATAATTAATACAATAATAGAACTCCTCTTAGTCATATCATACCTAGAAAATGTCTTCATAACTGAGGTAAGGAATCATAAAAAGGGGTGAGATCATATTCTCAGTAAAGGTAAAAAGGGAGATATGTAAGCATATAGTTGAGTATAAGGGTATGAAAATGTGATCATAACATTAGAATATCATGCCTTTCATATCAAAGATAATAAATAGTAATGATGGAATAAATATTGGTATTTTATAGGATATAAATAATAAAGAAATAAATAATGTAATCCATGAAAAATTAACATTGGAATATGAAATAGAATTGTGTTAGACACATATGCATAAAAAAATTATTTCTATAGAAGTCAAGGAATTACTAATAATACCATATTTGTAGTATGAGTTCACTACCCATACCCTCTTGGTATGGTTCACTCCCAGAACCATATTATTAGTATGAGTTAAATCTCAATACCTTCTAAGTAGTCATGGTTCACTCCCATCGCCATCTTAGTAGTCAATGTTCACTCCTAAGACCATCTTATCCTATCTCATGAGATATAAATCTTTACCCAATTCATTGGAGGGAGATATAGGTCCCAACCATCTCATAATTAAATCATACATACATGTACCATAAGATCACCAATATTCATCATAACACAACATGTGAAATGAAATGGGTATCACAAACCATTAATTCTATCCCAACCTATTGAAATGAGACAATTATTATAATAAATTTATCAAAGAATAACCCATGAAAAGAAATGGGTTTCATAGAAATATAACCTGTTAAAGAGAAAAAAACTTTCATTAACATATATACCATGAAAGATAAATGGGTATCATTAATGTTATTCCTTAAAAACATAAACAATTCAGAGAAAGAATTTGAATCAAACCTTGTATAATACCCCCAATATGGCATTAGTAACACCAATATATGTAATCTTATATTGGAAATAATTTTTAAAATATCATTAAAAAATATTTCATGAAGAAATTATCCATTCTTCTTGAAAAATGATTTTTAAAACATAAAACATTTTTAAAATATTTTTCATGAAAATAAATTTGAAAAACATATAATGAAATATATGAGAACATTATGAAATACATATTCTATGAAAACATATAAATAATTCATAAAGGAATTTTGACAACCATTTCATTGAATCTAATTTGAAAACATATAAAGAATGCTTGAAAATTGTTTAAAACATTTTTTCCATGAAAACATATAAAATAATCATCAAAAAAATTTTAAAAAATTAATTGAAAATGTACTCTGAAATTTTAAAACATTTTTGAATACCTTTTTCTTTGAAAATGTGTAAAAGTATATTCAAAAAATTTTGAAAACATTTTTTATTAAAAAATTATAAAATAATATTGAAAAAAAAATTAAAACTTTTTTCTTTAAAAATAATTTGAATAATTGTAAGATACGCATCAAAAAACACCGTAACACTATAATTTGAAAATTATTATTTGAAAATATAAAAATGATGTTTTTAAAATAATTTAAGAAAAAATTTTAAACAAAAATTTTTCTTAAAACTATTTTCATTGAAAAAAAATTAAAAAAATGAATTTCTACAATATTAGGAAGACATTTTATATTAAAACTAATAACTATTAAATCTCAAAAACAATGCTTTAAAGGAATTTATGTCATGATGGTGGGTAAATGTAGAGACCCGTAGCCTGACGTACATGGACAATACATTACTTTTGCGGAATACTTAGTACATAACAAAAACACACAAACAAGGATCGTAATAGTTTAGTGTCTTTGGAAACTCGGAATATAATCTTCTAATCGTGGTGAAAGATCTTCAACATCTCCCATAAAGATCTTCCTTTTTTTACCTAAAACATTTCTTTATATCCTGGGGAAAAGAAAACAAAAAAGGGTGAGCTCAAATTCTCAGTAAGGGTAAACAAAAGAAATATCAATCACATCATTTTCATAAGAACATAACATTTTGGTAATCTTAACCTGTAAAAGAGAGCATAATTTCATAACATGGGATAAATCATAGTAGTGAAATGAAATCCCAATAATCATAACATAAAACAAGAAACTTTGTGGCATACACACATAATCATAGAGAATCATATCTTATTAGTCAAGACTCATTGCCAAGACTATCTTAGTGGACAAAGTCCATTTCTGAATCGAGTCACCCTCGTTTCAGTCCTGTTTCACTGAACCGGTATAACCTACCGTTCCAGCCATGTCTATCTCATGAGATATAAAATCTTTACCCAATTAATTGGAGGGATATATAGGTCCCACCCATCTCATAATGATACCATTCTTATGTGTGCCACAAAATCATAAACCATACATCATAGCATAACCCATGTAATAAAAATGGGATTCTTAAACAACATGACATCATAAAACAATTCATATAAGATAAAGGAATTCATAAAAATAATTCCATCACAACATAATCAAATCAATGTAATTATAGGGATAAAAAACAGAACACTTTATTATCCTAGATGTAAAATAATTTTGATAAAACACTTGAACTCCATTCTTGAGGAAAATATCCTTTCTACTTCAAAAACATTTTTCCTTTCTTAACATGTCATAAAATTTTAAACTAATAATAAACTTGAAAACATGTAAAGGAAGCTTCTTGGAAATAATGTTTTAAAAATCCATCCATTTCGTATAAGTTAAAAAAACATTCTTCATACTTTTGTTGGAAAAGTCAAAATGTACCTCGTACGAAAAACGACAAAAGATTCCTTCCATATCTTTTACTAAAAACTCACCAAAGGGTAAAATTGGATTTAAACAATTTTAGGTGTATGGAAATAACATTACATAGTGAGGAAACATGGATTTGGATGATAAAATACACCCTAGTAAATGCCAAAGTATAAACAATCTCGGATAAAAATGAGATTGTGATATTTCCCTTACCTTTGGTCTGATATGCTTTATACGTGTCCGAACCTCCTCTTCTTTGAAGTGCTTCTTTGAGACCTCTTTTTAGGGCACTAAAATAGGTCTTTGAAGAAGAATATAACCTCTAGGATGTTTCTAGGGAAGTGGAGAGAATAAATTGGTAGGGGTTGGCTGATCTTGAAGGCTCAAAGTGGTGTGAGGAAGAGGGGGAGGAGGTGTCCTTTTATAAGGGAGGAGAGGGGCACCTTTGGAATAACAAAAAATATTATTTTATTATAAAGTCAATTTAGGATTTAAATAGATCCAAATTGAGTTATTTCTAAGATAAGGTGGTTATGGGTAGAAATACTCTCATCCAATATAATTTGGACAAGTTTAGGTCATTATATTAACCTTATCTTTTAGTTTTAACTCTTAGTTAATTAGATTGACATTTACCATGTCACTTTGTATTTTTATATTATATAGTTAATAAACTTACCATATACATCCAAGCGACCCCCAAGTTGTGTTTTATTAATATATATAACCTTATCTAAGTCATTTGGCCGAACCTTATATTTTTAGTAATAAAATAACAATTAATAATATAATATTTGTTTTAAAAACTATTTTATGTCAATTTTGACACTATTCAATAGTTTATTTTTTTGAAACTCAGAACAGAATGATTACTTCAACCAAAGTTAATAAATGAATCCTAACATGTCATATTAACCTAGAATTTTATTTTAATTCATAAAAAGTCTCAAATTATATTTATTTGGGTATTTATAACATCAATTATGTCAATATTTCATTAATAAGATAATTACGGAATCATCGTTGTGTCATAAATAAATTAAATTATTTAATGTCTAAAAATTACAAATAAAATACCATTATGTAGGAAATATTTTTATCTTTCTAATGAATATTTATAGTGTAATTTATCTTATGTATAACCTTATATTAAAAATGATTTACTTATTAAACTTTGATTTTAACTATTTTAACCATTCTTTAAATAAATTAATAATAAATGTCCTCATCTAATCCAAGTGGGACTAAATGGTCATATTTTATTCCTAAGGTTGTTTTTGGTCTAAGTATACTTGTCCAATAGAATTAGAACATGTGTTAGGGTAATAATAATATCATTTCTACTCTTAATTACCCTATTTACTTTTAACCATGGTAAAAAAAAGTAAAAAGTTACTATTCACCAAAAATTATTTTCATCTCATTTAACCACATTTTAGTCCTTGATATTAACCGTGTCTCTCGTATTTTCGAAATTCCACTCACAGAAGCGGTAAAATTAAGTTTTATGAAAAAAATCAGTTTTTTTAACTACCACTTAGTGGTTTCACTATTCATCAAAAATTGAAAGTTTTCAGAAAAATACCAAAATTTCAGCCTAGGCTAATTTCAATATTACAAATCCAAAAATGAAGTCCATTTTGAAAAATAGAATTTATAAAATTTCAAAAAGTTGTTATTACTATTCATAACGGCTATTTTTAATAATATTTTATTAGCATATCATTGTTTAGTGAAACTCGGTATAGCGTACTACACACGCTATCGGGGAAGGTCGTGATTGCATGTAATGCAAGGCAATTCAAGGATGCATGTTGAGCAAACTCCTTTTGGTGTAGCGTACAACACAAGACATTAATGAAATTAAAAAACAATATTTTTCATAAAATCTCGGGCTGTTACATTCTACCCCCCTTAAAATGAATTTCGCCCTCGAAATTCGTCGGGGTTATAAATGGTTTACTACTCGAAAGTTTCTTTAATATAAACCCACATCGTAAAAAGGAATACCAAAACTTGGCTTTAATAACTAAAGTATGAAATGTAACGATTACCCAAGTAAACTAATCACTCGGTTTCTACATAGGTGAAAATATGGATATGGAAGAGAAATCTAACCATCATGTTCTGATGGAGAGTGGTAGAGAACATGGCTATGGAAAATCCAGAAATCACAAAGCCATAAATTTGTGATGATCTAAGGTACCATCTGATTCATCAGATATAAGATCACTAGGACAACATTTTTGTGTTTCAAGATCATTTCCCTAAAGTTGATGAAATTGGAATTAGAAGAAATACTTTCATGATTTAGGTATAGTCTCACCATTTTTTGTTCTTTGGAAAATTTCCACTTCATCTCTTAAAGAAATGAAGTTGAATTTTTCATTCGTGATGTGTTAGCAGATCATGTGATAGAATGATGGGTCATTCCATCTGTCTCAAACAAAAGGTTAGAAAAGTTATCAAAAAATACATATGTCCATCTATAGTGAGATTAATCATAAATGATTCCTAAAATGGACTTATACTTCATATATCATACTGCTTAATATAATAAAACTAGTTTCTACTAAACAGGGACTTCCTGTAGGCCAATGGTAGGCGATAAAGGCCAGTCGCACTTTGGTTGTGGGTTTGATTCCCACAGCCTTGTCCGACGCGATGGACTATTGCTCGTCCTACAGGTTGTCCTTTTTCTAAAGCTATATTACTATAACATCTCATCAACAATATCAAAAAAGGTTTATCCTTAGACAAAACTATCTTATGTCCAACATAATCCATTCTAGTCTTTAGGCTTATCCATAATACTGTAGTCCATTCTCATAATATAGTGAAAACGATTACCAGAGATTTAATACCATCGTCGATCCCTATATATCATAAGATATGTCTTGTTGGTCACATTCCAAACATTCAAAGGCCTTAATCATCTATTCTCTTAAATACCCATTGAACCTTAGTGAAAACATGAATATAGTTAAAAGTTAACACTTTACACATACCAAAATCCTCAAAATTATATATACTCAAACCATGATATATCACTTAGTCCTTATATCAATCATGAGCTCATGAATACTATCAAACATATTAGATTCTCTTTATCCCTTCATTATGTTCATATCATCTACTTTCCAAAAATATTTCAATCACTTTTCATGGTTACCGATGCCATAAAATTATTGAAAACCACAATAGACAAAAACATAAATATTCCAATATTCCACGATACTATATACAACATTATTTTGGATTCCCATTACACAAACACTTAATCATTCCACCACATCATTGTCATATTCAACATCACCAATGGTGATTTCATGTGACTTTCCTTTGTCCTTTTACTTAAGTGGTTTCTCATGTCGATCATCACTAACCCTTGGATTAGGGCATTTATTATCATAATGCCCCATTTCCTTGCACTTGAAGCATTGAAGTGTAGTATGTTCATTCTGTGTATCCCTTCCTTTGTTTACATCATTAGACATCTTCTTCCCATCATTGCGGCATTCAAATACCCGATGACCTTCCTTTCCACATTTGAAACATTTACTTGTCCCTTTAAGACAATCTCCACCATGCTTCTTTCCACACTTTGAGCATAAGGAAACATTCATCTTCTTTTCACCATTATTCTGAGATTTCTCCTTGAACTTCATCTTTCGTTTCATGTCAAAACTATGAGATGGAAAAGTAACACCAACTTCCATTTCTACCTTGATAGCACAACGCACAATTTCTTCATAGCTACTGAAGTCTCTTATAGCTAATGCCCTTCGAAGATTTGGTTTTAAGCCACTGAAGAATCTATCAACTTTACTTTCAGGTTGGATGATAAATCCATATGCATACCTTGCAAGCCTTGTAAAATTCACTTCGTATATACCAACAGATTCATCATCCTTTTGCTTTAGTTCAAGAAACTCCTTCTCCATCTTTTTTCGAAGAATACGAGGGAAGTACTTATTGAAAAATAAGTTCTTGAACTCGTCCCATTCCATGGACTCAATTTCATCTCTTGGCCTCGAATTCTTGATAAGATTCCACCATTGATCAGATTCACCTTCCAAACGATATACTACTAAGATGACTTTATCATGTTCAGAACATTGAAGAACTGAAAATATCTTTTCAGTAGTACTGATCCATTGTTCAGCAACAAGTGGATCAGAAGACCCACTGAAAGAAGGTGGACATTGCCTCATTAAGGACTCAATAATATGTTGTTCCCTTCTCTACTCATTTGGAAGTCCAGAATGATTCATAGCTTGTGTAAGTATAGAAATAAGATTTTTCACTCCATCTCCTATAACATTTGTTTGTTCCGAAGGACAATCATTGAATTGTCCATTACATTGATCAACATGGTTCATTCAGGTTCCAGCCATCGTCAAAAACCCAAAAAGAATAGTGTGAGAGGCAAAAATCATGCTAGGGAAAACAACATAATAAAGGGGGAGTATCTACAATATCTAACATCTTAGGTTAAATTCTATGATAGTTACCATAGTTCTAGGACTTTATCCTATACGTATACTTATCCTTTGGGACATCCCTAGACATACCTTAAGAAATATCTCTAGGGATCTCACTAACATTTTCGCATCCTAGTTTCCAAAGGTTGACTAAACCTTTCCTCTGATACCAACTGTAGAGACCCGTAGCCTGACGTACATGGACATTACATTACTTTTTCTGAATACTTAGTACATAACAAAAACACACACACAACGATCGTAATAGTTTAGTGTCTTTGGAAACTCGGAATATAATCTTCTAATTGTGGTGAAAGATCTTCAACATCTCCCATAAAGATCTTCCTTTTTTTACCTAAAACCATTATTTATATCCTGGGGAAAAGAAAACATAAAAGGGTGAGCTCAAATTCTCAATAATGGTAAACAAAAGAAATATCAATCACATCATTTTCATAAGAACATAACATTTTGGAAATCTTAACCTGTAAAAGAGAGAATAATTTTATAACATGGGATAAATCATAGTAGTGAAATTAAATCCCAATAATCATAACTTAAAACATGAAAAATTTTGGCATACACACATAATCATAGAGAATCATATCTTATTAGTCAAGACTCATTTCCAAGACTATCTTAGTGGAAAAAGTCCATTTCTGAACCGAGTCACCCTCGTTCCAGTCCTATTTCACTGAACCGGTATAACCTACCGTTCCAGCCATGTCTCTCTCATGAGATATAAAATCGTTACCCAATGCATTGGATGGATATATAGGTCCCACCCATCTCATAATGATACCATTCTTATGTGTGCCACAAAATCATAAACTATACATCATCGCATAACCCATGTAATAAAAATGGGATTCTTAAACAACATGACATAATAAAACAATTCATATAAGATAAAGGAATTCATAAAAATAATTCCATCACAATATAATCAAATCAATGTAATAATAGGGATAAAAAAACAGAACCCTTTATTATCTTAAATGGAAAATAATTTTGATAAAACACTTGAACTCCATTCTTGAGGAAAATATCCTTTCTACTTCAAAAACATTTTTCCTTTCTTAACATGTCATACAATTTTAAACTAAAAATAAACTTAATAACATGTAAAGGAAGCTTCTTGGAAATAATATTTTAATAATCCATTCATGCCGTATAAGTTAAAAAAACATTCTTCTTACTTTTGTCTGAAAAGTCAAAAAGTACCTCATACGAAAAACGACAAAAGATTCCTTTCATATCTTTTACTAAAAACTCACCAAATGGTAAAATTGGATTTAAACAATTGTAGGTGGATGGAAATAACATTACATATTGAGGAAACATGGATGTGGATCATAAAATACACCCCAGTAAATGCCAAAGTATAAACAATCTCGGATAAAAATGAGATTTTGATATTTCCCTTACATTTGGTCTGATATGCTTTGTACGTGTCCGAACCTCCTCTTCTTTGAAGTGCTTCTTTGAGACCTCCTTTTAGGGCACTAAAATAGGTCTTTGAAGAAGACCACAACCTCTAGGATGTTTCTAGGGAAGTGGATAGAATAAATTGGCAGGGGTTGGCTGAGCTTGAAGGCTCAAAGTGGTGTGAGGAAGAGGGGGAGGAGGTGCCCTTTTATAAGGGAGGAGAGGGGCACCTTTGTAATAACTAAAAATATTATTTTATTATAAAGTCAAGTTCGGTTTTTAATAGCTCCAAATTGAGTAATTTAGAAGATAAGGTGGGGATGGGTATAAATACTCTCATAAAATAGAATTTAGACAAGTTTAGGTCATTATATTAACCTTATCTTTTAGTTTTAACTCTTAGTTAATTAGATTGGCATTTACCATGTCACTTTGTATTTTTATATTATATAGTTAATAAACTTACCATATACATCTAAGTGACCCCCAAGTTGTGTTTTATTAATATATATAACCTTATCTAAGTCATTTGTCCGAACATTAGTTTTTTAGGAATAAAATAACAATTAATAATATAATATTTTTTTAAAAAACTATTTTATGTCAATTTTGACACTATTCAATAGTTGATTTCTTTAAAACTCATAACAGAATGATTACTTCGACCAAAGTTACTTAAATCAATCCTAACATGTCATATTAACCTATAAAATTAGTTTAATTCATAAAAAGTCTCAAATTATATTTATTTGGGTATTTATAACATCAATTATTTCAATATTTCATTAATAAGATAATTACTGCACCATCATTGTGTAATAAATAAATTAAATTATTTAATATCTAAAAATTACAAATAAAATACCATTATGTAGTAAATATTTTTATCTTTCTAATGAATATTTATATTCGAATTTATCTTATGTATAACCTTATATTAAAAATGATTTACTTATTAAACTTTGATTTTTACTATTTTAACCCTTCTTTAAATAAATTAATAATAAATGTCCTAATCTAATCAAAGTGGGCAAAAATGGTCATATATTATTCCCAAGTTTGTTTTTGGTCGAATTATACTTGTCCAATAGAATTTGGACATGTGTTAGGGTAATAATAATATCATTTTTACCCTTAATTACCCTATTTACTTTTAACCGTGGTAAAAAAAAGTAAAAAGTTACTATTCACCAAAAATTATTTTCATCACATTGAACCACATTTTAGTTCTTGATATTAACCGTGTCTCTCGGATTTTCAAAATTCCACTCACATAAGTGGTAAAATTATGTTTTATGAAAAATTCTGTTTTTTTAACTACCACTTAGTGGTTTCACTATTCATCAAAAATTGAAACTTTTCAGAAAAATACCAAAATTTCACCCTAGGCTAATTTCAATATTACGAATCCAAAAATGAAGTCAATTTTGAAAAATAAAATTTATAAAATTTCAAAAAGTGGTTATTACTATTCATAATGGCATGTTTTAATAATATTTTATTAGCATATCGTTGTTTAGTGAAACTCGGTATTGCATACTAAACACGCTATCGAGGAAGGTCATGATTGCGTGTAATCCAAGGCAAGTCAAGGATGCATGTTGAGCAAGATCCTTTTGGTGTAGCGTACAACACAATACATTAATGAAATTAAAAAGAATATTTTTTATAAAATCTCGGGCTGTTATAGTAAATCCTACATGTCAAATATTCCCTTTTCACCTTAAAAACATAGAAAAGTTCCCCAAATAGAAAATGACCAGAAGATTACTTTTTTAAACCTTTTGTATAAAAGGAAAAAAATTATTAATAGTTTTTTTAATGATCTCATAAAAATATTAGAATATTTTTTTATACCTTTTAAAAGACATGTTTTTTTAGGAAAACTAATTTCTGACTAAATAGAGAGTTAAAGTCACACATTCTTAAAAACAATTTCTTGATGTTATTTTTTACCAAAGGGTAGAAAAATGGTAACATTACAAGTATATAACCTGAATAACTAGATTTTAAGAAGATTACTGAGTTTTTTTGAGATATTGGTCATAATATTTCATCAATGGAAGCATAATCATAAACAATCAAGATAAATGGTGGGATTGTTTAAATAAACTCCAACCAATTGGTAACATTGAATCATACACACCATGTAATAAAAAAATTACATAGAGCTTAAATATCATGAAAATGAAGGATATTCATGATATAAAATGTCATATGAAATCATATAAACCTCAAAAAATATCTTTTGTGCATAACAAAACATGTGTCTCAAGAAAGAAAAATTGAGACAAATTTTATTTACCTATTTGGTAACTATTAAACCATATAACCCATTAAAGAAAGATTATAAAATTGATATAAAGGCACCCGTAAATTTTTTAATAATAATCATAAATTACATTCTCAATCATTTTATACACAACACAAAAATAATGAGAGATAAATAAGGCATGTATCTCATGGAAATAAAAAGTGAGATAAAATTCCCTAACCATACTAGGAAAGGCTCAGATCAGGAAACTCATGATCCACAAAATTATTAATAGAAAAAAAACAGTACAAGAAAAAATTAGTGCAGTAGCACAAACATACAAGCTTACATCATCTCAAAGCCAAAGCCATTCCCAACTCCAAAATCTGAAAGCTCGTCATCCAGTTCAGCTGACTCCCATTCAGACGACTCAGTTTTCCTGAATAATTCCAGGTATTGTTTTTTACGTTGCAGCATCTCCTTAGATAGCTTTGCCTTAGGTGGACGCTTTTCATCACGAAATTTAGTAACCATCTCCCTGGGCATCCCGGATTAAAACCTGGTTGTCATTGGTTTCGGCAAATCAGAGTAATCTTTCCTTGGTCTTATTCTTCTTGGGTTAGACCCGCTCATTTCGTTATCATGTGTCTTCTTTCCCGTGCCCTGAACAATGGAACTATAACTAGGAGTCACATTCTCCTTTTTACTTCCCAATATATCCCCCCATTTCTTAGGAGGGTGCACAACATAGTCAAATTGACAGTCATCCATCATACCTATCGGTATATTGGTCTCCTGCAGCGTATAGTTTATCCCACAGGGGATCTACTCTATCTCAGCACCTATATTCATTACACAATTATGAATTTCAATAGGTTCCTCTACATTATTGACCCTTCTAGAGCCATAATAGACCAAAAGTGCAAGGGGAGTCATTTCCAGACTGATATGAGTCCACAACCAGTTCCACTTGCATCTGTTCTGCATTTTTGAGTGCAGCAAAGCTGTTCTTCAAGCAGAAGTCTGGACCATCAGGTATATCACGATTTTTACATGAATATATATCCTTCCTCGCTGCTTCTGTATTTCCATTCGGCACTATACCATGACCCATATACTGAAACAACATGTTTGAATTCTCCTAGTTCATATCTTGAGAATGTGTGTCATCCTAGGCAAATCAACACTTCTGCACATCTCCTCAACTACTCCTGCCTCACCAGGTACAGCCATAATACCAAGGTCCTTATTCAATCTCCCAAAAGCATCTGATACAGATGGTTATGCTGTAGTAGGAGCCTCTTTCTCCACACATAAGGACTCACTCCCCCTAGATCAGCTTCAATACACCCAGCAGGATTCTGAATCACTTCTCCAGGAAAATAATGAGGCATACTGACCTGATCAACATGTTGCAGCCCACATGTTTGATCATCAGTGAACAATGACATGCTTCACCCCTCACCACATTCGCTATGGTTGCCTCATTTGGTGTTGGATGTCCATCATGACCCCCATTTTTATCACACTTGCGACAATCATATACCCAATGTCCCTGCCAATGATAGAAGGAACAAAACTTGACCCATGAATCATATAGTATGGATTGACTATACCAGTACTCCCCTTCAATCAAAATCCACACCAGCTC
Organism: Viscum album; assembly: GCA_963277665.1. Classification (NCBI taxonomy): domain Eukaryota; kingdom Viridiplantae; phylum Streptophyta; class Magnoliopsida; order Santalales; family Viscaceae; genus Viscum; species Viscum album. The sequence goes on from OY728135.1 coordinate 2,032,034,001, forward strand.
CGGCGGTGGTTGTGCTAAATCCATTTCAACACATACCCGCACAGCCATTGGGTGTGAGAGCAAGGCTATCCGATGATCACAACATAGAAATCACCGAATAGAATTTCTGATTGACCGAAGAATCCCAAGGTTCTGAAAAGGCAGTGGAAACCCAGGAAGTTGAAGCCAAATTGCCGAGGTTGGAGAGTCATGATTCACATGAAGATCAAAAGGCCAACGGAGAAGGTGAAAATAAAAACCATGAACAGATCTACTAGCACTTGACCAGGCTCTAATCATATCATCTTCATCAGCGAAGAGGAGGAGAATTTGTCATGGCCCCAAAATTCCAACAGACACTCGCTTAGATAAACCCTAATCCTCATTAACGTGCTTGGAAAAGACCTCCACCAAAGGTCGTCTCCGCACAAATCTCGTAACTAAGGTCGTGGAAAACATTGAAGACGCTTCATTGAATTCCTGAAGAGAGATTAGAACCACGGGCTAGCCATTGAAGCGGCCAGGGACCTTCGGGGCAACATTTATAGAGTGTAAAAAATTACTTATATATCATATATATTCAGTATATAAACATTTATAATAATCTATAAAAGATAGATATATTAAAGGGAATACATCATTCATGGAGATGGTAGGACGTACATATGCATGAATGTTGTTTCTATTTTCATGGCGTATTGAAATAAAGTATGTAAATGAAATATATGTATATATTTATAAAATTTAATTATAGAAGAATTATTATGTAACATGTATGATAAAATTTTAATGAACCCATCCTTAATAAATTCCATCTAAATTGTGAATGGATTATATTACTTTGAGGTGGCGGTAGTCCACACTTCCACAAACAAAGTTATCATGTTTACGAAAAACAAAAATAATAAAGATAAGATTTATATAATAAATAATAAAGTATAAATACATCTTATATATCCTATATATCATATAAAAATATATTTTCCATCACAAATCCCCACCATAAGAGGTGGTAAAAGAAAAAACGAACAACATCATTTCGTGAGGCGGTAGTTCACCGTTCCCAAGAACGGTTAGTTTGTTACCCATTTGATGGATGTGTCTATATGTGCATGTAGAACTCTTAACATTACAATATATCAGTATATTTATTATACTTGGGATATTATTTTTTAATGTAATAATATTAATTTAGGTGGTGGATAAGGACAATAAATGAAAGAATCTTGAGGAAGGATGTTGCATCATCTTTGGTTAACTCCTTTCAGTTTTCCCCAAATGGATTCCTTGGATGGATTTATTCCCATTGTTTGGATTAAATTAGTAATGTAGGGATGTTTATAAGTTTATTGGGAAGATATTTAAATAACCTAAGGGGTTTTATATGTATGAAGAAGGGGAAGAGTTGGTGGCCTTTATATGGGAGGAAGGGTATGCACTTTGTATTTTGGAAGACAAGTTAAGAGTACCCACATTTTTAATTAAAAAATCATCCAAAACCAACCCAAATAATTAATTAAAGTTTTATGTTATAAATATGTCTAGAAAATGTGTGTTTGATAGGTTTATAGGTCACTTTGGCCCTTATTATTAAGGTTTAGTATCTTGTTAAGATTAATTTTACCTTAATTGATGTAATTAGTTTTAATTAGCTTCACTAATAGTTTTTGGATAAAAGCTATGTTAAAAACTGTAAATTATAAATTATGATTATTAAAAATATTTAATACATTTTTAAAAAAATTAATCACTTAAGTGGTATAAAATAATTTATATTTAATCTCATAGATCGGGTGACAATGCGGGTTTTTAAAGTAAAACAATCAAGAGTTTCCTATGTTTTTATATTCAATTTCAAATTGAAATTTATTCCAATGACCTATGTTAGATTAATTTATAAAAAATAATATTTTAAACTTTAAAACCATTTTAAAATATAATTTATCCTTATAAATAATTTAGATGAAAAAAGTAGTTTTGAAGTAAAAATTCATTATTTTTCATCGTTCATTAAAAAAATGACCCCTTCGGGAAAAATGCCAAAAATTCACCATAACCTTATTTTTATTTTTCACTTTCAAAGATATTTTTTTTTCATATAATATTTATAAATGATAAAAAATTTATATTTAATATAGGTTGTACATTTAATTATGGTAAAACATATTTTATAAAAATATTGGTTTTTATGTGTACTATTAGTTCTATATTCATATTATGCCTATAAAATAAATTGGATGAATATAAAAAATACTTCATTGAATTTATAACACATAAATTTAATTAATAACATTCACTAATAGTAATTAATTTAAATTATTATGATAAATCACCCTTTTCACATAGAAATAGACTTTTATAACATCATTCCCTATATATTAATTTGGTTTCTATATTAATTTCTAATTAATATGTCACCAATAAATTCAAATATATATTTTAATAAGTTATTTAATCATATAATAATCTATTTAATATATCATTTATATCTTATTAGATTAAGTAATTATATTTTTAATAATATATTATTGTGTGGTAACACTCAGTCTTGCATGTAACGCAACACAACAAGGAAAGTAAATCCTGCATATAACATAAGTTAACCTCAATGTTTCAAGTAGAGAAATATAAAGTTTTAATTTCATGTAGTTCAAGGTCAATTTTTTGTTTCATATAACACAATCCATATATTTTTCTTTAATGTACAATAAACTATTTTCTGTGCTGCATGAAATGAGAAATATCAATAAAAAATAATTCAAAAAACAATTCATAAACTCTCAGGGTATTACACGAGGCCTTTTAAAAACATAATTTTGGATTGTGTTTTTACATATCCCTATTACATCCCATTTTGTGAACTAGTGATGAGATACCCATTTCCCTCTCATTAACCCATCGCATTAACCATTATATTCCCCAAATTATTCTATCAAAATTGTCTTATAATTTTCCATGTGAAACATTGTGAAGTGTATACTCCTATAATTTTTATCACAACGGTATTAACCTAGTTTCACCTATACATAATTGATAAGTGAATCCCATTTATGACCCCCATAATCCTTAATCATTGGATTTAATGTGATGAAATATGTTATAATGACATATGATCGGTGTGGTACCCTTATACACGTACAAGATATGATTATGATGGGTGCACCTAGATAGTGATCCAATTAATTGGTTAATGTTTTGGTCTCTATATATTCAATTTATGGTGTATGTGAGGTCATCTTAATTGGATTATGTTATGATTTATTGGTGGATATCCATGACTTATGCTTGTGATGTAGTGTTAAATGTGGTTTATACCTTTCCATTTAGCCTTTATATTTTTATTATATATCATACCTCTTTGTTTAACAATATGAATCTTGCCTTTTTAAGATCTAATTGATATTTATATTTACAATAATGGGATACATTCATCATGTTATGCCTTTCATATCCTCTTATTATGCTTTATAGATCACCCAATTCTTATATATATCCTATGTTATCCCATGTTGTTTTAAAAGCTATGTAATTTTAGAAGCATGTTAATCAATTTTTAAATAATATTTTTTATCCATGTGTCGATTTTATGTTCTATGTACCTAATTACCAAATATAGAAGTAAAATTGATCTTTTGGGTTATGATAATTGTGTTTTTAGGTAATAAATTATTAATTAATGTGTAAAAAAGATAAATGTTTTTATAATATTGGTGTTGAATACATTATTAGATTGGTTAATTATTTTATTTAAAATCATGGAATTCATTGTGAACATATCCCACTATACATACATCAATGGAATTGTTTGACTAAATCAAGAAAAATATGATTGGTTTAGATAACAATATGTATTTCATTTGAAAAATATAATTCTCAAGACTTTTGGTAGCATGTTATTGATGAAGTAGTTCATATTTTGAATCATTATTTATATATTATAAACTTTGATATGACTCTTTTTTGATTTATTACAATTAAACCACAAGTTTTAAATAACTAAGGGTGTTTGTATGTCCCTATATTATTAATGAAAAGGTGAAAATGATGATAAATTTGATCAAATAAGAGTTGTTAGAATATATCATAGGTAGCCTAGAAATAGTGAAGGACAGATGTTCAATAATAATTAATCTATAAATAATAATGACTCTACATATATGAATTTACTAAAACATTATGATATATAATTTCCAACCTTAGATACATAATGATGATGAGGTTGATAATATCAAATAACATAACTAAGATTTTGATAGAGGTAGATATATATAAACTCTTGAAGAAAAACATTATTAATCAGATATATCAAGTGATGAAAAACATTCTTGTTTTTTCATCATAGGATGAGAAAATATGTGTATTTCAAAAAAAATATTGATGATCAAGGATAATAAATTCAAAATAGATAAACACTGACTATTTTACTACATGCATACTTATATTCATAGGTTGAGCCACGATATAATAAAGAATAATTGTACAATCAACTGTGGATTGATTCCATGCATGAAGATATATATCATATATGAGAAGAATGATAGAAGGTAAATTATTCTGAAATAAGAAAATATGAATATGTTTGGAACAAAATGGGTTTTTTTAAAAGTTGAATGAAAAAGGTTGTGTGATATGAAACTAGTCATTACTGGTTTATAATGTCTATGGAATGATTGAATGTATTTCTTTTTATTAGGACTTTTATCAAGTAGAAGTATATGAAAATAATATAATCCTTCTTTTTACCATAGAAAAATAATGATATAATATATGTTAAATAGATATAAAATATGTTTTTGTTAATGAATATCTAGATGAAGAAATTTATATTCAACAACCTCGTGGATTTTTTATTGGTCAATAGAAAACTTATGTGTTCAATATGTAGAATGACTTTTATGGGTTTATGAATGATCGAAGATCATTAAATTGTAAATTATATTCATTTTTAATGAAGCTAAATTTCATGAAAGGATGTGATGATAAAAAATTATACATAGATAATTTTTCGTGGGTTACCTCGTTGTAATTTTCTATATAGATGACATCATATTAGTAGTGAATAATGAATAGAATGGTGAATTGTTTTCTAAGAATGTGAATAATTTGGTTCATAATTTCATTCTAGAAGAAATGAAATAATTTTTTATCCTAAAAATATCTCAACAGAAGAAGTACATTTTCTTATCATTATAAATGTATGATATATAATTTCTCACGTTTTTTATCATAGAAGAATAAAAATCCTATTTTCACCACTATTTCTGTGGGGACAAATTATGAAAAATGTTTATGGTAAGGAGGTTGGTCCTAAAGTGTTTATCAATTTGATTAGAATATTCTTATATTTAATATCCCCAATATTAGATATAGTTTATGATGTTGTTAATTGTTACATTTATCAAAATGATCTATAAGAATATCATCATCTGGATGAAAAATAATTCTAAAATAAATCAAATGAAACTTTTATTTCAAAACAATATATTACATTTAATGAAATAATCTTATATTTAGTTAAACATATACTATCTGGGTAGGTTGTATTTATCACCAAATATCTAAATCATGTATAGTGTTATTCTTAGGATAATAATGTTTTAGTTGGAATAAAAATAAGAGAAATTTTTGTGACCCACAACACTATCAAATTTGGGTATATATCTTCAAATCGAGCTATAATAAATTAATCGTCATGAATAAGAAACTATGATAATTATTAGTGAATGTGAATTTTCCCCTTCTCTTAGGTTTTGATAATTATAGAGCAATAAATCTCACAATGAATCTAGTTCATCATTCTCGCACCATGAACATTTGATATTAAATATCACATCATAAAATGGAGTGTACAAAGAAATGAACTAAATATAGTGATTATTTCTATAATGTATAATTATTATAATATTTTCACTAAATGAATTTTAAAGGAAACATTTAATATGTTGTGGTTGATCATCGGTATATAACCTCTTTTTATTCAGCACTATATCATGTAAGATAAGTACCATATTTCATATTATCATTGGATTTTGTTTTAAAAAGGGGATAATGTATGTAACATAAATCAATCCATTAGCATGTTATTTACCTATATCTGGTGAGAATGTATTTTGTGGAAGACTTTAAAATGTTTCAGATATTAAATCTACGTTTTTAAAGGATTTCATAGTTTTTTGAAGAGGTTATAAGAATCTTTTTCTTACTTATTAATTTTTGTATCATTTATTATATTTAGATCTAATTGATGAATTTTTAAATTTTATTGATAATAGTTTACTAAATCACTACATAAGGGAAAATAATATTTTTTATTAATAATTATTGTTTAATAAACTAAGATTTCTCATCTTGACATAGAAATGTTGGATAAGTGAATCATTACAGGAGTTACAATGTTTCATTGATTTATATTCCACAGTTAAAAAAAACAAATTTGTATATTTTTTAGGACAAGTGGTTTTAATGAATTTTTTGTTATGAATATTCTTTATAATAATAGAAGAAGTTTTTATTGATTACTATATATTTTTTTCAATATAAATATACATGAAAATGGATGTGATGATATTCATGTCACTAATTTTTTATTTTGATGACAATCATGTTTTGTATTAATAGTATGAACATTCCTTAGAGAGTTTTTTTAAAGAATTTTCTAGAAATAATATTACCAAATAGAAATGGAAGAGCAAAATAGATAGAGATAAATGACTCCAACCAGAAACATTTTAATAGAATGAGGTGTGCATATGGAGCTTATCATAATGAGATGATCAGATAATGGATGGAACCAATCGAAATATCCTATAAATCCCCAATTTCATCTGAGAATGGTCAATTTATAAAAAATCTATAAATTTTTTACTGTTCAAAAAGTATCAAATATCATGATATTTAAAGATTATCATGATTAGTTCTTGAGTACAAAGGGTGGGTTTTAGGTTTTCTTTTACCATGTTCATGATAACAATTATTGTGAAGTACACTAGACTAATGTTGTTATAAGATGGTGTGGTTTCTCTAATTCCATAATGATTATTAATAATGTTTCATGATTCAGTGTTCACAATTTATGATGATAAAGAGTTCTATCAGAATAAAGTTTTACAATATTGATATATATTAAGTCCTCCAATCATAAGATGTTTATAGAACCATTTATCAATTTGAAATATGACATTTCAATGGATGGAATCATACATTGAAATCATACATATCCTCTTTAATAAAACAAGTTTTAGTAGTTATATAGTCAAGGAATATGTTGTGAGTCCATTGAGTGAAAATTAATATATTCATTTGAGAGAAGAATATTTTCCTCTATATAAAGTTCATTGGATGAACTTCTTCAAATATGTGAAGGGTAGAATTTAAAAAAATGTTAAAAAAATATGTATTTTTTAATGTCAATTGGAAAATTTTTCTTAATGAATTTAATTGAATAAGGGTTTCCTAGACAAAGAAAAAAATGATGGTGTACGAATAAATTAATCAAATAGAGAAAGTGTATATTGAAAGATTTCATGTTATTCTCTTGATCTTAAGAGAGAGAACACCTTATAGTTTTCACTATATAGAATACCGATAATGATGGAATAACAGATATAAGGTTTAATAATCATTAATAAGTTTTCATAAAGTAATTAATATGAAAATATTGATCTGTATATTCAATGATTCATTAATATTTTAGGAAAGAATCAATATTTTAGACATGATTTTTGGGATTTAAAAGAAACATTTTATCATTAAGTTGTTATAAAAGTTATAATCATTATTCAATATTAAATACGGTCATCATAATGAAATTTTAAAATGGGATTCCCAGAATATGTGTGGGAAAATTTTAATTTTAATTTTTCAAAGTCTATGCCTTCTCAGCATGTTTCGAAATACAGTTTCCTATATATATAGGGGTGAAGGCACCATAAAAAGTGACACTTTTGATATTACCAAGAGATAAAAAGTGATGGTGGATTGGAAGTTAATTTTATAAATAATTTAATCAAAATATTAAAGAACAAATACTGGATAGGTTTACAATAATTTACTATCATAATAATAATACTAAGTGGATTCAAATACACATTTTATAATGGCATTGTCCATACAGTTTGTATAAGTGATTTGATGAATATGGAGTTAATTGATGTGAGTCAAAGTAGTACCAGATAGGTATTTCTATCATTTGGTATAGAAAAAAATGATAATCAAATGAACATGGCATCATACTGAGTGTCATTGGAATATGGTTACTATAAAATCCCATTATTTTATATGTACTTCCTTTGAAATAAAACATAAAGTATTTGATATATTTCCTTACACATAAAAATGAGTTGTTTTAAAAAACCATATAGTAAATTATTATAACTTATCCATTAAACTATAATGTATGAATTGAAATAAACACATTATGAAATATATTTTTAAAGGATTACATTCATTGAAATCTATTGATTAATTCATAAAAAATTATGTTCTCAATTTTTAGAAAATTAATTTTATTCTTAAATAATAGGTTACCTTAAAATAATTGTCACATATTTTCATGTGAAATTTATAATTCATTTTTACCATTTTAATATTTTCACTTGATTAAAATTAATATATGTTATACAATATGTGTGTTATATTATCATATTGTGGTTTTAGGATTTTTTTTCAAGTATATTTATTTCTCAATGAATAGTTTAAAATATTGATTTTGTATAAACTATCACATTTTTAACATAATTTCATCATTGTGTTTTGAATTTGATAATAATTTGACCTAATTATACTTTAATAAGAAATAACATATTTAGTTACAGTGGAAATATATATATACTATATTTTCATATATATAATATTTTGGGATTAGAAACATCTTTCTGAAAAATATTTTTATGATTTCAATGTTTTTTATCTTAATAAACTGTCATAATAAATATTTATTTTTTTTTAGTGGAATTTAAATATTATATATTAAATTTAATTTTTTAAAATTCATTTTGTTGTATCTACATGTCAATGAATAAATATAAATTATGTCATATGCTTAAAAAAATTGAAGAGATGATTTCATTGAGTTTTGTGTACTTAGTAGAATTTAAATTCAAAAAATTAGGGAAATTGAATATTTTAAAATTAATTATATACATGTAATTATATTAATTAATATATTTTAATAGAGAAAACTTGATATTGTTTTATTTTGAGTAGTAAAAACATTAAAATTTTATTACTACGGTTAAAGTTAAACTGGGATTACCAAGCTTAAACCATGTGAAAAGAGTTGTATTACCACCCACACAAGTCAAATTATTATTAATGGAAGATATTTCAACATTATATTATCCTTTTTTATAGTACCGATTGATTTAGTTCCACATTATCATGAATTTGACCTAAAATCATTGAAATGTTTTTAGAAATTTAATGTGTGTCCCTCCCCCGGCATATAAAAGGTAACATATCCTATATTATTCACACCATTTTAGAAATAAATATATGTAAAAACATATTAAATAACTTCCTATAATCCTTCAGGTATTCCTAGATATTGTTTTATTCTCTTAATAACAATCCTTCAAGGATTGAGGTTTAAGGAAAATGAGATCTCAAAAAGACGATGTATAAATCCTATCCAAGATTACTCAATATTATTTTATCTTATACTTCCTCCATATAATATGTAAATATAAAAATTTAAAAATATATTATAATAATTATACTGAGATTTTATTATGATGATATCATAACCATTTACCTCCTCTACTTAATCAAATGATAGATTGAGGTATCACTCAGGTGTAAGTGTGGATTACAGCCTCAACATATCGATGTGATTCATTTCCCATAACCACCATTAATTTTTATTAATTTGGATATATTTTTTATTTATATATTAATTTTTATAATAATTATATTTAAAGGTGAATTAATATTTACCTTTCCTTTATTCCTCCAATTAAAAACCATAAATTTCACTTGTTTGTATGTACAAACTACCATATCTATATAGTGTTGCAATTAATTTTTCATTTCCACTTTATATGAATGGTTATAAATATATATATAATTAATATATATATATATATAATATATTTAAAATGAATAAATTTCTATATATGATGGGACTATGATAAAATCATGTGGACCATAACTGATGAACCAGAATATACAGGAAAAATGAATTATCAAACATCTAAAATGATAAATCTAATGATGTATTGTTATTGAATGGGTGCTATGATGTTATAGGTAAACAATGTATGGTATTATAGGTATGATTATTGGTCTTTTATATGAGATTAAAATTTTAAATTTATTATACAGGATCTGAGAATACCAATAAAGAATTAAGTACTTGTGGTATGTGTTTCATGTTACCATCTCATTTTAGCATAATTTTTTGTAATTACATTATAAAATGGTAGAAATATTTTATCTATGTCTCCCATTTCTTATTTATTTCCTTATCCACCTTATATTTCTATATATAACATGTTTTCTGTTTATTTTCATCCCATTATGTACACTTGAGACTTTATGATGATTTTTATGAAAAATGACCTTATTTATCTATTTGGTTGGGAATAATTTCATCCATGTTAATATATTATTTAAAAAATGTATGATAATGTTTTAAATTTTATAAAAATTTTCTTTAAATTCATTTTTAACTGTATAATAATTTATTTAAAAATGTTTAAAAATCATTTTATGATCATTTTCTAAGCATGATAGTTTTTACTTTTTATTGAAAATGTGAACGATATTTTTATTATAATAGGCACTACATGAATAGATTTCACATCCATCATGAATAATAAATTATTTAAATATTACATTATAAATTTCCTTATTTATATTTTAAAGATATTGTTTCATTATCATGTTGGGGAATTTTTAGATTCGAAGTATGTTATTTCAAAAGAAGATGAAATTTAAATCAAGAAATATTCTATTGATATTTTAAAGTTATTTTTATATAAAAAACAACCATTGATGATTATTATATTTCACTAGATATATGGTCCATTTTTACCACCATTATTCTTTATATATATAGTTTATTTTTGGGAAGATGAAATATATATGAGACTTGTATCCTTTACATGAGTTATGATTTGATGGTATGTTGAATGTTTTATGATCTTATGATGCACATATGTTTTCTTTTCATTATGTGATTTTTGGGAACAAAATTATATATCCCTCCAATTAATTGGGTAAAGAAGGATATATCATGAGATAATATTGATTGGAATGGGGAATGGTCCCAATTTAATTAGCTAGATTGTCCAATAATATTTTCTTGGGTGTGAACATTGAATAAGTAAATGATGGAATGTGGACGAGATCAATATTGTATTATAGTCGTATTAGTGTTCACTAACTAGTGAAATGATTTTATTTACTTATGTTTATTCCAAAAGAATATTTCTTAAAATAATGATATTTTTTCATAGATCTTGATTTATTATTCATGATTAAAAACTATTATGTCTTAAAACATTTCTTTGAAACAATATTATAAAAAGAATCATGATTATGAATCTTTCACTGATTATTTATAATTATAGTATGTATTTATCATTTTATCATTCTGTTATAAATATCTTATTATCACTTATTATCATTGTTTGATATCTCTTCTTTTTACCTTTACTAAGAATCTGAGATCACCCTCCCTTATTTCCCTTGAACATGTTATAAATAAATTTTTTACATATTAAAATTCTAGGAGGGATTATAACTGTGAACAAAATTATAAAAAATTATATAGATTGTTTTCATAACTATTTTTTATGTATCCATTCATCCAATTAAAATAAACCTACATGGTCCTTATGAATTTAATATTGTTAAATGTATAGATACTTCATCTAAAATTATGTAATATTTATATTTCAAAATTCTGGTTCTCTATAGATTGTATCATAAGAAATATTTAGCAGAAAAGCACAATGAAAATTAATATAAATGAAAATTGTCTTAAAATAATTAAATAAAGTGCACCAAGTAAGACACTAATAGAAGTACCATGAAAGAATTCCATAAAATTATTGAATGGTGTCTAGAAAATAATGAATAACATTTTTCAAATCCAAGTTAGGTTTTGAAACAAAAATTAAAGTAGTTATCTATTAGAGAAAATAAAGAAACCCAATACATCCATGGATATAAAACCACCGCCAATATCCCTTGACTAAGATCAATGTGATAACATGTGACCTAAATAATCAAAACACCATATCCAGTAATTGTAAATAATTTTTAAAAAAATGATTAATAATTCATATTATATTACATTTATTAAAGAAGATCATTGATTAATTTTTTAAATAAAATAATTCTAAATACACTATGTTAATATATTCTATAAGTCCCAATTGATTATTATAAGGAAATGAAAAGTTTAGAATACCATAGTCATATACTTTATTATGTGTTGAATTTACCATAGTTAGGTTTAAAAATATAGAGTCATTATAAATGAAAAAATAGATTCAATATATTCATGTATGTCACCCAGATCAGCACACCATTCATTTTATTATCCACTATAGAACTATGTAAACATATTATTGTATACAAAAATGTTTCTAAATAAATAAAAAATGAACCATAAAAATTATCTGAAATGTCTAAAAATAAAAACAAATGAACCTATTAAGATAAAGTGAACCATAAAAAATATAAAAGGAAACTTTTATAATAGAAATATTTCATTAAAATTTTGGACAAATTCATGTCAATTTAATTTATTTCAAATAATAATAAATCTCAAGTGTGAATTAAATTCTATATAATGTTCAGTGTGTTTAAATATCTATAGATCACATTAGGGATTCCTAGTATAAAAATAAGATCGCCTCTAGGAATATGTGGGAAGGAAGTCAATGTAGACATTGTAATGTGGTATGTTTTCCATGGAATGTGTCCCAAGGTCAAGAAAAATTCAGGCTTCTTCCATATTCATATTCCCTTATAATATATAAAAATATTGAAGAATCATTTCATTATGAGTATCCAATTGAACAGATGTTTGAATTTTTCATATTGAGAGTACTCACTTTCAGAGACATTGTTTCAACCATCAAAATATTAGTTATATTACTTTAAATGATATAATTTAATAATTATCTTATTAATTAGATAAAATGTAAAACTTCTGATTATTATTCTAACATAATGTTGATAAAATTTGTAGTATCTACAATAGAATCCTTCTTTGTCAAATGTGTATAGTGAATTGAAATTTTAATTTAACCAATATAAAAAATTTCTTTTCTATCCAAAAAATATTAAATAAGTTTCCCTCTTAAACATTATAAGTTTTTTAGGAAAAAATGACACAATATTGGTTGTTGAATTAATTTTAGAAAACATAACCATTTCTAATTTAATTTTTAGAATTAAGAGATCCCTATGAAAAAAATTTTATTGAATACCTCTTTAAAAGGAACCTAGATATTTTTCTCCATGAGTTCAGAAGAAAATATATTGTGAAATAAACATGAGATATCATAACATGGTAATCTATTAATTAAAATATATTAAATTAGGAAAATTATTAGTTTATGATATATTATTATCGGAGATTGTAATAATATAAGTGTCGTGTATATTTTATAGTAATGAATAATTGTTTTGAAATTAATATTTTAATTATAAAAAAATGTGTGGTTAAAAAGATAAAATAATTCATCCTTAAAATATAATTTTTTTTTATTAGAAGTGTTAATTAAAAAGATAAAAATTTTAAAATATTATAGGGAGCCAATATTTGTTTAAATGAATGAAAGAAATATAAACATTATTAATACACATGAAAAGTGGAGAATTTAGGTTTGAATCATATTATGTAATAATATTTTCATAACATTTTGTAGTATATACATTAAATATTTTAATTATATTTTAAATGGATTGAAAAAAATGTAGTATTTTCAAATTCAACTACCAAAAAAATATTTCAACTATGAGAATACAAATCCCTAGAATAAAAAAATTTATGGAAAATAACATGACATTTTATTTTAGCAAATATAATTTCATATTTCTAAAAACTATAGGTGAAACAAAGTAGATGGATGACAATGTAATAGCCTATTTATCAATTATTCCTCTATTGGAAAATTTGGATTCAATAATAATTTTTTATATTTAAACATGTAATGTATTATATAATCTACAAAGAAGTTAAGTGTAATATGAATCAGGAATGAATAATATATGCACAAAATTTACAACAAAAAATAAACATAGTTCGGATAACATACTATTAAGACACCTTACATGTGATCTAGATTACAAAATTCATATTACATAGTTTAATTGTAGTATAGAATTGAGTAATATAATAAATTACATTTTAGTTAAATTTAGATCAAAATGAAAAACGAATGGATTAGAGTTAAAAGGGAAAAATATGAAATCTTGTATATATAATATTTATCAAGAATCAAAACTAAGACCCCCAATCATCCAATGGGGGGATTTGTGACTCAAGAATACTTGATAGATCATTATTGGAGGTCCCATGTATCACTGTTATATTTTTATGAAATATTTCTCTTTAAGTAATTTAATTTATTCAATAGAATTCCTTACAAGAAACATCAAGTTTAAATGAATAACAATATTATCTTAAAAATTTATTATTTAAAATGGAAGTGATCACATATAAATTTTATTAGAGGGTTTGAATATTATTATCTAAATTATCATATATGTTTATATTCATGTAAAATTAATTCATTGGATATGAATTTAATAAAAATAAAAAATTATACATTTCAAAGAAAAAATTTATTTTTCTAAAAAACAATTTATTTGAGAATAATGTTTTTTATTTTTAATAAATTATATTAACACCCACTAGTGAATGGTTTTAATGAAATTTATATATTTTTTACATTATCTATTATTTTAAAAAATCAATAAATATTTATTTATGCATAGGAAAATAATAAATGTTTTTTCTTAAACAATTAATTATACTAAAAATGGATTTTTCCATATTTTTCACAAATACATTGATACTAATTTATGTCATTCACAGGTATTTAAATAACTAAAATTAATTAAATTTATAGAATTATTATACTTAAAATTCATAAATATAAGAACTTATATTTTGTTACTATGAATAGTAACCATTTTAAAATTATCACCCCAGTAATGGGTAAATCATGTTAATCAAGATTAAAAACAAATTATAAGGAAAAATTATTCATACAAGTATTTATTGGATGATATTAATTCTAACTTTAGGAAATTATTCTTGAAATTATTTTGCCTCATGGAAATTTTTAAATGAATATGAGTAATACATTATTTAAATAATAGAATATATCTATATATCACTCTCTTGTTTTTTAATATCCTTTATGTGTCCACATTGGAAAAAAAGATAGTTCTGAGAAAATCAATGTGTTTATTTTGAGCATAATAAAATAGTTTATATAATATAAATATACATTTTTAGTAACTTTATAATAACCTTAATTTATTTTTAAACATTGATGATGTATTTCCCTACTTAATAAAAAATATAATGAATGATTTTAAAAAAATTAAAAGTGATATAATATGAATGATTTAATTTGACCAATGAATTTTTTAGATCGATATTAAAAATTAGGAAGGTTTTAAAGAATTATATTTGAATTTCCCCATTTTATTTATGTATTTGAAGTTAAATTAAATGAATAGTGTCTCAATTGAAAATAATGTTATTTTTTCAAAATAAAATTTTAGTAAAATATTTAAAAATTAAAAAAAATAAGGAAATTTGGTTATGATATAGTATACAAATTTATTAATGGACCATTTTTGGTACAATTGTAAACTTATAAGTAAAAAATTTCAACTATTTAAAACTGGAAAATTTTGTTTCTGTATTTCAAATTACAATTTTTTAAAT
This sequence comes from Viscum album, assembly GCA_963277665.1. NCBI lineage: Eukaryota > Viridiplantae > Streptophyta > Magnoliopsida > Santalales > Viscaceae > Viscum > Viscum album. The sequence goes on from OY728135.1 coordinate 2,032,049,899, forward strand.
AAGTTTTAATCAAAATGATAAGGTTGGTTTGATTTGGAGGGGGATCTCTGTTTCAGTGGAGAGTTCTATAATTCTATAGGGTTTCAACCCTTAGGGATTTGTTTTTTCATCTTCAGTAGCATCTTTGGCGTTCTTGGTGAATTGGAATCATTATCGATGGATCGGCCCTATGGTGGCCCTCAATGGCAATGTTGTAGTTACGAATGATGGTTGTGACGGCTAGAGCAGTGGAATACTATGGTGACGGGTGTATGAAGGTTCTCATAATGGATTTTTCTGTTGTTATAATGGTAGGAGATCTAGCTATGAAGTCCATATGTTGTGGAGAATTAGGTGCAGTATAGCTATTATGGGTGTTGTGAGGTAGAGATCTGGTTGTGATGTGAGCTTCGATAGGGTTGGATTTGGTGGGACAGAACTTCTCTGGTCTAGTTTTATTTTGTGTGTTTGTTGTAGATCTTTCAGTGATTTCATCAGTGGTGATTGATGGATGGCATTGGAAGCACTCACTATGTTTTTTTTCTAATGGTGTCTTTTTTCTAGTATTTTTGTAGTGTTTGGGATTTTGGGCCACTTTGGTTTAATTAGACATTGCGTAAATGGGTCAAGGGACCATGGGTTTTGTAATGGGGTCTATACCAATGGGCTACCGGCCTACTGAATTTTGGAATTTGGGCTACTAGGCCTCTGGGCCATAATGGATTCTTTTGTTGTTTGGCTTAGGGTTAAATTCTATGTAATGGGTTCCCTTCTTGTTAAATGGTATTTTATTTTTTCTTTTTTAATAAAGAAGGCTCAACCCTAACCTTTTCGATATTAAAAAGATAAGGTTTATAATTAGACCAAAAAATTATAAATTATATCGTTCGGTAGTATTAAACACATATCCAATAATATCTTTGATTATTTTTCTATTTCTATGAATTTTTTTTGAGAATTAATTTATTTTAATTTAATATTTTGAGAAATTCAAAAAATAAATACTCTCCTCCATTATAAAATAGAACCTCTTACCTCATATCATAACACCAAATTGAGCCTTCTTGTTCAACCAAACCCATCCAATTTCCCTTTCTATTTTCCCAATCCACATTCTAGAGGTTCTAGTATTTCAAAAAGACTGACCATTGAACTATATAGATTATATCTAAAATATATGTTTAAAATAAGTGGAAATCACCTTAATCGATCACATTTATTTATATTATTCTTTACCTCCTCAAAATATATTGTATGTATCATAAAATAATAAATTAATTATCCTAAATCTTTTTAAATGTTATTATTACTATGAAAAATACAATATACACCCACTTTCCCATCAAACTATAAGTAAATGTATCATTCATTCATATGTATGGATTACTGTCTCCATGTTATAATACAGTTCATTTTACATCACAATATTTTGTTTATGAGTTTTATGATGGGTTTAAATAAATTATATAATATTAATGACACAATTTTAATTTTTTTAAAATAATATCATTCATACCTTCTTACCACCCAAGCCATTGAGAAATGATAATGATGCTTGTGCGTACGTGTTGACTTCAACCACCATAAAGTGATGTTATTAATTTTTTATTATAATTTTAAATAGATGGTAATGAGTATTAATAAATGAAATATATGATATATATTATTTAAAAATTATCCTTTATATGTAAATTATTATTTAAAATTCTTTCGTTCAATCCTTTAAAAATGAAAACAGTGTCCATGTAAACGCACGACCTATTGTCTCCAAGAATGGTGTAATTAATTTTTCTATATCTAAATTTTGTGGGTGAATATAAATATTTAAATAGTTAATATTTATGATATTTATATCATGATAAATATTCTCTATGTTATAGAAGAAAGATAAATTGAGAATGAGAAAAACTAATGAACTCATATACTCATGATAAATGAAACCATTAACACTCATAAATAAAAATTTTAATTAAGAATTATTGACAAGTGTGGGAGTTGAAATGTTATAAAGGGATTATATATGATATTATATATATTAAAATAACTCTAAATAAGATTTATAATAAATTAAAAATATATTTACTAGTGGTTAGAGGTTATTCGAACAAGGAGAACTAGAGGTAAGGGTTTATTTAACAATCTCATTAATATTCCGGATTATATATGTTTCAGTCTCTGATGGGGACTATTTATCTTCCATATTATACTTTTATCATTATTATTTCAATATTTTTTATCCATTATCATATTATTAATTAATGTAATTTTTAACTATGTTTTACTTTTTACAAAACTGTTGGAAATGAATATTTTTTTATTTTTTCAAATGAGGAATATTGTAACTTTTTCAAGAAAAATATTGAAGGAAAGTTATTTTAAATTATACGTTATCAAAAATCTTCCATAATTCATTAATAATTATTTTTTAATGTTTTATTTTATTTTTTTAATTTTCTTGTAAAATAAAATTTTATCATTTATAATTTCCCAACATTTTCAAAAGAAATTATTTCAAAATTGGAAGGTTATTTTTATCTTGAATAATTCCATATGATATTTCAAAATAATTTTCCATAAAATTTGAAATTCCTTGATGTTAATTATTATTTAATGGGGATATTATCCAAGGATACCATTATTATTATTTCTCTAGACGATTTATGTTTATGATAAAATAAAAGAAATATTTATGAAACTCATTTGAATTCATGGGTTCCAATATAATGAATGAATTATGATCGTTTTGAACAAAATTATATGGTTTTAAGTATGTGATGGGTGAGACCAATATCTCTTTATAATTCATTGGGTAAAGATTGATATATAATGATATAAACTTGACTGGAATGGGGGTGAACCCTATTCAATAAGGGACTTTATCCACTATGATAGTCATGGATATGAACCTTTAAAACTACGATGGTTTGGGGAGTAAACCAAATATAGTATGATAGCCTTGAAAATGAATATTTACTATAAAGTAAATAACATTTTATGCATATTTTCATTTCAAAATTCCATTTCTCATGCTTATAGTATGATCTAATGGTTCATGTTATTTGATTCCATTCTTATTAATTTCTTATGAATTTTAATGATTTATTTCATGATATAAGATTATGATTATCCACAAGAACGGTATGGTTTTCAAATGTTAGGATCATGTTATCATGCCCTTATGATATTATTATTATTATACCTCCCTTGTTTACCCTTATTGAGCATCTGAGCTAACCATTTTCTTATGATTCCTTTCACCTAGGTTATGAATAATGGTATATTATATGAAATTTATATGAAGGGTTGTAGTTTTAATGAAATAAGTTGTAGAAGATATATATATTGTATGAACCCATTGTTTATGTTTCCATGTTTCCAATGATATAAGTTATTAATTATTCTACTGTATATTGAAATTTTGTATAATGAATATTCATCTATTAAGTTGTAATGTCTATGTACGAAAAGTGTTGACTACTAATTTTGTATCAAATAAAGTGTTTGTAAACATTTTAAAACTACGATGAGAAAAAATTAGTCAGATCCCTATAGATATTTTTAAAGATAATTCTAATTATAGTATAAAATCCTAATGTTTTCTCAATGATCATGAATTACCTCGGTTAAATTTAACATTTCATAGAATAATGTTTCATGATTTAGAAATAATATAAATTATTATTCATGATTATATATTTCCATAACTTGAAAATTGTTTCTCTAATAGTTATTTTTTGTTTTATACAATACTTAGACCCTGAATGAATCATGTTAATGCTGAATGTGATGGAAAATTCAATTATTTTCCTCCTTAGAAACTGAATTTTATGAGATATAGAATGAAAAATCATATTTTTATGATTGCATAGTATCCTAAAGATATGAATCATTCTGATATTCTAAACAAAAAAATGATGGAATAATGTTCTATTGGTCTCTCCATGAGGTTACGAAAACAATATTTTAGTGGGTCGGTTGATCCACTGGTTATTGATAAATAAACTAGTACCACAAAAGAGTTATTGTGTATTATTAATTTTTTGAAAAATAAAAAATTTATTTTGTATGTTTAACATTTCAAAGTAGAATAATACTAGCGGTAGACACCTTTCAAGCCTATGTGAGAACAATAAGAAAATGACTCTATGAACTAGGGTGAATTGAAAATATTTCTTTACAAAAAGTTCATTACTTATATTCCTCATAATAAAATGGATAAATAATTACTTCAGTTGAATCTGAAGGATGATAGATCTATAGGATGTTATGAGTAAAATATCACAAGTCTTGTGAGGTAGGATTCCGTTATTATCATCCAATATAAAAGAAATTTTGATCAATTATTCGGTGCCTGGAAACCATGTCTATAAAGGGATTTATCCAAAAGGTATGTCATTATCTATGAAGAAATCATTTTATGTGCTATCAAGGTGGATATAGAGATTGCAGTTACCCATTGATCTCCTAGTTTTGACTATAAAAGAAAAATGAAATTTAAATGAAATTCTAAAAACCATAGAGATAAGAAAATTTTCAATAGTTTATGATCCAAAATTTTGTAGAAAACATGGGAAACTATTTTAAGGAAGATGGTAAAGGTTTCATCTAATTAAATGGAGTTCATTGTGAAATTGAATACTAATGTGATGGTAAGAACTGAGCTAATATTTAAAATAAATATAAATTTCCATAAAATAGACCATCCTATCTCCAATGAATTAAATTAAAGGAGTATTGAAATTATGATAAGAAGTTCACAAATTTAATGTTTAAGTATGGTTATAGACATCAACAACCTCCTAATACAATAGAAAAAGGGAAATCTTGTGTGATCACTATTTTTGATGATAGGTATGATAATGAGGTTATGGAAGGTACATATACCATCCACTATATAAGACCTGTTGTCTTATTTGATTCTGGAGATACCCACTCTTTTTTTGTCTAATGACTTTCCAAATTTTATCACAGTACCATCTCAATATATAAATTATGATATTGTAGTGAAAACCCCTTATAGTATGATTATTGTGTCCCAAGTCTATGATTCAACCCTGATTGAAGTTTGTGTGAATGTGTTTCTAGAAAAAAAATTCTCTCATAAACTAGTTGAATTTAATTTTATTCTTGAAATGCATTAAATCTATTTTCATAAACTCTTAATCAGTTGATGAGGACAGGATGTTATCTATGATATTCTAAACAAATTTATGATCTCATATCAGTGTGATGAAAAAGAAAAAAAAATTCATGGAAATCACATCCACTATATGGCTTATCATATATATTCAAAAGGGAAATATATCTCAAATTGTTGTGCATAAACTACACATTGAAGATAGTTCGCTTATGCAAAAAATTTATTAATGTATTTCTGGAGTAGTTTCCTAGTCATCCATTGAATCGTGATATTTTGTGTTCAATAAAACTCATTACTAGTTCTATAAAGATATTTAAAACATCATAGGTAATGGCCCTGATTGAGTTGAAATAATTTAATAAGAAGCTATATAATAATCATGAAAAGTAATTCAATCAGCCATGTGCCTCACCAGGGTGTGACCCCATTCATTTTTATAAGAAGAAGGATATATCAATGATACTTTACATTGATTATCAATAAAAAATTACGTAACAATAATGAACAAGTATCATCTCCCATGTAGTTATGACTATTTTAATCAAATTCACAATGTTCAATAAGTTTCAAAAATTGATCTTTGTTCTTAATATCATCACAAGATAGTCATGAAGGAGAATGTATCTAACAAAAAAATCTATACAAGTTTTGGAAATGATGAATTTATAGATATGAAATTTTTTCTTACTAATTCCCTCACTATATTCATGGATTTAATTAATAAAGTATTTAGATATTTCCTTGATCGGTTTTTCGAAACATTGAAAGACGATGTTATTATTTATTCTAAGATAATTGAATGCAATAGTTACTATTTTAGAATAATGATGAATACCCTTATGAAGGTATTATTTATAAAAAAATTTCCAAGATTGATTTTTGGATTTGGAAAGTTCCATTATTGGGTCACATAATATCAAGTGATGGTATAATAGTAGAACCATCAATGATAGAAGTTATTGAATATTTTCCCTGAACAAAAAATGCAATTGATATTTTTAGTTTTCTTGGTTTAGTGATATGTAATTGTCTCTTTGTTGACAAGTTTTTTAAAACTATCAAATTCACTCACCATGTTAACTATGAAATGATCCATTTTCCTTTAGATGAACAAATATGGGGAATTTATTAAGGAACCTAAGATAATTCTAGTTACCACATGTGTGATTATACTACCCTATAGTGGAGAAGGGTTTATAATCTATATATATACATTAAATAAGGTAAATGAAAGTATCTTCATGAAGAATTATATGGTTATACCCTATGCCTTGTGAAAATTGGTGGCACTTGAGAAAAAATTCCCTAATCATGATTTATAGTTAGCTAAAAAAAATTTTGATTTAATTATATATAGGTATTATCTATATGAAAAAATGATGGATATATATTATGATCAATAAATTTTAAATTATAATTTTTCTAAAAAAGAATTGAACATGTGAAAAAAAAATATTTGTAGCTATTTAAATATTTTAATAGCTTAAAATATTACCATCCTTTGAAATAAATGAAGGTAAAAGATGCTCTGAGTTAGAATGATCATGCTAGATTTTCTAGGATGAGGATCACAATATCTTTGATATTTAAAGATGTGAATTGTATGGATAAAAAAATTATGAATAAAGGGGAAAAGACTTATCTTTCTGAAATTATAGTTCAACTATTTATACACGTGAATAATAAAGAGGAAAAAAAGGAAGATTTATATCTATAAAAGAAGTAAAGAATTGTTTATGAGTTTAACTATCACAACCCACCTTCAATAAGATGAGGGAAGGGATAGCAGATTGTCAAACCCTTCCTTCCTCAAGTTTATGTAGAGATAATAACTCCTGAGTCCCACCTTCAATAGGCCCCAGAGTGGAGATTATCCCCAAGGGTATATAACCACACATAAAATGGAAGTAATTACCCTTTTATTTAGTAGGATCATGAGATAAGATAGTAACTCCCAACAACACAAAAATTGGATGTAAAAATAAAGACAAAATAATCCATTCCCGTATGCATGTTCCAATAATAAGTGCTAGAAAAATAAATAAAACTCCAAAGGGATGTACGAAAAGAAAATAAAACCAAAAATGTAAACAGTCCTGACATCTGAGCTAATAGAGTCTGGCATGGTCCTTGAATCCCTCTTGGAAACCTGAAAGTAGTTTTATATACGTGGGGTGATCATACAGGTATACTCAGTAGGGAAAACCAAGAGCTCTCATGCACAAGGGGGAGGCATTCTAATGCCCTATGAGAAAAAGGAGAAAACTGAGGCACCTAGGAAGGAAACTATCCATCCAACCACACCGAGGCACACTCCCCAAATAATGAAAGTCACGTAAATTAATAGTAATAGCACATCAATATTTGGGTACCCGCACCACTTTCCCACTGGTTATTGAAGACATCCTACGCGTCAGACCTCTCCCTCCATTATCACCATAGTCCCACTACCATACCCCACCAACACACACCTGGGATTCCACAAACACACATCTAGCCCTTAAAATTCTACTCCACAATAACAACATGAAACCACACCTGCAAACACCTAGGACAGAACAACTAATGCAATTCCCAAAGACTCTTGGGCCTCATCCCGAAGACACTTGGGAATCAACCTGCCCGCACACACCTAGGCCAACCACAACAACGTACCTTTCCCTAAGAATATTGGGATATAATGAAATTCAGGCCATCACATCCTGCCCAAATAATCTTTGGCTACTATGGAAATGGAGAATAAAATGAGCTAATAACCATCCACTCAATGGAGTGTTGGGAAAAACGCCCTCCCCCATGAAATGGGGGTATTCGGTATGAAGTTCTCAACTTGGGTGGTGTGTGAATAAGAAACAGAAAACTAAATTTATACATATAGGTATAAAATCACTCATCCTAACCTAGGGGTTCCAAAACTAGCCCACACACAAACACCTTTGTTGCTATTCATTCATAAAAAAGCACAACGGCCATAACCAAGTCACAACTCATTCCTGTAAAAGAAATACCCATTTGATCCCATTATTGTTATCATATTTTATGGTTCCTTTAAATAATTCTCCACTATTGGAAAACTAACAGGAATAGCTAGAATCCAAGGAAGGAAAAACAACCAAGCCCCAAAATAAGAATTCACGCCTCTCTGGTAATTCACAGCCACAAAAGGAATCCCTGAGAGCTCTCGAAGTACTAAAACTAAACCAATCCCAATAATATGGCCCCACATGGCCTCGAATCCACAAAAAAACAACTAAAAAACAATAGGGTATCTTATCCTCATCCATGTTACCTCACAAGAATCAAGCAGAGCCACCATACACATCATCAGAACAGAGAAAGGGTTTTTTTAGATTTAAACACACCATTCCTTTAGTTTTGTCTTTCTGTTTGGTAAACCGGTGTAACCACACAAGGATTTTTATTCATTGGGAATCCATTTTATCAACTGAGATTATGTGATTAACCAGTTTCCATGTTATAGCCATTCAATCACAGAAATATCCAGAAAATAGAGGTTCGTTAGTGTGCAATAAAGGACCACCAATGACTATGATTTTCAGTGGATATAATCCCATAAAATTCACAACATATAAGTAAAGGTAAAAAAGTACTGCAGCATCATCAAACACACCCCTTCATTCTTTAAAAACCATATATTATCTTCGTTAAGGTTTGTTTTCATCCATCCCCATATGAACATTATCATACTCACCCTGCATGATACACATTAAAGAGAGGTTAAGGGAAAACCCTAATTGGATAATCAAGGATTGATGTTTTTTCCTCTCGTGCTAATAATTGGGATCCACTACTTGTAGGGGAGGAACTCTGGGGACCCCAAGAGTGATCAGGAAAGGCTCCAGCATAGACGCATCACTAGTCTCACGAAGGGTGGACTTCAAATGCCCAAAGTAAATGAAAGAGACCATATGAGAAGAAGAAATAAGTAAATATCATGCAATAAAAAGGCGAGATCCTTGAGTTACTGGATATGAATTTTGAACATATTTAAATGTGGATCGTGGTTTCACCACGTGGTTGTACAGTTACACAAGATGGAATTAATTTTTATTTAATAATTATCATCATAGGGGTGTCTATAATAGTTGTGCGTTAAAGTATTTAATTTAAAGAAAGAAAAACAGGTTCGTTGAGTGTTTCTTCACTCCTAGGGGATTTAAAACACTTTTTATGGCACTAAAAATGGACTTGAACCACTTTAAAAATGTTAAAAGACTTAAAACTGGAATTACAGGAAAAACTGAAGAAGGAAACCCCAACACCCCTCTATGGACGATCAGTGAGACTAATCTATGAAACTGATCAGTGGAGAGGATCAGGTGAAGATGGTCTCGTAAAGCTGATCAGTGAAACTGATTTGGTGAAACTGATCAGTGAAACTGATTTGGTGAAACTGATCAGTGAAACTAATGGGTGAAACCGATCTGTGAAACCTATGGGTGAAACCAATGGGTGAAACCAATTGGTGAAACCGGTCTGTGAAACTTATCAGTGAGACTGATTGGAGAGACACTGATTGATGAGACTGATGGGTAAAACTGATCAGTGAGAGAGATGGGTGAGACTGATGGGTGAAACTGATCGTTGAGACCTATGGGTGAAACCGATCGGTGAGACTAATCGGTGAGACACCAATCGGTGAGACCGATGAGTGAAACCAATTTGTGAGACTGATGGTTGAAACTGATAGGTGAGCCTGATGGATTAAACCAATCAGTGAGACTGATCGGTGAGACACTGATAGGTGATACAAATGGGTGAGACCTATTAGTGAGACCGATCAGTGGAACTGATAGGTGACACCAAGGTGAAATGTTTCCACTGACACCCACATCCTCCTGACTCACCTATAGTTTCCAGGACACCCCAACACTTAGAATTTAGAAAATTAATAGACCAGGAGGGTCCGGGTCAATACATCAGATACCTCTCAAATTATTCTCATCCTCGAGAATACAAGAGTGACCCTAACAACCACTCCAGAAGAAACATTTTGGGAAAAACCCACCCTAAACAGCCATATGAATCCCAAGTATTATATTTTTCCCCCACATGGATCAGGGAGTTCTTTCCTCCATCTCAAGATACTATCCACTTTGGGTGGTACTAACTCACCAGCATGGGTTTAATCACATCTGCACTGATGCATCTTTATTAGGAATTAGGTTCTCCCTTCCCCACATATCAAAACGTTTCATAAACATTCACAAGGATAGGGAAAAAAACATCTCATAAACCAGCAAGGTCATCATTACATCAAAGCAGGTCACAAAACAAGAACATCAAGTATGGCTCAGAATAGAAACTCAAAACAACTCTGGGTACTGGGCTTGCATTTGAGCTTCTCGCTCTCAAGTACTCCCCTCGAGGCCACTGTTCCTCCACAAAACACAAACCAAAGGGATGGTTCGTCCACAAAGCACATTCTCCTTTCAATCCTTGATCCTCCCTAGTCACTCCACATGTGTAGCATCGTCCCCTATATCAAACTCTCCCCATTCAATGACATGGGAGTCATTATATGTCGATGAATATAGGAGATGTGGAAAATATCGTGGATCCATTCCATATAAGGTAGAAACGCTTGCTGATATATCACTTCATCGACTCACCCCAACACTTCAAAAGGCCCAATGAACCTAGGAGAGAGCTTGATCCCCTTGTAGAACCTTTTCTTCCCAATTCAAGGGGAAACCTTCAAGAAGACATGGTCTCCAACCTCGAACTCAAAGGGCCTACTCCTATGATCGGTATACGACTTTTTCTAGTCCTGGGATGCCTTAATCCTCTCATTAAAAATCTGAACCTTCCCCATTGTGCTTTTCACTACTTATGGGCCAAGAACCCATGCCTCTCTAACCTCGATCCAGCACACGGGCGAACGACACGGCCTCCCGTACAAGGCTTCAAACTATTCCATGCCAGTAGTAGATTGATAGATATTATTATAGGAAAACTCTACTAAGGGAAAATGTCATTCCCATGATCCCCCAAAGTCCAAAACACAAGCCCATATCATATCCTCCAATGTCTGGATGGTCCGCTCTGTTTGCCCATTTGTTTGGGGGTGGAAAGCAGTGTTAAGGCATAGTTAGGTGCCAAAATCATGTTGCAATCCCCTCCAGACTCGTGAGGTAAACTGTGCATCCCTATATGAGACTATGGACCTTATAACTCCATGAAAATTCACCACCTCATCCAATTATCTCTGTGTTAAGGAATCCACTTCACTCGACTCCTTGATCGCCAGGAAGTGGGATGATTTCGTCAATCGGTCTACCATTACCCAGATAGCATCACAGCCTCATTGAACCCTGGGTATTCTTTGGAATAAATCTATTAAAATTTATTTCCACTTCTACTTGGGTACATCTAAAGGATAAAACAAACCTCCTAGGATTTAGTGTTCATCCTTTACCTGCTGACACACCAAGCCCCTTGCCACAAACTCATCCACTGCCTGTTTCACCCTGGGCCACTAAAACTATTCCCTCAGGCCTTAGTACATATTAGAAACTCCTGGGTGTACCACTACGAGTGAGTTATGTAACTCATTGAGAACTAACTTGTGCATCGTCTCTGTAACAAACAACTTCCCTTGGAAATGCATCTGATTCTGACCATCCTCCAACCACCCTTCTGGAGCATTTCCTTGGTTAACCCGATTACGCATCACTTCACACGCTAAGTCTCCCCACTGAGACTCCTCCACCGGACAAAACATAGATGACTCCACTGTTATATAAAATATAAAACCTCTACAATCATCCATCCTTGCATCTAGGTGTAGGGCAGCGAACACCTCCATTGCCTTCCAGGCATCCATAGATTCATGAAAATCTTTCCTCTGTGACTTCCTGCTGAAGGCATCAGCCACAATGTTCTCCTTACCTTCAGTGTAATATATCTTGATTTTGTTGTCCTGGAGAAACTCCACCCACCTTCTTTGTCAAAATTCTAGGTCTCTCTTGGTAAATATATGCCTCAAACTCTTGGATTCTGTGAAGACCACAAAGTGCTCCCCGATGAAGTAATGTCGCCACAACTTCAACACGAACACTACTGTAGAAAGATCTAGGTCATGGGTGGCATAATTATTCTCATGAAGATGTAACTTTCTAGTCCCATAAGAGATCACTCTTTGCTGTTGCATTATCAAACACCCTAGTCCAAGTCCATAAGAATCAAAAAAGAACTCATACAACACCCCTTCTACTAGAAACCTGAGCACTAGAGTGTTGACCAACCTTTCCTTCAGATAGTTGAAAGTTTCCTGACACTGCTCTCTCCACACAAAGGCCTCGTCCTTTCTGGTCAAAGTTGTCAAAGGAGATGTAACTCAAGAGAAGTTAGGTACGAACCTCTGATAATAACCCGCCAGACCTAGAAAGCTATGAACCCTCGTTACATTCTTGGGTGCTACCCAAGAAACAACCGCTTCAACCTTTGATGTATCAACTAAAAACCCCTAATGAGACACAACTTTTCCAAGGAAATTAACTTCTCATGTCATGAACTTCCACTTGGACAATTTACCATAGAGGTGGTGATGTAGAAGGATCTCCAAGACCATCCTGTAGTGCTTAGTATGTTCCTCCTCAGATCTGGAGTAGATCAAAATTTCATCAATGAACACAAATGATGAACTGGTCTAGAAACTCACAAAAAATAGAGTTCATGATCCCCATGAACACATCATGTGCATTCATAACACTCAATGGCATGAATATGAACTCAAAGTGCCCATACCTGCACCTAAAATCAGTCTCCAGGATATCACTATCCTTCACACATAACTGGTGATACCCAGACCGCAGATCGATCATAGAGAACTAACATGCTCCCCTGAGCTGTTCAAAGATATATTATATCCTTAGGAGAGGGTAACGGTTCTTGATAGTTACCTGATGCAGTATTTGGTAGCCTATTCATAGCCTAAGACCACCATCTGCCTTATTTTTAAACAAGACCAGATCACCCCATGGGAACACACTGGGTCAAACAAAACACTTCTTCATCAGCTTTTCAATCTGAATCTACAACTCCTACGACTTAGAAGGCTACATCCGATAAAAATCCATCGAACTTGGACGGGCACCGGGCTGTAAGTATATCCCAAACTCAACATAATGTTGAGGGGGTAGAGTCACAACCTCCTTGCTAAAAGAATCTAAGAACTCTCTAAAAATTCTATGAACATCCATCATCTCACCATCCCTTGATTCTCCTGAAATCTCATACAACTTAGAAAAAAGAGACTCTATATGTCATCTCCCCACCTGACAACTTTGTTCTTCAACAAAAGCCACATGCTGGCCATCCTCAATGGAGAACTTGACTCTTCTCCAGAAGGCGTAGATAATGGAACATACAGATGACAACCAGTCGATGCCTAGAATGACATCCTATTGCTACATCTATAGAAAAAGAAGGTCACCACTGGATGGATGTGGCCCAACATCAGTCTATAACCCCGGAAAACATTAGACAGGCTGGTATGAACCCCAACTAGCGTACCCAGCACTAGGGGCATGGGGAGTCTCTCTATGTTTAGTCCCAAGGCATGGGCTAGATTGAGTGTAACAAAAGAGTGAAAAACTCCTGAATCAAACAAGGTGCAAGAAAGAGTTCTAAACAAGATGATCATACCTCAAACGACTTTCGGCCCGGTTGGAACTACTGCCTCTGCGGCATGAAACAACCCATGCCTAGCTCCTCTTCCTCTCGACTGTCAGCTTCCTCCCCAGCCACACCCTAGTCGAGGTTCTTGAGGAGTAACCTAGTATTGGCCTCCTCTTACCAAATCTACTCTCGGATGAGTGGGAGCTTTCTGTCCCTGCTGCTGCTACTGAAATGGACTTTCTAGAAACTTTTGTTGCTGTGGTGGGAGCTGAACCTGCCCACCCCCACTATACTCCACTCTGTCTGGGCACTGATTTCGAAGGTTCCGACGGCTACCACAGATAAAGAACCTCAGTCATGGGCCTATAGGGAAAGGATGAGGACCAGGAGATCAGAACTGGAACTGTTGGGGCCTAATCCCCACTGGTTGAAACCTAGAAGGCCCTGATTCTAAAGTCCTACTACTAACGGCCTTCCACTTTGAGGAGCCCAACTAGATCCCCTCTCTTGGCACACCTCCTAGCATGAGCATCCTCTCTACCACTTCATCCTTCTTTTGGTCCTCCAAGTACATCAGTAGGGTGAAGGGAGTAATATCATATTGAAGATAAGGTCGAAGTGCCCCCTCTAAACATCTCACCTGAGGCTCCTCATCCAGAAAAAGGTCAGGAGAAAAATGAAGGAGATCCTTGAACTTGAACCCCAACTCCCTCACTGACATGTTCCCCTACTGTAGGGAGAGTATCTCTTGCCTCTTTTCCACCTTCATAATGGAAGAGAGGAATTCTACCTAGAATTCCATCTCAAAGTCAGTCCATGAAACATCATCCTCTCTATTCTCCCCAAGATATAGATTCTGCCACTAACATGACACTCTCCAAATCTTGATTACAGCCAGAGGAACCCAGTACTCCATTGGATCCCAGATCAATCTTAAATCTATCACCAGTGCTTCTATCCATCTCTATGTCTCTATGTCTGAGATGATGCCCTCGTACATTCCTAGGGTCTGCCGCTGAAAGGCATGAAGCATCCTTAGCCACTGGTCATCCTCCTCCTCTCGATCGGTCCTCCACTAATCAGCCAGATTAGCCTCCTGAACCACAATCGCCTGCACTACTCATGGTCGTCATCCGGGTGCCATAGTTACAAGGTAAACAAGGAATGTCAAATCCTGAGTAGTGAAGAGGATTTATTTTAAATTTTTCTTAAACTTTTTATTTATTTAAATTCCCACAACACCCAGAAAACACATGAACAAAAGTGGTTATAATGAATGTACCTTTCCTAGGGTCTCTATCCTGAAATCATTGTAGCCTCACTTGGTCAATTGGTAGGTCCCAATTCCTTGCATCGGGTCACAGGGTGCCCTAAATTCATGTGTCCTAGCTGGTCTTCCCTGGCCTATTTCATGCACTAATTTTCTCAAACACTGTTTCCCTACCATCCCATGCAATCCCCACTGTGCCTAACCCCAATCTCTATCTTATCTCTAAACCACCCCTTTGATACCATTATTTCATGACCTTCCTTCACCAGGATGAGGGAAGGGAAAGAAAATCTACCAACCCTTACTTCCTCAAGTTGAAGGAGAGATAATGACCCATGAGACCCTCCTTTAATAGGCAACAGAGTGTCAAATAGCACCAAGGCTATAGAATCACACATAAAATGGAAGGCATTACCACTTTTATTTAGTAGGATCGAGAGATAAGATAGTAAATCCCAACAACACCAAAAGTGGAAGTAAAAGTAAATCCAAAACAATCCATTCCCATATGCATGTACCAATAATAAGTGCAAAACAAATACATAAAAATCCAAAGGTAATTACCAAAACAAAAGAAAAAAAATGACATCAATTGTCTCAGTGTCTGAGATAATAGAGTCTAACATGATCCTCGAAGTCCTCCTAGAAACCTAAAAGCAGTTTTATATGCATAGGGTGAGCATACAGGTATACTCAGTAGGGAAAACCAAAAGCTCTCATGCACAAGTGGGGAGGCATTATAATAACCTATGAGAAAAAATTGATAACCAAAGAACCTAGAAAGGAAATTATCCACCCTACCCCACCAAGTCACACTCCCCAAACAATTCAATTCAGGTAAAGTAATAGTAATAGCACAATGATATTTGGGTACCCTACACCACTTTCCCACTAATTATTGAAGAAATCATTCGCGTCAGACCTCTCCTACCATTCTCACCAATAGTCACACTACTATACCCAACCTACACACACCTGGGCTACCACAACCACAAATCCCACCTGCAAACACCTTGGACACAACAACCACATGTAACCACGCCTGCAAACACCTGGGCCAGAACCACTACTGCAATGCCCGAAGACACCTGGACCTCATCCCAAAGATATGTGGGAAATAACCTTCTTGAAAAAACCTGAGTTAACCACCACAAAATACCCTTCCCAAAGAATCTTGGGCTATAATGGACCTCAGGCTGTCACATCTTGCCTAAATAATCTTGGTCTACTCAAGAAAGGGAGCATAAAAGGAGCTAATAACCAGCCACTCATAGGAGTGTTGGGAAAAACACCCTCCCCCGTGAAATGGGGGTGTTCATCATGAAGTGATCAACTTGGGTAGGGTGAAAATAAGAAACACAAAATAAATTTATATGTATAGGTAAACAATCACTCATCTAAACCTAGGGATTACAAAACTATCCCACACACAAACACCCTCATTAATATTTATTCATAAAAATCCCAACAGCCAAAACGAAGTTACAACTCATTCCCAGAAAAAAAAAATCTTGTTTTGATCGCATTATTTTTATCACATTCCAGTGGTTCCATTTAAATAATTCTTCACTACCAGACCACTAACAGGCATATCCACAAGCCAAGGATGGAAAAACAACTAAGCACCAAAATAAGCATTCACACCCGGTTCTCTTGTAAAGTCACAACCACAAAACAGATCTCTAGGATCCCTCTAAGTACTAGAACCAAACCAATCCCTATAATATGGCACCATGCGACCTTGAATCCATAAACCAACAACTGCACCACAATAGGGGATCCCATCCCCATCCATGTCACCTCAAAAGCATCAAGAAAAGCCACCAAATACATCATCAGAACATAGAAAAGGATTTTTCATATTTAAACACATCATTCATTTAGTTTTTTCTCTCCATTTCATTAACTGGGGTGACCACACAAGGATTATTATTCATTGTGAATCCATTTAATCAACCGAGTTTACATGATTAACTAGTTTTCTTGTTACAACCATTAAATCATAGAAATATCTAGAAAACAGAGGTTCATTAGTGTGCAATAAAGCGTGATTTTCAGTGGATATAAGACCATACAATTCACAACATACACGCAATGTAAAAATAGTACTACAACATCATCAACCACACCCCTTTATTCTTTAAAATCCATTTATTATCTTTGTTAATGTTTAGTTTCATCCATACATGTAGTAACATTATCATACCCACCTCACATGACACAAAGTAAAGAGAGATGAAGAAAAAACCCTACTTGTATGATACACGATCGAATTTTTTCTCCTCACGCCAATAACTAGGATGCATGACTTGCAGTGGAAGAACTCTGGTGACTCCAAGAGTGAGTAGGAAAGGCTCCAGCACAGGTGCACCACTTGCCTCGGGAAGGGGGGACTCCAAACGCACCAGGTAAAGGAAAGATACCATCCAAGACGAAGAAATAAGAAAATACCATGTGACAAAAATGATAGATCATGGAGTTACAGGATACGAATTTTGAATTGATTTAAAGGTAGATCATGGTTTCACCACGCGGTTGGACTATTACACACGATGGAATTAATTTTTATTTAATAATTCTCATTGGAGGGGTGTCTATAACAGTTGTGTGTTAGAGGATTTCATTTAAAGAGTGTAAAATGGGTCTTTTGAGGGTCTCCCCACTCCTAGGAGAATTGAAAAATTGTTTATGGTCCTAAAAATGTCCTTCAACCACTTTAAAAGGGTTAAAAGACTTAAAAGTGGCGTTACGGGAAAAACAGGGGAAGGAAACCCCAACACCCCTATATGGATGATTGGTGAAACTGATCAGTCAAACCGATCAGTGGAGGTGATTGAGTGTAGTTGATCCCATGAAGAAGATTAGTGAAACTGATGGGAGAAACCGAATGGTGAAACTGATGGGAGAAACTGATCGTTGAAACTGATGGGTGAAACCGATGGGTGAAACTGATCAGTGAAACCCGTAGGTAAACCCGATGGGTGAAACCGAGGGGTGGAACCAATTGGTGAAACTGATGGGTGAAATCGATTGGTAGAACCGATGGGTGGAACCGATCGGTGAAACCGATGGGTGAAACTGATAGGTAAAACCCATGGGTGAAACTGATCAGTGAGACTGATCGACGAGACACTGATCCGTGAGACCGATTGGTGAAACCAATCAGTGAGACCGATGGGTGAAACTGATCGATGAGACATATTGGTGAGACACCAATCGGTGAGACCGATGGGTGAAACTGATCGATGATACTGATGGTTGAAACTGATTGTTGAGACCGATGGGTGAAACCGATCGGTGAGACTAATCAGTGAGACACTGATTAGTGAGACCAATGGGTGAAACTGATCAGAGATAATGAATAGTGGCACCGATATGTGACACTACAGTGACAGGTTTTCACTAACACCCACATCCTTCTAACTCACTGATAGTTTCCAGGACACCCAAACACATAGAATTTTGAAAAGTAATGGACCAAGAGGGTCCGGGCTATTACATTATCATTGATCATTGTAGACTAATATGGTTTAGGAACCCTGTATAAGTCCCCTGAGTACCAGATATGATGATTGAGATAATAGATGAAGCTCACAGTTCTTCATTCACTATTGGCCCTCAAAGTATGAATGTTTATAGAGATATGAAATAGTATTTTGGGTGGGGTGTAATGAAGAGAGATATTTCAGAGTATGTTTCTTTAGGAATGTTATGTTAGAAATTTATGGCTAAGAGACATATTTATAAGGGGATGTTTCAACCATTACACATACCAAAAATGAAATGGGAAAACATCCCCTTGGATTTTTCATTGGACTTCCCAAAACATCTCAAGGGAATAAATCTATTTTTGATATATTTTATCTCATTATGAATCCATCACACTTAATTTCTATTAGATAATAAATCTCTCTTGATCAACATAATCAGTTGTACATTATATAATTGGTATGATTGAATTGTGTACCACTATCAACAGTATCTAATCAAGATCCATGAATTACCTTAATGTTTTGGAGAATTATTAAGGAGGCTCTAGATATATTGTTATATTTCAGAGTCGCCTATCATCCTCATATTAATGTTCACTCTAAGAGAACCATTCAGACTCTATAGGACATGTTGAGAGATCACACTATGGATTTCAAAGGTGGTTGGGATCAACACATTGAATTGGTGGAATTATCTTACAATAATTTCTTTCACTCTATCATTCATATGTTTTATATTAATCCCTCTATATTAGGAAGTTCATAAATAGAGGATGATAGAATAATGTTTGAGAAATAAATATTTTGACACCAAATATTATTGAAGAAATATATGGGAAGGGTATATCCATTACACAACACTTAACAGCAGTCTATAGTTGGAAAAAATCTATGCTAAAAATCATTGGAATAATCAAGATTTTGAATTTTGACGATGAGGTATTCCTATGAATATTTCCCATGAAGAGGGGGATGGGATTTTGAATGAAGGTAAAACTAGTCCCTAAATATATTTGACCATTTAAAATTATGGATAATATTGGGATTATAGATAATCGATTAGATATTCCAATAAATCTATCTCATGTCATGATGTGTTACATTATCTCTCTTGGGGGGGTATATATTTGATCCTTTACATGTATTGAACTCGAAGGTCAAACAATTAGAGAAATATCTTTCTTATCAAAAACATATAATAGATATTAATGTTATTATAGGAAAACTAATAATAAAAAATACCACTGACTTGGTAAACATTGTGTGGATAAACCACAAATTTGTGGGAGCTATGTGGCAACTTGAGGATGTGATGAAGAATAAGTGTCCTCATTAGTTTTTATTAGAGTATCAAATTTAGAGGGTGAAAATTATTTTATACGGGTAAAATGTAACACCCTGATAGTTTTATTAAATATTTATATTTAAATAATTTTATTTATTCAATAACATGTATTATAATCTATACATAGTTTTAACAAACCGTAATATAATATAAAAATATTATAATTTGAATTATATTTGTCTCTTATCCCTTGGATTGATGGTCATGAATAGGACTAACTTAATTATGATAAATTTATTTTATATATTTATAAAATTAATTCATTGGTTATTAGTATATTATAAATGAAAACAAAAATCATTTCAAAGAAAAAAGAAATTTTTTGTTGAAAAGCAGTTGTTATGTGTATTATGTATTCTTTATTTAAAAATAAAATTACCCATATTAGTTAATTATTATAATTATTTTTATATATTATTTACATGATAAAAAATTTTAAATAATCAATAAATTCATTTCGAGGAATAGGATAATATTGAATCTATTTTTATTTTTTAAATTTTAGTTTTTCGAAAAACAAGATTTTGTCACTTTTTCACACATCTATTAAAATTAATTTCTAACATTTAGGAGATTTTAAATAGGTAAAATTAATTAAATATTTAGGATTAGGATGTTCAAAATTTAGAAAATATGCCCCTTTTGCCTTTATGAATAGTAACCATGGTAGAATTTATCACTTCATTAATTGGTAAATGGGGTTAATCTTGATAAAAAAATAAATAATAAGGCATAATTAATCATCCAAAATCTATTTGGATGAAACAAATTAAACCCTAAACACCTTATTATATAAGTTCAGTTGATTAATTAAATTGTTTCCATGGATTTGACTTAGATATTATTTAAATATATGATACTCACATAATGTCAGCCTATTTGTTTTTAATATCCTTAATGTGTCCAAATATGGGGAAAAAGTATGTTATGACCAAATATAATTACTTATTTTTTGAAAAATATACTTATGTTTATTATACAATTTATTTTTTATTTTTAGTAATTATATAAAAAATTTAATTTCAATTTCCACATTGATGTTTTCTGTCTCCATTTTATAAAAATTGAATAAATTATTAAAAAATATTTAAATTGATATAATTTGAATTATTTAATATATATCATTAATTTTCCAGATATATAAGTCGTATTAGTTTCAATATAAAGTATTATATTCTAATTCACACTTTTTAATTATTACTTTTATGTTAAATTAAATGAATAGTGTCAAAATTGACAATAATTATATTTTATCGATATAATAGTTTATTAATTTATTTAAAAATACTAGAAATATTTTAATAAGATACAGTGGTTATTATATGGTCTAAAATGTCATAATTTTATTTTATGGTCCATTATTCGCCGTATATATACAAATTACAACCCTTTAAAATTGAAGAGGGGTTATCGTATTAAAAAAATAAAAAATGGTTAACTAAGAGTTAATTAGATTGATAAGCCTTAAAATTATAAATATATGTATAAATTATTTTGGTTGATTTCATTTCAACGCAATATGACCTAATATTATAATACATGGCCATTTGGTGGTATGTTGATTGAGAATGAATCAATTAAAATCTAATCCTTTGAGAACTTCCAAAAGTACCCCTAACCTCAATTATAAAAGTACACATCCATCCTCACTTATTCACACAACGTTTTTTCATTATAGATTGGCTAACATATGAAAAATTACATTACAAAATTTCTTATCCTCATTCATGTAATTTTTTTGTTCCCAAAATAATCACCCTAGAAACCTTTAGAGAATATCTAATGGAGTTATTTCAAAGAAGAGTTAAACACCTTACCAGATCACTTACATTTTGAATCGTATTTATCTCCTCCAAATATATGTTATATATCAAAAAATTATAACTTATGTATTCTAATTTTTTAAATATTTTATTATTATTACTCAAAAACCATTATACCCCATATTTTCCAAAAAAAAAGTTTTGGATGTATTAGTCAATTGTACATATGAATTACTATCCTCATGTAGTGATAAAATTCAGTTATCAACACCATATTTTTTGGATATAAATCTTGTGGGATTTATTATTTATAAATTATATTAATTACACAATTATACTTTTTGAATACTAATATAACTTTTAATGACCGCGACCCCAGTAACCTTTAGATGGTGTCTACTTTATTTCATTGGCATAGATACGAGGGGTCAAATCTCAAAGGACTAATCATTTTAGAATTTCATGGTAGATAGATACATAAATTTTACACATTTTACATTGGTAATATAAAATAAAACATAATACATAAAAAATTGAATGATTATAATCTTTTAAAACTCAATCAAAGATCATTTCTTCACATCCTTGGGAAAGAAAAAAATAAGGGTGAGAAAAAATTCTTGTCAAGTTTTATATAGAGTGGAAGATATCATGAATCAATAATCATAATCAACATATAACAATAAATAAAAGAGAAAAATGAAATTTTTATAACTTGACTATCTTGATAAGATATGTCTTAATAAATATATAAGGTAAATAATGGAAAACACATTCCATTTAATCAATAATTGATAATGAAATTAATCTAGAGAAAATATCATAGTGAAAATATCATGGATAATAATAATAACTAAATTCTCAATGTATTGTATCAGACACATGATACCTCTTCCATCATGAATTTTCACAAAATGGTTGAAAACTATAGGTAGAAACCCATTTAATTTGGATAACAATATTGTATCATGAGACCCAACAATGCATCGAGGGGAAATAAATAATTGGTCCCCACCCATATCTACATGTCAAAGAATTCATCATATATATAATATTAAATTTAATACATGAATCAATTTTCTTTACAATTATATATTTATTTGAGTAAAGGATACAAAATTATAAATATTTCCCAATTTTATAAAATAAATTTCAATTTAAACTCCAAATTCAAAATTTAAATATGGTTTAATAAATAATCTTATATATCATAAAATCATATGGATATTCAAGGTAAATATAATTTTAAATTAAATAATATTATAATAAAGTGATTGTTTCAAAATAAATTTAACAATCATAGAAGAAACTGAGACTATACAATAACAATAACCACTTGGAAATTCTCATTTTATATCCACCATGGTGAAATGATTCAAATTGAAACCTAAATTTCCATGAATTATGAATGAATAATGATAATACATGTCAATGGGGAATTTTTTACACCACATTTAATAAATTTTTCCTTTAATAACAATAAATTGTCAATGGAATGTTCATTGATTGGAAATCAATTACCTAACTCTTCTATTTGTTTGAACTTGATTAAACCTATTGTATAGTTATTTTACAGATAAAATTCACATATAAAATAACCATATCTATATTTATAATATCATATATGATCCATTTATGACAAGGTATTACATTTAATTAAAAATACTCCTTTATTTTCATTGTTTTAGGTGTTAATTTCCTTGTTTTATCATTCATGATTTTTAATGAATGTTCTGATTCATTTGAATATTATTTAGTTACATCATCTCCAGAATAATAATCATGATATAATTATCATAATTTTATATCAATTATACTTGTAAAAATCTTCAGTAATAATTTTTATAAAAAATGATCTATTTTACAATTATGGAGATAGTAGGTCGTACATACGCATGAGTAACGTTTCCATTTTTCAACGATCATTACGAAAAGGAGGTAACTAATAGTTTATATTTACATAATTATATTAATATCATCAATAAAATATTATATCTTTAAATAAAATTATATATATAATCCATGTGGTTTGGTGATTAAATGTGGTTCGCATCACTTCATGAAGGCAGTAGTTGAAATGTACACAAATGATATCATCATCTTTCTATGAGTGAAAAGGAAAAAAATTAAAAAATATTATTAGCATTTTTTAATGAATAATTTTTTATTAATATAATAATTTTTTTAATTTATATCACATATATTTATAAAATTTATCCTTATCACCTTCCATATAAAGTAAAAGTGAAAGATGAAGCACCTATATTTGACAAGCATTAGCTGACCATACACACAAGAAACGTTATCTAACCCCCTATAGAATTGAAAATAGAAAAGGTTATTTCGGATATATTGACTCCATAGGTATATTTAGGTTATAAATATCATATATATACACTTTATATCCATCATCATTCCCATCCATCAATAGAGATAATGGAAAAATGAATGCCTTTATTTTGTGGGGCGGTAGTCCTTTATACACCCTAATGATGTTTTTGTGACCCATTTGATATATTTGAGGATATTTATAGATCATTATATTAATTTAAAAACATATTAGTATATGAATTATTTTTCGGTTATTTTATCATCATGGTTTAATATTAATTAAATATAAAGTAGAAATAAATAAAATAAAAATGCTCGTTGATGATCGATACATCTTCTTCAGGTGACCTCTGTAGGTTTTCACAAAAATAATTTATAGGTTGTATTTCGCCAAAAAAATATTATAATATGATGGTATGTATTATGATAAGTTAATTTATCATATATTTTCCAAACCTATATCATTTTAATTTCATAAGAATATAGGAGAGGGGGTATCCTTTTATATAGGAGAGGTTGTATTTCATCATAAAATTCTTATGATATAATAAAAATATGTTTTTTAATTTTACATGTTGTCTACATGGTTTTAAATCTAATGTATTTAATAGTACTAAATTTGATATAAAGATATTTTACAGAACTAATATTTTATTAAATTATTGAAATAATCATAAAAATATTATATAATCTCACAATGGAATGATATAGTAGAAAATTTCATCCCCTATAAATTTATAATCCATTTTTAAGTTTTTGGATCTTGAATAGTCTTATTATTTTTTATTATTTTTAAAATGTCTAAGAGTGCCCCTCCATTCTCATATAAATAGTCACATCATCTTCTCAATACCCCACACTAAAAAAATTATATCATACAAGACCTTCCAAAATACTTTAATAGGATATCTACCCACATTTTTTCGGTCTTATTTTAGAGAGAAATCCAACGTTTCTTTTTTTAAGGTTTTAGGAAATGAGACTATTTGAAATAGATATCATTCTTAATCAAACATTCCTATTTTGTTTATTCTTAAAAAACATCAAACCATTTTAAACCATTATAAAATAATATATAAATTATAATCTATATACATATTTTTTATTATTTAAATTTCATGGCCTATACCCATCTTCACCTCCATAAAATGGGAAAAGAAATAATCATTCATGTGCACGGTGGGATATGGCCTCATGAACTGATGTAATCTATTTCCCATCACCGTATCTAAAGACTAGTTTTGAAGATGAAATTAATTTTTATATATTATATTCATAAAATATTTATTATTATTAAAAAATAGTAATAATTTATGTTCTTAAATTTCTATGCATAGAGAAATGATAATTTCATTCGCGTGTACATGTGGAATACCACCTCCACAAAGTGATGTGATTCTATTTTCATCACTACATAACATGGATGATATATATAACTATATTTAAATAAATAATATGATATATATGACATCATGATCATTATTAGAATATAACATAGTACTTACCTTGTTTCAATCATGATCATTGAAAAAAATAAAATGAAACACATGCATATACAACGCATACTGTCTCTATGATTTTAACATAGATAATTTTTCATAACCATATTTCATGTTTGGATTTAAAAGTTTAATTAATTTATAAAAGTTATAATTATTTGATGAATATTATTTTGTATTTTATTTAATGCTAGTCTTTTGACCAATTCAACCTGTCGATTTCATTCATGAATTATGAAACGAATATCATCAAAACATTTGATGTGAAATTAAATAATTATGTAATTGTTATAAAATTGTAATAAGTGAAATAAAATGAATAATAAACATGAAAAATATGATAATAAATGTACATAATTGAAAAAAAAAATTTAAGATGATAAATAATGTATTTCTTGAGTTAGATTCAAGGTAGGGGACTCTTCCACTTAAAACCTTGTTTTAATTTTTTTAAAGATTTATTTTATAAATATTTATATTTCATGTGATTATTTTTTTAAGATTTATTTTAATGAATTTATTTATATAAACATTAATTTTTGAAAATATAATTTTTAAATTTTTATCAATTTGTTTTAAAAGGGGATTTTTATATGATTTAATATATGGTATTTCATAACTCGATTTCCATTCATTGGGTTAAACTTCTACTTCATTTATTATGTTAAGATAACATTATGTGTGAAATTAATTTTTATTATCTTTTTTTTTAAATTATTTTATATTTATTTTCATTTTATAGAAATAATTGATCCATTTTACTAATTATTACATTAGTTTTATGATATTTTTATGGGGATTTCTTTAAAAAAACATTCTTTTGAAGTTATTATTTCATTTTTAAAAAAAATTATAAAATAAAGTTTTCTCAATTATAAGGAATGAGAA
This sequence comes from Viscum album, assembly GCA_963277665.1. Taxonomy (NCBI): domain Eukaryota; kingdom Viridiplantae; phylum Streptophyta; class Magnoliopsida; order Santalales; family Viscaceae; genus Viscum; species Viscum album. Next base: position 2,032,076,248 of record OY728135.1, read on the forward strand.
TCATTTTCCACCATCATGAAAATTATGATTCCTTAATTTTTCTATAATATTTTTTCATAGTACTTTTCAATGAATATGGATTCACTATTATGTTTGTGGTTTTTATATGTTAAGTGTGATTCTTATAGGAAAATGGAATTTTGATGTACGAATGTCTATTACAATTGGTTTTAAAAGTGTTCTCAAAGTTTCTATTCATGATATGGTAAATGTAAATTATTTATGATGGGTGCACATAGATATCACTGAGGTAGGATGTTATAGCTTATATGATGGGTGCTCCCAAATAGATATCTAATGCATTGGGTAATTATTTTATTTTCTAGATAATTATAATGGATTTCATCTATATGGTTAGTCCAATTTTAAGGGTTCTTGTAAGTGTTTAGTGATGATGATTATGTCCCATGGTACCTAAATGTCATTTATATGCTTGATAATGAGTTTTCATTATAGTTTATTGATTTTAAAATGGTATGGTATTGATATTTTTGAAAATATGATTTTTTTTTCAGGGTAAAAACTTTTTTCTCAATAAAATGTTTCATGGGTTTTATTTTCTTTAAATTGGCTAATAGTTTTCTTTAGTTATTACTAATTACTAATAATTTAATCTCATCACATATATTAAATTTATTTTCATAGGATGATTAATGTAAGTTATGTGGTTTTGTTAAAAATATGGAACATTTTTCATGAAAAAGAAATAATTTTTTATTTAATTATCTTATTTTTATTTAAAAAATGGATATTGAGCATAATTTTCAACATTTAAAGTATCGGTTCACTATATAAGAGTTTTTCTAATTCTCTAAATCTATAAACCTAAAATGTATTTGGGATAAGAAAATTAATTTTTATTTAAACTCACTAAGAATGTAATGTTTAAGGTCAGGTCCTTAAAGAAAGGAATTTAAAAAGGTCTTGTGGAATAACACATAATATAATTCCATATTGTAGAAAATAGGTGGTAAGTGAAATCATTGAAATATATGATAAAAATAACATCCAAATACTGAAAGGAAGTGGTAGAGAACATGGTATATATGAATTTAACAACCATATATCCACAAACTATAGAGGTTTGAAAAAACATTATTGATATCATCAAGAATAATGATATTAGGATGACATTTTTCTAGATCCTTTCCATAAAGTTGAAGAATTTTTTTACTCTATATAAATATAAGTAAATATACTTAATTGTTTTATTTTTATTTCATAATCCCGATTTCATCCTGTGGTTGTGAATTGATCAATTTTGACTACATCTCTTACACCATGAAATGAGTATTGATAAATGAATTTTTTATGTCTGAAGAACTAAAATTATCATTTCATGGATCTTAAGATAAATAAAATAGTAACATGATATTATAATTATCTTTAAAAAAACTAAATGTTTATAAAAAAAATTCCAATAACACCAATATTTCAACTTATTCTGTTCTATAAAAAAATTTCCTTAATCCTCATCCAAAAGATATCAAACCAAATATAAATGCATGGTCACTCATTCACTATTATATTCCCAAGACAATAAAAAGTGGATATTAATGACACATTAAAAATATTTTAAATCCATGATCAAATTAAAACATTATTTAATAAATTAATGTTTCCTAATATAAAATATCATGTTGTCAAATATATTCCCTAGATCCAAACATTTGGAAAACTACAGAAAAGATAACATAAATTGAAAAATAACAAACTAGTTTATTGGTCACCAATATAATCCCATAAATATATAATTTTTAATATTATATAATCATATAGAATATGTTAATGGTTATCTTCACTTAATCATGTATTTTCCAAAAAATATAAATTTTATAATGAATAGCATTTCATGGTACCATTCAACCCATGCTTTCAAATTCTTTAAGAAATATTACTTTTGTAAAACCCTTATACCCTTAGTGATTCTTATAATGATAATATCATCAATTAAAATATTTTAAAATGATATTTCATAGATCCAAATACACACTCAAATTAATCATTTCACTTTAGTAGTATCAATAAAAGAACATGACCTTGACCTCTTAGCATCTTCTGAAGTATATTCCCATGATGCTTAGGGAATTCATTTGTATAGTGTTACATATCCTTGAAGTGTAATAATTTCACATTGGAAATTTCATTATTTTCCTTTAAATCATGGTAATGAAGTTCTTTCTCCCCACACTTTCAAAAAACTATAATTCCCTTTATGAAAGTACTCGTGTTTTTCTTTCCTTGATTTTCACATATAGTCAAATACTTCATTCCCTTATTCCATTTATACATTATTTTCACAATCATCATCTTCTTCTCATGTATCCCTTAGACACCATAAGACTTGGATAATTATTTATATGACATGAAAGAACATTAATATACTTTATCATATGAATAAAAAATTTTACTTTGAAAAGGTATCTTCATACTCCACCTCACATTACCCTTACATTTTTATTAAGATAAGGAACTATATATTAGTCTCATATTATTTTTCATAGGGTAATTATTTATCAAATAACATATCCTTTAAATAATTATATTCTGGGACATCTATTTCATATTCCTCATTAATATTCAAGTTAAAAGGAAAAATTTTATCTTAATCTCCTTTGAAAAAATACTCATCATGTCTAACTTTTTCCTCTTCATTGTATCCAAATTTCACGAATATCTTCTCTAGATACTTAATCCATTACTCAACTTCCATTATAGTATTATCCCCACTAAATGATGGTGTATTATATTGCATAAAGAAATAAAATATAGGATAATATCATTTTTTGAATTGGACGTTTGATCCAGGGAATGTAATTTTTCATAACTTGAAAAATATTCCCTAATATAGCCATATTTTCTAAAGTTCCAATGCCAGCTATATTGGCTACCTCATTAGGTAAATATCTAAATTAGACACAAGTATTTATACCATTCATCCTTCCATGTACCATTTTTAAATAATGGCATATATTTTATTATATTATAAAATTATGAATATATTTTATAATGTATAATTCACAATAAGTTGTAACACTTAGCTTAAATTAACATTTATACATTATTAATATCTAAATAATAAATTCGGTTTCTTTGGTGATATATTTATTTTACAATAATTCATAGTGGTTTGTAATTAAAATTTGAATTATTCCATGAATATCCATTAGGAGTGTCAAATATAGTGGAATGTACTTATCATTATCATGCTCTAGGTGATGATTGGTTCAAGACCAATGCACCCTTTTCTGAGTTGTTAAACCTAAGTACATATTTTCCAAAACCATGCCCATTTTTACTATCCAGATAGAGATTTATTGCTAAGAAATACCATACAATATCATCCTTAAAAACAGTAGGATTTTCTTCTATGGTTATACAAAAAATTTATCATATGGTTATGTTTCCTAATATATGTTTTCTATAATCTAGTTCTCAAGGTTTGTAGTAAACATTATTTTATACCAACTCTATTTACCCTTACTCAAGTTACACATTGTCGGTGTCTACTTTTTACATTGGAATACCTAAAAGAGTCAAATTTGGAATGCTTAATTAGTAACATCATTCTGGAGACCCAAATACATAGATGATAATAATCTTACATTGTGAAATTAAAATAAAACATAAATCACAATGAAAAATTAACTGCAACCTTGAAAACTCAGTCAAGGATCTTGCCTCCATATCCTAGGAAAATGAAAAGAAAATAAGGGTGAGCTAAAATTCGTAGTAAAAATTATATACAAAGAAGATATCAGAAACCAATAATTATAAGAAACATGGATTAGTAAAATAAATGAATAAAACTTCTATTTATATAACATGACTATCTTGATAATATAAAGAATATTCAAAATGGAAAGTTAGAAAAAAATAAAACACATTCCATTTAATCAATAACTAAGATTTAAATGCATCTAAAAATAATATATTTAGAAAATATCATTGATAATAATATAAACTAAATTCATAAAGTTAAAAATTCCTAATTTTTGGATGAAATGTATTAGGCACATGATACCTCATCCATCAAGACCATTCAAAATATGATTTAAAACAATAGGTATAAAATAGTTTAATTAATCCAAATTTTTGGTCTCATCAGACTTACTGATTTATAAAGGGGATATCTATAATCAGTCCTAACCATATCTTCATGTCCAAAGAGTTCTTTATATATAAAAAATTCAATTTATTTCATGAATCAATATTAATTATCATAAAATATCTCTATTTGTTAAGAGATAATAATTTATAAATATTTCCCTATTTAATCAAATAACATTCAAAGTAAACACATTTTTTAACACTGGTATATATTTCCGGAAATAATCATTTTTATCATGGAATAATGTTTATATTTAATAGAAATTTAATTTATAATGAAAAATGATCACCATAAAGTTATTGATTCATGAGAAAGTAAACAATCACAAAATAATGTGAGATTACACAACAACTATTACCAATTATAAATTTACATGTGAAATCCCCTAGGATGATATATTTCTAATTAAAACATAAAATAAAAAATATTATGATTTATAATGATATTACAAGTCAAATGGGTAGTATATACACCACAATAAGGTAATTGGTGGATAATAAAAATTAAGTCTCGATGGAATGTAAATTGAGATGAAATCTCTTACCTCATATTTCCTTTTGGTTGAATGTTATTTAATCTCATGTATAGTGTATTAATACATGATAATAACATATAAAATTTCCATATTTGTATTTAAAATAATTTTTATTCTCCTTTTATAAAATATTTTCACCCTTTCATTATTAATATTTAATTTTTTTCATTTTTTTCAGATTTTAATTGCCTTGTTTTTTAATTCATGATTTTTTATGAATGTTCAAATTCGTGTTAATATTATAAAAGTCCACCATTTCCAAAATAAATTTTTTTAAATAAATATCATATTTTTATATCAATTATAATTTTTAAACCAATTAGGAATGATGGTTAGGAAAAATGAAATATGTTACAATTATGGAGACAGTAGGTCGTATGTACGCATAAACAATGTTTACATTTCTCAAAAATCATTCTGGAATAGAGTTAAGTAATATTTTATCTTTCCATAATGATAAAAATATCATAAATATATTACTATATAATTATATATAATTATATATATAATCCTTGTGAGGTTGTGCTGGAAAGAGTGTGTCATTACTCCATGAAGGTGGTAGTCTACATGTACTATAACGATGTTATCATCTTTTGGTGACTGAAAATATGAAAAGATAAAATAATAAATTACATTTTTAAATGATAAATATATAATTAATATCATTTATTATTTAATTTATATCACAAATATTCATTTACATTATCCTTAATGACTTCCATGTAAAGCATTATTGAAATACGGGTTACATTCCTTTATGAGAAGGTAGTCCTTCGTATATATGATTTATGTTATTATTTACCCTATATAATGGAAAATTAAAATGTGTAAATGTGATATAATGGATATATAGGAATTTTAATTATATAAATTTCATATATATACTTTATATTCTTCATCGTACCCAACTGTGGGAGGTGGTGATGGAGAAATGAATGACATTTGTTCGCAACATGGTTGTCCACCGAACTAACGAATTTTGATTTCTTAAATCATTTGACAGAAGTGGGGATGTTTTTAGGTGATGTAATTGATATAAAAACATATTTCTATATTTAAGAAACTTCATCTTTCAAAAATAATTGAATGAGTTTGAGGAAGAAATAAAATACAAACACTCATTGAATAACATTACATCTTCTTTAAGTAACCTACTTAGGTTTGTACTAAAATTCATTAGAGGATGGATATATTAAAAAATAATTCTTCTAGGAATATTTTATGGAATTTGGGAAGTTATTTAGGATGTTATTATCCTATCCAAAATATTTTTAGGGTGTTAATAATAGAAGATATAAGGTGGCCTGTTAGAAGTGAAGTGAGTGGCACAATTGAAATTTTTGGAAACAAAAAGGTATACCTATGTTATTCATAATTAAAATGAGTAAAAATGTAGTATTATAAATACATTTATATCAATGTTTATTAATATGGAATTAAAATATATTTTAGGAAAGTTTTTTAGACATTTAACCTTTATCTTATTAATTTAGAACCCCGGTAAATCCATTTCTACCTTAACCTTGATAATTATTTTTTACTATTTTGATTAATAATTTTGGTAAAAAAATTAATTTTAACATTTTATATAATATAAAGTTTTCTAATTCAAAATATGGAATTAATTTTTTTAAATTCAATTAATATAATTAAAAAATGTAATTTTAAATTAATCCTACAGACGTGACAATAAATTAGGTTTTTTAAATAGAAAATGTTCCAGATATTATAATGTTTTTATATAAAATTTCAATATGAAAATTTAATTACCAAAATTTTATTAATAGATATATAATTAATCTAATTTTATATGATATTAAATTAATAATATCATTTAACATTATAAATAATTTAGAAGAAAATGAATCTTTAAATTAAAATTTTTTATTTTTAACTACTCATCAAAATATAAAACTTTGCAGAATAATACCAAACATTCGCCAAAAGATAATATTGATATTAACAATTAAAAAATAATATATTTATTTTTAAGAATATATTTTCTCATAGTGGTAAAATTAAATTATAAATTATGACAAAAAATACAGATTATACTATGTTTTAGAATAAACACATTTTTTCAGAAAACATTTCTTTCTCCATTAAATAATATTAAATTTATTTCTAATCAATTTATATACAATGAATTTTTTATTAAATATGAAAACCATATACTATTAATAATTTTTTATGTAATATTATTTCCCAACAATTTAACATCTAGTTTATAATTTTATATTGTATCATGGTTCATTTAGACTTGTGCTTGTGTATTCGACAAGCTATCTAAGAAATTAAATATAAGGAAATATATTTTCTCGGTTGTTTAAGCTCACAATTTCATGTCACAAATTCTATCAAATAAAAATTAAATAATTTATTTTTTATTGTTTTTATATAACTTCAACCTTCTTACCATTCAATCATTTGAGAAACTATAATGTTTTTCAAGCGTATGAGTTGACTACCACCTCCATGAAGTAATGTGATTCGTTTTTATTTTATATTTTACATGCATGGTAATGAGGATGAATTTGATGAATATAAATGATATCATAATGATATTTTAAAGGTGACATAAAAATTAACTTCCCTTCATTTGGAAACTGTAATGGCTCGGACCTCTTTGGTCCATTCCTTTGTGAAAATCTGGTGCCTGAGGTGTTCTGGGAGGTCAAGGTGACTTATCCCCAACACTTTTCCAAATTTCCAGTTCTGTGAACTATGCATCGGTAGCCTTAGGTGAACAGTTTCATCGGTAGCCTTAGGTGAACAGTGTCATCAGTAGCCTTAGGTGAACAGTGCCATCGGTAGCCTTAGTTGAACAGTGCATCGGTAGCCTTAGGTGAATAGTGTCATCGGTAGCCTTATGTGAACAGTGCAATGGTGAGGTTCCAATGGTGACCTCTTTCCTTTGCCAAATTTTGAGTTCATGAATAGTGTTTCCAGAATGGTGAGGTTCCAACGGTAGCCTATATTTCCTTTTCCAAATTTTGAGTTCATGAACAGTGTTTTCAGAATGGTGAGGTTTAACATTAGCCTCTATTTCCTTTTCCAAATTTTGTGTTCATGAACATTGTTTCCAGAACAGTGAGGTTCCAATGGTAACCTATATTTCCTTTTCCAAATTTTGAGTTTATAAATAGTTTTTTTAGAACGGTGAGGTTTATGAACAGTGTTTCCAGAATGGTGAGGTTTATGAACAGTGTTTTTAGAATGGTGAGGTTTATGAACAGTGTTTCTAGAATAGTGAGGTTTGTGAATAGTATTTCTAGAATGTTGAGGTTTATGTATATTGTTTCTAGAATGGAGAGGTTCCATCTACAGCCTCTATTTCCTTTTCCAAATTTCGTGTTCATGAACAGTGTTTCCAGCTTCCTACATTTTCACCCCTTTGACATTTCCTTTGATGTAAAATGCATTTAAGGCCTTATTTTAGGAAATATAAGTCCAATTTAAATTCCATAACACCTATATTAATTTTCCTAAGGCTTGGGATGATTTTACTTGGTCAAATTGTGTGGTTTAATATGATCCACTTTTAATGGAAAATTCAGTGTATCTTAAACCGCTCCTCTGTTAAATATTCTAACGGGACGAGATATCTTCCTCCGTAGTTCTTACTCCTTATTCTCAGTTATGAGACGCTCGAACCTTTAATTCCATCCTATAGGTGTAGTTCAATCAAACTTTCCTCCTTATATAGGTCCCCCTCTATTTTTTGTGTAACCAATCAGTATCGATCGATCTCTGATATAAGGTATCTTCTATCGTCATTCTTTTGGGTTCATCTCCTTCTGTTTCTCCTTTCCCTTTTATAAAATTCTATCTCCATGTTCCTAATTGACTTTTCTTGGGTGTTAACTAGTGTAGCGGTGTCTCTGCATCCTCGGGTGGATATAGTTGTCAAGGGGGGAGGAGATCATAACCAGTTTGTGGCTCGTTCTCATATAAAGAACGTCAAAAACTATTTGAGGTAGGGGATTCATTTCTTCTATTTTATTTTATGTGAAACTATATAGTTAGCATGTTTTATCCCACTATATCACAATAGAATTTACATAATAAATATTTTTACTAGATAAATAAATTGACATCGATCATATGTTATTGCCTCTTATTTTGATAGATAGTGTGATATCTATGCTTTCATTGTTTAGCTTTTCATTCTTGATGGAAATTAGTAAGGAACATAAAGCTGGAATTAATCGATAATTGCTTGGATAAATATAAAAAGGCATGTAAATGAATCTGGATCTTCTTGATGAAATTTTATGTTAATCAAATTGATGCAGTAAGCATGTTTAATTATTTGTGATATCTATCTAGTTCGGGTTCCTGAATTTAGAACCTATGAATAATAAATCGGTTAATCCAAGGGGGAATAAAGAATTGGTTGTTTGATAAAAGATAATTTCTTATAGGTGTATGAGTTACCCTCTTGTTTATTTAAGGGCCAAGATCCCAATTCATATGATGTTTGTTTTACTACTTCTTGTGTTGTGATGTGATCCTAGATGGCAGTTGTGATAAGTGGGTGCATGGAGGCCTACTGGTTGTGGTGGTAGTTTGCACCTAGAGTGGTGAGATGCATCGTTTTATGCATGTGAGTGTCGGGGAGGACACCAGGGATGATGAAATGGGTTGGGTGTGAATGTTTGGATTCTTACTGATTCTTATTGGTTATTTATCTACTTTAAATTCCCCACTGCTCAAGGTAGCTGGTCTTTCTTACCCTTCTTCCAAAAGGAGCGAAGATGAGTGGGGTATGCCACATTCTTTTTGTGTTTAGCTTCTCAAGGGAGTATGGGTCTCTGCTCTTGCTAAAGGTGGAAAATACTCGACGGGTATTTCATCTACTCACCATGTTGATCCCCCTTATGTTTAGTAGCTTAGAATGTTTTTTTAGAATTCCTAGGAATATGAGAAGGTAGTGTTGTAAATAAATAATTGAATAAATGATGTTAACCCGTGGGTTTGGAGCTTTCTGGGGCACAATACTGAGGTTGTAATTTGAAGGAATAGTGGACTTTGGGTGTGATACTAATGAAATATAATGTGGAATTGTTAATGGTGAATTAATGTTTAAATAATTAATTAACGTAAAGTGTAGCTGATAAAAAAGGGAATGATGTAATGTATTAAAGCCCTTTAAATGGTTGGGTGCTTATAGGATACCTAGTATTAGAAGTGGCAGTCGGGAGTCTGAGAGGCGTTAGCTGCAGTTGGGTCTAATACTAGGTTATTCCCAAAGTATGGTTGTGAGCTATAGTGTATTCCGTACTTTTTTTGTTTCTATACGCTACTACAGCCCGTTAGTAAGGGAAAATGACACTCTGTGGATTTTGAACCCTGGGGGTGTTTTCCCCCACATTATGGTGGGTGGGTGGATGGTTGACTACCCCCCTTTTCCCCTCTCTCTTCTACTGGTAGTTACTTGTGCTGATAGGCATGGTGGTTAGTTTTCCCCATATATGTGTGTAGAGGGCTGTAATGACTTGTGTTTATTCACACACATATATTATGGATATAGTATCATATAGACTACTATAGTCATAACGTGTATAGGTTGTGACATCTTGAGGATTCTTACTTAGTGTATAGGATATAATGGCTAGAGGTTTAATACCTGACATATGATACACGTTATGTGAGCTTTGGTGGCTCCTAGAAACAACCTAGTTAATTTCTTGTGTAGACATGGTATTTTTCGTGCACGAGGTGAATGTTGTGGTGCTTCACCTAGGTGTCTGTGAGCAAGCCTTTTTAGAGAGATATGATTAGGACATGCGACATTGGGGAAAAGTGGAAAACTGGTGGGGAAGAAGTAGTGGTGTACCCTTGATATTCTTTATTATATTATATAATCTTTTATGTGTTACTTGGTGAGAGTAGCCATGGTGAGGCTGGGAACTTAGTATACCTGTTTAAGTGACGAGTTAGTTTAACTTATTGTTCACTATGCTTTAGCATGCTTTCTTTACTTTTTCTTGAGAGGATTCGGGGGGGATCCTACTGAGTATACAGTTATACTCACCCTATGTATTTATAAACTATTTCTCATGTCACTTGGAGTAGGGTGGATATCAGGTTGGTTTCTACTAGCTTGGGGTTGTAGGATCTATTTGGGCTACATGGTTGCTGTTGTATTTACATCTTTTGGGTACTTACAGTTTTCCTCTTTTAGTTGTAATTCTGTATGACATTACCAATGTGTACTTGGGATTTCCATTATATTTTTGTTTGAGATGGAGTTGGTTGGTGTCTATCTTATCTCTCTCTTCCACATTTGTTGTCTTAGAGGGTAATGTCTCCCATTGGTGTGTTTACTATACCCTCGGTGCTAGTCACCAACCCGGGGCCTACTGGAGGAGGGACTCGGGGGGTCATTATCTCCCTTATCACATTTCCGGACCTGGAGGGATACACTTTTTGGGGAGGGGTCGTGACAGTAACACCCCCGGATTCAACATTTTTTCTCTTTTTAAATTTAATCTCTTTGATGTCTTTAGTTGTATGTAATACGCTGCTTAAACAAAAAATGAAATATTATTATAACATAGTTGTTAAATTTATTGGAAAATAATATTAAATACATTATGAAATTTATATATTTTATATTTAATAGAAAAAATTATATTCATCCAAAAAAATTATAGGCCTAAAATAAGAATAAATCAACTTTTATGCATAAAAATCTGTATTTTTGTAATTGTAATTTTTCTATCCTTATGATTTAACACTTTTTTTAAAACAAAATTTTAATGATTTTTTTGAATTATATTTTTTTAAATAAAATTATTCTTTGAAACAGGAATATCTATATTTACTTTGAATGAATTTTAATCAAATTTTTTGAATTATATTTTCTTACCCTTCTTCCAAAAGGGGCGAAGACGCGTGGGGTATTCCACGTTCTTTCCGTGTTTAGCTTCTCAAGGGAGTATGGGTCTCTGCTCTTGCTATAGGTGGAAAAGAATCGATGGGTATTTCATCTACTCAACGTGTTGATCCCCCTTTTGTGTAATAGCTTAGAATGTTTTTTTATAATTCCTAGGAATACGGGAAGGTAGTGCTGTAAATAAATAATTGAATAAATGATGTTAACCCATGGGGTTAGAGCTTGCTGGGGTGCAATGTTGAGGTTGTAATTTGATGAAACAGTGGAATTTGGGTTTGATTCTAATGAAATATAATGTGGAATTGTTAATGGTAAATTAATGTTTACATAATTAATTAACATAAAGTGTAAATGATAAAAAGGTAATGAAGTAATGTATTAAAGCTCTTTAAATGGTATTGTGCTTATAGGATACATAGTCTTATAAGTGGCTATCGGGAGTTAGAGAGGCATTAGCTGTAGTTGATTCTAAGACTAGGTTAATCCCATAGTGTGGTTGTGAGATATAGTATATTCTGTACTTTTTGTGTTTCTATATGCTACTCCACCCTGTCAGTAATGGAAACTGACACCTTAATGATTTTGAGCCCTGTGGGTGTTTTCGCCAACATTTAAGTGGGAGGATAGATGGATGAATACCCCCTTTGGCACCAATCTCTTCTCTTGGTAGTTACTTGTGCTGATAGGCATAGTGGTTAGTTTTCCCTATATGTGTGTGTAGAGGGTTGTAATGGCTTGTGGTTATTTACACACATATATTCTGGATATAGTATCCTATGGACTATTTTAGGCGTAACACGTATAGGTTATGACATCTTGAGTATTCTTACTTGGTGTATGGGATATCATGGCTTGATTTTTAATACATGTTGTATGATACACGTTATGATAGCTGTTGTGGCTCCCATAAACTACCTGGTTACATTCTTGTGTGGATTTTGTGGTTTTGTGGCACAAGGTTCATATTGTGGTGCTTCGCCCAGGTGTCTGTGGGAAAGACTTTTTGGAGAGAGATTCTTAGGACATGCGACGTTGGGGAAAAGAGGCAAACTAGTGGGGAAGTAGTAGTGGGGTACCCTTGATATTTTTTATTATATTATATACTCTAGTATGAGTTACTTGGTGAGAGTAGCCATGGTGAGGTTGGGAACTTAGTATACATGTTTAGGTGATGAGTTAGTTTCACTTGTTGTTCATTGTACTTTATCATACTTTCTTTACTTTCTCACAAGAGGCTTTAGGGAGGGTCTTACTGAGTATATAGTTATACTCACTATATGTATATATAAATTGTTTTTCATGTCACTTAGATTAGGTTGGAGATCAGGCTAGTTTCAACTATTTTGGGGTTGCATGAGCTGTTTGGGCTTCGTGGTTGTTATTGTTTTTACTTATTTTGGGTACTTGCTGTTTTCCCCTTTTAGTTGAAGTATTTTTTCATGACATTACCTTTGTGTACTTGGGATTTATTTTGTGTTGTTGTTTTATATGGAGTTGTTTAGTGTCTATCTTATATCTCTCTTCCGAAAGTGTTATCTTAGAGGGTCATGCCTCCCATTTCTATGTTTACTATACCCTCGGTTCTAGTCGCTAATCCAGGGCCTACTAGAGGCAGGACTCGGGGGGTCATTATCTCCCTTATCACATTGTCGGCCCAGGAGGGGTACACTTTGTGGGGATAGGGTCATAAAAGAGTGGTATCAGAGGGCGTTTGAGAGATATGATGGGGTTTGGAGTTAGGCATAGGTGAGGTTGCATGGGTTGGTAGGGAAATAGTGTCATTAATGTTTAACAAGTGATGTAAACACTGCAGACTGGCTGAGACATAGGAATTTAGGTCCCCCTATGATCTGATGTATGGACCTTTAAGTATACAATAGATACTAAAAGAGTTGATACTAGTTGCAGGGTAGAGACCTAGGAAAGGATCATGAATCATTATTCTTTGTGCCTATGTTTGAATGGGTTGACCTTGCAAAAGGTTAACCTAAAATGAATAAAATAAAATAATTAATTAATTAATGCCAATTATTCCATATTCCATATTTAAGAGATATAACTGTTTTTTATTTTATAGGTATGGATCTAGGTCGACGTTCTCATCAGAATTGCATAGAAGATGTCAAGAAGTTTATGCCTGTAGATCATTGTAGGGTAGAGGTTGACGATGAAGACACTTGGAGGGGGACACTATGATAGTTTCGGCACCAGAGTCTGCAAGAAGTATGAGGGCTCCATTTCAAATGCAGTCATGGAAGACGTGTTGGAGGAGGGCGAGATAGGCTTCAGTTCAATCCATGCTTGGAAGGATCACTAGGTTTCCTTGGTTGTGACAATGCTGCATGGAGTAGAAAGATAGTGGTGGTTCTTATTCCTTGGGGATCATGAGGAGTTAGCGATCTCATGTGAGGAGTTTCAAGACATGTTTAGAGTCGAGTTCCTTTCTTAGACTACGAATGCGTCCAGTCACCAGGAGCTTCTTACCCTTTGACAAGGGATCTCCAGTGTTCGAGAGTTTGGAATCCATTTTAGTAACCTTTTACGATATTATTCGGACCTATTTCTAGATAAGGAGGCTGGGGAGAGGCATTTCGAGGAGGCTTTACATCCAGAGATCTAGTGCCAGGTCACCCCATTTATGTTGAAGAAATATCTTGAGGTGTTAGATAGGGTATAGGTCATCGAGAGGACATTGGCCAGAACCAGATCATCTTGAGAGGGGAGTATTCATGATTCCTCACGAAGAATAGTTTTAGTCTTGGGTTCTATATTTTCAGGGAAGAAGAGTTTCTGTTTGGATGGGGGTAGGTCCCAGCCCTCAGCATCTCATTTCTCCAGGGGTAGCAGCTCTCAGGCCTATGCCAAGGGATCAGGCACTTGTTTTTCTTATGGTGGTCGAGGTCATCAGCAATGAGAGTTCCCTACCTTTCAGAGAAGTCATCATCCACCAAGTACTCTGCACCAGGTTCCTCTGTTGAGGCAGTTTCAGCTGAGGCAGCAACAGCATGTTGCACCACATTTAGATTTGCATAGGGTAGATAGCTAAGGCAGATTATAGCCCTGTGATGCTCCCCATCCTCTGAGAGTAGATCATGGCTATGGTTGTGGTCGTCATCAGGGTCAGATAGGTCATGGAGGAGGTCTTGGTCAGCTTCATGATTTAGTTTTTCCAACACTAGGCAAGTCATACGTCATTCGAGGTACCCTTTTCTTTTTTTCTACCTTTTTGTATTCCTTATTTGATTTAGGAGTGACACACTCGTTCATATCACCTACCCTTGTCCATGTTTTGGGACTTGAGGTAGAGAGGCTTCCAGTTCCCTTGGTGTTGACTAGGCTAGTTGGAGATCGAGATGACTTGTTTGAAGTATATAGAGATTGTAAGCTATTTTTGGGGCAGCACCACCCTTGAGGATATTTCCTATGTTTACGAATACAACCATATGATTTCATCATTGTCATGGATTTGTTGTATTCAGTGCAGTATATCATGGATTTCGTTAAGAGTTAGGTTGTGTTCTTCAATGCAGATAGAGATCCAGTGGTGTTTGTTGGTGAGAGAGACCCTCGAATGGGTGAGATTCATGTTCCATCCTCATCATCCATGATATATGAGTTGATGCTGATTTATTAATAGGTTCATCAGTTGGAATTTCCAAGGGTTATATAAGAGTACTATGATGTCTTTTCAGAAGAGTTTGTAGCATTACTCCTCGACGAGAGATCGAGTTTGGGATTGGGCTACAGCCAGGAGCATCTCCAATCTCTATATCTTCATATAGGATGTCCCCTTATAATTTATGAGAGCTTCGTATACAGCTTGATGGTCTTTTACAGTGTAGTTTTTTTCGGCCGAGTGTGTCACCATGGGGTGCACCAGTTTTGTTCATGAAGAAGGCTGGTGGAAGTTTGCAGTTGTGTGTCAATTTCCATATCTTAAACAAAGTGGCAGTGAAGAATTGCTATCCTCTTCTGCATATTGATGATTTATTCGATCAACTGAAGGTTGAAAGTTGTTTCTCAAAGATTGATTTGTATTCAATATATCATAAAATTCATGTGAAGGATGAGGATATCTCGAAGACTACTTTCCATTGTCATCATGGTCATTATGAATTCGTTGTAATGTCGTTCGGTGTGAAAAATGCTCCATATATGTTCATGGGATTGTTGAATGCTATGTTATGTGAGTTCTTGGACATGTTCATGGTGGTTTTCATCAACAACATCCTTGTGTACTCCACATCTCAGGAGGATCATTCATAGAATTTGCGCACTGTTTTGCGAGTTCTTTGACAACATCAGCTATTTGGGAAGTTGTTGATGTGTGAGTTTTGGTCTCAAGAAGTCCATTTCTTAGGGCATGTTGTGTCCCAATAGGGATTATCTGTGGATACATTAAAGATAGAATCATTTGTGTCTTTGGAAGCCCCCAAGACAGTGTTAGAGGTGTGAAGTTTCCTTGGTCTCACAGGCTACTATAGGAGGTTTGTAGCCGATTTTTCTCGAGTTGCAACTCCTCTGATAGCACTGACCAGGAAGGATCAGGCGTTCATATGGACTGATCAGTTTCATGCATCTTTTGAGTATCTAAAGGAGGATTTAGTAAGTGCTCCGGTTCTTTTTTTCCAGCTAAGGGAGTTTAGTTTGATGTTTTCTATGATGTTTCACATCAGGGGTTAGGTTGTTTTCTGATGCATCAAATATCAGTTGTTTCTTATGGGTCTCAACAATTACATCCCCATGAACATAACTATTCCACCCATGATTATGAGTTAGCATCTATGGTGTTTTCTCTATAGTTTTGGAGACATTACCTCATTGGTGAGTGATTTGTGGACTTCACAGATCATAAGAGCTTGATGAATGTTTTCTTCTAGCATGACTTGAACTTGCGACAGCGTTGGTCAGGAATATGACTTTGAAATATCATATACACCTAGAAAAGGGAATTTTATAGCTGATGCGCTAAGTCAGAAGTCATGTAGTGATGAAGTGCATGAATTTGATGACACCTGGAGAGTAAGGGAAGAACTTTCAGCAATACTTCTTGATATGGGAGAATTTGGGGGCAAAGGTTGTATTTTTCAGATGACGGTGCAGTCATCTCTGGTGCAGCAGGTGGAAGAGTCCCAGTTAGGGGATCTTGAGGGGGATTTCTATAGAAACCGTGTTATTTATGGTGAGGCCCCTGATGGTTGGGATGAGGATGAACAACACAGAGTGTTGTATCATGGAATGATTTTTGTTCCTTTGGCAATGCATGAGATGGTTCTCCGAGAGTTCCATAGTTTACCTTTATCATTGCATCCTAGCATGACAAAGATATACTGAGCTTTGAAGAGTGAGTTTTGGTGGCCTGGGCTAAAGCATGCAGTTGCAGAGTTTGTGTAACACCCGAGACTTTTATGTTATATAAATCATCAAAGGAATCTTTTTCTACATAGAACACTTGCTTGGCTTGCTTTACACGAAATCGCAACCTTCCTGTATAGCTTGCATCGTACGCAATACCGAGCTTCACTAAACAATGATATGCTAATAAAATATTATTAAAACTGGCCATTATGAATAGTAATAACCATTTTTTGAAATTTTATAAATTTTATTTTTCAAAATGGACTTCATTTTTGGATTCGGAATATCGAAATTATCCTAGGGTTAAATTTTGGTATTTTTCTGAAAACATTCAATTTTTGATGAATAGTGAAACCACTAAGTGGTAGTTAAGAAACTGAATTTTTCATAAAACTTAATTTTACCGCTTTTGTGAGTGGAATTTCAAAAATCTGAGAGACACGGTTGATGTCAGTAAGTAAAATGTGGTTCAATGAGATGAAAATAATTTTTGGTGAATAGTAACTTTTTACTTTTATTTACCACGGTTAAAAGTAAATAGGGTAATTAAGGGTAAAAATGATATTATTATTACCCTAACACATGTACTAATTCTATTGGACAAGTGTAATTCGACCAAAAACAACCTTAGGAATAAAATATGACCATTTAGGGCCACTTTAATTAGATTAGGACATTTATTATTAATTTATTTAAAGAACGGTTAAAATAGTTAAAATCAAAGTTTAATAAGTAAATCATTCTTAATATGGGGTTATAAATAAGATAAATTCGACTATAAATATTCATTAGAAATATAAAAAGATTTCCTACATAATGGTATTTAATTTGTAATTTTTAGACATAAAATAATTTAATTTATTTATGACACAAAGATGATGCAGTAATTATCTTATTAATGAAATATTGACATAATTGATGTTATAAACACAAAATTAATGTAGTTTGAGACTTTTTATGAATTACACTAATTTTCAAGATTAATATGATATGTTATTATTGATTTAATTATCTTTTTTTGAACTAATCCTTCTGTTATGATTTTCACAAAAATTAATTACTAAATAGTGTCAAAATTGACATAAAATAGTTTTTAAAACAAATATTATATTAGTAATTGTTATTTTATTCATAAAAATCTAAGGTTCGGCCAAATGACTTAGATAAGGTTATATATATTAATAATAAACAACTTGGGGTTCGTTTGGCTGCTTATAGTAGGTTTATTAACCTTATAGTATAAGAACACAAGAAGACACGGTAAAAGTAAAATTATTTAACTTAATGTTAAATCTAAATGATAAGGTTAAAATAGGAACCTAAACTTGTCTATATTATATTTTATGAGAGTATTTCGACCCATCCCCACCTTATCTTAGAAATAAATCAATTTGGAGCTATTTAAAACCGAACTTTACTTTATAATAGAATAATATTTTTAGTTTTTCCAAAGGAGCCCCTCTCCTCCCTTATAAAAGGGCACCTCCTCCCCCTCTTCCTCACACCACTTTGAGCCTTCAATCTCGGACAACCCATGTCAATTTCTTCTCTCCACTTCCCTATAAACATCTTAGAGGTTCTGGTCTTCTTCAAAGACCTATTTTAGTGCCCTAAAAGGAGGTCTCAAAGAAGCACTTCAAAGAAGAGGTAATGTCCGTTACCGATTCTTTCATCTTTATTTCTTCTTCCACTTCTTCTTCTTTAGTTGTTTCATTATGAAGTAATAACATCAGTATCACTAATATACTGATATGTTATTATAAGTATGAAAAAACCCTATTTCACCAACTATCCATCCTACGGAAAAAGAAATCCCCGCGCGTGCGTACGTACGGAATACCGTCTCCACGCCGTGGTGTAATCTATTTTCCACCACCACCTTACTTGGATGGGTATTATGGTGTAAATAATGACTATATATGACTATTATAAAGTAATACTGATTCTGAAATAGTATACATACACTCAAATACAATTCCACGATCATAGGAACGATATCATCACTCGTGCGTACGTATGGAATACTGTCTCCACGATGTGATGCGACTCGTTCTACATGATCTTCATTTCATAATGATTATATAAATGAATTGAATGAATTAATATGATATATATTACAATAATACCATTCTGGAAATGAGTTATCTATAACCTAAAGAGAAGAATAAGAATTTATTTGACAAAACACGCATAAGAACAAAAAGTTATAAACACCCGAATAACAAGTAGCAATGAAATATTACTACTAAGAAGCTAAGAATATGACCATATATGATATAATAAAAATAAGTATGATTCTATAATAAGTCAATAACATTATTTAAATCATTATATAGGAGGATCGGACAGGTAAAAAGCATATCGGACCTAAGGTAAGTGAAATATCACAATCTCATTTTTATCCGAGATTGTTTATACTTTGGTATTTACTGGGGTGTATTTTATCATCCAAATACATGTTTCCTCAATCTGTAATGTTATTTCCATTCATCTACAATTTTTTAAATCCAATTTTACCCTTCGGTGAGTTTTTAGTAAAAGATATGAAAGGAATCTTTTTTCGTTTTTCGCACGAGGTACTTTTTGACTTTTCCGACAAAAGTACGAGAAGAATGTATTTTTTAACTTATACAACATGAAAGGATTTTTTAAAAATTATTTCCAAGAAGCTTCCTTTACAAGTTTTCATGTTTATTTTTAATCAAATTCTTTTAGTTTAAAACTCTATGACATGTTAAGAAAGGAAAAATGGTTTTGAAGTAGAAAGGATATTTTCCTCAAGAATGGAGTTAAAGTGTTTTATCAAAATTATTTTCCATATAAGATAATAAAGGGTTCTGTTTATATCCCTATTATTACATTGATTTGATTATGTTGTGATGGAATTATTTTTATGAATTCCTTTATCTTATATGAATTTTTTTATGATGTCACGATGTTTAAGAATCCCATTTTAATTACATGGGTTATGCTATGATATATGGTTTATTATTTTGTGGCACACATAAGAATGGTATCATTATGATATGGGTGGGACCTATATCTCCCTCCAATTCATTGGGTAAAGATTTTATATCTCATGAGATAGACATGGCTGGAATGGTAGGTTATACCGGTTCAGTGAAACAGGACTGAAACGAGGAGTGAACTCGGTTCAGAAATGGACTGTGTCCACTAAGATAGTCTTGTAAATGAGTCTTGACTAATAAGAAATGATTCTATATGATTATGTGTGTATTCCACAAAGTTTCATGTTTTAAGTTATGATAATTGGGATTACATTTCACTATTATGATTTATCCCATGTTATGAAATTATGATCTCTTTTGCAGGTTAAGATTTCCAAAAGTTATGTGCTTATGTATATGATGTGATTGATATTTCTTTTGTTTACCCTTACTGAGCATTTGAGCTCACCCTTTTGTATGTTTTATTTCCCTAGGTCAGTAAGAAGGTTATTAAGTAGAATATGCCAAAAGGGACTCTAGATATGATGAAATAAATGGGAGGAAAAGTAGATGCTTTATGAACCAGTTGTTTATGTTTCCGAGTTTATAAAGACACTATACATATACGGTCCTTTCTTGGTTTTGTTATATGTTGTAATAAGTGTGCTTCAATTTTGAAGTAATAAGAAGGTATGTAAAGTATGGGTCATTATAGTTGGTATCAGAGGAAAGGTATAGTCAACCTTTGGAAACTAGGATGTGAAAGCCTTAGTAAGAACCCTAAGGATAAGTCTAATCATAGAACACAATCTTAGTGTTTTATAAATGTCCATGAATAAACTAGGATAAGACCTTAAGTGTGAAATTTTATTCTTAATTATGTGGTTTTCCAATTATAATTAGTGTTGATCACACTATTATTCTTGGTTTTAGTTAATGGATAGAACCTTAAAGAACCGTGTTAATGCGGAATGTGACGGGAAATGCAATGATTGTCCCCCTGAGCAACCAAACGTTATGGGAGATGGAATGAAAAATCTTGTAGCCATGCTCACACAACTTTCTCAAGCTATGAATCATGCAGGACCTCTAAACGAGCAAAGGAAGGAGTAACATTCTGTTGAATCCTTCATGAGACAGCGTCCACCTTCATTTAGTGGGTCTACTGATCCATTAGTTGCTGAACAATGGATTAGTACTACTGAAAATATATTTTCAGTTCTTCAATGTTCTGAGCATGATAAAGTCATCTTAGCAGTGTATCGTTTGGAAGGTGATGCTGATCAATGGTGGAATCTTATTAAGAATACGAGTCAAAGGGATGAAATTGAGTCCATGGAATGGGACGAGTTCAAGAACTTATTTTTCAATAAGTACTTCCCTCTTATTCTCTGAACAAATATGGAGAAAGATTTTCTTGAACTGAAGAAAAAGGATGATGAATCTGTTGGTACCTATGAAGCAAATTTTACAAGACTTTCAAGGTACGCTTCTGGTATTATTATCCAACCTGAGAGTAAGATCGATCGATTCTTTAGTGGCTTAAAACCAATTCTTCGAAGGGCGTTAGCCATAAGGGTCTTCAATATCTATGAAGAAATCGTTTGATGTGCTCTCAAAGTCGAGATGGAGATTGGAGTAACCCATCAGTCATATGGGTTTGATAAGAAGAGGAAAATGGAATTAAAAGGAAAATCTAAAGAGCACACTGAAAAGAATATGAGCTTTCCCTTATGCTCAAAGTGTGGAAAGAAACATGGAGGGAGTTTTCTTAAAGGGACAAGTAAATTTTCCAAATGTGGAAAGGAAGGTCATCGGGCATTTGAATGCTGCGATGATGGGAAGAAGACGTCTAATGATGCAAACAAAAGAAGGGATACACAGAATGAACCTACTACACTTCAATGTTTCAAGTGCAAGGAGATGGGACATTATGCTAATAAATGCCCTAATCCAAGGGTTGATGATGATGGTCGATGTCAATAAACTCTTAAGGCTAAAGACAAAAGAAAGTCACATGCAATTTCTATCAACGATGTTGAGTACGATAACGATGTGGTGAAAGGTACACTTACCATCCACTCTAAAGTAGAAAATGTTTTATTTGATTCTGGATCCACCCACTCCTTTATTTCTGAAGAATTTTCTAAGGGTATCATTGTATTACCTCAACAATTAGATGTTGAGTTAGTTGTGACAACACTTAATGGCACAATAGTCGCATCAAAAGTTTATAATTCTTCTCCGATTGAAGTTTGTGGGAAAGTGCTTCCTGCAAATCTTGTGATCCTTCCTGTAGTGGAATTTGATGTGATTCTTGGCATGGATTGGCTTTCTCTACATAGAGCTCATATCAATTGCCAAAGAAGGGAAGTCACATTTCATATTCCAGATCAATCTATGATCGTCTATCGATGCAAGGATGAACATAACCTTCCAGTGGAAATTTCTTCCATTTCATGGGTATTGATTCCACTAAATGAAGGTTATTTATCTCAAATGGTTGGTGAGAAACTCACAATTAAGAATATTCCCATTATACGGGAGTTTGATGATGTCTTTCTGGAGGAATTACGGGGTCTTCCACCGAATCGTGAAGTTGAGTTTTCAATAGAAATCGTACCAGGTGCTTTGCCTATTTCAAAGACACCTTATAGAATAGCCCCAATTGAGTTGCAGGAATTCAAGAAGCAAATCCAAGAGAATCTTGATAAGGGGTTCATAAGCCCTAGTGCGTCACCTTGGGGAGCACCTGTTCTGTTTGTCATGAAGAAAGATGGATCAATGAGACTCTGCATTGATTATCGAGAACTTAACAAGATTGCTATCAAGAACAAATATCCTCTCCCACGCATTGATGACCTATTTGACCAACTACGCAGAGCTCAATACTTTTCCAAGATTGATCTTCGTTCAGGGTATCATCAATTAAGGGTCAAAAGGGAGGATATACCAAAGATGGCTTTCCGTACAAGGTATGGACACTATGAATTTATAGTGATGCCATTTGGTCTTACTAATGCCCCTGTTATCTTCATGGATCTAATGAATAGAGTCTTTAGAGACTATCCTGATCAGTTTGTGGTATTCTTTATAGACGATATTCTTGTCTATTCAAAGAGAAAGGAAGAACATGAAGATCACTTGAGAATTATATTTAAGACCCTAAGAAAGGAGAAGCTTTATGAAAAATTTACCAAGTGTGAATTTTGTATTCAAAAATTTGCATTTTTGGGTCACATAATCTCAAAAGAGGGGATATCTGTGGATCCAGCAAAAACAGAGGTTATCGAAAGATGGTCGAGGCCAACAACAGTAACCGAGATCTGAAGTTTTCTTGGTTTGGATGGATATTATCGACGTTTTGTGAAATATTTTTCATGATTATCTAATCCACTCTCCAAGTTTACTCGGAAAGAAGTTAAGTTTGTTTGGACGGAAGAATGTGAAGAGAATTTCATGGAGTTGAAAAGAAGGTTATACAGTGCACTTGTGCTCACACTGCCTTGTAGTGGAGAATGGTTTGTGATCTACAGTGATGCATCCAAGAAGGGATTGGGGTGTGTTCTTATGCAAAATGATATGGTGATAGCTTATTCCTCACGACAATTGAAAATACATGAGCAAAATTACCCAACTCATGATTTGGAGTTAGTTGCGGTAATCTTTGCATTAAAGATTTGGAGGCATTACATTTATGGTGAAAGGTGTGATATTTATATTGATCATAAAAGTTTAAAGTACATTTTCACACAAAAAGAGCTGAATATGTGCCAAAGAAGATGGTTGGAGCTGATTAAGGATTAAGACTACTCAATCCATTACCACCCTGGGAAAGCAAACAAGGTGGTAGATGCATTAAGTCGACAAGACCATGCTAGTTTATCCATGATGAGGATCACAAAAGATCCAATATTTATGGATTTACAAAGGATGGATCTTGTAATTATAATGGAAGGGGGAAAATCTTATCTTTCTCAAATGAATGTTCAACCATCTATACATGTGAAGATTAAAGAGGCACAGAAAGAAGATGTCGAGTTACAAAAGAAGGTGAGAAATGTTCCTGAATTCAACCTTGATTGTGATGGGATAATAAAGTTTAGGAATCGGGTTTGTGTTCCTCCCATCCCCGAATTAAAGAAGGAGCTGCTGGATGAGGCTCATAGTTCTTCATTCTCTGTTCATCCTAGAAGCACAAAGATGTATAGGGAACTGAAAGAGTACTTCTGGTGGGATGGCCTGAAAAGAGATGTTGTTGAATATGTCTCTCGATGCTTGGTTTGTCAGCAAGTTAAAGCTGAGAGAAAGAAGTCTAAGGGGATGTTACAACCATTACCCATACCCGAATGGAAATGGGAAAACATCACTATGGACTTTGTCACAGGACTTCCTAAAACATCCAAAGGCAATAATGATATTTGGTTCATAGTTGATCGTCTTACCAAGTCTGCACACTTCATTGCTATTAGAGAGGATTTATCTCTGGATCAGCTTGCCAGGATATATGTAAAGGAAGTGGTAAGATTGCATGGAGTACCACTTTCTATTATATCTGATTGGGATCTGAGATTTACCTCGAAGTTCTGGAGAAGTCTTCAGCATACTCTGGATACAGAGTTGAGTTTCAGCACTGCTTATCATCCTCAGACAGATGGTCAGTCTGAGAGAACAATTCAAACTCTAGAAGATATGTTGAGAGCTTTCTCTATGGATTTCAAAGGTGGTTGGGATCAACACCTACCTTTGGTGGAATTTTATTATAATAATAGCTTTCAATCTAGTATTCAGTTGACTCATTATGAATCTCTCTATGGAAATAAATGCAAGACTCCAACTTGCTGGGACGAAGTTGGGGAAAAAAATCTATTAGGACATGATCTCATTGATGAAATGATAGAAAAGGTCAGATCTATTCAACAACACATAAGAGCAGCTCAGTGTCGACAGAAAAGTTATGCCGACAACCGAAGAAAAGACCTAGAGTTTGAAGTGGGTGATAAAGTGTTCTTATGAATATCTCCCTGGAAGAGGGTTATGAGATTTGGAAAGAAGGGGAAGTTGAGCCCTAGATATATCGGTCCTTTCAAAATACTGGATCGTATTGGGAAGGTATCTTACCGATTGGAACTTCCACCTAATCTCTCTCAAGTTCACGATGTGTTCCATGTATCTCTCCTAAGAAAGTACATACCTGATCCTTCACATGTACTCAGCTCAGAAGTTGTACCGCTGGAGAAAGATCTTTCTTATGAAGAACAACCGATAGAGATTCTGGATCGTAGCGAAAAAGTCCTACGAAACAAGACCACTCAATTGGTGAAAGTTTTATGGAGGAACCACCAATTATAAGAAGCTACATGGTATCTTGAGGATATGATGAGGGAGAGGTATCCTCATCTGTTTGTTACAAAGTGACGAATTTTAAGGGTGAAATTCATTTTAAGGGGGGTAGAATGTAACACCCGAGACTTTTATGTTATATAAATCATCAAAGGAATCTTTTTCTACACACAACACTTGCTTAGCTTGCTTTACACGAAATTGCAACCTTCCTCGATAGCTTGCGTCGTACACAATACCGAGTTTCACTAAACAATGATATGCTAATAAAATATTATTAAAACTAGCTGTTATTAATAGTAATAACCACTTTTTGAAATTTTATAAATTTTATTTTTCAAAATGGACTTCATTTTTGGATTCGGAATATCGAAATTATCCTAGGGTGAAATTTTGGTATTTTTCTAAAAGCTTTCAATTTTTGATGAATAGTGAAACCACTAAGTGGTAGTTAAAAAACTGAATTTTTCATAAAACATAATTTTACCACTTTTGTGAGTGGAATTTCAAAAATCTGAGAGACACGGTTGATGTCAGTAAGTAAAATGTGGTTCAATGAGATGAAAATAATTTTTGGTGAATAGTAACTTTTTACTTTTATTTACCACGGTTAAAAGTAAATAGGGTAATTAAGGGTAAAAATGAAATTATTATTACCCTAACACATGTCCTAATTCTATTGGAAAAGTTTAATTCGACCAAAAACAACCTTAGGAATAAAATATGACCATTTAGGTCCACTTGGATTAGATTAGGACATTTATTATTAATTTATTTAAAGAAGGGTTTAAATAGTTAAAATCAAAGTTTAATAAGTAAATCATTTTTAATATAAGGTTATACATAAAATATATTCGACTATAAATATTCATTAGAAAGATAAAAATATTTCCTACATAATGGTATTTCATTTGTAATTTTTAGACATTAAATAATTTAATTTATTTATTACACAAAGATGATGCAGTAATTATCTTATTAATGAAATATTGACATAATTGATGTTATAAACACCACAATAAATGTAATTTGAGAATTTTTATGAATTACACTAATTTTATATATTAATATGACATGTTAGTATTGATTTAATTAACTTTTTTCGAACTAATAATTCTGTTATGATTTTCACAAAAAATAATTACTAAATAGTGTCAAAATTGACATAAAATAGTTTTTAAAACAAATATTATATTAGTAATTGTTATTTTATTCCTAAAAATCTAAGGTTCGGAAGAATCACTTAGATAAGGTTATATATATTAATAATAAACAACTTGGGGTTTGTTTCGCTTCTTATAGTAAGTTTATTAACCTTATAGTATAAGAACACAAGAAGACACGGTAAAAGTAAAATTATTTAACTTAATGTTAAATCTAAATGATAAGGTTAAAATAGGAACCTAAACTTGTCTAAATTCTATTGTATGAGATTATTTCGACCCATACCCACCTTAGCTTCGAAATAAATCAATTTTGATCTATTTAAAACCGAACATGACTTTATAATAAAATAATATTTTTAGTTTTTCCAAAGGAGCCCCTCTCCTCCCTTATAAAAGGGCACCGCCTCCCCCTCTTCCTCACACCACTTTTATCCTTCCCGCTTGACCAAACCCTGACAATTTCTTCTCTCCACTTCCCTAGAAACATCCTAGAGGTTCTGGTCTTCTTCAAAAACCTATTTTAGTGCCCTAAAAGGAGGTCTCAAAGAAGCACCTCAAAGAAGAGGTAATGTCCGTTACCGATTCTTTCATCTTTATTTCTTCTTCCACTTCTTCTTCTTTAGTTGTTTCATTATGAAGTAATAACATCAGTATCACTCATATACGTATATGTTATTATAAGTATGAAACAACCCTATTTCACCATCTATCTATCCTACGGAAAAATAAATCATCGTGCGTGCGTACGTACGGAATATCATCTCCACGCCGTGGTGTAATCTATTTTACACCACCACCTTACTTGGATGGGTATAATGGTGTAAATAATGACTATATATGAATATTATAAAGTTATACTGATTCTGAAATAGTATACATACACTCAAATACAATTCCACGATCATAGGAAGGATATCATCACTCATGCGTACGTATGGAATACCGTCTCCACGATGTGATGCGACTAGTTCTACAAGATCTTCATTTCATAATGATTATATAAATGAATTGAATGAATTAATATGATATATATTTCAATAATACCATTCTGTAAATGAGGTATCTATAACCTAAAGAGAAGAATAAGAATTTATTCGACAAAACACGCATAAGAACAAAAAGTTATAAACACCCGAATAACAAGTAGCAATGAAATATTACTACTAAGAAACTAAGAATATGACCATATATGATATCATAAAAATAATTATGATTCTGTAATAAGTCAATAACATTATTTAAATCATTATACAGGAGGATCGGACACGTAAAAAGCATATCGGACCTAAGGTAAGGGAAATATCACAATCTCATTTTTATCCGAGATTGTTTATACTTTGGTATTTACTGGGGTGTATTTTATCATCCACATACATGTTTCCTCAATATGTAATGTTATTTTCATCCATATACAATTGTTTAAATACAATTTTACCCTTCGGTGAGTTTTTAGTAAAATATATGAATGGAATCTTTTGTTGTTTTTCGCACGAGGTACTTTTTGACTTGTCCGACAAAAGTAAGAGAATAATGTTTTTTTAACTTATACGACATGAATGGATTTTTCAAAAATTATTTCCAAGAAGCTTCCTTTACAAGTTTTCATGTTTATTTTTAATCAACTTCTTTTAGTTTAAAATTCTATGACTTGTTAAGAAAAGAAAAATGTTTTTGAAGTAGAAAGGATATTTTCCTCAAGAATGGAGTTCAAGTGTTTTATCAAAATTATTTTCCATCTAAAATAATAAAGGGTTCTGTTTATGTCCCTATTATTACATTGATTTGATTATGTTGTGATGGAATTATTTTTATGAATTCCTTTATCTTATATTAATTGTTTTATTATGTCGCGATGTTTAAGAATCCCATTTTTATTACATGGGTTATGCTATGATGTATGGTTTATTATTTTGTGGCACACATAAGAATGGGATCATTATGAGATGGGTGGGACCTATATCTCCCTCCAATGCATTGGGTAAAGATTTTATATCTCATGGGATAGACATGGCTGGAACGGTAGGTTATACCGGTTCAGTGAAACAGGACTGAAACGAGGAGTGAACTCGGTTCAGAAATGGACTTTGTCCACTAAGATAGTCTTGGCAATGAGTCTTGACTAATAAGAAATGATTCTCTATGATTATGTGTGTATTCCACAATGTTTCATATTTTATGTTATGATAATTGGGATTACATTTCACTACTATGATTTATCCCATGTTATGAAATTATGATCTCTTTTGCAGGTTAATATTTCCAAAAGTTATGTCCTTATGTATATGTTGTGATTGATATTTCTTTTGTTTACCCTTACTGAGAATTTGAGCTCACCCTTTTGTATGTTTTATTTCCCCAGGTCAGGAAGAAGGTTATTAAGTAGAATATTCCAAAAGGGACT
Organism: Viscum album; assembly: GCA_963277665.1. Taxonomy (NCBI): domain Eukaryota; kingdom Viridiplantae; phylum Streptophyta; class Magnoliopsida; order Santalales; family Viscaceae; genus Viscum; species Viscum album. The sequence goes on from OY728135.1 coordinate 2,032,105,011, forward strand.
CTAGATATGATGAAATAAATGGGAGGCAAAGTAGATGCTTTATGAACCAGTTGTTTATGTTTCCCTGTTTCTAAAGACACTATACATATACAGTACTTTCTTGGTTTTGTTATATGTTGTAATAAGTGTGCTTCTATTTTGAAGTAATAACAAGGTATGTAATGTATGGGTCGTTATAGTTTGTGTCTCACTGTTTGGTATTCCAGAAGGTAAAGGTTGAACACTTTGTTCCTAGTGGTCTGCTCCAGCCGTTAGATGTTCCTTAGTGGAAGTGGCAGGACATCTCAAAGGACTTTGTTTCTGTTTTACCTAGAGATTTGGGAGGTCATGATTCTATTTGGGTGGTATTGGATCGTCTAAAAAATCATTCCACTTCATAGTGATCAAGGAGTTGAGCTCAGTGGAATTTTTGTCGAGGCAGTATCTGGAGGAGGTGGTGAGCCTTCATGGAGTCCCATGGATGATCATTTCTGATCGAGATCCTTGTTTTACCTCCATTTTTTGGATAGTTCTCCAACATGATTTTAGTTCTCAAATATTCCTTAGCACTACTTTTCATCCTCATACAGATGGTCAGAAAGAGTGGACTATCTATACTATTGAATATATGTTACGCTCTTGTGTCCTGGATTTTGGAGGTTTGTGGATGAGGCACTTACCCTTGGTGGAGTTCACGTACAATAATAGTTTTCACTCCACCATCAGTATGGAACCTTTTAAAGCCTTGTATGGCTGGCCTTTTCATTCTCAGTTGTGTTGGTCTAGGGTTAGATATTCATTAATTCTCAGACCAGAACTAGTGTAGAATACAACTGATAGGGTTCAGGTGACTCGTGAGAGGATGAAGACAACATAGGATCATCAGAAATCATTTTTTGATCAAAGGGGGAGACCCTTAGAATATGATGTTAGGGTCACATGTTTTTCAAGGTGACTCCCCATCATGGGAAGTGATGGTTTGGTCATGGGAGTAATCTTTCTCCCCAGTTTGTTGGGCCTTTTGAGGTGTTAGCTCTTGTTGGAGATGTGGCGTATCGATTAGTACATCCATTGCAGATGATCCAGATACATGATTTTTTTCATGTATCACAGGTTTGTTGTTATCTTCATGATAACTCTTGCATCATTAGTTAGGGAGAGATCGATGTTGACGATGATGTGAACTTTGAGGAGTGACCTATGGAGATCCAAGACAGCAAAGAGAAGGTGTTGTGTGGGCATTCTATCCCCTTGGTTCGTGACTTGTGGAGACACGGTGGCATGGAAAAGAGTATCTGGGAACGTGAGAATAGAGACCCGGACTTTTCTTACATTACTATTACATCATTTCAAATATAAACAACATAATAGTATTACACATGTAGGATCCAAAGGTTTAGTGTCTTGGGCAAACTAGGACCACACATAACAAATACAACATCAACTATAGACATTTATTTAATTTCATCTTCTATAGATTCTTATTGGCACTTGTCCTATCCTTAGTACATGTAGCCACATGAGGATATAAATAAAAAGGGGTGAGTTATAAGCCTATTAAGAGGATATATAAGAACAATATAGCATGGGGTGAGCATAATCATGACATAGGATAATGATTATGAACCTGAGAGGAGCACAAATAATAGACTTGAAATGTGGCAATGCATAAAAATGAAACATCATGTCTTAGTGGTTAACTAGCACACATACTTGTGAACAAAGATAAAATCTTTTTCACACATCATTTCAAATTTACTCATCAGATTCATCACTTTACCCAATGCATTGGAGTGCAATATAATTCCGGGTGCACCCGTCACATTTAAACATTCATATTGCGCTATATAATTCCGGGCGCACTCGTCACATCATAACATTATCATTTATCATGCATGACACAATGAACATATAACATAAATGAACATAACTAACCAATTAAAAGGAATGTGTTTCATCACATAATAATACCTTCATAATCTTTGGGTTCCCAAAAGAAAGAGGGAATAACCCACATGTTACAAGAACCGTTCACTTTGAGTGAGAAGTAAAAGGAACGTTCTTAAAAGAAGAGTTCTTTTAGAAAAAATTTTGATGGACATAAAAACCAGTGAAAAACATTTATATCCCATAAAAGTAAAGAAAATTATGAACAAATGATCTTTTAGGAGTAACCATATCAAAAATGGAGTGAAAGAGGGAGAACCCGAAGGAAGAAAATTGGGTTCGAGATTTCCCCTTACCTTGTACTCGAATGACTCCTTCTCTTTAATGTCCTGTATAATGACATTATATTCATTAATTATAAATTACATAACCTTTTATACATTAATAGGGTTAATTCTGGTTTCATTATTTCATACTATGTTCCTTTGGATGACTTATAGAGTTTAAAAAACATTGATCGGGGATGTTCGTTTTCATGGTTTTCTTGAGCGGTCCACTTGTATTCTTAAATTGATGTTTGGGTAGATCATGGGTAAACATCCAGAACTGATATTACATGTTATTAATTATATTACATAATCTTTAATGATTTTATAATGAGTTATATTAGATCCATGTGGATTAATTATTAGATAAGAATTAAATGAAGATTATTTGGGTTAATTTGAGCGGTTTTTGGATCACAATGAACTCGTTTTAACTTTTAATTAGTAATTTGGCCATAGGTAATTTACAGAACTAAAAATAGAACATAATACATATAAAATATTCTGGTTCAACCATAAAAATTGTTTCATGACCATATTTGAAGGTAGAAATGGAAGAATAGAACATGTCGTTTTTGAAGGTGATAAATTTAACACCTCATGAACAATGTTCTCTTTAATAAAATAAAAGGAAGTGTGAAAGGGGGTGGGGTGATATAATATCCCATTATAATCATAAAAATAAATTATATGTATAATAATGGAGTTAAAAAACAATTTGGATGAAGATAGGTAGGGATAGATCAAGAAAGGAACTTGAACTTGAAAGGAAATAAAAGGAGAATAGGGAGAGAAATTACCTTTAGAATCCTCCTCTTGAGAACCTCCTTAAGGGCCTAAGATTGGTCTTTTGATGAGACCAGAAGCTCTTGGCCGTGGGTTATGGGATAGTTAAGGTGTTTGGGAAGAGTTTATAGAAGTCTTGGAGCTTGAGAGGTGTGAGGAAAAGAGGGAGTGAATGGTGGCTTTTATAGTGGAGGGGAGAGGGGATTCCTTAATATAAAATTGATTAGTTTATTAATTTCACCTAAGTCAAGGAATAGTGAGTCTTGGATGACTAAGAATAGTAAATAAGACATGTGAGTTCGGGATTTGGGTGCTTACATCACTTGTGATGTCAGGAATAGTGGGTTTTAATTAAAATGTATTTATATGGTAAATTAATGTATTCTACTATTCACCAAAAATTCAAGTTTCTCAGAAAAATCCCAAAAATTTACCCCAACAATTTTTCGATGTGTAGAATCCAAAAATAAACTCCATTTTTCAAAAATAATTTTCTAAATATTATTAATTTAATATTTAAATAAAATCATAATTTACTTAAAAAAACAGTTTTTAAGATTAAAACTGATTTTATAGTTCTTTCAAAAATTACGCAGGGTCTTATAAAATTGTCTAAAAACTATTAGAAATTGATTAAATAATTTATTAATACATTACAGGAAAATAAATATTCTTTTAAATTAATTAATTAATTATAATTAATTATTTAATACTTATAAAATTCCAAAAACGTTTACTAAGGTAAAATTGTCAATTTTTAAGATGTCTAAATTTTATTTTATTATTCATAGGTAATGTTCCTCTTATTTACTATTCATAAGGGTCATGTTACTATTCATAAGGGTAGGTTAATATTCATAAGGGTAGGTTACTATTAACCAAGAATTATTTTTGTTTCATTAGACTCCAAAAACCATCTTGGACACAACCGTGTATGTCGGATTTTCAAAATTCCAAACATAGGGGTGACAAAATTATGTTTAAAGGTCACTTATAACTTAGTAGTTCATTATTTTGTGTTTTTATGACATAAATATAAGAAGGAAATTTTCTATTGAAAAAATTTGGGTCGTTACATTCTTCCACCCTTAAGAAATTTCGCCCCAGAAATTTCACTTTACACAAACAGGTGAGGGTACTTCTCCTTCATTGCCTCTTCTGGTTCCCACCATTTTCTAAAATAGAAAAGGATAGAACAAAACATAACTAAACAAGTCATGAATAACTTATTCATTTAAACAATTATACCAAAAACATAATATATGGGATCCCTAGGTAAATATCCTTGTGTGCATATTTGTACTTAGTCTCATGTTGTAGGTTTTCTCTAGGGTTCACTAATCCTAATCCCCAAATTAACTAAACCTTTCCTCTGATAACAACTATAGTGACCCGTCCTTTTCTTACATTACTATTACATAATTTAAAAGATAAACAACATAATAGTATTATACATGGAGGATCCAAAGGTTTAGTGTCTTGGGAAAACTAGAACCACACACAACAAATACAACATCAACCAAAAACATTTATTTAATTTCATCTTCTCTAGCATCTTATTGGCACTTTTCCTATCCTTAGTACATGTATCCACCTGAGGATATACATCAAAATGGGTGAGCTAGAAGCTCAGTAAAAGGATATATATGAACAATATAGCATGGGGTGAGCATAATCATGACATAGGATAATGATTATGAACCTGAGAGGAGCACAAATAATAGACTTGAAATGTGGAAATGCATAAAAATGAAACATCATGTCTTAGTGGTTAACTACCACACATACTTGTGAACAAAGATAGAATCTTGTTCACACATCATTTCACATTTACTCATGAGATTCATCACTTTACCCAATGCATTGGAGTGCTATATAATTCTGGGCGCACCCGTCACATCATAACATTATCATTTATCATGCATGCCACAATGAACATATATCATAAATGAACATAAATAAACCATGAAAAGGAATGGATTTCATCTCATAATAACACCTTCATAAGCTTTGGGTTCCCAAAAGAAAGAGGGAATAACCCACATGTTACAAGAACCGTCCACTTTGAGTGAGAAGTAAAAGGAACGTTCTTAAAAGAAGAGTTCTTTTGGAAAATATTTTGATGGAAATAAAAACCAGTGAAAAACATGTATATCCCAGATAAGTAAAGGAAATGATGAACAAATTATCTTTTAGGAGTAACCATATCAAAAATTGAGTGAAAGAGGGAGAACCCGAATGAAGAAAATTGGGTTCGAGATTTCCCCTTACCTTGTACTCGAATGCCTCCTTCTCTTTAATGTCCTGTATAATGACATTATATTCATTAATTAGAAATTAAATAAACTTTTATACATTAATAGGGTTCATTCTGGTTTCAGTATTTCATATTATGTTCCTTTTAATGACTTATAGAGTTTAAAAAACATTGATCGGGGATGTTCGTTTTCATGGTTTTCTTGAGCGGTCCACTTGTATTCTTAAATTGATGTTTGGGTAGATCATGGGTAAACATACAGAACTGATATTACATGTTATTACTGATATTAGATAAGCTTTAATGATTTTATAATGAGTTATATTAGATCCATGGAGACAAATCATTAGATATGAATTATATGAAGATTATTTGGGTTAATTTGAGCGGTTTTTGGATCACAACGAACTCGTTTTAACTTTTACTTAGTAATTTGGCCATAGGTTATTTCAAGAACTTAAAATAGAACATAATAAATATAAAATATTCTGGTTCAACCATAAAAATGTTTTCATGACCAGATTTGAAGGTAGAAATGGAAGAAGAGAACATGTCATTTTTGAAGGTGATAAATTTAACACCTCATGAACAACGTTCTCTTTAATAAAATAAAAGGAAGAGGAAAAGGGGGTGCGGTGATATAATATCCCATTAGAATCATAAAAATACATTATATGTATAATACTGGAGTTACAAAACAATTTGGATGAATATTGGTGGGAGAGATCAAGAAAGGAACTTGAACTTGAAAGGAAATTAAAGGAGAATAGGGAGAGAAATTACCTTTAGAATCCTCCTCTTGAGAACCTCCTTAAGGGCCTAAGATTGGTCTTTTGATGAGACCAGAAGCTCTTGGACGTGGGGGAGGGGATAGGGAAGGTTTTTGGGCAGATTTTAGAGAAGTCTTGGAGCTTGAGAGGTGTGAGGAAAAGAGGGAGTGAAGGGTGGCTTTTATAGTGGAGGGGAGAGGGGTTTCCTTAATATAAAATTGATTAGTTTATTAATTTCACCTAAGACAAGGAATAGTGAGTCTTGGATGACTAAGAATAGTAAATAATACATGTGAGTTCGGGATTTTGGTGCTTACATCACTTGTGATGTCAGGAATAGTGGGTTTAAATTAAAATGTATTTATATGGAAAATTAATGTATTCTACTATTCACCAAAAATTCATGTTTCTCATAAAAACCCCAAAAATTTAAACCAACCATTTTTAGATGTTTAGAATCAAAAAATTAAGTCCATTTTTAAAAAATAATTTTCTAAATATTATTAATTTAATGTTTAAATAAAATCATAATTTACTTAAAAAACAGTTTTTAAGATTAAAACTGATTTTATAGTTCTTTCAAAAATTACGTAGGGTCTTATAAAATTATCTAAAAACTATTAGACATTGATTCAATAATTTATGAATACATTAAAGGAAAATAAATATTCTTTTAAATTAATTAATTAATTATATTTAATTATTTATGACTTATAAAATTCCAAAAACGTTTACTAAGGTCAAATTGTCAATTTTTAAGATGTCTAAATTTTATTTTATTATTTATAGGTAATGTTCCTCTTATTTACTATTCATAAGGGTCATGTTACTATTCATAAGGGAAGTTTACTATTCATAAGGGTAGGTTACTATTCACCTAGAATTATTTTTGTTTCATTAGACTCAAAAAACCATCTTGAACACAATCGTGTATGTCAGAGTTTCAAAATTCCAAAACATAGGGGTGACAAAATTATGTTTAAAGGTCACTTATCACTTAGTAGTTCATTATTTTGTGTTTTTATGACATAAATATAAGAAGGGAATTTTCCATTGAAAAACTTTGGGTCATTACAGTGAGTCACAAATATGTTCTCAGTACCTAGAGTTGTATGATGGTTAACTCTTCTCATGTAATGATTTCTCATTTGTGGTTATAGACCTTTTGTGTTTATGATATGGCTTTCTTTGGTTGCTTTTTGTGGATTTCTCTCTTTTGAGAGGTATCTTGATGGGTGGTTGTTCAGACTTATTTTATGTTCCCTTTAAGGTTTTTTTTGAATTATCGAGGACGATAATGTCTTGAGAGGTATCTGATATAATGTTTTGGACCTCTCTGGTCCATTCCTTTGCGAAAATCTTGTGTCTGAGGTGTTCCGGCAGGTCAAGGTGACTTATTCCAAACACTTTTCCAAATTTTCAGTTCTGTGAACATTGCATCGGTTGCCTTAGGTGAACAGTGTCATCAGTAGCCTTAGGTGAATAGTTTCATTGGTAGCCTTAGCTGAACAGTGCATCAGTAGCCTTAGGTGAATAGTGTCTTTGGTATCCTTAAGTGAACAGTGCAGTGGTAGCCTTAGGTGAATAGTGTCATCGGTAGCCTTAGGTGAATAGTAAATCGGTAGCCTTAGGTGAACAGTGTAATCGGTAGCCTTATGTGATCAGTGTAACGGTGAGGTTCTAACAGTGAGGTTCCAATGGTGACATCTTTCCTTTTCCAAATTTTAAGTTCATGAATAGTGTTTCCCGAATAGTGAGGTTCCAATGGTATCCTCTGTTTCCTTTTCCAAATTTTAAGTTCATGAACAGTGTTTCCAGAACGGTGACGTTCTAATGGTAGCCTATATTTCCTTTTCCAAATTTTGAGTTCATTAATAGTGTTTATAGAATGGTGAGGTCCAATGGTAGCCTCTATTTCCTTTTCCAAATTTTGATTTCATGAACAGTGTTTCCAGAATGGTAAGATTCCAACGGTAGCCTATATTTCCTTTGCCAAATTTTGAGTTTATGACCAGTGTTTCCAGAATTATGTGGTTTATGAATAGTGTTTCAAGAATGGTGAGGTTTATTTACAGTGTTTCTAGAACAGTCAGGTTCCTACTGTAGCCTCTATTTCCTTTTCCAAATTCTGTGTTCATAAACAGTGTTTCTAGCTTCCTACATTTTCTCCCCTTTGACGTATCCTTTGACGTAAAATGCATTTAAATCCTTTTTTAAGGACTCTAAGGCTGATTCAAAGTCCATAACTTCTTTATTAATTTTCTTAAGGCATGGGATTCTTTTATTTGGTCAAACCGTGTGGTTTAATGCGATCCTCTTTTAATGGAAAATTTAGTGTGCCTTAAATCGCTTCTCTGTTAAAACTTCTAAAGGGATGAGATATCTTCCTCCTTAAATCGTACTTCTTGTTCTTGGGTGTGATATGCTCAAACCTTTCATTCCATCCCGTAGGAGTTGTGTAATCAGACTTTCCTCCTTGGATTGGTTCCCCTCTATTTTTGGTGCAACCAAGCAGTATCAATCGATCTCTAATAAAAGGTATGTTCAATTGTCATTCTTTTGGGTTCATCTCCTTCCATTTCTCCTTTCCCTTTTATGGAATTATATCTTCATGTTCCAAATTTACATTTCTTGGGTATTTAATGGTGTGGTGGTTTCTCTACATCCTCAGGTGGATACAGTTGTCAAGGGGGGAGGAGATTGTAACCCATTGTGTGGCTCGTTCTCATTTAAATAACGCCAAGTACCATTTGAGGTAGGTAATTAATTGATTCTCTTTTCTTTTACGTGAAACTGTATAGTTATCATGTTTTATCTCACAATATCACAATGTAATTGACATAATAAATGTCACAACTCATCCTCGGGGCCCATGCCGTGACTACCCCAAGCCCGCCTTCCATAGGCTAGGGGCTGGCGACTAGCACCAAAGGCGTAGATCCCGATAAAAGGGAAGGAATTGCCTTTATAAAAGAAAAAAACACCACAGAGTATGCAATCTGAAGTAAACACTAAGTAAACTGAGTAAAAAGGTAAGTACTGGAAAGAAAATGGGCCAGTATACAAACAGAACTGTAAGTACAGTACAACTGAGAAAAGAAAGTACAACAACTGAAAAGTAAAGCAGCAGCTGCCGAGACGTCCTCCGGAAACCCCACCTGAAAGGTGGGTACAGATGGTCTCCTCAGCTCCTCGAATCCGTTCATCCACACCGTGTACGTCCTGCCTGATAGTCCACCTCCGGATACCGCCCCGCTCCACAAGCCTCAACTACGATCAGCGTTGTCCATCGTTTGCCACCAACACAATGTAGTCCTGGCATAGCCCATGCAGGGGTGAGTATATACGATACTCAGTAGGGACCCTGAGACTCTCGATGGTCTCCTAGAATCCAAAAAAGAATAATCCAAAAAGGAATATACAAACATGAATTATCAACCAACACTACTTAGGTATATTCCCATACATATACCTAAGTCATCAATTCCAGTTCGGCTCCAACTCCTGAGCCCAAGTTCAACCCAGTCCACACAGGATAGTACAACTCAGTCTACATAGGAAAAGTACAACTCAGTCCACACAGGAAAACAAGGCAATCATATCAAAGATAATGATTGAAAGTCAAGACGCAGCTCACATAGGTATACTACTCATGAATAGGGGTGGAGATGATTGATGTAGCCTCTGAATCATCTCCTCTACCGAACTCACGTAGGATCCAAGTATAGATGTCATCGCTATCGGACCCACGTAGGATCCAAGTACAGTAACCATCACCACCGAACCCACGTAGGATCCAAGTACAGTCCTCATAGTTTTTGAACCCAAGGAGGATCCAAGTACAGTCATCCTCGCTGCTGAACCCACGTAGGATCCAAGTACAGTTGTCATCGTCATCGCAGTCACAGCCAGCTCTAGGGTTCCCGCACACAGAATGCTCGATTCCGGGAGGGTCCACTCCACGATCCAAGGTTTTGATACATAAACTATCACGAAGTCCAGAGTTGATGTATCACAAAGTTCCATCTCGTCAATAGGAACTCAACACGACAGACGGTGCGTCAATCGGACGCCCGGTCTTAGAGTTATTGGCCTTTTCGTCCCAAGGGCCCAGTTGGTTTCTGAGCTAAAACCAACCCGACCATACTCTAGCTATTTCCAAACCTCAAGCATAGTAAGCCAAAAGAACCTTCTCACTAATAGGAAATCAACTTAACTTATGGCAAATCATTTGGACGTTCGGTCGTTAAGTTATAAGTGTTTCTTCTTCAAGGGCCCGGTTGGTTTTGGGTTCGAACCAAACCGGTCGTACCCAAAATTTACCAAAAGCTTGAGTGTAATATACTGAAATGACCATCACGATCCAAGGATCCTAACTCAACTGACGGTTCTTCGATCGAGGTCAGTAACCCAAGATACAGGCATTTGAATGAACCTGATCCGAAAGTAGGGGGTTTGGGCCCGGTCCGACCCGGCCCGATACCCCCTGGGTCGGCCCGAACCGGTTTGACCCGATCTGGGTCCGTGTCCGGCCCGATTAGGCATGGCCCAGCCTAGATGGTGTGGCTCGGCCCAGTGCAGGTGGCCCGGCCCAGCGTGGATGGCCCGGCCCGGTGCGGGCGGCCCAGCCCGCGCGGCCTGCGTCCTGGCTCTGAAGTCGGTCGCGACTTGTCTCGGCTTTCGGGTGAGAGGGGTGCGAAGCCCCCCCCCCACCCCCTTGATTTTGTAATGACCATTATTTAAGGTCGGCCTTGTGTAACCGCAGGACCCGAGGGGGTACCGCCTCCAGGTGGGGTCGGCGGCCGGCTCAGCCGGCCGATCCTCTGAAACCGCCACGGCCTTAGGTCGCAGCTCCTATCTGACCGGCGCGGCGTGACGGCGTCGCGCCCCTCCGCCCCGGCTGCAGCACCTTGGTGCTCCCACACCGCGCGACAACACCGCTCCCCTCCACTGTATCCCGCTCCTGGCCATGGAATTCTTAGGACTCACCGGCACGGCGTGATAGCTCCGCGCTCCACTGTCGCGGACCGCTCCCACTGTGGCCCTTTTTGTTCCCGCGCGGTGCATCAGCACCGTGCCGCCTTCGCCTCAAACTTCGACGATAAAAAACAATAAAAGTGGAGGATAATCGACCGTATTTGTGTGGTCTGACCTCCTCTCGTTATGTTGATAACAAGCGACCAAAGGAATGAGAATTCTCAACGAAAAACAAAGCACAATTTTAATTAATTAAAATTGAACTTAACCCCTACCTCAACAAACGATGATGAAAGTCGGCGTCGCAGTTGACAGCATCACGTGGTGAGGTTTCATAGACTTTAATAGAGAGCGTCAGAGGAGGAAGCGGTGTCTCCACTTTTAATCATGGTGAGAAAAAAGCATGATGTCGTTGGTGAATTCCCGCGTCGTTGTTTCCTTCTTTGCCGCAGAGGAGTAAAAGGAAGAAGAAATCGGGGTCGCCGAGTCGATGCTCTTCCTCGAAGTCATGGCGTTCTTCAATGAAAAAGATGAAGTTCTTAAAGATAATAGAGCTCTCTCCCCCAATATCTTCACACAACAACTATCCCCCAAAATAAAATAAGACTTATCTTATTTTATTACTTCAATCAATGCATTTCAATTTTTAAAATTCAGACACATAACTCACTTAATTGATTAAGTGTGTTGACATGATTAAAGAGGATAGAGGGGAGTGTTACACAATTAAAGGAATACAAAATTAATGGAGAGTTTCCATGTATTAAACATGGGAGTTCAAAGGGGCTAAGGGTTATGGAATGTGAAAATGTGGGGGCTTGTGTGGGACCCACCTCCCTCATAACCACACATGGGAAGTTGGTTGGTTGTGGGCCCCACCAACAACTTCCCATGAGAGAGTTTAACTTCCATGGATAAAATAAAATTGTACACAATTTTATTTTCTTCTTATTTAAACCCCAAAAATTAACTTCTTCTCTCGTGCAAACGCACCTTCGGTAAAGGTCATATTAAGCAATTATCAGCGCTGTGGTTTCATCGGTGCTCTCGGATTTCAATTCCGAGCACAGGTTAAAAAGTTATAAAAACCCGCTCATCTGTTCACTGAACGTACCTGATTTAAACTTCGGAAATTTATTCCGGGCACACCGGGCCTCGGAATTAGGTGCTTTCAGAAACTGCGTACTTGTAAAATCCCAAATAATTTAAGAGAAAAATTTTCCTTGAAATTTACGGGTCTTTACCTTACTCCCACCTCAGGGATTTATTTCCCTGTAAAGATACATCACAAACTAGGGGAACAAATTAGGGTACTGTGCACGCATATGAGCCTCCCACTCCCATGTTCTCTCCTAGAGGTTCTCGTGCTTCCACCTGATGTGCACTAGAGGAATCGACCATCCACGTAGTACCCGCTTCTATCGATCCTCGATCTCCACCAGGATCTCTGCAAAAGTCACCCCATCATCGATGTCCAACTCCCCATGATCAATGATATGCGTCGGGTCGTGCACGTATCTCCTCAGCTGAGATATGTGGAAGACGTCGTGCACTCGGTGCAACTATGGTGGAAGATCCAGGATATGCCACCTCGCCTATCCTGCTGAGAACTTGGAATGGTCTGATGAATCACGGAGATAACTTGCTGCCCCAACCAATTCTCTATAATCCACGCCAAGGTGAGACCCATAAGAAATCGTGGTCGCCATCCTCAAAATCCAGTGGGCTTCGCCTCCTATCATCATAGGACTTCTGTCGACTCTGAGCAGTCCTCATCTACTCCTGGATGATCTGAACCTTCTCTGTTGTGTCCTGGACCATCTCTGGTCATACAAGTGCTGACTCCCCAGGGTTTGTCTAGCACAGAAGTGATCTGCAAGGTCAGTCATACAATGCCTCATATGGTTCCATCTCAATTGTGGACTGGTAGCTGTTGTTGTACGCAAACTCCACCAAGGGTAGGTGATCCTCCTAGCTGTGACCAAAGTCAAGGACACATGCACGGAGCATGTCCTCAAGAGTCTAAATGGTCCTCTCCATCTGACCATCTGTCTGAGGGTGAAAGGCGGTGCTCAGGCGTAACTGCATCCCAAATGCCTCCTGCAACCCCTTCCAAAGCTGGGAAGTAAAGCAGGCATCTCGATCGGAGACTATAGACGATGGCACACCATGAAGCCGTATGATCTCCTGAACGTAGAGGTTTCCCAAGATCTCCACTTTTCTCTTCTCTCTGATAGGTAGAAAGTGGGATGACTTGGCGAGTCGGTATATGATCACCCAGATGGAGTCGTGTCCTCTGGAAGTACGTGGAATCCCTATCACGAAATCCATAGATATCCCATATCACTTCCACTCCGGGACCTCTAAGGGTTGTACCAAGCCTGATGGTACCTGGTGCTTCGCCTTCACCTGCTGGTGGTGAGGCATAATGAAACGAACTCTGCCACAGCCTTCTTCATACCCGGCCACCAGTGCTATCATCTGAGATCCCGGTACATCTTCGCTACTCCAGGATGTACCGCCAATGGGGAAGTGTGAAACTCTCTCAGCACCTCCTCCTGTAATGCATCTGGTACCATGGTAAGTCCTCTGAAAAGGAAAACGTGCTCTCCTCCTTCAGAGAATCCATCAGGTACCTGTCCTGGGGATATCTATGCACGTCACGTCTCACAGTCAACGTCCCCATGTTGTGCCTCTCTGACATGATGAAGTAGTGGATGAGTGACTGTGAGTGACTAAAGAAAGGCTTCCCCATCTCTATCCATGAAGGATATCTATAAAGCATCTAACTGCTATGTCGCCTCTCCAAGTAGCTAAATGCCTGATCTCCTGCTGAGATCATCTGCTACTACGTTCCCCTTCCTAGGATTTTATACTATCTCAAACTCATAGTCATGGAGGAACTCGAGCCATCATCGCTGTCTCAGGTTCAGGTCCTTCTACGAGAAGATATACCTGAGACTCTGGTGGTCAGAGTAGACTGTAAAGCGCTCTCCCATCAGATAGTGCCACCACATCTTCAAGGTGAAGACCACTGCTGCTAATTCCAGGTCATGGGTAGCGTAGTTCTGCTCGTGATACCTCAATTGTCATAAACCGCAAGCGATCACTGCCCGCTCCTGCATCAGGACACACCCGAGTACGTTTCCTGATGCATCGCAGTAAACTACGTACCCTATGCCCTCCTCTGGTAACCTCAAGATGGGTTCACTGGTCAATCTCTATATCAGCTCCTGGAAGCTCTACTGACATCTGTCTGACCACAGAAAGGGTTTCCCCTTCTTCGTTAACGTTCCGAAAATCTGAAAAGATTTCTCCTTTGCCGAAAAGGGAAATCTGGTCTTATCCCCTAGATGAACCACGTTCCTTTCCTAATACAGTCAATCCTGACATGAATAGTTTTGATTCATGCCATGAATGACATCATAAGGCCTTGACGCTGCTACCAAGAGATCCAACCGTTACTCTTGCCTCCAAGGGTTGAGTCACACTGTCGGCATCAGTGTGCGGTCACTGGGTCTCCTCTAGTAGAAATCTCATATGTGAGGTTCAAGTCAACAGTTTTTAACTGGAACCTCTTAGTATTATCATACAAAAGACAATAAAGCATACATCACTAGTGCAAGTGTCTTTTATTACTACAACTCAAAGTACAAAGACACAAAGCAACACAAACAACGATGTCAACAAAGCTAGAAGCATTATGGAAAAAGGCCTCCATGCCTGGAGCTAGTCCCTCTCTAGTCCACCCGCTTCCGGAGCTCCATGATCGTAAGCTTCATCTGCCTGAAGTTGTGCTCTCCCATGTCCACCTGTTCCCTGTGGTCGGGGTGGACCTTTTAGTGGTGGTGGTTGTAGAGCCTCAAAACATCATCCACCACCCTCTGCTCGGACATCTCCTCTTCCACATCTGCCTACTCCTGGTGAACCACCAGGTTCGAACCTCTTCCACTGCTTGGGATGTCCCTCTACGGTCTGCAGCTCATCTGCAGGGCGGGTCGGGCAGTCACGAGCCATTTGGCCCTGCCTGCCGCATGCATAGCACTGTCTGCCTCTCGTATGACTGGCTCTGCTATGTGTGCCTCGCATATCCGAACCAGTATCCTAAGGTCTCTCACCTGATGGCCTGGTCCCCTTGGACCTCTACGACATTTTTCTACTACTGGATACAGAAGACTCTGCTACGTGTCGCCCTGTGGTAGGACTCACTGCTGGCATAGGCTCAGCAAGAAATCTCTCCACAATAAGGGCTTGCTATAGTACTCCTTCCTGTGTCGGAATGCTGAGGGAGATCATCGAAGCCCTGATCTCATGCCTCAGTCCCTGCTTGACGGTCCGGGCCCGGAAGAATGGGTCTCGTACCATGTTCGTGTTGTAGCGTGAGAGATTAGTAAATATCGCCGAGTACTAGGCTACTGACATGTTGCCCTTCCGAAGCTGTAGTAACTCCTGGATGCACATCGCACGGAGGGTGGCTGGAACGAAATCCGAGTGAAAGAGGTTCTCAAAGTCCGTCCAAAGTAGTGATGCCTCGTCGTGCACCTGGAGCATTAGGCTCCACCATCTACCTGTGGATGCGTGCAGGAGACTCGCCGCAAGGATCACCATGAGGTCAGATGGTGTCCCTACTAACCTAAAGACTCGGACAATAGCCTCCAGCCAATCCTCGGCTTCCAGAGGGTCTGTCTCCCCACAGAACCTGGGTGGCCTCTGATGTTGAAACTCATGCAGTGCACTAAGGTGACGTGCACTCTCAGCTACTGGGGCTGGTGGCATCAATGGATCAGCGGGTAGAGGTACCGCTGGTGCCTCCGCTGTAATGGGGCCCTGCACCGAGGCCTCATCGCTCGGCGGGCTGCCATCTCGCACAAAATTCGGAACCCTAGCTGGATACCTATGTGGGGCCATCTTGAAAAGTAACAGTTGTGCCACGGTTAATACAGTATAGCTGGTGAGCTGACACAAAGTAATCACAACAAAAACTTTGAAATACACATGCAATCAATGTTTTTGTGCACAGAGTCGGAAATCAGAAGTCAGGGTCCTTGTGTATAGATACATCGGCCGCCGCACCAACACTGGACTACCTGGACTGATAACCACACTCAATACCCTTAACATTATTGCTTCACATAGAAGATATTATCAGAGCCCTGAGTTCTGTAGTAGAACCGACTCCTCTGATACCAATTTTTCACGACCCGTCCTCAGGGCCCGTGTCGTGGCGACCCCAAGCCCGCCTTCCATAGGCCAGGGGCTGGCGACTAGCACCAAAGGCGTAGATCCCGATAAAAGGGAAGGCATTGCCTTTATATAAGAAAACAAACACCACAGAGTACCCAAGATGAAATAAACACTAAGTAAACTGAGTACAAAGGTAAGTGCTGGAAAGTAAATGGGCAGTATACAAACCCAACTGTAAGTATAGTACAACTGAGAAAAGAAAGTACAGTAGGTGAAAAGTAAATTAGCAACCATCGGGACCTCCTCTGGAAGCCCAGCCTGAAGGGTGGGTACAGATGGTCTCCTCAGCTCCTCGAATCCATCCGTCCACACCGTGTACGTCCCGCATGATAGTACACCTCTGGATACCGCCCAACTCTATAAGCCTCAACTACGATCAGTGATGTCCTTCTTCTGCAACCAACAAAATGTAGTGTGAGCATAGCCCGTGCAGGGGTGAGTATATGATACTTAGTAGGGACCTCGAGACTCCCTAAGGTCTCCCAGAATCCACAAAGAAATAATCCACAAAGGAATATAAAAACATGAGGTATCAACCAACACTACTTCGGTATATTCCCATACATATACCTAAGTAATCAATTCTAGTTCGGCTCCAACTCCCAAGCCCAAGTTAAACCCAGTCCACACAAGATAGTACAACTCAGTCCACACAGGAAAACTACAACTCAGTCCACACAGGAAAACAAGACAATCATATCGAAGATAATGACTGAAAGTCAAGACTCATCTCACACAGGTATACTACACATGAAGAAGGGTGGAGATGATTGATGTATCCTCTAAATCATCTCCTCTACCAAACCCACATAGGATCCAAGTATAGATGTCATTGCTTCCGGACCCACCTAGGATCCAAGTACAGTAACCATCGCTGCCGAACCCATGTAGGATCCAAGTACAGTCATCATCGCTAAAAAACCCACGGGGGATCCGAGTACAGTCGTCCTCACTGCCGAACCCACGTAGGATCCAATTACAGTCATCATCATCGTCGCAGTCACAGCCATCTCTAGGGTTCCCGCACACAGCATGCTTGATTCCGGGAGGGTCTGCTCCACGAGCCAAGGGGTCGATACATCAAATGTCACAAAGTCCATAGTTGATGTATCACAAAGTTATGTCTTGTCAATAGGAACTCAACGCGACAAACGGTGCGTCAATCGGATGCTCGGTCTGAGAGTTATTGGCTTTTTCGTCCTAGGGGCCCAGTTGGTTTCTGAGCTAAAACCAACCCAAACCTACTCCATATATGTCCAAACCTCAAGAGGAGTAAGACAAAAGAACCATCTCACTAATAGGAAATCAACGTAATGGAAAGCTTGTCATTTGGACGTCCAGTCGTTAAGTTATAAGTGTTTCTGCTCTAAGGGCCCGGTTGGTTTCAGGTTCGAACCAAACCAGCCATACCCAAACATTACCAAAAGCTTGATTGTAATATACCAAAATGACTATCTCGATTAAAATATCCCAATGCAACTGACGGTGCGTCGATCGGAGGTCTGTATCCCAAGATACGGGCATTTGAATGAACCTGATCCAAAAGTAGGGGGTTTGGGCCCAGTCCGACCCGGCCCGATACCCCCTGGGTCGGCCCGAACTGGGTCGACCCGATCCGGGTCCAGGTCCGGAATGATTGGGCACGGCCTGGCCCAGCTGGCGCGGCCCGGCCCGGCGCTGGAGGCCTAGCCCGGCGTGGGGGGCCCGACCCGGTGCGGCCTACGGCCCGGCTCAGAAACCGGTCGTGGCTTGGCTCGGCTCTCGGCCAAGCAGGGTGTGAAGGGGGGGCGCCGCCCCCCTTGATTTTGTAACGGTCGGCCTTTAAGGTCGGCCTTGTGTAACTGTGGGACCCGAGGGGGTCCTACCTCCGGGTGGCGCCGACGGCCGGCTTAGTCGGCCGCTCCTCTGAAACTGTCACGGTCTTAGGCCATGGCCCGCCCCGACCGCGGCCCCTTGGTGCTCCGGTGCCGCGCGGTGGCACCGTGCTTCTCCGTCGTGGCCTGCTCCTTGTCAAGGCCTCCTTCGGCCTCACCGGCACGGCGTGATGGCACCGTGCTCCACCTTCGCGGCCCACTCCATTCGTGGCCCTTTTCGTTCCCACGCGGTGCAACGGTACCACGCCGCCTTCACCTCAAACTTCAACGATAAACAACAAGAGAAGGGGAAGAGAATCGGTCGTGTTTGTGTGGTCCGACAACCTCCTGTTATGTTGATAACAAGCGGCCAAAGGAATGAGAATTCTCAATGACAAACAAAGCACAATTTTAATTAATTAAAATTGAACTTAAACCCTACCTCAACAAACAATGAAAAAAATCAGCGTCGTGGTTGATGGCGTCACGTGGTGAGGTTTCGTAGACATCGATGGAGAGAATCCGAGGAGGAAGTGGTGTCTCCTCTTTTAATCACGGTGAGAACAAAGCATGACGTCATTGGAGAATTCCCACATCGTTGTTTCCTTCCTTGCCGCGGAGGAGGAAAAGAAAGAAGAAACCGGGGTCGCCGAGTCGATGCTCTTCCTCGGAGTCTTGGCGTTCTTCAACGATGAAGATGAGGTTCTTCAAGATAATAGAGATCTCTCCCCCAATATCTTCACACAACAACTAACCCCCAAAATAAAATAAGACTTATCTTATTTTATTACTTCAATCCATGCATTTCAATTTTTAAAATTAAAACACATAACTCACTTAATTGATTAAGTGTGTTGGCATGATTAAAGAGGAGAGAGGGGAGTGTTACACAATTAAAGGAATAAAAAATTAATGGGGAGTTTCCATGTATTAAACATGGGAGTTCAAAGGGACTAAGGGTTATGGAATGTGAAAAGGTGGGGGCTCGTGTGGGCCCCACCTCCCGCATAAACACACATGGGAAGTTGGGTGGTCGTGGGCCCCACCAACAACTTCCCATGAGAGAGTTTAACTTCCATGGATAAAATAAAATTATACACAATTTTATTTTCTTCTTATTTAAACCCCAAAAATTAACTTCTTCTCCCCTGCAAACACACCTTCGGTAAAGGTCATATTAAGAAATTACCGACATTGCGGTTTCATCGGTGCCCTCGGATTTCAATTTAGATCACCAGTTCAAAAGTTAGTAAAACTCGCTCGTCCGTTCACTTAACGTACCCGAGCTAAACTTTTGAAATTGATTCCGGGCACACCGGGCCTCGGAATCAGGTACCGTCAGAAACTGCGTACTCATAAAATCCCAAAGAATTTAAGAGAAAAATTTTCATTGAAATTTACTGGTCTTTAAAATAAATATTTGAACTTGATAAATAAATTGGCATTGATTGTATGTTATCACCTCTTGTTTTTCTAGATAGTGTGATATCTATGCTTGCTTTGTTTAGCTTTTCATTCTCGATGGAAATTGGTAAGGATTGTAAAGCCAGAATTAATCGATAATTGTTTTGCTAAAGATAAAGAGGCATGTAAATTAATCTAGCTCTTCTTGTTGCAATTTTATGTTAATAAAATAGGTGCAGTAATCATGTTTAATTATTTTTTATAGCTTACTAGTTAGGGTTCCCGAATTTGGAACCTACGAATAATAAATTGGTTAATACAAGGTGGATTAAAGAATTGGTTGTTTGATAAAAGATAATTCTTTTAGGGTTCTGAGTTACCCCCTTTCTTATTTAAGGTCCAAGTGACCAATTGATATGATGTTTATTTTGCTACTTCTTGCGTTGTGATGTGAGCCTGGATGGCTGTTGTGATATGTTGGGGCATGGAGGCCTACTGGTTGTGGCAACTGTTGGAACCTCTAGTGTCGAGATGCATCGTTTTTAGCATGTGTGTTTTGAGGAGGACACAAAGGATGATGAAATGGGTTGGATGTGAATGTTTGGATTCATATGGATTCTTATTGGTTGTTTATCTGCTTTACTTTTCCCACTGCTCAAGGCATCTAGTCTTTCTTACCCTTCATCTGAAAGGGGAGAAGACGTGCAGGGTATTCCACATGCTTTTCGTGTTTAGATTCTCAAGGGAGGATGGGTATATGCTCTTTCTATAGGTGGAAAAGACTCGATGGGTAGTTCATCTACTCACCATGTTGATCCACCTTGTGTTTAGTATCTTGTAATGTTTTTCTATAATTTCTGGGAATTTGATAAGGTAATGCTGTAAATAAATAATTGAATAAATGATGTTAACCTATGGAGTTGGAGCTTGCTGGTGCGCAATACTGAGGTTGTAATTTGAAGGAACAGTGGACTTTGGGTGTGATGCTAATGAAATATAATGTGTAATTGTTAATGGTTAATTAATGTTTAAAGAATTAATTAAAGTAAACTGTATCTGATAAAATGGGAATGATGTAATGTATTAAATCTCTTTAAATGGTTGTGTGCTTATAGGATACCTAGTCTTAGAAGTGGAAGTTGGGAGTCTGAGAGGCGTTAGCTGCAGTTGAGTCTAAGACTAGGTTATGCACAAAGTGTGGTTGTGATCTATAGTATATTCTGTACTTCTTTTGGTTATATACGCTACTACACACCTCCATTAAGGGCAACTGACACCCTGTGGATTTTGAGACCTAGGGGTGTTTTCCCCAACATTATGGTGGGTGGATGGATGGTTGACTACCCCCTTTGGCCCCACTCTCTTCTCTTGGTAGTTACTTGTGCTGATAGGCACGGTGGTTAGTTTTCCCCTTATATGTGGGTAGAGGGCTGTAATGACTTGTGGTTATTCACACACATATATTATGGATATAGTATCATGTGGACTACTATAGGCGTAATGTGTATAGGTTGTGATGGCTTGAGAATTCTAACTCGGTGTATAGGCTATAATGGCTTGAGGTTTAATACCTGACATATGATACATGTTATTTGAGCTGTGGTGGATCCCAGAAACAACCTAGTTACTTTCTTGTGTGGATTTGGTAGTTTTATTGCACGATATGCATGTTGTGGTGCTTCGCCCAGGTGTCTATGGGAAAGCCTTTTTGGAGAGAGATGATTAGGACATGCGACGTTGGGGAAAAGTGGTAAACTGGTGGGGAAGTAGTAGTGGGGTACCCTTGATATTTTTTATTATATTATATAATCTTTTATGCGTTACTTGGTGAGAGAAGCTATGGGGAGGCTGGAAACTTAGTATACCTATTTAGGTGACGAGTTAGTTTAACTTATTGTTCACTGTGCTTTAGCATGATTTCTTTACTTTTTCATGATAGGCTTCAGGGAGCATCCTACTAAGTATACAGTTATACTCACCCTATGTATATATAAACTATTTTTCGGGTCACTTGGAGCAGGTTGGAGATGAGGCTGGTTTCTACTAGCTTGGGGTTGTAGGATCTATTTGGGCTACATGATTGCTGTTGTTTTTACATCTTTTAGGTACTTAGAGTTTTCCCCTTTCAGTTGTAGTTCTGCATGACATTACCTATGTGTACTTTCGATTTCCATTATATTATTGTTTGAGATGGAGTTGGTTTGTGTCTATCTTATCTCTCTTTTTCGCATTTTTTGTCTTAGAGGGTAATGTCTCCCATTGGTGTGTTTATTATACCCTCGGTGCTAGTCACCAACACGGGGCCTACTGGAGGCAGGACTTAGGGGTCATTATCTCTCTTCTCTCATTTCTGGTCCGGGAGGGATACACTTTGTGGGGAGGGGGTCATGATAGTAACACCCCAAGATTCAACATTATGTCTCTTTTTAAATTTAATCTCTTCGATGTCTTTCGTTGTATGCAATACGCTGCTTAAACAAAAAATGAAATATTATTATAACATAGTTGTTAAATTTATGAGAAAATAGTATTAAAGACGTTATGAAATTTATATATTTTATATTTAATAAAAAAATTATATTCATCCAAAAAAATTTATAGGCCTAAAATAAGAATAAATCAACTTTTATGCACAAAAATCTATATTTTTGTAATTGTAGTTTCATTTATCCTTATGATTTAACACTTGTTTTAAAACAAAATTTTAATGATTTTTTTAAATTATATTTTTTTAAATAAAATTATTCTTTGAAACAGAAATATCTATATTTACTTTGAATGATTTTTTTATATTTTTCAGATAAGTTTCATGTTTTGATGAATATTGCAAAAACTATATTTTAATTGAAAAATGATTTTACTTATAATTAATTTATAGTGAAAAATAAAATGTTTCATTGGTTTTAAAGTATAGTTAGATAAATTTTATATCTTTTTATCAAATATAGGTCATTAGAATCAATTTTAAATTGAATTTGGATATAAAAACAATTCAAACTTTTGAACATTTTCACTAACCTTCTTTCACTCCCCTTCTACAAGATAAATTATAAATTAATATTATCAGATTCTGTTTTTTTTATTTTTAAAATTTGATTTCATATTTTTATTTAAAATTTAAAATTTTAATAAATAGTCCCTTTTATTTTTGGACAATCTCAATAGTATCTTTAGTAATTTTTTTATTACAATTTTAATAGTAAATCGGGTAATTAAAGGTAAAAATAATATTATAAATATTATAAAATTAAAATAAAACCTAACTAAATTTAATGGTATTAGTAATTTTTAGCTGAAAAATTACTTTGAATGATTTTATGAGATATTGGAGACACTTGAAGGACATTAAACCATTTTTATTATTTTATTCAAAGAAATGCCAACCGTGTCATAATTTTGTTTTTAACAAATGAAATATTTTTAATATGGGGTTATAGAGATGATGTGTTAAACTATAAATAATATTTTAAAATATAATATATTTTTTATTTTTCGAGAAAATTTATTTAAATTTTTTGGGAAGAAATTTTTTAATTAAAGGATTTCATAATAATGATGAAGAAATTGATTGATTAATGGTAATATCAAATATATGTTATTAAAAATATTAAACAAAATATATTTTGTTATAATTAATCAAAAAAATAATTTTATACATTTTTTTAACATCTTATTTATTATTTAAAATTTATTTTTTGAATATATCATTATTTTATGATATTTTTAAAAAGTTAATAAATTAAAAGTGTCAAAATGGACCTTAATGATAGTTTATAGAAAATAATATTTTATTAAATGATATGAAGTTAATAAATTAAAAAATTAATCCTTAAGAGTGTTATGGGGTTTAAAATTCCACCCATGATTCATTTAGGGCTCTTTTGACCTTTTATAGTTACTATATTAACATATAATGAGTAAACAATACAAGTTTTCACAGTAAGAGTTAAATGGTTTAAATAGGGGTTAAAACCATAAGATGTGGGAAATTATGTGACTTAAAATTTCCTAAAAAATATTTTATTAGATTATTTAGACTAATAATAATCTTATCCTATAAATAACACACTTTTAAGTTACTTTCAATTGAAAATTAATTTATATTAATTTAATATTTTTATATTTTCCAAAAGTGTATCTCACCTCAATTAAAAAGCGAACCTCCTTTCTCACTTATTCACAAAAACTTGAGCCTTATATATGGACAATATCCTGATACTTTCCTCTCAAATAATCCTTATCCATGTTTTGGAGATCCTTTTCTACTAAAACTACTAACCCTAGATCTATTAAGAAGAGATCTAAGGGATGTCTACTTAAAAAGTGGTAATCATTTATACCAACTCATCAAAGTTCATTTCATTTTCGATTATATAATCATTTTTTGTTTCCATGATAAAGTAATAAATATAGTATCATATATATTATGAGATATTATTAATATGTAACAAACTTATTCAACATTTTATCCATCCTATGAAAAATGAAAACATATTTTGTGTGTGTATGACATACCATCTCCATGTCGTGGTGCAATCTGTTTTTTCATAAACACTTTACATAGATGTGTATAATTATGGAAATAAAATACATAAAGAATAATTTTAACCTAATATTTATTTTATTAAAAGTAATATATCATCAACTTTATTCCCCTTTTATCATTAATAGAATGACACTGTTAGTTGTGCATATGTATGACTTACTATCTTCATGCCCCAATGTGATTCATTTTATATGTTAATAATCCAAGAATAATTATGAAAATTTATATAATGAATAAATATGATATATATGAACTTAAGATAATTCTTTATATTAAATAAATATATCCTATTTTTAGGAAACATGACTTACATTACAAAAGATGCATATGAAAATGTAGCAGTTAACAACTGAAATAAGGGTAATACTGAAATGTAATTAATAAAATGATATAAGAGGATCGTATAGGATATAATAAATATGTATATGGTTTTAGTATAAATCAATAACATGAATAAAAAAATTAAACATGATTTTATAGTATGTTCAACTAAATTAATGTTCAAGTTAAGGGTTTATTTCTCAATCTCATCATTATTTGATTTTGTTTATGTTTAAGTCTTTGCTGGGTAATATTTTTCATCTGTGTTTATGTTTTTAAAATTTTAAATGGTTTTTTATATTATCCTAAAATTGGTAAATTCATTTTCACTCATGTTTGAATAATTATAAAAATATTAAAAGGTATATTTTTTTCATTTTCTAAAAAGGTTTCTTTGATACTTTTATAACAAAAATATAAAAGAAATGTGTTTTTAACTTATATGGAATGTGTGAATTTCACGCTTTTAGGATGACTCCATGTTTTAAATCATACTCTAACAATTTTATTGAATATTTTACATGAAATTTTCATCTTTCATAGAACATAATTTTAAAAATAAGTGATTTCAAATGTGAAAAATGGTATTTTCTCAATAAATTTACAATGATATTGTTTAAGTATTTCAATCAATGGCAATATCCTTTGTTGAATCTTTTTCAAAATTGAGGTTAATCTCTTAGGATAAAATGTTCCATAATTAATCAAATGTTTTATGATCTATTTTACTAGGGAAATATTGATATTACATTTGAATAGTTCTTCCAAAACTTATTGACATTAATTTGGTTCAAGAATATTAATTATGCTATATTATTTATTCATGTGGGTAATTAATTGTACTTATAAAATTAAAATATTGGCTTTTATATCCCTTTTATGCATCGATATGCCCCATGAGAAAAACTAGACCGGTTATTACCTTTGGCCTTACCCATTTATTAGATTATTGATACGAATCATTAATATTGTTAGATTCATGGAATAAATCCTTGGTAGTATTGGATTCTTGTTATGAAGCCTCAAAGGTATGTTTCAGGTTTCCAACATTATGTATTTTATAATTATGAGATTATTTATTGATTTCCATGTGATATTTTAGTTAGTATAATTTCTATGTATAAGTTTTCAATTTCATTAGATTTTTTATATGAAATTATTCGATCATGTTTTTTTATGACTATATTATTATCAAGTTATTGACTAAATGGAATGTGTTTCAGTTATATACCTTTTAATAATGGTAATTTATGATAGATTGTAACTTATACATACCCTTACTGAGTATCTGAGTTCACCCATTTCTTATCTTTTTTCCTCGAGGTTCCAAGAAGTATATTATGACTGATATGTAGGGTTACACAAAGGGAAAATAATAGAAGACACAATAAAATTCTTTTATTATTTAATTATTTAAAATTTAATGTTAATTTCAAGTATGTATCTATTTTATCAATACCACTAAACTATTTTATACTTTGGGATGTGATTTCTTGCATATTATAATAATGAATTGAATTAAGGAATTAACACTAGGATAATGGGGTCTGGGACTTTACAGTTGAAATCAGAGAATGTTTAGTAGAAATCTTTGGAACTAGATTTAGGAAAACATATATTAGAGAATGAAACACTATGATAGAATTTTAAAATACTCCCAAACAAACCAATATTATTATTTATAGATTAGTTATAACTAAATTTTGAATTTAGGTTATGTGATTTTCTAGTTATGAAATGATAGATCATGTTTAATAATGTTATGATCCAATATAGTGTATCCCAATTTTTAGAAATGGAACCTTTCTGAAGTAATGGGAACCTTATCAATGCACATAATCTAAAGATTATTAATGATTATTTCATTGGTGGGTTTTATCTAATATTTTGAAGGTAAATAGTCTCCCAAACATTCTTATCATATGGGGACATTGTATTATGTTCTATTAATATAGAGAAATAATTTTCTATGTATTATGGCTTTAGAGGGAAAAATGTGAACAATGGTAAATCAAATAAAAATATATATAAAACAAATAAGAGGAATAAGTATTTTCTCATTTGGGATAATTGTGGAAGGAAACCCCTCGTACTTACATAAAATGAATGGGATTTGGATACAACTTTGGAAGGAAAGTCCATTATGATTTTTATTACAAGGGTAAGAAAAAGGATTCTAATGTAGAATGATTCAACTACTAGGATATGGAAAACCATGAAAATCAATGTCTCATGCATCAAAGGAATATACCTAAAAAGATGCTAATGGGTCATGATCAAGCTTATGATACTAAAAAATACAAAGAGGAATGATTAATATTTCTATGTTTGGATTCACGAATTTTTTTTATAAAATAATTTTATCCAGGATATTCTGCTTGCAATAATATGGAGATATATAAGTATTTTATAGAAATACTTGTTTATAAATTATTTGCATGAATATTTTCATTAAGGTTTTTATGGTGATAAAGTATTTTCTATTTGAAAATAAGAGATAAATTACATTTATTGAATAATCGAATGTTTAGATTTTTTATGGAATTTAAAAGATATTTTTGGACTATGAATTTGGACAGATGTATTTTGGATGAGTCTTAATGTTGGAATATATAAAGTATAACGTTGGATATTATTGTATGATTTTAAAGTATAATTTATTAGATAGTAAGTTATGTCCTTTT
This sequence comes from Viscum album, assembly GCA_963277665.1. Lineage (NCBI taxonomy): Eukaryota > Viridiplantae > Streptophyta > Magnoliopsida > Santalales > Viscaceae > Viscum > Viscum album. The sequence goes on from OY728135.1 coordinate 2,032,132,045, forward strand.
TGGTTTTGGTAAAAATTTTGAGGATGAAGGAACTACTTTTTGAACTTATGATTGGGTAATAGTGCTTGAGGCATATAAAATCATCTTGAATATCCATCTTAATGTGTAAAAAATGAAGTGAAAATATATCAAAGTACAAAAAAATGATGAGATTTTTCCCATGACATGGGATGTAATCATGTAATTTTATTATCTAAAAATATTTTCCAAATAGTAAATGAGTCCCTTGAATACAATGAAAATATTTTTTTTGAAAATAACATTATCCATTTAATTTAATTTTTGATAAATCGATTGTCATTAAACCAATCAAAAATTTACTATTTTATGATGGATAAATTTATAATTACCATGTTCTCTAGCACTCTCTATACGAACATGATAGATATATTTCTTTTCTATGTCCAGTATTTCACTTCCCACTAGTATTATCATATTCAAATGCCTAATTTTGTGGTGACCATCTCATTTCCCACAAAATAATTTTAAAGTATCAACCATTGATTTTAAAATATCAATTTAAAATTGTGATTAGACTATTTTTTAATGTGGGTATAACTTATAACCATATAATTTTATATTATGTCTCTTTTTTAATTTAATTTCTTTAATAACATTTGTTGCATACAATATAAAATATTAAAAAATAATGAAATATTATTATAATCGAGACATTATATTAGAGATAATGAATTGTATTGGCCACATTAAAAAAGATATATTTTATATATTCAATAGTTATTTTTAAAATTCATAATATATATTTTATATTCATAAGAGAAGAATAAATAAACTTCTACGCATAAAAAAACTACTTTTTCTGAAGACAGTTTTGTCACCTTTTATTGGAGAACTTATTTTAAAACTAAATACTGAAAATTTTATTAAATATATTTAATAGAAAAAATTCATTTTTTAAATATTAATATAAAAATTTACTTTGGTTGGATTTTTGGTATTATTCTTCTAAGCTTCATGTTTTGATGAATAGTAAAAATATTGGCTTTTAATTCAAAAAAAAAAAAATTTGTAAATAATTTACACTAATAAATTATATTATTTATTGGTTTAAAAGAATAATTAGATAAATTTTATATTATATATTCAAATTTTTTTCATTATAACAAATTTCACATTTAATTTGGATATACAAACATTTCAAACTTTTGAACATTTTCAATAACCTGTTTTCATGCCCTATATATGGGATTAATTTAAAATTAAATTTATCCAATTTTGTGTTTTAAATTTTGATAAAGGGATTCAATATTTCGATTCTAAATTTTAAAATTTCTTAAATACTTTCCTTTTATTCTTGGTCAATTTGAATAGTAACTTTAGTAAAAAATCTTAATTAACATGGTTGTGTGTAAATTAGGTAATTAAGGGTAAAAATAATATTATAAATATTAGAAAATTACCATATAACTTTTCCAACTTTTATAGGATGAGTGATTTTCAACCAATATCATTATTTTTAAAATTTTATGAGCTTTTAGAGCCACATAGATGACATTAATTCTTCGGTAGTATTTTATATAAAGAAAACTCAACCATTTCATACTTTTGTTTTTAATAAGTGAAATGTTTTTATTATGGTGTTATATAGAGGTTATTTTCGACTATAAATAATATTTTTAAATCAAAAATATTTATATCTTTTATTATAACTTATTTAAAAATTTTAGTGAATAAATATTTAAATTAAATGCTTTTATAATGATAATGTTGTAATTGTTTACTTAATGTAAAAATAAAATAAATGTTATCAAAAATATTAAAATAAATATACTTTTATATAAGTAAATTCATAAATGAATTTTAAAAATTCATTTAATGTTTTAGTGACATTTGAATGTATTTTTTTTATATTTATCTTATTGTAATGATATTTTTAATAAGACAAGTAACTAATAGTGTCAAAATTGACACTAATGATATTTTAAAATAAATAATATTTTATTAAATGTTATAAAATTACCAAAACAATATATAATTCAGATATAATGTTGTAATTTGGTTTAAATTTTTACCCATTATTCATTTATGGTATGTTTATCATTTTATATTAACTATATTAACCCTTAAAGGGTAAATATGCAAATTGTCAGTCTAAGAGTTAAAGGGATAAAATAGGGTTTAAAAACAAAAGATAATGGTAATAATGTGACTTAAACTTGTCTAAAAATTATTGAATGAGAATATTTTGACACAACCTAATATTATAGTTTAAATAACTCACTTTGTAGATATTTTAAATTTGAAATTAATTTATATTAATTTAATATTTTGAGAGTTTCCTAAAGTGCCCCTCACCTAAATAATAAAAGGGAACCAACTCTGTCACTTCTTCACAACACCATGAGACATATATATTGACCAACCCTAGACCATTTCTCCTCCAAACATAATTATCCATGTTAAATAGATCTTGTTCTACCAAAAATACTAAACCTATATCTCTTAAGAAGATTACTACTGGAATTCTTCTGAAGAAAATGTAATTGTTGTTACCAACTCATCCATGTTGTTTTTTCTTCTCATTACTCTTTATGTGTTGTTTAAACGATAATGTAATTACTCTAGTATCATATATATTCTGATATGTTATTATGATTATGGGACAACCATTTTCCTCCTTTTACCAATCCTATGAAAAATGAAAACATCATGTGTGTGTGTGTGTATACATCTTACCATCATCACATTATGGTGTAATCTATTTTTCATCACCACATTACATGGATGGTTATAATGATGAAAATAATGGATTTATATGATAATTATACAGTTATATGTATTTTTTAAAAATAACTATACTATCCACTTTCTTTCCCTTTCATCATTAACGTAATGATATTGTCTCTCATGCGTACTTATGACCCACCATCTCTACGATGCGATGTATTTCATTTTCTATGTTAAAAATTCAAGAATGACTATAAATATGTATATAATAAATAAATATAATATATATTAACTGAATATAATTATGTTAATTAATTGAATATATCTTATTCATATGAAATATCACTTACATGATAATACATGCATAGGAAAATGGAGAAGTTAACACCTGAAGTAAGGGTAATAACAGAATATTATTTCCAAAAATATATATGATGATCATATATTATTCCAAAATTATGGATATGGTTATGATATAAATTAATAACATGATTTAAACAATTATAAATTAGGTTAAATAATTCTCAACTAAATAATAGTGCAAGGTAAGGGTTTATTTCAAAATCTCATCATTATTTAGGATTGTTTATGTTCAATTCTCTGTTAGGGAATATTTCTATTATATGTTTAATAATTCCAAGAACTATTTCCAAAGGTTTTTAATATTCTCATAAATTTGGTTAAATTCATTTTTTCTCATGATTTAACTCTTACAAAATTGGTTTAATGTTATATTTTTTCCTTTTCTAAACAAGGTTTTTTGAGAATTTTTTAAGAAAAATGTGGAAGGAATTTTTTTTAAATTTATATGGAGTGAGAGTAATTACATAATTTAGTGAATTATTAATGTTCTAAAACATCCTTTAAAATTATTCTTTAATATTTTTGGAAAAAAATCTTTTATAGTTTGGATTCATTTTAAAAATTTGTGATTTATAAAGTAAAAAGGGTATTTTCCTCAATAAATTTTCAATGATCTAATTTAAATTATTTTTATATATTTAAAAATGGATTGATAAATCTTCTTCTTTATTAAGTTGTTCATTAGCTTTGTATCATTATTTATTTTGATAAGAAGTGTTGATTTGGTTGTATTATTTATTCATTTGGGGAATGCATTGGACTTAGTAAGTGACATGTTGGTCCGATTATAGACCCTCAATGAATCTGTAGGTCCCATGAGATAAACTATATTTGTTTTTATCCAATTACTTACCCATTTATTAGATTATTAGTATTCATACTTGATAATGTTATTTTCATTCTATGAATCATTGAAAATATTACATTCTTGGTACGAATCCTCGAGGATATGTTTCAGATGCCCAACATTATGTGTTACAACATTATGAGATTAGTTATTGATTTCTATTTCATTTTATAGTTAGTCTAATTTACATGGATAATTTTTTATCTCATGGGATCGTTATTATGAAATTATTCGATCATCTTTTGTTCTGGACATATTATGATCAATTTTTTAATTAAATTACAAATGTTTCATTTACTTACCATTTCATAATTGTAATTTATTATAGATTCCTCTATATGAATATGCTTAATGAGAATCGAAGATCACCCCTTTATTATGTTTTATTTTACTAAATAATCCATTAATTGTACTATGATTATTATGCAAGGATATTCTAGAGGGAATAAATTTATTCTTGAAAAAAATAAAAATAAAAATGTTTTCATTTTATTTTTCAATAATATATGAAAATAATGTATTTATCTAGTTTACCGAGTCTACTAAACTATAAATCCCTTTGGGATGTGATTTATTGTATCTTATTCCAATGAAATTAGTTAAGGCATCGACTCTAAGCTACTGTTGTCTAGGTCCTTACACTTACCATGTACTTTAAAATGAAAACAGTATCCATGAGTACGTATGGTCTGCCAACTCCATGAACTATGTAATTAATATTTATATCTCTATCTTTTATAGATGAACCAAAATATTAATATAATTAATATATATGAAATTTATATAGTGATGAATATTATGAAGATGATGAAAACAAGATAAATGTATAAGTACTGGATCTATTAAACTAATATACTCATGATAAACAAAAAATTTAACATCTAAAAAACATTAATATGAAATTACTGAAAAAAGATAGTGTACAATTTTTATAAAGGGATCATATGTGAGATTATAATTATGAACATGTCTTTAATATAGAATAATAATAAATTTATATTTGTCATACAATAAGTTATTGTGATTTAAAATTAATGTGAACTCAAGGTAGGGGTTTATTTCACAATCATATCAAATATTCTTATTGGTTTAAGTTTAAGTATCATTTGGGGAATATTTATCTACCATATCCATTTTTTCCAATAATTTTTTAAAAAATATATTTTTCCATTTTCCTATGATTATTTAAAGACATTTTATATTTTTTCGAAATTTATAAAAAGTAATTTGAAATGAATCTTTCTGTCATTTTCCAAATTAGGTACTTTGTAACATTTTCATAAAGAGTATTGAATGAATGTTTTTTAACTTATAAAAAATGAATTTATTTCTATTCTATGATGAATAAATTCTTTTTTAATATTTCATTACAATTTTAAAAGTTTTATTTCAATAAAAAAATTCTTTACAATTGAACAACTTTTTTATAAGAAATCATTTTGATATAGAAATTTATAGTTCATAAAACATTATTCCATGCAATATCTCAAAATCATCTTCCATCTAAGATTAAATTATTGATTTTTTTATGTTTTACTAGTTATTTGATCCATGTATACCATATCTATTATTCACTTAGATTGTTTATGGTTATGATGGAAATATTATATTTTGTTGAAAACCACTTCTTTTACATAGGTTTTTTATGATGAAATGTTTATAAAACCCATTTATTTTAAATGTGTTATATTATAATGAAAAGTATTGATACATATTTATTTTTATTGGTTGTGACATAATTAATTTTATATGATCTTGTGGCACAAATATATTTGAATTTCCTTACATGATGGGTGGGTAAAATATCTATATTCAATGAATTGGGTAAAGATTGATATCTCTTGTGATAAATAATATTGAGATGGTGAGTGAACCCAATTTAGAAATGGACTCTGTCTATAATGACAGTATTGGGAGTGAATCATGAATATAATTAAGGATTTGGGACTCAATATCTTCCACTGTGATAGTCATCGGTCTCGGATTCTTCTCGAGTGCAACCTCAGTGCACTCAGGTCGATGTTTCTTCTGGGTTTGAAGATGTGTTCCTTAATTCTGAACCTATTAATGACAATTTAGAAGCTGTTCCACCTTCTCATGAGGCTTCCTAAGAGACTCACTCTATTTCTGGTGATTCTAATATTGCTGATAATGAGTATTCCCTTCAAATTTAGGTTGCTTATATGCATTCGAGTGCCAAAAAAGGTAAGAAACCTATTACTGATCCTAATAGTTTCATCACTCCACATCCTATGAAGACTTGAAAACGCATTGATTACTCTAAGATGGAGAGAACCATTTTCACTAGATCTTTAGGGATTCTAATGAAGGAAATTATCATTACTCCACACCCAGTGCCTAGTGAAAATCCAGAAGAGTGGGACTCCTCATCGGGTGAAGAAGAACCATTCCATTGGATTAAGGAACAAGAGGATAGAATTAAGCATATAAATTGCACTCGTGTAATTAAGGAAGGATACAAGGAGGACTTTTACCCTTGGATTGAGGAATAAGAAAGTTTGTCTTTTGGAAGATATCGTAATATGGAAATATTTGTCGATGACTATCTCAATATTAGGGGGAGAATGTTTGATAGAGTGGAACTTGAGCTCGATAAAGACCCTGATTTTAATTACCTTCAACTTTGGTGGGAATAGATATCTCGTAGTACTGCCTCGGCTTCTTCCTCCATGGTTCTGCAACTCTAGGAGGGTGTGTGGGCCCTCTGTTGCTCAAGAGAAATCTCAAGCTGATGAAAATGATCTTGAATGGATATTTGGTATCAATGCCAAGGAAATCAGTGTACCAAGGCGAACATCTACCACTCCAGAGATGGTTTTTGATGATCTGTTTAATGATGGAGGGTCGGAGGTGATGCACAGTAATTATTCTGGCCACTTGATGGACATAGGGAGGGTTTCAACCTTAATAAATTCAATTGATGAATTTTCGTTTATGTTTGCAGCTGGAACGTCTGCTAGATGATTTCGGGAAATTGAAGGAGAAAATGAGGATAGGCGTGGAGCCATATGGTAACATCATCAAGAGACCTTTGAATGATTTCTCTTTGACAACCCCTTCCACCACCAGGAGTTCAGTTCTATACTCATTGGATGAACTGGAGGAGTTTTCTATTGGTAAGGCGAACAAAACAGCACACGAAGCAGAGAATCTTCATAAAAACATTGATGACCTTGAGTCATTTTTTAGCATGGATGAACAAGATAGCAGTGCACCAAGGGCATTTTTTCTGCTATGAAAATGGAGGCAACAAACTTACCTACTGTGTTTCTCTTACACACTCTCACCATGTATCCATAACACAAGTTTGATAATTTCAGACCTTGTCATGTGCACTTGTGGACTGTGCTTTTTTTGTTTCATGCCTTGGAGGATGATATCTGTGTCACTCATAAAGTAAAGGAGTTGTTGGACCAGATGACATGTATTCGCTATTTTCTTTTTTGAGTCATCTTCAATAGAGAAACTGAAGTTAGGTTGTTTTAGAGGATGTTACCTTGTGTGAGCACAAATTCAGAACTGGGTGGAGGCTTTCGGAAAAGTGTATGTGCTTCATAAGCAGGTTGCTTTTGGTGAGGACTCGAGCATGGGTGGTTGCTGCTTGTATGCATTCCAACTCTTATGGCTTTGCATGGATTTTTGAGGTGCTTCATGCTTTTTTCTTTCCTCGGTTATATTTTTTCTTTCTGGTACAAGATCATTGTACCTCGTGTAATCACCTGACTTTTATCTTTTTCTTAATAAATTTTGGGGAGCATGGGTTCTACTCATGCTCCGAGCCTTTCTCAGTATGATCTCATGGTTCATGTTAATTGATTTAATTATTATTCATGTCTTATGAACTACCAAAATTTATTTTAATTCATAGTATTATGATTATTTATATACAAGGTATGGTTTAAAAATGTTAATATCATATTCGTATACCCTTATGCTAATTTTATGCTTTATCTCCCTTGTTGAACCTTACTGAGCATCTGATCTCAACCATTTATTATGTTTCCTTTTTCTTAGCTTTGGAATAAAGGTATTGATTATGATATGTCTTAGAAGGGTTAGGGTTATGATGGAATAAGTGGGAGATGATGTAGATATTTTATAAACTAGTTGGTTATGTTTATATGTTTCTAAAGATACTGGACCTATATGATTCTTTCAATGATAAAAAATTATGTGATGAATATTCATCAATTATGATTTAATATATATATATATATATGTATGAAAAGTATAAATTACTATATCCCACATCTGGGTATTTTTCTAGTCATTATTATTTCATTTCAGTTAACTATGACTATGATCAAATTCGTCACAATTTTATTTCATTTAATATTCAGATAAAATGACAACATTTAAATTATTGAACCAAATTATACTTTTAATTTTTGATCTAGATATAAATATAATGAAACTAATCAATAATGAAAATAATAGATAAATATTTTCTTAAAAAATGTGTGTTTTTCTATATTAAAATGTAACACAATTACCATATTGATTGTGATATAGAAATTAAATAACTAATTTCTAAGGAAGAGGACCATGTAGTAGTTTCAATATAGAATAATAGAGGTTATCATTTACTTGGTGTCATACATTTGGTGAAAAAACAATTTAAATATACCAATAAACAAAATTAATCATATAAAAATTCTAATATACTATAATATATTAATTATTTTTCAAAATATAAATATAATATTGGTATATATGGTTTTGTAATTAAAAAAGGGTTTTATTAAATTTGAAAAAATTGTTAAATTATAAAAATTATTTTTTTAATCTGAAATAATTGTTATAAAAATGAAATTATTTTCATCCATCATTTATCCAATTACATAAAATCTATCTAGCACGTTATATTTTAAAAAATTTGTTATAGATTTGTATCAAAATGTGAGTTATTTCCAAATAAATTCTTAATTTCTATAAACTCATTTCTTGAATTACAGCCATTAATATATTATAATAAATATCCTTAAAACATATAATTAACATAATTTATTCCCTTTATTATATTATCATTAATATATATGAACATATTTCCAAAAAAGTAAAATTACATACTTATTGTCGACAACTTTTTTAAAAGCTCTAGACTTTTCTTGTGAAGCCTTCTGATCCTATGATCATTTCTAAAAGTATTGAAGAATCTATTTTATTGTTTTATACATTTTATTATTGGGTTTATTACTAAATAAGGAATGGGTAATGATATGAGATTCTATATTGGTTTAAATATTAATATTTTAAAATAATCCTTAAATGAAATCACATAAATAATATACAAAAATAATTAAATTAAACTATAATGGAAATTTAAGGACTATAAATCTATGATGTTTTTATGAAGGTAATTTACTTTGATATTATAAAAAAATATTCAAAAACTAAAACAAAAATGTAAGTTAATATGATAGTACATATAATAAACACCTATAAAATTACTATATATAGAAATTTCTCAATTATACAAAAACATAATTTATACTTCCCTGAGTTTTAATTGGTATAAATAAATTTTATATACTAATTGTTTATTCCATTGATTATTAAAACTATATGCATTGAAATTTTCAATCAATAAAATCCAAATATCTTTCTAAAATTATATAAATTTTAAATCATGAGACAATTATCCTACCAATTTCACTGTGAAGAAATTGTTAAGTGTAAGATTATATCTTTTTTCAGGTATGTATCAGTCTATGTTTTTTATTATGTTTTATTTAGGTATGTTTTCCTCATATTTAAACAAAACAAGGGAAACCGCATAGAGGATCTTCATAGAAATAATTATTAGGGTAAATTAATTAATGTCCAGAGAAGTATGTCTGCCAAAATTAATGGAGTCCAAGTATAATTGGGTTGATTCTTTCATGGTTTATTGGTAAGTTAAAAATATTTAAAGGGGGTTTATGTTGTTTTAATTAATAATGGATTGAAAAACAATATGCAGAACAGTCACATGTCATTTAAATGGATTACATGTTATGTAATGTTATGGATTTTTAATAAAAAATATGAGTCGATGGGGTTTTCAGTGTATCCCATTAAAAATATTTACATGATGTGTAACAGAATTACACTGCATATAATTCCATGAAATCCTATTTTAAATTATTTTGTGTGGTTTAAATCTATTATAATTCACTATAACTCTTCTCCTCATGACTTATAGAAACCATCCAACTGATTTTGGAGTGATAACCTTCATTCAGGATGTCATGGTAATGCCTTCAAACCTTAGTAAGTGATTTTGGTGTAGTTTCAACCTTTTCTCCCTTGGTTCTCTAACCATTATAGTGAAGTACATTGACCATGTGCATTTTTGATTTTGATCTTGATCAATTTTGATAAAGGATTATATTTTCCATCATCCACGCCTTCTTCATCGTGGTTGTATTCTATTGGAAGCAATTTTGGTTTGTTAGTTAAAGGTAGGGGGTCCAAATCATAACCCTATTGTTTGATAGTTTCCATGTTTATGCAATATTTTGATTTCACCAATGTAATGTGTTCGAAAAACAATTATGTAATGAATGTGATTATTCCTTGGATTCCATTATTTTTAATTAGATTCTAACATGGATTATACATACACATTAGACACATAAAATATTAAAATAATTGAATTTTCTAATAGATTAAAGTGTGTTTAGCATGACATAAGACCTTACGTGGTTATATAATAATGAATCCATAATTTGTGGATTATTTTTTATTAATATATCTATAAATAAATTGTTATTTAATTTAAGGTTGTATATGAATTATAAATGTTAATTTTCATAAATAACCATTTAGATTTATGATGGGATATTATGATATCCATAATGTTTGGACGGACTTATGTTCCATGATATAGTGGTTATATATCAAGAATAGCCTTGGACCCTATATAATTATATGTTTTAATGCTGATATTGTGTAGTCTCAACCTAGTCCCATGCTATAATGCTTATAGAGAGATGTATTTCCCCAATACCATGTTGTAATGCTTCTATGAATTTGACCCAGATATAGTAATTCTTATAGGGATTTGACCTAGATTTGTGTGTTGTACCATGGGTATATGGTTCTATTTGGCATCGTTGAAATACATGATCTGAGGTATTCTAGAATAGCATTAAATTAGGTTATTTTCCATTGGTTATATGGTTGTGGTTTCCATTGGCATAAAACATTCTCAGAGAATTGTCGAATAGGGCCTTAGTAGGTTGATGTTGTATTTTATTAAATTTTGAATTAATCAACACACATGTTTATCACTTTATTTCATAAAATTAAAATTGGTTTGGTTACTTTAAACACGATGGTGTTTCCCTATTGAGTTATATTGATGCCCTATTTAGCCCTCCATTTGGTACCTGAGCCAATTATGTGGATGCAAGTTTCAACTTGGGAAAAGGACCATGTTGTTGAATGTTTTCATACCGAATTGTCTAGAGTTTGGATGTGGGACCTACATGGGGTTTGGGACAAGGGAAATTTGAGTATTTATTTTATTCTTCTAGTCTTTTACTTGTATTGTTTCTAGAATGGAATTTAGTTACATTGTCGTATGTCATTGCATTATTATTCTATTATTTATTGGATTATCCAGTTGGATTTTATTGTCATCTTATGATTTGTTTATAAATTGATTAATTTCATTTATATGGTTTATTTCTACTATTATGAAACTTCATACTAAGGGTATATTCTCCCCACAATAATTTTCACACCACTGTTATTTGTCATCCATCACTATAATACAGGGAGGATATATTGAGGTCTTATGACCTTCCCTTTTTAGCCACATCAGAGAGTGCTGGATCGGAAATGTTACTAAGGGGGACCAAAGACCCAGGTTTTATTTTATTTTTCATTACAATTTGGGAATGGTATAAAGGATACTAGGATATGTCAGGACTTGGTAAATATCATGTTCATGGAATTACCTAACCCATCTAAGGGGGGAAATCTATGTGCCTAGAGATGGTATTGTTGTTTGTTCTATGTGATTATTAAAATTGGTGTTATTTAACCTTGGGTGATTCACATATTGTTTAAGGTTATTGTTTTATGATGTTACAATTTATTGATATTTTACTTGTGGCCTGATATGGTGTGATATGATTATACATGAATCATAATAGGAATATAGGCATATATTTACAAGCATTGTTCATGATATGGACATTTTCATTCACATGTGATATATACACTTTCTTGTTAAACTATGATATGATATATATGTTTCAATGGATAAATGAAATTAAATGATGCTTCATAATAAAACACTTTTAATCCATATTTATTGTGACCATAAGTTAATGGTTCTCTATTGTAATCACCTATTTAGGTTGACCTCATTACTAGAAATTGTTCTATTGTGTTCACTTATCTTATAGAGAAAATTTCTCCTCCATATATTCGACATGAGAATCAAGAGAGTGTAAAGACACCTGCTCCTAAGGTATCAAAATTAGACAATACTATAGTTCATATGGAGCATATAGATGTTTAGCTTTAAGGTAGATTCCTGAGGATCATAGGATCCATTGAAAGGGATACTGTTCATATCATTCCTTTAATGTATGATCTAAAAATGGAGTTTCAGATGCATTATATGGAAATGTTTACTATGGAAGGAGGACCCTCGGTAACTGAGTTATGGATCAATTTATTCCAGATAATCATAAATAATATCAATATACCTATAGATAAGTGGGTTCCTCTTGCTGAATATATTATTATTATACTTGCAAAGCATTGGGGGCAATCTAGAAGAATATGGATAGTATGATAAGATATCATGGAAGGGATTCAAGATGAATTTCTAATCCATTCCTATCCTGATACATTGAGGGATCAAAATATCATGATTTCATGCATCTAAAATAGGAGGGAATTATATTTCTAGAATATTTTGGAAGATTCACCAACATATAGTGATTTGAAACATCTTTGGCAGCTGATTAGATCTCTATAGTGAGGGATTTTATGGACAGTTATTGCTATGGAATTAGATCATAGGTAAATATTTTTCTCTTGAACAATTATGAGTATTTTATGAACCATGAACTCAAAATATAAGGTAATATGAGAAAGGACCCAAGAAATTACTACGGTATTTTAACAAGGCGAAATGGGAGCCCTTCTTCAAGTGGAAAGAAGGTCTCGAGTGATAGTTTCAGCCAATGTAGTATTTTGAATAGAATCTAGGGTAGTAGATAGACATATCAAGACTATGTTCCCTTCCAATTATATTAGTGTAGAATGTTTGGGAACAAGATCCCATAGTGTCCTTACATTATAGTCATGTGTGACGTCTGTGGTAGACTGAGCCATATTCAATGGTTCTGTGTGAACATTCAATAGAAGACCAATCATAGGGGATCATTACAGGCACCTAGGTTGTAATGGGTATTAACTATCCCTCAGTAATATGATAGCTTGAGTTCCACAAGCCATTTAGGACAAGGAATGGGATTTAGTAACCCAGTTCATGATCAATAATACTAGGTAGGGGAAATGCATTAGGAGTCAAACTGGAGCCTCGGGTAGAGGGATAAGTCAGTTGCAGGTTATGAAAACTACTCCGGCTATCGTGGATGGAGGACCATTTACCATTATAGGTATGATTCTTATATCATCTACCTTATATTGTGTTTTTTTAATATAGGAGAATCACATTCTTTTCTATCTTCTTTTATTACAATTAGTTTGTTCTTGGATGTGAAAAGCACTGATGGTTCATTGACCATCAACAAAACATTGGGAGTGTAGTCAGAGAATATCAAACATTGTAAGGCATGTTCTCTAGTGATTGGTGGTTATCATTTTATTTTGGATTTTTTCATGCGAGAAATTATATGTTTTGACTTTATTATTAGTATGGATTGGTTATATATATAATAGGCTCATATTAACTATTATTGGAGAAGAGTTAACTATATATCTCTAAATGGAGGTATCTATTTTCACCATGGTGAGTGGGATCATCTGGCCAGTCTTACAGGCCTAATTCTGTGTGGATTGGATTGAATCATTACTCAGATAGTCAGTATTTATCTTGATAATGGGGGAAGGTATTAGGATTCCTTTACTCTAGTGGTAGACCTCTTACAATATGTTTTCCCTGACAATTTCTATGTCTTACTAACTCAGTGATAGGTCGAGTTCATGATCGAGTTAGTGTTAGGTGTAGAGCTAGTTTCCATCCTTCCTTATAGAATTTAACAAGAAGTTCTTTGAGAGTTTAATATTTTATTGGAATATATTTAATATATAGTCTTTATAAGGAATTTCTCTTCTCATTGGTTTTCTTTAGTTCACTTTTCCAAGAAGGATGAAGCATACTTTTTCTTATGTGTGTGTTATTGAAGTTTGAACCATATTATTGTCAAAACCTGGTATCCTCTTCTATACAATGATGATATTTTCGATTAGTTTAATACTGTTAAGATATTCCCCAATACTGAATTGAGAGTAGGGTATAATTTTTTTTACTAATACTATAAGACAGACATGAAACTACTTTTAGGTATAGGTATGGATTATATTAATTTTTATTGATACTGTTTGGGTTGACTAATGCACCAATGGTATTCATGGCCTTAATGAATAGGATATTTTTTCTTTTTCTGGACCTGTTTTTGGTGGTTTTTGTTGTTGATATTTTAGTGTACTCTTAGTTTTCATATGATCATGCTAATCATATTGAAATAATTTTTAGTATATTGAGAGATCATCAATTTTACACCAAGATAACGAAATTATTTTTCTAGATTAATAATGTGACACTCTTGGGCCATTTCATCTCACATATAAGTGTTTCAGTGGAAGCAGAGAAATTCCTAGTCAGGGTATCTTGGGTAAAACCTAAAAATGTATTCAAAATTAAAAGATTTTTGGTTTTATCAAGTTATTATATGTTATTTGACCATGATTTCTCCAATTTGGTAGCACCAATGTATGGTCTGACTATGAAAGGGGTGATGGTTGTTTGGTATGACACTTCCAAAGAGGCTTTTTAGTACATTATAGTCAATATTACCTTATCACCAATCCTCAATTTATCTTCCATGGGTTAATCATATATTTTTTATTTTGATATATATGGATTTTAACTCGGAATATCTCTAATGTAGGAAGATCAAGTGGTTTCTTATGGATCTAGCTAGCTGAAACCATGTGATAGGATTTACCTAACTCCTAATTTAGAGTTAGTAGAAGTGGTACATTCCATGGTGTGCTGGAGAAACTGTCTCATGGGTTAAAGGGTTATGGTATAAATAGACCAAAATAGCCTCAGGTATATCTATTCTCAATGTGACCTGAACCTTTGATAAATATGTTGGGCAGAGTATTTATAGTCTTTAGACATTGAATTAGATTATACACCAAGGAAGGAAAACATTGCTTCTAATTGATTGATATGAAAGACAAGGACTGAGGCATTATGATAGTAATGTTATGAGTGTAGGATAATGTCCCTCTTTACAGACATGAATCTAGATGTTTAGAAGTCTCTATGATGGGTGATTTTGACTTCAACATCTATTATACTCATTATTTTAGACAATATATTTACCAAGCAGTTTTTTGATCTAAAGGACTCAGTTCTGAGACATAAATTATTAGGTGGAGAGACACCATATGATGGTCTCTTGGAAGTGGAAATTATCTTTTTTTAGCTACCAAGTGTCGTTTCCTACAGTCATACATGAGGATATGATTAGGGAGTTTCATGTTTCTAGATTTCTGGTGAATCTTTTTTTAACAAATATATATTGTGATCTCTTATTGACAGTATTGGAGGTCTGGAATGATGAAGGTGGTGGCATTTTTCCTAGCTAGATTCTTAACATGTCAGCTAGTAAATGTTGAGCATCATAGGAAAATTGTGATTTTACAACCTTTTCACATTACTGAATGGAAATGGGATGATGTCACAATAGATTTTGTGACATGATTACCTTGTAAAAATCATAATAATAATGTTGTATGGGTTTTTTGGATTTAATAACTATGGTAACCAACCTATAACCTATCATGTAATCCTTTATAGTTGATGATATGCAAAGTATTTATGTGTAAGAGTTGGTTCAAATGCATGGTGTTATAAGGAGTATTGTTTTAGATAGAGATACTCATTTCACATCATTTTTATGTAAGGGTCATCAAAATGCAATGGTGTAATGATTTTTTTATAATAACCAATCATTCAATGACCGATGGTCAATCTGATCAGACTACTCATCTTCTAGAGGATATGTTATGGGCCCAGGTTTTTTATTTTTTCAGTTCATGGGATAAACATATGGAACTCATGGAGTTTTTATATAATATTAGCTTCCAAACATTGATCCCAATATCAAATTTTGAGGACATGTATGGAATTACATTTTTTCACCACTTTTTTTGTTGGAGCTAGGTGAGTCGGCATTTGTTGGTACTAGCCTCGTGTAGGAGACATCTGAGCAGGTTTAGTTGATCAGGCAATGATTTTTAATTAAGCATAAAATAAAAAAAAATTATTATTACCATTATATATGACCTATGGAATTTTTGGTTAGTCATCATGTTTTTCTTCAGGTGTCTCCTATGATAAGTAAATGATATCTCAAGAAATAGGGAAAGCCAACGCCCAGGATTTTTGTTCCATTAGAGATTTTGGTAAGGGTTAGTCTGGTGGTTTACTTTTTATCCCTTCAACAGCGTTAAAGTTACATGAAATATGTGTTCCATGTGTCTCTACAATGGATATATCATTCATACCCTTCCAATTTTATAGACATAGAAGACATCAATCATTATGCTGATGCATCCTTTGAGAATAATCTAATACAAGTTGTGGGATTAAGTGAGAAATATATTCATGGAAAAACTATACCATTGGTTCGAGTGTAGTGGAAGCATGTTTGAGTTTGTGAGGAGACCTAGGATAGGGGTTATGATATGCAAACATAGTGTGTATAATTTTTAATTGAGACATCATAGTGACACATGGAGTACCTGGTGGATGAGCAGCTATATGGTGGGGGGTTTAAGATCCCATCTTTTTTTACATTTTTCTCTATCTAATTTTTTCATTAACTTTTCATTCAGGTAAGTTTTACTCTTCTTTACACAAAAAATGGTAAAAATGAGAGAGTATCTATGTAGAGATATTTTTTGGAGAAAATTTCTTAAATTATAGATAAGTATGTTTATCTAAATTAATGGTATTTTGGTATAAATGGGTTGTGTTTCATGGGTTCTTGGTATGTTGAGAATATTTAAAGGGCATTTGGGTTGTTTAAATGAAAAAAAAATTGAGACCCCATTCACAAAACATTTACACATAGTGTAAATGGATTACATTTCACATAATGTTTGGGTGTTTTAATAAAAATAATCTGATGTTAGATTATTTTCAGTATATCCCATTAAAAAGCATTTATATAATGTGTACCTGCATTATATATTGTGTAATTACCAGAACTACTAATTTAAAGTATGTTTTGCAGCTGAAATATTTTTCTAATTCACTACATCTCTTCTTCTCTTGGCTTGGGGAAACCCTCTAGGTGATTTTTGAGTGTCAACCTACCTTTAGGAATCCCTGATAACTCCATTGATCCCTGGTATATTTTTTTGGTCCAGTTTCTCCAACCACTTCATTGGTTCTCCAACTATTTTGGTAAAATCCATTGACTGTGTGCATTGTTGGTTCTTATTGTGATCAATTTTTATCTAGGATTCTCTTGGTGATCATCCACACATTCTTCCTTGTGAGATATTTCCACTGGAATTGTTTTTTGATCATCATTTGAAGGTAGGGAGTCTAAATATTAACCCTATGGTTTGATAATTTACTTGTTTATGAAATATTGTGATTTAATCAATATAACATTCACTAGAACCAATTAATTAATGAATGATATTATTCCTTAGAGTCCATAGATTTTAATTGGATTCTGACCTGGCATATGGCTACCCACTGGATAAGAAAACTATGAACATAATTAAAGTGGATACTTTATTAATGTGTGTGTAACATGATATGAGATATTATGTGATTATTAGATATAGAATCACTAAATTTTGGATTATTTCTTATTGATATAATTTTTAATCAAATGTGATTTAATTAAAAGTGGTATATGAATGATAAAAGGTAATTCACATAATAATTCATTGAGATTTATGATGTAATATTTTGATATCCATGTTCTATGTTAGGACTTATATTTTATGTTTTAATACATATATAATGGGAATGAACCTAGAACTTTCACACTTATATGTTTTAATGCTAATATTTAATGGGTTTATCCCAGTCTCATGCTGTAATTCTTATAGATATATGGATTTTCCCAACCCATGTTGTAATTTATATAGGTAATTGACCTAGATTATGCAATGCTTGTAGGTCTTTGACCTGGATTTTTGGGACTATACCATGGTTTTATGGTTGTGGTTTCCATGTTTGTAAGATATTCTATGATATATTCCATCATAGTGCTAAACTATACTATTTTAACTTAGTTATATGGTGGTGGTTGGTATGCATATATGTCATGGTGAGACATATTTCATCATAGATCCGGTTATGGGTGTTGTTGTATTTTATTAATTTTTTAATTAATTAATACACCTATTCATTGGTTTGTTGAATACAATTATTATGAGATTGGTTATTTTATATATGGTGGTGTTGGCCTACTAAGTTATACTCACACCTTATTTAGGCCGATGTTTGGTACTAGAGAAGATTACTTCGATGCTAGTTTTGACAAGGAAAAATGACTGTACTATTTATTATTTTCTTGTTGTATGGGTAGCAGATTGGAGGTGGGACTGGTGTGGGGTTTAGTAACAGGGACTTTTTAGTATTTATTTATGTTTTCAAGTATTTTACTTGTATTATTTCATTCAAGAAATTTTGTTACATTCCAGCAAGTCATTAAATTTTTTCTTTAGTATTTATTAGATTATTCAGTTGGCTCTTATTATTGTCTTATGATAAGTCAATACTTTCATTAGTTTCATTCATATATTTTATTTCTAATACTATGGAACTTTATTCTAGGGGGAATATTTTCCCTATTATACATTACACACCCTCATTGCTTGTCTGGAGCCTCTGGCATATGGTGTGGTGTGCTTGAGGTCTCTTAACCAACCTTTTTCTATATTGTGAGAGAGTGCCATATCAGGAGACGTTACATTAAGGAATTTTTTTATATTTTGAAGTAATGAAATTAAAAAAATTAATGTGAAAATATTTTTATTTTTTATTTGACATTATACCATTAGTTCAGAAATATGGAATATAAAATTATAAGAAAATTTACACCATGGACCCACTTATGTGAAGTGGATTTTTAAAAGAGACAATTAAAATAAAAATTTGAGAATCTTTTATAACTATAAACAAAAAATGGGCATCAATAGACCTATAATTGACAATATTATGTCTCTATAATGAGAAAAAACTTATTCAACTACAATTATCAATAATCATATTAATGATTCCACATAATCTGATTTGGTACAATCCAAAAACATTTACACACATTGGCTACAAATTTTAAAATTAAATTATATTTTACATCATTGTTAAAATAATTGACGGAACTAAATTTCATATTTTCATGATGTGATGTTAGTTTCACTGATAGATAAATGCATGATATTTTTTAAATTCATTCTTAATTTCATTAAAAGTCTTAAATTCACTTTCTGAAGAAAGAAAAATTGATTCAAATATAGATAGTAAGAACCAAGAACTATACACTAAAAAATATAAATATAGAATTATCTATCATCATTGAAGACTTTTTAGTGTATTGTAAACTGGGGGGGATGTATAAGTCATAAAATATTTGGATGAATATAAGATAGGGAAGGGGTTATGGAAAAAATGAAGGGTGGATCATAAAATATACATTGGGATAGAATGTTCATGGATTGGTATATATTAATAGGTAATGACCAACAGAGCTTTGCAATTTAATAAAATCTACTTATAAGGGAAATTTTCATTGGATTTCACACAAGTAAGAACAAAAGAAAAGAATCAAAAATTAGATTTGAAATACTTAATTAGTTAGTAGAATCCACTACAACCTCTGTAAAAATCAATAATGTAAGGAAATTTATGATTCATAAAATGATTCTAAGAACACTGAAAAAATTATGTATAATCATTCTTTAAAATCTCTTCCTTTATCTTCACATTATTAAAATTATTCTCATTTTTTTAGAAAAGAACCATGAGAATGTCCTTTCCCATCATCTATTGGAGTGTAAAATTGATTCTAAAAGGATTTTTTAGGGTATTAAGACAATATTATTATATCAGTTCTAGATTAAACACTCCTCACATTACATCATCTATATTAAAATAAAATTAAACATTATAGAGATAAATTATTTCTAAAACACAGTGCCATGCATTAAGAATAATTCGTGAAGAATTTCTATATATAAAGGGATAGTATAATAACATGAATATTTAAATATATTCAAGAGAGATTATAGAAATCAATGTTTAGTGTCATTCCTGAATATACAAATGATTATTATGCCACCTGATCATTTGTTATTTTAAATCTAGTTGGTTTTATTCCCCTTTCAACTATCCATAGAGTCAATATCCATTGTATTATTAACATATTTTTTTTCTCTCTTACATAAGGTATTTATTAGGACCTTAGAGGATACCCATTAACTATAATATTGATCGTGGAATATATATATATATATATATATATAGTTAAATTATCCTAGGAAATTTATTTGTTGCGATAAGCCCAAAATTTTAAAATATGTAGATATAGTTGATTTATAAAAACCATTTAATTGTAACTATGAATTGTGAAATTTTTACCATGAGGGAAGCCAAAAAAATAAGAATAATAATTTCTAGAGACTAAAACCTTGATATGGGTAAATTTGGATTTGACATTAAATGGAATAAACCATGGGTTAAGCTGAAATAGTAACACAAGTTTCCACAATGATAGTAAAGGACATCTCATGCACCACCAAATCAATTAACCATTGAAAGATCATGATTCAAAATAAGTAATTCATAAAGAATGTGATGGACATAAATCAATCTAGATTTCATATAAATTTTTCATTTGAATATTTTACCACCATCAATGCCAAACCAAAAAATACCCATCAATGTAAAATAAATCATAATCTTGACGAATACAGTATAAATCTTTGGATGCTTCCAATTAATTTTTATTAATTCATACAGGATAATCCTTCTAATGTATTTCCAAAAATGGTTATTAATTCAAATACGATATATCTGAGTATGTAATCCTAGAATATTCAAAAAAAATGTTACAAAAGGATTATTTTTTCATAGATCTCTAAAGACTATCAAACCATAAAAAACTATAATTAAATATACACATAATATACTCTATAAAATTCCAAAAAACCCATATACATTGAAGCACCAGATCAAAATTAATCAAGGATTAGGGAGACCCATCATATCCCATTTGATCAAACTAATTTCATGATAAATAGGATTCTAAATAACATCGATAGAAATATGTGGAATCTGAACCAAAGAACCCATAATGGAATGACGACATTACACATCCGTAACCAGTTCAATAAGATAATTGTTGACCTCTAGAATACAATCCACTATCTTAGAATACCACACTAGGAGATGGTGAATATCAAGTTTAGTAAACCGAACCTAGCCAGTGAAGAATGTTATATAATCAAACTGATTGTAACAAACTATAAAGACGATATATAGCTTTATTTTAGTCTATCATTTTAGTGGTTTTAGTGTGTCGAGTTGGGGAATCTTTTTCACTGTAATTATCATCTGATGAACTAAGTTTTTACGTACAAAAAAATATAAAATGTAATAAATAACTATATATAATAAAAATTATTCATTTTAAAAAAATTATATATAATTCAGGGATGTATTTTTCTAATTTGTAAATATAGAATTGATATTTTTTCTAAATAATTTAAAAATTATTTTTTATATTATATATATATATGATGAAAAACTATTTAAATATTTATATTGTAATTCAATGTATATATTTATTGTTTTACCAAAATAATACATATTAGAAATAAATAATTATTTTCTCTCTATTCAGTAATTGATAAATTATTTATTTTTTTGGAAAATTTATTAAGACATATATTCCTAATGGTAAAATATTTTCTAATAAATGTTATAAATAATAATATTTTTTTTCGAAAAAATATTCATGTGATAAAAAATATTTACTTTTTATAAAAGATGTTATAATAGAATGATTACATCTGATAGATGTATATACAATGGTAGAAAATGTAATAGTCTACAAATGAAACCAAAAAGAAATAATATCTATTATAATTATCAATTTTTTCTTAAAAATATTGAATATTTCACTAAATGTATATTTCTATAAGTTAATTATTTTTTAGTGACAACACATTTTTTTAAACAGTTTTCATCCACAAAATTTTTTTTATCATAATAAATACATTTAATCTCTAATTTTTATTGTTTATAATAAAATTTATATATTATTTATTAATATTAATATTTTTTACATTCATTTTATGGAATTTATAAGAAAATTATTGTAACTTAATTATATTTTACACTAAAGAATTATTTTTTTGAAAAATAGTTTTTATTATGGATTGTGAACCTAAAAAATTGAATTCTATAAAATATACAAAATTATTCTACTAAAATGTATTCCATTTTTGGAATAATAATAATTAATATAATTTAATAGGTTAAAAATAATTTTTTTTATAGTGAATACTAAAAAAAATTACCATAGTTTGGTTTAAAATAGATTTACTGAAGGTTAAACCATGATATTTGTGGAAAATCTCAACCCAAACATATAATATTATTATTGTTTAATGATTATTTAACCATTTATATTTTGAACTTTAAATTCATGTCCATTTGGAAACACTTTCCATGGAAAGAGACCTTAAATCTAGGAAATATTTTTGGAAATTCCATGTTTGTCCCTCACCTCTCTTATAAATGTGCTCCACTCCTCCATTATTCACATAAATATGTGTAATATTTCTGATAAAATTACTACTAAACACTATTTATATAATCCTTCCATTATTACTAGATCTTATTGGCTTCTATTAACAACAATCCATCTTGCCATATGTTATAATATAAATGTGGTCTTAGAAACAAGGTATATAAATCTTAACCAAACTATTTCAATTTTATTTACTCTTATACTTTGTCTAAATGTATTTTATGCATAAAAATATCATTAATATAATATCATAAATATAATAATATGTTACTATGATAATTTCACAACCATTTTCTGTATATTTTAAATCAAATGGGAGATTAAAATATCACTTGAATGTAAGTGTGGACTATCACCTCCACATAGCAATATGACTCGTTTTCCACCACTACCTTTCATGTTTTGTTATTATGATATATTTAATGTGTATATATTATATTAATATTATAATAAATATTATGGAATGATAAAATAATATTGATCTTTCTTTTATTTCCTTAGAAAAAAATGGAAATGCCACTCATATGTATGTATAGACTACTATCTCTTCATAGTGTTGTTGTTTATTTTTCATCACATCATCACATGAATGCTTATAAATTTTTATATAATAAATATATATGTCATTAATATTATTATTTAAATTTTTGAGATGATTTAATCATGATTAAAGCCCTTGGACCCTAAATAAAGAACCAAAACATACATGAAAATTGAAATAGTAAACAAATGAAATGATGATGCTAATGAATGGTTGTTATTGAACTGAAGATAGGATGTTATAAGTAAACCATTTTTGGTATTATATTTATTGATATATTTTTTTATAGATGTACTATAAATTTAAATTTAATGTAAAATATCATAGAGTGCTTACAAAGAATGATAGACTTAAGTTAAGGGTATTATGATACAATCTTATCCCTATTAGGATTATTTATGATTAAATTTTCTGAAGATGAATTTATTTGATCTATCACTCCAATGTATTATTTATAATCTTATTATATGGTTATTCCTAAAAATTACATACTTAATATTCATATTCCTCTATTTATATAATCGAGATACTGAAATAATGTTTTTAAGGAAAATTGAATGTGCTCTTCTATTCAGTCAAGAATCATATTTTTCAATGTTGATATTTTATTAAAATTGTTTTGTAGAATATTTTTACTATCACAAAAAGATCATATAATTTCTTCTTAAAAAAATATTTTACATTATTTACCACATTTTAAAAAGAATTTAATAATCATTATCTAAACGTGGATAATTTTACTTTTTACTCAAATTATGAAGATAATTTTTTTAACATACAATTCCAGAACGAATGACCCCTATATAATGAATAAATTTTCTATAAATATTAAATTATAGGACTCATTTTTTATTTTCAAAGTAAATGTTTTTGATTTTATATTTGGATATTTTAAGATTCTGAATAAGTGATTTCAAATGAAAAGGGTATTTTTCACCTAGAAAGGATCAGTGATCTTTTATAGGTATTTGTATTTATAAAAAATAATTTGATTTTTTTTATGTTTTATTCAGAATATGATCAAATTTTACCACTGTTTTTATTTCCATTTCTGGTTTATTATCATGATTATCAAATTTCTATGAACCTTGTATTATTTTCATGGGATGTGATTTGATGATATGATTAATGTTTTAGGATCTGGTGGCCCAAATATGTATGTTTTTCATTAGTTTATAGGGAGTATTAGAATAATATAAGACTCTATAAAATTTGGAAGAGAATAATATTTTGTGAGATAATAAGTACAAGAATTGGTAGTGAACCCATTTCAATAAGGTAAATTTTCTAACAAGACATTCATGGGATTAAACCTTTACTAAGGAAATAATGGAATGGGGAGAAAAACAATTTCACTATTATAATCTTCCTAGTGATCCTTGACTATGAAAATTATTTTATAATATTATTTTCATTACACAAACATATGTATGATTATTATGTCATGTTTTCATGGCTCATGATTGATTATTGTTGATTATAAAACCTTTGGTCTTATGTAATTAGTTTTACAAAGATATGCACAATGATTCATGATTAAAGATAATGGAAAAATTTGTCATGATTATATTATGTCTTGATAATGTTATCATACCCTTATTATTTTCTTATTCTATCTTATGATAAAGGATTAATATTTATTATGTTTACCTAATCTGGGAATCTGACCACAGCCAACTACTAGAAAAAAGGCCATTATCTCCCACCAAATGCGGCAAGAAAAATCCTTATGTGATCCCCAAGGGATCAGTTTTGGAAATCATAGTCTCTCGGTCACATAAGGTCAATAGAGACCACCTATTGAAGCCCATGAAGTTCTAAATAATATGAGAATCTGAATTACCTATAGGATACAGTGGAACATGTGAGGTTGTTGGGGTGATGGGGGTATGAGGGATGTTGACAAAGACTTCTCATCATCTATGGCCAACACATGATAATAAAAGTGTGAATAAGTCCACTGAATATGATCGAGATAGGGTAGAGAGTCATCGAGGTGGATATTGGAGGTCCATCATGAATTTTCATGGGCAGTAAGTGGGAAAAGAGGTATTTCAATGGTGGTGAGTATTGATTGAGGGATACGATGATGGTTGATGGAGATGTTAGGTTGAGTTGTAGTGGAAAGAGAGAGAGAGGTGGGAGAAATCCTCATAAATTTTTTTATATTATTATGGACTTCCTTTGGCATTCACTAATACCCCTTTAGTGGCACCTAATAGAGGTCTCCCAATTCTCAATTCAATAAAAAGAAAAATTTCTAATATTGTTTCCTATGCTTCCCTTTATCTAGTTATAGATAATTATTTTAAGTATGATATGTCTTTGAATGGTTATAATTGTGGAGAATATAATCAATAATATTATAGATATTTTACAGAGGAGTTGTTTACATATCCATGATTCCTATGAAATTTGACCTCTAGGTTTCTCAGTGTAGTATTATTATAAAAAAAAATTTATCATTCGTTTAAAATGATATAATATTTATTTATGAAAAGTATGTGTAAATATAGTTACCATACATATAAGTGATCAAATGTATAGTAGCATAAATTATTATAGGGATAATTTCTTTTATACAACTATAAAAAATGTGAATATGAAGAATCACTTTCAACAAAGGCAAGTGTGAATAATATTCAAGAATCATAGAGACAACATATTGATTTTATTTAGTGAAGGTTCTTTTTATTATTAAAAAAATTGTTAAATCATATTATCTGTGAATGAAAGAAATGAATATTCAAAAGGAAAATAGTTATATATATGGGAGATCTATTACCCACTTTATTTAACCATCAAAAGGGTTATTTTCAAGTTGTTTTTTTATCTTTGTAACTTCTAAATCATTTTATGGTTTAACTAATCTTAATGAGTAATAAACCATGAAAATTTCTATGTTCTTATGGTTTTTTCTATTTACTGAATTCTATTATAGTAATTTCTCACTAAATAGAGGAAAAAATCATTTCACAATTAATAGAATATATAAATAGTAGATCATAGATTCACCTCTTCACTGGTCCTTCAAAAAAATCATAATTTAAAATTTATATATCATAAACCATGGTATAATATACACTTAATTATATATGAATTGTACATTAAAAATTACCATGTTTAATTTCATAAAATATATATTTTAAGGGAAACTTTATATAATTATTGTATTTATCTAAATTTATAACTTATTAGCCAAATATATTAGACTTTATGGGATTTTTTTTTAAATACATGCATTGTGATTCTTTTTTTTTGTAAATTATTTTTAATTTATTAATTGGATTTTTTTCACTTCTAAATCATTTTTTATTAAAGATTATGAAAACTCTTTTATAGTTGTGATGTAACCAAATGAGTATCCATGGTTTGAAATGGAATACGTAATAAATAAAAATGGAACCCATGAAAAAATAATGCCACAATGGGAAGGGGGAGATGACTTAGGAGATGAATCACTCAAGACTCCCACTTTGAATCAATGCTGATGAAAATTCATTCCCTGAGGGAGGGGATGAGGAGATTACACTTAGAGGAATATTATTTTTGTTATACATATCCATTATTCATTATTTATATTAGTTTATCATATTTTTATTTGTTAAGAAATATTATAAATTGTAAATTTTAATTTATGTAATTTTTTTAGTGTACCAATGTTACTAACATTAAATATGAAGTTTATAAGATATTAAAAATTAACATTGAAATAATTTTCCTATGTATAAATAATTAAATATATTGGTATCATAAAAATATATCAAGTATAAATTTTTAATAAATTCATATACATTTAATATGAATTCTTCATAATGTAAAGGATATTTTCCTCAAGAAACATTTTTTAAAGATATTTCAAAAAAAAATACAACTATAATGAATTATGTTGATGTTACTCATGCCCTTTTAGGAAATAATCTAAAGGTTCCATTCATATTATTTTTATGAATGGGTTATTCTTAGTGTTATGATCTTTGTGAAACTCATTTCTCTTTCACAGGTTATATGCTTTTGAAAAATTCTTCATTTTGTAGGTCATGTTTACGATGAAATGATTATGAAACCTTTATTTTTTCAAATGTTATGATAAGTTTACATGTTTAAAATAACAATTTTATTTTATGATTTATGGTATCATTTTTTATGATCTGGTGGCACATGTATGTATGATTTCATTATGAGATGGTTGGGACCTATATCTCCCTCTAATGCATTGGGAAAACATTTATATCTCATGAGATAGACTAATATGGTCTTACGATTGAACCTTGACTACTAAGATGGCCATGGGAGTGAACTATGACTACCAAGATGGTATGAGGAGTGAACTCATGCTACTAAGATTGTTGTGGAAGTGAACTGTGACTACCGAGATGGTATGAGGAGTGAAATGATGCTACTAAGATGGTCATCGGAGTAAACCATGAATACCAAGATGGTATGGGGAGTAAACCCATACTACTAAGATGGTCTTGGTAGTGATTCCATGGCTACTATAGAAATCTTATTACATGTTTATATGTCTTCCAAAAACCCATGTTTTATTCCTATGTTATGTTTTCATGGCTTATGTTCATTATTTACTTATGATTCATGCCTTGTGAACATCCATGCTTTATGTCATGACTCATGCATATGATCCTTGATATATATGGTATTATATTCTATTTCTATGATCATGTTCTAATACCCTTAGGCTCATAATTATTCTTACATATCTCCCTTATTTACCCTTTCTAAGTATTTGAGATCACCCCTTTCTTGTGTTTCTTTTACATAGGTTATAAATAAATGATTAATGTATGAGTACTAAAGGTGGAGATCTTTATGGGAGATGTTGAATATATTTCACCAGGATATAAGATTTTGTTTCCAAGTATCCATAGACACTAAACTATTACAGTCCTCAGACATGTATATTTTTAAAGTGCATAATATTCATTTAAAATGATGTAATATCCATGTATGTTTATACTAGGTTTCTATAATCAACATTAAATAAAGTAATCTAACTAATTACTGACAACCTAATCCTATATCCAACTTGAAAATACATTCCCACGATATCATGAAGTATCACAGGAGACCTCAAAGACCTTTCCTTCATATGTGTCTTTATATATGACATCTAAAAATGCACAATAATTTCCATGCATGGAATTAGACTAATCAGGGTTAGAATTACCTAATCACACCCTAAGTCACACCACTATGAAAATATATGGTTAGAATAGTTTTATAGAAAACTATTCAAAAGAGTTAAAATAATTTTTATCAAACCCAAAATATTTTTCTTTGGATTGAAATAAAACAATAATTTAAAACATTTATAAATTCTATTTGGAATACCTATTCAATAATTCCACACATGCATGCATGCATTTTAACACCCCAAGCTTATACGGTACGCTTCTCTTTGAATAATGTGATAGCGTGTGTTGTACGCAACACCAAGTTCTAACACACCATAACTAATCAAACTAGCCGTTATGAATAGTAATACCTACTTTTTGAAATTATATATATTTTATATTTGAAAATGGACTTCATTTTTGGATTCGGAATATCGAATTTAGCCTAAGGTGAAATTTTGGTACATTTCGGATAACTTTCATATTTTGATGAATAGTGAAAATTACTAAGTTTTAATTAAAAACAACTTTTTTAATCAAAATAATTAATAGTGATAAATTATGAATTTGAGTGGTTTTAAAGTATATTTAGAATATATTTTTACCATTTAATATAATGTTGGTCATTGGACATAATTTTACAATTAAACCGAACATAAACGAGTGTCAATCTTTTGATAGTTATTATCTCTTAAAAACACGCTTTTTGTTTTGACAGCGGGAATTAATTTTAAATTAATTTCTGCCACTTCTGTGTTTTGAATTTAGGAAAATGGATTCCATATTTGGAATCAGGATGTTCAAATTGTGTAAATAGGTAACTTTTATTTTTAGACATTTTGAATAATTACTGCGGTAAATATTTTATTTACCATGGTTAAGGGTAAATCCGGTAAATAAGGGTTAAAAAATAATATTATAATAATACTAAATTACCCTAAAACGTGTCTTAACCCTATTGGTTGATACATGGTCGACCATGGGAATCTTTGGGTCTATTTTGGGACCCCATGGATCCACTTATAAGTGATAATGACACTTTATTTTAATTAAGTTAAAATGAATACAAAAATGACACAAGCATATATCTTTTAGAAAAACAATTTTTACATAGGGTTATATATGTTGGATTTTAGATTATAAATATTCATTATAAATATAAAAAGATTTCCTACATAATGATATTTTATTTATAATTTTTAGACATTAAATAATTTATTTTATTTATGACACAATTATGATGCAGTAATTACTATAATAGTGAAAAATTAAAATAATTGATATTATAAATACCCAAATAAATATAATATGAAACTTTTAATGAATTAAACTAATTTTCTAGGATAATATGATATATTAGGATTGATTTAATTGACTTTTTTCGAAGTAATCAATCTGTTATAAGTTTCACAAAAATCAACTATTGAATAGTGTCAAAATTGACATAAAAGAGTTCTTAAAACAAATATTATATTATTAATTGATATTAAATTCCTAAAAATATAAGGTTCGGCCAAGAGACTTATATCATGATAGGTTCATCATTAATGTACCACTTGGGGGTCTCTTGGATGTATATAGTAATTTTATTAACCATATTATATAAAAACACAAAGATACATTGTAAAAGTGAAACTAATTAACTTAGAGTTAATACTTAAAGATAAGGTTAATATAAGTACCCAAACCTGTCTAAATTCTATTGGTTGAGTGGTTTTAGACCTATACCCACCTTAACCTTTGAATAATAAGCTTTAGAGCCATTAGAAACCGAATATGAATTTATTATAAATTAATATTTCTAGCTTTTCCAAAGGTGCCCCTCACCCCTCTTATAAAAGGGCACTCCTCCTTCTCATTTCTTCACACCTTCAAAGACTTTTGTTTCGGCCAAAATCTGCCCAAATACTCTCACAACATCCCTCACTACAACCTAGAGGCCTTAGTTTGATCAGAAAGCCAACCTAAGGAGCCCTTTTGATCAAATCAAAAGGAAGAACCCGAAGAAGAGGTAATGATTTCACCACCCTTCTCCAAGTTCATTTCTTCTTCCACTTCTTCTTCCTTTGTTCTTACCATTCTAAAATAATAACTCCAGTATCTCACATATACTGTGATGTTATTATAAATATGGTACAACCATATTCAGTATTCTATCCACCCTTTGAATAACATGTCACCATACGTGCGTACGTACGGACTACCGTCTCCACGTCGTGGTGTAATTGTTATTCAATATAATATTATTTGGATGGGTATAATAATGATGTGTAACTCATGTAAATAATAAATATAACATGTTAATGATTCTGTATATATGATATACCATCCATTTATATATTATTTTAATATCAAAAGAATGATATTGTCGCTCGTGCGTACGTACGGACTACCGTCTCCACGAACGCGATGAGATTCATTCTCCATCGTATCCATTCAAGTATAATTATCATTTGATGATTTAAAAATGATGTTTAAGGACTAGATATCATTCTGGATATGAATAAGATACAACAACCATGGCTTATGTAACAAAACATATAAAATAAAATGAGTAAGTTAACTCCCGAAACGACGATAATTCTAAGATATTATTAACAAATCAATGTTAAAAGATCATATATGATATCATATTATTATATATGATTCTTGTATAATTTAATAACAACTATTTCACCATTATACAGGAGGTTAACCTACCCCAACCAAGGAAAAGTACAAGGTAAGGGTTTACTTTACAATCTCTTCATTATCTGAGGTTGTTTATACGTAATAATCTACTGGGATCTCTTTATCATCCACATCCATGTTTCTTAAAAATGTATTTCAAAACATTTTTACTATTTACTAGAATATGAGTTAAAGTCATTTATACCCTTTTTGACTTTTATAAGTGGTTTATAAAGGAATCTTTTGATCGTTTTCAAAACAAGGTCCTTTTTAACCTTTTCGACAGAATTAAGGTAAGAATGTTTTTTTTAACTTATACGGCGGGTGCAGCTATTTTCCGCCGTTATAAAATCTTCAAAGCTTCCCTTACAAGATTATAAGAATATTTTCAAAGAAAATGTTTTATTTTATATGGATCTTAAATGATTTCAAAATAAAAGGAGATATTTCTTTTAAAAGAATTTTGATTTCATCTATGTCAACATCCTTTGATGGATTTTAAGATTATTTGAAGTTGATTTATTATGATACAAAACTTCTATATTGTATTGAAGGTTTTGTGATATGTTTGACTGTGGATGTGCTATTTTTATACCATTCATAGTTTATGGTGAAAGTATTGACATTTCGTATGCTAGTTTTAATACGAATGTTTATGTTATGTTTAAACCTTTTCATATGGGAATGCATTGGACTTAATATGTGACGGGTGGAGCCCGCTATAGCTCCTCGATGCATCGGTAGGTCTCATGAGACAAACTAGTGTCTTGGAACAAGGCCTTGACAAAATCTTATATGTAGTCTTGGCACGAGGCCTTGGCTATGTGGTTATGATAGTCTGGCATTATGCATTCCAACATTATGAAAGTGGTTATTGATTTTTGCATGTGATTATTCGATTAGTAGAATATCCATGTGAATAAGTAAATGGCATTATTTCATTTTATTTATGCCATACCATATTGAAAGTTCATATTTAAAAGGCTTTTGTTTTAGTTATACATTCCCTTAAATGTTTATTCTTATTTATGAAAGTTTCCGCTATATTGTTATCCTTACTGGGCATTTGAGCTCACCCCTTTTCTATGTTTTATTTTTCCCAGGATGTGAAGAAGTAAGTTATGAATGACCTGCAGGGATTTTATGAGGGGTTAATAGTGTGGATTATGGAAACATTATGTTGTTGTTGTAGTTTTTCATCTTATGATGTAATGTAAAACTTATGAATATATCTAGTGTTTCCAAGGCTACTAAACCAATCGGTCTTTCGAGATTTGATCTTTCTTGTGATCATGCCAATGTTATGTAATAATACACCGACTCTGGGTAACTGGGGTCGGGGCGTTACAGTTGGTATCAGAGGAAGTTTAGTACAAACCTTGGAAGCTAGATTTAGATAAACTCTGATTAGAGCACGTAGACCTAAGATGAACTTTGAGGATTAGTATAGAAGAACTTCCTAGAATTTTGGTATTGTAGAGATTTTGTGAGTTTTCCAAGTAATACATCCATGTCTGGATACGAGCAGGTAGAGGCGGCTCTGGAACAGATGTACCTAGGGGTAAAACCCGAAAACACCGCTTTGAGCTAGACTCGAACGGGAACTGGTGCACGACAACGGGCCTTGCTGCACTCTTGGTTACGACACTCCCGGGGGATATGCTTAGGATAACTCTCATTTTCTTTACAAATCATTTTGAAGGGATTATGAGTATATACTTCCTCAAAGAAAACATTATTATGATTATGGATTATATCCATAAATAGTTCAATTTATGTTAAGTGTTTTATAAGTATGGGATTATGTATTTTGATTCATAAACTGATCTAGTTTATGCCATTGTTTAGAAATGGCGCCTAGTGGAAGAAATGGAAACCGTATCAATGCACGCACTCCATGTAGGGATTGCCCTCCTGCTCAAGATAATTATAGTGGGGCTGGTGATGCAACTGGTGCTGATCAGCTAATCACCATACTGGGATAACTTACTCAGGTTATGAATAATAACCTTACCCGTATGGAGCACCCTGATCTGCAGCGTGGAGGATCAATGTTAGATCGATTCATGAGGCAACAACCACCAACGTTCAATGGGAATACAAATCCCTTAGTAGCTGAGCAATGGATATTTTCCCTAGAGAAAATATTTCAGGCTTTGGGGAGAAGTGAAAGGGAAAATGTTATCATGGCAGTTTACCGCCTCACTGGAGATGCTGATCAATGGTGGTCATTGATTCAGAACATGAAGGAAGATGATGAAGTATCAAATATGGAATGGAGGGAGTTCAAAGATCTGTTTTTAGAAAAATACTTCCCTCGTGACCATCGAGCAGATATGGAAAGGCAATTTCTGAGTCTGAGACAGAAGGAGGATGAGAATGTCACAAAGTATGAGGCTAACTTTACAAGGTTAGCGAGTTATGCTGGAGATTATATTCTCAACCCAAGAAGTAAGATTGATCGTTTCTTTGATGGGTTAAAACCATTTCTCCGTCGAGCGTTAGTCTCACAATCCTTTTCATCGTACGAAAACATTGTCTCATGTGCTATCAAGACCGAAAAGGAATTCTCTAAGTCTTATGACTTTAAAGCAAAGAAAGAGAAGAAGAGACCTGCTGATCAATCTGGGAATGGAAATAAGGGGAAGAAGGGAAAGGTTGAATATCCATCTTGTGGTAAATGCGGGAAGAAACATCCTGGTACTTGCTTGAAGGGAATGGGAGTCTGTTACAAGTGTGGTGAAAAAGGCCACCAAGCTCATGATTGCAAGGGGAAGAAGGAAGCTACCAATGTTCAGTGCTACAATTGCAGGGAGATGGGGCATTATGCAAATGCATGTCCTAAGCTTCAGGAGAACTTACCACAGAAAAGGCCAAGGGATCAAGGCCAGGCTTATGCTATCACTACTGCTGAGGTAGAAGCTCCGAAGGATGTGGTGGCAGGTAATTTAATGGTTTCCTCAAGTTTAGAAAATGCATTATTTGATTCTGGATCATCGCATTGTTTCATATCTTCCCAGTTTGCTAAGAAAATTAGATATTTCCAATTTGATTTAATAAGGGAGTTGTCAGTTAAAACTCCTAAGGGAAGTATCGTTGCAACAAAGTTTTGTGAATCAGTCCCCATTAGAGCACATAAATTTTCTTTATCTGCTGATTTCATCGTCATACCTATGATTGAGTTTGATATAATCCTCGGTATGGATTGGCTTTCGGACTATGATGCGAAGATTTATTGTAAGAAGAAAGAGGTTACGATTCTTGATGATAATGATAAGGAGCACCTTATTTTTAGAGCAGAATCGTCACCACCTAATTCTTATTTAGATCCACCCCCAGTAGCTCAACTTAATTCAATTATTGGGGAGGAAGAGAATGAAATAACTGTCGGTGAGGAAAGGAATGTTCAAATAGAGGATGTACCTGTTGTGAAAGAATTTGTAGATGTATTTCCGAAAGATTTACCTGGACATCCTCCAGAACGAGAAGTTGAGTTTTCTATTGATTTGATTCCTGGATCAAGGCCTATATCGAAGACCCCTTATAGAATGGCCACTGTAGAGTTAGTCGAACTAAAGAAACAACTAGAGGAATTGAGTAATAAGGGATTTATTCGCCCTAGTGTTTCTCCATGGGGAGCCCCTGTTCTTTTTGTTAAAAAGAAAGATGGATCTATGAGGTTATGTATCGACTACAGGGAGATCAATGCTATAACGATAAAGAACAAGTATCCCCTACCTCTTATTGATGATTTATTTGACCAACTGCATGGAGCTCAATACTTTTCAAAGATTGACCTTCGATCTAGATACCATCAGTTGTGTGTGAAGAAGGAAGACATTCCGAAAACAGCATTTCGAACCAGGTACGGGCATTAAGAGTTTACTGTAATGCCGTTTGGATTTACTAATGCACCCTCTGTATTCATGGATCTGATGAATAGAGTTTTCAAGGAGTATCTCGATGAATTTGTGGTGGTATTTATTGATGATATTCTGGTATACTTCAAAACCTACGAAGATCATGAAAATCACTTGCGCATTATCTTGAAGACTCTGAGGAGGCAAGAATTATATGGGAAGTTTAGCAAGTGTGAATTCTGGCTTCAGGAGATTTCTTTTCTTGGCCATATTGTCTCTAAAGATGGAATCTCTGTTGATCCTTCTAAGACCAAGGCAATCCAAGAATGGCCAGCACCTACGAGTATAACTGAGGTACGTAGTTTTATTGGTTTGGCAGGTTATTATCGACGTTTCGTTCAGAATTTTGCCCGATTGGCTAACCCATTAACGAAGCTCACACGTAAAGGGGTTAAATTTGTTTGGACAAAAGAGTGTGAAGAATGTTTCGAAGAACTGAAGAGAAGATTAGTCAATGCTCCTATATTGACTCTACCATCGGGGAATGATGGGTTCGTTATTTATAGTGATGCATCGAAGAAAGGACTTGGCTGTGTCCTTATGCAGAATGATAGAGTTATTGCCTATGCATCACGACAGTTGAAAATTCATGAACAAAACTATCCTACTCATGATCTCGAGTTAGCAGTAGTGATCTTTGCTTTGAAGATATGGAGGCACTACCTCTATGGTGAAAAATGTGAGATTTATACTGATCACAAGAGTTTGAAGTATATTTTCTCACAAAAAGAACTCAACATGATGAAAAGGAGATGGCTTGAATTACTCAAGGATTATGATTGTACGATACACTACCACCCAGGGAAGGCAAACAAGGTGGAAGATGCTTTGAGTAGAAAAGACCATGGAGTTTTGAACAATATGAGAATTGAAAGGGATCCAATTTTCATGGATCTAGTGAAGATGGACATGGGAATAACCAGGGAAGGTGAAACATCAATGCTTTTTCAAATGGTTGCCAAACCATCTTTACTAGAAAGGATTAAGAGTTCTCAGACCGATGATGAAGAATTCCAAAAGAAGATTAAAGCTGTGAATGATGGGAGATTGAGAGACTTTGTGTATGAAGATGGAATTTTGAAATTCGGGAAGAGACTTTGTGTTCCCAATATACCTGATCTAAAAAGAGAATTGCTGGATGATGCTCATAGTTCCAATTTCTCTATACACCCTGGGAGCACCAAAATGTATAGAGATTTGAAGGAACATTTTTGGTGGGACAACATGAAGAGGGAGATTGCTGATTTTGTGTCAAGATGTATGGTTTGTCAACAAGTGAAAGCTGGAAGGCAACAGCCTGGAGGAGTCATGCAACCTCTTCCCATACCGGAGTGGAAATGGGACAATGTTACGATGGACTTTGTCATGGGGCTACCAAAGACTCCTAGAAGGAACGATGCAATATGGGTTATTGTTGATCGTCTTACCAAGACAGCACATTTTCTTGCTATAAGAGAAGATCTACCCCTGGAACGTCTAGCAAGACTATATATTAATGAAGTTGTGAGACTTCATGGAGTACCCCTATCGATTGTTTCTGATCGTGATCCCCGTTTTACTTCAAGATTCTGGAAAAGTCTTCAAAAATACCTGGATACTGAACTTCATTTGAGCACTGCTTACCACCCTCAGACAGACGGACAATCAGAACGGACTATTCAAACCTTAGAAGACATGTTGAGATCTTGCTCACTTGACTTTCAGGGTATGTGGGATCAATATTTACCTTTGGTAGAATTTTCCTATAACAATAGCTTCCATTCGAGTATTCAGATGGCACCATATGAAGCATTATACGGAAAGAGATGTCGTACACCAAACTGTTGGGATGACGTTGGTGAAAGAAAACTTGTAGGCCCAGAACTGGTGGAGGAAATGGTGGAAAAGGTGAAAGTAATCCAAAATCACATCAAAGCAGCTCAAAGTAGGCAGAAGAGCTATGCCGATAATCAAAGGAAGGATTTGGAATTTCAAGTCGGTGATCATGTTTTTCTGAAGGTATCTCCGTGGAAGGGAGTCATACGTTTTGGTAAGAAAGGTAAATTGAGTCCCAGGTACATCGGACCTTTCGAAATTCTAGAACGAATTGGGGTTGTAGCTTACCGATTGGCAATGCCGCCAAGTCTCTCCAAAGTTCACGATGTGTTCCACGTATCTCTATTGAGGAAATACATGCCTGATCCGACGCATGTACTCACCTGTGAGGAATTAGAACTGGAACCCGATCTGTCTTATTGCGAAGATCCCGTCAAGATTCTTGATACGAGAGAACAAGTGCTGAGAAACCAGACGACGCGTCTGGTAAAAGTTTTGTGGAGAAACCATAAGATGGAAGAGGCAACGTGGGAACCCGAGGAACTTATGATGAACAACCACCCGAGTCTTTTTATGCAGTAATACCCTAGAAATTGTGAGGACGCAATTATTTGAAGGAGGGGAGAATGTAACACCCCAAGCTTCTACGGTACGCTTCTCTTTGAATAATGTGATAGCGTGAGTTGTACGCAACACCAAGTTCTAACACACCATAACTAATCAAACTAGCCGTTATGAATAGTAATACCTACTTTTTGAAATTATATATATTTTATATTTGAAAATGGACTTCATTTTTGGATTCGGAATATCGAATTTAGCCTAAGGTTAAATTTTGGTACATTTCGGATAACTTTCATATTTTGATGAATAGTGAAAATTACTAAGTTTTAATTAAAAACAACTTTTTTAATCAAAATAATTAATAGTGATAAATTATGAATTTGAGTGGTTTTAAAGTATATTTAGAATATATTTTTACCATTTAATATAATGTTGGTCATTGGACATAATTTTACAATTAAACCGAACATAAACGAGTGTCAATCTTTTGATAGTTATTATCTCTTAAAAACACGCTTTTTGTTTTGACAGCGGGAATTAATTTTAAATTAATTTCTGCCACTTCTGTGTTTTGAATTTAGGAAAATGGATTCCATATTTGGAATCATTATGTTCAAATTTTGTAAATAGGTAACTTTTATTTTTAGACATTTTGAATAATTACTGCGGTAAATATTTTATTTACCATGGTTAAGGGTAAATCCGGTAAATAAGGGTTAAAAAATAATATTATAATAATACTAAATTACCCTAAAATGTGTCTTAACCCTATTGGTTGATACATGGTCGACCATGGGAATCTTTGGGTCTATTTTGGGACCACATGGATCCACTTGTAAGTGATAATGACACTTTATTTTAATTAAGTTAAAATGAATACAAAAATGACACAAGCATATATCTTTTAGAAAAACACTTTTTACATAGGGTTATATATGTTGGATTTTAGATTATAAATATTAATTAGAAATCTAAAACGATTTCCTACATAATGATATTTTATTTATAATTTTTAGACATTAAATAATTTATTTTATTTATGACACAATGATGATGCAGTAATTACTATAATAGTGAAAAATTAAAATAATTGATATTATAAATACCCAAATAAATATAATATGAAACTTTTAATGAATTAAACTAATTTTCTAGGATAATATGATATATTAGGATTGATTTAATTGACTTTGTTTGAAGTAATAAATCTGTTATGAGTTTCACAAAAAACAACTATTGAATAGTGTCAAAATTGACATAAAAGAGTTCTTAAAACAAATATTATATTATTAATTGATATTAAATTCCTAAAAATATAAGGTTCGTCCAAGAGACTTATATCATGATAGGTTCATCATTAATGTACCACTTGGGGGTCGCTTGGATGTATATAGTAATTTTATTAACCATATTATATAAAAATACAAAGATACATTGTAAAAGTGAAACTAATTAACTTAGAGTTAATACTTAAAGATAAGGTTAATATAAGTACCCAAACCTGTCTAAATTCTATTGGTTGAGTGGTTTTAGACCTATCCCCACCTTAACCTTTGAATAATAAGCTTTTGAGCCATTAGAAACCGAATATGAATTTATTATAAATTAATATTTCTAGCTTTTCCAAAGGTGCCCCTCACCCCTCTTATAAAAGGGAACTCCTCCTTCTCATTTCTTCACACCTTCAAAGACTTTTGTTTCGGCCAAACTCTGCCCAAATACTCTCACAACATCCCTCACTACAACCTAGATGCCTTAGTTTGATCAGAAAGCCAACCTAAGGATCCCTTTTGATCAAATCAAAAGGAAGAACCCGAAGAAGAGGTAATGATTTCACCACACTTCTCCGAGTTCATTTCTTCTTCCACTTCTTCTTCCTTTGTTCTTACCATTCTAAAATAATAACTCCAGTATCTCACATATACTATGATGTTATTATAAATATGGTACAACCATATTCATTATTCTATCCACCCTTTGAATAACATGTCACCATACGTGCGTACGTACGGACTACCGTCTCCACGTCGTGGTGTAATTGTTATTCAATATAATATTATTTGGATGGGTATAATAATGATGTGTAACTCATGTAAATAATAAATATAACATGTTAATGATTCTGTATATATGATATACCATCCATTTATATATTATTTTAATATCAAAAGAATGATATTGTCGCTCGTGCGTACGTACGGACTACCGTCTCCACGAACGCGATGAGATTCATTCTCCATCGTATCCATTCAAGTATAATTATCATTTGATGATTTAAAAATGATGTTTAAGGACTAGATATCATTCTGGATATGAATAAGATACAACAACCATGGCTTATGTAACAAAACATATAAAAGAAAATGAGTAAGTTAACTCCCGAAACGACGATAATTCTAAGATATTATTAACAAATCAATGTTAAAAGATCATATATGATATCATATTATTATATATGATTCTTGTATAATTTAATAACAACTATTTCACCATTATACAGGAGGTTAACCTACCCCAACCAATAAAAAGTACAAGGTAAGGGTTTACTTTACAATCTCTTCATTATCCGAGGTTGTTTATACGTAATAATCTACTGGGATCTCTTTATCATCCACATCCATGTTTCTTAAAAATGTATTTCAAAACATTTTTACTATTTACTAGAATATGAGTTAAAGTCATTTATACCCTTTTTGACTTTTATAAGTGGTTTATAAAGGAATATTTTGATCGTTTTCAAAACAAGGTCCTTTTTAACCTTTTCGACAGAATTAAGGTAAGAATGTTTTTTTTTAACTTATACGGCGGGTGCAGCTATTTTCCGCCGTTATAAAATCTTCAAAGCTTCCCTTACAAGATTATAAGAATATTTTCAAAGAAAATGTTTTATTTTATATGGATCTTAAATGATTTCAAAATAAAAGGAGATATTTCTTTTAAAAGAATTTTGATTTCATCTATGTCAACATCCTTTGATGGATTTTAAGATTATTTGAAGTTGATTTATTATGATACAAAACTTCTATATTGTATTGAAGGTTTTGTGATATGTTTGACTGTGGATGTGCTATTTTTATACCATTCATAGTTTATGGTGAAAGTATTGACATTTCGTATGCTAGTTTTAATACGAATGTTTATGTTATGTTTAAACCTTTTCATATGGGAATGCATTGGACTTAATATGTGACGGGTGGAGCCCGCTATAGCTCCTCGATGCATCGGTAAGTCTCATGAGACAAACTAGTGTCTTGGCACAAGGCCTTGACAAAATCGTATTTGTAGTCTTGGCACGAGGCCTTGGCTATGTGGTTATGATAGTCTGGCATTATGCATTCCAACATTATGAAAGTGGTTATTGATTTTTGCATGTGATTATTCGATTAGTAGAATATCCATGTGAATAACTAAATGGCATTATTTCATTTTATTTATTCCATACCATGTTGAAAGTTCATATTTAAAAGGCTTTTGTTTTAGTTATACATTGCCTTAAATGTTTATTCTTATTTATGAAAGTTTCCTCTATATTGTTATCCTTACTGGGCATTTGAGCTCACCCCTTTTCTATGTTTTATTTTTCCCAGGATGTGAAGAAGTAAGTTATGAATGA
The DNA here is from genome assembly GCA_963277665.1 of Viscum album. Taxonomy (NCBI): domain Eukaryota; kingdom Viridiplantae; phylum Streptophyta; class Magnoliopsida; order Santalales; family Viscaceae; genus Viscum; species Viscum album. The sequence continues at coordinate 2,032,173,268 of OY728135.1, forward strand.
CCTGCAGGGATTTTATGAGGGGTTAATAGTGTGGATTGTGGAAACATTATGTTGTTGTAGTAGTTTTTCATTTTATGATGTAATGTAAAACTTATGAATATATCTAGTGTTTCCAAGGCTACTAAACCAATCGGTCTTTCGAGATTTGATCTTTCTTGTGATCATGCCAATGTTATGTAATAATGCACCGACTCTGGGTAACTGGGGTCGGGGCGTTACATGCATTCCCAAGTGATATTTATATTCTAATGATCATTCTCACATAAATCTACCAATTCATTCCAACATAACCAAAACCAAGTTTTCCAATGGCACAAGCCCCTTCCACAGGGTCATGTCTAACACAAATTATATCACAATAATGACATGTGAAGAAAACCCATACCATTCCATTTCTCATAAAACCATTATTTTCATAAAACTTTTCAGTAACCATTTTACATGTATAAAATCAAAACATTAATATTAAAATTCCATTTTTAAAAATTTCCACAAAGTTTATTTGTTACAAACACATCCAATTTCCACCATTTCATAAAACCGTCAGTAAATAGTATTCTAATGAGGATAATAGAATAATTTCATTATCATTTAAAGAAAAAATATTATTTCATAATAAGATATATTTTTATAATCTATTGGACCCAATATATAAGAAAATTACCACCCAGTGATTAGGAAAACGAATAGCAATAGAACAATTCTCTAAATATAATCACCAATAACTTTTCCTTCCCAAGATCTAACTATAAACAACAAAAATTCCATTAAGGAACATGGATATATACATATATGATTAGATAAAAAATTCTAAAAATCTAGAGGGAATATATATGTAAATAACGTATAAAAATTGAGACTTTCTGGTGAATCTTGATCTATAATGGGATTTGAATCTCTTAAAACATACTCACAAATCAAACAGAATCACCACTCAATTATTGGGAGGAAAAGGAATTATAGATTTAGGTAGATTAGTAAATTAAAAGGGGTAACAAAAAATAATTTGAATTAGATCCACAATTTTTATATCAGTAACTATATGTTGGATGGTTAGGCCACAAGGTTTGGGAGACCATACATATACCATGCAGTGTTTATTCCTTAATCTTGACCTCACACATCTAGCTTGAATGGTGAAACAAATTGTACATAAACCATGATTTTACACTCTATACATAAATTCATGGTTACCCTTATAAATTATCATAGTTTTTCCAAACTTTTCATCAACTATGTCTAGCTACTTTTTCTCCAGCCACAAGACACGTGGTTTCATGGATGGGGTGCATGGTTTATACTAACCATGCTCAAATAGAGCGCCTCTTAAAAAGAATCCAAAGAATAAAAAAACTCCAAAAAACCTCTAGAAATATAGCCCAATAAATATTTATAATTAGAATATATAAATAAATAACCACATTCCTGAAATTGGTGGTGTGACACTTGAGTTCCATCCATTGAAAAATGATAAACAATATTCTTGGGAACATATGACTTACTGTCCCCATGAACGGTATAATTAATTATTATATCTATAAAATTTATTGCTGAAAATAAATATATATGAAATGAATATATATGAAATTTATTTCATTAATATCACTTTATGTAAGAATAATCAATGTACAAGGATCGGAACTACTGAACAAGAATTCACCAGAAAAACCAAACAGTTAACACTTGAAATAATTATACTAATAAATGATTGCTAACAAACATGATATAATATGTTATAAATAGATTATATATGATATTATAGTAATTTAAATGGTTATTTTATGTATTTATGACAATTTTATTTTTATTATACCTAAACATAAAATCACTTCTATGATAAGTTGAACTTGAGGTAAGATATTTCATCATAATTTCCAATATATTAGGGAATGTTTTCTATTATACCCTGTTTAATTTTATCTGATGTATATACCACACCATTTTCATATTTAACATTAATATGTATTTTTTTCATTGTGATTATTGTTTTTATTAATGTTTAAACATTAAAAGTGTTATAATTTATAATCAACTATAGAGGTAAGACTTTATTTTACAATATCAATTTTTTGGGATTACACATATTTTCCTTGATTGAATCATATAATATAACCTTCAGAGAAACAATATATTTTCATAACCTCTATATATTTTTGTATCCCCATGTTTTATTCTTTATTTTTATCTCTTTGAGACATTAATATGATAATTAAATTATTAAATGAAAACTCGTTCTTATTTCATTTATTTGTTGAGTATATCATTATTCCATATCCATATTATTAAAAATTGTTTCACAATAATCCTTTTTATTTGATAAATTGATTTATTAGGAAAATTTTACATTAATTGTGAACTTTTATATGGTTTGAAAAGTATTTTTCTATTGTTTTCTAAAAGGGTAAATTTTTTCATTATAAAAAATCAAAAGTAAAGTTCTTTTAATATATACGATGTTAATAAATTTCCTACAAACATAACCATTTTATGCTATTTTGAATCATATATATGTTTTTGATGGTTTTGAAAATATGAAGTATCAATGAAAAATTATTTTAAAGTTTCACATGCATATTAATTTATTAGAAAAAGTAATGATTTTATTAAAAAAATATTTATGAACAATCGATGGTTATATTTTACCAATAATTGATTTTTTTGTCATTATATTTCTATTGAAACATTTACTTTATTATGATCATCATTCAGTAGATATTATATTTATTTTTAATATCTATATTCATTGTATCAAGTATATTATTAATTCCTATACCAAATATTATTTATGTATATATTAATTTTCTATGAATTTTAGTTGATTGAATAGGTAAATTATAATATTATATATTATTTACTAAATACAAATAGTTTCTTATAACATATATTGATTAATAATTGAATTTATCATTCAATGTATGATGAATTAATTTGTCATGTTGTGATAAATAGGGTGAAATTATATATCTCCTCGATGCATCGACCATTCTCATGCAAAAACCCTATTGACTAAAATTATAAAATAGGTTTTTAGTGCATATGTATAGGTTGATTAAAATTTCTTAGAATAGGGCCTTATTGGAAAAAATATCATCTATTTGTTATCATGAAATACAACATTGAGTAATTCATTCATTTAGAATATAGTAATTATTATCAATGAAATTATTACATTGGAATTATACATGAATGCATTTCAGGATCAATTTATTCATTAAATGAAATATGTTCTCCTTTATATACCACTCCATTATAATTATTCATTATTTAATCATGATTGAATCTCATATATGAAACCATTATTGGTAATATGATCTCACCTTTTTTTATTACCCAGGATATAAATAAGGATAATATTAATAATATCCATAATTAGAGAATGTTTTATATGATTCATATTTAAACTTCAAAAGTAATATGTGAATCATGCCTGTATTTTGTTCTTCAACACTGATAAACTCATAAATCCTATATGATGATATTCCTTTTATCATATTCAATTTTAATAAAGAATACAATGAATTTAGGATAGTGGATTTAGAGATTCTATATGTAAGGTGATTTCACCCAAATTATTTCATATCCTCACCACTCAAGGAATCCACTGTATAGTCACATGCCTCGAACAATACATTACCCTGATTTTAGGGGAGTGGTGGTAGAACTAGATCATCATTTGGTTAGATTCATCATTAAGTATAACATCAATCTAATATCACACCTTATACATAGGATAAGAAAATGATGTTAAACAAATTGGATCTAGCTTCCATAGAGTCTAATTAGGAACCGATGATGGTGAGAGGTATTTTACATATTACTTCATCTATGGTAATTTATTTATTTGATAATAGTGCATAAACACATTAATCTCTATCCATTTTTTGGAACTAATTAATATTCTGGTGGATCTTAAATCATATTTTATGGAAATACTGGAACCACTTAGGATGATGAAGGAAAATGGTTTTAGATTTCTTTCTTTTGATCCCTCTAAAGGGTCTTCCTCATACTTGGGATAGACTCATTTAATCTTATTATTATCCTGAATTGGAAAATTTATTTCAAGGATCATGTTGACTAATAACAAATGAAGGTGAACTTCACTACTATCAAGTGAAATCCTTATTTGTTTCATGGGGTTGGGACCCTCTATCAAGCCATGTAGGACTAACCCTTCCCATAGATAATTTTCTACTATTTCAAATTCTATATCTCTTAGATGAGGATGATAAATTGAATATTAAAGATATATGTCATCCTACATTAATTAAATTTCTTAAGGTGTTTCTATATGACTTATCATGATTTCTTCTAGAACGGGATGTTGAATTTTTCAACCAAATTTATGTCAGCAACACAACTATTTTATTTACCATCTTCTCAAACAGAACAAGAAGTTCTCAAAGAGATAAAAATTAATCTCAATCTTTTAGATCCCATGTTCTTTTTTCACCTGAGTGTATACTCATGGGATTCTATAGTTCTCTTCTATAAGACATTTGAAGGAATTTTACTAATTTATTTACTATCAGAAGATGAACATGTTATCAATTAAGAATAGAAATCCATTGCTCATTGTTAATGATATATTTGACTAGTTTAAGTGAACTTTATGGTTTTCAAAAATCAAACACTATTCAGGGTATCCCCATGTCATGTTATAGGAATATAATATTCCCAATATAGAATTAAAAATTAGGTATGGTGACATCAAATATCATGTTATTCCATTTAGCATGATGTGATCTCCTATATTTTTCACGGTGCTCATGAATTGAATAGTCTAATGGTACCATGATTACTTATTTTTAGTGTTAATGGATGACATAGTAGTCTATTTCATTGCCAAGTAAGTCAATTTTCACTAATTGAGATTTTTTTTTGGAACTTTATTGACCATATCCTATATGCTAACCCTTCAAATTATAGATTCGAGATTTAGTTGGTGAGGTTCTTAGGGAATAAGGAATCTGAACAAAGACTCTCTTTAGATCTCAATATGGTTAATGTCATTATTTATTAGGAGGATATGATTATAGTTTTATAAATTTAATTAATTCTAGTTATATCATGTTATAACTAAAGGTTCATTAGATACTTCTCTATGCCATAATCTCCCTTGAATTTTCTCCACATGAAATGAGTGGTGTTTTTAGTGAAAATTTTGAGTTTCATTCCTTGTTCAATGAGTAGGATAAGAATTTAGAATCATCCCTGATATGTATTCTCTTTATGTTAGGTCTTATTTATATGGTTTATTATTATTCCTCCATAATAGTTTATGTATGTATCTTTATACAAGTCAACAATAGAGGGACATCTAGCTCTCGACAACTTTAACTACATGAGGAGAACTATCCTACAAAATATTTAATTATAGATGTGGTTATCCACATGATCAAATTTTTGAGAATTACATATTATGTGATAAATTCATAATAGCATATGATCATAGAATCTGAGGTTATATATTCTCCAAAAGTGATTTAATGCTTAGATAGAGTTATTAGATTTAATATATCTAGACATTTGATTTTGATATTTCTTAAAATCCTTATATGGTGAATAATTTTTTAAATTCCTTTAGATAGGATTTTTTTATTCTTGAATTGATATATTCCATTGAGGAAAGTATGATCAAGGGTTTCCTAGATGATTTTAACTTAAAATTAAAATAATAGAAAAAAAATTATCTTATTTCCAATGTTAAAATGTATCTTAGTTTTCTTAAGCTATTTTCCCAAGAAAATGAAGAATATGTTTACTACTAACATCATATAGAATCTCTTTATGGTGGGGTTACCATAGGTCAATTGTCTATTTACTCATTTGGTTCCATTTTTTAAAAACATATACATGTTCCCTACATCAGTGAGGAAGACAATTCTTGTAGACTATCATTGGACTCAATTGGTTTTCCATCTCATTGAAATAAAATATGCACTAAAAGTTTAATCCTAGGTATTATAGGATGTTCTTGAGAAAAGTTATAGTTAATTTAGTGACTCAGTTTTACAACTATTTTTAGGTAAAGACCATGCCTCAATAACCTTCATCCTTACTATACCCCCTTCTTTCTCATACTTGGAAGTGGGATAAGTTTTTTGTGGACATCACTATTCGTATACCTCTTATCACTCAGGGTTGTAATTCTCATTGGGATATAATTTATAGGAATGTATTTTCACTCAAATCATAATGATTATGGAGACAATAAAGTTATATAATCTTCATAGGTTATATGTGCGGGAGATTGTATGGTTGTTTTGTGTGTCTTCAGATATCATCTCTAATTGGAACCCCTATTTTACATTTCAATTCAATAGGGGACCCCAATAGGAAATAGGCACAAAATTGAAGTTGATCTCAACAAAACATATCTAGACTAATGGGAAAATAAAATGGTCTAATCAAATTTTTGTGGATAATCATTGGTCTTGTGTTTTTTATTCTGGTAGTTGAGGGGATACCCATATAGGATTCCTCATGTAATATAATAATAATAGTTTCTAGTTCTCTATTCATATGATTCTACTTAAGGATCCTTATGGATGACTAATTTTTCCTCGATTTTATTTTGAATAGGAAGTTGAGACATCTTGGGTAGGAAACAATCTCACCTGAGATACTATATTGGTGGTTCTTATTCATTGGTAGTGATAGATAATGGCGTAAAGTCTCCAAAAGACATAACTAGATCACTAATTTCATGCATTATAATTATTAGTTTGGTACCTGGTTTTTCTCAAGCTATCATGTCGATTTGGTCACTGATAACATGGAAGATTTTAAAACCATTCTCTAAGGTATGGAAGAACAATTTAACTAACCAAGAGGGTTGTAATGTTCTTTTATTTACTAGTATTTTCTTTCCTATTGATTTCATTTGATTATGTTTTCTATTATTCATAGATAAAGAAAAATAAGTTGAATCCCCTTAATGTGATAAATTAGGAAGAATATGAGTTAGAAACTGATTCTTATATGATAGAGGATCCAGTTCACATTACTAAAATTGAATAAAATGGTCTACCTAGGAAATTGGTTTGTATGGTTTATATTTTTTACAACACTATTCTAATTTATATGAATTATGGGAACAATAATCTCAGGATAGATATTAGTGTCCCCAAAATTTTTATAGTCAAACAATATATTGAAACTAATAGGAAAGAATGTGGTATATTGAGGAGTGTTGTCACACCCAAACTTTATCTTTCAATTATTTTATCCATTATTTACTAACATATTATTTATCCCTTTGTTTTAGGTTCATTCAGTTTAAAATTTAAATGTCTTTGGAAAAATAAGGGGTGTCACTTGATCAGTGTACGAGTCTGTGTAACCAAGATATAATCATGAGATATGGTCCTACAAATAGAGAGTTCCATTTTTCACTATTGGTGTGATTTTTAACATGTTTTTTTGAAATAATGGGTGTTACTAGGGGAGGTAGTGTCTCCCACATGTTTAGTTCATTGTTTGGATAACCATGTGGATAGACCATGTGTATTTTTCACAAATATAAATATTATAAAATTAATTTAATACCATGTTTCATATTAAATACTAAAAAACATGATTTTTTCATTACATGACTCATAGATCCTTACAATGTAGGACATTCCACTCTCTTTTATCCATTATGCTTTTGGGGGTTTATTTTTTCCACTTTATTCACAACCAATTAAGTATGTTCTTCCACTCTATTCATCTTGGTCCTTTCAACATTATTTCATTGATTTCATTACTCCCCAAGGTAATAGAGACCTAGGGTTTCAATTTGAAAATTTTTTGGATTGGGTTTTAATGATTTTAGTTTATTATCTTCTTCTTGATACCCCCTAAAAATTATATGTGTGTTTTCACAATACAAGATTTGTTTACCCTGGTAAAAGGTATGTAGTTATAATTCATACACTTTTTCAGTGATACTAATGTGACTATTTAGTTTTATAATGGTTTTGTAATGTAAATGAAGAAATATATAGTAGTTTTTATGGTTAAATATCTATTATAAAAATGTTTATGTCATTTCCTATTTTTTAATGGTGAACTTGTTTTAAAGGAGTTCTTTGAATTTTTTTAATGTGAATGGATTGTAGATTATTTTTTGAAATAAATTTTAAAGGGAATGTCATATAATTATAAATAAATCTAATGTATTTAAAATGTAAATATTTATTTGGATCCTAAGTATCTAAGTGGGATAAATAATCTTATGTATCTCATTTGGATTATGATGATTTAACTAATTAAACAACATGTAGAGGAAGGTCACGGTTTCATGGAGGGGTGACACCACACCATTGGTCCAATGAATATATTCCTCAGTGGGTGATTAAATATATTTTCATGGAATTTTATAAACCAAAAATCTAGTCCGTGACATGTCCTCATCAACATTATTATTTTTATTCTGGAATTATGTGCAAGTGGAGCAGAGTGGCCAAGGACTAGGGAGGCCTAAAGTGGTGGAGACCAATGGAATCCCTTAAATTCAGGTTCACCCCTCGGGTTTAATGTGAGAAATATTAGAAAGTCATGTAACATTGGTACCATGATTCACTAGAGGAGCTAGGTGGTCCACCACTTTGTTCCCCTCTTTCCCAGTGTGGGTGACTCTGATATTTGTGTTCATAAGAGCTCTGCATTTCCTAATTATAACGACTCATACTTTACATACATTTTTATTAATTCATAATTGAAGCATACTTATTAAAACATATAACAAAACCATGATAGGATCGTATAGGTATAGTGTCTTTAGAAATTGGGAAACATAAACAACTGGTTCATAAATCATCTACATTGTCTCCCGTTTATTTCATCATATCTAGAGTCCCCTTTGGCATATCCTACTTAATACCCTTATTCCTGACCTATGGAAAAGAAAACATACAAAAGTTTGAGCTCAAATTCTCAATAAGGGTAAACAAATGAAATATCAATCATATAATATTCATAAGAACATAACATTTTGAAAATCTTAACATGCAAAAGAGATCATAATATCATAACATGGGATAAATCATAGTAGTGAAATGTAATCCCAATAATCATAACATAAAACATGAAACTTTTTATACTACACACATAATCATAGAATATCATTTCTTATTAGTCAAGACTCATTTCCAATACTATCATAGTGGACAAAGTCCATTTCTGAACCGAGTTCACTCCTCGTTCGAATCCTATATCACTGAACTGGATTAACTTGCCATTCCAGCCATATCTATCTCATGAGATATAAATATTTACCCAATTCATTGGAAGGAGATATATGTCACACCAATCACATAATGAAACCATTATTATGTGTGCCACAAAATCATGAATCATATATCATAGCATAACCCATGTAATAAAAATGGGATTCATAAACATCATGTCATCATAACATAAACCATATAAGATAAAATGACTTTATAAAAATAATTCCATCATAACATAATAAAATCAATTTAAAAATAGGGATAGAAAAAAAGCCCTATATTATCTTAGATGAAAAATAATTTTTATAAAACATTTGCACTCCATTCTTGAGGAAAATATCCTTTCTACTTCAGAAACATTTTTCCTTTCTTAACATTTCATACAATTTTAAACTAAAAGAAGTTAATTAAAAATAAAATTGAAAAATTGTAAAGAAATCTTCATGGAAATAATTTTCTATTAAATCATAAAAATTCATTCATGCTGAATAAGTTAAAAAAAACATTCTTCTCGTACTTTAGCCGGAAAAGTCAAAAAGTATCTCGTACTAAAAATGACAAAAGATTCCTTTAATATCTTTTAATAAAAATTCACCAATATGAAAAATTGGATTTAAACAATTGTATGAGGATATAAATAATATTACATATTGAGGAAACATTGATGTGGATGATAAATATGCCCCAGTAAATTCTGAAGTATAAACAATCTCGGATAAAAATGAGATTGTGAGATTTTCCCTTACCTTAGGTCCGATATGCTTCGTACGTATCTGAACCTACTGTATAATTATTTAAATAATTTCATTGACTTATTACAGAATCATATTCATTATTATGATTTCATATATGGTCGTATTCTTATCTTCTTATTAGTAATATTTTATTGCTACTTGTTATTCGGGTGTTCGTTGCTTTATGTTCTTATGCATGTTTTGTCGAATAAATTCTTATTCCTATTTTTAGGTTATAGATAACTCATTTACAAAATGGTATTTTTGTAATATATATCATATTTATTCATTAAATTCATTTATATAATCATTATTCAATGAAGATCATGTAGAATGAGTCGCATCACATCGTGGAGATGGTAGGCCGTACGTACGCACGAGTGCTGATATCATTCTTTTGATATTCAAATAATATATAATTGGATGGTATATCATATATAAAGAATCATAATAATGTTATATTTATTATTTATATCATTTATACTCATTATCATACCCATCCAAATGATGAAATGTTTGAATAACAAACTACACCACGACGTGGAGACAGTAAGTCGTACGTACGCACGTGTGGTGACTTTTTCATTCATAGGATGGATAAAATAACTAATATAGTTGTACCATTTATAATAACATAACATTATATAGAAGATACTAGAGTTATAATTTTATAATGGAAACAACAAAGAAGGCGTAAGTGGAAGAAGAAAGGATATTTAAATAGGTGGTGAGATATTTACCTCTTTATCAGGTTCTTACTTTTGATTTGATCAAAAGGGCTCCTTAGGTTGGATTTAGGAATAAAGGTAGGCATCTAGGATGAAGGGAGGATAGTTGATAAGGTATTTTTGTAGGATTTGGCCGAGCCAAAAGGCTTTTGAGGTGTGAGTTAAAGAGAAGCGGGAGTGCCCTTTTATAAGAGGGGTGAGGGGCACCTTAGGAAAAACTTAAAATATTATTTTATAATAAATTCATATTCGGTTTATAATGGATCAAAAGTGACTTATTTAGAGGATAGGGTGTGGATGTGTCTAAATACTCTCAACCAATAGGTTTTAGACAAGTTTAGGTTACCATTCTAACCTTGTCATTTAGATTTAACTCTAAGTTAAATAATTTGACTTTTACTATGTATTCTTGTATTCTTACACTATATGGTCAATAAACATACTATAAACTGAAAATAGAATCCAAATTGGTTAATTAATGTCATATATATTATTATATAAATCTTTTGGCCGAACCATATATTTTTAGGAATAGAATATCAATTAATAATTTAATATTTGTTTTAAAAACTCTTTTATATCAATTTTGACACTATTTGGTATTTTGTTTTTTATAAATTCATAACAGCATTATTACTACGAAAAAATTCATCTAACCAACCCTAATTTGTTATATTAACATATAAAATTAGTTTAATGTATAAAAAGTCTCAAATTACTTTTATTTGGGTATTTAAAATATCAATTATGTTAATATTTCATTAATAAGGTAATTAATGCATCATCATTGTGTCATAAATAAATCAAATTATTTAATGTATAAAAACTATAAATAAAATACCATTAGGTAGTAAATATTTTTATCTTTCTAATGAGTATTTATAGTTGAATTTTTCTTACGTATAATCCTATATTAAAATGTTTTACTTATTAATATTTGATTTTAATTCTTTTAACTCTTCTTTGAATTAAATAATAATAAATGTCCTAATCTAATCCAAGTGGACATAAATGGTCATATTTTATTCATAAGTCTGTTTTTGGTTGAATTTCACTTATCCAATAGAATTAGGACATGTTTTAGGGTAATAATAATATCATTTGTACCCTTAATTACCCTATTTACTTTTAACCATGGTAAAGAAAAGATAAAAGTTACTATTCACCAAAAATTATTTTCATCTCATTGAACAACATTTTACTTACTGATATTAACTGTGTCTCTTGGAGTTTTTAAATTCCACTCACATAAGCGGTAAAATTAGGTTTTATGTGAATTTTCAAATTCTCCTAGGAGGTAGGTAAAAGACGGTGAAAAGTTCAATAAAATTTTTATATATCTAAAATTATTATAAATTGACTCCAATGAATTAAATTGAAATTATATAGTTATTATGTGTCTATTTTTACCTAAAATAAATTTAAATAAAGTAAATAATTATTTAAATAAAAATTTGGTTTTAAACTATATCTCGGTGTTTTTCACTTTTCATCAAAAATTGAAAGTTTTCTGAAAAATACCAAAAATTCACCCTAAGCTAATTTCAATGTTCTGAATCCAAAAATGAAGTCCATTTTGAATGATAAAATTTATAAAATTTCAAAAATTGGGTATTACTATTCATAACGGCTATTTTATATAATATTTTAATAGCATGTCGTTGTTTTGTGAAACTCGGTATTGCGTACAACGCAAGCTATCGAGGAAGGTTTATCTTGTGTGTAATGCAACCCAAGACATTTTTTTGTGTAGTGAAAGATTCATTTGGTGTTACCTATAACATAATACATAAAAACAAAATATTTCTCATAAAATCTCAGGGTGTTACATTCTACCCCCTTAAAAAAGAATTTCACCCTCGAAATTCGTCACTTTGTAACAAACAGATGAGAATACCTCTCCCTCATCATATCCTCAAGTTCCCATGTAGTTTCTTCTAATTGGTGGTTCCTCCATAAAACTTTAACCAAGTGAGTGGTCTTGTTTCCTAGAACATTTTCACTACGGTCCAAAATTTCTATTGGCTGTTCTTTATAAGAAAGATCTTGCTCTAGCGGTACAACTTATGAGCTTAGTACATGTAAAGGCTTAGGTATATACTTTATCAGGAGAGATACATAGAACACATCATGAACTTGAGAGAGATTTGGTGGAAGCGCCAATCGGTAATCTACCTTCCCAACACGATCCAGTGTCTCAAAATGACCAATATAACTAGGGCTCAGCTGTCCCTTATTTCCAAATCTCATTACTCTTTTCCAAGGAGATATTCGTAAGAACACTTTATCACCCACTTAAAACTCTATGTCTTTTCTTCTGTTGTTGGAATAACTTTTTTTTCAACTCTGGGTTACTCTTATGTTTTGTTGAATAGATCTTACCTTTTCTGTCATCACATCAACAAGATCAGGTCCTAATAGCTTTCTTTCCCCAACTTCATCCCAACAAGTTGGAGTTCTACATTTCTTTCCATAGAGAGCTTCATAAGGAGCAATATGAATACTAGAGTGAATGATATTATTATAAGAAAATTAGACAAAAGATAGGTGTTGATCCCAACCACCTTTGAAATCCATAGAGCAAGCTCTCAACATGTCTTCTAGAGTTTGAATTTTCCTCTCAGACTGATCATCGGTATGAGGATGATAAGAAGTGATGAAACTGAAATCTGTATCTAGAGTATGCTGAAGAATTCTCCAAACATCGAGGTAAACCTCAGATCCCGATCAGATATAATGGAAAGTGGTACTCCATGAAATCTTACCACTTCCTTCACATATATCCTGGAAAGCTGATCAAGAGAGAAATCTTCTCTAATAGAAATGAAGTGTGATGACTTCATAAGACGATCAACTATAACCCAGATAGCATTATTGCCTTTGTATGTTTTAGGAAGTCTAGTGACAAAGTCCATAGTGACGTTTTACCATATTCATTTTGGTATGGGTAATGGTTGTAACATCCCCTTATACATTTGTCTCTCAGCTTTAAATTGCTGACAAACCAAGCATTGAGAGGTATATTCAGCAACATCTCTTTTTATTCCATCCCAACAGAAGTACTCATTCAGGTCCCTATACATCTTCATGCTTCTAGGGTGAATAGAGACTAAATAACTATGAGCTTCATCCAATATTTCCTTCTTTAATTCTGGGATGGGAGTAACACAAACCCAATTCCTAAACCTTATTATTTCATCACAATCAATGTGGAATTCAGGAACATTTCTCACCTTTTTTCTAACTCTACATCTTCTTTATGTGCCTCTTTAATCTTCCCATGTATAGATGGTTGAACATTCATTTTAGAAAGATAATATTTTTTACCCTCCATTATAATTCCAAGATCCATCCTTTGTAAATCCATAAATACTGGATATTTTGTGATCCTCATCATGGATAAGCTAGCATGGTCTTGTCGACTTAATGTGTCTTCCACCTTGTTTGCTTTCCCAGGGTGGTAATGAATTGAGCAGTCATAATACTTAATCATATCCAACCATCTTCTTTGGAACATATTAAACTCTTTTTGTGTGAAAATATACTCTTAACTTTGATGATCAGTATAAATATCACACCTTTCACCATAAAGATAATTCCTCCAAATATTTAATGCAAAGATTACCGCAGCTAATTCCAAATCATGATTTGGGTAATTTTGCTCATGGATTTTCAGCTATGATGAGGCATAAGCTATCACCATATATTTTTGTAGGATAACACATCTCAATCCCTTCTTGGTTGCATCATTGTAGACCACAAACCTTTCTCCACTACAAGGCAGTGTGAGCACAGGTGCACTGAATAACCTTCCTTTTAACTCCTTGAAATTGTCTTCACACTCCTCCGTCCAAACAAACTTAACTCCTTTTTGAGTCAACTTGGTGAGTGGATTAGATAATCATGAAAAATATTTCACAAAACGTCGATAATATCCAGCCAAACCAAGAAAACTTCAGATCTCAGTTACTGTTGTTGGTCTCGACCATCTTTTTATAACCTCTGTTTTTTATGGATCCATAGATATCCCATATTTTGAGATTATGTGACCCAAAAGGAATATTTTTGAAGCCAAAATTCACACTTGATAAATTTGGAATAAATATTATCCTTTCTTAAGGTCTTTAATACAATTATCAAGTGATCTTCATGTTCTTCCTTGCTCTTTGAATAGACAAGAATATCATTTATAAAGACTACAAAAAACTGATCAAGATAGTATTTAAAGACTCTATTCATTAGATCCATGAAGATAGAAGGGGCATTAGTAATACCACATGGCGTCACTATAAATTCATAGTGTCCATACCTTGTACAGAAATTCGTCTTTGGTATATCCTCCCTTTTGACCCTTAATTGATGATACCCAGAATGAAGATCAATCTTGGAAAAGTATTGAACTCTGTGTAGTTGGTCAAATAAGTCATCAATGTGTGGGAGAGGATATTTTTTCTTGATAGTGATCTTGTTAAGTTCTATATAATCAATGCAAACTCTCATTGATCCATCTTTCTTCTTAACAAACAGAACAGGTGCTCCCCAAGGTGATGCACTAGGGAATATGAATCCCTTATCAAGATTCTCTTGGAGTTGCTTCTTCAATTCATGCAACTCAATTGGGGCCATTATATAAGGTGTCTTTGAAATGTTCATATCACCCGTTATAAGTTCTATGGAAAACTCAACTTCACGATTTGGTGGAAGACCGGGCAATTCCTCTGGAAATACATCATCAAACTCCCGTAAAATGGAAATATTCTTAATCATGAATTTCTCTCCAACCATTTGAGATAAACAACCTTAATTTATTGGAATCAAGACCCATAAGATGGAATAAATTTCCACTGGAAGGTTACATTCATCCTTGCATCGATAGATGATCGTAGATTGATCAGGAATATGAAATGTGACTTCCCTTCTTTGGAAATCAATATGAGATCCATATAAGGAAATCCAATCCATGCCAAGAATCACATCAAATTCCACTATAGGAAGGATCACAAGATTTACAGGAAGAAATTTCCTACAAACTTCAATTGGAGAATAATTAAAAACATTTGATGCAACCATTGTTCCATTAGGAGTTGTCACAGCTAACTCAACAGCTAATTGTTAAGGTAGTACAGCGATACCCTTAGAAAATTCTTCAGAAATAAAATAGTGGGTGGATCCAGAACCACATAAAACATTTTCTACTTTAGAGTGTATGGTAAGTGTACCTTTCAGCACTTCGTTATCGTACTTCACATCACCTATAGAAATTTCATGTCACTTTCCTTTGTCTTTGGCCTTAAGAGTTTGTTGACGTTGACCATCAACAACCCTTGGATTAGGGAATTTATGAGCACAATTCCTCATTTCCTTGCACTTGTAACATTGAAGTGTAGGAGGTTCATTATGTGTATCCTTTTCTTTGTTCACATCACTAGACATCTTTTTCACATCATTGCAGCATTCAAATGCCCGATGACCCTATCTTTTACATTTGACACATTTACTTGTCCCTTTAAGACAATTCCCTCCATGTTTCATTCCATACTTTGAGAATAAGGGAAAACTCATCTTATTTTCCATTTGGTCTTTATATTTCCCTTTGAATTCCATTCTCCTTTTATTATTAAACCCATATGACTGATGGGTTAATCCAATCTCCATCTCAACCATGATAGCACATCAAACAATTTCCTCGTATCTATTAAAGTCCTTTATGGCTAACGCCCTTCGAAGACTTGGTTTTAAGCCACTAAAGAATCAATCGATCTTACTCTCAGGTCGAATAATAATTCTGGAAGCATACTTTGCAAGTCTTGTAAAATTTTCTTCATAGGTACCAACAGATTCATAATCCTTTTGATTTAGTTCAAGAAACTCCTTCTCCATCTTTTTTCGAAGAATAATAGGGAAGTACTTATTGAAAAATATGTTCTTGAACTCATCTTATTCCATGAACTCAATTTCGTATCTTTGCCTCGTATTCTTGATAAGATTCCACCATTGATCAGCATCACCTTCCAAACGATATACTTATAAGATGACTTTATCATGTTCAGAACATTGAATAACTGAAAATATCTTTTTAGTGGTACTGATCCATTGTTCAGCCACTAATGGATCAGTAGACCCGCTGAATGAGGGTGGACACTACCTCATGAAAGATCCAACAGAATTTTGCTCCTTCCTTTTCTCTTTTGGACGTCCTACATGATTTATAGCTTGGGAAAGTTGTGTGAGAATGGCTACAATATTTTTCATTCCAAATCCCAAAATGTTTTTTTGCTCAGGGGGACAATCATTTCATTACCCATCGCATTCAGCATTAACACGGTTCCTTTGGGTTCCAGCCATTGACTAAAACCAATAAGAATAGTGTGAGAAACACTAATCAGAATAGGAAAACCACATAATCAAGAATAAAATTTCACACATAAGGTCTTATCATAGGTTATTCATTTCCATTTCTAAAACACTAATATTGTTTTCTATGCTTAGACATATCCTTAGGGTTCTTACTAAGGCTTTCACATCCTAGTTTCCAAAGGTTGACTATAACTTTCCTATAATACCAACTATAACAACCCATACTTTACATACATTATTATTACTTTAGAATTGAAGCATACTTATTACAACATTTAACAAAACCATGATGGGACCATATAGGTGTAGTGCCTTTAGAAACTGGGAAACATAAAAAACTGGTTCATAAAGCATCTATATTTTCTCCCATTTAATTCATCATATCTAGAGTCCCTTTTGGCATATCCTACTTAATACTCTTATTCCTGACCTGGGGGAAAGAAAACATACAAAAGGGTGAGATAAAATGCTCAGTAAGTGTAAAAAAAGGAAATATCAATCATATCATATTCATAATAACATAACATTTTGAAAATATTAACCTACAAAATAGATCATAATATCATAACATGGAATAAATCATAGTAGTGAAATGTAATCCCAATAATCATAACATAAAACATTAAACTTTTTGGCATACACACATAATCATAGAATATAATTTCTTATTAGTCAGGACTCATTTCCAAGACTATCATAGTGGACAAAGTCCATTTCTGAACCGATTTCACTCCTTATTCCAGTCTTGTATCACTGAACCTGATTAACTTGTCGTTTCATCCATCTCATGAGATATAAATCTTTACCCAATGCATTGGAGGTAGATATAGGTCCAACACATCACATAATGAAACTATTCTTATGTATGCCACAAAATCATAAATCATATATCATAGCATAACCCGTGTAATAAAAATGGTATTTATAAACATCATGTCATCATAACATAAACCATATAAGATAAAAGGACTTTATAAAAATAATTCCATCATAACATAATCAAATCAATGTAAAAATAGGGATAGATCGGCGGGTACTGTAGCGGATGCACGGTATTGTAGCAGTGGCGGTACTGTGTGGTACTGTAGAAGCTGAGTTACTATTCACAGAATAAAAATTGGCCAAAAAGTTGGGCCTATGGGCTATGTAATGGGCTACAAGCCCACTGTGCTTTCGAGCTATGTAATGGGTCTCCCTCTACCCATTAAAAAGAGGTCTTTGATTTTCTTTAATAACAAAATGATGCTTCGGCCCCAACCTTTTAAAAAAATTAAAAATAAACTTGAAAACTTGTAAAGTAAGCTTCATGGAAATAATGTTCTATAAAATCATAAAAATCCATTCACGCTGTATAAGTTAAAAAAACATTCTTCTCGTACTTTGTCCAGAAAAGTAAAAAAGTATCTCGTACTGAAAATGAACAAATATTCCTTTCATATATTTTACTAAAAATTCACCAATAGGTAAAATTGGATTTAAACAATTGTAGGAGGATTGAAATAATATTAAATATTGAGGAAACATGGATGTGGATGATAAATATGCCCCAGTAAATTCTGAATTATAAACAATCTCGGCTAAAAATGAGATTGTGAGATTTTCCCTTACCTTAGGTATGATATGATTTGTACGTATCCGAACCTACTGTATAATGATTTCAATAATGTCACTGACTTATTAAAGAATCATATTCATTTTTATTATATCATACATGGTCATATTCTTATCTTCTTATTAGTAATATTCCATTGTTACTTGTTATTTGGGTGTTCATCGCTTTATGTTCTTATGCATGTTTTGTCAAATAAATTCTTATTACTCCTTTTAGGTTATAGATAACTCATTTAGATAATGTTATTTTTGTAATATATATCATATTTATTAATTCAATTCATTTATATAATCATTATTCAATGAATATCATGTAGAACAAGTCGCATCATATCGTGGAGACGGTAGGTCGTACGTACGCACGAGCGATGATATCATTCTTTTGATATTAAAATCGTATATAATTGGATGGTATATCATATATAAAGAATCATGATAATGTTATATTTATTATTTATATCATTTATACTCATTATCATACTCATCCAAATGTTGAAATGTTTGAATAACAAACTACACCACGACTTGGAGAAGGTAAGTCGTCCGTACGCACGTGTGGTGACTTTTTCATTCATAGGATGGATAAAATAACTAATATGGTTGTACCATTTATAATAAAATCATAGTATATAGAAGATACCTGAGTTATTATTTTATAATGGAAACAAAAAATAAGGAGGAAGTGGAAGAAGAAAGGATCTTTAAATAGGTAGTGAGATATTTACCTCTTTCTCAGGTTCTTCCTTTTGATTTGATCAAAAGGGCTCCTTAGGTTGGCATTATGACTAAATGAACTCCTCTAGGATGAAGGTAGGACATTTGGTAGGGTATTTGGATAGGTTTTGGCCGATCCAAATGGATTTGGAGGTGTGATTTAGAGAGAAGGGGGAGTGCCCTTTTATAAGAGGGGTGAGGGGCACCATAGGAAAAACTTAAAATATTATTTTATAATAAATTAATACTTAGTTTATAGTGCCTCCAAAGAAACTTATTTCGAGTATAGGGTGGGTATGGGTCGTAATCCTCTCAACCAATAGGTTTTAGACAAGTTTAGGTTACCATTTTAACCTTATCATTTATATTTAACTCTAAGTTAAATAATTTAACTTTTACCGTTTCTTCTTGTATTCTTAAACTATATGGTTAATAAACTTACTATAAACTCCCAATAGAACCCCAATTGGTTAATTAATGCCATATATATTATTATATAAGTCTTTTTTCTGAAACTTAGATTTTTAGGAATAGAATATTAATTAATAATTTAATATTTGTTTTAAAAACTCTTTTATTTCAATTTTGACACTATTTGGTATTTTGTTTTTGATAAATTCATAAGAGAATTATTACTTATAAAAAATTCATCTAAACAACCCTAATTTGTTATATTAACCTGGAAATTTTTTTTAATTTATAAAAAGTCTCAAATTACATTTATTTGGGTATTTATAATATCAATTATGTTAATATTTCATTAATAAGGTAATTACTGCATCATCATTGTGTCATAAATAAATTAAATTATTTAATGTATAAAAACTATATATAAAATAACATTATGTAGGAAATATTTTTATCTTTATAATTAATATTTATAGTCGAATTTATCTTATGTATAACCCTATATTAAAAAAAAATTACTTATTAAACTTTGATTTTAATTCTTTTAACTCTTCTTTGAATTAAATAATAATAAATGTCCTAATATAATCCAAGTGGAACTAAATGGTCATATTTTATTTCTAAGGTTGTTTTTGGTATAATTACACTTATCCAATAGAATTGGGACATGTTTTATTGTAATATTAATACCATTTTTACCCTTAATTACCCTATTTACTTTTAACTGGGGTAAATAAAAGTTAAAAGTTAATATTCACCAAAAAATATTTTCATCTCATTAAACCACATTTTACTTACTGATATCAACCATTTCAATTGTATTTTTGAAATTCCTCTCACAAAAGCGGTAAAATTAGGTTTTATGTGAATTTGCAAATTCTCCTAGGAGGTGGGTAAAAGACGGTGAAAAGTTCTATAAAATTTTTATATATCTAAAATTATTATAAATTTACTCCAATTAATTACATTGAAATTATATAGGTATTATGTGTCTATTTTTACCTAAAATAAATTTAAATAAAATAAATAAAAATTTAAATAAAAATTTGGTTTTAAACTATAACTCAATGTTTTTCACTATTCATTAAAATTTGAATGTTTTCAGAAAAATACCAAAAATTCACTCTGAGCTAATTTCAATATTCTGAATCCAAAAATGAAGTCCATTTTGAAAGATAAAATTTATAAAATTTCAAAAAGTGGGTATTACTATTCATAACAGCTAGTTTATATAATAATTTAATATCATATCATTGTTTAGTGAAACTCGGTATTGCGTACAAAGCAAGCTATCAAGGAAGGTTGCTCTTGCGTGTAACACAAGACAAGATAGTATTGTGTGTAGTGAAAGATTCCTTTGGTGTTGCATATAACATAATACATAAAAACAAAATATTTCTCATAAAATCTCACGGTGTTACACTAATGGTGTAGGATATCGACCATGGGGTGGTGCCTTTTCAATAAAAGACATCTTGGATGGTCATGGAATCAATTTCCAGATGAGAGATATAGAAATTCATCTAGATTCAAAGATTGAGTCTAGTAAATATATCATTGGCCTTCACCTAGATGAAATTTTCACTACCATAATGTGCCTTGAAATCCATGACCATGCTACGCCTAGAGTCATGAACAACCCCTCCTCCCCACATGTTACCCAAAATGCATGAGTTTTCTATGTTAAGATTGAGGTTTCTTGGAAGGGGTATCCACTGTACCCAATGCCTGTTTGTCCTAGAGATGGTAGCTTGAGACTCTGGCAGAGTAGGTTGCAGTGGATGAAGGGATGGGTCCTCCTTCCTGTTAACAACATGAGCGACCAAATCAATTAGTAATCTCCTATTTATCACAATAATAGACTGACCTGAAGAGATATACCCATCAAATCTGGACCAATTTCTAACTTTCCATAAGCACTAACAACCTGCATTAAGAATGATAGATCTTGTTGTTGTTTCCATAATCGATCCTTTTATCTCCTGGAACCACCACCTCTAGGAAATTCGTGTTGTCAGTATCATGGGAGAAGTATGCAGTGAAGTCCCAAAAGGAACTCCACACCTATTGTTCCCAGTCACCTTCAAAGAACAGGTGGTGTATGCTCTCCTCCTACTTGAACTTGCAGCAGCGACAGTAAGAATCCAAGCTGATGTTCAACTTTTTAATGTTGACATCTGAGGGTCTGTCTTGGTTCATAATTATCTATGTAAAAAAGTTATATTTCATTGGAATTTTTTTTCCCCACACTACACCATTCAATATATCTCCAAGGTGTTGAGTGTTTGATAATCTATGGTAATGCTTTGTGTTGAGTTTCCTCAAGATGGATGGCATAAATATGCATTTTTCCGATTCTAATTTGAGAATGATAGATTCAAACACAGCTTTCTGATTGATGTTAAGAATGGACCTGATGAACGATGGGTATTGTCTTACTTCCTTGAATGAGATATTATTTGCGGTGCATCCTAGGTAACTAATCACATTTCCCATATACTTTTGGAGCGAAAAATGGATTTTCCCATTCCTTACTATCCATTGTGAGTTTTGTTGTAGAATCTAAATATAGATGTGAACTGAGGTCCATATGGGAGACCCATGTGCCGGAGAGGGGTCCATATTGGTGTCGTTCTTACAAGACCTAGTCTTACCACACAATGTGTGTTCCTTGATGGTTTCACATGAAAGATTCACATGCATATAATGGATTTTATACACAAGGATTTAAACATTGATGCCTTCATCCAGAATGGGTCTTTGCATCCTCCCCCAGGAAACCCAGTGTCTCTTTCCCTCTAATAAAGCATCCCAAATGAACTTAGTGAGGATTTTATCAATAGTTTTCATCAAATCCTTCAGCATGTTAGTAGTTGGAAGTTCATGCACCGAGATGGATGACAATACACTATTAACTAAGGTGATGCATCCCCCAAAGGATAAGAGGTGATTTTTCCAATTGATAATGTGGACTATAATATTTCTCACCACATGGTTGAAGTCACAGATACACAACCTACCATAAGAAATAGGAGAACCCAGGTATTCTATAGCAAAGGAGGCTCACTGCATGCCCAACCTATTTCCTAGATTCACCACTCTACTATGAATTTATTTTTTGGGTAAATAGAAATTAAACTTCTCCTTATTGATTAGATTCCCACTCTAGTGGCAGTATTCCCCAAGGATCTTCATGATCCCCTGTATAGACCTCCTCCCTGCATTCGTGAATATTATTGTATCGTCATCAAACATCAAATGCGAAATAGGGGGAAGGTTCATATTCCTACGATGTGGGAGTATATCCCCATTTGACATACATCTATTTATCTAGGGACTAAGAGTGTACTATATAAGGATAAAAATGACCAGGGAGATAGGGTCTCCTTTCTGATGGTTGTGACTCGCATTCATGAAATCGTGGGTTTTCCCCAAAAATGACACTATTATCCATGATAACTAAAGCACCTTAAGATGAGGTTGTAAGCCCAGATATAGAATCCCATATTGGAAATTACCCTGTTGATGAAACCCCATTCTAACCAATCATATGCCTTGTTCATATCCATCTTGATGGATGTATTCGATCAATGGGACTTGGTGTTAATGTCTCTTAGAATCTCCTACTCTAGGGAAATTATGCCCTGGAGAGAGTGGTCCTTCATGAAGCTGTGTTTCTCGAGGGAGATCCACCTAGGTAAGTGAATGGATAGCCAGCTATAGATAATGCTCGCCAGAATCTTGTATGGAAATTTACACATTCTTACAGGATGATAATGGAGGAGGGATGTGGGATCATTGATATTAGGAAAGATAAAGAGGGTTGTAGAACATGATATCAATGGGAGTATACCACCATGAAAGAAATCCTAAATGGTCAAGATGATTTCATGCTTGACCACCTCCTAAGATCCCCTGTAGAAAGACCCAAGAAACCCGTCAGGTCCCACCGCACTCTCCTAATTTAATCTTAGCATAGCTGCATGAATCTCCTTTTCCTCAGGGAGACCTTCCAGTGAGTTATTGTCCTAGGAAGAGATGGTGTTTAGTATTCCTTCCTATAGATCTTCATCCTCGATCATATACCTGTTGGGAATGTTCATATTCAGACCAGTAAGAATATCCTTAAAGTATGAGACCTCCATTACCCTGACCACCTCTCAGTCGTCAGTGAAAGTTATATCTTCTAAAGAAATGTGGTTTTTGATTAGATGCCTCTTTTACCATATTCATGAATGGAAAAAGTTAGTGTTTTTATCACCGTATTTGATCAAATTGATCCTTGAGCACTCCCTCACCTTACGTTCCTAAGACAAGACCAGCATCGCCAAGTTATTATTTTTCTCAGAGAGCTCTCTGAAAACAACATTGTCCCAGGACTCCTCCAGAATGGCTTCAAGGAGCTTCATGTCCTGCTTGATCATATCCAAATCATGATCAGTAAGGATAATGTTTATGGACCATGTCTTAATTTATTGTTAAGATTCCTCAATTTGTTATGTAACACCATCCAAGAGTGACCTCTAGTTGTTTCTTCCCATTTTCCTCACACCCCTTAATGATATCCCGTACTACTCGACCACTGATTGAAAAACTTGAACAGTTCCTAAGAAAACACACCTTGGGTTATAGAGAGAAACAGCGGAGAATGATCAGAGATTCTCCAATTCAATTGATTAACAATTTCATTTAGAAACATAGTTATGGCATTGATGTTGTATATACACCGATCGAGCATGCTCCAACAGTGACTACTCCCCCTATGGTAGTTTCACCAAGTCAATTGGTCTCCAGAATACCACATATCCATAAAACCTTTTCTATCCATAAACTGTGAAAATTACATACTCTCCCTCCTAAAAAAAGCTCCTCTTCCCTTTTTCTCATCAGGATTTGTGATAACGTTGAAATCCCCACCCACCACCCATGGTTGGTCCCCTAGGTCAAATGCACCAAGATCATTCCAGAGCACTTCCCTTCTCTGCACAACGCAACTTCTATAAAAAAAGGTCACAAAATATGTTTCCCCCACCACTCAACACTCTATTAATTATATGTTGTTAACCGGCATAAATCATATAGACTAATACATCCTTGTGCCAAAAGATCTATATGTTCTTGTTTATTGGATTTACATGCATGGATGCATGCGTCTTAACTTTTTGAGAGAACTCACTAATTTTAGTCGGGTTATAATTGTTCTCTAGAACAATGGAAATCATGTCCATGTGTTTCTTGGAATTCAATGAAACTAATTCAGTCTTCACCCACACCCCAATTCCACAGGATTTCCAGATAAAGGTATGTATCATTTAGATTTCTAAGGATAGTCTTTTTTCCTAGGAACCGAGGTCACTTCCAATAGGGAGGAGTAACTCTTCTGATACTATAGCTTCTTTACCCTCAATCTAGTGAAAACTCCCAAATTGATATCATGTGGATCCGAAGATGGAGGTGTAATTCGGGATATGTGCTTAATGGACTTCCAATTCACTATGCTCTGTGGTGATTGGGCCAAATGGTCAGGCTTCCTGAAAGGCTGAACATCCAGTGACCCTGATATAACTGGATTGGGTTTACTTCTCCCTATCTTGGACCATACATACACCTTTAGTGGTGATGATCTGATCATCCAACTTCCACCCTCCTTAGTCAATATCTCTTCACAAGAGCTATGATAAAGGTTAGCTAAGGGAAGAGGGATAGGTAGGGGATCCGAGAAGCATGAGGGTATCCTTAGGAAGGATCCTAATAGGTAACTGTCAAAAAGCATCTAGAAAATATTACTAGATTGGAATCAGGCACCAGATGGATTAGGCCAGTTTCCTCATGGATCATAAGGGACCAAAGCTTGGCTAGGAGAATTATCCCAGCCTCTAGAAGGGGAAGTGGGGGCCGCGCATGCTAGAGGTTTGGAGGCTAAGACCTCAAAGCTATAATTCAAGGGCTCATTCCTCATCACTGACTGCTTTGAGTCAGTGTTTAGTGCATCCTACGAAGGGAGGGATTCATCTCTTGGATTGGTGCCTCAGAAATCTTGGGGACGAGTCTCGATGTGTAATTTTCTACATATTTTCATAGAATGGACTTGGAGGAAACAGAATGAGAAATACCTAGGAAACATTGGGTATATGATGTCATGGATCTAGATGAATGAGTCTTGTACCTTTAGGGAAAGCTTCTCTAGTATTATAAGGGAATGGTCCAGGTCAACACAAAACTGGGCCACCAGTGTCTTCTCGCCATGGTGGGTGATCTCATCCATGCAAAGAAACCCTCCCATAGAGTCTCCAATGTCCTTTAGAAAGTCTCCATTCTGGATGGGAAGTGGGAGGCTAGGTAGGATGATCTAAATGGTATCACAAGGGATTTTTCTCCCCCTATGAACCTCTATCGACCACCGTGATAGGCTGAAGTGCCAATGACAAAAGATGCGAGGAGCTTTGTACCGAACCTGTAAAAAGTCTGATTCCAACACAAACACCAAGAAAAATGAATTACTATGGATTACCGAGATGCGGGCTAATACCTTCAAGGTCTATGTTGTATATAATGTTCCCTATTATGTATTTCGATATGTTTGTTAAATTTTTTAAGAATGTTATTTTATTTCATATATATATTAGTTAAAGTCATAAATTACTATTACTTATTTCAAATAAGTGATCCTAATAATATCAAAAAAAAGTTTATATAAGAACACATGGTTGTATCTTATAGGGTTGGTGTTTCTTGCACCCCATGTGAATCTAATCAGTGTCTACAGACCATGATTGGACAATTATGGGTATAGTAAAATATCTAATTGGATATGATGTGTATTTTTTATTATATAGAATGGGTATATGGTAGTGACATAGTTGGAACATTACCCTCCTAACATAAAGAGATGGATTCCCCTTATATTAATTTTAGTTATTATTTTTCATTTGACGTATTTCTTATCCAGGATTCATCCTATTTATTTTGTTATCAGGTTTATTTTCTACCCACTTAGTTCCAATATTGTTGTTTTATGAAATATGTTTGTTTGTTTTATGGTCTATCTTCTCTCATTTCTTTTATCTTGAGTTTTAAATTTATCATGGAATTCTTATCAATTATTTATTGTCAATTTTATTCTAGAGAATGAATTGAATGGATATATAAAAATCATTCTATCTTTTTTCATGACTCAGGAGTAATTCATTGGGTGAATTCATTTAAAAGTTAAATTATGATATGCGTTAGAGCTTCTTACTAGCCCATAGGGATTGAGGAAACCCTTCTCGCCTTGCCGCATACTGGATTAAGTGTTAGGTTTTGGGATGGAACTGGTTTGATCAAGCTATAATTTCTAACCAGTTATAGATGAATCCATTTCAATTAATTTTAATATTAATTTCTAAAAACATATATGAATAAAATAATGAAAATATATAAAAAAATATTTCATTATATCAACATAAAAACTACATACTTAATGCATCATGACCTCCATATGAGATATAATTAAATGATATTAAATGTATTTAAAATTATTTTTCTATTTAGTTAGTATATATATTTAATAGATTTCAAGAATCATAAAATTCTCCCAAATAAGATTATTTTCAATTTGTAAATTTTCATGATCAACTTGATCTTAGTTCATTGAAAATCCTAGTGATGTTAAAACCTATGCAAGCTTGATTAATTTTATTTTTTCAGGATGATTCACACTTCTTTATATCATTGATACTACTAACTAAAAATGTATCATAATGTGGTAGCTTCTATTTATACTCGCTAATTCAATAGCTATATTATATAGAAATTTTTTAAAAAAATAATTGAGGCTCAAAGGCCACTATATTAAATGAAAAAAGAAAACAGGAGAGGAACAACAAAGAACCACAAAAAATACAGATAACCAGAACCAGGGTCCTTAACCCATTCAAGTGCCACATTCAGATTGAGGGATTCCCGCCTGAGTCCAGGAATTGTTGTCCGGCTGGAATCCCCATGTGCAGTTCTCCTTTTCAAGTAGGGATGGAGTTCAAAATGTTGTCTTTTACTCTCTTGTGTTGAACTATTCATCCATCTATAGCACCAGGAATAGTCTGGACGACTCTTTTGAAAAAATTAGGGGGCTCCTCGTACTCCTCCACGACAAAGCAGTAAGGGAAATCGCGCCAATAGCACATCCAGTGGATGAAAATTTCACTATTTTTTGTGCAGCTACCATGGCAGGTCCATGGACGTCTGGTTCGGAAGCGATGAAAGCCAATTCTGAAACAATATCCTCAAAACTGAACCATCAAGAAGCCCCTTTGCTTCTCCTGAGGGTAATCTCATCAGGGTCAAACCATCCATGCATGCCTCACCAGGGTCCTCAAAAGAAAACCAGATAAAGATACAAATGAATTAGAAAGAATGAATAAGAAATATATATATAACAGAACATCACTGGCCAGATAATAAAGGATCAATTATGAGGTCTAAAAGAATATTAATTCCCAAGTCTGAAAATCAGTATTAAGGAACTCAAGCTTAAGACCAAACTGTACTATGCATAGCTTGAGAATGATGCTACACCGCATTCAGAAATGCACCAATTCAAGAAATGATCCTAAAGATAGGAAGTCTGTCCAAATCCCTTTTCAAGAGGGGTGAAAAAACATCAGGAAGTTTGTCATACCAAATGAAGACATCACCTTCAGCTCCTTTGTTAGACAATCCATCTGCAATAGAATTAGCTTCCCTATAGACATGAGTAATAATATGATTCATAGAGAAAAGGGAATCTAAACAATTAATACATCGATTTTGAAGCTTCTAGGAAAGGTGACATGAACTATCCCTAACAGCAGAGACAATCTTAGTTGAGTCACTCTCTAGCCAGATATTATTCCAGCAATATTTTTTGGCATGCTCCACTACAACAATGATTCCCATCATCTCAGCTTCAATTGAAGAAACAATACCACAAGAACCATGAAAGCAACCCACCACCATTCCCTTATGATATTTGAACATGGAACCATATCCAGAAGGAACAGGACTCCCTTTCGATGCACCATCCGAATTAACTTTCAACCAACCAACAAAAGGTTGTTTCCATAGAACTTCAAAAGTGCCAACTAGAGGTTTAAAATTTCCTTTGATACCAATTCGGTCAAGAACAGTGAAATCATGAATGGAATTAGCACAATAATGCTTCTTAGGCAGTCTAGCCACACATATCTCAGCAAGTACGCATGAGAGAGCAGAGGTTAGCGAGAAGGATTTATTCTCATGGATAATTTGATTCCTAGAGAACCAGAAAAAATGCAACAATTTAGAAGCATCAACTTGAAATAAATCCATAAATTGTGAGGAGAGACCAAGATAGTTCCATATTTGAATAAAGTTCACAATAGAGGATGTCCTAGGAAGAGAAATCTCAAAGATATCCTCTAAATCCTTCCATATTGATGTCGTAGTTGCGCAACAGAGGAATAAATGATCAGCATCCTCTCTGTGTTGGTGACAGAAAACAAAAGAATAACATAAAGATATACCACAATGTTGAAGATAATAATCAGTTGGAATCTTGCAATGAGCAATTCTCCAAACCAAATTGGAGCGAGATGGTCTAATAAAATTTTTATGCAAGTTCCTCATCCATTTATTGTCAAAGTTGGGGTTCAAGGGGAACTCATAAAAAGCCTTTGAAGTGAGAATTCCATTAGCCTCAGGCTCCCAATCCCAAAAATATTTCTTTTTTGAGAAACAATAATTGTTGAAAATGTTTATAATTCTGATTGGAAGTCCTTACAAGTCTTGAAGTTGGTCCTTGATGGTAATATCTAGATCAATGTTTGTATCATCCATCACCAACTCAATAAGGGGATCATCATTCCATTTGGCTTTCCAGAAATTAAGAGATGAGTCCTTCGAGACTAACCATCTAGAATGAGCATCAATTGAGGAAAATATATATTTGAATGCAGGCCAGACAGAGGAATATATATGATTAAAAGACCCCTTCTTTATCCTGTTAATGAATTTTCCCCGAAGAAAGTGAGAACTCTCAGAACTACTGTTAAAAACCCTCCACAGGAATGAAGCCTGTAATGAATCATCAAAGAGCACCAGATTCTTTATACCTAAACCCCCAGCATCATATGGCTTGCAGCACTCTGACCAAGGAACCGTGGCCAGCTTTTTTTTTGAAGATATTTCCACTCCAAATAAAGTTTCAAAGGGAGGTATTGACACTTTTTATAAGCGAAATAGGCCATTTGTAAACCATAAAAGAGTATACCATCTTGGAGATAATGACATATTTCACTAAACAAACCATGCCAGCCATGGAGAGGGACTTTCCTTTCCAGGTAGAGAGACTCCTTCTAATCTTACTAACAATCTCTGTGAAATAACAAGTTTTCGGCCTCCCCAAAAACAAGGGAACTCCCAGTTAATTAAAGGGAAGATATCCTTCCTTAACATTAAGCTCATTGACAATAAAATTTTTCCTTTGCTCACTTATGTTCTTACCAAAGTAAATAGAAGATTTCTCCCAGCTGATACCATGACCAGAGACAGAAGCATAGTGTAAAAGAGCTCTTTTGATATTTTTTATATTTCTCTTATCACCCAAAGTGAATATAATGATATCATATGCATATAAAAGGTGAGTGGGAGCAATGATACCTCTGCCAGCATTAATATACTTCATCTTCCCATTACCAGCCATGATAGAAAGAAGCCTACTCAAATAATCCTCTACTATAGAGAAAATAATTACAGAAAGGGGATCACCTTGTCTAACCCCTCTAGAGCAATCAAAGAAACCATGAGGGGATCCATTAATAAGAATTGAAATTCGAGCAGAGAAAAATATGGTCTTGATCCAAGCAATGAAAACTTCATTAAACCCAAACATGAGAAGAAAATTTCAAATAAAACCCCAATTCATAGTATCAAAGGCCTTACTGACATCAAGCTGAGAGCAATATTACCACCTCATGTAGGTTTCTTAATCAAGTTAACACATTCTGAGGCAGTAATGAGATAATCTTGAATAGATCTTCCCTTGATAAAGCCATATTGATTATGGGAAACAATACTACTAGAAATTTTTGTGAGTCTTGTGGAAAGGATTTTACAAAAGATTTTAAATATAGTGTTGACTAAAGCCACAGGTCTGAACAAATGCATTTCATTAGCATTATAAGTTTTTGGGATAAGAGAAAGGAACTGAGCATTTATTCCATAAGGGAGGTCCCCACCTTTGAAGAAATGAATTACAAGCTTACAAACGTCATATTGAATGATGTCCCAGTAAGTTTGGAAAAAGAAGTTACTAAAACCATCTGGACCTGGGGAGATTTCAAGTTTGAGACTAAAAAAAGCCTCTTTTATTTCAATGCTCAAAGGAATATAAGTGAGATTAGCATTATCTTGATAAGTGACCAATTTGGGGATAATCCCCTCCACCGGCTCATTATTAGAAGTAGGGCCATTAAAGAATCCTTAAAATAAGAAATGACATGTTCCGATATATCCCTATCATTGTCAGTAACTTGGTCCCCATTCTTGATCATTGAGAGAGGTTTAGAAATCTTCCTTATTCGTTTTAGGGAATTGAAGAATTTTGTGTTCCTGTCACCATACTTTGAAAATTTAGCCTTAAAAATGTCCCTTTGCAGAGAATCTTTAATATTCAAGTGGTTATTAAGCTTTGAAACAATCTAAGAATCCTCCTAGAGCCCATTAGGAAAGTTATTCAAAGTATTCTGAACTTGCAAATACCGAAGAGAATCTTCAAGAGATGAGATATCCTGATCAATAAGGCTAAATTTCTCTTTGCTCCTTGTTCTGAGAGATCTTTTAAGGAATTTTAATTTGTCGATGAAAACAAACACATTATGACTTGAGCTGATATAATTCAAGGTGTTTTTAACTATAGAAGCACAGTCATGATGATTAACCCAGGCTTTGTTGAATCTGAAGGGAAAAGGAGGTCTAGATTCCTTGCCAAACAGATTAACAAGTATTGGATGATGATCAGAATTAATCTTAGAAAGAGTTATACAGGAGATGGATCCCCAGTAATCAAGGGAAGCTTCATTAATAAATGCTCTGTCAATTCTTCTAGCAACAACTCTATTTAAAAAACTCTTGTACCAGGTGAATTTAGCCCCAACCAAATTAATTTCATGCAGATCATTGGAATCTATGCAATTCTTAAAATAACTAGAGGATATCGCATTAAACACAACACCCAGCTTTTCATCCGGATGAATTATTGAATTAAAGTCCCCAAGAATAATCCAAGGATCAGAAATGATAGAAGAAAGTACATCAATATCCATCCATAGTCTCCTACAATCCTGATAACTAGTATTGGCATAAACAAAAGAGAAATAGTTTTGAAGACCGTAGACTTTGAAGGAACAAGTCACATGTTGTCCACCATTATCAATTAAAGGAACGTCATAAAAAGAATTGTGAGCCAAGAACCAGAGACTTTTGACTTCATAGAAACAAATATTATAGTCCACTAAGTAAAACCCAAGAGAGTTCAGACTAGAAATGTTTGGGGAGAAAATCCTCTTGGGTTTAGAAATCCCAATAAGAAGAGGTATGTGTTGTATGACAAAGGATTTCAGGGATCTCATAGTGTTTTAATTGGCCAATACCTGATAGTTCAAATACAATATCTTCATTTAAACTTAATGCTAGGTTTGGAGCCCTCTTTGTTTAGGACATTCTCTTTGATTTTGATTTCCTTAGAGGGTCCTCCTACTTTCCTTTTTGGAATTTCTGAACCTTTAACACCTTGAAGAAGATCATCAATATTTGAAACCTTGAGATTATCTTTCTCTTGAGATTCAGGGGATATTCTGTCATTAAAACTTCTATTTTGACCACTTTGACTACCAGCAGAAGTCAAATTAGTTGTAAAATATTTTTCATTACCTGAAGTAGATAAGGAGATAGCAGATTCATGTAATGAATGACTAGAAGTAACTTTTACATCCATAGTATTAGAAGGAATCAATGTATTAAAAGAAGGATCTGAGCATGACTGAACAGCAACATGCTGATCAGCAGAGTGTGCCTCTAAACATGCATCGGTTTCCAAAAGATTCTTAGCTAAAGTAGGAACTGTAAAAAAATACAAATAATTTCATACCATGGGATACATGAATGTCATGTTTGACTTAGGTATGCAAGAAATAGGATTAAATTGAGTGGCTCCTGACGCACTAAGAACAAAATCTGGATTAGCAATGCAATCCTGCTTTCCAGAGTTAAGGTTTCCAGTCTCCTTACTATTCTTTAAGGACACCACAAGATCAAAAATGTCTTTATAATAGTCTAGAAATATTTTATTCTCCTCCTCTTCTTTATGTGAGGCCGCAACAAGTTTATGAACATCATTGAACAGTTCAGTAAAAATTTCCATATTGTCCTCATAGACCCATTCTAAATTATGCTCTTCCTCTTCAACCATGTCAGACCAAGAGACCTTGTGTGAAGAGGAAGAAACAGATTGATTTGCAACAGAAACATTGGACGTATTTATAACAGATAGGTTTTGAACATGAGGGACCAGTGGGTTTTTTAGTATCCCTTTTTTCTCTACAAAGACTGACTTGTTCTTTTTGTTCCTATTAACCTCAGTCTAATCCAGGGTTTTGACTGTAGTACTAGGATACCTCTGAATAAACCTACAATTAGAGACCGTGTGCCCTATAATTTTACATACATCACAAAAATAGGGAACGTTTTCATATTCCAATCTGATATCAGTTTTGAAGACATTAGCATTAAAAACAATGCTACTAGGTCCTTTAACTTCCAGATTTATGTCAACTAGAATTACTGCAAAGAATCCAATTTCACCATCTAGTGTACGCTGATCCAAACTAATTGGGGTTCCTAGACATTATGCAATGTCATTAAGAATTCTTGGATGCCAATATACCCAATTTAAACCATGCAGTCTCACCCAGATATGTGCATTTGATTATTTAAATGTAAAAGGATTGAAATTAGCATCCCAATCAGATAGTATTAAAATCCGAGGCTTAAGTTGCAAATTACCCAGATTACAGAAAAAATTAAAAGATTCAGATGAATTTAGAATAATGTGAAAATAACCCATACCTATTGAGATTAATCTCCAATCCCTTAAGCCCCAGCAGTGTGAAATTCTGCTCTTAAGCTCAGCATGAGACCAAGTTTTGTCTCCTTTTGAATAAATCAAATGACCGAGTAAAGAAAATTTGCATAGATCTAACCTTTGTTGCAAAGCATCTAGGTACACCACCACCGAGAAACCACCATTTTCTAATCTGATGATATTTGAGGGTTTAGACGACACCTCCTTTACCTGATTTGTAGAACCTGAAAGGACTTCCGCGAAGGACAAGTTTCTTCCTCGAAGATTTGAGGAATCTTGATATCCCAAGGACTTACTATCTTCCTTCAAGACATGTCGATTGTCCGTATGTATCACTTTCCACTCTGGATTGAACGAATCCATAGAAAGACTCAGAAAAGAAGAACAGAAAGCTGCAAATCGCCATTGACGTGAAGAGGAAATAGGGTTTCTCTCTTCATCGTGCTCCCTTCAAAAATTGAATATTCTAGACATGTTTATTAATATAATATCATTAATATATCATTTTTAATTTTATATTGATTCTTCATATAAAAAAATATATTGATCAATACAAATTTATTTAATGAGATACTAAAATTAGGGGTTATTTTATTATACCCCTTAAAAATAAATTATACATTTAAATTTTATTAATTACATATATACAAATTATGGAACATTTTTTTCAATAAATATTTTGGTTAACATGTGGGTTTTTAAAACATCTGATTTCACCATAGAGATTTGACCAGGTGGGTGGTATTATATTTTAGTATGTTATATATTTTATTCAAGATATCATCTTGTTACTTATCATAATAGATAACATGTTCCAATTTCATAGCTTTCCACTTCATTAAATGTGATGGATCTATTATGTGTGTCTTCAATAGTGATATAAGAAATGGGTCATGTACCTAAAAGAGGTATGTTAGAAGAACTCTATGATAAGCTATAATACCTTCATAATCAAGTAACATCAAGGGGATAATTAATCTATGGATTAACTTCCCTTTCATCTCGATCCTCATAACACTATTCCAAAGACATATTCAAAGGAACACTTTTCACCATCTTTAATCTTCAAATATTATTGAAGATTATCCTTATATCTCTTTTTTCAACTTTATTATACTTTCATATGTTGTATAAAAAAAATTTCATATTCAAAATTTCTTAGAAAATATCAAGTCCAAATAGTTTCTTTTCTCCTAATTCATCCCAACATATTGGAGTTCTACATATATTATCATAAACATCCACATATACATCCATTTGGTTACAAAAATTGAGAGTGTTATGATATGATTACTAAACATGGGGAAGATAATGATCTATTAATGCCATGAATTCCATTAAGTATGTTCTCAAAATATAATCTAATGTTTTAATAGTCATTTTAGGTTGAAATTATATTTGAGAATGTTGATATGTACTAATGTTCATATCTATGTAAAGTACTTGTTGAATAATTCTCCAGAATATTAATTTGAACCTTAAACCATAATCAGAAATAATTTAATATGGTACTCAGTGATTCATTCAAATAAATATAATATATAATTTCTCATGATGACCAATATATTTGTAAACATGAATAGAAATATTATTTTATAATTTTTTTTATTGAAATACCACTACCAATATGCTATTATTTTCTTTATAATTCATAGGAAGACCAATGAAAAAATTAGTGGTGATTTTATCTCATTTTCATATTTGTATAGGTAATAGTAGAAACATAAAATATAAATATTGATGTTATACCTTAATTTAATAACATACCAATCATCTAGATTCCTAATTTTCAATGTCCCTCCTCCTATTATACCAAATGAAATTCTTCTCTTGATCTCTATAAATTACTAAGCTTCCTTAATGAATAAAGACTGTTTAATTATGTGATTCATCTAAAAATCATATATTAATTCTAGTTCTGAAGGGTAGAATATTTATTTCATGAATCAAATAACTCTATTATTGTAAATTTTGACCTAAAAAATACATTAAACATTCATATGTACCTATATATCATCTTATAAGGAGGCGTTAATAATCATCTAGATAAATTTTTGACCGATAATCTGAGAAATCTAGAATTTCAGTCCTTCCGTTTTGAATTAAATATCCATTATTGGAATTTACATAATGATTTTTTCCTTTAAATAGTAATTACCTAGAGGGTGACATTATCCTTTAAAGTAAGTGACTATCCATCATTTTATGCCTTCCTGGGATGGAAATGTGTTGAGAAATCAAAGTATTTTATTAATTATAACTATCTCCTTTAGTTCAATCTAAGGTCCATTTATTTGAAGATATATAATAAGATTTTTTGTTCAATGTATACATATTTATATATCATAATTATCACCATATTGATAATATCAAAACTCCTTTTGTAATAGAAAACGACATCAATATTCAGATCAATAATAAGGTAATTCTGCTCGTCACTCTTCAATTGAAATTATGTATAAGAAGTTACCCTATTAATTTTCATAAGAATATATTTGATTCATTTACATTTTAAATTAGTATATATAATAAACTACTAATGTAAAAAATCTACTAAATTTTATCTTGTGTTAATATTACTACACTAGTAAAAATATAAGGGATAAAATACAATGTGATATAATAACTTAGTTGAATAGGGAGGCTATATACATATATGATTCTCACCTTACATATGAAATTATTAATAAAAACATAAAAAATTTGAGATAACATTTTTATATTTTCTATTTAAATCTATAATTTCATTCATATATTTCTTTTAGGTATCCTAGGTAAGGGAAAATGTAATAATGGGTGAGCTTGGATGCACTGTATGGTAATTTCTACAACAAAGTCTATTATAAAATAAATAATGTATTAATAGTAGGATAAATACATATAATAATCAAATATGACATATAATTAATATTATAAAATTGTAATAAATCCAATAATTAAATATAAATATATATACCTACATGTTCAATAATAATCAATTTTTCAATGATGGAATGAAAAATGGCAGACATCATAATCATACCATCAAGATCTTGTTCTAAACTATCATTAATAATTATGTAAGGATTACATAAAACACTCAAGCTAGTTTTTATAATGAGACCTCATAATGAATAAAAGTTCTATAATGGGAATCTCCAATAACATATTAAGTACAATTCATTCATTATAAGAAATGGGTGAATAACAATTAAAACGTAATCACTATAAACATTCATTGTAAAAAACTAGCATATAAATTGTTAATATTTTCCCCTATAAATTAAAATAACCATATAAAAATCCATAAAGACTAATATAAAATATGTTATAAATATTGAATATCATTATAAATGAAAAATATTCATCAAATGATTTTAATATAAATAAAAAATCATAAGAAAATATCACTAGAATATTTCATGGAGAAAATAACATGTTTATTGTCCAATTACATATTTGAAATATATAATGTTATAGAATACTAGAAAAATATTTTACATTGAAAAAAACCTTAGAAAAATGTAATGTATATTTAAAGTAATATAAAAGTTTTCATGCTGGGAAGATTCATTTATGAGATAATCATTAAAATAAATTTTTGGTTACACATTCAGTGAAATATACCTCATTTGAAAAATGAAAATAATATTACTTTAAAAAATTATACAAAATAAAACATGTGTAAAAATTAATATAATAGATGATTATATAATATTACAAACAATATTTAAATAATTTTAATGAAAATATTTACAATAAAGAAAAATAATTTACACTAAATAGAACAAATGTCATTTTTTCTTTAACAAAATTATTTTAGTCATTTTGACTTCCAAAGTAGTTAAAAATGGAAAAAATACATGAAAAATATAAATAAATTATAGTAAAAAAAATATGGGGTTTATGATCATAAAAATAATATGATTCCTCTAAAAGAAATATACATAGGAACAATACCTATTAAGGATTAGATTGTGAAACATACCTTTATATCATGTTTGACTTGTTTCATCAATTATATTATCCTATTAGATAATAAATTTGAATTCATTGTAATTTTATAGAAAACCATATCAATTCATAAAATATTGTATATAATCCACTTATAATATTTTATCATTTCTTTTTTCATAATTCCTTATTAAAATTATAATTTTGGAGTGTTAACTATATATCTTTTCACATATGTTTTGGTTCATTAGTTGTGTTCCATGTATAATGATCATAGTTACATATTATATATATATTTAATCATGATAAAAATACCATATATATTCATAATACACATATTTATAATCATCCATGAAATAATTTTTTGTAAAATTAATCACATGGCTTCATGAAGGTGGTAGTCTACACGTGTGCAATAGCGACATAACCATTTTTAATGGGTATAAGGGTAATAAGGTACATGATATATGATATTTATAGAATAATATGTTTATCATAAATTTTTTATGTATTCCTAATTTTTATCAGCATATCTATCTTTGTAATGTGGTTATGAGAAACTAATTACACTGCTTTGTGTAAATGGTTGGTCTTACATAAACACAAGTGATGTCTTTATATTATATATGATGGAATTGGGATGAATAATTGTTCTGAAAAAATATGATAAAAATTAATTATATTTATGATACTGATTTTATTATAATATCACACTTTTATAATGTTTATGGTGGTAGAAAATGTAACAAATTTAAAACACACAGTTATAAAAAATACCTCTAGTAAGGACAACCTTTTTAGGATTATTCCTAGAGACTTATTTGGATTATATTATGATAAAAAAGGACATCTATGACATTGTGAGGGAATTTAAAAAATTATTTGGGCTATAATTGGATGATCTAATAGGCTCTTTATGTGTGTGGAAGTAAGGAGCAGTGGTGCCAATTTATAAGTGAGGGAGAAGACGCGCCTGGATGTTTTCAAAATATTTTTGCTATAATAATATTTTACTCATTCCAAATGGATCAAAAATAATAGTATCATAAAATATGATATTTTTAAAGTTTAAGTACAACCATCTAATGAGGTTTAGGAAAAAAATTATCTTGAAGCGATATCCCTCTAATTTTAACCCTTTTAACTCATTTCACCTGTAATTGAGTTGATAAATATTTATAACGTTTAATAGATATAATGAGAAGAATTTTTTAATAACTAATTACCTAATATTAGTTAATATCATTTAAAATAATAAATCCATTTTAATTTATTCAATTCCTATAACTGGATAAAAAAAAATTTACATATTTTATCAAAATGAGAACAAAATTATTTTTCATGATAAACATACTTTTTTGTATAATAATATTTTTATACTAAAATTAATATAAATGTTGGTTAAAATGAAACTATTTTTATTATTATTAATAAAATATAACTAATTATATTTTAAAATTAAATCAAATTAAAATTTTACTAATTAAATACATGAATGGAAAACATATTTTTCAATAAAATTAGTATTTTTCACTAATTAGTGGTAAATGCATCCTCTTATAAATATCCAAAAATTCCATCCAAATATAATTTTGATATAATAATATTTATAATGATGTAATTTTTAGGAAATAAAAATTTTAAAAATTTTAAATTTAGTTTTCAATCTCATTCCAAAATAAATATATGTTCATTATAATACTGTTCCTTTAGAAATAAAATATTTCTTAAGATAAATGAATCATGAGTGTTCCAATATTCCCCCCATGAAAAATTTCACCCTTGAAATTTAAATAATATCACATCATAAAAAAATTAGTTATTTATCATAAATTCATCAATTTCTAATGATACCTCTTCTATCTTATGAAATATCCAAGGTACATTTACAAAAAAAGTCATATGATTCTTTAAAACATGTTCCCTATTTTCTAAAATCTGGTTAGTCTCTTCCCAATCATATAAATTTGGTTCCAATTCAATTTACATAGAGGTGATAATATCCATTCGATATGGAATTTGTTTACATGATAAATATTTATGGAAAACAATGTTAACATTAGAGTGGTTTGATGGAATTTAAATATTGTAATCTAATTCTATAATTCATTTCAGAATATCAAAATTCCATATGTTCCTAGAACATATTTTATATTTTTTATGAACCTTATAACCCCTTTATATAGAGATTAATTCAATAAAACATGATATACAACATGAAATTATAGATCATTACTTCACATATCAATTTGTAACTTTTTCTTGTATTGATCTTTCAGAAAATGATTTTGAATAATCATGACTTTAGTTATTGTATCCTCTAAAATATAGTGGCCTTGAATATTCCTCTCACCAATATGAACCAAATAAGTTGGAATAGAACTCTTATTTCTATGCAATACCTCATATGGTTTCATTTGAATTATTGAATAAAAGATATTATTATACAAACATTCCACCTATAGAAAATACAGATCCCACATACATTGAAATTCAATCAATCATTGTCCAAATTTATCTATTAATTTCTAAACATTCCATTCAGATATCCAATTATTTTGAGTATTATAGAAGGTTCATAATCATGTCTTCGTGTTAAGAGAATTTTGAACTCACTTTCATAATTTCAATGTAAACTACATAGTGTAATTAGATATAATTGAATGTGGTACACAATGAGGTATATAAAATTCATTAATATAGAGTTTTGTGAGGTGATCAATATATAGATATTTACTTATTACAATGAAATGTGTGGACGTTGTAAGGTGATCAACAATTACCCATGTAACTTCATTATTTCAAGGAGTCTTTGGAAATATAGTGAAAATGTTTATGTTTATATCCTCCCATTTAATCATAAGAATATATAGAGGTTTC
Organism: Viscum album; assembly: GCA_963277665.1. NCBI lineage: Eukaryota > Viridiplantae > Streptophyta > Magnoliopsida > Santalales > Viscaceae > Viscum > Viscum album. Next base: position 2,032,213,988 of record OY728135.1, read on the forward strand.
ATGAGTCCTTTAGTATATTTCTCAAATAATTTATCTATTGGAAAACCAATAATCCTGATTCATATTTTACAATTTACTATTTATTATTATCATTTTCATTCAAATCACGATAAATTTTTTGTCATAAGGGAGTATAATGAAATTTAAGGTATCGTATTTATCTAATAGTACTCTATTCAGTTTAGGTATGTATGGAGCACATAACATCTTTAAAAATTTCAGTATACCATTTTCACAGATTAATTCATCCAATATTCGGTCATTCAAAACATTGATTTAATTTTAAATATTCTTATCATCAAGTGTAGAAAATTTTATTTTCACTAATAAAGATGGTTTAGAAATCATTTGGAAGAGATTTTATGTTTCCCCATCCTTAAAAATTATCATATAAAAATTTACTAAATCCATGAATATTATATCTTTATTTTATTAAAAAAAATATTTTTCCTAGTGAACACATCATCCACCCTATTTTTCGTCCCAGTCTACTAGTATATAGAGAAATCATAATCCTTGAGTAGATCAAACAATCACCATTTCTTCATGTTGAGATATTCCTATGATAATATTTATTTCATACTTTTGTTATCCTTATATATGTAAAAACATTCACTAAAAAGCTAATGTATTCAATTATTAAATGAATTGATTATGGGTTTCAAATAAAAAACATTGGGTCTAATAATTATGTTCAAAAATATATAACCACCAATATGTATAAGAAATATACCTATCATTATTTATAAGGAATCATCCATGTCATTTATTTCATGAATTTCTATATATCAAAAAACATTCCCTTCCTAATATTAAATTCAGCATTAGTGGATTTACTAATATCCTCCTTAATTATTGAAAGTATTCTTTACAAAATTTTGACTATATGAACATAACCACTTTATTTGATAACATGAATACTGACTTAGATATTGGATAAAAAATTTGATAAGGTGACAATAGTAACCTACTAATCCCCTGAAACTACATGCCTAAATTATATTTTTTTATGTTTTATATTCCAAAAATACATTTTCCTTTGATGTATCAACTGATATTCTATCTATAGATAATTTATGGAAAGAAACTAAACATCCTAATGCTAGAATATTAATTTAATAATATATCTATATATATTATTTCCCTAATGATTCATTAGAATGACTCATAAATTATTCTTGTTCTCATCATTTATTTTAAATTATATCAATATACCGTTAATAAATACCATAATGAAATCATACATAAAATCCTTCAATACTATATTCATCATATACACAAATAAATTGTTTCATTATTTAATCAAAGATGAAGTGAGGTAGATTCATAATATCCATACATTGTATAAAATTTCATCTTTATAATATCCTAATTGTTATGTAATAGTTGATTATAACAGAAATGGAGATAAATATTTGAAAAATATTATTCTTATTGAAGTTGATCAAAAAAATATTCATTACAAGGAAGTGGATAATTTTTATTTATTGTAATAGAATTTATTTCCGATTAATTATTATCTCTATGACCCATCATTCTTCTTAACAAAAATAAAAGTGGTTACTCATGGTGAAAGACTATGGTGTACATGTCCCTTATCACATAACTCATATATTTGTTTCTATTGTTCCACTAATTCCACTATAATCATCCTATAAGAAGTAATAGATATAGTTCTTTTATCATGGATGGGATTAATGAAAATATCATCTTCATACACTAATGTGTGTAAAGGTAATTCTTCCGAAAACAAATCAATGAATTCCAACATAATAGGTACATCCTATATTATAATGATACATTTTCCATTAACAGAGTGTGCCTCTTATTTTTCTCTAAGAAATTAATTATGGACAGATACTAAAGGTATATTTATACAAGACTGAGATGACTTAGATTCCCTTATATTGATTGGGGATTTTTTATCCCCAATAAATTCTAACATCCTTCTCTTGGTAATATTTTTTCAAATTATAATTTTAATTCTAATCCATAAAACTGGTTATAGTAAAATCAACCATAAGTATAAAGATTATATTTTAATATGGGGTAATTATCTATATAATAATGGGAATTGATTGGAATATCCTTTTTGTAGTAAGATATCCACTAGGAGTCTTGATTTACAATTCCATTATTAAGGTGATAAGGAAATATATAATTTTCATAGAATAAAAGGAAGATATGAAAGAGTGTGAAGATGTAGAATAAAATAACTAACTATCTAAATTTTATATTATGATTAACATACCTACTACTATATATTTAGGTACTTCATCCTCATCTCTAGATATCACATAATCCTATACTTCCTCCCTTGTACATTTTTTTTGGTAAATTCCCTTGATTCCCATGGTGTCAATCTATATCATTCCCTATCTCTTTATAGTTGAATCATTGAATGTTAGATAATTTTTTATTTCACTTACAATCATGAACCTAATTTCCTTTCTCTCCACACATGTTAAAAACTCACATTCCTTGTAATAATTATCAATTTTGTTAAATTGTAAATTTTTAAATGTTTAAAATTTCAACCTTTTATGATTACCTTTTATCATATATCCTTTTTTGGAGTCCTCAACCACACTATTATTTTCCTAATTCCCTAAGAAAACATAAGTGTTAAGAAATTAATTCTCTATTATAAAGGTAAATAATATTATTTTCTCATATATGGAAAATTTTTGAGAGACTAATTATAATATGATGGGTTTTCTGTTGAGGTGTGGATATTTCTCTCAGTTTAATTACTTGGTTTTCACCTAATATGAATGCCTAGTGGGGATATGGAGGAAATGGGGTGTCCAGAGATTTTTTAGATCTTGGATCCTAGGTTTTTAACTATTTTTTGCTACATTTTTAGTAGAAAATGAGGATTTTATGCGACATCATTTGAGTAAATCATTTGGGGAGTTTCAATAGAATGAGTAGGGCTACATGGTTTGTGAAAACTATGTTTCTCAGGCTTCATTATTATGTGATAAAACTACAATTTTTATTAGAGGATAAAAACACAGTTTTTTGTGGTTTCCCAAACCATGCACATGAATCATGTTAGGGGAGTTCTTAGGAATATAAGGGAATATGATTGGTACATATCTTTCACAACTGTGTGGCCTATGTGACCTAGTATATTTAAGAAAAATGATTTTTTCACTTAATGGATTTAAATTTTAATTCAACTTATCCCTTTCATGTTTTTTTCTAGTGGTAGGAACCTCACTCTCATTTTTAGATCTTCCTCACACTTAAACTGAATATTGAAGGAACTCATTGATCTAGAATCCATTTTTTCTGCCTTTAGTATAGTTGTATCCATACTGGTGATTTCTTTATTGATCTCATACCTTTATTCATTTTTCTTTGTATTGATGGTATTATTTTAATGAAATATAATATTCCATATTTCTAGGGTACTCATCTATTTCTCATATTTCTTTAGATCTAGTTTGAGTTATGTGTCAATACTAGATGATTGTTCAATAATAGATATACGATATATGTTGTATACCTTTCACTTAAATTTGAGTTTCCATATATCTTTTTTTCATTATGTCACACATTGTGCCTTCTGGTGTAGCTCCTAAAATTAATTGACATATTGAATAAATTGTTTAAACCCGATTAGGATTCCCAAATAGTGCCATTTTATGGTCGGAGGTTGTTATCCCCATCCCAAACCACATATGAGTTGTGTTTACATTTCTTTTCCTTGAGTTACCACCCCATTAGGGGTGTATGATAATTCCATCTATGTGGAAGATTTAATGAATTAAATGAGAGTTTATGATATAGGTTTTTCTTCCTTTACATTTGATTATATGTTGTTAAATTAATAAAATTGATTTAATATAAAATTTGGAAACAATATGGGTGAACTCATTGAGTGTGAATGAATAACAAATGGGTTATGAAATGAATTTTGAGATGAGAAAAATGATAAAGTGTGTAGTTAATTAATAAACCCTATTTTCTTTTGTGATTATTTTTATGGTGAATGTCTTGGTATAATATATGGAATTATATATAATTCCATGGACATTTATACTCCCTATATTCAGAACTACAATGAGTTCCGTCAAAAATTATATTCCCTAGATTCATAATTACAATGGATGCCATGGACATTTGTACTCTATGGAATCAGATTACATGGGATCGATTGGAAATTAATACTCTATGGATCCATCCATGGGATTGAAACTTGATTACATTGAATATTACCTATAGGGTTCCTTGGAAGTTTATAGACCTTGGATCCATCCCATTAGTCCTAACATTGGATTACTCTACATAGGCTTCCATGGTGGTTTATCATTCATTACAGATAGCTCTGATATTTTTATTTTTATTTATTTATAGGAATATATAGTATTACAACTACTTTATCATTATTTATAGTATGAATTTTTTTATAGTTTTTGGTTTAAAATGAGCATTTATGGATGGAAAATATAACATATTCTTAGTAAATTATATTACTATAATATATTTTACACCTCTTCTACTTATATAGACATATTGGATTTGTTATAGACACTGTTTGTGATTTCCTACAGAGTGTTATATCATAACCTCTATAAGTCATTGTTCGATACCTGAACATACTTCATGGATGAATGCAGGGACTGGGGAAAGTTCCCACATTATGATGCTTAACTTGAATATTGCTTAGGAGCAGGGTGGTACAGGAAAGATCAATGCATGTGATTCTATCTAGAGAGAGCTCTTTTGGTATTTTTTTATTTAGATACATGTTTTGTACTTGATTCATGTTTTCATGTATTTCCTACCATTTTTTACATAGGAATTACATTCATCATTTTTCGTATGATATTGTATTTATATTTCTGTATTGTTATTTTTTAATCTTGATGTTTATCTATTGATGTTCAATTATTTGATATGATTATCCTATTGACTGATGTTATTAAACCATTGTTCTATACTCTAATTTTGAGGGTAGAGTCTCCCTTCTATATCACCATAAACCCTTGCTTCTAGTAGAAATATTCTAGAATATGGGGATCCACACTTGGTGCCATGTGACCCATAGTCCTGGAACAAAATTTTGTGGCCTCTAGGTTTCGATGTTGTGATGTGGTATCAGTGAATTTTATTTAAATTTATTTTTCTACCTTACTATTTGGGATGGTAGAAAGAAAAATTAGGAATTTGTTGAAATGTTTTAATGATATGTGACTAGAAGTAGCTAACACAAGTATAGGAAAAATTAAAATTTCATGGGATGTCATATGATGTTACGGTTTTCACCTATTATAGTTTTTTTATTCCACTAATGGTGATGCACGTGATATGTAATGTCATTATTTCTATGGTGAAGGAATTTCTTTTATCCTTGGACTAATATGTCAAGGAATTATGGATCATGCTTCATTATAGGCACTTTATAAGATTCGCATGCCATGCATATGCCTTCCTTATAGGAATCGTTGCATTATTTCATGATATTATTATGTGTTTCATGCATGATATAAATGTTATTAAACTAGAATTCTTGTGTATGATTTTGAGAAAACATATTTATTACTTAAAGTATCTTTCAGAACCTAAATAAAATATCCATGTATAGGCTACATTAAAATCCTAAAGAAGTCAATTATTTCATGTTGAGTCATGGACCATTAGTCTCTTGGGATGGAATGTGTTATGGTTTAAATTAAATGTATAACACACATCAATTTACAAGATTTATAGGCCATTATAAATTTAAAATGGAATTCCATATTATATAACCATTTAATAGAATTATTTTATAAATGAGGATATGTTTAAATTATTTTGAATTTTTAAATGAAAAAAAAACCATTAAATTGGGACATCAATTATTATTTAAAGGTTTTTTTACTATTTAAATTATAATTTAAATTATGTATACTCAAACCCCTAACTTTAATTGATATCTTAACTTAGACTCGAACTTAATAGTGGACTGTAGGTAGTGACTTATGTTTTATCTTTTTATCACAACATTTAACCAATACTTTCCTTAGGAGATGGCAGAGAGGTGTGGATTGTTTATAGGAATGTTTAACCAATAATATTCTTATATATGTGATCTGGTTAATATAGAATATTTTATAAGGTGTTTGTTTAAAATGTTTTGAGATATTCCACCATGAAAGCCTCTATTAGCACGTCTGGGGGGATGCAATGAGCATACTCTGGAGGTAGATGGCCATGAGCTACATGTAGAACCCCTAGTGGTGCCTCCTATTGAACCATCATTTTTAATAGATGTGAGTGTTGATACTAAATTATGAGAGGTTTTATTATGTTATATGTAGACTATTTGAGGATCCCAATAGCCAACCTTTTCTATAGTAGAGTTGATGTGTGTGTTATTGAAGCAGTATCTGCCCACATTTTTAATGGGTGGTGGTCTGCATGCTACTGATCTATGGCTTGATATTAATTTATTGATTTTACATCATCTAGATATACATATTAATAATATAGTGATATTAACAATTTATATTCTTTATGGATCCACTAAGAGATGTAGATATGCTCTAAACCAGGTTGATAGGTTGTGAGATATAGTTTGGATAGATTTAAAATATTGGTTTTATGATTAATTATATTCTAATACACATAGAGATAAAAGGTTGAATGAGTTTATATGTATATATTAGGGCTTGATTAACATTTTCAAATATTCATATCACTAAATAGAGCTTCATCACTTTCACCAGTGTACCTTAATTTCGAGTTTTCAATGGCATGATGTATTGAGGATGGTCTCAAGAATGATGTAAGGTCACAGGTAAACATTTTTTGGATTAATATTATATCTGATATAGTGAATCATGTGATAAATATAATTTTTGGGATGATATAGGAAAAGATTATGGTAGTGTAGATTCTTGACACATTGTTTTAGTGATAGTTGGAAGTAAGCATCAATTTGATGACTCTCATGACGAGAGTACCATTCAGAGTAAGTTCTTTTTGTGATGTCTTCTATAATTAGTATGGGAGAAAATGGAATGTGGGGACCCAATGTGATAGAGAACTAGTTGAGTGACAAGATTACAGAAGTATGGGACATCTATAAATATTTTGTACGACCTTCCCTCTAATAGTCAGTGCAAGGAGGTAGAATCCGAATCTAGGATCATTATAATGATTTACAGCTCTATGTCGGGCTGGGAACTAGAGTAGTTACAGTTTCTCATGCTGAAGTGTTGGTCATTACTAAAGAAAATTGGCACTAATTTTACTGCAATAGTAGAGTGGTCCTGCTATGGGTAAGGAGGTTATATCTTAGGCTACGGTTCAGGGAAGATATATTATGTACAACCTACACCTAAAAAGCACATATCTAGACTGTCTATAGTGAGAGGTTCGATATTAGTAGACTCTACACTAGTATATAATCTTTTTAATACAGGTTCCTCTCAGAGCTTTGTATGTGTACTTGTTTTGGAGTTACTTGGTCTTGTTGTTCAGTTTTTTAATAGCATTAAGGAACTTTATACCATGTTCGGGATCATTTCATAGGATATAAAATTTTTTAGGGAGTTCTCCCTTGATGTGGGTGGGTGTCACTTCTTATGGGATCTCTCTTCCCTCAAGTTAACTAGGTTTGACATCAGTATCAAGATGGATTGGCTAGATTTTCATGATGCTCATGTCAATTTCTATCACATGAGGGTGAATTTCACATCACTAGAGGGTAGGGTTTTATTCAAAGGTTGAATAGCGTGTCCATGAAGGTATATCCCAAACAAAGCATCGTGGGATTGGGGGGATGACAACCCAAATTAGTAGTTTATATTTGAATGATTAGATAATGAAACATACTAAATTCCCATTAGTGGTTGATCATTTCGGTTCTTTTTCCTAGAAAACACTTTAATACAGCCTCATGACAGAGAGAGGTGTACTTTTGAATGAATCTAGTTGTGAGACCTTCACCAGTATCTATTCTTCTTTATAAGATCCCTACTATGGAGTTTCATGAGCTCAAGAGGTGGCTAGAGGTCTTGGATGTATAGGGGTTTATCTGACCCAATACTTCTCTATGGGGTTCTCTGGTCCTTTCTTGAAAATGGGAAGACATAACACCCATGATATATGTGGGTTATAGGAAATTCAACTAGTTAATGGTCAAGAACCGATATCCATTTCCTCGTATAGATTATCTATTCTACTAGTTTTGTGGAGATTTGTTGTTTTTTAAGTTTTATTTGAGATGAGGTTATCATTATGAGTGGGTTCAAGCTTTTGAAATACGTCATTCAGGTTTTCTTAGTAGTTATAGTTTATATGACTATTTTTTTATGTTATTCGGTCTTATGAACATGCCAATAGTTTTCATGGAATTGATGAATCAGGTTTTCCATGCATATCTGGATTCGTTTGTGGTGGTATTCATGGATGATATCTTGGTGTATTCTCACAATCTACATGACCATCAAAAACATATTGAGATGATTTTGGAAAAATTGATAAATCATCAGTTATAAACTAATCATAATATGTTCCACTTTTGGATGGAAAAAATTCACTTCCTCTATCATATTATCCATGAGATAGGAATATCATTTTTTCTAAATAAGTTTATAGTTATAGTTTCCTAGGATAATCCCAAGAAAATTATTGATATATATATTTTCTTAGAAATTTATGGATATTATGGGTGTTTTATATAGGATTTATGATGCAAAGAAGCACCTCATATAGTCTTGAATTAGAAGGGTGTCATGTTTATATAGTTTGATATTTGTGAGAAAACCTTTCAAGAGCTTAAAGGGAGGTGGAATTTAGTGACGATTTTGATTCTTCCATATCTGAGAAGAGTCTATACTATGTATTTTGATGTATTAGGATGTAGGAATAATGATTCTTAGTGTGAAGGTGTAATCATTTGTGGCCAAATGAGGGGAACTTCCTAACACATGATCTTGAGTTAGTCACTATTATACACGACATGCATTGTTGGAGGCATTATTTACTAGGAGAGCACTTTTTCGTGTACATGGACCAAAAAAATCATAAAGTACACATTTACATAGCATGACTTGAATATGAGGAAATAAGGGTTGGTTGAATACCTATAGTATTTTAAATTCAATGTTACCTATATTCACAGAAAGAGAAGTGATGTTGTCAATGCATTAAGAAAGAGTACTCTGATACATGCAGTTTAGGAAGCTAGTAGCGAGTGGAAACTTATGGACATGTTTTCAGATATACACTTGGAAGTGCAGAATAGTATCAGGAAAACTTTTATCTCATCCTTTGGGGTGACATCTACTCTTCTGGATATGGTGTGGTTGAAAAAAAAATTGCATTCTGAGGGCCTAGTCCTATAGGAGATCATTTCAAGTGATGACCTTTATACTGGTTGGATTTTGGGTGAGGATGAAATTATGCATATTCATAGTTGTGTTTGGTTTCCAATATACATATGTGATGATTTGATGTGAGATTTTTATACCACAAATTTTTTAGTACATATTGGAATTAACATGATGTATCATGAATTCCTCCATCAATATTGGTGGAAGGGAATAAAATGAGAGGTATTTGGTTTCTTCTTCTAGGTTCTACACATACCATCAGTTGAAGGTAGAACACCAGTGACTAGTTGGAATTTTACAATAGTTACCTATTACCGAGTGGAAATGGGATGATGTTGTGATGTACATTATGACCAGGTTGTAGAGTTCACCATGATTTAGTGATGCATTATGGGTTGTTTTTTATAGGCTCATTAAGGTCCTCCATTTCCTATCGATCCGGGATACATTCTTAGTAGATGATTTTGGGAGACATTATATATGTGAGATTGTGTGCCAACATGGGGTTCCACAGTTCTTTGTATCTTATATAGACACCCAGTTTATGTATTTATTCTAGAAATTCATAGAGAGGTAATTGGGAACCCATGAGATTTTGAGCGTGATTTACCACCCTCATACTGATGGCCAGTTAGTGCACACAATACAATTTTTAGAGGTCATGCAAAGAGCATTCCTCATTTTTTCATGAGCTCTTGGGAGAGTCATATACCCCCTAATGATTTTTTATACAAAAAATATCAATAAGGAAACTATATATATATAACCTCATGATTCTTTTTATAGTAATTCATATTTTTCGACACTATCATGGTCAGATGTAGGTCATACAGTGCTTCTCATACCACGTCTCATAATGTAGACTTCAGAGGAGGTAAAGTTTATTAGGAAGGGGATGGCTATGACACAGTCTATATAAAAATCCTGCACTGATCTCCTTCTATGTCCTCTAGAGCTAGATGTCATGGATCAGTTTTTTTACATATCTTTTTGAGGTTGGGACATATATAAATTAGGAGGTATGGTAATCATTTACACTGGTATATCCAACCATTTGAGATTCAGTAGATATCCAGGACACTATCCTATCAGTTGTATTTACCTCAGAGATATTGAGCCATAGATGGAATCTTTCATGTATCACAACTATTTCATTATCATTCACACACATCTTGCACTCTTTATCTAGATAAGGTTAAGTTACAGGTTGATGTTTCCATCAAATCACATATTATATGTAGTTCTAATCATTGTAAAAAGTGTCTCTAAGGTTGGTAAATTACACTAGTATAGGTGAAATTGAATCACAACAGTATATAGGTCAAGAATTTGGAATGGGAGGTTGACGTACATGACCAGTGGCCGGAGTTATTCAATGATGATACAAGACGACTATTAGAAGGTAAATTTGGAGATGAATTACATTAATAGTGTAATATTATAAGATCTCTAGTTTTCCTATGACATATTGATATTTTTATTATCTATTTAATTACATATTTTTTACCTAATCTGAATTCCTAGTGAGGATAAGGAGGAAATGGGGGTTTATGAGGCTTGTAAAGAGCCCAAGTCCTGATTTTTAAAAAAAAAATATGCTAGGATAAAGCATTATTTGAAAATATGAGATCAATTCCACAAAGTTTTCTTCAACAGTGTGGGGATTTCAGAGGTGATAGCAGGGTTTCACAGTTTGATCAAACTATACAGGTAGGGTTTCATTCCTATACACGACACCTATAATTTTTAGTAGATGAAAAAAATCACATTTATAATATAGTTTCTCAAACCATGTATATAAACCATGGGAGAGTGTTCTTGGATATACAAGGGCATAATTTAGGAAAATGGTTTGGTAGATAATGCGACTAAAGTGTGGGACTATTATTTTAAGGTATAATTAAGGTTTTTCCCTGAATGGATTAAAATGTTATATCCACCTATATCATTCTATTTTTCTCTAGTGGTTCCCCCCCAATAAATTTTAGAACTTCCTCACACCTATTTTAGGGATTGATGTAACTCCCTGATCCAAAAACTATATCATCATTTATTGATCTCATTGGATCAATGATGGTGAGTTTTTCATTCTTTTTTTATCAATTTCTATTTGTATCAATAGATTTATTTTTATGAAATATAATATAACATATTTCTAGTTTATTTTTTGGTTTCCCCATTTTATTATAACTTATCTTTAGTTTAGAGATGATAATAGATGAGTGTTCTACCCTAGACATATGGTATGTTTTTTATACTATTCCCTTAATGTTTGTTGTTTTATATAACTTTTTTCTAATGTATTGCATGGAGAACCTTCTAGTGTTGCTCCCAAAATTAATTGAACATCCTAAATTAATTGTTGAACCTAATTAGTTTACCCACATTTTTCTATATTATGTTTCGATGTTGTGAGACCCAAATTAGACAACTCATTATGTGTGTTTGCATATCTTCCCCATGAATTACCACCCATTTGGGTGTGTGTTTGATCTTAACATCCTAGTGAAAGATGTAATGAATTAAATTATGCATTAGGAGAGGTATTATGCCACCTTTACATTTTATTACATAATGTTAAATTAATAAAATTGATTTAATGAAAAATGGGGAAATGGGTTGATGAACTCATGGCCTCTGAATTATTATGATATGGGTTATGAAATGAAGTTTAAAATGAGATAAATGATAAAGGGTATAGTTAATGAATGAACCTTGTTTCCTTATGTGAGTATTCTGATAACATATTTCATGGTATATAATATTGGTTTATATAGAAATTCAGTTCCATTTCTACATCATGGATTCAGAACTATAACAAATACCATGTATATTTCTACTCAATGGATTCATGATTACATTGGATTGAATGTAAATTTCTTGTCCATGGATGTGAATTACATGGGAATTATTAGACATTACTACTAATTCAATCTGGTCATGGTACTGAAAAAATATTATATAGAATAGTCTATTCATAATTATTTAGACGTTTATACTCATTAGATCTAGCTAATGAGGCCTGACATTGGATTACTCAACATAGGATGCAGGGGATATTTATCATACTTTACATCTAGTCTTGATACAGTTATTTGATTCTATTTTTTTAATTGGACTTTGTTACACATTATTTATGATGATTTATATTTTTTCCACGTTTACAGTTATTGTTATTCAATGAGCCTTGATCACTGGATAGTATCACATCTACATAGGTATTTTTATTACAGTTATATATTGAAAACTTAATCAACTTATATAAACATAATATATTTGTTACAAAACCATTAATGGTGTCCTACTAAGTGGTATCTCACACCTTATTTAGACTATTGTTGGGTACCCGAACAGAATTCATTGATACGGGTAGGGATCAAGGAAAGTTTTTTCTTTATGATGCTTTATTTGACTTTTACATAGAAGAAGGGGAGAATAGCACCAAGCTACACTCATGGTACTATATATAGATAGTTATTTTTGTGTGTTTTTTATGATAAATATTTTATTGGGTGCATGTTTCTATTTATTTCCATCCATTTTTTGTATAGACAATGAATACATCATTTTGTATATGATATTACCTTTGGGTTTCCTTATTTTTAATATTGTATTTTGGATATTTATCTATTATTTTTTAGTTATTTTATATTCTTATATTATTGATTGAAATGATTGAAATTGTATTACACTCTAATTATGAGGGTATAATCTCCCCGCTGTATCATCTTGTACCCTCATAGCTGGTCAAAAACCTCTGGAAAATATGAAGGTGATCTTGAAGGCATGTGACACACCAGTTCGAGGAACAATTCAATGACCAATGGGTTGGGAAAATACATGAATTTAAATTAAAGGATGGTATTTTTTACTATTAATGAAATTTTAAATATTAATCTTTTCCATTAGTTTATAACTTTTTAAATTTGGCTTCAGACTCAATAATATTTTCTATTTAAATTTTCCATAGAATAAGGAATTTCCTCCCTATATCTGTTCACCACTCATGAGGAAAGTATGTTTTTAAATAATTTATCCTTGAAATTATTCCACATTATACTATTTATTTAATCAGACACATTAGTGTTATGCATAGATGACAAACATTGATTAACATATCATATATAATGATAATCTATGATGTTATCTTTCTCTCTTTCACTACTTCCCAAAATGAGAAATATATTCTCTAAGGATTTGATTCATTGATATGATACTAATGGATTGGTATTCCAACTAAATGATAGAGGTTTCTAATGAATGAGGTTATCCAAAATTGTTTCATAATGATCATTTTTAGTAGGATAATCCATATATGGTTGGTTACTATTGGTATCCTAAGTTAGTTTCCCTAATATAGTTATAATTTGTTCATCCCTAGTTCCAGATCCATCTTTAAAACTAGATTTAACTCTAGATTTAACTCGAGATTCTTTTTCATTCCTAGGATGGAAATACCAACTTAGATTACAAAAATTGGTATGATTTCCATTCATTCCATTAGGCATTGTTTCAAATAAATGAAATAATTTTTATTAGATCGTGACATTATGAATTTTAAATAAAATTATGGGATTATAAAAACTATATTCTGTGGGACTGTATATCTAGGTGTGTAGTCTTTCATCAACACATCTTACACTAGTAACTATCGAGTTAATACCCAATCCACCCATTTCAGGGTGGTCACGTCAAGGTGCATCTATGATACAACCATATCCACATGATTTATCTATCCAAGTATAAATTTTATTACAAAACCAAAAAATATATACTTTTCTAAAAATTTATGATATTATTTTATACTTACACATACCCTCATAATCTATCTCATGGGTTTGTTTTCTTTTTTTTCTTAAATATTTTTCATAAATTTTATAGTAAACATCCTTTGATACTAACTATAACACTATGAATCCACTGACCTATAGTTTGTGGTTATTTTTCTAAATTGGACAAAAATACAAGTAATCACATCCTAAATGATCAAATAGTTTAGTATTATTGGGTGACTATATATATATTATCATATTACATTTAAGTGAATGAAATTAAAAAATAATATATTTATTATTTATTCAATTAAAATCCATTAATTAATTCACAGAACCCTTATTGTTATCCTTATAAAAGGATAACATAACAAAGGGATATCTCAAATTATCAATAAGGGGAAGAGTAAAATTTAAACCATTATGAAATAAATAAAACCTAAATAATATAGGAGAGATTAATAATAATAAAATATACCATATTACTAATAACATAAAAGGTGACTAAATACATAGATTTATTGGTGAAATAAATAACCATAGTGATAACAATAACTAGTTTCATAATGATAGAATTCATAGTTACTAACATCATAATGTTATAAAAAAGTAATTCTTCTAAAATATCCTACATAAATAGGTAGGGCATAGAACAAATACCATAACTAGTTTGTCTCATGAGACCTATCAATGCATATAGTGGATATAATGATCATTTCCCATTACATGTCATGTATAATTAATTTATCATATAAAATAGTTAAATAAAATTCAAATAAATAATTAATATGAACATTCATATTGAAAAACAATCATATGAGATGATGATTTTTCCCCAATCAACAAAAATATAACATGATGATAAACCATCTAGAGTAATATATATAATGGTATCAATACCGTATATCCTTTGAAAATTATAAGATCCATAAAAGGATATTGACATAGATGAAAAAACATTAAAAAGAACATTGGAATATTTTTTAAACAAAATTCAATTTTCAATTTTAAATAACAAATTTAAAACCTAAAAATTTCTCAAATATTGAAAAAACACATTCCTTGAAAAGAAACTTGGAAAATGTTAATTTTATATTCAATGTTAATAATATACATTAATTAAATAAAATTTATTTTTATAGTAATAATTAACGAAATATTTGGTTCACATCTTCATTATAAAGTACCTCAGTAAGAAACTAAAAAGAATATTTCCTTAAAAATTTTATATAATGTAAAAGATTATAGAAAACGATTTTAATTAATCATTATAAAATATTAAAAACATTCACGAAAATTTTTTAAAGAAAATAAGGACTTCAACGAAAAATATTCTCAGCTAAAGAAAAAAACAAAATATTTTTTTCTTAAGAACATTTATTCTACTTTTTTCAATTCCAAATAAGTTAAAAATAGAAATAATACTTAAAAACCAAGTAAATAACCTAAGTATAATAAAATAGATATGGTTTAAGATAAAAAAGATCATTAAAATCCTCTAACATAAACTTAAATATAAAAAACCATGAAAATATTTGAGATTGTGAAACAAACCCACACATTATTTTTGAATAGTTCTATATATTCATTTAACCTCTTATATAATAAATTTTAATTTGTTATTTATTTATACCAAAGAAACATATATTTACCAAAAATATCTTATATGATCCATGTAACACATTTCAATATCCATTTATTAATAATTTCTTATTAAAATTATAAAACCTCTATATTTTAAAAAATGAAAACTACGATCGATAGCATTTTTTAAATGAAACACTAAGCTTAAACAACCCACAAAATATATAACAGTTATAACATAATTGTTAAATTGGAATGTATGAATTTTTTTACCTAAATTATTAAATATATTTTTATATATAAAATTTTAATCCTCAATAAAAATTTTGGTTATATTTTTATTAAGTAATCGATCAACATTTATTAAAGTAATTGTATTCATCAAAAATATGTTTTCTTCAAAAAAATATTATTTCTATTAATGAAAAAAAATATTCTACAAAATTTTTGTGACATTTAAAAAATTTAGTTGATAAAATTTATTTCATTTTTTATTTCTACATATCAAAATTTACATTCGGTGAAATTTTCAAATTTTTAAGAAAATCATGATTTTTCTGTGGATATTGAAAAATAATGATATCTATGAAAATGTCATTTATATTCAATAAATTAATCAATTTAAAATAAAAATTATGTTATAGATAATATTTCATATTTCATAATTATAATTTAGATATCTTTAATCCACATTATGTTTTAAATCAAAATCATTGGTTGTTTTAGTATAACGTCTCCTTTGGGTTTAAAATGGGATTTTTCTAAAAATTGTTTTAAAGTGCATAGTTTTTCTCCTTTTTAATTAATTAAAACAAAACTTAATTAGGAATGTTCTAAATAAAATATATAGATTATATATAAATCAATATTAATTTTTTCATAAAAAATATATATTTTTCTTTATATATCTAATATAAAACCATATTTTCCTTAAGAAATAAACTTCTTGAAAAACCTGATTTTCATCACGTCTATGGGATTGATTTTAAATAAACAAAATTTAAATTATATAAATTTAAATTGGTAAAATGCATTAAATATTTGTAATAAAAATAATTTATATTATTTAATAAGATCATCTCTATTTTTAACATAATTAATAGTGAAAAGAGTAAAAATAAATTTTTTCTATTAATGTGAAAACAAGTTTACTGAGGGGTTAAACTAAAAATATTTCTGTAAAATAACCTAAAGAAAAGTATAAGAACTATTTTCATGAAATATTTCAACTATATAACATATAAAATTCGATAATAAATAATTTTTAACCATTATTTTTTGTGAAAAACATGGGTATAACTTTCTCTTTCAAAAAATTAAAAGTTCTCCACTCACCTCACTTATAACATGCCACCCCATATATTCTCATATTCATACATTCAAACCATTTTGCTTTGGAAAATCCATAAAACTTCACTTCAAAATAAAAATCCTCTCATCTTATAAGCCTTTCTATGTCCATAAATCCATTATAGGAATATTATAGGTATGATCCTTAATATGTGGTATGAGAAGAGGTAAAATTACTAAATATTAATTTTTTTATTTATTTTTACAAATCTTTAAAATATTTTTGAAATATATTAATATGGTATAAAACGTATATCCTATATAATAAAATTTTAATATATTAATTTAATAACTTAAATTAATCTCATCTTTTATCAAATGGGATATGAATTCATGATTCATGTGTACGATAGACTACTGCCTTGCAATCTGTTATCAATTGTTTTCCCTCATTACCTCTCATGGATTGTTTTAATTATTCATTTAAAGTATATATATATATATATGATAATATAAATATATTTATACTTTCAGTGAAATTTTATCACATATACAATGATACATTGCATTCCTTGGGGGGTATGATAACGTTGTTTGTGTGTACGGCGGACTACAGCCTTGCGAAGCAATGTGATAAATTTTTCAATAATGATTTTCAAGGAATGAAACAAGGATAATGCAAAGTAATATAATTTATATTAATGAAATCATAATTATATTTGAGACAAATTTATCATTATTAAAATATTATATTTTTTTACCATTTCACTCACGGGAAAATTATAATGTTGTTTTTATACTTATGAACTACTGCCTTCACAAAGAAATGTGTCTCTCTTTTCATAACCACAACACATGGATGATATATATATAAGTATATTTAAATAATTAATATGGTATATATTATATTTTTATCATTAATTAATGATATAATATTACTTAACTCTATTCTATATTGACCATTAGAAAATAAAAATGTTACTTATCCGTACGTGTATCTTGTCGTCACCATGATCGTAAGGAACTTAATTTAACAAAACCATATTTCATGATTGGTTTTAAAATATTGATTTATTAATAAATATAATAACTATTTCATTATTATTATTCAGGGGATGATTAAATAATTATCACTTTGAAATTCTCAACACATCAAATCTTTTTTGAAATACTAAACCGAATGTCCCCAAAACACCTGATGTGAACTAAATTGGTTAAGTATTAAATTTTTTCATTATGTGGGAATAAAATACATGAATTTTATATATGTTATTAAACACATAATTTTTCTTAATAAATCAAATAATTTTTTAAGATTTTTATAATGGAGTTAAAAGACATAAAAGGAAACTCGTGACATGAGGTAATGATATTCTTATCTCACATTGTTTTCTATTAGACATATGAAATATTCACCAGATTTTGGTTGAATAGATAATATAATTACCCTTTTAAATTTATTATAATGAATCCTTCATAAATAATTTTATTTAATGTTTCAACTTTAGTTATTTTATTTAATGAAGTTTAAGTTTACTGTTACCAAGTGGTTAGGAATTTAATAACTCTATTTCAATTCACTATGTTATATTGCTACTTATTTAAAAGTGATATTCTATGATTATGTGTGAAATGAATTAAAAAATATCTTATATTTTATTTCCATTTTTTATATTTGGATTTACATTTAATAAACATAATTGAATCATTGATTAATTGTAACATCAATGTTATGATCATTTTAAGGGACTTTATCTCAATTTCCTTTCATTTATGTGTATTTTGATATTATTCTTCCAAGTTATTTATTGAAGTGTATATACATCCCCATTTAAATGTTATATAATTAATTTATATACTCTCATGATATTTAATATTTTTTTATTTGATAATATTTTATGGGGTTTATGATTAAAATGTTTCCAAAGTGGTAAAGGAATTTGTTTTAAAAATCCTCTTTTAATGTTCCCTTTCCAACTTTTTTCAAAATCAATGTATTTTTTAACAAATATGAAAAGAAAATATTTTACCTCCATCGTAAAACTTCATTGATTTTAGGTTTTCTTTTTATGTTTACAAGGTTATTTTCAAATAAAATGGTCATCTTTTAGATTTCAAAAATTAATTTTTAAAAGTTTAAATTTATAATAAAATATGACTTAATTTCACTATTTATTTGAAACTCCTTTTTCGTTAAAAATAAATTTTTTATAAAATAGTTATTAAAAAAATTAAAATGATTTTTTATATAATTTTTATCCATAATTGTCTTTTTACATAATGTTTTAAAATTTATATTCATATAGTTTTCCAAACAATTCCTATTTAAATTTTATTTAAAACACGAAAGTAATCATTTTTTTAATGTGTATTAAATAAAAATAATTTCCAATAATCATCATCAATGTTTATTTTTAATATTAATTCATAAAAATCCTAGAATATTTTCAAAATATTTTATGAATTTTTTGTTTTTAAAATTCATTTTCAAATTTAAAAGGATATTTTCACAATAATGGTCATTAATGATATTTTAATGGTATTTTCATTCATCAATGTCAAAAAATCTTTTTGTTAATTATGATTTAATGGGTATATTTTTAATTTATACCATAATTATATTTTGTATGGATGGATTTTTATTTTTCAAAGATATTTTTATTAAACCTGTTTCTTTTCCTCAAAATAATCATGTATGAAAAAGATTTCTATTGTAAGGACCCACCATAAAACATTACATAATCTTGATTAATATAATAATTTTTCATTCATTCAAATTGAGTATATTTTCAATTTTATAGATTTAGAAAATTAGTCCATAACGCATACATAAAAAACCATAAGAATACAATGTGGAAACTTCCAAACAGTATCAATATTTTCCACCAAATGAAACCCTTTTAAAATAAAATTTGTTTTCTTTTCAATATAAATCATCGATAATTTAATCACGACATCCTCTTTATACTTAATAATATTAAGACATATGAAAACATTTTAAAACATCATATAAGAAAAAAAATCTCATTAAGGGACATAAAATAAGTAAAGAAACTATTAGTCCATGAATACTATATCCCCATGAAAACATTTCCACAAAGTTATACTTTTCACTCATAAAACATAAACTCTTTATTATAACTCATGAAATCATAAGATTTATGTAAAACACTATAGAAAACATAAATCATAAAGGTAAATTGTGAATCAATTCCATTTAAATCTTACATTATCATTCGCAACAACATAGCTAGTAACCTTTATGGTCGCATTTGTAATAACCATAGTTATATATTCCCTTAATCTCTTAGGGGAAACCCAAACGGTTAACTCTGTCTCATTACCCAATATAGTAGAGATCTATCATGGGATCACCCACCCTCATTTTATCACAGAACCACCTAAACTCATAAAAAATTCCCAAGAACCATAATAAAATCATATGATATAAAATAAGGAAAAATAAAATTTATACATTGAAATCACATTTATTTTTTACAAAGTCATGCACTCATAAATGAAAATAAATAATTTGAAAATAAAATTGTAAAAATAAAAAGGATTTATTAAAACCTTAAAGTTACATAAAATTTTAGAAATCTATTGATTTTATATAATCTATAAAACATTCCTTTTGTATTTTGTAAAAATATTTAAAAGAGTAACTCTAAAAGTAGTTTTCAAAAGAAAGTCCCTTTCATTGAGTCTGACTCATCAAGTACAATTTTTATAGTCTTAAATAAAAAAATAGGTTAATTATTAACTGTATTTAGAACCTTTTTATGTTTATTATATATTTTATATTTATTATTAAATTGAAATAACAATTACTTATTCAAGTTCATGTTGGATGTTTTGATGATATTCAGTACATGAGTACAAAATGAATTTGGCAAGTCGAATACGTTCAAAGAGTTCATTAGTTCATCATATACATATTAATATTCATGAAATAATAATCCAATTTATATATCAATTGTATTTTTAAATATATTCATTAAATATAGATATCAAAAATTAATAATCTTACAATCATGGAGATTGTAAGCTTTAAGTACGCATGAGTAACATTTTCATTAGTCATTGATCATTATAGAAAGAATATAATTATTATTCTATCATCACATAATGATAATAATATCATAAATATAATATTAATAATTAAAATATACTGATATATATATATATATATCATCCATGTGATGGGGTGATAAAAAATGAATCACATCGCTTTGTGGGGGTGATAGTTCACATGTACGCACGTATGACGTTATCATTTTTATGTGCATATAAATTAAGGTAATAATTGATATATTATTCTATTATAATAATAAATATTTCATTAATAGAATATATAAACATTACTTTCATAATTATATCCAGCATTGAGAGATGGTAATGGAAAATTAATAATATCTATACATGGATGAGATAGTTCACACCTAAGAATGAACGATTAATTCTTATCCAATTTGACGGATGTGTAGATGCATTTAGGTGATGATATTAACATAGAAAATATAATTATATTTAGGATAATTTATTTTTTATTTCATCCTGGTTGAATAATATTTTAAGGAAGTGAAAGAAGAAACAAATAAAAAACACTTAATTAAAAACAATACATTTTCCTCGGATGATCTCCTTTGATTAACACATTAACACCTCTAATAAACATGTTATACCTAAAATAAGAGCTCTATAATGTGGGGTGTGATTCTAGTAAGGTTTCTGGGTAGATATTTTTTAATCCACATAGGATTTTAGGTGTAAATAATAGATAATAATGTGTTCCCTTTTATAGGATAGGGTAGGGGAAATTTTGGAATTCCTCAAAATCATAAAATATAATAAGTCTATTCTAGATATAAATACTTAAAAATGGACCATAAAAGAATTATAGTAGATATTTTAGACCATATTATATCCCCTTGTGATTATTTAATATTTTTTTATTTTTAAATAATTAAATAAGAAATTAATTCAATAAGATAACATTATTGTCAAATTTAATACTATTCAATTAATTTGACATCAAATACATCGATAAAAAGTGGAAATTAAAATATAATGAATTAAAATATATATAATATATCGTATATATCTATTAAATTCATTATATGCATTAAATAATCTAAAATATATTAAAATTTGTATTTCAATCTCAATTATTTTTTTCTGCAAATTAAATAAATAATTTTTTAGCATTGAAGAAGAATTTATGGTAATTATATAATTTGTAAAAAATAAAACAAAATTCATATAACTAAAATAATTTTATTTATATCAATGTATATATTTAGGTTCATTCATATCTTTATTTTTTTCTTATGTGAATACATAAAATATATTAAATATAAGAGAGAGATTCTTTGTAACTATATTTGACTTTAAATAATATATGATTTCTTTTCATGGAAAAGTGTCCGTTAAAACATCTAAAAGTTGATCATAATGTGGTAAGGGTCAAATATTATTCATCCAATAATTTTTTTTTGACAGGTTTTTTTAGTTTTTAAATCCTTATATTTTTGTTTTAACCCTTTTGTAACCACTTTAACTATTATTGTGATATCATATAATTTATACATTATGGGTTAATATAATTACAATACAACTAAAAAAGACCAATAAATGAGTCAATTATAAAATTTTATGAATTATAAAAATCATTTGGCTGATATATTTATTTTTATAAATTTTACATCGATTAATAAAATATTTTATATTTTAAATTATAATAAATGTCAATTTTGACACAATTAACTATTTGACTTTTTAAAAATATCATAAAAACATTATTATTTATAAGAAAAACTACATTAACCCATCCCTAATATGTCAATTTCACCCATAAAATTCTTGGATGGAATAAAATATTTCAGATTATATTTATTTTTAAATTATTAATATCATTTATTTGATTCTTCCATTAAGAAATCAATTATTACCTCATCATTTTGTCACCATTTTTTTAATTAACTTTTTTATAAAAATTATAAATAAATTAATATGATTTATATATATTTTTTATATTTATAAAGATTATTTTTAGTGAACCATGTAACTTATATAACCCCATAGTAAATAACATTACTTATTAAAAACAAAAGTGTGACAAAATTATCTTTTCTTTTAATGAAATAATATAAATGTACTAAAGATATACAAGTGAATAAAAGTGGAAATGAATTAATCCCAATTTATATTTGGGTCAAAAATAACTCATCTAATTAAATTTGGACATGTGTTACAGTAATTAATAATATTACTTTTACCCGTAATTGCCTAATTTTCCATTAACTGTAGTAAAAAAAATAATTACTAAAGTTACTATTCATAATTTCCAAAAAATAAGTTAATAATATTGGATCATATATTACATAATTATTACAATCGTCTCTGTCTATTTTTTAAAATTCAAAACACAAAAGTGGCTAAAATTAATTTAAAATTAATCCCATTGACAGATCAAGAAAACAGGTTTTTAAAGTAAAATATTTAAAAAGTTCACAATGTTTTTATATTCAATTTAAATGTGAAATTGATTATGATTACATAAATTTAATTAACTAATAAAAACATAATATAATTATACTTTAACACAAATTAAAAGTCTAATCTAACAATATAAACAAATTAGATGAAGAAGTAGTTTTGAATTAAGATTTAGTATTTTTTCTTATTCATTAAACAATATTATTTTCAAAAAAATACCAAAAATCCATCCAACATAAATTTTTATACTCCTATTTAAAATATGAAGATTATTTTTTAAAATATAACTTATAAATATGTCAAAAATATATTTAACAGGGGTTCTCCATCAAAATGCGTCCAAACTACCTTTTTGGAAAAATACTTCTTTTATTCTTAAAATTGGATTTGTTCTTATATTATGTATATAAAATAAATAAGATTTATTTTAAAAATTAAATTAACAATATTAAATATATATTTAATTAATATAATCCAATAAAAGTTATTTATCAACTTGTTGGTATAAAATACACTTGTTCTCATTTAATAACTTTTTTCTGAAAAACATTCTCTTTTATTTTAAAAAGGGATTACATTGAGTTATAAATAATTATTAACCAAGTAATTAATTATAAAAAACATGTATAAACCATATTTTTTAACTCAGTTAATACTATTAATTCATGTTATTCTAACAACTATGTTTTAATGGTAACATTTGAATTTTATTTATTTATCTGCTTAAGCTTTATGCGGCATATCATGTACACCGAACATAGTGTTTCATTTTAAAAAATCAGTATCTTATAGTTATGGAACCTGTTAATTTTTAATTATTTAGTCATATTTGAAAGATATTTTCATCAAACAAATTTTTTACATTATATAATCATGTTCCAATGTGATTTTTATAGAACTAATTTATTTTACATGGGTTATTCTTGTTTCAATGAGATTGTTTTAGATCCAATTTATTATCCATAGGTTAGTCATGTTTCCAAAATATATTTATGGAACCCATTTTATTTCCATGAGTTAATTATGTTATTAAAGGAATAATAAATATTTTTATGAGTTTTATAATTAAATATAAGCTCTATGTACTTTATTTATTTTGTGGTTATTTGATATTTCTAATATGATGGGTGTTCCCATATAGTTCCAGGTGAGATCATTATCGATTATATAGTTGGTATGTCGAGATATTTCTCAAATTCCTTTATTATGTAATTTATTCACAATTTTATTCAATTTTTATGTCTTATATAAGGGCTATATGTAGATAATGTCTCAATATATCAATACATTTTATATATGTTTTCTATGGGTTTATAATGTTTTCTATGACCATTATTTATATAACATAGATTATGACTATTGATTATGATTATTTATTCCTTTGTATAGAACTTAATCCATGTTTTAATTATTTGTGATTTAGTTATTGATTGGTATAAATAATATTATATTGTACATATTAACATTGATTATGTCATCATACCCTTATGCACTTCTTATGCTCACTGATGACATTCAGTTGTTAATAATTATATTTACACTTACTAAGCATTTTAGGTCACCATAATTATTTTGAAATTTCCAAAATCTATAATTTATTATGTTGAATTAATTATTTCCATAATGGTTTCATATAAAAAATGCGGATGGCCAAATATGTAATATGAAATTCAAGGTATAGTATAAAATATACTCTCTTGAATTCATAGGTATTTTTTATATAATATTTTATTTTAATTCTCTAAAACTATTTACCTAAAATGTCCTTTATAATATAATTGACCCAATATTTTATCTTGATATTATATGCTTTCAATGTAGAAAATTTTTTCACCTACTTCATTATCAAATCCTAAAATGTTATGTTTATTATTTCAACACTATATCTGAGAGTGCGGGTTTGGGGCTATCAAATATGGTATCAGATGAAATGTCCCAATAACTTTGGAGAATAATATGATTGAATCTGAGTTTATATTAAGAGTTATGGATACCATATTAGTTCTATATGATTAAAAATTATCATAAGTCCAATGCCTTAGACACCCCTTTAGGGTTTTAAGCGATGAGATCGAAATGTGATTAATGATACTTTTGAGACATTTTATTATGATTATGTGTTTGTAAATCTTTTGTTTATCAGGAAGTATTCATTTAATTTTTTAGAAATATATATTATGGTATTTATAAATATTTTGGATTACATGATCATAAATATTTAGGTAATTATGGTAACATAAGATTTATCATATAGTTAACCATGAGACTGACAAGTGTTTTTGTTACTAAAAGATTAATGTTTTTTCAAAATGAGATCACCGCATTTTTTTCTTATAAGATTAAAGGAATGAGATTACCATTGAGGTTAAATACAATTTAATTATTATCTTAATGAATTTATTTTTTTATAGGTTTTGTTATTTAATGAATGATTTAGTTTTAACATTGGGTGTTAATATTTAATTTTGGAGATTAATATGTTATTACCTCATAAGAAGGGTTATTCATTCTGAGAATTATCTTTCTATTTTCTCAACATTTTTTGTTTTTTAAATGTATTAAGATATTAATAATGGAATAGTTATAACTTTTATGGTTATATGGTCTTAAAATGTTTAATTTATTACTTTATTAATGAAGACTTCATCTTGAATACTCATCATTTTTACTAAAAGTAGAAATTATGGTGTAAATTGTCTAAAGGACTAAATTATACTTTTCAAGTAATTATATTTCATTATATTATCAGTATATATCATGAAATAACTCCTTAAATATTGGAAAAGTATCTTGAAACTATAATTTTATTATAGTACCTTCATTTATGGTCAACCTATGGTCTTTTTCCCCATCGCATATTTGTTGTTTTTATCATTCACATCAATATGATCAATTATTTATATTACTTTTAATAATTATTTATAAATTTATTCATTGTTAAAACTGTAATTTCACACATATGTTATATTATTTGTAGAACTAGTATGTGTTCTTCCAAATGACCTTCATACATTTGTTTTCCTCTTATCAAGAGGTTGTTTTATAAACCCTTTCTATGAGGTGGTCTTCCAGAAAAAATAGACTTTTCAAATTTACAACATTTTATTAAATAGATAAATTTCAAATTTCTAGGAAACAATTTATTAAAGGGGTTAGGTTGTAATTCAAGGAGTTTTCAGAAAATAAAACTATGTTCTATTGCGTATTTGACATGCAACACTGAGCTTAAACGACTCACAAAATAAATAACTGTTATAACCTAGATGTAAAATTAGTCGGTATGACTATTATTAAATACTTTATCATATATATATATATATATATTTCATAATAATTATAAATTTTTAGTAATTTATTTTTATTCTTCAAAAATATTTTTTCTTCAAAAATATATTTTATTTCTTAGCATGAAAAAAATATGATAATAATTTTTTTGCAATTTTAAAAAATTTATTTTATAAAATTATCTTAACATTTAGAATATGAATATAAAAAATTACTTTGAATGAAATTTTTTTCTTTTTCATAATATATTTATATTTTGGTCATTTGTGAAAAATATCGATTTCTCTAAAAATTTCATTTATTTTCAATAAATTAATAGATTTAAAAGTCTCATTATGTTTTAAATTTGATTATATGTAACATAATTTTTATTTAGTTATATTTAATCCAATTAATTTCTTTTGAATAAATTTCATATTGGATTTTACTATAAGGTTGTCTTTGGGTTTAAAAACTGAAATCTTGTGAGAAAACTATTTTAAAGTGAATAATGTTTCTCATTTTTAATTAATCAAAAAATACCCTAATGAGGATTTATTTAAATGGATTTTTATATATTATATATCAATAAATATTAATTTTTATTCATAAAATAAATATAATTAGTCATAGAAGTAATACAAAATCATCTTTTCCTTGAAAAATACACTTTTTGAAAGCCAGTTTTTTCTTCCCTATTATAGGTTTAATATAAAATTAAAATATTCCACTTATATGAATTAAATTTGGTAAAATTTCTTCCATATTTTTAATATTAATATTTTATATAATATAATAATGTAAAATAAATTTTTTACCATAATGAATTGTGAAAATAGTAAAAATAAATTATCATGATAAAGGTGAAAACAGGTTTATTGGGGGATAAACTAAAAAGATAAGGGTCAATATGACATAAAAACATTTATAAATACAATTATATGGACATAATTAGACCTTATTTTGTATACTTATATAGAACACTCTTTTTTAACCTTATGGAATGTGAAAAATGGTTGTACTATTTTATCTTTTCAAAAATTAAAAGTGTGTCACTCACCTCAGTTATTAAAAACCACCCAATGTCATCTCTTCATCTCCTTAAAACCATTTTGGATCAGCCAAGAACAATAAAAATAAAATAAAATAAACTCATTCCTATTATCAGATAATAATTTATTTGGTAATAAATCCATTCTTCAAATGCTTAAGGTATAATCCTAAAGAGGCGGTCTGAAAAAAGGTAAAATTCATAACTGTGTGTTTTTTGTTTTCTTTACTATTACACCTCCTTAAAATCTTTTTCAACTATAATAATATGATAAAAAGGTGTAACATATATAATTAGATGTTATTATTTTAATTTAATAACTAAAATTCATCTTTAATTCCATCAAATGGGATACTAAATGATTATTCGTGTAAACAACATACTACCACTTTGCAAACCGATGTCAATCATTTTTCATCATCACATCTCACATACTGTTGTATTAATGGATTTAAAGTATTTATATGATATTTTATTATATTTATACTTCATTATTTATTATACCACATATTTTTTTTTACTTTCCATTCTATGGGGGATATTATAACATCAATTGTGTGTACAACGGACTACCACCTCGCGAAGCGATGTGATTCGTTTTTCACATACACATTTCATGAAAAATAATAAGGACCATTTCAATGAATATATGTGATATAAATGTCATTATAGTGATATTTAGGGAATATTTATCACTCTAAAATGATAATATATCATTTTATTTCTTACCATTTCACTCACTGGGAATTGATAACTTTGTTTGTGTATGTGTAGACTACCACCTTCAGAAAGTGATGTGACACTCTTTTCATTATCAAACCACATGGATTATATATATATATATATATATATAATTATATTTAAAAATATTATATTTTAGACATTTTATTATGATAATTCATTAATTATAAAATAGTACATACCATCTTTTCAAAACGATCATTGAGAGATGGAAACATTACTCATGCGTACGTACGACCCACCATCTCTAAGATCATAAAATACTTTATTTCTAAAAAAATAAATGTCATTATTGTTTTATAGGTATAATTTAGAATTAAATATCATAATTATTTCTTGATTATAATTTTGGTTATGTTGAAATGAAAAAAATCTTTTACCATGGCCAACACATCAAATCCATTTTTGAAATAATGAACTGAATGTCCTCATAATAGAGGAAATGAACAGAACATATTAAGTACTAAAATATGATATTATAAAAAAAAATTAAATTATTAATGTATAAGGTATTATGTCTGAAAAATATTATTAAGAAATCATATAATTCATTTAATTTTATTATAAAAGAGTTAATGGATGTACAAATAAATTTTGGATTCATGTTAAGGGTTTTCTCATCTCACTTTTTAATTATATGTGAAATCTAACATATTCACCACCTAATTTTTGTTTTGTGGTGTATATACTACACCTTTTACATGAAATAACATGAATCCATCATATATCATGGTATTTTATATTTCAATTTTAATTTTTTCTTCTATGTTGTTTTGACATGAAAGTTACCATGTGGAAGTGAATTTTAGAACTTTATTTCTTTTCATTGGGTTATATTTCTTCTGTGTTACATTTAAAGTCATAACATTATTTGTTCTATGAATTTTTAATATCCTATATTGTATTTAAAATTTTTATAGGTGGAATTAAATTTTATATAGAAAATCTACTCATTAATTAATTCTCACTTCAACATTATGATCATTGTAAGGGACTTCCTCCCAATTTCCTTTCATTATTCCAAATTTTGATGTTATTCACCTATATTATTTTAAGATGTGTATATAAAACCTTATTTAAATGTTATATCATTATATTATATATTATAATGGTATTTATTTTTTTATTGTTAAATTTTCATGGGGATTACAAATCAAATGTTTTCAAAGTGGTACAGGAATTTCTTTTAAAAATCATTTTTAAAGATTCATTTTGAAATCCTTTCAAAAGAAATGTATTGTTTTTAAAAAATAATAAATGAATTTATTTTACTTGTATCATGACACATTACTTATTTTTTATTTTATTTATATTTATTCAATGTTCTTTTCAATTAAAATTATTTCATTTTTTTAAATGATATTTAGATTCTAAAAAGTAATTTTTGAAAAAATATTTTTAATAAGAAAAAATTCATTTATCTCTTTGTTTGAAAATAATTTTACTTTCCCAATCCATAATTTCTAAAAAAACTTACTATTATTGTTTAGAGTCGTTTTTACCCATAACTTCCTTTTTAAAAAATAATTAAAACAAATCTTTATATTATTTACCAAACAATTTCTATTTGAATTTTACTGAAAATGTGAAAGGAATAATTATTTTAACGTGTTTGAAATGAATGGATTTTCCCTCTATCATGAACATTATTTTAACTGAATATTCCTTTACAAGTATATAAGGTTAATTTCAATTAAATGTTTTTTCAAAATATTTTAACAATTTTTAGTTTTAAAAAGTTATTTTTAATATTAAGATTTTATTTTACTAAAGAATTTTTTTAAGGATCATTTAGGGTATTTCAATTAATCTAAGTTTAAAACCCTTTTTATTATTTATTTTCTAACAGATATATTTTTTATTGATATTATTCTCATAATTTTTTAAAATTTATTATGATTATATCAATGAGATTGTTATATAACCCATTTCTTTTCCATGGGTTAATCATGTATCAAAAATATTTTTATGGATCCTGTTTATTTTCTATGGGTTAATTATGTTTTGGAATATAAATTTAGGGAACCCATTTATATTTCATGAGGTAATCATGTTTCAATTATATTTTAGTGGAACCCATTTATTTTCAATGAGTTAATCATGCTTCAATGATATTGTTATGGAACCCATTTCTTTTCAATGGGTTAATCATGTTTCAAATAAATTATAATGGGATCCATTTATTTTCTAGGTGTTAATAAAGTAATAATGGAATTACTATTGTAATTTGGTTTTTATGATTAATTGAAATATCCTTTTAAATTATTCATGTTGTGTTTCTTGGAAATTTATTATATTATGGCTATACATAAATAGTGTTATGTGAGCCAGTTAATTATTATATGATGGGGGCACTGTGATAGCACTCCAATTCATTGGTTATTGAAGTCAACCATATGATTATTAATTTTATAATGATATTATAAGGGTTTTTTATGATTTCAATGAAGATAATCTCTCATGAAACCAAAAAAAATTATTTATCCTTGTTATAGGTTTATAATGTTTCTTTTGATAAATATTTTGATCACATGGATTTTGATTATTGATTATTTAGAATATCTATTTTGATAAGGTCATATTCAATGTTTTCATGTTTGATGATACTGGTATTTATGGCTATGCATATTCTTATGTTGTACTCATTAACATTGATTATGTCATCATACCCTTATGAAAAAATTATTATCACGGATGACAATAAATTTTTAATAGTTACGTTTTCCCATACTGAGAATTTGATATCTATATTCTTATATTTCCATTTCCCTAGGTTATCAATTATGATTTTTAATGAATTGTATATTTAATGAGTTTAAATTGATGGTTTGTAGAGATTTAGGCTTCTAATACTTGGAAATTACTTTATTTTTAAACAAAATCATTAAAATACATGAATACATGCATGAGTACCATAATAGTTTAGTGTAATTGGAAACATAGAACACAATATTCAGTATTGGATAAAGATCCTAAAAGTTTTGCATAATTTTCTTCCCATATAGTAATAATACATAAAACCTTTCCTCATCTTATATCACTGTCATCATAATCATGTAATTTTATAAAGGGATAGGGAGTAATAATACAAAAAGGCGAAGCACAGAAGGAAACCCCTCTCCCACCCCCACCCCCGCCCAAAAAGGAAACTATGGGGGCCTAAAATGATGCATCCCTAATGCATCCCCTTTAATAAAGTCAATCCCATTAGGAGTAATACTTGCAGCAGAGTGATGAAACACCTTCTCCGTGCCATTGAGGACCACCGAGTCCAAGTAGTCATCAACCTTGTTCCCCTCTCTCCAGTTGTGAAGAATTCGGATGTTGTTCTTAATAATGATTTTACATTTCCTTATGACATAGAATATTGACCAGGGGACTTAACCATTCTCCTCCAAGGAGTTATAGACAATTAAGGAGTCTGTTTCAATTTCGGATACCTCCAACCCCTGTTGCCTGCAAAGTCTGAGTCCCGTAAGCATTTCCAGTGCCTCCGCTTGAAGGGAAGATCCATGGCCCAGACTGGCTGAAAAGCTAAGAAAACTGAGCCTTTACTATCCCTCACCACACCTCCTCCACGAATGCATCCCTGGACACAAGATCCATTCATATTGAGCTTCAAGCCACCTGAGGGAGGTCGCCAGCAGACCCAACTGCCCTTCCTGTTACTAGAGGTACAATCCTCGCTGGAACTGGAATGAAACCGGTGAAAGGAAGGAGCTACCCTCCAATGTCTCACTGCCTTGTATAGGTCTAGTAACCGATTTTTTTCCCAAACAATAATAACTGCAGCGGAGATAGCCACACCCTCATACTTTGCTCTGTTCCTCGCTTGCCAAAGACACCAACACCCCACATGCAGCAAAACCGAACGATCAACTCTCTCAGGTCCCCCACCCTCTGAGCCATGATACCACTTAATAAGAAATGAGGATAAGGTCTCGTTCGAAGAAAGGGTTTCAGAGAACTCACCAAGAGACTTCCAGACCTCACCTTCCCAAACACTGCCAAAGAACAGGTGTGAAGTGTTCTCTTATCTATGCATAAACATATAGACATGAAACAAGGTATATAAATATACTTTTATAAATAAAAGACAAGTCCATGGATCACATTGTGATCTAGTAATGAGTTTCACACATAAAATTGTAAATATGTAATCAATTTCATGAATAAAATTGTTAACATGTAATCAGGTTCACACATTACAATGTGAACATTTAATAAGGTTCTTTCATAACACTATGAGAATGTAATCAAGTTCACACAAAACATTATGAACATGTAATCAAATTCACACATAATATATATACACATGAGTTATTAATCATTACATAATTCATTATAGGGATATATATATCCCACCCATCACATAATGAAATCATACATATGTGTCCCACAAGATAATAAACAATAAATTTATCATAACCCATGAAATTAAATGAGTAACATAAAAATTTAATCATAACATTACCTATTCAAAAGATACATCTTTCATAATAATTTCATCATAGTAGAACACATGAAAAGATGTATGTTTCATCATAAATTTAACATGTTATAACCCATGTAATAGAAACTGGTTTCATAAAAAAATCATCTTAAAAATAAATCATTAAACAAAAGAATAAGACTAGTTTCCTTGGATTATAACCATAGTAATGCATAAACTATATCAAAGTATTTCATCTTATATGGATAGGGATATTGAATGATCAATTGAATCATTTTTTATGGAAAATAAACTTTGACAAAAAAATTACAAAGAAATAAAACATTTTAAATATACTTTTACTTGAAAATGATCTTAAAATATCATTTAATAACATTTTTAAATAAATATTTATAAAATAATGTTTTTAAATAAAATATATTGTTGACCGAAGAGAGAAGTAAGGTGTGATTTTCTTAAAAACAAATTCTTAATTATATTTAGTACCTGTGAGTATAAAAATGTTATCAATACTTTAGGATATAGTGAATAAACATAGGATAAGAAAACTCATGATAATCCATGGGATATAAATTACAAAATTTCATCAATGGAACTATAATAATAAACAATTATGATAAATGATGAGATTTTAGACATATAATATTACCACTTTGGTAACATTCAATAAAAACACCCATGAAATAATAACATTACATGAAGCTTATAATATCATGAAAAAAGGATATTCACCATATAATAATTCAATGTGGAAGTATATAAACCTCATAAAATAATTTAGCTGCATAACATAACATGTGTCTCGAAGAAGGAAAATTGATGAAAAAAATTATTTACCTCTTTGGTGACATTGAAACAATAATCCCATGAATGATAGATCCTAAAATTCACTTTCAAATAAAAATTATGATATGTAATATAATATTATATTAAATTCATGGTATCTATATACAACACATAAGAAAGAGGTGGTGAATATAGCATGTCTCTCATAAAAGTAAAAACTGAGACGTAAATCCCTTACAACTTGAGTAAAATTTTAATCATGAGCCCCATAAAATAATAAAATCGATTGAAACATTTAATATCATGAAATAAATGAAATTTATAATAAAATTATCATAGGTATGTATATATTCCACAAAATAGAAAGGATTGTGGAATGTGGCATAAGTATTGTGTAAATAAAAGTAAGAGTAGATATCCCCTTACCATAAATCTTGACTCATGTCGTAGTTTCTAAAACCTACTATATAATAAAAATATTATTATAAATAAGTTAAAGAACCATATTAATATATATAATAACATATCTAATTTAATTATGTCTTTATATTACCTATGTATTAATAATTCCACGTTAAAGTTGAGTTTTTGGTAATAACTACTTTGTTTTTGGTACATTATTTGCAATATTATTCTTCTTCCTATTAATTATATCATTATTTAATCATATATATAATGTTATATATTATATAAATATCACATAACTTCAGAATATATTAATTTAGAGAAATAAATAAAATTTAGTGTTAGGAAATGAAATACAAATTTCATGGGGATGGTAGGTCGTGCATACTCATGAAAGTTGTTTCCATTTTGTTGTTATGTTGATTGAAAGAAAACTAATATATATATACATATATATATATATATATATTCAGGACCCCTTCCTCTAAACATGCCCCTCCTAGGCTAGAAATGAAGAAAGTGAGATAATAACCCCCTGAGCCCTGCCTCCAGTGGGCTTGGGGTTGGCGACTAACACCAAGGGTATAGAAATATCACAATATGGGAGGCATTACCATTTTTTGAAATAATATATAGAGATATAATGGATCATCCAAAAAACAACTCCTAGACATATATAAAAATAAATCCTAATCCATCCCACATGCAAGTTTAAAATATAATTGATAAAAATACAAAAAGTATCCAAAGTAATGTACCAAAAGTAAAGCTAAGAAAAAACACAACAATTGTCAAGATTCGAGATTGTAGGGTCCAGCATGGTCTAAATAATCCTCCTAGAAACCTGAAAACATTTTATATACATAGGGTGAGTATACAAGTATACTCAATAAGAAAACCAAAGTCTGTCATGCACACTTGAAAGAGGCATACTAATGAGCCCATGAGAAAAAGAACAACCAAACAACACCTAACCATGTATACTAAATATCCCAACCTCACCAAGGAATGCTCACAAAATAATTCAAGTCAACTAATTTAATATAATTAACTTCAATGATAGAGTACCTCTCACCACTTTCCTACTGATTATCTACTCTCACACCCTAATGGAAAATATCTTTGCACTCCCACCTCTTCCGAACATACCAAATCACAACCCGCCTACACACACCTGGGCCTCACATCCACGTCCTACCCATAGACACCAAGGCCACATACCATATCACATCTTTCTCTCAGACATCCGTCCAACATACAACATCACATTCCACTTGGAGACACCTGATTCACAAACCACATCACTTCCCATCACGAAGACACCTAGGGAATCACAACTCATCTCATCCTGAAGACACCTGGGAAATCACAAGTCAAATCATCTCAAAGATTCCTAAGAAAAAAAAATTCTCCCCCACACACTTAGTTATATCAACCCACAACATTCCTGGAGAATATTGGGCTACCACCTCCTAGAATATGGAGCAGGGAAGAGTCGGTGGCCATCTATCCATCCTGCCACCAAATTTTTTGGTAAAGACACCCTCACTCATGACAATGGGGGTGTTTGGAACGTAATGGTCAATGAGGTATCATTAGATGAGGAACCACTAGATGAGGCACCACTAGATAAGGAACCATTCGACAAGGCACCGCTAGATGAGGCACTACTGGGCGAGCTACTACCAGGGTGAGACATTGCCAGTGAGTGACTTCTAAAGTAAACTACCATCAACAATTGATCGCTAGGATTAGACATCACCAGTGAGCGACTGCTAGTGTGAGGTACTGCCAGTGATCGACTTCTAGGGTGACACTGATTGTGGTGAAACCTCCATTGGTGACACCACCAGGGTGATACTGATGGTAGGTGATGCTGTTGGTGAGGCATCGTTGGAAAACATGGGAAACCACGAAATTTTGAAAAGTTTTGGAAAGAGTCACTATGATCTCCAAGAACACCTCAAACACCTGATTATCACAAAGGAATGGACTAGAGAGTTCTGAGATATTGCATTAGATACCTATCAAACTATTCTCTCCCTCAATAATTCAAAAAAAAGCCTAGAAAAAAAGGGTTCTAAACAACCCCATCATAAGATACCTCTCAAGGATCATGCTACACTTGAAACACTATTAACAACCATACACATTATAGATCAATGATAAAACAATTTATGTTGTTTG
Organism: Viscum album; assembly: GCA_963277665.1. Classification (NCBI taxonomy): domain Eukaryota; kingdom Viridiplantae; phylum Streptophyta; class Magnoliopsida; order Santalales; family Viscaceae; genus Viscum; species Viscum album. Next base: position 2,032,250,351 of record OY728135.1, read on the forward strand.
AAAGCTTGAGTGGAAGCCTCCAAATCCAAGAACAACTTCTATGAAATCTTCTAACCAAAATAACCACATGTCGCACAAAACAAGCACAACAAGCACACTATCTGAATATACATACCAAGGAATTTCATCCTCCATGTCAAGATATTGTCTACTCTGGGTGGCACTGACTCACCCTCATGGGTTTAATCACATCTCAATTAATGAGTCTTGATTAGGAATCAGGTCCTCCCCTTTCCACACATTAGGAAATTATTACACAGTGCACCACACATAAAACTACTAAGGTAGAATATCTCTTCTCATATAAAACAAGTTTCAAGAATTAAATTTCAAAACAAAGTAGAATAAGACAAAATTTAAAACAACCCCGGGTACTAGGAACGTATCTGCATTTATTCCTCCCAAGTACTCTCCTCCCGAGCACCATTCCTCTGCAATACACAAACCAATGGAATGGTCCATCCCCGTAGCACATTCTATTAATGATCCTGGATCTCTATTGGATGCTCCATTAATATTTTATCATTCTCAATGTCCAAGTCTGTTTAGTCAAATACATGGGAGTTATCTTGTAGATATCGATAAATATGAGAGACATGGAAGACCTTGCGGATCCTCTCTAACTACAGTGGCAATTCCAACTGGTATGCAACCTCACCAACTCTCCCTAACACCTCAAAGGTCCCAACAGACATGTGATAAATCTTACTACCTCTTCCAAACCTCCATTACCCACCTCGAGGTGAGACTTTCAAGAACACATGGCCCCCAACCTTTAACTCTAAGGGCCCCCTCCTGTAGCCAGTATAAGACTTCTTTTGGTCTTGTGCTATTTTCATCCTTTCTCTAACAAGATAAACCTTCTCAGTCATTCCCTGCACCACATCTGGACCAAGAACAGTTTCATCCCTATCCTCCGTCTAGAACAATAGGGAATGAAATGACCTTTCGTATAATGCCTCAAACGGGGACATGCCAATGGAAGAGTGATATCTATTATTATAATATAAATCCACCAAAGGTATGTGTAATACATAAGATCCACAAAAACTCTAAGATACATTCTTGCAACATATCCTCCAATGTTTGGACAGTCAACTCCATATTCCCATCTGTTTGATGGTAGAAGGCAGTGTTGAGGCATAACTAGGTGATAAAACCCTGATGCATTACCCTACAGAATCATAATGAAAAACATGCATCCTAATCTGATAAAATGGTCCTTGTAACCCCATCCAACTTCACCACCGAGTCCAAATACCAATTGGCCATGGAATCAACTACACTTAACTCCTTGATCGCTAAGAAGTTCCGTGATTTTTTTAACTGATCCACTATCACACAGAGAGAATCATTGACTCCTTGAGACCTAGGTAACCCTATGAATAAATCCATTCATATACCATCCCATTTAAACTCGGGAACATCCAAGGGATGTAACAAACCACCAAGGACATGGTCACCTTCTGCAAAACCAAGCACTTCGCCAAAAACTCTTCCATTACTCGTTTCATCCTGGTCCACCAAAACTGAATCTTTAATCTATGATACATATTAGAAACTCATGGATGAACATCCAAGGGTGATATATGAATCTCATGAAGTAATAAACTATGCATAACCAACAGAACAACAAAACTTCCCTCATAACAATATAGAGTTCCAACTATCCTCCGACCATCCCTCTAGAGCATTATCATGTCCAACATGATTGTGCATCACTTCTACCTCTAATTCTCCCCACTAAGACTCCACCACCAACTGCATTAAATAATATTGTACAATTATCTAAAATAAATAGCCTCTACCACCACCCACCCTCTAATCTTAGTGCAAGGATACCAAATCCTCTATTTCTCTCCAAATTTATGAAGACTCCCAAACAACCTCCCACTGCAACTTCTGGATCAAAGCATCAACCAACACATTTCCCCTTTTTAGGGTGTAGGATATGTCAAAATCATAGTCTTGAAGAAACTCTATCCACATTCACTATCATATATTTATATCTTTCTATGAAAATATATACCTTAAGCTCTTATGATCTGTATATACTGCAAAGTGCTCCCAAAATAAGGTGATTCCACCACAACTTCAGCGTGAACATTACTACTACCAACTAGAGATAATGGGTGGCATATTTATGATTGTGGGGATTCAACTCCCTATAACCATAATAGATTAATTCTCATTAATTCATCAACATGCATCCCTAACCTAGAAGGTAAGAGTCACAAAATACCTCAAACATCACCCCTTCCTCCAAAAATCGGAGCAATGGAGCACTAAAAAACTTCACCTTAAGATAACTGAATGTTTCCTATAACTTCTAACACCACAAAAAATCTTAGTTCTTCCTGGTCAGTGATGTTAACAGAGCCTCAAAGTGATGGAAATCAGGCACAAACCTCTTATAATAGCCATCAAAGCCAAGAAAACTATGAAATTATACCACATTCTTGGGTGTTACCCTTGAAAGAACTAATTCAACCTTAAATGAGTCTAATTTCACACCCTAATGATACACCATATTCCTGTGGAAAGCAACCTCACATGTCCAAAACTTTTACTTGGACAACATTCCATAGAACTGATGGAATTGAAGGACTTGCAGGGTAGTCCTAAGATGATCGGTATGATCCCCCTCTGAATTCGAGTCAATAAAGATGTGATAAATGAATATTATGATGAATTAGTCCATGAAATCACAAAAAATGGAGATTATAATCCCCATGAACATGGATGGTTCATTCATAACCCCAAATGGAATGATAATGAACTCAAAGTGCCCACACTAATATCTAAAGGTAGTCATTGGGATATATCCCTCCTTCACACTCAACTGATGATATCTTGACCACAAATCAATCCTAGAAAACCAATTTTCTCCTCTTAGATGGTCTAAAAGATCATTTATCCTTAGAAGGGGAAATAGTTCATGGCCATCACCTGATTCAAACTCTGGTAGTCTTTACACATCCTCAGACCTCCTTCTACCTTCTTTGCAAATAACATTGGTGCACACCACAGAAACACACTAGGCTGGATAAAAACCTTCCACTTTAGATCAACATTCTAAATCCTTAACTATTGTAAGTCCTTTGGTTCCATCCAATAAGGATCCATCAAAATCAGAAAAGCACCGGGATGTAAGTATATCATAAACTCAACATCACATCGAGGGGGTAACATCCCAACCACTTTAGGAAAAACATCCAAGAACTCCACAATGACTCTAGGAACCTCTAAAATATTACCATCCACTAATTCTAATAACATATTATCCAATAAAGAAAGAAGGGGATCCACATGCCGACTTCCCACTTGCAAACCTCACTCACCAACAAAAACAACACGCTCACCATTCACATCTGAAAACATGAATCTCCTCCAAAAGTAGTCAATAATTCCACATAAAAAATAAAATCATTTGATGTTGAGGATGATATTTTATGGATAAATCTATAACAATAAAATATCCTCCTTGGACTGATGTGTTCCCATCATCAGTATACACCCCCCCCCCCCCCCCCGCACACATCAAACAAGCTGGTTTGGCCTCCGACTTGTGTACACAAAACCAGGGGAATGAAAAGCCTCTCTATGTCTAGTCCTAGAACATGGAAAATAGTAAGTGAATAAAAGGAGTTTGAAGCTCCAGAATCAAACAAGGCACAATAAAGGGTACTGAAAAAACTTATTGTACCTCTGACGATCTCTATCCCTAATGAAACTTCTGCCTCTGTGGCATGCAACTGAACATGCCTAGCCCCTCTTCCTATATGATGATAACCAACTCCACATCCATTCTCGGGTCACAGTCCCTGAGTAAGAGTTAAATCCTAAGGTCGGCCTCTACCTGCTCCTTCTCCCCACATTGGATCAAAATTATGATGTCCCTTGGGTTAAAACTGTCTCACCGACAACTACTGTTGAGGGTAACATTGAGCCTATCCAACTTCACCATACTAGGCTCGAAAAAACATTGTGCCCTGACTCTAATTATGGACATGAACCCTATATAATAAACACATCATGTTAGGCCCATGATAAAGGCACGGGGACCACAGAACCATAAGGTTGAAAAGGATGTAGCTAAGGAAATCTCCCAGATGGTCAAAACCTCGAAGTCCCTGATGCCTGAGACCTACTGTTGAAAGACCTACCTCTCAAATAACTTTGATGGATCCCCTATCATAGTAGACCTCCTTATGAGTGAATCCTCTTGATCACCACCACCTTCTTCTGAACCACCAGATATGTCACAAACATAAAGGGAGTAAACACATACTAGATTTAAGGATAGAGTTCCTCCTATATAAATATTTCATGATACTCTTGGTCTGGAAAGAGATTTGGTGCAATATGAAGGTAGTATTTGAACTTGATCATGCGCTCCCATACATAAGTACCCCCTACTAGAGGGAGATTAGCTCCTGTCTCTTCTCATCCTTCATATTGGATGAAAGGGACTTTTCCCAAAATTCCTTTTCAAAGTCGACCCATAAAATGTTTGTATTCTTCCTTTCCCCTAGTTAAAGCATCCATCGCTGACAATAAACACCCCATATCTAGCTGGCAGCCAAGGGAACCTGGTACTCCATAGGGGGCCAAATCAAACGAAATGAGATCTAAAGATCCTCGATCTAGATTTTCGTCTCTATGTCTGAAATAGTAACCATGTACTTTCCTAAATCCTACCACTGGAAAGAACACAATATCTTCGATCACTGGTCATCCTCCTAAACTGGACTGACCCAATGGTGATCAATCATATCAGTATGTTGAACCTCTATTGCCTGAGCCACATGAAAACGATGTCCAAGATCCATAGCTGAAAAGTAAAAAATGAGTTATTAGTCCCAAGTAGTATTTAATTTTACTTAAGATTTAATTTTTTAACTCATTTTGTTATTCATTTAAACTTTCCCCAAAAAACCCAATTCAAACAAGAAAAGAAGTCGTTATGATGCATGTACCTCTCTTAGGTTTCTACCTTGAAAATGGTGTATCCTCACATGGTCATTCAGTTGGCTCATATTCTTTGCATCGGATCATGGGGGCCCTAAAATCTCATATCCTATCATGTCTTTCTATCCTATGTCACGCACCATGCTCACCTGACATTGTTTTCCTTCCAACCCATGCACCCCTCACTGTGCCTAACCCCAATATCTATCTTATCTCTCAACCATCACCTATGATACCATTTTTGTCAGGACTTGGGTTGGTGACTAGAACTAAGTGTATACGAATATCACAATATGGGAGGAATTTTACTTTTAGTTCAAACAATATCAGAAGATATGATGGATCATCCACAAAACAACAATCAAGATCCGAGCTAGTAGAGTCTAACACAGTCTGCATAATCCTCTAGGAATACTGAAAAAAGTTTATATATGTAGGGTGATCATACAAGTATACTAAGTAAGAAAACCAAAGTATATTATGCACACATGAAGGTGGCATAATATTGCACTCATGAGAACACAACAGAACCAAAAAACACCTAACTAGGTAAACAAACCATTCCAACCTCACCATGGCACGCTCACTAAATGACATAATTCAACTAATGTGATATTATTTACATAGATGATAGGGTAACCTACACCACTTTACCACTGATTAGATTCCCTCACACACTAATGTAAATTTTCATGGCTCTCCCACTTCCCCCAAACATATTACATCAAAACACACCCACACGCACTTAGGACTCACAACCACATCCCGTCTGTAGACACCTAGGCCACATATAACATCACATACCACTCGCAGACACTTGGGACACACACCACATCACATTCAACTTACAGAAACCTTGATCAAAAATCACATCACATCCCATCCCAAATACACATGGGAAAGAATAACTCATCTCATCCCAAATACACCTATGAAAGCACAACTCATCTCATCCTGAAGGCACCTGGGAAAACACAACTCGCCTGCACCCACCTAGGTCTCTCAAACCACAACATGATCGAATAATCTTGGGATACCACTACCTAGAAGAGGGACCTAGGAAGATTGGGTGTCCATCCATCCATCCTCCCACCAAAATGTTTGGGAAATACACGTTCCTCGATTAAAATGGGGGGTTCATAAAATAGTGCTCAACTAGGTTGGGGTGCATATGGAAATCACCATAACATTTGTTGTATGTACATATAGTATCAATAACTCAATCCCAAACTATAATATTCACAAAAATAACTATCCAACTCACAAAAAAACATTGTGACTATCTTTATATGAATGTATATGTATCAGTAATAGAAACTTTAAAATATTCTTCACTTAGTAACCATTCATTTCATTATTTATCTTTAAACAAAGTTAACCATGAAACACATCATTTAAATTTTCATTAAAAAACTCCACACCATTAACCAAACCAACTCATTTCATCTCAAAATTATTAATCATTCATTTATCCATCACTACTTGGGAAACTATCAAGAACAACACAAACAAAGGAAAAATCATGTTATAACCTCTCCCATTAACACCCATTCGTGGTAAACCACTCTTCAACCCCTAAATATAGGGTGAATCTTTCTGAATGCTACTCTTGGGGAAACTCTTGGAAAATTACCAATACATACGACTACCATCATCATTATTCAATGTCATCCTGCCCAATATTTTTTCTCAACATAGCTAACCCCCTACTCACAGTCGAACCCAACAACACATCTCATTACAACCATTTTCAGTAGCCCTTCTAAAAAACAATACGACACCCATCATAGCCCCACCATACAACCACACATAACACAATAACACTTTTTATTTAGTTTTAACAAAGGGGATATCATTTAAATTCTACTTATTAAATTAAGGGTGTGATCGTAAAAGCCATAAGATACTTGGGAATCTATTTAATTAACCAAATATACATGGTTTATCAATTTCATTTAAATAGTCATTAAATAGAAAACCAACAACAATAATTCACAATCCATTATAGGTGCTCCAACAAAGACCCCTAGAATCCATGATTTTATGTGGTTAGATAGATTAAAATATCATAAGGGAATGAAAAATAGCAAAAACATGCATCACTTTCCACTAGCCCCTCATATATGAATCCTAAGCTAGTTCAATTATCTTTATTATTTGGTATTAAAACATCTTAAAATGGTAAAAACATTAATACACCCACCCCATATGATAAAAAATTTAGTTAAATGAAGGAAACCCTACTTAGAAGAAAAGGCGATCTGCACTTCCCAATTACACCAAGATAGGGGCACACATATGAAGTAGGAAAACACAAGGGGAATATGATTTGGAATCCACAGCGCAATCATAGGACTCATATGGGAATAATTACTATGGGAGTTATATAACAAGGGAAAACAAAAAAAATAAGAAAAATGGTGAAGGGTATCTTGACCTAGGAAATATCTAAATAAATCATTGATTTAGATATGTTTTTTATTTTCCATTAAAGGAGGATTTGGTTAAGATAACGTGTTTTGACCGGGTAAAATCCCCCAGACACTTAGGAATTTAAGATAAGATTTATCGGTTTTGAACAGGTCTCAAAGACTTTGAAATATAGAATTAAAGTCATTTTATGTCAAAGGATTCGTTAAAAAGTGGAAAATTGGAACTGAAAACATTATTTAAGAGACACCATCGTGTGAGGAACCATTGGTATAGGCATCATTGGATGAGGCACTGCTAGGTAAGAAACTACTAGGGTGAGACACTATTGGGAGAGACAGTGTTGTATGAGGCACTGATGGTCAAGACATCACCGGATGAGGCACCACTAGATGAGGCACTTCCAAGTGAGCAACTGCTAGGGTGAGACACCACCAATGAGCAACTACCAGGGTAACCTACCACCAACGAGTGATAGCTAGGGTGAGACAATTCTAGAGAGAAACCTCTAGGGTGAGCTACCGCCAATGATCGTCCACTAGGGTCACACTACTAATGGTGACACCGCCAGTACTGATGTTGATCTGATGACACTTCCTCCAGGTGATGTCGTTGGAAAGGTACCATTGGAAAACATGGAAAATCATTAAATATTTCAATGTGTTGGAAATAGTTTCCTTGATCTCCCATAACAACTCAAACACCATATTCTCACAATGTAATGGACCATAGAGGTCTGGGCCATTAAATATATTATCATTAAACTATAATTATTATTTTATATATGTCATATATATTTATTAAAACCATCCTTAATACATTCCATTTAAAGGGTGAATGAATCACATCCCTTCGCGAGGTGGTAGTTCATCGTACACATGAACAACGTAATCATACTCTCATAAAATTAAAGCATAGAGGAATGTGTTATATAATAATTCTCAAAGAATAAATACACAATAGATATTATATATATCATCTATAAACAGAATTTCCATCATTATTCCCAATCATAATAGGTTCTAATTGGATAATAAATGACAATAGTCCATGAGGTGGTGGTCTGTTATACGCACAAATAATGGTTATGTATCCCATTTGATGGAAGTGTGTTTATTTGTAGGTCATACCCTTAACATAATATCATATAAGTATATTAATGACACTTATTTTATTATATAATCATTATAAAAACATAATTTAAGGTGTTTGAGGAATAAATAAAACAAAAATATTCATAGATTAATGTAATCTCTTATTCGCGTATCTCTTTCTAGTTTGTGCCAAATGACTTACATGGTAGTATTTATGCCAAAATTAATTATGATAGGAATAGAGGAGGTGGAGTTGATCTAGTCAGGTTTTTAATGATCCAAATGGCTTGAGAGGTGTGAAAAATGGGAGAGAGTGAATGCCATTTTATGATAAAGGAGTGTTATTCTTGTAAATATCAAAAATATAAAAACTATTGGAAGGTCATGCATACATAATGTAACTCCATTAATGATAAATATTTTATGAAATTGGTTATTTTTACAAGTACTTACATCCAATGTGTTTTAGAAAAGAATCTATGTCATTTTCCTTCTTATGATCAAAGTTTAGTCTTGTTGGAAATTCGATTTTCTCTTAATCGTTGTGATTAATTTTAACTATTTTCACTAATAATTATGGTCAATAATTAAATTTTAATTATTTTAAAATATAAATTATAATGAATTCAAGTATAGAATATATTTTTCCAATTTTGAGTCATGGAAGTGTTAGAAATGAACTTTAAACTAATACCGTAGATGAGATGAGAGAATAGGGTTTTCAAGTGAAAATGTTCAATATTATTAAATGTTTTTATTTATAATTTCAATTTATATAGAATAAAATGAACTACATTGGATTTATTGATGTATAATTTATTTAATTATACTTTAAAACCAATTTAAAATATATTTAAATAATATAAATTATTTATATGAAAATCTAGTTTTCAATTAAAATTCATTATTATTCAATATTCATCAAAATATTAACTTTTCATAAAAATACCAAAAAATCACCCTAATATAATTTTGAAATTAAGAATAAAAAATAAAATATTTTTTTTCAATTTCAAATTATAAAATATTAAAATTTTGGTTTTAAAATAATTACACCACCTAAAGAAGGTAATAGAGCTTTTTAGAAAAATACATTTTTTAAGAGAAAAATTGGATTTAATTTTATATCTTGTCTAGAAATCATATAAGATGATTTTTAAACATTTTATTGAATATATAATATTCAAATTCCATTAAAATCCTTATTCATGGTTTATATGGTTAATTTATTGACATAAAACACACTTGTATGCATAAAAATAGTTTTTCAAGAAAATGTTTTCCTTTATTTAAAAAATTTATTTATTTTCAATTTTAATTAATGGGTCATTGAATAATTAATTATATAAGAATTTATAAAATATATTTGTATAATTAATTTAATCTTATTCATACCCTCCATTCCAACAGCTCATTGATTACTATCATAATAACATTTTAATAATATATAATACATCGGTAATACTTGGTCTTGCGTGTAATGAAACATATCCAAGGAACATGGTTTTTTGTGTAACATAAAACCAAAATAGTGTTACATATACCGTAATATAAACCCATTTTATCATGTATTGGAATCATGGATTAGTGTAGGTGAAAATAAATCCATAAAATAATTTTAATTTATTAAAAAATCATTAAAACTCAAGGTGTTACATTCTACCACCCTTAATATGAATTTCGCCTTGAAATTAATTTTCATCATCATAGTTTTAATACTTTAAAGTTCTATTCATAGAATCCCACATCATAAAATGAATTATATTACATCTTTTTAAGGGGGATAGATAGAAACATTATGGTTGACCAAAGAAAATCATAATAATGATTCCACAAAGGAGGACATGGGTTCAAGGTGAAGGTGGTGTAATTTATGAAAATTTCAAATAATTATAGAGAGAGACTGAGGTAATTGATTAAAAGAAATAAATTGATCAATTAAATTTTAATGTCCAAAAAAACATAAATATTTGATGATTTATATGACCATTGATTCAAAAAATGAGGGTATTAGGATAAATTATTTATATATCCTTTTATAGAGTTGATAATTCTTTTACTATATAAAAATATAATGAAATGTACTAAATTGATTTCATTTAATTTTATAAGCAGAATCTAACCATTTAGTTGTGCCTTGATCAATTTAAACTAGATATCTTACTCAATGTAAATAAGGTGAATTTGTTATCTGAATCACTAATGGATAATAAGATCCATAGATAAACTGATATGTCATTCCCTCTATCTGCAGCTATCATCGAGAAAATTTTCTAAAACTAGTAATCCAATTTTCATAAATCATTATGTGTAGAAATATTACATTAAACTATAAAACCTAATTCAAAGATAAACTTAAACCATTTCATAACTGATTAACATGTTGAACATTTTCAAATACTAAAATCCAAAACATTATAAAGAATGTCACTAAATTTCTCAAAGTTAACTTATCATTATTCTCCATATACCGTAAAGTGGATCTTGATTTTCACATACCAAACATGTAAATAACTTAATCGTGTATTGTTTTCAAATATAGTAATAACATGAATTACCATATAGCCATAATGGAAAAAATAATCCTTCTTTATTCCTCTATTAAAACCTAAAATTGTTTAATATATTCTATAGATCCAATAATTAGGTAATATCCATCAATAATATCGAAAAATAATTTTTTAATAAATCCTTTATTACTTCTAAGGTAATAAATTTAACAAAACTTGCCTTATCAAAATCAATCATCAATTTATCCAAATTAAACACCATTTTATTAGAATTGAGAACATATTAAGCATAACCATCCCTTAATAAAGAATTTTCCAAAATATATAACCCTTCTATTAAATAAATTTTTTTGGTTATTAGCATCATTATAAATATTCATTAAAAATTTTAACGGAAAACTTATATTGTATAATCCTTATATATTTCATAATTCATGAATCTAAATATATAACCACTTTTATTTTTCAACCTCATCCTTATTCATTTTACTAGGTTCCCTCATCTTATTTCCTAATAAAACATTCATTTCATATGTCATTCATAGTCGCTTCACAGTTATAAATGTAACCTTTACTCATAAAACCATGTTGATTCTCTTCACTAGATTTCTAATTCGAAAATTGATTTTCATAATATCCAAAAATTATATAATTAAACCATTATTCCATTGATAATTCCATTGGGAGACCTATATTATCATCCATTTCATTAACTAAACTCTTCATTTTTATTAGCAATTACTGACTATATGGCATTATTCACCAAAAATATGCATCTTCTCACTCATTTTAGAAATTCCCATAAGTTCTTCATTCCACAATTTTAGCATATAGTAAAATTAATCACCAATCCTTAATGGTTACCATAACCCGATCTATTAGATAACTCTTTCTTTATCTTATTTTTGAGTTTGTGAGTTTGTGAGTTGGTTAAGGTACACATTGCTAATCATGTTTTATGAAAAATAATTAGGCATAATCATAACTTCCTCCACTAAAATCATCATCTCATTTGACTATTCGTTTGAAAAAATTTTGTCACATTCAATGTTAACCAAGTTTATTCTAGTTCCCACCATTGACTAAAACTAGAAATCATAGTGTGAACAATACTTATCATATAGAAAAAAGATATAATCATGAAAACTCACTTATATAATGTCTAGATTATGGTATCTTATTAAATATATGGCGCCTTAGGTTTATCATATGTAAATCATATTCATATTCTATTTAAATCATTCACGATGGTTCGTAAAGAGTTTTTGAATTTCCAAATCATATCCCTTGGGAGTGTCAAACATGGTGTGAAGCAAGGCCCATTTTAGTGCAATAGTTCCTGATAAAGTCAAGAAAAATATGGTATTTTCATTGTTTAACCATATTTACATCTATTCTAGATTCACATAAACTTGTAGTGTCCAAGTAAAGATTTATTTTTAGGAACCCACTTGCTTTATCAATTACCAAAATTCAAGGACATTTTCCTAAACATTAACCCATCCTTATCCTTATAGACATCCCTATACATTTCCTTATAAATATCTACAGGGTTCTCAAGAGAGTTTTATCTTCCTATTTTCTATTGGTTAACTAAAACTTTCTTTTGATACTGACTATAGTGACATAGACTTCTCAAAGATAGATATTACATCATTTTTTATGAATATTCATTATATTACACAAACACATGACTAATAACCATAATAGTTTTGTGTGTTATGAAACATGGAATGTAATATTCTAACATGGATAAAGATATTCATATTTTCCCTAAATGATCATCCCATTTATAAATCCTACTTAAAACCTTTCTCTATAACCTAGGGTAAGGAAACATATGAAAGGGTGGTTTAAGATGTTCAGTATGGGTAAATAAAGAAGATGGGTAAGAATAACATAAACATAAGTGTATGAGAACATGACTATAACATTTTATGGTCATACCACACATATAAATGATCATAATCATGATCCATGGCACAATTATTCATAGTTCACAAGACATGAATCAAAATGAAATTAGTGAACAAGAGTCATGATAGCATAGAAATTGCATAAGACATATAATTGTGGAATACACATAATATTATAACATTTTGAACATGTAAAAATATAAATTGCTTCACTCATTAAATTAAGGGAATGAAATATAACCCTCTCATAAGGCTTATGGACATGAAACCAGGTCTACGCATATCATTATACACATGAAATACATGTTCATTTATAACATTTTTTAACATGTAATTAAATTTATATTTATAATTTTGATAATGTAATTAGGTTCACACATAATAATGTGAACATGTACTGTTGTTCACTCATAATATTGTGAACATGTAATTAAGTTCAAGTATAACATTTTGAATGTGTAATGAGGTTCATGTGTGACATTATGAACAATTAATATGGTTCACAGATTACATATATACTCCTGAGTTATCCATTTTTACACAATTAATTAGATAAATATATAGGTCCCACCCATCACATAATTAAATCAATCATATTTGTTCTACAAGATCATAAACATTAATCATATATTAACCCATGAAATGAAATGGGTATCATAAACATTTCTTCATATCTTAACCTGTGGAAAATAGACATATTTCATAATCATTTTATCATAGAATAAAAAATTAAAGAAGTTATTTTCATAATAATTATTAAATGGTATATCCCATGGAATATAAATGGTTTTAATAAAAAATCACCTAAAATATAAACCATTTATTTAAATAAAAACAACGTTGTCCTTAGCTATATGGTTTTATTTTCTTAAAAACACTTTCATAATAATAATAAGTACCAAATATTGGTAAATGGTTCCATTACATGATTATATCATGAATAAAATAAGTATAATAAAATACCTAAGAATACTTGAGTGATGGATCATAATATTTTATTAATGGAATCATAATCATAAATAATCATGATAAACGATAAATTATATTAATAAACTCATAAAACTTTGGTAAATTTGAACAAACCCCCCATGAAAGAATAAAATTATATGAATCGTTGAATAGAATTAAAAGAATTATAATAATGATATAAAATTTTAATTTCAAATTCTATACACCACATAAAATAATATAGTTGCATAACATAACTTCTGTCTCAATGGAGGAAAATTGAGTCAGAATTTTCTTACCGTTTTGGAAACATTGAAACTGTAACCCTAGGAAATATACATCATAAAATGGATGAAAAAATACCAAAAAAATTATTTATAATAATCATAAAATACATTCATGGGAATTATATTAACCAAATTGAAGAAAGAATCAATGAATATAAAATTTGTCTCAAAAATCTAAAAAGTGAGACAAATTCAATTACTACATGAGTAACTTTTGAATCATGAGCCCCATGAAATAATAAAATAAATTAAACTTTTAATAGAATTAAATAAATTAAATAACTTTTATTAAATTTCATAGGTAATTATATACACTAGAAAAAAAAATGGTGAATATGGCATAAGTCTAGAAAAAATTAAAGTGAGACTATAAGTCCCCCTACCATAAGTCAGGACTATCATCATACTTGTTCAAACCTCCTATATAATAAATATTAGTTTATTATAACTATATCAAAGAAACATATTCATATATATAATACCATATATTATTTTCTTATAACTTTATATTACCCATTTATTAATAATTTCAGGTTAAAGTTGTGTTTCAGGTAACAACCTATTTCTTTTTCATACATGTTTTGAACTCTTATTCTTGGTAATTGTACTTATATCACAATTTAATAAAATACATAATTATAACCATGATATAAATATTATATATATTAATTATATATTTATTTAGAGTAATCCATAAAATTTAGTGGTAGGAAATGAAATACATTGTTCATGGAGATCGTAGGACGTACGTACACATCATCATTATTTCCATTTTTTTCTTATTGAAGAAAATAATATTAAATTTTATATTTATATGTATTATCATTATAGGAGAATTTTTATTGCATATATATCACATATTTAAATTAAACCCATTATTAATAAATTCCATATAAAGCATGAATGAATCACATCACTTTGTGAGGCAGTAGTTAGTCTTATACACGAACGAAGTAATCATACTTTCACAAAATGTAAATAATTAAAGTATGTTTTATATAATAATTACATAAGAATAAATACATAATAAATATTTTATATATCATAAATAAAAATCATTTCTATAATTATTCCCATCCTTAATAGGTGATAATGGAAGAGTGAATGACATCGGTTTGCGAGGCAATAGTCTGCCATACACACAAATAATTATTAAATGAACCATTTGATGGATGTGTGTGTGGATTGAGGTCATAAAATTTACATAAAAACATATAATTATATTATTTATACATAATATTTAATTAATCATGATATAAAAATAATTTTACGTGTTTGAGGAAAAAATTAAACAAAAATTTTTATTGATGAATGTTACCTCTTTTTTGAGTGTCGCATTTTGGTTCATCCAAAGTTTATACTTGGTTGGAATTTATCATAGTGTAAGGATTATAGGAAGATATAATTTATGGTTTCATTTTCCTTTTAAAGGTTTTTGATAATCCAAATGTCTTTACAGGTGTGAAGAATCGGGGAGATTGAATGTGCTTTTATAATGGAGTGAAAGTCTTGTAAGTAAAAAAACGTTAACACTATTGGGAGGCCTCCCATATATCATTTTCCTCAAATAATTAACCATTTTAGATAAATAATGTTATATGGTCTAAAAATTTACATCCAATGGGTTTTTTCCATGTTTATAATAAATTTTTTTCATTACGATTTAAGTTCAGTCCCATTGGAAACAAGTTTTTCTCTTAACCACCGTGACTAACTATATTCAATAATAATTATTGTAAAAAATTAAGGTTTACTTGTTATAAATTATAAATTTTATAATTCAAAATATGTAGTAACTAATTCCAAATTCAATTCACATAAGTGGCATAAATGAATTTTAAATTAATCCCGTAGACAAGACGAGACAAAGAAATTTTAAAGTGATAATGTTGAAAAGTTTCATATGTTTTTATATCCAATTTCAGTGAAAAATATATTAAAATGAAATAAATTGGATTTATTTATATATAATAAAACAAATTATTCTTCAAAAAAATTATAATACAATTTAACATTATCAATTATTTATATGAGAAGATAGCTTTCAATTAAAATTCATTATTATTCATTATTCATAAAAATCTAAATCATTTCAAAAAAATACACAAAATTTATCCTATGATAATTTAGAAATTGATCTTCCAAAAAATAAAATTTATTAATGTTCAAAAAAAATTATTTTAAAAAAAAGTTCATAATTAAAAAGTGGTAAAATTTCTTTTTAGAAAAATAAAGTTATTAATCATGTAGTTGGATTTATTCTTATCACTATCTAGAAAACATAATAAAAAAATGTTACAAATTTTATTAAATATATAATATATAAATTTCATTAAAATAATTAACCAAAATTTATTTGTTTAACTGATAGATATAAAACACACTTTTCCTTATAAAAATATTTTTTAGGAAAAGATTTCCCTTTAATTTCATTAAGGTTTTATTTCAATTTATAATTAATTGGTCACTGAACATTTAATTATATAAAAATATGTAAACTATATTTTCATTATTATGTTAATTATATTCATACCCTCTATTATAATGACTATTTTATAACTATCATATTGATATTTTAATAATAATATTAAATGTACATTTTCATTTGGTAAAATTCAGTCTTGTGTGTAAACCAAGATTTTGAAGGAACTTGTTATTATTTGTAAAATGATCCAAACATAGTTTTATGTTTACAAAAATCTAAACTCAGTTTTTCATGTATGGAAATCATAACTTGGTATAGTGTTCCATGCAAGCCATGAATGAATTTTAATTTATTTAAAAAACAATGATTTAAAAAAAACATCGGATGTAACAATTTTGTTGGCTTAATATGGAATATGAAAATATATGAATAGTTGGAAAAATACTTCCTTGAATTATTGTTTAATTATTATATAAGATATTGTATTAATTCTCTATGTCTCTAAAATTAAAATATCATTGATAATGAAAGTAATGAATATTTTGTTTTGATATTGTATGTTTTGGATTGTGAAAATTTAGTCCCCATCATTGGTATCAAAGTAGGAAATTTAATGTTTATTATTTAAACATTGGATTTGGGAGTACATATTTGGGGTTTTTCTCAAAATAATTATTTCTAAGTGTTACCTATTTCACTTTTTTTGTATGTTTCATTTTAGTTGTCTCATCTCTCGAATCATTCTCATGGTTACATAATATCATGAATGATAATAAATATATAAATATCATATATATATATATATATATATATTCATAATATACATATTTATAATCATCCAATAATAGAGGATATGAAAAATAAAGAACATCACATCGTGGAGGTGTCAGTCCACACATACACATGATCTACATTACAATTTATTAATATGGAGAAGGATAATAAGTTAAGTGATATTTTATATTTACATAATCATAATTATATCATATATATATTATATTAATTAACTCCATATTTATATCCATCCACCTAAAGTTGTGATGAAAAATGAATTAAATGACTTTGTTGAGATGGTAGGTCATATATATGCACAAGATAAGTTTTCATCTTCTGTATGATGGAAAAGGGATGTTTAAGGGTTGTGCACAAATATGATTACATTTTTTTATATAAAAGTTATTAATGTTATTATATGATAAATTCTATAGAATATTTTATTGTTTTAATAGATTAAATAAAATGAAAACACTATGTTAAGAACTATACATCTTCTACAGACTACCACCCCAGGTTTATACAAAAATATATCATAAAATAGTATTCTGATCAAACCCAGAACTCTATGATGTGTTCCTATTTAATAGGATTTTGATGTGTGAGAAATATAGGATATTTTTTCCATTTTATATGTGAGGGAGATGACACACATTGTATTTTTAAAAATATTAAAATATATTGAAGTGTCACTCCTAAAAAGTTTCTAAAAAATAACATATCATCAAATATGATAAAGATAAGATCAAATTGAAACAAAATTATGAGTTTTAGGGATGTGTTTTTTGTAATATTGAATCATTATCCATTTATTTTTCACTATTTTAATATATTTTACCCTTATCTAAAGTGATTAATATTAACTACGATTAATATTCATTATGAAAAACTTTAGGTTGACCATATTACATAATATTAATTATAAATGTTAATAATATGGAATATAATTTATATTATTCAACACCTTTAAGTGGTGGAAATTAATTTTAATATAATTTCTCAAAACATGATGAAAACGTCGTTTCAAAAATAATTTTTTATGCATGCAAATATTTTTATTCCAAAAAATATTCAAACTTTAAATTACCATGACATTAATAAGATTTTTATCATAAATATGAACTAATTTAATTTTAAAATTAACTAAAAAATGGTGATTTTTAAAATTTTTGCATGGAAATTATATTTTACAATAAAATCTGTACCTTTTCACTATTCATTGAAAATTATTTCATCTCAGAAAAACCCATAATTTTATTCTAATATAATCATGAAATGATGATTTCCAAAATAATACCCTATTTATCAAAATAAATTTAAAACAATTTGAAAATTATGTTATAATAATAAAAATTAATAAATCTATGTGCATTATACTATTGTTTGTTTAGAAAAAAAAGAGTAATTACTATAATTGAATTTTGGATATTACAAAACCATTATGCACTATAGCATAATGTGGGATATGTGTAGTTAAAAAACTATTCTATAGTTCGGTGAATTATTCATCACATTCTTATCACTAGATGAAATTTACACACTTATATGTTTACATGGTTTTAGGATATCACAATCATAAAAAATTTCAAAAAAAACATAGATAATATTTAACTAACAAAAAAATCTATAGATCTATATCAAATGGTTAGTCCAAGACATTCTTCAGTCCCCTATGTCATTTATGGATCTATATATATACCATATTTATTCATTATATGATGTAATAAGGATATTGTTTATATCCAAAATTCACACTTGATTAATTTAGTATACATTTTATCCTTTTCAAAGGTCATTAGTTCAATCATCATATTCTAATTTTTTTCTTACATAATATATTAATATATTATAATGTCATAAATAAAGAATATAAAAAATTAATAGTATTAATTATAGGTTTTATTCATGATATCCAAAATTATATATATGGAATTTTTATGTCTTAAAGGAATCACTATGAATTCAAAGTATATATATATTCTAGAAAAGACATATCAGGTATATCATCTCAAGTTAAACATAATTTTTAGTATGCATGATGAAGATAAACCTATGAGAAGTATTGATCTATCATAAGATAATAAAATTTATCATCAATAGAATTAAAATATACATTACAATGATGTCTTTTTTATGTCCATGATAATTAATGAAATGATGCTTTCATCCATCAGTCATCATGGAAAAGAGAACTAGTGAACCCCAAGGTGAAGCCATAGGGAATATAAAACCCTTATCCATATTATTATAATTTATTAATTAATTATTCCAATTCAATGGTTGTTATTTTTCAACGTCTCTTGGATATATGCATAGAACTCGCTATGAGTTGAATTGAAAACTCAACCTAAATTTATAGAGGAAGATCATGAAGTTCAACTAAGAGTTCATTAATATACCCTTATATGAGTATAATATCTCCAATTTTGGAACCTCCCCAACCACATGACTTATGAATCCGTAATTATTTTTTTATCAATATCCATATTAATGGTGTTTATTCTAATTAGGTTTCATATTCATCCTTGTATTGATAATTGATTATAGAATGATTTGTGATATGAAATAAAATTTCATTTACCAAAAAATTGATATTATGTCTTTGTATAAAATTCAAATACTTTCCAAATATTATATTAAACATCACCAATGGATGAATATCTAGATTTAATGGTAGTATCGTCCCAAAATCATTAATTGTAAATGAGTTATATAAATTTCATGTAGTCTTCATAAAATTAATTATTTTTAAAAATAATTTAGTATCTATGGATTATGGTGGTGAGTCAAAATTCATAAAAAAACATGCATGACATGGATGAGTTAAAATAAAAATAATAGAATAAGAAATTTTTATATCATGATTGGATAATTATTGTTCCTAAAACCACTCTGTTATTTTTTTCCACTCCAATAGTAATGTTTGAATATGATCTTCGTTTTTACCTTTTTATAGGATGTTTTTTACACCAATTATCATCATTAACCCTAATATTATGTCATTTATTTTTCTAATTCCAAAATTCCAAACATTAGAAGCATTAAGGTATGGGTGTTCCAGTTGATGGGACCTTCTTCTCCTCCTTTGTGATAATTTTCCAATTCATATTTCTTCTACAATTGAGTGCTTAGTGGTCATACTTTACCACCTGAAAAACACTTCCCTAATCAAATGAGGAAATTTCCTAGGTGTATTATCCAATATTAATGGTTGTAATGTGGTTGTTAAATCTTTTCTCCATGATATTTATCATTCCATTTTTCATGATACTCTATTTCCTTTATGTATCTAGATCTATTGGAATAAAAAGTGTCTCTAGTTTCAATCTCCACATTAAGGGAAAATTGTAACTTTTCCACCTAGAAATCAATGTCTATTTTAGTTAATACTTTTTTCCATTATGATTTTGATCACTAAAGTAATGATAGATCGTCCTTTCATTATTAACAATAGAAATGGACTTGTACTGTTCAGGTCTTATGAATTTTTATCTATATATACTAATGGATCCTGATTATTTTGTTTTGACTCATGGAATTCTCACACCATTTTTATGTGAAGAGTAAATTGAAATATTTCATAATGAATAACTTCTTAATATCTTCTCAATCCATAGATTCAATATCATGATTTTTAGTAATATTATAAATAAAATTACACCATTTATAATCTTATCCTTATTATAGGTAAATGGGAAAAATCAAATTTCCAATGTAAGTGCACTAGAAAATATAAATGATTTTTTTGATTCATTTGATCAATTTCATGAATATTTTTATAATGGAAGTCCCGCTAAAGAATGGTGTACATTACAACATGGAATAATTCATTACTTATTTATTTTTCTATGTAATTTGCGGTAGATCAAAATTATATAGCTTATTAATAATAAAAAAATAGATCATTTCCAAGATAGAATTCAGTCCATCTCATATCCTATTAAGCTAATCATTCAGTAAACCACTACATTGTCTTTCACACCCATCTTAATCATGGATCCTCCATTTTCTATCCATTTACTAAAAAAATATTAGAAATAAATAATTATTTCTTATTAAATCTTTATAAAAACTATATGAAATCGAGAAAAATATTTTATGGTGTATTTCTTTACATCACATTCATTTTAGAGAAGGATACTCTCAATTCAAACAATTTAACTTTTAGTTCAACCTAGGTTTAATTAAATTATTTTATCCTAACCTTATCCCCAATAATATATAAATCAATATCATATACCAAATAAGATGACCCATGTTAAACATAAATATGTTTCTAAAAATTTCAATATTTTAGTCATTATATCTTATAATAACAGCATAATTCTACAACCCAAAGGTTTTTTTCTTTAATGATTTGATTCATAAACATATTATTAAAATATATTTCATCAATATCTCCCCTAAATATTTATATATATAAAAAAATTATTCATAATTTTTGAAAACTTTAAAGACCCGGAAATTCCGTGGAAAATATTTTCTTAAATACATGGGATTTTTACGAGCCCGCGAAAATTTACAGCGCTTGATTCTGAGGCCCGGTGTGCCTGGAATCAATTTCTGAAGTTCTTTTCGGGTATGTTCAGTAAACGTACAAGCAGGATTTTATAACTTTTGAACCGGTGCTCGAAATTGAAATATGAGGGCACCGTTGAACTCACAACGTCGGTGATTACATAGTGAGACCTTCACTGTAGTTTCTTTCTAATGATAATAGAAGTTATAATTTGGGTTTTTAATAAGTTAAATAAAAATAAGTGTAACTTATTTTTATTTTTAAGGTGGTTAAAACCTCCAAGATGTGGTTAGTGGTGGGGGCTACCACAACCTAACCTCCCATGGGAGGTTATGGTGGTGGGGCCCACCCAAACATAACCTCCCTTGGGAGGTTATCCTTGGTAGGGCCCACATGGGCTTTAAACCCCTTTAACCTCCCATTTATGTGGGATGAAACTCTCCACCTTCCCTCATTAATTAATTGTTTCAACCCTCACAATTAATTAATTGAAATATTTCATTTAATTAGTTGGCACCCTTTTGAATTCTTTTTAATTCATGCCAACAATTAAATAATAGACAAATCTATTATTTCATTTTGTTGTCAAGCTTCATACATTTTTCTAGGAGAATTAAGGATAGGAGGAGCTCTTGGAAGAACTATATCTTCCAACGTAGAACGCTCCTCTCCATCAAAGAACGGAAAACACCATATTCAATCTTCAATTGTGCCAAAAGAGGATTCAACCGTGAAGAACTCCATCTTCAACTTCATCACCTCCGAATGCTCATCTGCCAACGGCAGATATCCTCCTCCTTTTCCAACTTTGATGAGTTGATGTCGCCTTTCTGCAACTTCGTCAACGATCATCATCATACGAGGTAGGGGATTTGAATTGTTTTTGTACCCATTCTTCGTTGTTAAAATTATGGAATGTGAATCTCCAATTTATATCTCCATAATGAGGAGGGCTCAGACTGCACGAATATGGACCGACACTCCCCCTTTTTTGATCACATTTGTTGAGGACGGTGGCACTGCAACACTACCGCCAGAGTAACGGACCGTGGAAAAAGAAACAGTGGCCAGCGACGGGCCGACCGCGAAGGAACCAGGGGTGCAAGGTCGTTGGGTCTCCAAGAGGGTGCGGCACCGCCGTACCGCGCGGAAGGAGAGTTGCGGCCACGACGGGCCGTGGTGGAGGTGTGCGGAAACATCACGCCGCGCGGAGGCCAGCAGAGGGCCGCGGCCAGGGCGGGTCGTGGCGGATGGTCGCGGCACCGTCGCGTCGCATAGTGGTGCAGAACCATGGCCAGGGCGGTCCGCGGCGGAGGCGCTTGGCACTGTCACTCCACGCGAAGGCCATCAGAGGGTCGCAGTCAGGGCCGGCCATGGTGGAGGGGTGCGGCGCCGTCTCACCGCGCCGGTGGAGCGGAGCGGCTAGCCGCTCGGCCAGCCGGGAGGAGCGGGACCTCGTCGGGTCCCGTATGTGCTGGACCGGTTCCACCTAGCACCGGTTGGAGCTCCACCTGAATGGAAGAGCTGTTTGGGTGCTAGGGGGTGTGCGGCTTCCCCCCTGGCAGCAGCTTAGGCGGACCCCGCAAGCTACTGGGCCGCCGGGGCGCCGGGCCATGGGGCCACCGAGCCGGGCCGCCCTCAGTCTGGGCCACCCATCCGGACCAGGCCGCCATCGGGCTGGGCCTCCCTCTGGCTGGGCCTCCCCCTTGGGTCGGGCCACTCCCTTGGGTCGAGCCGCCCCCTTGGTTCGGGCCTCATCCTTGAGTCGGGCCGCCCCCTTGGGCTGGGCCGCCCATCGGGTCGGACTGCCTTTGGGCTGGGCCGCCCACTCGGGTCGGGCCAACCACTCAGGTCGGGCCGCTCCCTTGGACCGATTCAGACCAGTGGACTGGGTCAGACTTCAGTTCGGACCGGGTCAGGCCAGGTCGGTCTGACGGGGTCGGACCGGACCCAGACCCGCTATGGCCAGTTTACACCTTTTCACTCATATCTTGGACTACGGGTGTCTGATCAACGAACCGTCTACGGTGATGGAAAGATTAGAGTGAGACAGTTCTTTTGGAATATTCCACTTGAAGATTGAGCACTATTGGAGTATGGTTGGGTTGGTTTTAACCTTAAAAAACCAACAGGACCCCTGGGACGGAAATGCCAATAACTCACAGACCGGGCGTCTGATTGACACGCCATCTGTTGAGTGGAGACCCCTATGACGAGGAGGACCATTGAGATACTTCTTAGTTGGACTTTTTGACAATTGGAGTATCGACCAGTAGCTTGTGGAGCGGATCCTTCTGGAGACGAGCAAGCAGAGTACGAAGACCTAGTAGTTGGCTTATACCTAACGACTGCTGACCTTTCGACTCGGAGTGTTTCGACTAGCCTAGTGAGGAGATCCTATGTGTGACATAGCAGAACCACACTTGGGAGTGCCTCTGTGTGACGCATCAGACCCACGGTACTCGACAGGAGGAGTACCTCAGTAGGCTACTAGGGGGAGTGCCTCTGTGTGAGCGTGGCAGACCCACAATGGGGAGCGCCTCTGTGTGACACAGCAAACCCATGGTACTCAACAGGAGGAGTACCACAGCAGTCCAAGAAGGTGAGAATCACCTATGTGTGACACGGTAGGCCCACTGTACTCGATAGAGGAGGAGTACACCATCATTCGAGATTCCGACAGTTTGACTATGGATGTTACTTACCACTATACCATGAATAAAATCCTCATGTGAGCTGAGTCTATGACTCTTGTGTTTACCTCTTGAATGAGATGGGTTACTAGATAACTTATATATATATATGTATGGGAATATACCTAAGTGATGGTTATCTATTAATTTCATACTTGTGGTTTATCCTTGTTATATTTAGTGAGACCTTGAGGGTCTTGAGGTCCCTACTGAGTATTGTTATACTCACCCATACATAGGCTATGCCCACACCTGGTTGTGTTGGTTGCAAACAACGGACATCGCTAACTGAGTCAGAGAGTGCCAGGACAAGACAGTACCCAGAGGTGGACCTTACGACGAGTCAGTACACAGAGGAGTCTGATGAACGTGGAGTGCTGAGGTGGCCATCTGTACCTACCCTTCAGTTAGGAACCCTAGAGGACGATCCAGGAGCTGCTCTTTACCTTTTAGTTGTTTGTCCCTTTTTCAGTTGTACTTGTACTTTACAATTGGGTTTGTATTTTCGGCCCCTTTTACTTTCCAGCACACTTTTGTATACAGTTTTTACTTAGTTTTTTACTTCCAATTGCATACTCTATTGTGTGTGTTCAGTTTATAGAGGAAATGCCTTCCCAGTTTAGGGATTTATGCCTTTAGTGATAGTCTCCAGCCCTTGGCCTATGGAAGTCGGCCTTGGGGTAGTCATGATACGGGCCCCGGGGGACGGGTAGTGACAAATTGGTATCATAGGAGTCCGTTCTACCACAGAACTTAGGACTCTGATCATTCTTTTCTGTGAAGAAATAGTGTTAAGGGTACTAAGTGTGGTTTTCAGTTCAGGGAGTCCGGTGTTCGTGTGGCAGCCGACGTATCCATACACCAGGACCATGACTGCTGATTTTCGACTCAGTGCACGAAAACACTGATTGTGTATGTGTTTTCAAAAGGTTTTCTTTAAGTCATCTCAACCAGGTCATCTCACCATGTATAATATTTTGATCGTGGCACACCTGTATCTTTTCAGGATGCCTCTATGTAGACAGTCAGTTAGAGTTCCGAGAGAGTACACGATGACAGTCCACTGAGCGATGAGGCTCCAGTGCAGGGCCCTCTTACTATGATGTCACCTTCGAGTAGTGTAGCAGCACCACCACCCATTGGTAAGTAGATTCCACCAGCCACACTGGCGGTAGTGCATGCTGACTGAGCACATTTCATGAGTTCCAGTGGGAGAGGCCTCCGAGGTTACGAGGCAAGACAGATTCCCAGGCAGTAGAGGACTGGCTGGAGGTGATTTCTAGAGTTATCTGCCTATTTAAGACACCTGTAGAGAAGATAGTGATCTTAGCTTCTAGTGTTTTTCAGTGAGTGACCATGATGTTTGTCTGCATAGTGATGAGGCATCGGTACGTGGACCGTTTCCCAAGATTGTACCTTCATGTAGTATGTCAGCTATATCATTGCTTGTCAGTCACCAGTTACAAATGGAAGTACCAGTAGATGACACATGTAGGCTTAGTTCCTTACACGTGTTTCAGCATCAGATACCCCTCAGGTTCCGAGGCGAGCCCGACTCATAGGCGGCTGAGGACTGGCCTAAGGAGGTGGATGAGAGTTCTCTGGAGCTTGTACAGCTTCTTCAGGACGACATGTCGGTAACTGTGTAATCATCGAGACGTATTGATCATTCTCGATACTCGATGAATACGATACGATCAGTGATTTGGAGCTCGGACTACTGAGCGAGGTGTGTTTTAGGACATCCGAGCCAAAACCTTTTCTCTAGATGCTAGAGAGAACCTTTGTTGTTGAATGTTATTTGGCTAAGAGGATACAGCCAGTGAATTTCAGTAGTGGGAAATAAGGAAACTAGCTCCAGTCTCATAGACTTGAGTGTGTAAAATGTTTCGAGAAGAGGAAGTGTTAAGGATAGATGAATCTGCAGGGCATCAGACATGGAAGCAGAGCTAGGAGAGCAGCATGTGGTGGTGTACATTTCAACATGTTACATCCACTCGCCTTTGTAGTCCCCTCCAGGCTCATGGAGCTGGAGGGCAGGGGAAGAGAGTAGCTGCATGCGGTCAAAGAGTGTGACCCAAGGGCTCTATGAATGATTTGAGGTACGGTCTGTGTCTACTACTAGCTGTCGTATCAATAGACATAGGTACCAATCATTCCTTACTTCCACGATTCTTTTCCAAGACCTATAGTTTCCAGTTAAGCCATTGAATTGACCCTCACGTCTTGAGATACCTTTGGGAGGATACCCAATAATCACACTTATGCCAATGGTGTGATCTGACCCTTGAGGCGAGAGTTTCAGTTGGAACATCTTGGTGGTAGCGTCGAGGCCTTACGACGTTAGTTTGGGTAGGGACTGGGCAACCACAATTTGTAAACAAATTGACTATATCAGGAAAAAAGGTTGTGGTTTATCTAAAATTTTGGGATGAGTTTTTTCTTAGTCGGAAAAAAAAAGGAAACTCAGGCAGCACATGTTAAACTCATGCATAGGAGGGTGCAGCTGATCACTTTTGAATCGACCAGCCCTACCCTCGTGGCAGCAGGAGTTCTGATTTTTCAGTTTGAAACAGGAGTGATAGAACATGGGGACATCTTTTCAAAATATGTTTATAGGATTACCCCCCAAAGGGGGGAGGGACGTCTGGTTTGGCTGGATACTACCGAAATTTCATTCCATACTTCTCAATATTTGCAGCACCACTATCAGCCTTGACAAAGAAGCGGTAACCCTTTGTGTGGTCTGAGAGATGCCAGAAGAGCTTTCAGGAGCTGAGGTAGAGGCTGACTAGTGCCTCCATCTTGAGGATTCCATAGGAAGGTGTAGGGTATGTAGTTTACTACGACGCATCAGGGACCGGACTCGAATGTGTCATGATGCAGGAGCGAGCAGTGATCGCATATGATTCTCGACAGCTGAAATAGCAAGAGAAGAACTATGCTACTCATGACCTGGAGTTAGCAGCAGTGGTCTTCTCCTTAGAGATGTGGTAGCACTATCTTATGGGTGAACATTTTACCGTATACTCTGATCACAAGAGTCTCAGGTATATCTTCTCTTAGAAGGACCTGAACCTGAGGCAGTGACGTTGTCTTGAGTTCCTCCAGTACTATGACTTTGAGATAGTCTATACTCCTGGGAAGGGGAATATTTTTGTGGATGCTCTTAGTGGGAGATCTAGTATACAGCTGCTGGGAGAGGCGACAGAGCAGTTGGCTGCCTTGCAGATATCCTTTGTGGATAGTAATGAAGTAGCCTATCTACAGCCTCTTACAGTCACACCTCCACTTCTTCAGCGAGTCAGCGAGGCACACCATGGGGACGCTGACTGCGAGATACGGCGTGCTCAGATATCCATGGGTAAGGCACCTAATGGATTTTCTGAATGTGGGGAGCACGTCATCCTCTTTAGAGGACGTACCTTGATACCACTTGTACTTCAGGAGAAGGTGTTGATAGAGTTCCACACTTCCCCTCTTGAGGTACATCCAGGAGTGGCGAAGATTTACCAGGACCTTCGACGACAGCACTGGTGGCTAGGTATGAAAAAGGAAGTAGCGGAATTTGTCTCACGGTGCCTCACTTGTCATCAATTGAAGGCGGATCACCAGGTACCAGTAGGCTTGGTTCATCCCTTATAGGTACCAGAGTGGAAGTGGGATGGGATATCCATGGACTTCATGATGGGTCTTCCACGTACATCCAGGAGTCACAACTCGATATGGGTGATCGTTGACCGACTCACCAAGTTAGCCCACTTCCTACCGATCCTAGAGCAGGGCTCAGTAGAGAGCTTGGGACACCTCTATGTGTAGGAGATCTTGTGTTTACATAGGGTAACTTCTTCTATTGTCTTTGACTGTGATGCATGGTTTACTTCTCGACTATGGAAGGGGTTGCAGGAGGCTTTCGGGACGCAGCTACATCTGAGCACCGCCTTCCATCTTCAGACAGATGGTCAGACTGAGAGGACCATTAATACCCTCGAGTACATGCTCCGTGAATGTGTCCTCAACTTTGGTCGCAGCTGGGAGGATCACTTTCCTTTGGTGGAGTTTGCATACAACAACAGCTATCACCCCACCATCGGTATGGAACCTTTTGAGGCCTTTTATGGTCGACCTTGCAGATCGCCATTGTGCTGGACAGACCCAGGGGAGTCAGTATTAGTGGGACCAGAGATGGTACGGGCTACAATGGAGAAGGTGAAAATCATCCAAGAGAAGAATAAGACTACACAGAGTAGGCAGAAGTCGTATACTGACAGGAGACGGAGACCTATGGAGTTCGAGGATGCTGACCACATCTTTATATGGGTCTCACCTCGATGGGGTCTATGGATATTTGGATGAGGTGGAAAGTTGTCTCTATGATTCATCGGACCTTCCCAGGTCCTCAGCAGAGTAGGCGAGGTGGCTTACCACTTATCTCTTCCACCTCAGTTGCACCGAGTGCACGACGTCTTCCACGTATCTCAAATGAGGAGATATGTGCATGACCCTTCCCACATCATCGACCATAGAGAGCTAGACATCAATGACGGGGTGACTTTCACGAAGGTTCGAATAGAGATTGAGGATCGATAGGAGCGGGTCCTACGTGGATGGTCGATACCTCTGGTGTGTGTTCACTAGCAGCATGGGAACCTCCTGGAGAGCACATGGGAGCGGGAGGATCAAATGCGTGCTCAGTACCCCCATTTGTTCCCTTAGTTAGATTTGTAGCTTTTTGGGATGTAAAGCCCTGAGGTGGGGAGAATTTAAAGACCTGTAAATTTCGGGGAAAATTTTTTCTTAAATACATGGGATTTTTACATGTCCGTGAAAATTTACGGTGCTTGATTCTGAGGCCCGGTGTGCCCGGAATCATTTTTTGAAGTTTTGTTTGGGTACGTTCAATAAACGTACGAGTGGGATTTTATAACTTTTGAATCGGTCCTCGGAATTGAAATCCGAGGGCACCTTTAAACTCGTAGCATTGGTGATTGCTTAGTGAGACCTTCAATGCAGTTGCGTTCTAACGAGAATAGAAGTTAGATTTTGGGTTTTTAATAAGTTAAATAAAAATAAGTGTATCTTATTTTTATTTTTAAGGTGGTTAAAACCTCCAAGAGGTCGTTAGTGGTGGGGGCCACCACACCTTAACCTCCCATGGGAGGTTATGGTTGTGGTTCCCACCTGCACATAACCTCCCTTGGGAGGGTATCCTTGTTGGGGCCCACGCGGTCTTTAAACCCCTTTAACCTCCCATTTATGTGGGATGAAACTCTCCACCTTCCCCCATTAATTAAATGTGCCAACCCTCACAATTAATTAATTTAACTCTTTCATTTAATTAATTGGCACCCTTTTTAATTCTTTTGAATTCATGCCAACAATTAAATAATATAAAAATCTATTATTTCATTTGGTTGGCAAGCATTATACTTTTTGTTGGGATAATTAAGGAGAGGAGGAGCTCTTGGAAGAACTATATCTTCCAATGGAGAACACCCCTCTCCATCGAAGAATGGCGAACACCATCTTTGATCTTCAACCGTGCCAAAAGAGAAGGAGTTAACCGTGAATAATTCCATCTTCAACTTTGTCACCTCCGAACGCTCATCCGCCAACGACGGATATCCTCCTCCTTTTCCAAATTTGATGAATTGTCACCGCCTTTCTGCGACTTCATCAACGATCATCATCATACGAGGTAGGGGATTTGAATTGTTTTTGTACCTGTTATTCATTGTTCAAATTATAGAATTTGAATCGCCAATTTATATCTCCATAAAGAGGAGGCCTCAGACTACACGAACACGGCCCGACCCTCCCACTTTTTTGATCACATTTGTTGACGATGGTGGTGCTGCAACACTACCACCGGAGTAACGGACCGCGGAAAAAGAAACGGCAGCCGGAAATGGGTCAGCCGCAAAGGAACCGGCGGCGCAAGGCCATCGGGTCACCAAGAGGGAGTAGCACCACCGTGCCTCATAGAAGGAGAGTCGCAGCCACAACGGGCCACGGCGGAGGCGCGCGGTGCCATCGCGCCATGTGGAGGCCAGCAGAGGGCTGCGGCTAGGGCGAGGCGGGGCGCGGCGGAGGGGCTCGGCGCCGTCGCAAAGTGTTGTGATGTAGAACCATGACCAAGGTGGGCCGCATCGAAGGCGCGTGGCACCGTCATGCCACGTGAAGGCCAGCAAAGGGCCATAGCCAGGGTGGGCCACGGCAGAGGGGCACGGCACCATCGCACCGCACGGTGGTGCATAACCATGGCCAGGGTGGGCCGCAGTAGATGGGCGTGGAACCGTCATACCATGCCGGTGGAGTGGAGCGGCTGGCCGCTCGGCCAGTTGGGAGGAGTCGGACCCCGTCGGGTCTTGCGTGTGGTGGACCGGCGCCACCGAGCACTAGTTGGAGCTCCACCCGAACGGCAGATCCATTCGGGTGCCAGGGGCACGCGGATTCCCCCCCTGGTCACGGATTAGGCAGACCCCGCAAGACTTCAGGCCATCGGGCCAGGCCGCCCTCAGGCCGAGCCACCCCCTTGGGTCAGGCCGCTCCCTTGGGTCGGGCTGCCCCCTTGGGTCGGGCTGCTTCCTTGGGTCGGGTTGCCCCTTGGTTCGGGCCACCCCCTCGGGTCGGGCCACCTTCGGGCCGGGCCACCCACTCAGGTCGGGACGACCACTCAGGTTAGGACGCTCCCTTGGACCTGGTCGGACCTGCGGACCAGGTCAGACCCTGGTTCGGACCGGTTCGGTCCGACTGGGTCGGACCGGACCCGGACCCGCTATGGCCAGTTTAGACCTTTTCACCCATATCTTGGGCTACGGGTGTCTGATCAACGAACCGTCAACGGCAACAGAAATCTTAGAGTGAGATGGTTCTTTTGGAATATTCCACTTGAGTTTTGGGCACAGTTGTAGTACGGTTTGGTTGGTTTGAACCTAAAAAAATCAATAGGGCCCCTGGGATGGAAATACCAATAACTCATAAACCAGGCTTCCAATTGACGTGTCTTTTATTGCGTTGAGACCCCTATGACATGGTGGACCTTTGAGATACTTTTTCATTGTACTTCATGATAGTTGGATTATCAACCAGTAGCTCGTGGAGCGGATCCTCCCGGAGACGAGCGAGCGGAGTACAGAGACCAAGTAGCTGGCTGATAACTGACAACTGCTAACCTTTTGACTCTTAGTGTTTTGACTAGCCCAGTGGGGAGCGCCTCTATGTGACACAGTAGAACCACAATGGGGAGCGCCTCTGTGTGATGCAGCAGACCCATGGTACTCGACAGGAGGAGTACCTCAGCAGGCTACGAGGGGGAGCACCTCTATGTGAGCGCGGTAGACCCACAGTGGGGAGCGCCTCTGTGTGACACATCAGACCCACAGTACTCAACAGGAGGAGTACCACAGCAGTCCATAAAGGTGGTAAGTGCCTCTGTGTGATGTGGCAGGCCCACTGTACTCAATAGAGGAGGATTACACCATCATTAGAGATTCTGACAGTTTGACTATGGATGTTACTTGCTATTATACCATGAATAAAATCCTGGTTTGAGCTGAGTCTATGACTTTTGTGTTTACCTCACGAATTAGATGGGTTACTAGATAACTTAGGTATATGTATGGGTATATACCTAAGTGATGGTTATCTGTTGATTTCATACTTGTGGTTTATCCTTGTTGGATTTAGTGAGACCTTTAGGATCTCGAGGTCCCTACTGAGTATCGTTATACTCACCCCTACACGGGCTATGCCAGCACCTGGTTATGTTAGTTGCAGATGACGGACAGCGCTGACTGAGGCAGAGAGCGCCAGGACCGGACGGTACCTGGAGGTGGACCTTACGATGAGTCAGTACACAGAGGATTTTGACGGACGTGGAGTGCTGAGGTGGCCATCTGTACCTACCCTTCAGGTAGTAACCCCAGAGGAAAATCCAGGAGCTGCTCTTTACCTTTTAGTTGTTTTTCCCTTTTTCAATTTTACTTGTACTTTACAGTTGGTCTTGTATTTCCAGCCCCTTTTACTTTCTAGCACACTTTTTTATACAGTTTTTACTTAGTTTTCTACTTAAATTTGTGTACTCTATTGTGTGTGTTTAGTTTATAAAGGAAATACCTTTCCAGTTTAGGTATTTACGCCTTTGGTGCTAGTCGTCATCCCCTGGCCTATGGAAGGCATCCTTGGGGTAGTCACGATATGGGCCCTGGGGGACGGGTCGTGACAAAAATTGATTTCTCAGGGATATGGAAAACAAAAAAATTATTGGGAACCAATTATTGGTAAGTGAAACAATATCAACGTATCATAATGGTTTATATTATAAGGATATGAAGAAAACATGAATGTATGATAAATTCATAATTAAAATGGAAATAGTATCATAATTAGAAATAATTAGGAATTCATGAAAATTATAGATCATGGAATAGAAACATAGGTTCATAAAAGTTCATCATTAAAGTCTAATAGTCATTCCTTCACATAGAAACATGTTTCAATAATCATGAAACATGGAATCCCAACATTGAAATGTGTTATATTATAGAAATGTGGAACTATAATAAATATATTAAATTATAAAATTATGGGAAATCCAATTAATTATATGCATTTATCATTTTACAAATATAATCACTCCCACGCATTTATATTTGAAGAAACCATATAACATCGCCTGATTTTGTAATATAATTATCTCTAAATTAATATTTTGTTTGGCATCTTGTTTCATAAGAAACATGTTGGGCTAGGCCTAGTAGGCCAGGTCGAACCCAACGGGCCGGCCCACCCAATGGGCCAGGTTGGACCCAACAGGTCAGGCTGGGTCGACCCAAACCAGTTTGGCCCAGAATAAGATGGGCCAGGTCGGTCCGACCGGGTCGGACCGGACCCGGGCCCACTACCGACCCCTTACTTTCTTTTGTCCATATCTTTGGCACCGGACGTCCGTTTGACGAACCTTCAGCGGAATTTGTAATCTAGGAGCTTGACAGTTCCTTGAGTATAACCCACTAGAGTTTGGGGTATAGTTGAGATACAGTTAGGTTGGATCATGCATGAATCCAACCGGGCCACTGGGACTAAAAGGCTAATAACTCGTAGACCGGGCGTCTAATTGACGTGTTGTCTGTTGCATTGAGACCTCTATGACATGGAGGACCATTGAGATACTTCTACGTGAGACTTTGTGGAAGTTGATTTATCAACACTTGGCTTGAGGAGAGGACCCTCCCGGAATCAAGTGTTCATTGTGAGGGAACCCTGTGGCTGGCTACTTTGTGATAAAGGGATCTTACGTGGCCTGACTACTGTTTCAGAATCCTACGTGGGTTCGACAGCTCCGATTATTATTCCAGGATACTACGTGGGTTCAACAGCTCTGACTACTGTTCCAGGATCCTATGCGGGTTCAACAACTTCGATTACTATTCCAGGATCCTACGTGGGTTCGATAGCTCCGACTACTATTCCAGGATCCTACGTGGGTTCGACAGCTTCGATTACTGTTTCCGGATCCTACGTGGGTTCGATAGCTTCGATTACTATTCTAGGATCCTACGTGGGTTCGACAACTCTGACTACTATTCCAGGATCCTACATGGGTTTGATAGCTTTGACTACTGTTCCAAGATCCTACGTGGGTTCGACAACTTCAACAACTGTTCTAGGATCCTATGTGGGTTTGACAACTCTGATTACTGTACCAAGATCCTACGTGGGTTCGGCAGAGTAGATGATTTAGTGGCAACATCTAATCATTTATATCTCTCTACATAATATGTATACCTGTGTGAGTTGAGTCAGTAACTTTTTTGTTTACCTCATGATTGAGATGTATTACTTGCTAACTTATGTATATGTATGGGCATATACCTAAGTAGTTTTATCTATTGATTTCATACTTTTTGGTTTATCCTTATTGGATTTTGTGAGACCTTGAGGGTCTCGGGGTCCCTACTGAGTATCGTTATACTCACCCTTGCACGGGCTATGCCCACACCTCATTGTGTTGGATGCAGACGATGTACAGCACTGACTGGGGCTGAGAGTACCAGAACTGGATGGTACCCAGAGGAAGACCTTACGACAAGTCAGTACAGGGAGGAGAATGACAGACGTGGAGTGTTGAGGAGGCTATCTGTACCTACCCTTCAGGTAGGAATCCTAGTGGATGACCCAACAGTTATTTTTCTTTTCTTCAGTTGTACTTGTATTTCTAGTTCCTTGTACTTTACAGTTAGTCTTGTATTTCTATCCCCTTTTACATTTCAGCACTATTTTGTTATACAGTTTACTTAGTGTTTTGTATCCATCTGTGTGCTCTATTGTGTGCGTTTTAGGTTATAAAGGCAATGTCTTCCCAGTTTTAGGGAATTATGCCTTTGGTGCTAGTTTCCAGCCCCTAGCTTATGGAAGGCGGACTTGGGGTAGTCATGGCATGGGCCTCGAGGGACGGGTCATGACAGTATTCATCTCACTTACTCTCCTATCAAGTTTTTTT
Source organism: Viscum album (assembly GCA_963277665.1). Lineage (NCBI taxonomy): Eukaryota > Viridiplantae > Streptophyta > Magnoliopsida > Santalales > Viscaceae > Viscum > Viscum album. The sequence continues at coordinate 2,032,285,422 of OY728135.1, forward strand.
ATCAGGAGTAGTAGCTTAATGATGAATTCTATTGCATTAGAGTATTTATTTTATGGTGTGAAGACATTTGACGACTGGTTGTCCTCCATGGAGGGAATTCTATGCTATCAGAATAATTTGGTTGTGTTTTTAGCAGTAAGGAAATGTGTGATGGGATATTGGAATCACTCCTAGTGTAAAACGAACCCATAAACCATGAATATGTTCTATGACATGTGATGATGATTTTGGTGTCTGGGTATGAGGCGTGGATTTCTGATTTTGTATCTCATTATTATATGTACCAAAATGTTAAGGCTGATAACCAAAAACCTTTGGGTTTACTTCATCCACTTCCAATTCTGACTTGTAAGTGGGATAATATCTCTATAGACATTGTGTTTGGGTTTCCTCAAACACAAATAATGAAGAATGTGATATGGGTTTTAATTGATAGGATGACTAAATCATCTCATTTTATACCCATTCATGATACAACCAAATTTGAGCAATTGGGAAATCACTATGTGAAAGATATTGTTCAGTTGCACAGAGTCCATCAGCTATAGCATCTGATAGGGATCCTCTGTTGACTTCTCACTTTTTTAGAGTCCATCAAGAGGCACTGGGATCCCTAGTTTTTTTTAGTACAACATACCTTACACGGTTGTATAGATAGACAGAAATAGTTATACATATTATTGATAATATGATACATGCCTTTTTTCATGACATTTTTGGGGCTTTGGATGATCATTTGGAGCTATTTTAGTTTTCTTATAATAATAGTTACCTATCCCATACCAGAATAACTCTTTTTGGGGCCTTGTATGGCCACCCATATTGATTTACACTATGTTGGTTGGAGAATGGTGAATATTTCATAGTTGGACCAAGATTAGTTCAAGGGATGATAAAAAAGATTCAATTTATTCTTCAGATAATTGTGATAGAATAGAGTTGGCACAAGTCTTATATTGATCATCATTGTAGACCATTGGAATTTTTATTTGGAGATCAGATGTTTGTGAAACCACAGTTGGTTCATCACAGTCTTAGGAGGCAAGGGAAACATTCTCTTTATTTTTTGTGACCTTTTGAGGTTCTTGAGCAGGAAGGGAATATGGATTTATATTTATAACATCCACCACATCTAACATCAATACATAATGTGTTTCATGTATCTTAGCTACAAAAGTATCTATCAGATCCATATCATGCTCTGGGATGGATTAATCTTGAGGTTGAACCTGATTTATCTATAAAAAGGCATCCATTCATGATAGTTGATCCTAACACCAAGGTACGTCATGATAGGAATATACCTTTTTCCTGATTGTTATGGTCGCACAGTTCTGATATTCATGAGACATGGTAGAGGGAGGCAATGATGAAAGATTAGTGGCCTCATATTTTTTAGATACAAGCATCCCAGCTAGCTTTATGGGGATAGAAAGTTTCTTATAGTGGGGATTTTTTTATAACTTGTTATTTTTATAGGTATTCCAAAACACTTTTATTGATCATTACTTAGTTGGGATTCATTTTAGGGTGATTCTGGTGAAATTTTGTAAAATTTAGAATATTTCTGGGCTATTCACAGTTGGTGAACAGTTTTCAAAAACCATGCACCCTCTTAGTGGAAACCATTCAAAACCCAAATAGTGAGTGTTTTTCTGGATAGTTCATGGATTAAAAAACCATTCACCCATCTAGTAGAAACTGTATAACCCAATTAAAATGGGTGAATTTATAGTGTGTTTGGTTTTACAAATAGTGTTCCACTTCCCATGAAACAGTGTATATGTGTTTTAAATAATCCAAAATTTAATTTTAAAACCATAAAAACATCATTTTAAGTATCCTATTGAATTTTACAAACCTAATACGATTTATTCTTCCTTTTAAGATCCCAATATGTTATTTTGGACCCTCTAAATACATATGGAAGTGGATAAAATATAGGATAACGATGTTCAATATCTTCTTAGTAAGTTTCCTCTACCCATTCTCTTTCTCCCACTATCTCATCATTCCTCCATATGGTTTCTTAGATCTCCATATTGTTGGATGATCTAATAGTAGCTGTATCAAATCATGAATTTGGGTTTGATTCTCATATCTCTTTTTCTGATGTTTGTCATGGGAGTTTCATAATGCGGGTGTTGTGTTCGTTATTCCGCAATCTTTGGTAGGTGGTTCCATTAACGATGACCAATTTGATTAACCCTAAATAGGTTTATTTAAATAAAAAAATAAATTTAATTGTACTTGCATTCAATTGGTTTATTAAAACCCAAATTCCATTGAATTGGGTGTTTGGATCTGATTTCACATGAAATTTAAGGAAACCTCAAATTCTATTAAATTGGGGTTGATTTGGGATTTGATGGAAATTTTTTAAAATTTACTTATTCAATTAAATTGTGATTTTTATTTTATGAAAAAAAATTTAATATAAATTATGGGGTTTAAATTCTAAAATTGACTTATGAAATTGTTTTTAAATTCATATTTGATAAAAAGGGGTTAAGTGGTTTTGATAGAAACCCAATTGTTTTATATTGGAAAATATATGATTTGATTAAAAACCCTTGTGTTGGTTTAAAGAGAAATTTGAATATTAAATGGGAAAATATATTGAATTTGTTTTTGGAATAATTTTGAAATAAATTGACAATTATTCTTTCATTGTTAAATCACATGAAATTCTTAGTAGTTAGTTATTTATTTGGGTATTATATTTTGACTCTTTACAACTAAAACAAAACCTAGTTAGGAAAGTCACATCCTTGATGGGATGGTGATGAGTCCACTTTGACCAGTGTTTGAGGTACATTTGTATATACATATTTGCATGATTAACCTTCGATTGTGTGAGGACCCAATAGCATGTAACTATCATACCTCTTTTAAGATGACCATGTTGCTCAGTTGTTATTGTTTTGATATATTTTCAGTTGTTTTTGAACTGTTTACACATTTCTTGTGAATTTATATACACTATTTTATATAAAATTATTGTTTAAACCATTGTTTAGAAATTTTTCCATAAATTTAAATGTAAATCATGATTTTTTTAAATGTTATTTCTAATTTATATGCATGTTAATTTATAATTGAAATAATTATTTGGATAATTAAATATTGGCATCTTATTATTGAATACTTGGTGAGACCCTATGGGGATTTTAGCTCACACTGTACTAGTGCCTTTGAGTTTCTATAGATTTTCTCCTTATAGTATTGATAAAGGAAAAAGAAAAATTTAGAGGGGGTTCTGGTTATTGATCCATGGGCTTGTATTATTGTTTCCATGGGGGTTTGTTTGTTATTCTATTTTCTGTTACTTTTTAGTTTCACTTTTGGTAGTTTATGCCTATCTCACTTCTATACAATTCTCTTTGTAAAGTTTCTATTTTATGGATATTGACTTGTTTGTATTCCTTCCATTTTTTTGGGGAAAATTCATTTCCACTTTCATATTGTATGATGGCAGGTGCTAGTCTTCAACACATGTGGATCAGGAACGCCCTTCAGGCCAGGTCAGGACTGACTTGGTTATCTGGTTACTTGGTTATCTAGGTTGTTTCGTGATAGAAACATTACATTTAATGTTTTAAAATGTATTTACAAATTACTCTTAAGTATTTTGAAAATAAAATAAAATGTTGATATACTTTTCATATTTAAATGATTTATTTTGAAAATGAATTATTTATTACAAAAGAAATATTCCTTCTGGTATTTTAAATTTCATTAGCCAATAATATAAAAATGGTTTTTTAAATATATTTAATTATCCTTTATGTTTCTTATATTACACTGATGATACTTTCATATGATACCATCCACCTTTTTCTCATGATTTCATATCAAATGTTTTGTTATCTTAGAAGACTAAGCCATCACTTCTTTTTTCATACATTATTATCAATCATTATAAAAAAAATATTCCTTCTAATTTCTTTCCTATATGAATTCCCTATATTAAATTACCTTTTTGTAAGGTGTTTAACTTAAATAATCATACATATATTGATTTGGGAAATTATTGAATATGTAATAATCCTTTTATCTATATGATGTAAATTCAATAAACATCATCATCATAATTAAAATATGTTTACCTATAAAGTTACTGAATATATTTGGATACACATTTAATTTCCATTGGATTATTATGTAATATTATTGAAGTAATTAAAAAGTATTTATTTATGGGATTTCATTTGAAAGTTTTATGATGTTAATTTCATTTCCATAGGTTATTTATGTTTTAATGAATTAATGTTTTCGTGTGGCCCACATATCTCTGGATAAATGATGCATGGGGTCTTATATTGACATCTAATAAATTGGTTATGGTTTAGTATCTTATAAAAAAGAATTATAAGTATGTATACATTGTTTGATCAAAACATAATTCTTGGAAAAAATTTCTATACACAACATTAAACATGGACATTATTTTTTCACATTATAAAGTGTGGATATTTTCATTTCTTACAACATGAATCATGGGAATATTGGTTCCTCTCAATATAAATCATGGTTATATTATTTCATTACAATGTCATAAATTATTTGTGATTAATTTTATTACATTGTTATCTATTATTCTATTATTTAATGTCAAGTTAAATTTTCATGAAATATTCTTATTATTATGATAAGTGGAATATATTTTAAATCTCATTATTATGCACTTATTTTCAACTGTATGTGTTTCTTTATTTGGGATTACATGTCCTTATATCATGATTTAATGTCCATTATTATTATCCAATGATATCTTTAATAATATGTTTCTCCCCTTCTTCAGTTTTAACTAATCCTAACAATCAAAACCTTGTTGAAAAGTTTAAATATTTCCCTCAATGGGGTTTTGAGCTCATCCCTTTATTATTTTTCTATTACAAATATTATGAAGATGTTTATAAACAATGAGGAGTCTAATAGAGAGTATAGTGTTTTTTGGTTATGGGTAAATTTTGAAAGGAATTATAAAAAAAATATTATCGAGATTATACTTTTTATATTAAACCATTTTTTCATGGGATTGATATTTTTTTGAGATTAAATGTTAACATTATGAAAAATGATGTGAAATATATGTACTTATATCTTATATAGTCTCAATTTTTAAAAAACTAGTTTTTTAAGAAATTGCTTTCAACACCAGAATTATATGTGCATGTCTTGAATCCTCAACTCCAATTATTACAATTCATATATTTTGGAAAAAAACCATTTATTTACATGATAATTATTATTATAAATCCAATAATTTACACCAACTGGGTTATGAACAAACCCAATCATGTCTATTCTAAGTATCATTATCTCATTATATATAAATCTACTCAATTACATTGGGTATATAAATAGTATAAAACACATAAAATATTGATAATACTTATATATATATTCTATATTTAATTAATAATTCAACTTATAATGAAAATCCCATATTAAGAAATTGGGTCTCGAATAATTTCCAAAAGTAATTACATAATATGAAATCAAAGTTAAATCGATTGATACACAAAATTCAATCTCTAAAAGTAATTATGTTATAAAATCTCATAGATTATGATCATTAAAATTATTTCATACTAAATTTACCCTTTGGAGGTGGAGAGAAAAATAGAATTGAAATAATTATTTTGTATGATGATTATAAAAACAATCACATAAGTCTCATAAAAAGTCAATTTTCAATGGATTAAAAGTGGAAATTGAAAACCAAAATTTTAAATTATTTTTAAATATTTAACCCTTTAAAATAAATTATTTTAATGATATAAAATGATGAGTATAAGTAAGAAATATAAATATGTTGAATGAATTTCCATTACTTATTATTCCAAAACATGAACCCTTATCTTTTAAAAAAATAGAAAAACCATGGGAATAATATTTTTATAAAAAATTATAGACACATGAAAGGTTTATTTCATAAAAAGATGGTTATAATCATTGAAAATTGAGCACATACTGTACACATTACAAATATGTGAAATTTAAAAAATTTATAAAGAAATTAAAAAAAATATATTTATAGAAAAAATTAAGAATATTTCATCTAGAATTTTTGAATAGTGTCAACGATTCTGAAAAATGAACATAAAAAATCATTGGTGTGAAGAGGATGTCATTCTTGAATTAATATAAGGAATACGGAAATAGAAAAGAATGTGCCATTGGAGATGATGGGAATTAGTCTCAATAAAATAATATTTTTAAAGAGAATGAAATCAATCATGGAATAATATTTTGATATAAAGATGTCGTTTAACAATATAAAATGATATATAACTATTTTGAAAATAGATCAAGTATTAAAAAATACTCATCGAATTGCATAGTATTGTAAAAATGTTTATGTCTCAATAGAATGGTAATTGAGATAACAAAACCCTTAAATCCATTAAAAAATTTGCATACCAATACATTGAAAGAGACAACATGAAATGGAACATCAAATACCATTAAAAAACAATGAATCATGATATAATATATCATTGATGATAAATAAACACTATATAAATGAACATAATTGTATAATACGTAACATTTTTTTATGAATTTAATTTTAAATTGAAAACTCATAGCATATATTCTTACATAAATGAGTGTGTGATATACACTTGAATAATAAACTAATAGTCATGAATAATATATTTTAGATTCCTATTCATATTTTCTAAATTTTTTATTATTCTCTTATACTCAATTATTACATAGTTATGTCATATTTATTACACGATATTGGTCATTGGTGTTCATAGTTTTAAAAATTACTTTTCTATTTCACTGTAATAGTTTCAGTTATTGTTCTATGTTCATCAGTTAATAATCTATTAAGAAATTATGTTATTGTAATATATGTCACATAAGGAATACATATTTTCTAGATTCACTCCATTGGAGTTTGTGGTATTATTCATTATGATTAAGTCCATAAAATGTTTGTTTCATTAAAAAAAGGATGTACATTAATAATTAATCCAATTAATATGTTTTTATTCTAGAAAAAAAATTATATTATTTAAATATTAATATCATATTGTATGATTATAGTGAAAGAAAATTTATTAATATAATTTCTAAAATAAATTTAATCTATAAATTATTCCTACTATGCTTGTTTGGGGCGGTTATAATTATTATTATCATTTATTATTAATATTTTTAATATAATTTCCAATATATCATTAAATAATATTAATACCTTTATAAAAATAATATTTATTCATTAAATTATTTTTTATAACCTACCATGTAAGTAAGAGATAAAAATGGATTATATTGTTTAGGGAGAAGGTGAGTTCACCATAACATGAGGGATGATTTCATTTTCTAATGAATGTGAAAAATTAGATAATGGGTTTTCCATAAAAAATAATAAAATTTTACTCTACCAATTACACTCATATCTTATTTTAGTTTTCTTGAAATAGTTTTTGTTGAGTTGGAATGATAAAGAATATCAAAATAACTTGGATAAAAGGCTAAAATATTCCTTGGATATCCTCCTTTAGATAACTCCTTAATCATTCATAGATTAGTATTTTGGTGATACCATAACCTCTATGTCATGGTATTGTTTTTTGGGGAATATTTTTTTGATATTATTCAATCTATGAGGCTTTAGGTGTGGTGAAAAGTTGTGTGGTAAAGGGGTACTTGTATAAGTGAGATAGGTGAAATATTTGTAAACATTAATTTTTTAATATAAAAATAGATGTAATAATTGACTTATGAGGATAAAAAATTGATAATTGGAGATAAAAAATATGTATTATTGCCTATAATTTTTTCATTTAACCAATTAGTGTTTTATTTTTGTGATATTTTTATTATTTACCTTTGTATTGTTCATTTTAAACTCATTTTAACCCTTACTGTGGGGACTATATATTACCTTCATAACATATTTTAATGATTTAAAATGAATTTTTAATAATTACATAATTTGTAAATAATAATTCAAAATATGAATTCTATTATATTTTATTCAATTTATGAAAGTGATAAAAATAAATTTTATTATAATAACATATAGAATAGAAAACAATTTTTAGAATAACATGCTCTTAAAGTATAAAGTGAATTATTTATTATTCCTTACTAAATTAATATTTATTAAAGGAGTTTTAATTTTTTTTATATGTTATCCGGACATCTAAATAAATTAATTGTCCAAAATTTATCAATTTATTTTACCAATTTGAAAATATATAATATATGAAAAAATAAAATTATATAAAAAATAAACCTTTTAGACATAAAATTATTTTAGTCATAGTTTTATAAACTAATTAGTTATTTCCTTGAAATTAATCAACACATTTATATAAAATTAAAATATATAAGTTTATTTGAAATGTAAATATTATAAAATTTACAAATTAAATAATTCAAAAATACATAAAAAATATTATATCATCTATATTTCTATATATAAATCCCATTAAATCCTCTATAAAAGATCTAAGTGTATAATAGACAATTGTGGCTATTGTGGGTGGTCATTTCCAATGAAAGGATCTCCATATGATTTAACATCTCTTATAATTTTTTTCACTCATGTAACAATTGTGGAAGCTCTACTTGTGCTTGTTATAGTGGAAATCATTGTGATTATACTTCCTCCTTGTGTGTGGACAAATGATCTTTGTATGGAGGTCTCCCACAGCTTGATTCCACTGATTATAAATTCTACAATTATTTCATAATGTGTTTACATTTTTTATAATCACTAAATATATGAGTACATTATAAGTGTTGTATTTAATAACTGTTATCATAAATATTTTGAACTTATATTTAATTCATTTCTGTATTTGAAAAATATGTTTTTTCACATAAAATGTATTTAAAAATATACTATATATTTTGGTTGTTGCATTTTTTATGAGGATAAACATTATATTATATTTATAACTATTTATAATGATATCTGTGTATTATTTAATGATTAATTATTATAATTCCCCATCCTTAAAACATTACATAATCTTGAGTTAAGTCAATAATTCACATTTATGATCTTTTTAGGTTTATAGTTTTAGAGAATTAGTACATAGCTATTACAAAATAACAAAAATTTATACAATTTGGATACAACTAAAACAGTATCCATTTCTTCCAAAATATAAAAAATTTAAAAGTAAACATGATTTCTTATTCTTGGTAAAAATATTCTTAAGTTCTTCCTTTCCCTTACACATCATTAAACCCTATGAAAACATTTTAAAAACACGGGATGGGAAAAAATGCTTAGTAAGGGATATAAAATAAGAAAATAAAACGATATTCCATGAATATTTATAAACCCATGACATAATAAGAATCTTGAAAAACTTAATAGAAATCAAAAATAATATAGGAAACTTGTGTCATCTATATCATATTTACATTGTATCTTTCACATCTATATAGGAGGTAACCTACATGGTTACGTTTGGAATACCCATCATAGTATATTCCCTAAATCTTTAAGGAGAAAACTTATCATTTATCTTTGTCTCATTACCCAATGCATTGGAGAGAAATCACAGGCTCACCTGCCTTTAGATTGTCACAGAACCACCCATATACATATGAAATTCCCAAGAACTGTAACATAATCATAACACATTGATAAGCAGAAAGGAAAAATAACATTTTTACATTGAAATTATAAGATATCATATAAGTATATTGATATAATCAATACATTCTCAAAAACCATTTTTAATACCAAAATTCCTAAAAAGGGAATATATTATTTACTTTTATTTTAAAAATATTATGACTTGTAGAGGAACCCAAATACCAAATAATGGTCATAGCGGTGGAAACCTTATTATCATCGCATATGTTAAAAAAACATTCCTTTAGTAATTTATTAAAAAACTTCATCTAAAAATATTAATTTTGAAAACATTTTAATGAAATTAATATTCAAAAGGGTGGATTATGCACCATATAAAATAAGGTGGTGTATAACATCAAAATAGGCCTCAATGAATAGAGATTGATATGAAGTACCTTACCGTGAGTCTGACTCATCATGTAAAATATTTTTATTCATGAATAATAATATTAGATTAATTTATAATTGATTTATAACCTTTTTCAAGTTTATTAATCATTTTATATCACTTATTACCATGTTATATAAATTACATAATTATTTAAGTTCATATCGGATGTTTTGTCGATATTCGGTACTTGAGTCGGAAATGAACGTGGTTTTGATGTCACTAGTCCATGTGGTCACAAGTCCATCATCTCCAGAATATTATTCATGATATAATCATAACTTTTATACATTAATCATACTTTTTAAATCAAACCATTAATTATGGTTATCAAAAATGAACATCGTTATAATCATGGAGACGGTAGGTCGTACGTACGCATGAGTAACATTTCTATTTTTCATTGATCATTATGGAAATAAGGTAATTACTATTTCACCTTTCCAGAATTATCATCACATTATTATAATCATAATAATCATTTAAATATGCTTATATATATCATACAAGTTATGTGGTGAATAAAAATAATTCACATTGCTTTGTGGAGGTGATATTTCACACGTACATACGAATGAAGTTATCATCTTTATGTGCATGGTAAGTAAGAAAATAATTGAAATATTATTGTTTTAAAATGATAAATGTGTCATTAATATCATATATAAACAATTATTCCATCATTATAACCATTTTTGATAGATGATTATGAAAAAACAAATTAGAGCTATTCGTGGAGGTGATTGTTCACACGTACACACAAACGATTAATTCATTTCCCATTAGATGGAAGTGGTGATGGATTTAGGTGATGATATTAAAAACCCCTTAAGACTTATAACAAGGGTGTTCTGCCTAAACGAAGGCCTCAAGAATGTGAGTTGGGATTCTAGGAAGGTTTTTGGGTAGATATTTACCGAACCAAAAGGATTTGGATGTATGTGTATTATAGAAGAGTAGGAACCTTTTTATAGGAGAGGGGAAGGGTACCCTTGGAAACTCTTAAAATATTAAATTAATATAAATTCAATTTCGGTTCCAAATGGTCCAAAACTAATTTATTTCAAGGATAAGATGATTTTTAGTCGAATAAATATCATCAAATTAAAATTATAAAGGTTGTGAATATTTTTTAAACCTTATCATTTTTGTTTTACCATTATTTTACCCTTTTTAATCTTATTGTGATATCATGTTATGTACGTATTATATGTTAATGAAGTTACCATAACATTTAAAACAAACAAAAAAGTCTAATTTATAGCATATTATGACTTTTCATAACCATTTGGTCAAATATTATATTTTTATGAATTTTATAATATTTAATGAACTATTTTATATTTTTAACTTACAAATTATGTCAATTTTGACACTATTTATACTTACCTTTTTTTTAATTCATAAAAAATTTATTACTTAAAAAAAATACTCAATATTTACATGTATTAGTCATATATAAATTTTTTTTATAGAATAAATTATAAAAAATAATATTTATTTTAATATTTATAATGTCATTTATTTTAATCTTTCGTTAATAAAGAAACTAATACATCATCATTGTGTCATAATTAAATTTAATTATTTAATGTCTAAAAACTATAAATAAAATACCATAATGTGGGTTATCATTTTATATTTTTAATTAATATTTATAGTAGAAGATATCACTTATATACCCCCATATTAAAAAAAATTATTAATAAGATTCATGTTTATGATATTTTTTCCTTTACTTTAAATTAAATGTTATAAATGTCATAATCACACCCAAGTGGCTTCCAAAGGCCACATTTTCATCCCAAGGGTTGTTTTTGTCAGCCATATCTCATCCCATAAAATTATGATAAGTTTTAGGGTAGTTTTATATTATTATAATATTATTTTTATCCTTATTTACCTATTTTACCCTTTAACTGTAGTAAATAAAATACTAAAGTTGCTATTCAAAAAATTATTTTGATCCAATTAAACCAAAATTTTCATAATAATTACAACCATGTATGTTAGTTTTTAAAAATTAAATTCATATAATTTTAAAAATTAAATTTAAAACTAATCTTGTTGTCATAATGAGAAAATGGGTTTTTAAAAAGTAAAAACCCTCAAAATATTAACATGTGTTTATATCAAATTTCAATGTGAAATTACTTCCAATGACCAAAATTGGATTAAATGAAAAAAAATATAAAAATATAATTTAAACCCAACTAAAATTATAATCCAACAATACAAATAAATTATACAAAAATTCATTTTTAAATTAAAATGTAGTATTTTTCACTATTCGTTAAAATATGAATTTTATCAAAAAATATATAAAAATTTCAACCAAAGTAAATTTTTATGTCCCTATTCCAAATAAGAAGTTTATTTTATAAAATATAACATATAAAATTGATAAAAACTGAATTTAAAAATAATTCACCATCAAACGGTGGTAAAACTACCGTTTAGAAATATTTGAGTATTTTATTCTTGAAATTGGATTTATTCTCATTTTAAACCTCTAAAATTTATTTGATGAATGTAAAAACATTTATCAAACATGTGTAAACACAATATAGTTAGTTATATTCATTTCTACCAATACAATGTCTAGGCATTAACTACCATTTAAAATAATAGTATTAATAATGTATTATTTTTCGGTATAACTCAGTCTTGTAAGCAACGTAAGATTTTAGAGAAACTTGTTATTACATTCCATATATGGTATCGGAAAAAGAGTTCCATTTAATGTAAAATTAATATTTTATTCATAAATATTAATAGATATAAAAATGTTTTATTTTATAATTACCTAGGATGTTATATCCTTTCCCCTTTTAGAAATTGTGTCCCCGCAATTTTATTCACTTATCAAATAAGTGAGGGTATTTCTCTCTCATAGCATTTTCATATTCCCATGTTGCCTCTTTAAACATATGGTTTTCCCACAAAACCATAACCTAATTAATCACCTTATTCCATAATATTTTATCTCTATGGTCGCAAAATCTAGACTGTTTGTTCCTCATAAGAAGGATTCTCTTCCAACAGAACTATTATGGACTCAAAACATGAGATGGATCTGAAAATACTTTCTCAACATTGAAACATGTAAAACATTGTGTATTTGGGATAAACTCGGAGGTAAAGCCACTCTATAGGAAAATTATCCAACTTTCTCTTGGATTTCATCGAGTCTAATGAACCATATACTCAGTTTTACCTTCTTACCAAAACACATCACACCTTTCCATGGTGAGACTTTGAAAAAGATGTGATCACCTATCTCAAAAGAAAAATCCTTCCTCCTATTTTCCGCATAACTTTTCTACCAGATCTGAGCTGTCCTCATGTGTTTTTGAATCAACCAAACTTTTTATGTCATATATTCTACCAATTCTGGTCTCATCAACTTCCTTTCACCTACTTTATCTCAAAATGATAGAGTTTGAAACCACTTTTCATATAATGCCTCAAATGGTGTCATATGTATACTAGAATGAAAAGTGTTATTATAAGAAAACTCAACCAAAGAAATATGTTCATCCCAACTTCCTAGGTAATCTGTTGAACAAGTACTTATCATATCCTCCATGTTATGAATTTTTTATTCTGAATACCCATCTGATTGAAGATAAAAAGTTGTACTGAAATTTAATTCAGTTCCCAATGACTTATGAAGGCCTTTCCAAAAGTTATAATTGAACTTTGGATCACAGTCAGATACAATGGAGAGGGAACCCCATGTAACCTGACTATATACTTGAGATACAACCGATAAATTTGATCTAGATAAAATATATCTCGAATAAGAAGAAAATGAGAATATTTAGTCAATCTATCAATAATAACCCAAATCGCATTGTTACCTCAAGAAGTATTTGGTAATCCCATAATGAAATAAATGGATATATTTTCACATTTCCACTCAAGTACTAGAAAATTATTAAGCATACCTTTCAGTAAATTCCACTCTACTTTAACCTATTGACAAGTCAAACACTTCATTGTAAAGTTAGAAATATCTCTTTTCGTTCCATGACACCAGTAATACTCCCAATGATCTCTATACATCCTATTACTACCAGAAAGAACTGAAAATAGAGAACTATGAGCTTCACATAACAACTCTTTCTTCAATTGTAAATCACAATGCACACATAACCTCATCCCAAATATCAAAAAACAATATTTATCAATGTTAAATTTAGGTAACTTACCCTTATGAACCAATTCTACCTTTTTCTGCAACTCGGTATATTCCTTCTATGCTTACATAATTCTGTCTGATAGAGATGATTTCACTAAAACCTAAAATAAAACAGAGGAATTTATTGCACCCACAACTTCCATGCCAAATTTCATCAAATTTCTAATCAAAGGGTCATGTTTCAAACATAACATTGTTAATGTTGCATTACATTTCCAACTCAAATCATTAACCACTTTGTTTTCCTTTCCAGAATCATAATGAATCATTAAATCATAATCCTTGATTAGTTCCAACTATCTTCTCTATCTCATGTTTAATTATTTCTGAGTGAATATATACTTCAAAATTTTTTGTTTAGAATATATTTCACATTTTAATCTATATAGATGATGCCTCTAAATTTTTAAAGAAAAAACACCATCTAATTCCAAATCATATGTAGGGTAATTTAACTCATGAGTTCTCAAATAACATGAAGAATAAGTAATTACTTGGTCATCCTGCATTAGGAAAAAACCAATTCTTTTCAATGAAGCATCACTGTAGATAAAACAGTCACCATTTCTGGAAGGTAGTACCAAAATTAGATCATTCACAAATCTTCTTTTCAATTCCTGAAAATATCCATCGCATTCTTTTGTTTAGATGAACTTAACACCTTTTTGAGCTAACTTAGTCAGTGGGATAGATTACCATGAAAAAAGTTTAAAAAATCTTTGGTAATAACCTACTAGTCCAAGAAAAAAAATTAATCTCAATTATATTTGTGGGTCTTGGCCATTCTTCAATAACCTTTGTTTTAGTAGGATCAACAGTTATTCCATCTTCAGAAACAATGTGGCCAAGGAATGAAATTTTTTATAACCAAAACTCACACTTTCTAAATTTACCATATAGTTTATTTTCTTTTAAGGTTTACAAGACCACTCTTAAATTACTTTCATGCTCAAATTTACTTTTAGAATATACCAAAATATCATCAATAAACAAAATAAAAAACTTTTCCAAGAACGCATGGAATACTCTATTTATAAGATCCTTGAATACAGAAGGTGCATTAGTTAACCCAAACAGCATCACTAAAAATTTATAATGGCCATATCTAGTACAAAACGTGGTCTTTGGAATATTTTCTTCCTTTACTTTCAACTGATGGTACCTCGACCTCAAGTCAACCTTCAAAAAATATTTTTCTACCAGGAGCGGATCAAAAAAATCATTGATATGAGGAAAAAGGATACTTTTTCTTAATAGTGATGTTATTCAAGGCTCTATAATCAATAAAAAGTCTCGTTGAACCATATTTCTTTTTAACAAACAAGATAGGAGCACCCAATTGTGATGTGATAGCTCGAATGAAACCTTGATCTTTTAACTCCTGAATTTTCTTCTTTAACTCTAAAAGTTCAATCTGATCCATTAGATAAGGGGGTTTTGAAAATGGCGTAACATCAGGAACTATGTTAATAGTAAATTCAACTTCCCAATTATGTATAGTACCAAGAAACTCATCAATAAAAACATCAAGATAATCATTTACCACTGGAACATCATTAATATGAAAAATTGCTTTTTTTCAACAATATGTTCAAGGTAACATTAATTTATATATTTAAATAGTTTCTCGGCTTCTTGATATGTTATTAATGGTAAGGGTCCATTATAATACACAAACTAAAAGACTTTATGAAAAGAAACTTATTTAGTTATACATTCAATCTTAACATGGTAAATAGAAATCCAATATTTACCCAAAATGACATAAAACTCTACTAGAGGAAAAACAATAAGGTTTTCAGGTATAATCATTCTACAGACAAGAATATGAATATTATGGTAATTTATTTTCACCTCAACATTTCCCCAAGGTTTTTTTATCATAAGTTATGGATTCATTTCTTGAGGTGAAATTTCCAATCTACTAGAAACTTTATCAGAATTAAAAGAATGTGTAGACCCTGAATCAAAAAGCACATTAACATAATCTGAAAAAACAAACAATATACATGATACCACTTCATATTATGGCCTAAAATCTACTGAAGTAGTTTCAAAGTATTTCACCACACCTTTATTCTTATAGTTTGGCTTCTTCCCATTATTCAAATTCTTCATCAGACACCCGTTTCCATAATGAACCATCTTGTTACATTTAAAACATTTCATTGGCCATATATCATATTTTGTCTTACCATGATATTTTTCAGTGTAGTTATTAGCCTTATGATCCATTTTACAACCTCATAAACACTTACCAAAATTAAAAAGGCATTCCCCTGTGTGCTTTTTACCATAATTTTCACAAAAAGTAAACCTATTTTTCCTAAAATAATACTTTTTGGAAGAAGTTTTCCCTTTGGTATTCCTTATCAACCTTTTATTCTTCTTGTTGTCAAAGAACGCATGATCATTATAAAACTCAATTTCCACCTTCTCTGCATATTGAACAAGATTTTAATAACTTTTGAACTCATAAGAGGTCAATGAACTTTAATATTTTGGATTTAATACTGAGTAAAAATGATTGATTTTACTATCTAGATCTCAGATTAAATTTGGAGTGTACCTTGGTAATTGAGTGAATGTTTCTTCATAAACACCCATTGAGTCGTCCTCCTACCTCAATTTCAATAATTTTTTTCTATCCTAAGTTGAATCAACTTGGAAAAATATCTCTTAAGAAATATACCTTTGAATTAATCCCAATCCCTAACATCAAGCTCCTCACTGTCTCTGATATTATTAACCATCGACCACCACTAATCAGTTTAACCTTTAAAATTATAAACAGAAATATTAACCTTTTTATTTTATAAATACCTTATGACATCGAAAATATTTTTTAGTGCTTTAATCCACTCTTTATCTATAACAGGGTTAAATGATCCTGTAAATGATGGATTACATTGCCTCATGAAATGATCCACTACAAACATGTTCTTCTATGGTTGATCTGGCTGATCTCATGTATGGATACCACTGTTATTTATAGCCTGAGTTAATTGTACCATCACTACAACAAACTATTCAGTTCCGATTTCAACCATCTCAGGTTGCTGATTTGTAAGGTTGTTTTCCTTTGGATACAGTCCCAACATAGCGGTCATATTTCATCTATGGAAAACCATTATGAACAGACATATCTTAGATGAACCAACATGGTAATCTTAAAATTTTATATCATTTCAATTTGACCATAAATTAAAAATAATTTATTAATATTCTATTAACAATATACTACCCCTTAAATTAATTTAAATTAGCATCTATACCAACTATAAGGCCCCATCCTTAAAACGTTACATAATCTTGAGTTAAGTTAAGAATTCACATTGATGATCATTTAAGATTCAGAGTTGTATTGAATTATAACATAGATATTAAAAAATAACTCAAATTTATACAAAGTAGATACAACTACAACAATATCCATTTCTTACGCAATATAAAACTTTTAAAAGTGACCATGATTTTCTATTCTTGATAAAAATGTTTTTGACTTCATCCTTTCCCTTACCCATCCTTATACCCTGTTAAAATATTTTAAATACTTGGGATGAGCACAAAAAGTTAATAAGGGATATAAAATAAGGAATGAAAACATTATTCCATAAATATTTATAAACCTATGAAATCATAAAAATCTTTAAAAACTTCATAGAAATCATTTATCATAAATTTAAATTATGTCATCCATATCATACTTACATTTTAGCTTTCACAGCTACATATGGAGTAACCTTCATGGTTACGTTTGGAATACCCATCATAGTATATTCCCTAAATCTCTTAGGAGAAACCTTATCATTTAACTTTGTCTCATTACCCAATTCATTGAAGAGCTATCACGGGCTCACCTACACTTATTTTATCATGGAACCACCCATATATATAAGTAATTCCCAATAACCATAACATAATCATAACACATTAATAGAAATAAAGGGAAAATTAACATTTCCATGTTCAAATCATAAGATATAATTTCAAGATATGGATATAATAAATCCATTCTCAATACTATTTTCAATACCAAAATACCTAAAAATGTATTATGGTATTTTATTTTCTTTTAAAAATATTATATCTTGTAGAGTAATCTAAATACCAAATAATGTTCATGGTGGCAGAAAGGTCATTTTCACCACATATGTTAAAAAACATTCATTTTTTCATTCAGTAAAACACTTCGTATAAAATAGATTCCTTTTGAAAACATTTTAATTAAATTAACATTTAAATGGATTTATTATACACAGTATAAAAGAAGGTGGTGTATAACATAAAAATATTCCTCAATGAATGGAGATTAAGATGAAGTCCCTTACTATGAGTTTGACCCGTCACCTACAATATTTATATTCATGAATAATAAACATAGATTAATTTTTACTTTCCTTATAACCTTTTTCAATTTTATTATTCATTTTATACCACTTATTACAATGTTATATAAATTACATTATTATTTAAGTTCATATCATATGTTTTGTCGATATTCGGTACTTGATTAGAAAATGAACATGGTTTTGATGTCACTAGTTCATATGGTCATAAGTGCATCATCTCTAGAATATTATTCATGAAATAATCATAAATTTTATACATTAATTGTACTTTTTAAATCAAAACATTAATTATGGTTATCAAAAATGAATAGTGTTATAATCATGGAGACGGTGGGTCGTACATACGCATGAGTAACATTTCCATTTTTCATTGATCATTATGGAAATAAGGTAATTTTATTGTACCTTTATAGAATGATCATAATATTATTAATATCATAATAATAATTTAAATATACTTATATATATCATACAAGTGATGTGGTGAATAAAAATTATTCACATCACTTTATGGAGGTGATAGTTCACATGTACGCATGAACGATGTTATCATCATTATGTGCATGGTAAGTAAGAAATTAATTGAAGTGTTATTATTTTAAAAAGATAAATATTTCATGAATATCTATATAAACAATTATTCCATCATTATAACGAATCGTGATAGATAGTTATGAAAAATGAATTAGATCGGTTCGTGGTGGTGATAGTTCACACGTACGCATGAACGATTAATTCTTTTCACATTAGATAGAAGTGGGGATGGATTTAGGTTATGATATTAATAAAAAACAAATCATTCTATTGAGGATACTATATTTATTATCTCATCATGGTTGGAGGATACTTTATGGAAGTGGAAGAAGAAATAAAATAAAAATACTTAAAGAAAATGATAGCTCTTCTTTTGTTGATCATCCTTAAAGAACACCTTAACACTTATAAGAAGGGTGTTCTTCATAAACAAAGGCCTCATGAATGTGGTGATGGATTATAAAGAGGTTTTTTGGCAGATCTTTTCTAAACCAAAAGGCTTTGGAAGTGTTAGTATTAGAGATGAGTGGGTACCTTTTTATAGGAGAGGGGAGGGGTACCCTAGAAAACTCTTAAAATATTAAATTAATATAAATTCAATTTCGGTTCTTAATGTTCCAAAACTTGTAACACCCCAAGCTTCCATGGTACAATTCCCTTTTAATAATAAAATATCTTGCGTTGTATGAAACTTTGAGTTCTAGCACACCACGACCAATCAAACTAGCTGTTATGAATATTAATACCCACTTTTTGAAATTTAATAAATTTTATTTTTCAAAATGAACTTTATTTTAGGATTTGGAATATCAAAACTAGCTTAGGGTGAATTTTTGGTATTTTTCTGAAAACTTTCAATTTTTGATGAATAGTGAAAAACGTTGTGTTATTGTCTAAAATCGACTATTATTTAAATTAATATTATTTTTATTTAAATTAATTTTAAAGTAAAAATAGATACATAATACCTATATTAGTCCAATGTAATTCATTGAAATCATTTTATAATAATATTAGATATATAAAATTTCATTGAACTTTTTACCGTCTTTTACCCACCTTTTAGGCACATTTGCAAATTTTCATAAAACGTAATTTTACCACTTCTGTGAATTGAATTTCAAAAATCCTAAAGACACTATTTATATTAGTAAGTAAAATGTGGTTTAATTGGATGATAATAATTTTTAGTGAATAGTAACTTATGGATTTTATTTACCACAGTTAAAAGTAAATAAGGTAATTAAAGGTAAAAATGATATTATAATTACCCTAACACATGTCCTAATACTATTGGATAAGTTTATTTCAACCAAAATAAACCTTAGTAATAAAATATGATCCTTTTTTATCCACTCGGATTAGATCAGGACATTTATTATATTTTATTTAAAGAAGAGTTAAAAGTGTAAATTTCAAATTTTAATAACTAAAAAAAATTTAATATAGGGTTATACATAAGATAAATTAGACTATAAATATTAATTATAAATATAAAATATTTAATAAGTAATTTTATTTAATTTATAGTTTTTATACATTAGATAATTAAATTTATTTATGACACAATGATGATGCTGTAATTACCTTATTAATGAAATATTACAATATTTGATATTTTAAATATTAAAATAAATGTAAATTGATAGTTTTTATGCATTCCATTAATTTTATAAGTTAATATGACATGTTAGGGTTGATTAAATAAATTTTTTTCGAAGTAATAAATTTGTTATGACTTTCACAAAAACCAAATACTAAATAGTGTCAAAATTGACATAAATGAGTTTCTAAAACAAATATTATTTTATTAAATGATATAATATTCCTTAAAATTTAAGGTTCAGTAAAAGGAATTATATAAGGTTAGATATATCAATAATTAACCACTTTGGTTTCTCTTGGATTTTTATAGTAAGTTTATTAACCATTTATTATAATAATATAAGAAGACATGGTAAAAGTTAAACTATTTAACTATGAGTTAAATCTAAAAAATAAGGTTAATATGGTGACCTAAAATTGTCTAAAACCAATTGGTTGAGATTTTTTCAACCCATACTCATCTTATCCGTTAAATAAATCCTTTTAGAGCCATTATAAACTGAATTTTATTTTATAATAAAATAATATTTCAATCTTTTCCTAAAGTGACCCTCACCTCACTAATAAATGGGTACTTTCCCTTCTCTCAAAATCACACCTCCAAATCCATTTGGCTCGGCCAAACCCTACTCAAATATCCTCCAAACTACCCTAACTTCAACCTAGATGCCTTACTTTGATTATAAATCCAACCTAAGTATCCCTTTTGATCAAATCAAAAGGAAGCACCCGAAGAAGAGGTAATAATTTCACCACCTCTTTCAAAGTTATTTTCTTCTTCCACATCCTTTTTCTTTGTTGTTTTCATACTAAAATAATAAATATAGTACCTTCTACATAATTTGATGTTATTATAAAAATGGTACAACCATATTCATTATTTTATCCACCCTATGAATGACAAAGTCACCATACGTGCGTGCGTACGGCTTACCGTCTCCACGTCGTGGTGTAGTTCGTTATTCAACACTTCATTATTTGAATGGGTATAATAATGAGTATAATTTATGTAAATAATAAATATAACATTTTAATGATTCTTTATATATGATATACCATCAAATTTCATACAATTTTACCATCAATAGAATGGTATTGTCTCTCATGTGTATGTATGGATTACCGTCTCCACGAACATGATGAGATTCATTCCCCATCGTAACCATTCAAGAATAATTTTAATTTTATGATTAAAAATAATGTTTAAGAACTTAATATCATTATATATATGAATAAAATACATCTGATCCATAACAAACATGACTTACATAACAAAACATATAAAGTAAAACAAATCAGTTAACACCCAAAACAGTGATACCACTGAAATATTATTAACAAAGCAATATTAGAGGATCATATATGATATCATATTTATATATGTGGTTCTTGTATAATTTAATAACAATGATTTAACTATTATAAAGTAGGTTAACGTACCCTCAAACAAGGAAAATTACATGGTAAGGGTTAAGTTTACAATCTCTTTATTGTCCGAGGTTCTTTATATGTAAGTATCCATTGGGACCTCTTTATCATCCACATTCGTGTTTCTTAAAAATGTATTTCAAAATATTTTTAATATTTCCTAGAATATGGGTTAAATTGATTTATACCCTTGTTCTAATTTTTATAAAATGTTTTTAAAGGAATATTTCTATCGTTATGCAAACAAGGTACTATATAACCTTTTCGATAAATTAAGGTAAGAATGTTTTTTTAACTTATACAATAGGTGCGGATATTTTCCGCCATTATAACACCTTGAAAGCTTCCCTTACAAGCTTATAAGAATATTTTCAAAATATTTTTTGTCTTTTATAATTACTTAAGTTTTAAATGATTTGAAAATAGAAAATATATTTCTCTCAAATAGTTTTGATTTCATCTATGTCAACATCCTTCATTGGATTTTATGTTTGTTTAAAGTTGATTCATTATGAAACAATATTCCATATGGTATTGAAGGTTTTGTGATATGTTTGACTGTGTATGTGTTATTTTTATACCATTCATGATTTATGTTTAAATTATTAACATTTTTTATGCAATTATTAATATGAATGTTTATGTTATGTTTCAACCTTTTCATATGAGAAATGAATTGGACTTGGTAAGTGATGGGTGGATCCCGATATAGCTCCTAGATGCATTGGTAGGTCTCAGGATACAAACTAGTGTCTTGTGTCTTGTCATAAGGCCTTGAAAAAATCTTATTTGTAGTCTTGGAATGAGGCCTTGACTATGTGTTTATGATGTATGGCATTATGCATTCCATCGTTATGAAATTAGCTATTGATATTACATGTGATTATTTGACTAATAAAATATCCATTTGAATAAGTAAATGGAATTATTTGATTTATATTTTCCATATTATGCTAAATTTTATATTTCAAAGTCTTATGTTTTATTCTTATACATTTCCTTAAATGTTTGTGCTTATTTATGAAAGTTTCCGCTATATTGTTATCCTTACTAAGCATCTGAGCTCACCCCTTTCTTATGTTTTATTTTTTCCAGGATGCAAAGAAGTATATTATGATTGATCTTCAGGAATAGGATAAGGGATATGAGTGTGTTCAAAAGGGGACACAATGTTGTTGTTTTTTCATTTCATAATGTAATATAAAACTTATGTATGTATCTATTACTTCCAAGGCTACTAAAATAATTGGTCTTTCGAGACTTGATCTCTTTTGATCATGCCAATTATATGTAATAATACACCAACTCTCGGTAACTAGGTTTGGGGTGTTACAGTTGGTATCAGAGTAATTTTATTACAAACCTTGGAAACTAGATTTAGAAAAACTCTGATAAGAGAACATTACCTTAAGATAGGCTTTGAGGATTAGTATAGAAGAACTTTCTAGAATTTTGGTAATGTATATATTTTGTGAGTTTTATAAAAAATAAATCCATGTCTAGATACGAGCAGGTAGAGGCGGCTCTAGCACGGATGTACCTAATAGTGAAAACTCTGATAAGAAGTTTTGGTCTTGACCTGGGGTATCCTAGTACACGACAACGGGCCTTGTTGCACTCTTGGTTATAACACTCCAGAGGGGTATGCTTAGGATCATTCACATTTTATTTGAAAACCATTATGAAGGATTTATGAGTAAATAATTCCTCAAATAAAACATTTTTTTATGATTATGGATTATATCTATAAACTGTTTAATTAGTGTAAAGTGTTTTACAAGTTTGGAATTATGTATTGTGATTCATAAACTAATCTAGTGTGTGCCATTGTTTAGAAATGGCACTTAGTGGAAGGAATGGAAATAATATCAATTCACGAAATTCATGTAGGGATTTCCCTCCTACTCAAGATAATTATAGTGGAGCTGGTGATGCAACCGGTGTTGAACAACTTATAACCATACTGGGAAAAATCACTTAGGTTATGAATAATAACCTTACCTATATAAAGCACCCTGATCCACAACATGGAGGATCAATGTTAGACCACTTCATGATGAAACAACTACCAACATTAAATGGGACTAAAAATACATTTGTATCTAAGAAATGGATAAGTTCCTTAGAGAAAATATTTCATGCTTTAGAGAGTAGTGAAAGGTAAAAACTTTTCATGGTAGTTTATTTCCTCATAAGAGATGCAGATCAATGGTGATCATTAATTAAAAACACAAAGGATGATGAAGAAGTAACAAATATGGAATAGAGGAAGTTCATATATATTTTCTTATAAAAATACATTCCTCGTGACCATCGAGCATATATGGAAAAGGCAATTTCTGAGTCTAAGGAAAAAGGAGGATTAGAATGTCCCAAAATATAAGGCTAACTTTACAAGGTTAGAAAGGTAGGCAGTAGATTATATACATAACCCAAGGAGTAATATTGATTGATTCTTTGATAGATTAAAACCATTTCTCCATAGATCATTAGTCTCACAGTCCTTCTCATCATACGATGATATTGTCTCATGTGCTATCAAGATAGAAAAACAATTCTCTAAGTCTTATGACTTTAAAGTAAAGTAGAAGAAGAATATATCTCCTGAACACTCTGTAAATGGAAATAAGAGGAAGAAGGGAAAATTTGAATATACATCTTACAGTAAATGTGGGAAGAAACACCTCGGTACTTTCTTGAAGGTAATGGGAGTTTGCTACAAGTGTGGAGAAAAAGGACACCAAGATCGTGAATGCAAGGGAAAGAAAGAGGTTGTCAATGTTGAATGTTATAGATGTAGAGAAATGGTTCATTATGCAAATGAATGTCCTAACTATCAAGGAAACTTAAATCATAAAATGACAAGGGAGAAATTCCAATCTTATTCAATCACTATTTCTGAGGATAAAGATCTGAATGATGTAGTGGTAGGTAATTTAATGGTTTCCTCAGATTTAGCCAATGATTTATTTGATTCCAGATCATCGCATTGTTTAATATCTTCCCAGTTTTCTAAGAAAATTATATATTTTCAATTTGACTTAACAAGAGAGTTTTCATTCAAAACTCCTAAGAGAAGTATCATTGCAATAAAGTTTTGTCAATCAGTTACCATTATGGAATATAAATGTGGTTTATCTGCTAATCTTATTGGAATACCCATGATTGAAATTGATATAATTCTCAGTACGGATTGGCTTTAAGACCATGATGTAAAAATTTATTGTAAGAAGAAGGAGGTTACAATTTTCGATGATGATAAAGAGTACCTTATCTTTAGAGAAGAAACATCACCATTCGATTCTAATATAGATCCACCCATAGTAGCTCTACTAAATTAAATTATTGGGGAGGAAGAGAGTAAAATAAATATGGGTGAAGAAAGGAATGTTCAAATATAGGACGTACCTATTGTTCAAGAATATGTTTATGTGTTTCCAGAGAATTTACTTGGACATCCTCCAAAATGAGAAATTGAGTTTTCCATTGATTTAATTTCTGGTTCAAGGCCTATATTGAAGACCCCTTATAGAATGGCCATTGTGGAATTAGTGTAACTAAAGAAAAAACTAGAGGAATTGAGTAATAAAGGATTTATTAGACTTATTGTTTCTCCATAGGGATCCCCTCTTCTTTTTGTTAAGAAGAAAGATGGATCTATGAGGTTGTGCATTGACTACAGGGAGATCAATTCTATAACAATAAAGAACAAGTATCCTCTACCTCGCATTGATGATTTATTCGATCAAATTCATGGAGATCAATATTTTTCAAAGATTCTCCTTCGATATGGATAACAACATTTGTGTATGAAAAAGGAATACATTCCAAAGATAGAATTTTGAACCAGGTATGGGCATTACAAGTTTACAGTAATGCCTTTTGGACTAACTAATGCACCTTCTGTTTTTATGGATCTAATGAATAGAGTGTTCAAGGAATATCTTGATGAATTTTTAGTGGAATTTATTGATGATATTTTGGTTTACTCAAAAACTATGAAGATCATGAAAATCACTTGTTCGCTATTCTAAAGACTCTTAGAAGAAATAAATTATATGGGAAGTTTAGAAAGTGTGAATTTTGGATTCAGGAGACTTCTTTGCTTGGCCATATTGTCTCTAAGGATGGAATCTCTGTTGATCATTCTCAGACAAGAGTAATCCAATAATTTCCAGCACTGACGAGTATAACCGAGGTATACAGTTTTATTGTTTTAGTAGGTTATTATCAGCATTTCCTATAGAAGTTTTCCCAATTGGATAACCCATTAACCAAGATCACACGTAAAGGGGTTAAATTTGTTTGGAAAAAAGAGTGTGAAGAATGTTTTGAAGAACTGAAGAGAAGATTAGTCAATGCTTCTATCTTGAATCTAACTTTTGGGAATGATTGGTTTGTTATTTGTAGTGATGCTTCAAAGAAATGACTTGGTTGTGTCCTTATAAATAATGATAGAGTTATTGCCTATGCATCAAGGCAGCTAAATATTCATGAAAAAAACTATCCTTCTCAGGATCTTAAGTTAGCAGCTATAATATTTTCTCTGATGATATGGAGACACTATCTATATGGTGAAAATGTGAGATATATATTGATCACAAGAGTCTAAAATATATTTTCTCACATAAATAACTCAACATGAGGCAAAGGCGATGGCTTGAACTACTCAAGGATTATAATTGCACTATACGCTACCACCTAGGGAAGGCAAATAAGGTGGAAGATGATATGAGTAGAAAGTATCATGGAGTCCTGAACAAGATGAGAGTTAAAAGGGATCCTATGATCATGGATCTGGTAAAAAAGGATATGGGAATAATCATGGAATGTAAAACATCGATACTTTTTCAAATGGTTTCTAATCCATGATTACTAGAAATCAAAAAAAGTTCTTATACTAATAATGAGGAGTTTCAAAAAAAATTAAATCTTTGAATTATGGGAGATTGATCGACTTCGTATATGAAGATGGAATTTTGAAATTTGGGAATAGGATTTGTGTTCCTGATATACCTGATATAAAAAGGGAATTGTTGGATGATTTGAATAGCTCCAATTTCTCTATACACCCTGGTAGCACTAAGATGTATAGAGATTTGAATGAACATTTTTGGTGGGACAATATGAAGAGGAAGATTGTTGATAATGTGTCAATATGTATAGTTTTTCAATAGGTGAAAGCTAGAAGAAAACATCCTGGAGGAGTCATGCAACCTCTTCTTATACCTGAGTGGAAATGGGATGATATTACGATGGACTTTTTCATGGGGCTACCAAAGACTCCTAGAAGGAATGATTAGATATGGATTATTATTGATCATCTTACCAAGTCATCACATTTTCTTGTTATAAGAAAAGATTTACCACATGAACATATATCAAGACTATATATTAATGAAGCTATAAGACTTCATGGTGTACCCATATCAACTGTTTCTGTTCATGATCCCCATTTTACATCAAGATTTTGGAAAAGTCTTCAGAGAGCCCTGGATACTAAACTTTTTTTGAGAACTTCCTACCACCCTTAAACTGATGGACAATCAGAACAGAATATTCAAACCTTAGAAGACATGTTGATATCTTGTTCACTTGAATTTTGAGGTATGTTGGATCAGTATTTACCTATGGTAGAATTTTTCTATAACAATAACTTCTATTCAAGTATTCAGATGGAACCATATGAAGCGTTACATGGAAAGAGATGTTGCACACCAACTTTTTGGGATGATGTTGGTGAAATAAAACTTTTAGGCCCAGAACTTCTTGAGGAGACAATGGAAAATGTGAATATTATCCATACCCACATCAAAGAATCTCAAAGTAGGAAAAATATCTATGCTGATAATCGAAGGAAGGATTTGGAATTTCAAGTAGGATTCATGTTTTCTTGAAGGTATCTCCATGGAAGGGTGTTTTACAATTCGGTAAGAAGGGTAAATTAATCCCCAAGTACATCGGACCTTTTGAAATTCTAGAATGAATTGGAGTTGTAGATTACTATTTTGAAATGCCTCCAAATCTCTCCAAAGTTCATGATGTGTTCCACGTATCACTGTTAAGAAAATACATGTCTGGCCCAATGCATGTACTCACCTATGAAGAAATAGAATTGGAACATGGTCTATCTTATTGCAAAGAGCCTATCAGAATTCTTGATACCAGAGAACAAGTGTTGACAAACCGAACAACTTTTCTGGTAAAAATTATTTAGAGAAACCATAAAGTATAAGAGGCAACGTGGGAACCTGAGAAACTTATGATAAAGAACCACCTGAATCATTTTATGTGGTAATATTCTTGAAATATTGAGGATGAAATTATTTGGAGGGAAGAATGTAACACCTCAAGCTTCTACGGTACGTTTCCCTTTGAATAATACAATAGCTTGCATTGTACAAAACTTAGAGTTCTAGCACACCATGACCAATCAAACTAACCATTATGAATAGTAATACCCACTTTTTGAAATTTTATAAATTTTATTTTTCAAAATGGACTTCATTTTTGGATTCTGAATATCAAATTTATCTTAGGGATAATTTTTGTTATTTTTCAGAAAACTTTAAATTTTTGATGAATAGTGAAAAACACTATGTTATTGTCTAAAATAAACTTTTATTTAAATAATTATTATTTTTATTTAAATTTATTTTAAATCTAAAATAGATACATAATACCTATATTAGTCCAATTTAATATTTTGAAATCATTTTATAATAATATTAGATATATAAAATTTTATTAAACTTTTTACTGTCTTTTACCCACCTTCTAGGCACATTTACAAATTTGCATAAAATGTAATTTTACCACATCTGGGAATTGAATTTAAAAAATACAAGAGAAAAAATTGATATCAGTAAGTAAAATTTGGTTCAATATGATGAAAATATTTTTTGGTGAATAGTAACTTTTGGATTTTATTTACCAAGGTTAAAAGTTAATAGCGTAATTAAAGGTAAAAATGATATTATAATTACCCTAAAACATGTCCTAATTCTATTGTATAAGTGTATTTAGACCAAAATCAACATTAGGAATAAAATATGATCCTTTTTTATCCACTTGGATTAGATTAGGACATTTATAAAATTTTATTTAAAGAAGAGTTAAAAGTGTTAATTTCAAATTTAATAACTAATATATTTTTAATATAGGGTTATACATAAGATAAATTTGACTATAAATATTCATTATAAATATAAGAATATTTCCTACATAATGGAATTTTATTTATAATTTTTATACAATAAAAAATTAAATTTATTTATGACACAATGATGATGTAGTAATTACCTTATTAATGAAAGATTAAAATAATTAATATTTTAAATGTTAAAATAAATGTAAATTGAAACTTTAGATGAATTCCAAGAATTTTATATGTTAATATTACATGTTAAGGTTTATTAAATAAATTTTATTCTAAGTAACAAAGTTGTTATGAATTTCACAAAAACCAAATACTAAATAGTGTTAAAATTGACATAAATGAGTTTTTAAAACAAATACTATTTTATTAAATGAAATGATATTCCTAAAAATTTATGGTTCAGAAAAAGGACTTAGATAAGGTTATATATATCAATAATTAACCAATTTGGGTTCAATTGGATTTTTATTGTAATTTTATTAACCATTTATTATAATAATACAAGAAGACATGGTAAAAGTTAAACTATTTCACTAAGAGTTAGATCTAAAAGATAAGGTTAATATGGTGACCTAAACTTTTCTAAAACATATTGGTTGAGAGGTTTTAAACCCATACCCACCTTACACTTGAAATAAATCCTTTTGGAGCCATTATAAATTGAATATGATTTTATAATAAAATAATATTTCAAGATTTTCTTAAAGTGACCCTCACCTCTCTTATAAAAGGGTACTTCCCCTTCTCTCAAAATCACACCTCTAAATCCATTTGGCTCAGCCAAACCCTACTCTAATATTCTCCCAAATACCCTCAATTAAATATATAGGTCTTAATTTTATCATAAATACAACCTAAGGAGCCCATTTAATCAAATCAAAAGGAATCCCCCGAAGAAGAGGTAATAATTTCATCAACTCTTTCAAAGTTCATTTCTTCTTCCACTCCTCTTTCTTTATTGTTTCCATACTAAAATAATAACTCCAATTCCTTATAAATACTATTATTTTATTATAAATATGGTACAATCATATTCATTATTATATCCATCCTATGAATGACAAACTCACCATACGTGTGTACGTACAGCTTACCGTCTCCACATTGTGGTGTAGTTTGTTATTCAACAAATCATTATTTGGATGGGTATAATAATGAGTATAATTGATGTAAATAATAAATATAACATATTAATGATTATATATATATTATATACCATCCAATTACATATGATATCACCATCAATATAATGGTATTGTCATTCGTGCGTACATATGGATTACTGTCTCCATGAACGTGATGAGATTAATTCCCCATCATAACCATTCAAGAATAATTTTCGTTTTATGATTAAATATAATTTTTAAGAACTCAATATCATTATGGATATGAATAAAATACATCATATCCATAAAAAACATGACTTACATAACAAAACATATAAATTAAAACGAATCAGTTAACACCCAAAACAATGATACTACTGAAATATTATTAACAAAGCAATATTAGAAGATCATATATGGTATAATATTTATATATATGGTTATTGTATAATTTAATAAAAATTATTTAACTATTACACAGGATGTTAACTTACCCTTGACAAGTAAAATTACATGTTAAGGGTTAATTTTACAATCTATTTATTATCTGAGGTTGTTTATATGTAAGTATCTACTAGGACCTCTTTATCATCTGCATCCGTGTTTATTAAAAATGTGTTTCAAAACATTTTTACTATTTCATAGAATATGGTTTAAAGTCATTTATACCCTTGTTTTACTTTTTATAAAATGTTTTTAAAGGAATCTTTCTGTTGTTTTCCAAACAAGGTACTATATAACCTTTTTGACAAATTAAGGTAAGAATGTTTTTTAACTTATATGGCAGGTGCGGTTATTTTCTTCTATTATAAAACCTTTGAATCTTCCCTTAAAATCTTATAATAATATTTTCAAAATAAATGTTTTCTTTTATAATTATTTGACTTATAAATGATTTCAAAATAGAAAGAGATATTTATCTCAAATAGTTTTGATTTCATCTATGTAACATCCTTCGTTGGATTTTACATTTGTTTAAAGTTGATTCATTGTGATTCAATCTTCCATATGGTATTGAAGGTTTTGTTATATGTTTGACTATAGATGTGTTATTTTTATACCATTCATGGTTTATGGTTAAAGTATTAACATTTCATATGCTAGTTTTAATAAAAATGTTTATGTTATGTTTCAACCTTTTCATATGAGGAATGCATTGGACTTAGTAAGTGATGGGTGGAGCCCACTATACCTCCTTGACGCATCGGTAGGTCTCATGAGACAAACTAGTGTCTTAGCACAAGGTCTTGAAAAAATCTTATTTTTAGTCTTGGCATAAGGCCTTGACTATGTGATTATGATGTTCGGCATTATGCACTCCATCATTATGAAATTAGCTATTGATATTATATTTGATTATTCTACTAGTAGAATATCCATGTGAATAAGTAAATGGAATTATTTGATTTATCTTTTCCATATTAGGCTGAATTTTATGTTTAAAATGATTTTGTTTTATTCTTATAAATTTCCTTAAATGTTTATGCTTATTTATGAAAGTTTTCGCTATATTTTTATCATTACTGAGCATTTGATCTCACCCCTTTCTTATGTTTTATTTTTTACAAGATGATAAAAAGTATATTATGACTGACCTACAGGAATATGATAAGGGATATGAGTGTGTTCAAAAGGTGACACATTTTTTTTGTTTTTCCATTTCATAATGTAATCTAAAACTTATGTATGTATCTAGTACTTCCAAGGCTACTAAACTAATCAGTCCTTCGAGACTTAATCTCTTGTGATCATGTCAATGTTAGGTAATATTGCACTGACCCTAGGTAACTAGGGTTGGGGCATTAAAAAACTCATTTATCTATAATATAATATTATGTTGGTTAGAATCCATATCATCCAATTAAAATTATACAAGTTTTAAATATTTTTTAATCCTTTTCGTTTTTTGTTTAACCCATAGTTTACCCTTTTTAATATTATCGTGATATCATGTTATTTACACATTATGTGTTAATATAATTACCATAACATTTCAAATGAAAAAATGTGTCATTTATGACATATTAGGACTTCTCCTAAACATTTTATTGAATCTTATATTTTTATGAATTTTATAACATTTAATAAACTATTTTATATTTTAAGTTTCGAATTATGTCAATTTTGACACTATTAATACTTGACTTTTTTTTAAATTCATAACAACTTGATTCCATTAGAAAAAAATATATTAACAAAATCATAAAATTTCATATTCATCCATAAAATGTTTGTATGGAATAAATTATGAAAAATAATATTTATTTAAATTTTTATAATATCGTTTATTTGATTCTTTCATTAATAAAGAAATCACTACATCATCATTATGTCATAAATAAATTTAATTATTTAATGTCTAAAAATTATAAATCAAATAAAATTATTAATGTAATAATTTTATATTTCTAATGAATATATATAGTTGATAATAACACATATATACCCCCATATTAAAATTATTTTAGTAATAAGAGTCATGTTTATGATATTTTTGTCTTTACTTTAAACTAAATGGTATAAATGTCATAATCACACCCAATTGGCTTCTAAAGGACAAATTTTCATCCCAGTGGTTTTTTGGGTCTTCCATATCTTATCCAATAAGAATAGAATAAGTGTTAGGGTAGTTTTATATTATTATAATATTATTTTTACCCTTATTTACCTTATTTACCCTTTAACTGTGGTAATTAAAATACTAAAGTTACAATTCAAAGAAATTATTTTGATCCTATTAAACCAAAATTTTCATACTTATTTAAAAAATGTATGTTAGTTTTTGAAAATTCAATTCATAGAAATGGAAAAATTAAATTTAAAATTAATCCTATTGTCGGAATGATAAAATGGGTTTTTAAAAGGTAAAAACCCTCAAAATCTTAACATGTGTTTATTTCAAATTTCATTATGAAATTACTTCCAATGAAAAAAATGAGATTAAATGATAAAAACATGATCAAAATATAATTTAAAACTAATTAAAATGATAATATAAAAATAAAAATAAATTAGACAAAAATGAATCTTTGAATTAAAATGTAGTATTTTTCATTATTCATTAAAATATGAATTTTATTAGAAAAATATCAAAATTTCAACCAAAGTAAATTTTTATTTCCTTATTCCAAAGGATAATTTTATTTGTTTCAAATAGAACATATAAAAGTGAAAAAAAAACAATATTTAAAAGGGTTCACCATTGAAAGGCGGTAAAACTACCTTTAAAAAATATTAGAGTATCTTATGCTTGATATTTAATTTGTTCTCATTTTAAGCCTCTAAAATTTATTTTATGAATGAAAAAATATTTGAAAAACATGTGAAAACATAATATATTTAGTTCTATTCATTTACTCTAATATAATATCTAGGTTTTAACTACCATTTATATAAATAATATTAATAATGTATTATTTTTTGGTATTACTCAATCTTGTGTGTAACATGAGATTTAGAAGAAACTCATTGTTGTGTGTCGAGTACTCTATCGGAAAAAAAAAAGTCCAATTTAATGTAAAATTAATATCCAATTCATAAATATTAATAGATATGAAAATATTTTATTCTATAATTATCTGGGATGTTACATCCTTCCTCCCTTTTGGAAATTTTTCCCCTGTAATTTTATTCACTTATCAACTAAGTGAGGGAATTTATCCCTCATAAAATTTTTAGATTCCCATGTTGCTTCTTCAAACATATGGTTTTTTAACAAAACCATAACCTAATAAATCATCTTATTCTACAACCCTTACTCTCTACGGTCAAGAATCTAGACTGGTTGTTCCTTATAAGAAAGATTCTCTTCCAACTGAACTACTTATGGACTCAAAACATGAGATGGATTTGAAAAAATACTTTCACAACATTGAAACATGAAAAACATTGTGTACTTGGGATAAACTTTGAGTTAAGGACACTCTATAGGAAACTGATCCAACTTTATCCTGGATTTCATAAGGTCCAATGAACCACGGACTCAGCATTCTCTTCTTACCAAAACACATCACACTTTTTAATGGTGAAAATTTGAGAAAGAAATGATCACCTACCTCAAAAAAATCATTCCTCTTGTTTTTCACATAACTTTTTTTCTAGATCTAAGATGTCCTCATGTGTTTTTTAATCAAATGAACTTTTTATGTCATCTCTTCTACCAATTTTGGACCCATAAACTTTAATTCACCTAATTCATCCCAAAATGATGGAGTTTGACACCACTTTCCAAGTAATTCCTCAAATGGTGTCATCTATATACTAGAATGAAAACTGTTATTATAAGAAAAGTCAACCAAAGAAATATTTTGATAATAACTTCCCTGGTAATATATTGAACAAGAACATAGCATGTCCTCCATGTTTTGAATTGTTCATTATGACTTCCCATCTAATTGAGTATGAAAATTTGTATTGAAATTTAATTTAGTTCCTAATGACTTTGGAAGGCCTTTCCAAAAGTTAGAAGTGAACATAGGATCATAATCAGATACAATGTAGAGGGGAACCCCATGTAACATGACTATCTCCTTAAGATACAAATGAGAAAGTTGATCAAGATTAAATTCATCTCTAATAGGAAGAAAATAAGAAGATTTATTCAATTTATCAATAATAACACAAATTGCATTGTTACCTCGAGAAGTATTTGGTAATCCCACTATGAAATAAATTGATATATTATTCTAATTTCCTCTATGGTATTGGAAAATGTTGAAGTATCCCTTTTGTTAACTCCTGCTCTCCTTTAACCTATTACAAGTCAAACACATCACAGTAAAGTCAGTAATATCTCTTTTCATTTTATCCCACCAGTAATACACCCAAAGATCTCTGTATATATTAGTACAGTTTGAAATAATTGAAAACTAAGAACTATAATCTTCACATAACAACTCTTTCTTCAATTGTGAATCACAAGGCACACATAGACTCTTACCAAATCTCAAAACACAATCTTTATTAATGTTAAATTCAGGTAAATTTCCCTTCTAAACCAATTCTATATTTTTTTCAACTCATTTTCGTCCTTCTGTGCTTGCTTAATTTTTTCTGATAGAGATGATTTCACTAAAACCTAAAACAAAATAGAGTAATTTCTTACACCCACAAATTTTATGCCAAATTTTATCAAGCCATTAATAAAAGGGTCATGTTCCATATCTAACATTGTTAATGTAGCATTAATTTTTTAACTCAAAGCATCACCCACTTTGTTTGCTTTTCCAGGATCGTAATGAATTGTGTAATCATAATCCCTAATTAGTTCCAACCATATTATTTCTCTCATGTTCAATTATTTTTGAGTGAATATATACTTCACTATTTTTTGGTCAGTATATATTTCATATTTTACTCCATATAGATGATTCCTCCACATTTTTAACAGCTCGTTCCAAATCATGTGTAGGGTAATTTAACTCATGAGTTTCCAGTTGATGTAAAGTATAAGAAATTACCTGATCATTCTTCATTAGGACACAACAAATTCCTTTCAACGAATAATCTCTATAGATAACAAATTCACCATTTCTGGAAGGTAGTTCCAAAATTAGATAATTCACCAATCTTCTTTTTGATTCTTAAAAATATTCATTACATTATTTTGTCCAGATGAACATAACACCTTTTTGAGTTAACTTAGTCAGTGGGCTAGATAACCATGAAAAATTTTCAAAAAACCTCTCGTAATAAGCTTCTAATCTAGGAAAAATATGAATCTCAATTATATTTTTGGGTCCTGGACATTCTTCAACAACCTTTATTTTAGCAGGATCAGCAGTTATGTCATCTTTAGAAATAATGTGACAAAGGAATGAAAGTTTTTGTAACCAAAACTCACACTTTCTAAATTTACCATACATATTATTTTCTTTTAAGGTTTTCAAGACCACCCTTAAATGACTTTAATGCTCCTATTTACTTTTAGAATATACCAAAATATCATCAATAAACATAAAAATAAACTTATCCAAGAACTCATGGTATATTCTATTTATAATATTCATGAATAAAGTTGGTGTATTAGTTAACCCAAATGGTATCACTAAAAATTCATAATGGCCATATCTTGTATGAAATGTCATCTTCATAATGTATGTTTCCTTTACTTTAAACTTATGGTACCTCGACCCCAAGTCAAACTTTGAAAAATATTATACTCCCTGGAGTTGATTAAGAAAACCATCGATATGAGGCAAGGGATACTTGTTCTTAATAGTGATGTTATTCAAGGCTCTATAATTAATGCAAATTATCATTGAACCATGTTTCTTTTTAACACACAAGATAGGATCACCACATGGTGATGTGCTATGTCAAATGAAACATTTATCTAATAACTCCTGCAATTGATTATTTAACTCTAAAAGTTCAATATTAGACATTTGATAAGGGGGTATTCAAATTAGATTATCATCTGAAACTAAGTCAATAGTAAATTCAACATCCCGGTTAGGTATAGTACCAAGAAACTCATCATAAAAAACATCAAGATACTCATTTACCATTATAACGTCATTAATCTGAAAAAAAAATCTTTTTTTCAACAATATGTGCAAGGTAACATTCATTTCCATCTTTCAATAGTTTCTCAGATTCCTGATATGTTATCAATAGTAAGGGTTCATTCATATACACAAACTGAAAGTATTTTTGAAAAAAAAAATAGTTAGTTATACATTAAATCTTAACATGGTAAACAGAAATCCAATCCATACTCAGAATGACATAAAACTCTACTAGAGGAAAAAGAATAAGGTTTGTAGGTAGTTTCTTTCCATAGATAAGGACATGAATATTCTTATAATTTCTTTTCACATCAATATTTCCCATGGGTGGTTTTACCATAAGTTCTGGATTCATTTCTTGAGGTATAATTTCCAATTTACTAGAAAATTTCTTAGAAATGAAATAATGTGTAGATCCTGAATCAAACAACACATTAACATAATCTGAATAAAAAATAAATATACCTAGTACCACTTTATTTGATGGTCCAACATTTTCTGGTGTAGTTGCAGTGGATTTCACCACACCTCTATGCTTATATACTGTCTACTTCCCATCATTCAAATTCTTTATCGGACACTTGTTTGCATAATGACACATCTCATTAAATTTAAAACATTTCACTGATTGTATATCCGATTTTGTCTTACCATTATCTTTTTTAGTGTAGTTATGAGCCTTATGCCACATTTTACCACATCATAAACACTTAACATAATTAAAAATCCATTCCCCCATGTGATTTTTACCATTATTTTCACAAACTGTAAACCTAATTTTCTTACCATCAGACTTTTTTGAAGAATTTTTCCCTTTGGTCTGCCATCTCTACCTCTTATTATTATTGTTTTAAAAGAACACATGATCATCATAAAACTCCATTTAAACCTTCTCCATACATTAAACAAGTTTTTCATAACTTTTGAACTCATGAAAAGCCAATGCCCTTCGATACTTTAGCTTTAATCTTGAGTAAAAATTATTTGTTTTACTATCAAGATCCCAGATAAAATTTGTAGTGTACCTTGACAATAAGGTGAATTTTTCTTTGTAAGTATCCACTGAGTCATCCTCCTACCTCAATTACAATAATTATTTTTCTATACTAATTAAAATCACCTTGTGAAAATATCTGTCAAGAAACATACCTTTCAATTAATATCAATCTATAGCATCAGGCTTCTAACTATCTCTGATATTCTTAACCATCGACCACCACTAATCGGCTTCACCTTCAAAATGGTAAATAGAAAGACTAACCTTTTTATTTTATGAACACTCCATGACATCGAAAATATTTTCTAGTGATTTAATATAATCTTCAGATAGCACAAGATAAGATGATTCTCTAAAATATGGAGGACATTGTCTCATGAAATTCTCCACTACTTACATGTTTCTCTATGGTTGATCTGGATAATCTCAAGTATGGATGCCACCGCTATTTATATCCAGATTCAAATATCCCATCACTACAAACAACTATTCAGTTCCAATTCCGACAATATTAGGTTGCTAATTTGGAAGGTTTTTTTCCTCTAGATATAGTCCCAGCCCAGTTACTGTGTTTTCTCTACGAAAAACCATTCTAAACATACATATATTAAATGAAGCAACATTTTAATCTTCAAATTCTATATCATTTAAATTTTACCATAAAGTAAAAATAATTTATGGATATTCTATTAAAAATATCCTAACCCTTAAAGTTATCTAAACCAACCTTTGATACCAATTATAAGGCCCTATTATAAAAACATTACATAATCTTTCTTTAATTCATAAATTCACATTGAGGATCTTTTTGGGTTTAGAGTTGTAGAGAATTATGACATAGCTATTAAAAAACAAATAAAATTTATATAAAGTGGATAAAACATCAACAATGTCAATTTCTTCCACAATATAAAACTTTTAAAAGTAAATATGATTTTCTATTCTTGATAAAAATCTTCTTGAATTCTTCCTTTCCCTTACCCATCCTTATACACTGTGAAAACATTTAAAATCATGGGATGATCACAAAAAGTAAGTAAAGAAAATAAAATAAGGATAGAAAAAATTAGTCCATTAATATTTATAAACCCATGAAATCATAAGAATATTGAAAAACTTCATATAAATCATTAATCATAAAGGTAAATTATGGAATCCATATCATACTTAAATTTTAGCTTTCATAGCTACATATGGAGTAACCTTCATGATTACGTTTAGAATACCCATCATAGTATATTCCCTAAATCTATTAGGATAAACCTTATCATTTAAATCTGTCTCATTACCCAAATCATTTGAGATTTATCATGGTCTCACCTACCCTTGATTTATCAAGAAACCCCATGTATACATAAGCAATTCCCAATAACAATAACATAATGATAACACATTAACAAAAGTAAAGGAAAAAATAACATTTCCAAATTGAAATAATAAGATATCATTTCAAGATATTAATATAATAAATAAATTGTCAAAAATATTTTCAATACCAAAATACCTAAATGGGTAATATGGTATTTGATTTTCTTTTAAAAATATTACGACTTGTAGAGGAATCCAAATACCAAATAATGGAAATTGCGGTGGAAAGGTTGTTGTCACCACAAATGTTAAAAAACATTCATTATTTCATTTAGTAAAAAATTCATATAAAAAATATTCCTTTTAGAAACCATTGAATTAAATTAATAGTCAAATGTGTTAATTATACACCATATAAAATAAGGTGGTGTATAACATCAAAATATGTTTCAATGAATGGATATTGAGACGAAGTCCCTTACCGTGAGTTTGACTCATCACATACAATATTTATATTCATTAATAATAAACTTAGATTAATTTTTACTTACTTGATAACGTTTTTTAAGTTTATTATTCATTTTATATTACTTATTACCATGTTATATAAATTACATAATTATTTAAGTTCATATCGGATGTTTTGTCGATATTCGATACTTGAGTCGAAAATGAACACGATTTTGATATAAATATTCCATGTGGTCATAATCCCATCATCTCCATAATAGTATTAATGACATAATAATAAATTTTATACATTAATCATACTTTTTAAATCAACCCATCAATTATGGTTATAAAAAATGAACAATGTTATAATCATGGAGACAGTAGGTCGTACGTACGCATGGGTAACATTTGCATTTTTAATTGATCATTATGGAAATAAGGTATTTATTATTTTACCTTTACATAATGATCATAATATTATTAAAATCATTATAATCATTTAAATATACTTATATATATCATACTAGTGATGCGGTGAATAAAAATGATTCACATCACTTCATGGAGATGATAGTTCACACGTACGCACGAACGACGTTATCATCTTTATATGCATGGTAAGTAATAAATTAATTGAAATATTATTCTTTTAAAATAATAAATATTTCTTTAATATAATATATAAATCATTATTCCATAATTACAACCGGTCTTGATGGAAAGTTATGAAAAATTAATTAGATCGGTTCGTGGAGGTGATAGTTCACACATACGCACGAACGATTAATTCCTTTCCCATTAGATTGAAGTGGATATGGATATAGGTGATGATATTAACATAACAAAATCTAAGTATATTTAATATAATATTTTTTTATCTGATCATGGTTTGATGATAATTTAAGGAAGTGGAAGAATAAATAAAATAAAAATACTTAAAGAAAATAATACCTCTTCTTCGGTTGATCACCATTGAAGAACACCTTAACACTTATAATTAGGGTGTTTTACCTAAATAAAGGCCTCAAGAATGTTGGTATTGATTCTAGGAAGTTTTTTTTGTAGAGATTTATCAAACCAAAAGGCTTTGGATGTGTGAGTATTAGAGAAGAGTGGGTGCCTTTTATAGGAGAGGGGAGGGGTACCCTTGGAAACTCTTAAAATATTAAATTAATATAAATTCAATATCAGTTCAAAATGATACAAAACTAATTTATTTCTAAGATAATATTATTATGGGTAGAATAAATATCATTCAATTAAAATTATACCTATTATGAATATTTTTTAATCCTTATCGGTTTTGTTTAACCCTTATTTTACCCTTTTTAATCTTAGAGTGATATCATGTTATTTACATATTATGTGTCATTATAGTTACCATAACATGTAAAACGAACAAAAAAAGTGTCATCTATGAAATATTATGACTTATAATAACCATTTGGTTGAATCTTATATTTTTATGAATTTTATAACATTTAATAAACTATTTTATATTTTAAGTTATGAATTATGTCAATTTTGACACTATTCATACATGAATTTTTTTAAAATCATAACAACTTAATTACTATGAAAAAAACATATTAACTCAATAATAACATTTCATAGTCATCAATAAAAAATTTTTATGGTATAAATTACGAAAAATAGTATTTATTTAAATATTTATAATATCATTTATTTGATTCTTTCATTAATAAAGAAATCACTACATCACTATTGTCTCATAATTAAATTTAATTATTTAATTTAAAAAAAATATAAATAAAATACCATGATGTATGTAATTGATTTATATTTTTAATGACTATTTATAGTTGAATATATCACCTATATACCCCCATATTAAAATATTTTTAGTAATAAGAGTCATGTTTATGATATGTTTTTCCTTTACTTTAAATTAAATGTTATAAATGTCATAATCACACCCAAGTGGCTTCCAAAGGCAAATTTTAGTCCCAAGGATTTTCTAGGTCGGCCATATCTCATAAAATAATATTAGGATAAGTGTTAGGGTACTTTTATATTATTATAATATTATTTTTACCCTTATTTACCTGATTTACCCTTTAACCATAGTAAATAAAATACTAAAGTTACTGTTAAAAAAATATTTTTATCCTATTAAAACACATTATTCATACTGATTACAACCATGTATGTTTTTTTTTGAAATTAAATTCAAAAAAGTAGAAAATTTAAATTTAAAATTTATCTCATTGTTGGAATGAGAAAACTGGTTTTTAAAAAGTAAAAACAATCAAAAGATTGACATGTGATTATATCAAATTTCAATGTGAAATTACTTCTAATGACCAAAATTGGATTAAAATATAATAAAATAATATAAATATACTTTAAAAATAATTCAAATTTCAATCTAATAATATAAATAAATTATACAAAAATGTAGTTTTGAATTAAAATGCAGTATTTTTCATTATTTATTAAAATATGAATTTTATCAGAAAAATATCAAAATTTCAACCAAAGTAAATTTTGATGTCTCTATTCTAAATAAGAAGTTTATTTTTTCAAATAGAATATATAAAAGTGAAAAAAAAACTATATTTAAAAGGGTTTCACCATCAAAAGGTGGTAAAACTACCTTTTAAAAATATTAGAGTATTTTATGCTTAAAATTGGAATTATTCTCATTTTAAGCCTTTGAAATTTATTTTATGAATGTAAAAAATAATAATAAACATGTTTAAACATAATATAGTAAGTTATTTTAATTCCATCCAATACAATGGATAGGTGTTAATTACCATTTAAAATAATAATATTAATAATATATTATTTTTTGGTATAACTCATTCTTGTGTGCACTGTAAGATTTTAGAGAAACCTGTTGTAGCGTATCGGGTACACTGTCATAAAAATCATCCCATTTAACATAAAATTAATATTTTATTCAAAAATATTAATATATATGAAATTTCTTATTCTATAATTACCTGGGGTCCTACAATTATCTAGGATTTCACCTTAGTTATATGTTGAGTTTATAACTGAGTTTATTCTAAAAGAAATTGTAAATAGTCTTTACTCCATACTATATGGATCTTATTGAGATTATAGAGATAAATTTTATGATATTATAATGTTATCTTAAGGTTTTTTTCACCCGTAAATGTCCCATCAGGTGTTATAAGGGTATTCACCATGATAGAAGATATGTTATTGGGTCTATGAATGTATCACATATTGTTGATTTAATAACCCATACTTTACATACATAGTTATTAATTCATAATTTAAGCATACTTATTACAAAATATAACAAAACCATGGTAGGACCGTATTGGTATAGTGTCTTTAGAAAGTGGGAAACATAAACAACTGGTTCATAAATCATCTACGTTGTATCCCGCTTATTTCATTATATTTAGAGTCCCTTTTTGGCATATCCTACTTAATAACCTTCTTCCTGACCTGGGGAAAAGAAAACATACAAAAGGGTGATCTCAAATGCTCAGTAAGGGTAAACAAAAGAAATATCAATCATATCATATTCATAAGAACATAACATTTTGAATATCTTAACCTACAAAAGAGATCATAATATCATAACATGGGATAAATCATAGTAATGAAATGTAAACCCAATAATCATAACTTAAAATATAAAACTTTGTTTCATACACACATAATCCTAGAAAATCATTTCATATTAGTCAATTCTCATTGCCAAGACCATCATAGCAGACAAAGTCCATTACTGAACTGAGTTCACTCCTCGTTCTAGTCCTGTGTCACTGAACCGGATTAACTTGTCGTTCCAGACATGTCTATATAATGAGATATAAATCTTTACCCAATTCATTAGAGTGAGATATAGGTCCCACCCATCTTATAATGAAACCATTCTTATGTGTACCACAAAATCATAAATCATAGCATAACCCATGTAATAAAAATGGGATTCATAAACATCATGCCATCATAACATAATCCATAAAAGAACTTCATAAAAATAATTCCATCATAAAATAATGAAATAAATTTAATAATAGGGATGTAAAAATAACCCTATATTATCTTATATGGAAAATAATTTTGATAAAACACTTGAACTCCATTCTTGAGGAAAATATCCTTTCTACTTCAAAAACATTTTTCCTTTCTTAACATGTTATACAATTTTTAACTAAAAGAAGTTGATTAAAAATAAACTTGAAAACTTGTAAAGTAAGATTCATGGAAATAATGTTCTATGAAATCATAAAAATCCATTCATTCTGTATAAGTTAAAAAATCATTCTTCTCATACTTTGGCCGAAAAAGTCAAAAAGTACCTTGTACTAAAAACAACAAAAGATTCCTTTCATATCTTTTACTAAAAACTAAAAAATGGGTAAAATTGGATTTAAACAATTTTATGAGGATATAAATAATATTACATATTGAGAAAACATGGATGTGGATGGTAAATATGCCCCAGTAAATACCGAAGTATAAGCAATCTCGGATAAAAATTGAGATTGCGAGATTTTCCATTACCTTAGGTCAGATTTGCTTTGTACGTATCCAAACCTCCTATATAATGATTTAAATAATGTCATTGACTTATTACAGAATCATATTCATTGTTATGATATCATATATGGTCATATTATTATCTTCTTATTATTAATATTTCATTACTACTTGTTATTCGGGTGTTCATTGCTTTATGTTCTTATGCATGTTTTGTTGAATAAATTCTTATTATTATTTTTAGGTTATAGATACAACATTTCAATAATTGTATTATTGTAATATATATCATATTTATTCATTCAATTAATTTATATAATCATTATTCAATGAAGATCATGTAGAACGAGTCGCATTGCATCGTGGAGACGGTAGGTCGTACATACGCACGAGCGATGATATCATTCCCATGATCATGGAATTGTATTGAAGTGTATGTATATTATTTCAAAATCAATATCACTTTAAAATAATCATAAATAGTTATTATTTACACCATTATACCCATCCAAGTAAGGTGGTGGTGGAAAACAGATTACACCACGGCGTGGATATGGT
Organism: Viscum album; assembly: GCA_963277665.1. Lineage (NCBI taxonomy): Eukaryota > Viridiplantae > Streptophyta > Magnoliopsida > Santalales > Viscaceae > Viscum > Viscum album. The sequence goes on from OY728135.1 coordinate 2,032,330,139, forward strand.
ATTTCGTACGTACGCACGCGTGGTGATTTCATTTTCTATAGGATGGATAGAAGTTGAAATAGGGTTGTTTTATATTTATAATAATATATCATTATGTTATTGATACTGATATTATTACTTCATAATGAAACAACTAAATAATAGTAAGTAGAAGAAGAAATAAATTTGAAAGAATCAGTAACGGATATTACCTCTTCTTCGACACGCCTCTTTAAAACCTCCTCTTAGGGCACTAAAATTGGACTTTTAAGAAGACCAGGACCTCTAGTATGTTTCTAGGGAAGTTTATAAGGTAAATGGGAAGGGTTTGGACGAGATTTAAGGCTCAAAATTGTGTGAGGAGGAGAGGGATGAGGTGCCCTTTTATAAGGGAGGAGAGGGGAACCTTTGGAAAAACTTAAAATATTATTTTATAATAAAGTCATATTGGGTTTTTAATAGATCCAAATTGATTTATTTAGAATATAATGTGGGTATGGGTCTAAATACTCTCAACCAATAGGTTTTTTACAAGTTTAGGTTAGTATTTTAACCTTATCATTTAGATTTAATTCTAAGTAAAATAATTTAACTTTTACTGTGTCTTTTTGTTTTCTTACACTATATGGTTAATAAACTTAATATAACAAGCCAAAAGAACCCCAAGTGGTTAATTATTAATATATATAACCTTATCTAAGTCATTTGGCTGAACCTTATATTTTTTGGAATAAAATAACAATTAATAATATAATATTTGTTTTAAAAACTATTTTATGTCAATTATGACACTATTTGGTAATTGATTTTTGTGAAAATTATAACAGCATTATTAGTTCTAAAAAAGTTAATTAAATCAATAATTACATGTAATATTAGCCTATAAAATTAGTGTAATTTATAAAAAGTCTCAAATTACATTTATTTGGGTATTTATAACATTAATTATATTAATATTCCATTAATAAGGTAATTACTGCATCATCCTTGTGTCATAAATAAATTAAATTATTTAATGTATAAAAATTATAAATAAAATGAAATTATGTAGGAAATCATTTTATATTTCTAATTAATATTTATAGTTGAATTTATCTAATGTATAACCCTATATTAAAAATGTTTTATTTATTAAACTTTGATTTTATCTCTTTTAATTCTTCTTTAAATAAAATAATAATAAGTGTCTAATCTAATCCAAGTGGACATAAATGGTCATATTTTATTCCTAAGGTTGTTTTTGGTCAAATTAAACTTATCCAATATAATCAGTACATGTGTTAGGGTAATAATAATATCATTTTTACCCTTAATTACCCTATTTTCTTTTAACCGTGGTAAAAAAAAGTAAAAAGTTACTATTCACAAAAAATTATTTTTATCTTATTAAACCACATTTTACTTCTTGACATTAACCATGTCTCTCGGATTTTCTAAATTCCACTCACATAAGCGAAAAATTAAGTTTTATGTAGATTTTCAAATTCTCCTAGGAGCTAGGTAAAAGACGATGAAAAGTTCAATAAAATTTTTATATATCTAAAATTATTATAAAATGACTCCAATGAATTACATTGAACTTATATAGGTATTATGTATCAATTTTGACCTAAAATAAATTTAAATAAAATAAATAATTATTTAAATAAAAAGTCGGTTTTTAAATAGTAACCCAGTGTTTTCACTATTCATCAAAAATTGAAAGTTTTCAGAAAAATACCAAAAAATCACCCTAGGCTAATTTCGATATTCCGAATCAAAAAATGAAATCCATTTTGAAAGATAAAATTTCAAAACGTGGATATTACTATTCATAATGGCTAGTTTATATAATATTTTAATAACATATCGTTGTTTAGCGAAACTCGGTATTGCGTACAATGCAAGCTATCGAGGAAGGTTGCTCTTGCGTGTAACACAAGACAAGACAGTGTTGTGTGTAGTGAAAGATTCCTTTGGTGGTGTATATAACATAAAAACAAAATATTTATCATAAATTCTTGGGTGTTTCATTCTACCCCCCTTAAAATGAATTTCACCCCCGAAATTCGTCACTTTGTGACAAACATATGAGGATACCTCTCCCTAATCATATCATCAAGCTCCCATGTAGCTTATTCTAATTGGTGGTTCTTCCATAAAACTTTCACCAAGCAAGTGGTCTTGTTTTGTAGGACTTTTTTTCTACGATCTAGAATCTCTATCGGTTGTTCTTCATAAGAAAGATCTTGCTCTAGCGGTACAACTTCTGAGCTGAGTACATGTGAAGGATCAGGTATATACTTTCTCAGGAGAGATACATGGAACACATCATGAACTTGAGAGAGATTCGGTGGAAGCGCCAATCGGTAAGCTACCTTCCCAACATGATCCAGTATTTCGAAAGGACCGATATACTTGGGGCTCAGCTTTCCCTTCTTTCCAAATCTCATTACTCTCTTCCAAGGAGATATTCGTAAGAACACTTTATCACCCACTTCAAACTCTAGGTCTTTCCTTCGGTTGTTGGCATAACTTTTTTGTCGACTCTGAGCTGATCTTATGTGTTGTTGAATAGATCAGACCTTTTCTGCCATCTCATCAACAAGATCAGGTCCTAATAGCTTTCTTTCCCTAACTTCATCCCAGCAAGTTAGAGTCCTACATTTCTTTCCATAGAGAGCTTCATAAGGAGCCATCTGAATACTGGAGTGAAAGCTATTATTATAAGAAAATTCCACCAAAGGTAGGTGTTGATCCCAACCACCTTTGAAATCCATATATCAAGCTCTCAACATGTCTTCTAGAGTTTGAATTGTCCTCTCAGACTAACCGTCTGTCTGAGGATGATAAGCAGTGCTGAAACTCAACTCTATATCTAGAGTATGCTGAAGACTTCGCCAAAACATCGAGGTAAACCTCGGATCCCAATCAGATATAATGGAAAGTGGTACTCCATGCAATCATACCACTTCCTTTACATATATCTTGGCAATCTGATCAAGAGAAAAATCTTCTCTAATAGAAATTAAGTGTACCGACATCGTAAGACGATCAACTATAACCCAAATAGCATTATTGCCTTTGGATATTTTAGTAAGTCCAGTGACAAAGTCCATAGTGATGTTTTCCCATTTCCATTCGGGTATGGGTAATGGTTGTAACATCCCCTTAGACTTCTGCCTCTCAGCATTAACTTGCTGACAAACCAAGCATCGAGAGACATATTCATCAACATCTCTTTTCATGCCATCCCACCAGAAGTACTCTTTCAGGTCCCTATACATCTTCGTGCTTCCAGGATGAATAGAGAATGAAGAACTATGAGCCTCATCCAGCAGCTCCTTCTTTAATTCTGGGATGGGAGGAACACAAACCTGATTCCTAAACCTTATTATCCCATCACAATCAAGGTTGGATTCCGGAACATTTCTCACATTCTTTTGTAACTCTACATATTCTTTTTGTGCCTCTTTAATCATCACGTGTATAGATGGTTGAACATTCATTTGAGAAAGATAAGATTTTTCCCCTTCCATTATAATTCCAAGATCCATCCTTTGTAAATCCATAAATATTGGATCTTTTGTGATCCTCCTCATGGATAAGCTAGCATGGTCTTGTAGACTTAATGCATATGCCACCTTGTTTACTTTCCCGGGGTGATAATTAATTGAGCAGTCGTAGTCCTTAATCAACTCCAACCATCTTCTTTGGCGCATATTCATATCATTTTGTGTGAAAATATACTTTAAAATTTTATGATCAGTATAAATATCACACCTTTCACCATAAATATAATGCCTCCATATTTTTAATGCAAAGATTACCACGGCTAACTCCAAATCATGAGTTGGGTAATTTTGATCATGGATTTTCAACTGTCGTGAGGCATAAGCTATCACCATATCATTTTTCATGAGAACACACCCCAATCCCTTCTTGGATGCATCACTGTAGATCACAAACCTTTATCCACTACAAGGCAGTGTGAGCATAGGTGCACTGGATAACCTTCTTTTTAACTCCTTGAAATTATCTTCACACTCCTCTGTCCAAACAAACTTAACTCCTTTTTGAGTCAACCTGGTGAGTGGATTAGATAACCTTGAAAATCTTTCACAAAACGTCGATAATATCCATCCATACCAAGAAAACTTCGGATCTTAGTTACTGTTGTTGGTCTCAACCATCTTTCGATAACCTCTGTTTTTGTTGGATCCACATATATACCCTCTTTTGAGATTATGTGACCCAAAAACAAAACTTTTTGAAGCCAAAATTTACACTTGGTAAATTTTGAAAAAATCTTCTCCTTTCTTAGGGTCTTTAATACAATTATCAAGTGATCTTCATGTTCTTCCTTGCTCTTTAAATTGAAAATAATATCGTCTATAAAGACTACCACAAACTGATCAAGATAGTCTCTAAAGACTCTATTCATTAGATCCATGAAGATAGCAGGGGAATTAGTAAGACCAAATGGCATCACTATAAATTCATAGTGTCCATACCTTGTACGGAAATCCGTCTTTGGTATATCTTCATTTTTGACCCTTAATTGATGATACCCTGAATGAAGATCAATCTTGGGAAAGTATTGAGCTCTGTGTAGTTGGTCAAATAAGTCATCAATGCGTAGGAGGGGATATTTGTTCTTGATATTGATCTTGTTAAGTTCTCGGTAATCAATACAGAGTCTCATTGATCCATCTTTCTTCTTAACGAACAAAATAGGTGCTCCCCAAGGTGATGCACTAGGGTGTATGAATCCCTTATCAAGATTCTCTTGGAGTTTCTTCTTCAATTCTTGCAACTCAATTGGGGCCATTCTATAAGGTGTATTTGAAATGGGCATAGCACCCGGTTTGAGTTCTATTGAAAACTCAACTTCACGATTTGGTGGAAGACATGGAAATTACTCTAGAAAGACATCATCAAACTCCCGTACAATGGGTGTATTCTTAATCGTGAGTTTATCTCCAACCATTTGAGATAAATAACCTTCATTTAGTGGAATCAATACCCATAAGAAGGAAGAAACTTCCACTGGAAGGTTATGTTCATCCTTGCATCGATAGACGATCATAGATTGATCTGGAATATGAAATGTGACTTCCCTTCTTTGGAAATTGATATGATCACCATATAAAGAAAGTAAATCCATGCCAATAATCACATCAAATTCCACTATAGGAAGGATCACAAGATTTGCAGGAAGCACTTTCCCACAAACTTCAATCGGAGAAGAATTGTAAACTTTTTATGCAACCGTTGTTCCATTAGGAGTTGTCACATCTAACTCAACATCTAACTTCTGAGGTAATACGGCGATACCCTTAGAAAATTCTTTAGAAATAAAATATTGGGTGGATCTATAATCAAATAAAACATTTTCTACTTTTGATTGGATGGTAAGTGTACCTTTCACCACTTCGTTATCATACTCCACATCGCCGAAATAAATTGCATGTGACTTTCCTTTGTCTTTGGCCTTAAGAGTTTGTTGACGTCGATCATCATCAACAAACCTTGGATTAGGGCACTGATTGGCATAATGCCCCATTTCCTTGCACTTGAAACATTGAAGTGTAGGAGGTTCATTCTGTGTATCACTTTATTTTTTCGCATCATTAGACATCTTCTTCCCATTATTTCGACATTCAACTGCCTGATGACCTTCTTTTCCACACTTAAAACATTTACTTGTCCCTTTAAGACAATTCCCTCCATGTTTCTTTCCAAACTTTGAGCATAATGGAAAACTCATCTTCTTTCCAGTGTGGTCTTTAGATTTTCCTTTTAATTCCATTTTCATCTTCTTATCAAACCCATATGATTGATGGGTTTCTCCAATCTCCATCTCAACCTTGAGAGCACATCGAAAAATTTCCTCGTAGCTATTGAAGTCCCATATGGCTAACACCCTTCGAAGACTTGGTTTTAAGCCACTAAATAATCGATCGATTTTACTCTCAGGTTGGATAATAATTCCGAAAGCGTACCTTGAAAGTCTTGTAAAATTTGCTTCATAGGTACCAACTAATTCATCATCCTTTTGCTTTAGTTCAAGAAACTTCTTCTCCATCTTTGTTTGAAGAATACGAGGGAAGTACTTATTGAAAAATAAGTTCTTGAAATCGTACCATTACATGGACTCAATTTCGTCTCTTTGCCTCATATTCTTGATAAGATTCCACCATTGATCAGCATCACCTTCCAAATGATACACTGTTAAGATGAATTTTTCATGTTCAGAACATTGTAGAACAGAAAATATCTTTTCAGTGGTACTGATCTATTGTTCAGCCACTAATGGATCAGAAGACCCACTGAATGAAGGTGGACGCTGCCTCATGAAGGATTCAACAGAATGTTGCTCCTTCCTTTTCTCTTTTGGATGTCCTGCATGATTCATATCTTGAGAAATTTGTGTGAGCATGGATACAAGATTTTGCATTCTATCTCCCATAACGTTTGGTTACTCAGGGGGACAATCATTGCATTTCTCGTCGCATTCAGCATTAACACGGTTCCTTTGGGTTCCAGCCATTGACTAAAACCAAGAAGCATAGTGTGAGAAACACTAATCATAATAGGAAAACCACATAATCAAGAATAAAATTTCACACTTTAGGTCTTATCATCGGTTGTTCATGGCCATTTATAAAATAATAAGATTATGTTCTATTCTTAGACATATACTTAGGGTTCTTACTAAGGATTTCACATCATAGTTTCCAAAGGTTGACTATACCTTCCCTCTGATACCAACTTTAATGACCCATACTTTACATACATGGTTATTAATTCATAATTAAAGCATACTTATTACAATATATAACAAAACCATGGTAGGACCGTATAGGTATAGAGTCTTTAGAAACTGGGAAACATAAACAACTGGTTCATAAATCATCTACATTGTCTCCCTCTTATTTCATCATATTTAGAGTCCCTTTTTGGAATATCCTACTTAATACCCTTCTTCCTGACCTGGGGAAAAACATACAAAAGGGTGAGCTCAAATTCTCAGTAAGGGTAAACAAAAGAAATATCAATCATATCATATTCAAAAGAACATAACATTTTGAATATCTTATCCTGCAAAAGAGATCATAATATCATAACATGGAATAAATCATAGTAATGAAATGTAATCCCAATAATCATAACTTAAAACACAAAACTTTGTGGCATACACACATAACCATAGAAAATCATTTCATATTAATCAAGGCTCATTTCCAAGACCATCATAGCAGACAAAGTCCATTACTGAACCGAGTTCACTCCACGTTCCAGTCCTGTGTCACTGAACCGGATTAACTTGTCGTTCCAGCCATATTTATCTCATGAGATATAAATTTTTACCCAATTAATTGGAGGGAGATATAGGTCCCACCCATCTCATAATTAAACCATTCTTATGTGTGCCACAAAATCATAAATCATAGCATAACCCATGTAATAAAAATGGGATTCATAAACATCATGCCATCATAACATAATCCATAAAAGAACTTCATAAAAATAATTCAATCATAACATAATGAAATCAATGTAATAATAGGGATAGAAACAGAACCCTATATTATATTATATGGAAAATACGTTTGATAAAACACTTGAACTCCATTCTTGAGGAAAATATCTTTTCTACTTCAAAAACATTTTTCCTTTCTTAACATGTCATACAATTTTTAACTAAAAGAAGTTGATTAAAAATAAACTTGAAAACTTGTAAAGGAATCTTCATGGAAATAGTGTTCTATGAAATCATAAAAATCCATTCATTCTGTATAATTTAAAAAAACATTATTCTCATACTTTGGCCGAAAAAGTCAAAAAGTACCTCATACTAAAAATGACAAAAGATTCCTTCCATATATTTTACTAAAAACTAACTAATGGGTAAAATTGGATTTAAAAAATTTTAGGAGGATAGAAATAATATTAAATATTGAGAAAACATGTATGTGGATGGTAAATATTCCCCAGTAAATACCGAAGTATAAGCAATCTCGGATAAAAATTGAGATTGTGAGATTTTCCCTTACCTTAGGTCAGATTTGCTTCGTACATATCCGAACCTCCTGTATAATGATTTAAATAATTTCATTGACTTATTACAGAATCATATTCATTGTTATCATATCATATTTGGTCATATTATTATCTTCTTATTAGTAATATTTCATTGCTACTTGTTATTCGGGTGTTCATTGCTTTATGTTCTTATGCATGTTTTGTCGAATAAATTCTTATTATTATTTTTAGGTTATAGATACCTCATTTACATAATGGTATTAGTGTAATATATATCATATTTATTCATTCAATTCATTTATATAATCATTATTCAATGAAGATCATTTAGAACGAGTCGTATCTCATCGTGGAGACGGTAGGCCGTACGTACGCACGAGTGATGATATCGTTCCCAAGATCGTGGAATTGTATTGAAGTGTATTTATATTATTTAAGAATAAATATCACTTTAAAATAATCATAAATATTTATTATTTACACCATTATACCCATCCAAGTAAGGTGGTGGTGGAAACAGATTACACCACGGCGTGGAGACGGTATTCTGTACGTACGCACGCGCGGTGATTTCATTTTCTGTAGGATGGATAGAAGGTGAAATAGGGTTGTTTAATATTTATAATAACATATAATTATGTCAGTTATACTGATTTTATTACTTCATAATGAAAAAACTAAAGAAAAGGAATTAGAAGAAGAAATAAATTTGAAAGAATCGGTAACGGATATTACCTCTTCTTCGACACGCCACTTTGAAACCTCCACTTAGGGAACTAAAATTAGACTTTGAAGAAGACCAAGACCTATAGTATGTTTCTAGTAAAGTTTATAAGGTAAATTTTCAGGTTTTTTCTGAGATTTAAGGCTCAAAATTGTGTTAGGAGGAGAGGGAGGAGGTGCCCTTTTATAAGGGAGGAGAGGGGCACCTTTGGAAAAACTTAAAATATTATTTTATAATAAAGTCATATTCGGTTTTTAATAGATCCAAATTGATTTATTTAGAATATAAGTTGGGTATGGGTATAAATCCTCTAAACTAATAGGTTTTAGACAAGGTTAGGTTAGTATTTTAACCTTATCATTTAGATTTAACTCTAAGTTAAATAATTTAACTTTTACTGTGTCTTTTTGTTTTCTTACACTATATGGTTAATAAACTTACTATAACAATCCAAACGAACCCCAAATGGTTAATTATTAATATATATAACCTTATCTAAGTCATTTTTCCGAACCTTATATTTTTAGGAATAAAATAACAATTAATAATATAATATCTGTTTTAAAAACTATTTATGTCAATTATGACACTATTTGGTAATTGATTTTTGTGAAAATCATAACAGCATGATTAGTTCAAAAAAATTTAATTAAATAAATAATTACATGTCATATTAACCTTTAAAATTAGTAGAATTTATAAAAAGTCTCAAATTACATTTGTTTGGGTGTTTATAACATCAATTATATTAATAATTCATTAATAAGGTAATTACTGCATCATCCTTGTGTCCTAAATAAATTAAATTATTTAATATCTAAAAATTATAAATAAAATACCATTTTTGTAGGAAATCGTTTTATATTTCTAATAAATATTTATAGTTTAATTTAGCTAATGTATAACCCTATATTAAAAATGTTATAGTTATTAAACTTTGATTTTAACTCTTTTAGTCCTTTAAATAAAATAATAATAAGAGTCCTAATCTAATCCAAGTGGACATAAATGGTCATATGTTATTCCTAAGGTTTTTTTTGGTCGAATTAAACTTATCCAATAGAATTAGGACATGTTTTAGGGTAATAATAATATCATTTTTACCCTTAATTACCCTATTAACTTTTAACCGTGGTAAAAAAAAGTAAAAAGTTATTATTCACCAAAAATTATTTTTATCTTATTGAACCAAATTTTACTCCTTGACATTAACTGTGTCTCTCGGATTTTTTAAATTCCACTCACATAAGCGTTAAAATTAATTTTTATGTAGATTTTCAAATTCTCCTAGGAGGTGGGTAAAAGACGGTGAAAAGTTCAATAAAATTTTTATATATCTAAAATTATTATAAAATGACTCCAATGAATTAAATTGAACTTATATAGGTATTATGTATCAATTTTTACCTAAAATAAATTTAAATAAAATAAATAATTATTTAAACAAAAAGTCGTTTTTTAAATAATAACCTAGTGTTTTCACTATTCATCAAAAATTGAATGTTTTTAGAAAAATACCAAAAATTCACAAAAGTCTAATTTTGATATTCCGAATCCAAAAATGAAATCCATTTTGAAAGATAAAATTTCAAAAAGTGGGTATTACTATTCATAATGGCTAGTTTATATAATATTTTAATAACATATCGTTGTTTAGCGAAACTCAGTATTGCGTATAATGCAAGCTATCGAGGAAGGTTGCTCTTGCGTGTAACACAAGCCAAGACAGTGTTGTGTGTAGTGAAATATTCCTTTGGTGATGTATATAATATAAAAACAAAATATTTCTCATAAATTATCTGGTGTTACACTTGAACAATGTTATTTTCAAGGAATGAAATCCTTTTCCCCAAATCAATGATTTTGTAAACCAATCAATGGGAGAAGAGTTATTCTCTATGATGGTCTTGAGGTCAGGATTTTTGGAACTAAGTATGAGCCCTTCTGGAATTCCTCATACAATATTCCAGATCTTTTAATCCTTATATGAGTATATCATGATGAAATTTGGACTTGTAAATTAAATAATAATGTTAATTACCTGGTTTAATCATATCCACAATTTTAATTTGGATTCTATAATGGGGGTACATTTTTATGATAAATTAGTATACTCCCTTTCAAGGTAGGACCATAACATGTATCCATAGAATTTTGTGTTGATTCTAATAAAGTACTATATGTATAGAATTTTTTAAATGACTCATTATTGGATGAATGATATGCTCTTACTATATAATGTGATATCAGAGGTAGTATATTGGTGGACTATTAGAAGTTTTAGGCTATACTTTATATTTTACCTTGTATATTTTCAAAACACATAATTTCTCTATATCAGTAGGATACTGCAATAGATCCATTTTAGACTTCTCCTAACAAAGAATTTTGTTAATAACCCTGACCATGTTAGGGGAGACATTCATGTTGTCGAAAAATTATGAGATATCATTCCAAGGGTTGAATTTAAGCCTAAAAAATGGGTTTGTTTTGACATTACCTAATCTAAGAAAATAGTATAACCTCTATTTTTGTGCATGTGGGTTTGTCCTTTGAGTTGAGCTTGTAAGGAACATTAGTTAATATATATACCTATTCTATAATTAATTATAATGATGAGTGGATTTTCATAAAAATAACACCAAATTTAAGTGAAAAACATGACAAAATAATTAAATAACATATTGAAAAAAAATTATATAATACGAATACTAAATTGGTGGGTATCAAAATAATTATCTACCTTATTAAAACTATTTTATTTGTATATATTAACATAAGATTCATTTCTTTAAAATATTATTTTATTCCATTTAACATTTTTTATAGTAAAATTAATTTCTATAAAATTTATAAGTTTACATTGATGTAATAAACATTTTTTTTTAAATCCTATATATGAAAATTATCCAAATATAACATTCTTTTATTTTTTTAAATAAATTGATATTTAGATTAATATTAAAAAATGAATTTCTTTCTTAAATGGTGACTTATATTATATTATGAATATATATAAGAAGGGATTAGTGTTTTATAAATTGATCATATGTGAATTTTAGGAATAATGGTATGAATTTGATAGATATTTTTCTATATTTATAAAACATATTTCAAACATTATAAAAAATGTAATATTTTAATTCTAATAAAAAAAATTTTGATATTTTATTTTAATTAAGTATATTAATGGTAAAATTCATATTTTAATTTTTTTAAATATATGAAAAAAATTATATTTCACAATAAACAAGTTTATGTCATGAAAATTTATAATGTTTATAAATAAGGCATACACATATGTTTTATGCTTGAAGTTAAACATTTCTTAAAAAAAATTACGAGGTATGTGCATTAACATTAAAATTAATGTTTGACGTTGTGAAATATTTTTTTTCATAAAATGATTTTAAAATTTTAAATAATATTTTTCAAATTAGATAAAAATTTCAATTTTAATTTTCTTCATTGAAATTAATTACAATGGTTCAAAAAAATTTACCATGGGAAAAATACAAATGGTGAAAATTAAATTATTATGAGAAAATTGTCCAAAATATTATAAAATTATAGTTTTAAAAGGGTGTTTGAGTATTATATCAACTAAAACTACATCCCCTATTTTTATGAATGTTTTTAATCCTTTTACCCTTGAATAATAGATTTACATGGTTGAAAATAAAAATGGTGCTTAAAAAATTTCCCTCCTCTTCCCTTATAATAAGTGATCACTCCCACTAGTTGAAGTTAATTTTTTCCAATCAAATTTCAACATAAAAATATTAAATATTTTCACCAAAAAAACTCATACCATTCTCATAATACTATTTTTAGAAATTTATATCATAAATCCTCCTTTTCTAATGACATTTCTATGGAAAAAAAATCTGACTGCTGACAAAATGTTAACCTCATTTGTAACCCATTCATCAAAATATAACTCTCCAATACCATTAGTAAACACTCTAATATTATAAAATTAGTATAATTTATTTAAAAATATGGTATTATATTAATGTAATAACACTTATTTATTCCTTACCATACACATAACAAAAATAGCATCTATCATGAGTCGTGTGGACTACCACCTAAAGTAAGTAACATCATATTTTCCTCAACATCATCTCTCTAAGATTGATTCAATGATGGAAATGATGAATAAATATGATAAAATATTTTAACTAACATTATTATATGGAAATTTATTTTCTATCCTTATGCTCTATTATTTTCTGAGAAATGATAACATTAACCATGTGTATATGTGAACTACCACCTTCACATGGTTATATTTCCTTTTTTAGTCTAAAATATTTATTTATTATCATTCTATTTTAAACTATTATTCAAAAACTATATAAATATTTAACTATTATAATTATTCATATATTAATTATTTTATTCCAATATAAATCACTTTCATAATTATAATCATCCATTAATTACAATAAGTCCATTTTTGGGTGGTCTAACCACTTAATTCAACAAAAATATGAAATATTACCATGTATGACTATAACGAAATAATTACTGATATTATACTACATAAAAAAGAAAATAATGTGTTTACTATGTTTTTAGAATGGAAAAATTGTTATTAAACTCGTTATTTAAGACACCAATGAATTTTCATTAATAATCAATGAAACATGTTCATCAACAATTTCATCTTTAATAATCATAAAAAAATAGAATGAAATTACTACATTATAAATAATTAAAAAGCATAAATTTGAATACAAATTATTATCTAGTAATGATTAAATTTCATAGAATAATGAATAGAAACTCCATGATTACGAAACTAGTTCAAAATAATCAAGATTACTCAAAGCCAAAATTGAAAATGGATAAGAACAAACCAATATATATGTAGATAATAATTATAATTATTGTTTATAAAAGAATATTGATATTAATGTAGTTTTTAAATATGTAATTAAAATATATATTTTATATAAATGAGTCAAAAGAACATCAATAGATGTCGAGAGTAAAGGTGGGAGATTTGGTATCACAAACTTCTTCCTTTGACATATCCAAATTCTTCTTGAACTTATTTCTACTTTTTTGTTGAAATTTTAATGATATTATCTAATATATGTTTTTAGTAATATTTTTTTATTCATATCCACTTAATTTATTGATTTAATTTCACGTGATTTTAATAAAACAATGGATAATTTTTTAAAGAGACTCTTGACTATGACGTCTGCATCGATGATAACAAAATAAATAAAATAAATAACTTTTTATAATTTTATATTCATTATCCTATCTATCTTTAAAAATATCAACCTATAATGGTGTTATGTTCCATGTTTTGAAATCAATTTTTATTTTACTATTTCATTTTTTGGGTGATGAATCTTTCGATTTCAATCGATTTAACTCAAGTCATTATACTATTTAGAAATTTTATGAAACCCACTTTTATTTCCAATGGTAATTTATGTTATGAAAGGTGAATGATTTTAATTTTAATTTTTTATGAATAAAACTTTTATTACCATTGTTTATTTATGTATAGTGTATTATTTACTTTTAGAAGCTTTATTAAACCCATTTTATTTACATGGGATCATTATGATGTGATATGTGAATAATTTTGAAGTTTCACTCATAAATATGGATGATAATATGTATGATATTATATCTCTATCCAATTTAGTGATTAAGAAATTAAATCTAATGAAATATTTATATATTGTAACAATTTAATTATTCACAAGATTGGATACATGTGTGTGACTCACATAGGTGATGTATACACAAGTGAAATTATGTGGTCTCGTAAGAATAAGTGAAACTGTTTGAATTAGGAAAGTAATGTTTTCATTTACTAATTATTACTCCATAGTTGAAATTTTTTATTCATTCTTATCTAATTATTTAATGATAAAAAGTTTTATGTTCGATTTTAAGGCATGTTTTTACTATTATGTTACCTTGTTGATATTTTTGGGGAAATATGTTCTTATACCAATTAATTTGAGTCCCACTTATTTTTTTTGTTTATCACTATTTATTTTTTGATATTTATACTATGATTATGTCTTTAATATTTATGATCTCATACTTTATGAAATGTTTATTCATCCTTTACTGAGAATCTAAGATAACCCCTTTTCTTTTTTTCATTCCTAGAGTTTTCAAGATGATTTTTTCTATTAAGACATTTGGAAAATGGTCTACTATAGTTCACATAAGTATAAATGACTAAAATAATTATGAAATAATAAACTATTTCAATAGTCTCAAAAGACACTAAAACTATCTATCCCTCTTATATTTTTTCGATTATTTATGAAATTTAATGTTAATATCATGAAAATGGTGTAAAATAAATGCATGTTTATCTTGGGTCTCTATAGTTTTTTAAAGACATGGAAATTCAATGGAAAATTTTTTCTTAAATACATGGGAATTTTACGAGTCTGCAGTTTCTAACGGCGCCTAATTCCGAGGCCCGGTGTGCCCGGAATCAATTTCTGAAGTTTTGTTCGGGTGCGTTTAGTAAACGTATATGTGGGATTTTATATCTTTTGAACCGATGCTCAGAACTGAAATATGAGGGAACCGTTGAACTTTCAGCATCGGTGATTTCTTAGTGAGACCATCACTGCAGTTGCGTTTTATCAAGAAAGGAAGTTAGTTTTTGGGGTTTTTAACTAAATTAAATAAAATTAAAAGTGATACTTTATTTTTATTTTGTGGCGGTTTAATACTTCAAGGGGATGTTGGAGGTGGGTCCCACCAGTGCATAATCTCCCATGGGAGGATAATATTTAGGTGGGTCCCACACAATCTTAAAATCCCCATTTATGTGGGATGTCAACTCTCCACCTTCCCCTCATTAATGTGCCAATTCACTTAATAAATTAATTAAATTCTTCACCTTCCTCCCCCAAATTAATTAAGACAACTTCACCCATTAATTAAGTGAAGTAGCTTAATTTAATTTTAATATTTTCAAATTCTTTCCAATAATAAAATAATAGGCAAAATTATTATTTTATTTTGTTGGGCTTTAATCTTGGGTGGAACAGAGAAAGGGGAGAGCTAGAGAGGAGCCTCTTCTCTTCCAATGAAGAACGCCACACACCACCAAAGAAGAAAGAACTTCCTCAACGATCTTTGTATGAACCAAAGGAAAAGAAGCCGACCGTGAAGAACATTGATGATGCTTCTTTCCTGAACGCTTCCCAATGTCAATGAATTGACATCCGTTTTTCCTCTCCTTACACCGTCAACGTTCGACAAATACCAAGTAGGGGTTTGTTTTGAGAAAATTAAATCCTAATTCCTCATCGTTTATTATGGTTCGATATTGGCCAATTGTTATCACCTAATGTAGAGGGAGCAGGCTGAACAAACACGGCCCAACGTCTCTTCGTTGGTTCTTGTTTGGTTGACGATGGTGGTGGCGTAGCAGCACCACCGGAAGAGAAGACCGCAAAGAAGATCGGCAGTGCAAGGCCACCAGGTTGCCAAGAGGGCGCGACATCGTCGTGCCGCGCGGAAGGGGATTCGCGGCCACGACAGGCTGCGGCGGAGGCGCGCAGTGCCATTACGCCGCGCGGAGGTAGCAGGGGGCTGCGACCATGTAGGGTTGTGGCAGTGATGGCGGGGCGTCGTTGCGCCGCGCGAAGGGCAGCAAGACCGCGGCGCCGTTGCGCTGTGGTGGAGGAGCGGTGGAAGCCGGTCGGGCCAGCCGCTGTGGAGCCGGAGCGGCTGGCCGCTCAGGCCATTCGGGACAGGCGGGACCCTGTCGGGTCCCGCGTGTGCGGGACCGGAACCACCGGGAGCCGGTTCGGCTCACACCCGAACGGCAGAGCCGTTCGGGTGCCAGGGGGGCACGCACCACCCCCCCTGGGCGCAGCTAGGGCAGGCCGTCGGGCCACCCTCGGTCGGGCCGCCCATGGTCGTGCCCCCTCGGTCGGGCCGCCCACGGTTAGTCCGCCCTCGGGCCGGGCCGTTTTCTCTGACTGGGTCAGTCCCCGGTCCGGACTGGGTCGAGTCAGGTCACTTCAACTGGGTCGGATCGGACCCGGACCCTCTATGGTTAGTTATCACATTTTCTCCCCCTATGTTGGGATACAGGTGTCCGATTGACGAACCGCCTATGGCGATGGAATTCTTGGAGTGAGATGATTCTTTTGGTATATCCTAATTGAGGTTTGGACATGGTTGGGATACGTCTGGGTTGGTTTGAACCTAAAAACCAACCAAGCCCCTGGAACGGAAACGCCAATAACTCACAGACCGGGCGTCCAATTGATGCGTTGTCTATCGCATTGGGTTCCTTATGATGAGACGGAACTCCGGGATACATCAAATCGAGACTTCGTGGTAGTTGATGTATTGAAACTCGGCTCGAGGAGCGGATCCTCCCAGAATCGAGTGTGTTGTGTGTGGGAATCCTATGGCTGGCTGCGACTGAGATGATAGGATCCTTCGCGGGTTCGACAGCGACGATAATGTACCAGGATCCTCTGTGGGTTCGACAGTGATGAATTTTGTACTGAGATCCTCTGTGGGTTCGACAGTGGTGACTTCTGTATCGGGATCCTCTGTGGGTTCGACAGTGATGACTTCTGTACCAGGATCCTACGTGGGTTCGACAGCATTGATTTTTTTCCAGGATCCTACATGGGTTTGACAGAGGAGATGATTCAGAGGCTACATATAATAATATCTACCCCTCTTCGTGTGTTTTATACCTGTGTGAGCTGAGTCTTGTCTTTAAATCATTATCATCTAGGTTATTGACTTTACTTCCTTTGTGGACTGGGTTGTGCTTGGTCTCGAGAGTTGGAGTCGGACTGTGACTAGTAAATTAGGTATATGTATGGGAATATACCTAAGTAGGTTTGGTTGATACTTTCTGATTGTATATTTCTTCTTTGGTTTATCCTTAGTGGATTCTGGGAGAACTTCGGGGGTCTCGGTGTCCCCTACTGAGAATTGTTATACTCACCCCTACACGGGCTTCGCCCGCACCTTTTTGTGTTCTGTGCAGACGACGGTCAGCAGTGATCGAGGATGAGGGTGACAAACGGGAGTCTGCTTGGAGCTGGACCAGACGGGATGTACTTTAGGGACGAGTTGTTCGATTTATGTACCTACACTTCAGGTAGGATTCCCTGGTGGATAATTTAGGAGTTGTTTTCCCTTTTTACTTGTACTTGTACTTGTTGTTCAGTTGGGTTTGTATTCTGGACCACTTACTTTCAGCACACTTTTCTTTTCTATTTTAGTACTTTTTGCTTCTACTGCTTGTGTTCAGACTGTGTGAGTTACAGGTTAAAAGGAAATGCATTCCCTTTTTATCAGGGATTCACCTTTGGTGCTAGTCGCCAGCCCCTGGCCTATGGAAGGCGGGCTTGGGGTAGTCACAACACGGGGCCCAAGGACGGGTCGTGACAAATTGGTATCAGAGGAGTCGGTTCTACCGTAGAACTTGTACTCTAATTCTTTTAACAGCAATATTGTTAAGTGTTTTGGGTGTGGTTATCATTTTAGGGAAATCGGTGTTGGTGTGGCAGCCGACGTATCCATACACTAAGACTCTGACTTTTGATTTCTGACTCAGTGCACGAAAACACTGATTGCATGTGTGTTTCTTTTGAAAAGTTTTCTTTGTGATTACTTTGTGTCAGCTCACCTGGTATATTGTTTTGACTATGGAACACCTATTTCTTTTCAGGATGGCCCCACAAAGGTAGCCAGCTAGGGTTCCGAGTTTTGTACGAGATGGTAGCCCACTGAGCGATGAGGCATCGGTGCAGGGCCCCATCATAGCGTAGGTACCAGCGGTACCACTACCCGCTGGGCCAATGATACCACCAGCTCTAGCAGCAGAGTGCTTGACGTCTGAGTGCATTGAACGAGTTCCAACGCCAGAGGCCGCCTAGGTTACGGGGAGAGACAGACCCACCGGCAGCTAAGGATTGGCTAGATGCTGTCGTGAGAGTTTTCAGATTGGTAGAGACACCAGCCGACCTCATGGTGATCCTTACAACAGGTCTCCTCCATGCAGCAGTGGGCAGATGGTGGAGCTTGATGATCCAGGTGCATGAAGAGGCATCATTACTCTGGGAAGACTTCAAGAGTCTCTTCTGGTTAGATTTTTTTCCATCCACCCTTCGTGCGGTGCAGATTCAGGAGTTACTTCATCTGCAGCAGGGCAGCATGACAGTAGCTCAGTACTCAACGAGGTTCATCGACCTCTCGCGCTACTCCGCGGATATGGTGCAGGACCCATTCTTCAGGGCCCAGACCATCGAGAAGCGACTCAGGTATGGGATCAGGGATTCGATGATCTCCCTCAACATCCCGATGTAGGTGGGGGTGCTGGAGCGAGCCCTTCTTGTGGAGATTTTTCTAGCTGAGAAGTCACCAGCAGCGAGACCCACCACAGGGAGACATGTAGCGGAGTCTTCTGCAGCCGGCAGTAGACATATGTCATAGAGGTCCAAGCGGACCAGGCCGTCAGGTGGACGACCCCAGGATACAATCTTGGTTGTGTGGGGCACATGAGACAGAGCCAGTCATACGAGGAGCAGGAAATGCTATGCATGCGGCGGGCAGGGTCACATGGCTCGTGACTGCCCGACCTACCATACAGATGAGTAGTAAATAGTAGAGGGACCTCCCAGGAAGAGACAGAGGTTAGACCGTGGTGGTCCGCCAGGAGGAGGCAGACGTGGTAGAGGAGCTGGCCGAGCAGCAGGTGGTGGATGACATTTTGAGGCCCTACCACCACCACCACCAGGAGGTCCACCCCAACTACAGGGAGCTGGCGGACAGAGGCAGGCTCAGCTCCAGGTAGTCGAGTCCTACGACCATGGTGCACCTGAGATGATTCAAGGAACTATCTGTGTCTACTCCACCCTTGCTGCTGTACTTATAGACACAGGTGCGGGTCATTCTTTTATTGCTACTGCCCTTGTTCGGAGCTCTGAGATTCCAACAAAGCAGTTGGCTAGATCCTTACGACTAGAGACTCCTACAGGAGCAGACTTGACGATTACACACTGTTCCGGTAGTGTGAGATTACTCTATGAGGCGAGACCTTCGGCTGGTATCTCCTCATAGCGGCGTCGAGGCCTTACGACCTCATCTTGGGTATGGACTGGTTATCTACAGTTCATGCTCAGATTGACTGTATTAGGCGGGATGTTCGGTGTATCTGCGAGGATGGGATGAGGTTTACCTTCACCAGCGAGAAGGGAGACTTTGTAGTGCAGGATGGACTTACCCCAAGGAGGGGGCAGCCGATCACACATAAGTTGGCTAGTCTCATCCTCGAAGTGATTGATGTGCAGAGTCCGAGTTTTCCTGTTGTGGTGGATCAGTACACGGATGTTTTCCCTGACGATGTTCCAGGACTACCTCCTCACAGAGAGGTAGACTTCTACATTTTCTTGTACCCCGAGACGGCACCGATATCTACTCCAGTATATCAGATGGCTCCCACCAAGCTCCATGATCTGTGGGTACAGCTGGAGGACTTACAGGGGAAGGGAGTTATCCGACCCAGTGTTTCACCTGGGGCATCCCTGATTTTGTTCTCCAAGAAGGAGGATGGGAGCTTGCGACTGTGTGTTGATTATCGGCACCTGAACCAGGTGACCGTGAAGAACAAGTACTCACTCCCAAGGATTGACGAACTCTTTGATCAGCTCAAGGTAGCACGATGGTTCTCGAAGATAGACCTTAGTTCAGGCTATCACCAGCTTAGAGTTAGAGATGAGGATGTGTAGAAGACGGCCTTCAGATGTCAGTATGGCCACTACGAGTTCTTTCTTATGTCCTTTGGCATAACCAATGCTCCAGCAATGTTCATGAGTCTCATGAACAGGATCTTCTAGACTTACCTCGATCTCTTTGTCATAGTCTTCATCGACGACATACTGATCTACTCGAATACTGAGGAGGAGCATGCCTACCATTTGCAGGTAGTACTAGACACACTCCGAAAGCACCAAATTTATGGTAATCTCTCGAAGTGCTAGTTCTAGATCTAAGAGGTACACTTTCTGGGACACGTTATCTCAGAGGCTGTAGTTGCAGTGGGTCCAGCAAAGATTGAGGCAGTTCTTGCTTGGGAGTCACCCAGGAGTGTGACGGAGGTGCGGAGTTTTCTGGGGCCGACTGGGTACTATCATAGATTTGTGTCAGACTTCTCCAGATTTGAATCACCACTTTCAACATTGACGAATAAGGGGAAACCCTTCATGTGTTCAGAGAGATGACAGCAAATCTTTCAGGAGCTGAGGTAGAGGTTGACTAGTGCGCTCATCTTGAGGCTACCAGAGGAGGGCGTTGGGTACATAGTTTACTGAAATGCATCAGGGATCGGACTTAGGTGTTTCCTGATGCAGGAGCGAGTAGTGATCGTGTATGGTTCTCGGAAGTTTAGACAACACGAGAAGAACTACGCTACCCATGACTTGGAGTTAGCAGCAGTGGTCTTCGCCTTGAAGACGTGGCATCACTATCTTATGGGAAAACGTTTTACAGTCTACTCTGACCACCAGGGTCTTAGGTATATCTTCTCGTAGAAGGACTTGAACCTGAGACAGCGATGATGGCTTGAGTTCCTCCCAAACTATGACTTTGAGATAGTCTATACTCCTGGGAAGGGGAATTTTGTAGCAGATGCTCTCATTAGGAGATTAGGCATTCAGCTGCTAGGAGAGGCAACGGAGCAGCTGGCTGCATTGCAGATATCCTTTCTGGATAGAGATGGAGAAACCTTTCTACAGTTTCTCACAGTCACTCCTCCACTTCTTAAACGAGTCAGGGAGGCACAGCGTGGGGATGATGACTGTGAGATGTGACATGCTTAGATATCCACAGGGCAGGCACCTGATGGATTTTCTATAGGTGGGGAGCACGTCATTCTCTTCAGAGGACGTACCATGGTACCATTTTCACTTTAGGAGGAAGTTTTGAGGGAGTTTCACACATCTCCTTTAGCGGTACATCCAGGTGTGGCAGAGATGTATCAGGACCTTCAACGATAGAACTGGTGGCCAAGTATGAAGAAGGAAGTAGTAGAGTTTGTCTCATGATGCCTCACTTGTCAGCAAGTGAAGGTATAGCACCAGGTTCCAGCAGGATTAGTTCATCCCTTAGAGGTACCATAGTGGAAGTGGGATGGGATATCCATGGATTTTGTGACAGGACTTCCACGTACATCCAGAGGACATGACTCTATCTGGGTGATTTTCGACCGACTCACCAAGTCGTCCCACTTCCTACCGATCAGAGAGCAGGGCTCAGTAGAGAGATTGGGACACCTCTATGTACAGGAGATCGTACAACTTCATGGTGTACCATCGACGATCATCTCTGATCAAGATGGCCATTTCACTTCCCGGCTATGGAAGGGGTTGTAGGATGCTTTCGGGACGCAGCTTCGCTTGAGCACCACCTTCCATACTCAGATGGATGGTCAGACTGAGAGGACCATTCAGACTCTCAAGGACATGCTCCGTGCATGCATCCTCTACTTTGGTCACAACTGGGAGGATCACTTACCCTTGGTGGAGTTTGCATATAACAACAGCTACCACTCCACCATCGGGATGGCACCTTTCGAGGCACTTTACGGCCAACCTTGCAGATCGCCTCTATGATAGACTGACCAAGGGGATTCGGCACTCATGGGACCAGAGATGGTGCAGGTTACGACAGAGAAGGTGCAGATCATCTAGGAGCGGATGAAGATAGAACATAGTAGGTAGAAGTCCTATGCTGATAGGATACGGAGGCCGCTGGAGTTCAAGTATGGAGACCATATCTTTCTACAGGTCTCATCTCAACGAGGTGTACAGAGATTTGGCCGAGGTGGAAAGTTATCTACGCAATTCATCGGACCTTTCCAAGTCCTCAGTAGGGTAGGTGAGGTGGTGTACCACTTGGCTCTTCCACCTCAGTTACACCGGGTGCACGAAGTCTTTCACGTATCTCAACTGAGGAGATACGTGCATGACCCATCCCACATCATCAACCATGGGGAGCTGGACATCGAGAATGGGGAGACATTCACGGAGGTTCCAGTGGAGATTGAGGATTGACAGGAGTGGGTCCTGCATGGATGGTTGATATCTTTGGTGCGCGTTCACTGGAAGAACATGAACCTCTAGGAAAGCACATGGGAGCGGAAGGCTCAGATGCATACTCAGTACCCCCATTTATTTCCTTAGTGTGAGTTGTGGCTTACGGGAACGTAAAGCCCTAAGGTGGGGAGAATGTAAAGACCCGGAAATTCCATGTAAAATTTTTTCTTAAATACATGGTAATTTTATGAGTCCACAGTTTCTGACGGCGCATGATTCTGAGGCCCGGTGTTCCCGGAATCAATTTCTGAAGTTTTGTTCATGTGCGTTCAGTAAACGTACATGCGGGAATTTATATCTTTTGAACCGGTGCTCGGAACTGAAATCTGAGGGCACTGTTGAACTCATAGTGTTGGTGATTTCTTAGTGAGATCATCACCGCAGTTGTGTTTTATCGAGAAAGGAAGTTAGTTTTGGGGTTTTTAACTAAAATAAATAAAAATAAAAGTGATACTTTATTTTTATTTTGTGGCGGTTTAATCCTCCAAGTGAAGGTTGTAAGTTGGGCCCACCCACTCATAATATCTCATGGGAGGATAATATTTATGTGGGGCCCACACGAGCTTAAACCCCCCATTTATGTGGGATGTCAACTCTCCACCTTCCCCTCATTAATGTGCCAATTCATTTAATGAATTAATTGAATTCTTCACCTTCCTCCCACAAATTAATTAAGAAAACTTCACCCATTAATGAAGTGAAGTAGCTTGATTTAATTTGAATCTTTTCAAATTCTTTCCAATAATAAAATAATAGGAAAAGTTATTATTTTATTTTGTTGGGATTTAATCTTGGGTGGAACAGAGAAAGGGGAGAGCTAGAGAGGAGCCTTTTCTCTTCCAACAAAGAACGCCACACACCACCAAAGAAGGACAAACTTCCTCAACGATCTTCATCCAAACCAAATGAAAATAATTCGACCGCGAAGAACACCGACGATGCTTCTTCCCCGAACGCTTACCGACTTCGATGAATCGACATCCGTTTTTCCTCTCCTTCCACCGTCAACATTCGAAAAATACCAAGTAGGGGTTTCTTTTGATTAAATTAAATCATTGTTCCTCGTCGTTTATTATAGTTCGATGTTGGATAATTTTTATCACCTAATGCGGAGGGCACGGGCCGAACAAACACGGACTGATGTCCCTCCGTTGGTTCTTGTTTGGTTGACGATGGTGGTGGTGCAGTGGCGCCACCGGAAGAGAGGAATGAAAAGAAGATCGGCGGTGCAAGGCCATCAGGTTTCCAAGAGGGTGCGACACCGTCGTGCCGCACAGAAGGGCAGTCGTGGCCACGACAGGCCGCAGCGGAGGCGGGCGGAACCATCGCACCGCAGTGGAGGAGCGGTGGTGGCCGACCAGGCCAGCCGGCATGGAGCCGGAGCGGATGGCCGCTCGGGCCAGCCGGGACGAGCGAGACCCCGTCGGGTCCCGTGTGTACTGGACCAGCGCCACCAGGTGCCGGTTCGGCTCACACCCGAATGGCAGAGCCGTTTGGGTGCCAGGGGGGGCGCGGCACCCCCCCTGGGCACGGCTAGGGCAGGCCGTCGGGCCGCCCTCGGCCGGGCCGCCCACGGCCGGGCCACCCACGGCCGAGCCGCCCCTTCGGGTCGAGCCGTTTCCTCGGACCGGGTCATTCCCCGGTCTGGACCGAGTCGGGCTGGGTCACTCCGACTGGGTCGGATCGGACCCGGACCCGCTATGGTCAGTTATCACCTTTTCGCCCCTATCTTGGGCTACGGGTGTTCGATTGAGGAACCGCCTACGGTGATGGAATTCTTGGAGTGAGATGATTCTTTTAGAATATCCTACTTGAGTTTTGGACATAGTTGGGATACGATTGGGTTGGTTTTAACCTAAAAACCAATCGGTCCCCTAGAATGGAGACGTCAATAACTCACAGACCGGGCGTCCGATTGATGCGCCGTCTGTCGCGTTGGGTTCCTTATGATGAGGTGGAACTCCGAGATACATCAACTCGAGAATTCATGGAATTTAATGTATCAAAACTTGGATCGAGGAACGGACCCTCCGGAAATCAAGCATGCTGTGTGCGGGAATCCTATGGCTGGTTGCGACTAAGATGACAGGATACTTCGTGGGTTCGACAGTGACAATACTGTACCAGGATCCTCCATGGGTTCGACAGTGATGACTTATATATCAGGATCCTCTGTGGGTTTGATAATGGTGACTTATATACCTGTATCCTCTATGGGTTTGACAGTAATGACTTCTGTACCAGGATCCTACGTAGGTTCAACAGCGCTGATTTTGTTCCAGGATCCTATGTGTGTTCGACATAGGAGATGATTCAGAGGCTAAATCTAATCATCTCTACCCCTATTTGTGTGTTGTATACCTGTGTGAGCTGAGTCTTGTATTTTAATCATTATCATCGAGGTGATTGACTTTACTTACTTTGTGGATTGGGTTGTGCTTGGGCTTGAGAGTTAGAGCCAGACTGTGACTGGTAACTTAGGTATATGTATGGGCTTATACCTAAGTAGGGTTGGTTGATACTTTGTGATTGTATCTTTCTTCTTTGGTTTATCCTTAGTGGATTCTGGGAGACCTTCATGGGTCTCGGGGTCCCCTACTGAGTATTATTATACTCACCCATGCACGGGCTTCACCCGCACATTGTTGTGTTCTGTGTAGACGATGGTCAGCAGTGATCGAGACTGAGGGTGACGGACAGGAGGCTACTCGGAGCTAGACTAGACGATACATACTTAAGGGACGAATTGTTCGAGTTATATACCTACCCTTCAGGTAGGATTCCCCAGTGGATGATTTAGGAGCTGTTTTCTATTTTTACTTGTACGTGTACTTGTTGTTCAATTGGGTTTGTATTCTGACCCACTTACCATCACCACACTTTTCTTTTCTATTTTAGTGCTTGTTGCTTCTACTGCTTGTGTTCAGACTGTGTGAGTTACAGGTTAAAAGGAAACGCCTTCCCTTTTTATCAGGGATTCGCCTTTGGTGCTAGTCACCAGCCCCTGGCCTATGGAAGGCGGGCTTGGGGTAGTCACGGCATGGGCCCCGAGGACGAGTCGTGACAAGTTTCATTCAAGAGAAACATTTATTTATTTTTCAATATCAGGTAAACTATATTTTTGAATGATGGTAACAAAAAATGGTAGAAACACTAGAATTTAGTCAAAGTATAGCATGATATCCTAAAAACGTGTCTTTTTTATGAGGTTTTACTAGTATATACATCCCCACCAATATACTCATAAGTGGATGCAACTATCATGAATCTTTATCAAGGGGTTATCAAACCAAAAAAGAATAATCGAGCATTGAATCAATTATTACTCTACTGCATGATGAGTGATCCTAAGACTAAAAACATGGTTAAACACTCTCATAGGATAGGGATTGGTTATTTGCATTCTCTTTATGAACAATTAAGAAGGGTTATAATAAATTATTATGGTATTATTAGCGATCTTATATGATGTAAATAGTGAATTAATTTGATTTAAGACTTAGTATTTATAAGTTATAACACACATGTTATTTATTATTCATTCCTTTTATGATAACTATTTTCTTTTTTGGTTATGTATTCATATACTTGAGTCTACTTTATTTGATATATGGATGGAGAATGGAATAACTGGGTAAAAATTGGTTGTAATTTTTAATGAAATTATTTTCCCAATGATATACTAAAAGTGATGGAAGGTGGTATAAAAAATCTTATATAAATTCTCACCCAAATATCACAATCTATGAATAATATAAAAAACCATGTTGATATCCCAAACATATCAAGGAAAAGTTTCAATTTATAAATTCCATAATTACACATTATACACCCTCCATCATTAGATCACCTAATCTACTTATTATTTAAACATAGAACAATATGATAGAAAATATATTATTTACTATCTAATGCTCATAATATGAGAAGTTTATCTTGATTTCATATCATTTAGAAGAAGATACTAACAAACGGTGGACTCTATTTAACAATACAACAAAATAGGGTCTAGAGAATATGTAATGGAAGAAGCTTAAGAAATTATTCTTCTAAAAAAACATTCCTAAAACTCATTGCACAAGGATGAAGTGATAATTTTTATAGTTGAAAAAAAAGATGAGTTCATTGTAACTTATAAATCAAACATCATATGACTTTTTAGTTATGCCTTTGGTTATATCTCTCATTCTTAAATCGATATAGATTATTTAATTGGTATTTAAAAACCAAATTTTCAAAGGGAATTATCCATAATAGAATTTGAGATCTATAGAGAGATTGTTCGGTGTGTGATAAAGGTGGAGATGGAAAATTGGGGTAATCAATATTATTGGTAGATGAAATGAATAGGGAAATATCAAAAATATATAATGATAACTTATAGTGGGGGAATACATTTCATCCCTCTAATTGTGAAATTTGTGGGGATAATAACACCATTAATTTCCTCAAAGGATATAGGAAGTGTTTATGGGTGTTAAAGTAATCCCTTGAGCCCAAAACTACATAAATTAGGTTAAGAGTCAAATTAATGCAATAGAGTAAAGGAAGGTCCTAACTTATGATCCATCCACACTACAATGATTCTTGTGCATAGAGGTTGTACATTATGTGTAGCAATTCTCAACCCTAAATATAATTAATAATATAGACCCCAAAACCATCTAAAACTAAGGAAGAAATGATGTAAATCTAGGATCAGTATCATTAAGGTTTATCAAGTTAATGAAAAGATGTAAGGTAAACATGATCTCATTTCTAGATGTGTTAATCAGTTTTTTATTCTAATTCATTGAATTAATTTATATCACATAATATTTTACTGAATGTTTAATTACCTCCTCAAGGAATGGTTATTGAACTAATTATTAAAACACCTAGTCTAAACATTTTCACATATATGTTATAAAAATCATCTCCAACTGAGATATTTGGGAGAATAACTCATGAAGATAAAATTATTCTCCCTTATATTAATTTTTTACATAATATTAGGTATGGTTTTTCATTCCCTACATAAAAAAAATATAAATTATTGGTGAAAATTGATCACATGCCATACTTCAAATCATCCTATTATCAAGTAACAATATGGTAATAATCAAGTACTCTTATTGGAAAAAAAATCTATAATTTGGGTCATGATACCCAAAAATGAGGTATTTATATCACAAATGATTAGGGAGGAATTAAAATCATTGACATACCTATTGAATTTGTGTGAACTGATGTCTTCCTATAGGCAATACCTACTTTCCGCTAGAGTGTGAGGTTGGATTTTTTATTAAACTAATGCCTTTATATATTCATATCTCAAAGAATCTGTATATGTTTTTTCACATTGAATTAGTTTAATTTAAAACAAAACATCAAAAAAATATTTATAGGGTATTTATATGCTTGATTAATTTTCTATGTAGTTTACTGATCCTCTTAGTAAAAAATAAGGATCAATTCATCTTTACATTGAATATTGTGAGCTTAATAAAATCATTATTTAAAATATATATCCACTACCCCATATCGATGACTTGTTTGATTAAATATAATGAGATCTATATTATTCATAGATTAACCTTCGATATGGATATCATATGTAAATTTAAAAAGGGTTAATTTTACCAAAATATCATTTTCACAAGATAGAGACTCTATGAACTAATAATGAAACCATTTGGATATATAAATTATCATGATATTCTAATATATTTGATGAATATAGTATTTAATAATTATAATAAAAAATTAATGTTAGTCTTTATCAATGATATTTTTATATTTTATTAGAGAAAGGAAGAGTATAAAAATAATTTTTGGATTGTTTTCAACAAATAAATGATAAAGAAACTATATTTCAGGTTTTACAAGTAAATATTTTGTATCTTGAAAGTATCATTTTTGGTCCATGTAATCACAGGAATGTCCATATCGATATATCCATCAATGACATATGTTATTGGGAAATGGACCATAATTACCATTGTAACTGAGATCCTCTATTTTATTGGGATGGTAGGATATTATTAGTGATTTTTGA
Organism: Viscum album; assembly: GCA_963277665.1. Classification (NCBI taxonomy): domain Eukaryota; kingdom Viridiplantae; phylum Streptophyta; class Magnoliopsida; order Santalales; family Viscaceae; genus Viscum; species Viscum album. The sequence continues at coordinate 2,032,359,042 of OY728135.1, forward strand.
TAAATATATCATGGATATAAAATCCATTAAAATATCAACATAGAAGGGACTAAAGTTCCTTTAGATAGATGAATATAAATAATGTTTTGAGGAACTAAAGAAAGGGTCGGTCTCTACAGTTGTACATACATTATCATATAGTTGGTAAAGATTTTTAATATGTAGTAATTATTTAAAAAATGGATTAGGATGCATCCTCATGTATACTTATATGGTAATTTATTGTGCCTCATGTTAATTATTATCTCATTACATAAAATAATTGATGCATGATTTGGATTTTGTATTAGTGATCCTTGCATAAATTATTTGTCAACATTATCTCTCTATATACAAGTAGAGTATATATAAAGATCCAAATATCATTAATAAATTATAATCACATATATGTATCTTAATATTAATTATAATTGATAAAATATTATTAATTATCAATTTATTACCACCCATGGATGGAAAATAAGTTGGTTGATGATCTGAGTAGGAATGATCATGTTACTCTATCTGTGATAAGGACTAAAAAACAAAAAAATACTCATCTATTTAAATAGGATAAATCTTGATGTAAAAATTTATGGTTATGAATTTAATATTTCCAAAATGACTAGTCAAATATCCCTTCTTATGAAGATCAGATATTCATATAAAGATACTATAAAACTATAGAAGAAGTTAAAGAATATTTTGGAGTTCAAAATTAATAAATGTGTACTTATAGTGTTTGGAAATTGGAGATGTGTTTCATAAAAACCAAAACAAAGGAGGGAAATTATTTATTATTCGTATAAATTTTCATTCTACAATCATTAATATGTATATAGATTGAAAGAAAAGATTCTTTTGGAATAACATGAAGAGGTAGATTGCATAATATATATCTTGATTATAGTTTTTCTATCTATTAATGATAGAATATTATGTGTATAATGAAACTATTACCCATAATAGTATAAGAATGTGATAAAATATCCATGTATTTCATCATATTAATCCCCCAAACGTCTCAACTCCATAATGTTATTTGAGTTGTTGTCGACCACCTTACCAAACTAGAATGCTTTATTTTCAATAAATATTATTTCTATCTTGATCAACTCATTAATATATTCATAAGTAAAGTGATAAGGATATATATGGTGACACTCACCATTGAATTTGATCATGGTTTTATTATTACCTTGAAGTTTTTGAAAATTCTTCTGAAATCAATAGAGATAGAGCTATATTTCATCAGTGCTTATCAACCTTATAATTATGGTCAATATCATAGAACTATTCAATATCTTGAAGATGTTATGTGAATTTGTTCTATGGGTTTTTATGGATGTTAGGATCAATACATCCCCTTGGTAGTGTTATCATATATCAAAACATTCCATTCTAGCATTTATATGACCCTATATGATGCTTTGTATGGGAAGAGATGTAACACTCCAACATACATGGATAATTTTAGAGGGAGGAAACTTATGTTCCCTAACCATATCCACTGAGTGATGGAGAAGGTAAAAAACATTTAGAAAAAATGAAAGAATCAAAAATTAAATAGGTATATTATGTATATAATCATCAAAATTGTCTATAGTTTTAATTTAGTTACATGTTGTTCCTCTGGATATCTCAGCGAAACCAAGTAATGAGAATTGGGAATAAGGTGAAACTATGACCTAGGTACATTGATACCTTTGATATCATTAACCATGTCATGGATATATCTTATCACTTTTCACTCCCTCCTAATCTCTCCTAAGTATATGATGTGTCCCATGTATCATTTTTATGGGTGTACATTCCAAACCCTTCACATGTATGATACATGGAATCCATGAAATTTTAGAACTATCTCTTATATATTTAAATGTGTTTGGAGATATTGGATTTAAGATATAAAGTGCTACATAACAAAACCACTGATCTGGCCAAATCTCTATAGAGCAATCATAAGTTTGAGGAAGAAACATGGGGATAAAAGGATGTAAGGATAAAAAATTATCCTCACATGTTTTCACCTTTTTAATAAACTTTTGAGGAAATTATTATTTTTAAGAGAGTATAATGTTATAATGCATGATTTTAGAAAATACTTTTTCCTTAATTAAATATCATGTTCAGTGGCCTCTCTTACATTCAATTCCATACTAAAATGGGAAAAATTATAAATTAATAATATAATATTGATAAATGTGAATGATATATTTGGGAAACTAAATTATTGGGTATCAAAAGAAGTAACCATCTTATGAAAACTATTTAAAAATTATCTATTAATATTAGATTCATTTGTTTAAAATGCATTTATTTTACACCTATAAATTTTAATATTAAAATTAATTTATATAAAATTTAAAAATTTATATTGATATAAATAAATACATTTTTTGTTACACACATCAATATTATTATATGATTATTTTTGGGTATTTTTCTAAAATGGTTTATTTTTTGTGAATACTGGAAATGAAGTTTTACCAAAAAATAATTATTTTTATTACATTATCAACATATAAGAAAGTCATTAATTTTTTACATCACCAAATATATATTTGAGGAATGAAAATATTAATTTAAATGGTATTTTTTATAATTAAAAAACATATGTATAACATTTAAATTAAAGATGATTTTTTAATTCTAATAAAATTTATAATTTATCTTTTCTTTTAATTTAAAATTTTAGTGGTAAAAGTTGGTATTTTCTTGATTTAAAATTTATATAATTTTTTTTACAATAATGAAATATATGTCATAAAAATTGATATCTCGTATAAATCTGGCTTATAAATGAGTTTTCATTTTGAAATTATAGTTTCCGTAAAAAAATATTTTATATGGTATATGAGTTTATTTTAAAATGAAAATTTCAAAAAATTATAAATTTTATTTGATAAAAAATTTCAAAACATGAGACCAGAAAATTAAAATGAGCTAAAATGTTCGATTTTGATTCAAAATAATTAAAATTAATTACTATAATTGAAAATTAATTGTCTCGATAAATGAAAAAAAATTATAAATTGATCTCATAGAAGGAAATGACCCTAAACAAGATAAAAATTGATTCCAAATGGATGTTTGAGGTCTACATAGGCTAAAACTCACATTCCCTCTGCTTATTTCAATTTTTTATCCTTTTAAAAATTCACTAGTAGTGTTACATTATTATAAACGTAAATGGTTATTCAAAAAATTCCTTCATGTTCACTTATATAACGAGGTTACTCTCACCACTTAACATTTTAGAATTACATTCAATTTATTCCAAAAGATATACCATTGAATTCCTTCTATAACCCTCTCCCATGTACCCAATCCTTTAGTAACCATTAGTTATCATAATATGTCCATCTTAAAGTATATTTCTAATAAAAAACTCATGCTCCTAATATATTTATTACCTCTTTTATAATAATTTCTTCTTAATATTCATATCCCAAATTATTTATAAGAACCTTAATATATTTTTATCAGTATTATAAATATAATAGGTTATTATTATATTAATGTAAAAAATCATTATATATTCCTTCTAATCTAATTTGAAAAACAAATGATCATTGATCGTGTGTTTTTCATACTACAGCATCCATGAAGAGACATCTTACAGTCTTCATCAACACCGAACAATGACAGTTTTAGTGATGGTAATAATAAGAAAATATGATATATATAATTTAATTATGATTTTGTGAATAAAATTTTCTACATAACATTATACTCTCACATTCCTTGAGAAATAATAAAGTTACATGTGTGTACATGTGAACTATCACCTCCACATTGTAATTTTTTTTATTTTTCAATGATTAAATTTTTTATTTATGAACATAATTTAAAATATTATTGAAAATATTGAAACAAAATAATTAATATAATTATACTTCTTTAATAAAGATTTATTTCTAAAATTACCCACTTTCAAATTCTTAGTTATTCATTAAATATGGAATTTTCATGTTTGGGGAGGTCTAACTTCCCACATGAACAATCATATAAAATAATATCATGGATGACTAGGAGAACTTAGTTACTGATAATATATAATATAAATAATTAAATAAGTATATTATTTTTGTTTTTTAATTGTAAATTTAGTATTAAAATCATTAATTAATATACCAACACCCGATCACTAAAAATCAAGGAAAATCATCATTGATGATATCATTTTTAAGGGTCATAACAAAAATATGCATACAATTAAATTATAACATTATAAATATTTAAAAATAATATATTCTATTACATTTTATTATCTAGGAGTGACAAACATTTGGGGAATAATAAATAACAATACTATGATTTAGAAACTAGTTCAAAACGATCATGATTAATCACACCTAGAATTAAAAATGGATAAGAACTAATTTATATAAATATATTGAATAATTATAAATTAAGTTAATAAAATAGTTTGTATATGAAAATTTTTATGAAATAAGTGAATAAGATAGTTTTTTTTCTATACATGAGATTAAAGCACTTCTGTTGAAATTGAGAGTAAAGGAAAGGGATTTGGTTACCCATTCTTCTTCTATTGAGATATAATACTTCTTATTGAATTTATTTCCCACATTATGTTACACGTTAAATGATGTTCTTAGTTATACATCTAGGGGAAATGATATTTTATTCAAATACACATCCATTAAGTGTTTTCTTTTGAATTATTTTTATGAAAAAAGGAGAAGTTTTGAATAGTTTCCCATTACTATGAGTTTTACATTGATGATTGATATTTTTTTCAAAAAAAATATTATTTGATTTTTTTTAATTTTCCTCTCTATATTCAAAATGATAAATTTTCAATGGAGTTATGTTTCAGTATTCCCCATGTATCTTTATACTATTATGTTATTATTTTTGGGTGATCAATATTTTGATGTCATTTGATTTAATCATTTTGTTATAATATTTTAAATGTTATAAAGATAAAATTTATATGAATGGGATATTTATTCTATTAATTATGAATGATTTTAATTTTATGTTTTTATGGAAAGAAAAATTATTTCAATGGGTTCATTATGAAAATTGTATAAATTTCATTTAATTATTTTATGTAAAACATTTTATTTTCATGGGTTCTCTATGATATGATTCGTGAATGATTTCCCTGTGGAACTCAATTGTATGTGTGATGAATGATGGGGTCCTATAACTCTCATAAATGAATTTGTTAAAATTTTAAATTTCATTACATAAGTGTGGTTTCATGTGTGTGACTCACAAAGGTTTTTTATATTCAGGTACAATTATGTTGTCTCATATATATGGGTGAACATGTGTTAAATTTAATGTAATTTTTCTTGATTATAATGTTTGTGCAATAGTTGAAATATTTTATGCATTGTAATTTTATGTTATCATGATTAAAGGTTTCTATTAAATGTTTCTAAAATAGGTAATGACTTGTATGTTTCTTGGTTGATCTTTTTACGTTTTAACTTTTTATTCCATATCCTTGGAAGATGGATTATTTTTTATAATAATCACTCAATATGATATTATATTTCTATTATTGTTTTCTTAATATTAACACAAACTTGATGAAACATTTATTCATCCCTTATTAAGAGTGGTATCTCACCCCTTTTCTTCTATTTTCATTCACTAGTGTCACGAACCAGTCTGATTCGACCATGAACTGGTCACCTGGGCCAGCCTATGAAGAGTCCTGAGAGGAGTTCCTGATCCTAAAGGGAAAGAGAAAAGTACCGAGGGCATCAATAGAGTACACAAGGGAACTATTTTTCCCAAATATAAACAATAAAGCAAATAGTAGAAAGAAATTGACAGCCCAAAATACATTTACATAAAAAAATTAACTGAACATTATTTATACAAGAAACCGAAAGTAAAACTAAACCAACAACTCAACCGACCAAACCTGACAACAAAATAACTCTATGTGGCCCCCCTAGTCACTCTCCAACACAATGATCACACATTGCCCAAGGTGATCAAACTCAAGATGAAACCTTCATAAGGGCTAAAAATATAAGAAGACTATATGGGTGAGTATTAAAACTCAGTAGGTTATCCCGATATTGTTTTCCCAATAAAATTCCTTTAAAATAAAAGAAACATAAATTTCAAGTTTTAAATACAAGATATAAAATTCTGTTTTTTAAATGAGGTTCCATGATATAATAATTATTATACAAATACTTACATGTTTTATAAACAAGAATGCTAGTAACAATTTCTCAAAGAGGTGAAACTTCAAAATGAAAATAGTTTTCGAGAGGGATGCTTTAAATAAGGTAAAATTTTAAATAAAACACACACACTACTGAATTTATCAACTAATCATGTCATATGCCGATGGTGAGTACAAAATATCCAATGAGCACAAGTATCGGGAAAACCCCTAGGCACTAGTTCCTTGTGAGCCCAAGGTACCTCATATCTCAGTGTAAAAAGTAACAATAAAAAATATCCATTCTCATGCACATGAGACACTATTAGTAGAATCATCCATAACCTAGTGGTCCCCAACATAATCATCATCATAGTTTAGTTACTTTTTTCATCGTCAAACTTTCTATGTAAAATAGGGACAAAATCCCTCCAGATCACTAACATACTAGTACATGTTCGCCCACCTAGATACCCGGGTTTTCCATTTTGTTCTCAAACAAGTTACACATCTATAATATACCATTTTCTCCTGAATATTAAATTTAAAAATAATACACATATTAAACAGGCCACACACATTTCTCACATTTCTTTCATGGATCAATAAACCATCTAAATTTTCATAAAACTATTTTAAAAAGTATAACGAGGCCTTGCACATAAAATCCATTCAAAAATGCTCTTTTAATGCCAACAAACCATAAACACCATATCAACAAAACTTTGGTAGTCCAAAAATCAATTAATAAATCAATTTCATAGACCATAAAATGGCCCCAAAATAAAGAGCATGAAATACACATGGAAATCATTTTTACAAGAAGAAGAAAAATGCCAAACGGGCCTTTAAGACATTCTCAAAACTAACATTTGACAAAGTTATGCATTTCCCTTTTATTAAATAGGTGTATAAAAACCATTTACAGCAACAAAAAACTTTCATAAATCCATTAAAACACTTATGTTACATATTCAAAACACAACCATTTTCATAAGTATGTGAAACGAGCCATTTTCCGGCAACTTGGGCCAAAACATATTGTAAACAAAACCCATTTGTTTGTAAAAACAAATACACATTATAAATACATAGAAGGAAAAAAATACCATTTTTCATACTTACAATTAATTTATAAATCCAAACAAATAATTTTTAAATCATACTTAACACATAAAATCCAACCAGGCAATTTTCCGAACACATTACATGCACTTTTAAACAAAAAAAATTATTTTAAGAAATTGGAAAGGAATAAAACACCAATTTCATTCAATATTTTATTCAAGATACTGAAACATGTTCAAAATACCATAAACTAGGTTCTAAAGCTCACAAAATAGGTGTGAAAGATAATGGAATATTTTGACAAACACTTGGTGTGCACTTTTATGACAAAATAACACTACCTTTCACAAAATAAGGCTTAAACAACTATTTTTCACACCAATAAAATTATCAAAAGGATTAATGTAAAGTCCAGTTTTATTGAAATTGGTTAAAATATGAATTTTTTTGAATTTTTTTCAGTTTATCAACGGATCATTTTTTAACCAAGCTCTGGAATTTTATTTTGAGTGTTGGAACACCTAAAGGGGTCATTTTTAGACTTGCGTAATTACCCAATAATTTTTGCAGGTGTCCCAATGAGTCTTGGGAGCACCAATTTTGGAAAAGTCCACTTTAATGGATCTGCACGGGTAGCACACAATTGCGTTCCAACCCGTTCAGTTTACCCTGTTTAATAAATTATTTAATTTAATTAAATAATATTATATGAGAGTTTGTAATTAATTAAAAGAAGGTTTTAATAATAATAATAATAATAATGAAGTTATTATTATTATTGTGGTTGTTTAATTACATAAATGTTAAATAATTAATTAAATTTGATTGAATAAATTAATGTGGACTATGGGTTTATCGAAGAACCATTTTATTTAAATGAAGTGTTTCAGAATTATTGAAGAACCATTTATTATTAAATGAAAGAATGTGTTAATAATAATAATTTTATTATTATTATTATGGTGTCATAAATTATTTTGATGCGTTGATATTTTAATTTCATGTTAAAGGATTATATTATTTATGAGAATTTAATGACGCTTTTGAGCTTCTCAAAAAAAAAATTCAAAAAATTAGGGGTTTCAGATTTAATGAAGCGTTGTTATTAAATAGTGGTGTTGGGTTTATCAAAAGTTTGAAAAATAATAATAATGAGATTATTATTATTATAGTTTTATGAATGTAATAATTATTATTAAGGCAATTAAATTTGGAGTTAAGGGTTGGAGTTTTTATCATATTAATGATATTGTAATAAATTGGAAGTTTCATAATTAATTATGAAATGTTTATTAAGATAATAATGAATGAAGAAGTGTTTTTAATTAAATGGGGTGTAACATTTATGTTAAAATATTTTAATTGGATGTTTAATGAGCTATAATATTTATGTAAAATTAAGGAGGATTTTGGGTATATTAATGAAACGTCTAATTAAATAAGAAGTTTTGTAATTAATAAAGAAGTGTTTTGTTTTAATAATAGGTGTTGGGTTTTATCTACAGTTGAATAAAAATAAAAATAATAATGCAATTATTATTATTATGGTTTTATTAGTGGTTGTTATTATTATTATGAATAATAATAATAATGGATTTTTTGGGGGGTTTCATTTAATAAAATTAAAGGTCAATAAGAATTTAATTAATCACTTCAATGCGGATGTTTTTATTTAATTAATTTGTGTTCAGATAATTAATTAAATAATTATGAGTTGGGAATTATCGAAGAAGGGTAATTTTAAATGGTAATATTAAATAAGGAATAAATGTGGGATTGGGTTTAATTTAATTAAACCATTTTAAATATAGATATCGGGTTGTGCACAGGTAGTCAAATGGTGCGGGTCATCTGTGCGGTTATCCGGTTTTTAAAATGATTTATTTTTATTTTATTTTAAAAAAAAATAAATATTTAATAATAATAATAAGGATATTATTATTATTATTGTATTAATTTGATTGGAAGATTAATGGGGGTTTTTATAATTAATTGTGAAACATTTATTTAAATGTTAGTTAATGAAGTAACATAATATTAAATGAGAATAATAAATGTTATTATTATTATATTATGACTATTAGTTTATCTTGGGTGTAATTGATAATTGGGGGAGAGAACATGAGGGTGGTGCACCACCATACGGGAGGAACAACAAAAATGCACCAGGCCCCTCCTTTGAGGTGCGTTACACCCCCTCACCGGCTCCTCTTCACGCAATCGAATCCTCCTGGTGTCATCTCGAATCTTGTCTTTCTCGGTGAGGTGAGTCCATCTGTATTTGTTTGGTGATTCACATCGGCCATTTGTGTCCTCCCTCACCGTGTTTCCTCAGCCAAAATTATATGGTTAAGGTTTTATTGGGTTTCCTTCTTTCTTCAGTTCTAGGGATGTGCAAGGGGATCCTCTAGACCCTTTGGACCGTATTCCGGCATCTGCCGACAAAGGTGAGGTAGATGAGTTTGTTTTCACTTTTCCGTCAAGTTTCAGGTAAATCTATTTAACTGTGGTATTGTTTCACATCATTCAATTAAAGGTGTGATAATTTTTATGAGTCTCTGGTACCTAGTTAGAGGTGCGTTGGTCCTTACTGCTTTGATTCTGAGTACCTATTTTAATATTTTGAATTTTATTTATATTGTTGCAGGACACAGACGTGAATATATATATATATAAAAGGTGCACGCGCGTGCGATTGCGGACCAGTTGTGGACTGGTTTCCTCCAAGTATATTAAAGCGATTCATATTTAAAATGGTTCCACCCTAAGGTAGAGTCCCAAATCCCTATCACTTTATTTAAGAATTATAGTTTCTTTAAATAAATTGAGAATGTGATTTTCATTGATTAGGATATGTCTATGCATGACACTTTTGATGTTATTAAATGATGTCACCCACATGGGATAAATGAGAACTTGAACATGTGTTGATTTTAAGCATGTTTTGCTAATTTGGTTAAAGTGATATGATTAAATAGTTAAATGATTTGAATGGGAAGAATGGGTAATAGGGTAATTAATTGTATAATTAATTATCAAGTCATGAGTTGGAATAAAAATTGTGGCTATTACTGATAATGGAGAATATTGAATATTTTAAATTCTTGGAATATAAATTGGAAACTGGTAATAAATAATGGATGGATTAATTATTACATGATAAATGGAAAATGGTTAATTAATTTATTATTCGTTAAAGAGATAGGATTTAATTAATTAATTGTTGAATTAATTAATTTAAATGCATTAAATTAAGAGTGTTAATTAATTGTTTTTTACGACTGTTGGTCGTGGGTAACTTTTGATGCATGTTAGGTTTTCATGCATTAATTTGTCTTAGATGGAGTTGTTTTATATTATGAGATGTTGCATGAGATGGTTTCTAAATATATGGGCTTTGTTCAGCATGTTTTGTGATGATTATGACGTGCATGTAAATTGTTAATGTCCTGGACGAATCACTGTTTGAGTGGACGGGTTCAGACTTGTTAAAGAATTTGGATAATTAAATGTTGAGTTAATTATTTATTTGGATTGATAATAATAATTAATTTTTAATTAATTATTTACTATTGAGATGTTGAATGGTTAATTAATTGTTGACTTTTGATGGACGATTTATGTTGTTAATTAGTTGTTGAATTAATTAACGGATTGGATTAATTAATTTATGAATTAATTAATTGATGGTTGTGGGATGTTAGACATGGAATTCTACACCAATGATAAATATATATGTATTATTGATAAACAGGTTGTGAGACAGGGACTGATGCTCCAAATACTCACAGGGTGATAGACATGGCGTTCTACACCCAGCTTGCAAGAAAATATTCTTTTATGGGTCAGGGACCGATGCTCCAAATACCCATGGGTTGTGAGACAAGGACTAACACTCCAAATACTCACGAGGGTGATAGACATGAAGTTCTACACCCATTAATTGACATTGGAATGTGGGTCCAATTGGTCGTACATGAAATCAATAAATTGGTTACTGAAAACTATTGTGACACTATGATTTGTGAATTGAATATGAGAAAGGGTTCATACTTATCAATGAATTGGGTGAATCACTATTAGTGGACGGACCCAGGAGCGAATCACTATTTTTTTTAGTGGACGGTCTCAGATATAGTATATGAAAGATTAAATTGAATATCTTATGATGCATTATCCAAGACAAAGCACAAACTTGGATTTGTTCTTAACTTTGATTACTTAGATGGTCTTTAGAGACATCTGTGGTGAGTGAATTATACAGGGAATGTCGGGCTCAGTCCATATCATGAGAATTATGTAGTTTAATGATATTTGAATAATTGATAAATAAAAATGATTGTGTAATGACTATTGTGTATGCATGAAAAATGTATAATACAGGTTCAGACACCAGCTAAGAGATGAAGCGGGTACTTGGGTATATAGTTACATTGTACTACTTACCTTAATTATGCATGCTTTCACTGTTTAAATTATTTATTGAAAGTTAGGATTTGGGGTAGACACCGGTGGTCCCAGCCTACTGAGATTTATATCTCACACCCTACTTGGGCCACTATTGCACTGGGGTACCCGAGTAGATTCTATTTGGTTGCAGGATTGTGTTGTTTCCATTTACTTGGAAGATAAGAGAAAAGGACTGAGCAGAAGCGCAAGATGCTCGAGGAGACTGCCCTCGGGGCTTGGAGTCATTGTTTATTTATTTTTGTAATGGAATTTTCATAATGTTGTTTTGTTCATTATTTTCCATTCTTTGTATCATTAGCATGTCATGTATGCATCTTATATATAATTGATGTTGGCAATTTGTTTGTACAAGATTTATAAAATATACCTTCCATTTATTTATCATTTATTAGACTACTTCCACTATTGATTGTCATTGTTTTTTATTTACTTTGATATACTGTTGTGAAACTCTGATAAGAGGGTATAGTCTCCCCACTAACTATCCTTAGACCCTTGCTGCTAGTCGGCAGCCTCTGGCATACGGGGAGACGCACTTGAGGTCATGTGGTGACCGGTCTGGCCACTGGTTTAGTGGTGAGTCGATTCAGGATGTTACAAAGTGGTATCAGAGGGTTTCTTTTCCTTTGTCTTACTGTTTTGGGGTTGGTAGACATGATACTAGGAATGTGTCGGTGCTTCGGTTAATAGTTGGCTTGGGATTGATCACCCCATGTACAGGAAATGACCAAGTGTCTAGGGATGGGAATTGATGTTTGTACTATTAGAGGTTATAGTTGATATGATTTCACCTTGAGTGATTGGCGTATTTTCTGCAGTTTATTGATTTTGTGAATTTTGAAAAAAAAATATTGGCCTGATATGGAAAGGAAGTTTCGTACATGCATCATCTTAGTCACTTAGAGATTCACATGTCATGCATATAACATGCCATGTAGCTGAATTAGTAGGATGCCTGCTAATTTGGATTGTGTTCCATGGGTTCAATGCCATGTTTTTATCTGCTTTAGCATCCCTCTCTAGATAGCATGTTTCAGTGGTAGATTTAATATGCTTGAGTGATTATGTGCCATAATACCTTAGTTATTAGCATGTTTTGTTTTTGTGTCATGATTCTATGTTATATCATGTTGTTGTGTTACTTCCTATTCTAACATGCTATTGATGTTTTGATATATTAAAGGGCTGTTAAAGTCAAAATGTTAAATTAATGTTGATTGTGATAAATGGGAGCCAACTGCCAGCGATAAGGTGTATGGGCGCCTTATCGATTGGTAGATGGCCACCCACGTGACTAAACCATATAACCATAGTATGTTTTGAAAATGGTTATGAATGTAATACTACTGAGTTTTGATTGTAATGAACTATTGTGGGGTTTCTTTTGAAGAACTTGGATTATATAAATGGGACTATTGGAGGTCTCCTTTTCAGTAAAAGGAATTTAGATGCTAAATTTTCTGTTTATATTTTAATAACACTGAATGTAAAATGTTTAAAGAGGACGTTTGTGATATCATGCTTATTTTTTCTTAGGGCATTGTTTTGAAAACCAAGTGGCTTTTGTGAAAAAGTACTTGTGTGTTTGTTAAAATTCATTCAAATGATGAAAGGTTGAAATGAATTAATTAAAATGGATAAAAAAGGAGCTTTTGAATATTGTGTTTTTTATTTTGTGTGACCAAGAGAGAGGGTCAACGTTAATGATCGTAAGGGGATAACCCATGGTAGGTAGTACCAATATAATTTTCTAGTCTTTTAAAGTAAATTCTTCCCACTGCTCGGGAGGACTTCTTGGGACTCACCTGTTTTGGCACACCGATAGGTTTTTGTTACGGATTTTATGATCAATGTTTGATGTGGTGATCATGGTTCGAGGAATGTCACATGCATGCGTTAATGTGTTCTAAAAAAACACGTTGGTGAGTGGATGATCTTTTCTTGCAACGTCATGAAAAATCTTAAGGTGGGTATTGTTGCATAGTTTTCGATAAACGTGTTAGCAGGTGATGTCGAGCTTTTAGAACAGAGTTGTCTGTTAATAGTTTGACTGATATTCTTAATGACCTTGGTTTTTCTCTTAGTGATCTCTTCTGAATATGATGAGAATGTCCCCTCTCTTGACTTCATCGTGGATACACTAAGATAGTGTTGGTCTTATGCCGTGCTACAGTTTAAATGTTGTTGGGCTTGATGAGTGATTGTTATCTGGGTAGTGCGCGGGATGCGTTGATTCTTTGGGCTACTTTTCTTTTTGTGTTGGGGAATGGTTGTTTTAAAATATCCTTGTGATGACTTGACTTGGAAATTTCACCAGAGGTCGGGAAAGGACTTCATTTTACATTCAGATGGTTTTGGATAGTTTTAAAGGAACATCGTCAGATAAAGGGAGAAATGGGGTTTTGGGTCCGTGACGTCTTTCAAGGGAAGCATGTGAAACATGTTCTGTTGATTGATCGAGATTTAACCATTTTTATTGACGAGGTCCTTCTAATGACCTGAGATATAAGAATTGTTTCGATGTTTAAGCTATAAACTGAGCATTGGCTATGGTTTTAAAGGCTTATCCATTAGGCTTGTGAAGGGTTAAAGGTGTGTTTGGTGTTAGTAACACAACACATCACTTCTAACAAGATTAAATGACCTTGGTAGTTCGGTTGTTGTAGTAGTGGTTTCTGAAGACCTCTTGGGGATGAGAATTTTTTAAGGTGGGTATATTGTAAAGTCTCGTATTATTGAATCAGGTTAAAATATGAATGTTTTTTATTTTTTTTTTCAGTTTATCAATGGGTTGTTTTTATTAAACCAAGCTCTGGAATTTTATTCCGAGTGTTGGAACACCTAAAGGTGTCATTTTTGGACTTGTGTAATTACTCGATAATTTTTGCAGGTGTCCCGATGAGTCTCGGGAACACTGATTTCGAAAAAGTACACTTTGATGGATCTATATGGGCAGTGCATGGTTGTGTTCCAACCTGTTCAGTTTACCCTGTTTAATAAATTATTTAATTTAATTAAATAATATTCTGTGAGAGTTTTTATTTAATTAAAATAAGGTTTTAATAATAATAATAATAATGAAGTTATTATTATTATTATTGTGGTTGTCTAATTAAATGAATGTTAAATAATTAATTAAATTTGATTGAATAAATTAATGTGGATTATGGGTTTATCGAAGAACCATTTTATTTAAATGAAGAGTTTTAGAATTATTAAAGGACCATTTATTATTAAATAGAGGAATGTGCTAATAATAATAATGTTATTATTATTATTATGGTGTCATAAATTATTTTGATGCATCGATATTTTAATTTCATGTTAAAGAAGTTTATTATTTATGAGAATTTAATGATGCTTTTGAGCTTCTCAAAGAAACATTTAATAAAATGAGGAGTTTCATATTTAATGAAGCGTTGTTATTAAATAGTGGTGTTGGGTTTATCAAAAGTTTGAAAAATAATAATAATGAGATTATTATTATTTTAGTTTTATGACTGTAATAATTATTATTATGGAAATTAAATTAGGGGTTATGGGTTGGAGTTTTTATCATATTAATGATATTGTAATAAATTGGGAGTTTCATAATTAATTATGAAATGTTTATTAAGATAATAATGAATGAATAAGCGTTTTTAATTAAATGGGGTGTAATATTTATGTTAAAATATTCTAATTGGATGTTTAATGAGGTATAATATTGATGTGAAATTAATGAGGCTTTTGGGTATCTCAAAGAAACGTTTAATTAAATAAAGAGTTTCGTAATTAATAAAGTAGTGTTTTTATTTTATAAGAGGTGTTGGGTTTTATCTACGGTTGAATAATAAAAAAATAATGTAATTATTATTATTATGGTTTTATGAGTGGTTGTTATTATTATTATGAATAATAATAATAATGGATGTTTTGGGGTTTTATTTAATTAAATTAAAGGTCAATAAAAATTTAATTAATCGCTTCAATGCGGAGGTTTTTATTTAATTAATTTGTGTTGAGATAATTAATTAAATAATTATGAGTTGGGAATATCAAAGAAGGGTAATTTTAAATGGTAATATTAAATAAGGAATAAATGTAGAGTTGGGTTTAATTTAATTAAACCATTTTAAATATAGATATCGGGTTGTGCACGTGTAGTCAAATGGTGCTGGTCAGCTCTGCTGTTATCCGGTTTTTAAAATGATTTATTTTTACTTTATTTTAAATAAAATAAACATTTAATAATAATAATAAGGATATTATTATTATTATTGTATTAATTTGATTGGATGATTAATAGGGGTTTTCAGAATTAATTGTGAAACATTTATTTAAATGTTAGTTAATGAAGTAACATTATATTAAATGAGAATAATAAATGTTATTATTATTATATTAATACTATTAGTTTATCTTGGGTGTAATTGATAATTGGGGGAGAGAACATGAGGGTGTCACACCACCATATGGGAGGAACAACAAAAATGCACCAGGGCCCTCCTTTGAGGCGTGCTACACCCCCCTCATCGGCTCCTCTTCATTTGATCGAATCCTCCCGGTGTCCTCTCAAATCTTACCTGTCTTGGTGAGATGAGTCTATTTTCATTTGTTTGGTGATTCTCATCAGACGTTTGGCTCCTACCTCACCCTGTTTCCTTGGCCAAAATCCTATGGTTCGAGTTTTATTGGGTTTCTATCTTTCTTTGGTTCTAGGGATGTGCAAGGGGCTCCTCTAAACCCCTTAGACCGTATTCCGGCATCTACCGAGAAAGGTGAGGCAGATGAGTTCGTTTTCACTTTTCCATCAAGTTTCGGGTAAGGTTATTTAACCATGGTATTTTATTCACATCATTCAATTAAGGGTGTGATAATTTTTATGAGTCCCCGTTACATAGTTAGAGGTGTGTTAGTCCTTACTGCTTTGATTCTGAGTACCTATTTTAATATTTTTAATTTTATTTATATTGTTGCAGGGCATGCGCGTGAATATATATATATATATATATATATATATATATATATATATAAGGTTTGTGCACGTGCGATTGTGGACCAGTTGTGGACTAGTTGCCTCCAAGTATATTAAAGCGCTTCAGATTTAAAATGGTGCCACCCTGAGGTAGAGTCCCAAATCCCTATCACTTTATTTAAGAATTATAGATTTTTTAAATAAATTGAGAATGTGAGTTTCATTGATTAGGATATGTCTATGCATGACACTTTTGATGTTATTAAATGATGTCACCAACATGGTATAAATGAGGACTTGAACATGTGTTGATTTTAAGCATGTTTTGCTAATTTGGTTAAAGTGATATGATTAAATAGTTAAATGATTTGAATGGGCAGAATGGGTAATAGGGTAATTAATTGTATAATTAATTATCATGTCATGATTTGGAATAAAAATTGTGGTTTTTACTGATTATTAAGAATATTTAATATTTAAAATGTTTGGAATATAAATTGGAAACTGGTAATAAATAATGGCTGGATTAATTATTACATGATAAATGGAAAATGGTTAATTAATTGATGATTGGTTAAAGAGATAAGATTTAATTAATTAATTGTTGAATTAATTAATTTTAATGCTTTAAATTAAGAGTGTGAATTAATTGTTTGTTACGACTGTTGGACATGGGTACCTTTTGATGCGTGTTAGATTTTCATGCATTAAGTTGTCTTGGATAGAGTTGTTTTATATTATGAGATGCTGCATGAGATGGTTACTAAATATATAGGCTTTGTTCAGCATGTTTTGTGATGATTATGACATGCATGTGAATTGTTAAAGTCCTAGACGAATCACTGTTTGAGTGGACGGGTTCAGACTTGTTAAAGAATTTGGATAATTAAATGTTGAGTTAATTATTTATTTGTCTTGCTAAGAATAATTAATTGTTAATTAATTATTTACTATTGAGATGTTGAATGGTTAATTAATGGTTTACTTTTGATGGACGATTTATGTTGTTAATTAGTTGTTGAATTAATTAATGGATTAGATTAATTAATTTATGAATTTATTAATGGATGGTTGTGGGGTGTTATACATGGAATTCTAAACTAATGATAAATATATATGTATTATTGATAAATGGGTTGTGATACAGGGACTGATGCTCCAAATACTCACGGGGTGCTAGACATGGCGTTCTACACCCAGCTTGCAAGAAAATATTCTTTTATGGGTCAGGGACTGATGTTCCGAATACTCATGGGTTGTAAGACAAGGACTGATGCTCCAAATACTCATGAGGGTGCTAGACATGAAGTTCTATACCCATTAATTGACATTGGATTGTGGGTCCGATTGTTCATACATGAAATGAATAAATTGGTTAATGAAAACTATTGTGACACAATGATTTGTGAATTGAATGTGAGAAAGGGTTCATACTTATCAATGAATTGGGTGAATCACTATTAGTAGATGGACCTAGGAGCGAATCACTATTTATTTTAGTGGATGAGCTCATATATAGTATATGAAAGATTAAATTGAATATTTTATGACGTGTTATCCAAGCCAAAGCACAAGCTTGGAATTGTTCTTAATTTTTATTACTGAGATGGTCATTAGAGACATCTGTGGTGAGTGACTTATACAGGGAATGTCAGGCTCAGTCCGGATCATGAGAATTATGTAGTTTAATGGGATTTGAATAATTGATAAATAAAAATGATTGTGTAATGACTATTGTGTATACATGAAAAATGTATAATACAAGTTTAGACACCAGCTGAGAGCTGAAGCAGGTACTTGGGTATATAGGTACATTGTACTACTTACCTTAATTATGAATGCTTGCACTATTTAAATTATTTATTGAATGTCAGGATTTGGGGTAGACACCGGTGGTCCCGGCCTATTGAGATTTATATTTCACACCCTACTCGGGCCACCATTTCACTGGAATACCTGAGTAGATTCTATTTGGTTGGAGGATTGTATTGTTTGCATTTACTTGGAAGATAGGAGCAAAGGACCAAGCGGAAGATCGGGATGCTCGAGGAGACTTCCCTCGGGGCTTGTATTCATTGTTTATTTATTTTTGTAATGGAATGTTAATAATGTTATTTTGTTTACTATTTTACATTTTTGTATCATTATCATGTCATGCATGCATCTACTATATAATTGATGTTGGCCATTTTTTTGTACAAGATTTACAAAATCTACCTTCTGTTGCTTTATAATTTATTAGACTCCTTCCGCTATTTATTGTCATTGTTTTTTATTTACTTTTATATACCAGTGTGAAACTCTGATAAGAGGGTATAGTCTCCCCACTGACTATCCTTAGACCCTTGCTGCTAGTCGGCAGCCTCTGGCGTACAGGGAGACGCACTTGAGGTCTTGTGGTGACCGGTCTAGCCACTGGTTTAGTGGTGAGCCAGGTTGGGACGTTACACTTAACAACAATAATAAACATATATATCAGGTGAAAAAAATATTAAAATGATGAAACTTAAATGATAAATTCATGTGCAAGGTTTATCCTACCTCAAATCCTTTGCGTAATGGAAACGCACACCCGATATCACCATACGAGGGTTTATAAACCCTAAACCTATGACGACCAACCCCAAATAAACAAAAACCCCATAAGAATCATGTGATAACATAACACTAGGTCGATCATGACTAGAGGAGAATAGAAAACCAAAAACAATGAAAGGATGAGGATGAGGGAGGAGAAATGAGAAGGAATCTCACCTTGGAAACTAGAAAACTCTTCGTACTCCCTTAGATCTACACCCATAGAGGAAGGGTAATGACTTGAAACTCCTTTTATAGGTAACTAAGGTCTGGATGAACCAGGTAAAGAATATTTGAGGCAAAAAGAGTATGAATTGAATGATTTATGAATGGGAAAAATTACCTTTGGAAAATCTGGAAGATTTGAGAAACATTGAGAAGTTTTGCCCTAATATGAAACTAAGATGAGCTCTAAAGAGGTTAAATGGAACATGGGGGTGATCCAAGGGTTCTTGGCCTAGAGTGGGTGGTGGAATCACCAAAAATTATAAAAAAATGAATAATATATAAAAGAAACAATTTATTTTTTTAAAACTGGAAATGGGCCCATTGGCTGGCCCAATACCTGAATAAATAAACCAAATTCACCATGCTTATGAATTTATAAGGGGTACAAAAGGATATGGTGGTTTGAATATGTTAGTGGAGGAAAAGTGGGAAGTATAATGAGTGAAAAATATTGAAAAATAAAGGAGTTATAAAAGAAACAAAATTAGTTTTTAAATCTGGAAATGGGCTCACGGTTGGCCCAAATCATGAAGTAACCATTGTTTTCTCCAAAAATCCCAAACAAGCTATAGAGTACCCATGGCGGGATGATTAGACATATATGGAATTTCAAAACTAAAAATTAATCTCACCCAAAACCCAGGAAATGGATCATGATTTTCCAATGAACCGAATCAAAACCAAGACATGAAAAGAAAAAAATTGGGTGTGACAATTCTCCCCATCATTAAAGCTTTCCACCCCTGGAAAGCCATAACACATTACAGTTGATAGAAAAACGCCCAAGGATTCCTTATCAACATGATACAACCTCTCAATCCAAGTAAATATCATTTATCATCAACGGAACTTAATCTTCTTCCCCAAAAAAAATACCAACTCACAACCACTTCCTGAGAATCAATGGAAAGATCAAGCCACAACCTCCACAACCAAGCCAAGAACCAGATTGTTGGGCCTTCTCCCAATGAACCCAACGATCACCCAAACCAAAGTTCACTCAAAAAATACAATGACTTGGGGGAGAGTCTAGAATGGTCTCCCCACCATTAAATCACTACTACCATCTGAAAAATCCTTAAAGTAAAGATCTTCGAGACCCGTAGTGGATCTCCCCACCATTAAAGAACAACTAGAAATAAACAAAAATAATAAGTCAACATGAACTAGAATTGGGGATCACCCACACAATCCCACCAAAACTCTCCCATAATAACCTATAAACTTAAGTTAAAAGGGTTACAACATGAACATCTAAACCACCCACTCCCGAACAGAGGGGACAAGAACTGGGAAAACACTTTCTATATGGATACAGACCTCCACCACTTGGGGAGGGGAGGGAAGAGGACCCAATTATTAGGCCACTGAAACCAAAAAATAAAAAAAGGAACTACCCAACCATCTCCACCTACGAACATGTAAAACCAAGGCCGCGCCCGATTTACACTGGTGGTCCACACAGGGACATTGTTCAGAAACCCACATCCATGAAGGCACAGCCATAGAAATTGTGTGAGGGGTAAGTCCACTATGCTCATTGCAATAAGAAAAAATTCACAGTGATGAGGAACCAAAATAGAGTATAAACTACCTTACCAAAACATTGGAGGTAGGAGCCTAGTCAAGCTCTCCACACCTCTGGTGATTTCCTGACTGCGTGAAAAGCTTCACTCTGAGGCCTATGGCTGGAGCCCTGATTCTTGAAGCATCTATTAAGCTGCAGTCAGGTGCTAAGGATCACACCACTCAAAAAAACTCACTTTCTCAACAAAAACACCTTTATATACATATGAAATCATAGATACATAGCACAATTCTCTCTCACTCTGAATGAGGAGCATAATGGAAAAGGAATACAATGAAACACATCAACATCACTAAACACAACTTCTATGTCCAAAATAATTATCATGACCTGGAAGCACTTTAAATCAATCCTAAACTACTCTCTATTACAATAAACGGACCGATTCATCATCTGAAGAGGTGGATTTAACATTTTAATTGAATCACTAGGTTGATCAATAGGATGGTTTCCAATGGAGAACTATCCATGGACACATCACAACATCCAACACATCTTTAGAAACCCACTGAACATTACCCCAAAACCGAGACACCAACATAATCCCATATCAAGACACAACAAGAGTATGAATTCCAGATCACAAGGAATCATACTGAATAAATAACTCTTCTAATACATATAAAAAACTAGCCACATAACCATCAGTTTATAAATAAATGAAATATGGTTTCAACTCAAAAAAACCTTGAAAAAATAATCTAACTTGGTGGATTTCCACATTCACCAATGGTGTTTCAACAAGTCTCACTCACATGCGCATTTCCATACCACCCCAAACACCCAACCACCATGCCATATAATCCATCCTTCAAGATATCAATAAAACCATGCATGTGATCACCCATGAAAACACCAAAGGCTAAAACAAAAAAATATTCCAAAAATCATGTACCTTCCAAAGGAACACTAACCACCAAGTCAAATCCATTTTCATATTTCACAAAACAAACCACGCTTCATAAAGAACCATTTTCTTAAAAACCTACCCCTTTTCATTTTTACAACTTTCAAAACAACCATGCTACTCCAAACAACCCCTTCCCATTTTCCAAAATTCAGCAAGGTATCATTTCATAGTCTGATGGCCATTGAGACCAACACCCTTTCTAGGAAAAAACCAACTGATCAAAACCAATTTCCAAAACCAATTCATCATATTCAAACACTTTTCAACATCCCAAAATACCCCATTTAAAACAATGATTCAGAATCACCTTAAAATTATTCACACTTTCAAAACATTTTATTCCAACAAACCACAAGTTTAGATTAGGGATAATCCAATCCTATTAAATTATTTCCACTTCCTCCTCAAAAATTTGTTTCACAAAAACAAAACCTTCCAAAAATATTCTTATATTTAATTTTTGAAAAACCATTTTTCTAATTTTCAAAATCCAATACTTCCTTTAAAACCCATTTCCACAATTCTCACACAAGGATTTTCAAAAAAAAAATCAGAATTTAAGAAAGGTCCAAGAGACCCACAAAAGGGGACTAGTGTTGGTGGATGACTTGACCATATGGTTGGCAGCCATATTTCAAACACAACACCAACACGGAGGGACTTATTAGGACCATGCCCCAGCTCCACATGTCTTTCCAGGCCCTGCAAGCTCACAGAGGCCATTAGTCAGACTCCCCTTGTTATATCCCAACACTAAACAATCAACAAGAATAAAGGACACTAATAAAACCAGACTTCCCATGAAAACCCAAGGATCAGAACGAGAAAGTGTTTGTGACACTCTTCGCGCACATACCCCTCAAGTACCAAAAATCCTACTCCATATACCTTGACATCACCAAAATAACAAGGGTGCTCTAAAATAAAAGGTTTGCTAAGATCCGACCTCCTTTGATACCATTTTGTCACGAACCAACCCAAGTCGACTCTGAACCGGTCACCCAGGACAGCCCGTGACAAGTCCCGAGAGGCATTATCAATCCTCATGAGATAGCAAAAAGCATAGAGGGCATAAATAAAGTAACAAGGGAATGACTTCGCCCAAATATAAACAATCAAACAAATAGTGGAAAGAAACAGATAGCCCAAAATACATTTACATAAAGAATTGAACTGAAAATTATTTGTACAAGAAACCGAAAGTATAACTAAACCAACAAATAAACCAACCAAACTTGACAACCAAATAACTCAATGTGACCCCCCTGGTCACTCTCCAACACAATGATCACACATATCCCATGGTGATCAAGCTCAAGCTAAAACCTGCACAAGGGCTAAAAATAGAAGAAGACTATAGGCGTGAGTATTAAAACTCAGTAGGTTAGCCCGATATTCTTTTCCCAATGAACTTCCTTTAAAATAAAAAAACATCAATTTCAATTTTTAAATGCAAGATATAAAATTTTGTTTTTTAAATGAGGTTCCATGTTATAATAATTATCAAAAAAAACTTATATGTTTTATAAACAAGAATGCTAGTCACAATTTTTCAAAGAGGTGCAACTTCAAAATGAAAAAAGATTTCAAGAGGGATGCTTTAAAGAAGGTAAGCTTTTAAATAAAACACACATGATATGAATTTACCAACTAAGCACATTGTATGCCTACGTTGAGTACAAAATATCCAATGAGCACAAGTCCCAGAA
Source organism: Viscum album (assembly GCA_963277665.1). Taxonomy (NCBI): domain Eukaryota; kingdom Viridiplantae; phylum Streptophyta; class Magnoliopsida; order Santalales; family Viscaceae; genus Viscum; species Viscum album. Next base: position 2,032,382,688 of record OY728135.1, read on the forward strand.
ACACCCCTAGGCACTAGTTCATTGTGGGCCCTAGGTACCTCATATCTCAGTGCAAAAGTAACCATAAAGAATATTCATTCTCGTGAACAAGAGACACTAGTAGAAGAATCATCCATAACCTGGTGGTCCCCAACATCATCATCATCATAGTTTAGTTAGTGTTTTCATCGTCAAACTTGCTACGTGATACAGGGATAAAACCCCTCCGGATCACTAGCATACTAGTACATGTCCGCCCACCTAGATGCACGAGTTTTCCCATTTTGTGCTCAAAAAATTACACATATATAAAATACTATTTTATCATGAATATTCCATTTACAAATCATAAACGCATCAAAAATTCCACACACATGTCTCATATTTCTTTCATGGATTAATAAACCATCTAAATTTTATAAAACAATTTCAAGAAGTATAACGAGGCCTTGCACATAAAATCCATTCAAAAATGCTGTTTTAAGGACAATAACTCATCAATACCATATAAACCCAGATTTGGAAGCCCAAAAACCAATTAATAAATCTATTTCATGGACTATAAAATGGACCCAAAAAATAGAACAAGAAATACACATGGAACCCATTTTTACAAGAAAAAAATGCCAAAGGAGCCTTTAAACCATTCTCAAAACTAACATTTGACAAAGGTATGCATTTTACTTTTATTAAGGAGGAGTATACACACCATTCACAGCAGAAAAACACTTTAATAAATCCCTTAAAACACTCAGGTTACATATTCAAAACACAACCATTTTCATAAGGATGTGTAACAGGCCATTTTTTGGCTACTCGGGCCAAAACATGTTGTAAACCAAAACCCATTTGTTTGTAAAACCAAGTACACATTAGAAATACATAGAAGGACTGAAAAATACCATTTTTCATGCTTCCAATGCATTTATAAATCCAAAAAAATAATTTTTAAATCACACTTAACACATAAAAGCCAACCGGTCAATTTTCTGAACACATGACATGCACTTTTAAACAAAACAATTAATTTTAAGCACTTAAAAAAGAATAAAACACCAATTACATGCCATATTTTATTCAAGCTACTGAAACATGTTCAAAATACCATAAAATAGGTTCTAAATCTCACAAAACAAGTGTGAAAGATAACAGAACATTTAAACAAACACTTGGTGTGCACTTTTATGACAAAACAACACTATTATTCACAAAACAAGGCTTAAACAATCGTTTTTCACACCAATAAAATTATAAAAAGGCTTATAAAGACCTGGAAATTTCAAATAAAATTTATTATTAAATAATTTGGAATTTTACGAGTCTTTGGATTCTGACGGCACTTGATTCCGAGGCCCGGTGTGCCCAGAATCAATTTCCGAAGTTTAGCTCGGGTATGTTCAGTAAACGAACGAGCAGGTTTTTCTATCTTTTGAACCGGTGCTCAGAATTGAAATCTGAGGGCACCTATGAACTCAAAACTCCAGTAATTTCTTAAAGGGACCTTTACCGTAGTTGCGTTTGCACGGGAGGAGAAGTTAATTATTGGGGTTTAATTAAAAAGTAAATAAAATTGTTGGAACAATTTTATTTTATATCTAAGGAGGTTAATTCCTCCCATGGGAAGTTGTTGGTGGGTCCCACACCCACCCAACTTCCCATGTGTGGATGTATGATAGGTGGGGCCCACAAAATCCCCAACCTTTCATTTTCCCCAAACCCCCTTAAACCCCCTTCATTAATTTGTTAACATCTCTTAATTATGTAACTCTTCCTCTTCTCTCTCTTCCTCTTTAACTCTTTCCAACACACCTTAATTAATTAATAGAACATATTCAATTAATTAATAAGTGATTTAAATTTTGAATGCTTGGAAAGTTTAATTAAAATAAGGGGAATCCTTATTTTAATTGGGTTGGCACTTGTTTTGTTGGGGGGAACTTTTGGGAGAGAGCTTTTGTGAAGGAAGAGGGGAATTTCTCCTTTGTGGAAGAACACCAAACCTCCGGAAAAGAATGACACTCCCTTCCACGAAGAACGAAGACACACCCTCTTTTCTCTTCTCCATGACAAGAGAGGAGACGTCAATTCTTCTTCGGGATCACTCCTACGACGATGGAAACGACACCGTCATCCACGACGCTTGTCAACCGCGAACCTTATTCGAGGTAGGGGTTTATTCTTTGAAGTGAATGTTTTCATACCCCATTCTTCATTGGAAATCGTTTTTTATATATGGACAACTGCTACCGTCTAATGCGGAGGGCACGGGCCGAACGCACACGACCCGACAACCCTCCGTAGACTCTTGTTTGCAATTGAGTTACGTTGGAAGATGCGGCGACGGGAGTGATAGTCGTGCGCCGGCCGCGTACGAAAGAACCGCGACCCGAAATCGCGGGCCGCTCAACCAAAGAAGAACCGAGCCGAAGGAGGAAACCACGGCGCCCCACGGTTCCGCGCTGTGGGAGACCGCAGCCTGCCCGAACGGGCCGCTTCGGCGGAAGAATCGTTCGGCCCGTCGGCCGGCCGGGTGGAGGCGAGCCACAGTGCCAGGAGGGCGCCGCGTTGAAGAAACCCGTGGCCCGCCCGAGCGGGCCTCTTGCACCGGAAATTCGGCCGTCCTAGCCAGCCGTTTTGGGAGGGCGGCGCCATAAGGCTCCACCGGTTCGGACAGTCGGGGGGCAGCGCCTCGCCTGGTCGGGCCGCGCCACTTCGGGTCGGGCCGCGCTCTCTTCGGCCCGGGCCGCGCCCCTCAGTCCGGACCATGTGAACCTTCGGTCCGGTCTGACACCCCTACCGGGACGGACCCGCCAAAACTAGGTGACCTGACCCGCCAGCCCATTGGGCTTATCAGGCTAGGCCCGTTAATCACTTAAACGTGAATAACTTAAAGATCGCGCATTCGATCGACGCTCCATCTGCGGCACTAGGACCCTATCGACGAGGCGGTACTTTTGCGATAATCTAAGTGAGTTTTGGAAAAATTTGGTAAACGGCCGGGTTTGGAATGAGCATATTTCCAACCGGGCCCCTGGAACGAAAAGGCCAATATCTCTCAGACCGGGCGTCCGTTCGACGCGCCGTCTGTCGCATTGAGTTCCTTTTGATGAGACGGAACTTCGGGATACATCAACTCTGGACTTCATGACAGTTGATGTATCGACCCCTTTACTCGAGGAACAGACCCTCCCGGAATCGAGTACACTGTGTGCGGGAACCCTAGAGCTGGCTGCGACTGCGACGACTACCGTGCTAGGATCCTCCGTGGGTTCGACGACGAAGACGACTGTACTTGGATCCTCCGTGGGTTCGGCAGCGAGGACGACTATACTTGGATCCTTCGTGGGTTCAGCAGCGATGACGACTGTACTTGAATCCTACGTGGGTTCGGCAACGATGGTTACTGTTCTTGGATCCTACGTGGGTTCGGCAGCGACGACTTCTGTTCTTGGATCCTACGTGGGTTCGGCAGCGACGAATTTTGTACTTGGATCCTACGTGGGTTCGGTAGAGGATATGATTCAGAGGCTACATCTAATCATCTCCACCCCTCTTCATGAGTAGTATACCTGTGTGAGATGAGTCTTGACTTGCAATCATTATCATTGATGTGATTGATTTTTTTCCTGTGTGGACTGGATTGTGCTTGGGCTCGGAAGTTGGAGCCGAACTGAGATTGATGACTTAGGTATATGTATGAGCATATACCTAAGTAGAGTTGGTTGATACTTCGTGTTTGTATCTTTCCTCTGTGGTTTATCCTTCATGGATTATGGGAGACCTTCGGGGGTCTCGGGGTCCCTACTGTGTATCGTATACTCACCCATGCACGGGCATTACCCACACTACGTTATGTTGGTTGCAGACGACGGACAGCACTGATCATGGTTGAGGCTTGAAGAGCTGGACAGTATCCAGAGGTGGACCACCAGGCGGGACGTACACGGAGCGTACAGACGGACCCGAGGTACCGACGAGACTATCTGTACCCACCCTTCAGGTGGGATTCCCAGAGGACGACTCGGTGGTTGCTGCTTTACTTTACAGCTGTTGTACTTTCTTTCTCAGTTGTACTGTACTTTCAGTTGGGTTTGTATACTAGCTCATTTGCTTTCCAGTACTTACTTTTGTACTCAGTTTTACTTAGTGTTTACTTCACTTGCATACTCTGTTGTGTTTTTTACTTTTATATAGGCAATGTCTTCCCTTTTACCGGGATTTACGCCTTTGGTGCTAGTCGTCAGCCCCTGGCCTATGGAAGGTGGGCTTGGGGTAGTCACGGCACGGGCCCCAAGGACGGGTAGTGACAAGGCTGAAAAAAGATAATAAACATATATATCAAGTGTGAACAATATAAAAATGATGAAACTTAAATGATAAAGTCATGTGCAAGGTATATCCTGCCTCAAATCCTTGGCATAATGGAAAGACACACCCGATATCAACATACGAGGGTTTATAAACCCTAAACATATGACGACCATCCCCAAATAAAAAAACCATAAAAATCATGGGATAACAGAACCCTAGGTCGATCATGACTATAGGAGAATAGAAAACCAAGAAATAATGAAAGGAGGAGGAAGAGGGAGGAGAAATGAGAAGGAATCTCACCTTGGAAACTAGAAAACTCTTTGTCTTCCCTTAGATATGCTCCCATAGAGTGAGGGGGATGACTTGAAACTCCTTGGAGAGGTAACTAAGGTATAGAAGAACCAGGAAAAGAATATTTGTGGCAAAAAGAGTATGAATTGAATGATTTATGAATGAGACAAGTTACCTTTGACAAGTCTATATGATTTGAGAAACATTGAGATGTTTTACCCTAATACGCAACTAAGTTGAGCTCCAAAGAGGGTAAATGGAACATGGAGTGCACCTAGGGTTCTTTTACTCAAGTGGGAGGTGGAATCATTGAAAAATATAAAAAATGAATAAGATATAAAAGAAACAATTTTTTTTTTAAACTGGAAATGGGCCCACAGGCTGACCCAATACATGAATAAATAACCCAAATTCACCATGCTTACGAATTTATAAGGGGTCTAAAAGGTTATCGTGGTTTTAATATGTCAGTGGAGGCCAAGTGGGAAGTTTAATGAGTGAAAAATCATGAAAAGTGAAGGAGTCGTAAAAGAAATAAATTTTGTTTTTAAATCTGAAAATGAGATCACGATTGGGCCAAATCATGAAGTAACCGCCCTTTTCTCCAAAACACCTAAACAAGCTATGGGGCACCCAGGGTAGGATGATTAGACATATATGGCAGTTCAAAAATCAAAATTAATCTCACCCAAAACCCAAGAAATGGATCGGGATATTCCAATGAACCGGATCAAAACTAGGACATGGAAAGAAAAAAAAACCGGGTGTGACAACCAGGTTCTGTGGATGATTTTTTCAAATGCCATTTTTAGATGATGGTCTAGTATGGTGAACCTAAGAATAAATTAGTACAAGCATTGTAAAATAAGATTATTATGTATCATGTCTCCATGGATAATGAAACATTTGAGATATAATTAATGGTGTTAATGAAATGAAATTTTAATATTTTTAAAAAGACATAAAATAAAGGCATTTCAATCTTTGGTCACTATAGCTCTAATGCATGATGTAGATGTGGTTTCTTATAGATAAAGGTAGTTGAGGCCATATGAGAAAAAATATTACCACTAATGATTTGGTGTTTTTGTATGTACTTCATTCCCTGAGATGTTTGATTTTTTATCCTCTTAGTGATATTTTGTTTATTTATATTGACTATATGATACTTGGATATATATTTCCCCAACATGACCTAATCCATTTTCATTGTGAAATGGTAATTCTGACCGGTATTTGTGATGGTGGTTGTTGATGGTGGCAATGGCGAGGAGCGCCGGTGAATGTGGTGTGCGGTCGACGGTTCGACGTTGATGTTGGTGACAGGGAAGCGACGCGAGGAATACTGGTCGGGTTCCTGTGTTCCGACAAGGTTCGTGATGACGGTGGCCGGTTCGGATTGTCTCGCTGGCGGCATGATGTTGGATTTCGCGTTGAATGGTGGCGCGTGGTGATGATTCTCGAATCGAGGCGTGGCCTGTTGGTTGGTACGCGGTCAGATGAGCGGACAGGTGGGTGGTACGGTGGATGGTGCGCGGCTCGAGGACATGTCTCTCTGCTTTGATTTTTTGAAATTTGAAATTTGAATGTTTTGGATGCTTGGTTGTGGTGTTTTGGATGCGGTGATGTTCTATATCGGGTACCTGCAACCCTTAAACCTTCCATTAGAAATAAAAAAAAATGATTAGCAGCTATAACACTTAATCAAAACATGCCATCCTCACACTGAAAGATAGTAGAATGGTATTAGCAAGCCTTCGAAAGACATGTTGTGGAAACATGTTCTTGATTTTGGTGGTTTGTGAGAGAGTAATCTCACTTTATTTTAGTAAAAATGTGACAATATTTATCAGTTGTTGATTCACATATATCCATTTAATTCTATGTATATTAAGTCCTCTAATTTTCATTTGTACATGTTTTGGGTATGGGAGTATTCTATTATTAAACTCGACTCCATAGAGATGTCAGTTCATATATGGTTAATCTAAAATAGGTTTATGACACACTAGAGATGGTAGAATTATTATATTGACCAGAGATATTGTACTATTTATGATATAATAAGTATCTTATCATTAGATCCTTCACAATCATTTTCCCCGCATTCTCTTCTCTTAAATATCTCATGGTGTTCCTTCTCATGTCGTCTTTTGTTTCTAGATGGAATGTTTTCGGTTAGATTCCCATTGGAGGTTTTTTATCATTCCTGGTAGTATCTTGATTATATCTATAGATGTCCCCCTTCATTTACTATCTCTCTCCCCACTATGGGTTACTTTTCTTCTTATCGTGATTTTGAACCCCTCAATTTGAGTTCCATTTTTTTTGTTAATTTAACTATTTTTATAATATGCCATGTTTTTCATTTTTTTAAAATTTTGGGTTTTTATATATGCTATTTGACAGTTATTTTATGGGAAATGGGAACCGCTTGAACATTTTCAGCCATCCATGTGTGGCTACATTTCTCTAAAATTTTAATAGACATTCTCGTGTATCATTACACATATGCGGATCCTCGTTCTTCACTTCAAGTGTGTGTGTCGCTCCATTTGGGCACATCCATTTTCATGCTAGAGGACGGATTACCTCTCATTTTCTGGTGGATCTTCATCAAGCGGTGGAGCTCGACGCTGTGGATCCGGTCTTCACAGAGGTGGCATGAGGTTCGGCTTCAGGGGGTGGAATTTTGGCATCGTTCTCTTTATTTCACGGTCATGGAGAGGCCCGAAGCAGTGGTGCGACTGTCTACCTCCAGCGACAGGTGACAGAATTCTTTGATTGCAAGAATGAACAGGGGATCAGTCTTCTTCCTCAGCTCACGGCACATCCAGGTGCTCGATTTCAGCAAGTGAGCGGAGGGATAAATTTCCCCTAGTTAAGTCCCTTCTTGACCAAGATCGGCACATCACAAGCCGCGAGAGCCCCTTTTGGAGCCGCAGTGGAGGAAGAGATCGACTCAGGAAGTGAAGTGGGACTTATTCTTGAACCTATTTATCAATAAATCTGGTTAGCGTCATACGATCCTGGACAACAGTGATGAGATTGTGGAGGACAATGGACTGGGACTACGCCGGCAAAGCTTTTCCGAATATCGACATCAATTGGTTCGGGGTAACGAATCTGGTATACACCAGATCTGGACGATGATAGTTTCAGCGTCTTGTGACAAACTTCTTCTTCGACAAGTGTTTGTCTGAACCCTAGTAAGGTGGCTCGGCTCCTTTCTATAGTTTTATTTGTCATTTTTTGAAGTCTTGGTCACGTATCTTGTCTTTCGTTGTGCATTTCCTGTGTTTTATTGGTCCTGATGTGTTGAAATTACCCTTGCTACTCCTTATACTCTTTTACATTTCATAGTGAAAAACTCATGATGAATCATAGGCCAATTGGCTGAAGAACATTAAATCTATGTGTCCCTTTTATTGCTTTCTGCATTTTATTCTTCCACCTGTAAAGTGCTGAACATCTTTAATTAATTATGATTTGAATTCATTTGTTAATAAAGAAGCTATCAGAGAAGTGTTTTTATCGCTGCTACCTAGTTATCCTTTCTTGAAGCTTGAACTATTGTATTTTCCGTTGTATGTTATGTAGTCACTGCCCATTTATCATTTGTTAATTCCATATAGTTGAAGTTCATTTACAAGAATATTTTCTCTGTTTATTAGTTTCATTTTCATGGAACTTGAAAGATATGAAGCTTGTTTGATTAAATATTTTGATTTTGCAAACCTAATTTATACCCAATGGATCCTGGCAATTTGAATAGGGACTGCCTTGAACAGCGCATCCCCCAACAGATCTCCTATTTTTGGTGTCCCCTTGTCCTTATGTCTCAATGGATACATTCCCAGATAGACGTTTCCAATACCGGTAGACTCAGGTCTCTTCTATGGGGTTTCCTTCTAGTCTCCATGGCAGGAATTCCATGAACCCAGTCACATTGAATCATCCATCTTGACTTTGATCAATCTGGTTTATTGGCTGCGGTGCTCGTGTGGGGGATTATTGGTTTCAAAGATACCATAAAAGTGCTGCTCCGATGGTGGATATTTGTAAGGGGTTATATCTTATTTATTCAATGTTTGAATTACTATTTATGAAAAGACGATGGATGTGCTTTAGATTCTCAACAATTCTTGGAACTGATAAAAATGTCTTACAATGGTTGGTGAAATTCAGTGTGAGGATCCCAATGAAAAAGCTTGCTATTCTGGAGAAGGATTTATTTTACTATAGAGGACAACTCTTCATCAAAATCATCTCTTTTAATATGTTTCCTCATCCATTTTTATTTTGGTCTAGTGACACAGACTCTGTGAAGGTTTTCAGATGTGCTGTCAGAGCTGTTAGGGGTGTTCCGTGAGGCACATATATCATCACCTTTGTTTCTCTCATTGGACACCATTTGGCATAGTTATTTCAATTTTTTCTACTGTCCTCGACTTTTGTTTCAAGAATTCCATGGTGTTTTCATGGATTGTGATTGAAAATGTTCCTACGTTTGGTGAATATTTCTATTTATCAGTTTCATTAGTGGATAGTCTGGAAGAGATGTGATGGGGTTTCTAGTGTCCTCATTGGTCACGTTCAATAGTATCGAAGCTGCCCTGTTTTCATTGGATGTTTGGCTCCATCCATGGCGTAGTCATTTGGGACTCAATTAAGGTCTTAATGAATGTTTTTTCCTACAATAATGGAGCACTTGGTGTTTATAGACTGTGATAGTGATTGATTTATGGTATGATGTAAAATATTGATTGACGTGTGAAATGAAGAGTCATGTTATTTCTTGAATCCCCCACCTCATTTTCTTATCTAGCTACTTTTTTTTTTTTTTTTGATTTTGATATTTGTAATTCTCGTTTCACCATCACTTTCAGTTTTAATTTTAAAATATAATGTTAATCGGGCCACTCTAGTGTCCCAACTGCCAGTTAGCGGGACATTATACATTTTTCCCTTGACTCAAATGACTTATGTAATGATGTATAGGGCCAGGATAGACGATTAAATTATTACCTCCTTGGTTTTTTGAAAATCGATGGTCAAGGGGTTTTATTTATGTGTAGGAACCTTATACACAAGTCTTTAAGACAATTTTTTTATTTTTTTTGTTTATATTTTGGGATGAGTGTTACCATCGTCCTCCATCATTTTGAAACCGAGAGGGTTATGACTTTGTTATCATTATAAATATTTTTAAAAAATGTGATAAAAGACCTACTTTATTTGTAATGTGAGTATGGAAAAAATTTAATCATCAAGGGCATAATTATTTATTGATATTAAGTTGGTTATAATGATACAATGAGATTCTTGTTATGTATCTAGGCTGATTTCCCCTTCTCGTACTAGGTGTGTAATGTCCTGACCTAGCATACCTTCAAACCGTTTGCCAGATTGGTGGGTAACATGACCTCAAGCACTTTTCTCTGTATGCTAGAGGTTGTCGCCTAGCAGTGAGAGTGTAATGGTGGTTCAATGGGAGACTACCATCATAATCAGAGTTGCAGAGCAGTATATTAGAATATTCATAGTAGACAACAGAAGCAATAAAGAAATGAAAGAACAATAGTGGAAGACAAATAATAATAAATTGAATAAAAATGGCAAATACCAGACTATACAACAAATGAATGCATGACATGACAATGATACATAACTGAAGCAGTAAACAATACAACATGATTTTCAATACAAAGCACTACAGGACTCGAAGATTAAGAAAAGGACTAAAAATACCTAAGGCAATTTCCATGAGCGTCCTGAGTTTCAGCTCAGTCCTTTGCTCCTAACTCCTCAGGTACTAGCACACATCAATGAGCAAGGTTCATGACCCTACGAATAAGAAGATCTACTCATGTACCCCTGTGCAATAGCGACCCAAGAAGGGTGTGAGATTTAAATCTCAATAGGTCGACACCATTGGTGTCTAACCCAATCCATACAGTGCAATACTAACTAAGCAGTGTGCAGGTATATAGAATTAATGACAGAATTGAAACAATAAATAAACATCTGTCTAGGTTCTTAAGGGACGCCTGATAGTGATACCTGCTTCGGCTCATAGTCAAAATTAGTATTTACAAGTCACTATATACATAAATATATATATATGCTGCAGTGGACCGAGACATAACATACAGGCATCCAACAACTAGTCTACGAGCTAGTAAGCTCTACTCATGGGGTAGTAAGCCCGATGTTGTAAGGGGATCTTGGGTCACCATGCCCGGCTGTGGCCCTTACCATCATTTCATAATATATAACTGGAATGGTGTAAAAAAGACTCCCACCCATTCACATATATATAGCTAGCATGGGGTAAATATGTCTCCCACCCATACATATTTATATAGCTCACATGGGGTAAAAACTCCTCCCACGCATAAGCATATATGTAGCTAGTATCGGGTAAAAATGCCTCCCACCCATAGATATTTATATAGCTAGCATCTGGTAAACATGCTTCCAACCGATACATATTTATATAGCTAGCACGAGGTAAATATGTCTCCCACCCATACACATTTATATATCTCATTTAGAAAATAAATATAATCACATTTATGATGGAATCCATAAGGCAGTACCTCTTATGTTTTTCTTTTATCCAACCCATTATAACCACCATTTACATTTATAATATAATGCCTAAGGCAACGCCTCTTATGCATTTCAATATCCATGTTCAATTGATCCATTTAATACAAGACATGCCATTTGGTGCAAGCCATCCAAGTCAAGGTCATCTCACTCAATTTTCCTAAACATGGCAAATTGATTTATGGTAAAAGTTTCAAAGGGTTCATTTTTGTTACCCTTAAGGGATTTTACCATCTTGTATAAGTCATTCTAACCATTACATTTACCTTAACCATTTCGTTTAAGTCATCGAGACATAGACACTACATTACAAGGGATCAAGTGTAAAGGAGATGTGTCATGGCAACGAGGCATGTGCCCACTTGGGAAAATGCAATAAAAAGGGTCCAAGCACATGAACATTCCATTTAACAATTATAAAAAAAGGAAAAATGATAAGGAAACACCAAATCTATAAGCCAAGCAAGAATAAAATCCTAATTATTACGTTTTAACTTGAAGACATCACACCTCCGATGGAGGAGTTTTATTATTAAATCATGACATTGTTTCCAAAACAATTCATTTTGTTAAACAAGCTTCATACTTAAGAATCATAATTAATTTTTTCAAGAAGCATTTTAGAATAAACTGCCCCTCAAGTGATACCAATGTAAATAAGATGTAATAAGCAGGAAATTAATTAATTAATGCTTTCATAAATTTAAAGGGAAAAGAAAGGGATCCTACCTCAAAGTGGAACCAAGCCGAACACTTTGGCTCTAGATTCTTTCTTACTTGAATCTACTGCTACCCACTTTGATCCTATGCACACATATATATAAGGACACCTAGCCCCTATTGATATATTCACATGACCCATGAATATGTAGAAGAAGATCCTTACATATATGCTTATATGCATACACTCATCTCCACCCAAATACATATGAATTTTCATATTATACATAAGCACACCTAGCCCGATATACATATATTCAATTCCATGGATGAATATGTAAGGGTTGGTGTCCTGAGAACCAACTGTTTTGTACTTTGATTACATGAATGTTCACTTATTATATATTGTTCATTTTTCTGCACGACTATAATATAATAATGTCCTGGAATATTTGTTGCATTGATAAGGTCATGACAGATCTCCGCTATGATGAGAACCTTGAAATGCTATAACAATATTCTTAAATAAAGTTCTATGGTTGGATGACATACTATGATATGACACATAATATACAAACCGTGATGTGCGAGTACTCGTAAGAAGACAAGACTCTCTCTCATGGAGTTCGCACTTGGTAATCTCCAACATGAGAGATTATGAAAACAGACCCGCCAGTAGCAATTCCGCATGTCTTGGTGTCATCGGACATTGCTATCTACGAGCACATGTAATGATCCTTAGACTGAAAGATTATCATTAACTCATGTCATGACTCGCGCACTTAGATTTACTGACGAAAACTATCACGCAGACAGTTGGCGGGAAGTAGGGTACGTTGGGTGCGTCACGAGTGACATGTTGTTAATGGATAAGTCAATGAAGGATTTGTCCCTTCCATTTATGGAAGTTGATATCTCGGCCCTTTGATTGAAATAGAATTGTCACATTAAATTCCATGGCCATGATGTAAATGACGAGTTTATTTCAGGTAGTCAAAGAACGACGGATCAAGCATATAGGTTTATGACACTGCTATGAAACATGTTTGATGAGATATCGAGACAAAGGGATTAAATTATACAGTAAGCGTTCATATGAGGTGATACGTCAATGCGGCGTCAACTTCTTTCTCTTGGGTGCCTTGACCCGTTGCTAGACAGTAATCTTGGACTTTAGGCAAGCTCGCCTAATGCCAACGAGAAAGAGGCCTAGAAAGTCACACACTGAGTGTATTCAAGTATCTCAAGTAGAATAAAGATTATTCACGTACGTGGTTTAATAATTATTCAAGGAAGCCTAAATCGTTTTTATGATGGAGGAAGAAGGAAATGAAAAACAAGATATACACGCCATGTATTAAAGATTACACGCCGTGTAGTTTTTCATGGAAAACAAGTACACACCGTGTATTAATAATTACACGCTGTGTAGTTTTCTTTATGGAAAGGAAATGAATAAATGAAAACAAGATATACACGTCGTGTACATTGAATGTACACGTCGTGTAGTTTTCAATGAAAAAAAAGTACACGCCGTGTATTTATTAATACACGTCGTGTAGTTTTTCCAGTCGGGATTTTGAGGATATAATATTGTTTTAAATGATATTTGTTATAATCAACGTGGGCGCATGTCAAGGAATTAATTATTCGACATGAGGGTTTTAAATAAGAGTCAATGAAATAAATAAAACGCGTAACACGTTTATTTATTGTCATAACTCTACAACCTCAAACCTGATTATAAATATCCTCACAACCCCAACTCTTTTCCAAGACACAAGAGAATCGTTGTGCACAACAACTCTGGAGAATTCTTTCAAGGCCGAAAGAACCTCTTCCTCCAAGAACGCTATCAAGACCGAGAGAGATCCTCTTCCATCGGATCAAGACGATCTAAGGTGGACAACGCAAGCAAAGGTTTCTCCGCGCTAGCACCCGAAGACTCCTTTGGTGACGTCCCGAGATACGAGGTACACGTGTGGATCACCGCTAGACGAAGTCTACACTTGGCTTCTACGACGCAACGAAGAATCACATCGGAACGTGATCAAGAACATCAACGAAGAAAGAACACCCAAAAGATATTTCTTTTAAATTGATTAAATTAATTATAATCAACCTGTAACGATCCTACTTTGTGGTTCCGGGACTTTCTTTTCTTTGTCCATTTCTGTGATTCGATCCGTGGGGACTGACGTTTATCGTCATATTGATCCCGGATTGATCATTGTTAATGACAAAAATCCAAGTGGGCACATCCACCCACGCGCTTCCGCTGCGCCCGGAACCTTCAGAATATACATATTACAAGGGAACATACATATAAATATTCCTACTGATGCATACACAGTGAGTCATCTTTGTCTCCGACGACTCTAAACCATCACGGAAAAACCAATGTGCTTATGGGAAATTATCAGGAAGACATTAATTACAAAACCCCATCTTTTAAAAGGACGAAATGAAAAGAACAAATGGAAAACCTTACCATAAATCATTGGTGGCAAACCAAATCGAACCAAACCGCTTTGCCTTCGACATTGGTTCTTGGAACATGAACAATAGGGTCCCGAGAGATCCTTCACACAACATATCATCAGAGAAAAATAGAAAAACGCATTAACCCTCAACCTAGGGTTTCAACTGAATGAAATAGGGAGATCAGGAGACCGAAACTCAGCCAGAAAGAAAGAGAATAAGGGAGGAAGAGGCTCACCTTAAAGGATCATGTGAAGAATTGGGAGAAAACCGGTTGAAATCGGAAACAGAGTGGGAGACGAGGGACGTGGGTCACGCGAGCGAGGTGAGGGGGATAACAGGGTTTAGTTTTTTTATTCACTTTTAATTTGTTTTAATTTTTTTTTAATATTAGGTCTCGGTGCATAGTTTGGGTCGCACGGTTTAGAAAACTGTGCGCCAACCGTGCGCCCTCTACTGGTCACTTAGGGCACTCCGCACAGGATGAACGCATGGTTTGGAAACTGTGCGCCAACCGTGCGGTGAATAGTGCGATAGTACTGCCTATGTGGAACTACATGTGCAATCAAGGCACACGGTTTGAAAAAATTGTTCATAGCTTGTGCGCGTCAAATTTTCCTCATAAAACAGGCCACACAGTTTCCTACTATGGTCTGCATAGTTTTAGACAAACTGTGCGCCCTTTGTAGATCCTTCAAAACCCAATTTTCTAGCCTGGCGCTCCCAAAACACCTCGAGACACCCGAGAAATTTCTCAGGCCTCTCCCAAGTCTAAAAACATCACCTTGAAGTGATCCAACTCTTAGAATTTAGTACTGACACTTGGTTTTAAAAATAGTCCATCCAGTAAATGAAAAGTTTAAATTACTTTTTAATTTCGTCAGATTCAAAACACATATCATTACAACCATCCCACCTTAGATCCTTTTATCCTTGAGAATCCTTCGGGAACAACGTAAACATCACCCGACCTACTAGGGTCATGAAGAATCATTTAGACGATCACGTTGTATTTCCAAACATCCAACACACCTTCAAGCACCATTTAAACACATGGGACTTGAGCTGTCAAAACTCGATCCAATGCTTGTTTTCCAACCAAAACACCTAGACAAAGCCTACCGAGCTCATTTAGCTAGAGACACGATCACATCATCATCTCAATAAATATATATACAAAGGTACCTCACACCTTCAACTTTATGGTTAGAAAGGGGAAATTCTTGAACCACGATACATAGATCGTCATAACTACCTTTCTAGACATGCCTATAAGCATTATAGCGACGCTCAAAACATGATTCTAAAACAATCATCAGTCGATTCCCCATCAACCTCATTTAGACCAAGTCTAGTCGACTTTTCATGAAAAGCCTCAGCCAACACCAATTGCACTAGTCTTCACCTGACAACGTGCCTTAAAATGGTTCTTCACCAACCATATTCATTAAACAAGAGAGGAAAAAGTCAAGCCACTTTGGTTGACTATTTAAGAAGATATCCAGCTTAGATGGCCAACATTTTATGAGATGAACTACAATGACCTCTCCCAAGGCATCTCACATTCAATAAGAACTCATCCACCCAAGTATATTCCGGACTTCCGGTGTCATTCCTAACCAAACCACAAAGGAAACGGCGCAACCATCATGCAACACCAAAAGGGAATCACTCAACAAGATCAACATCTTTTAAATATTTACCATGGAGTAAGACCAACGCTCTCTTGGAGTTTTAAGGATGTTGCCAAGATATGGGAAATTCTTTTCTCTTAGTAGAATATATTATGAGGAGAACATGAATTACCAGAAAATCAGTCAAACCAAAACTTGTCTACTCCCTTTGAAAGAAGCTATGTTTCACCTATTGACGCACCAACCTTTAACTGAACACATGCCTTTACTACCCAAGTAATTCTGTGATCGTTCAACTTACCACCAATGTCCATCCAAGACCTACTGTGCTTCAGAAGGACCGGATACAACACAAACCAAATCTAATTCATTTTGTCGAGCAAGCACCAACATGCTTCAACACCTGAGAGTCTCAAAGGAATTTAACCAAGATCAACCATTTCCCAATTTTCTTCTTTGGTTGGGTTCTTGTGACTTAGAGTGGCACATACCCACTAGAACTGACATGATTCTCCCCACACAGGAGTGTCCTAGTCAATGAAAGAGAAGATAAATAGACTAGATTCTCAAAAGTGTGATAGATCTCGATTCGCCATAAACGCGAACATTAAGGAGTTTATCATGAAAACGAGAACCAAACCGACCAACATCTCAAAACACCAGAGTCTATTAAGAATCATCATGAGCTTTAAAAGGATCTTAATTCTTTTAATGCCCAGGTCACTCTACTCTGGAGCTAACCTGAGGACAAACTTAGTAGCTCAAATCTTAACAATTCAACCAAACTCAACCGGTTCGTTATATCATTTAGCACTCAATGGTATCGAATATATCAATGCATACTACCCTGAGGTTACTCAATAGAATGAAACATTCTAAATACTACCCCTTTTATTTTTAGCCATATACATTCAAGTATTGGATGGCCCATACAAAAGTTTTAGTCCCAAGTTGTACTACCGCATATGACCATAAAACAACTAACAACCTCCTGAGTCGCTTATGAAAATAGACAGGTTCACGAGGCCTGCAAAGTGTCCGACCATACCCGAGGCATGTCTAACCTACTAAAAACAAGCATTACTTGATGTTCAAGCCCATAAAAAAAGCCAAGGTAAACCTAACCACCCATCAGATCAAGGGTGTCATTACAAAAAAAGAGTACTACGCGGGACAAATGTAGCAGAACAACACCGAATGTCAAAAAAATGGCACTAGAAAGGCATTCAAGTTCTAATGGTGCTAACTACCATAGGTTATCCCCTTATGAGAGAAGAAAGCATCAACCCATAAAGAGGTCACATCGGAATAAAGTCACCATGCTCAAAAGTCAATCATCTAATCCACTACTAATGAAAATAATGGATATTGTTCCATTCTAAGGAAACTTAAGGAGTACCTCAAACTACCCTTACACGAGGAGTTTACCAAGGACACCACTATAGGTTCCATTTCCACACCCTTTACATTTAAACATATTTTAATATGTAACCATTTAAAATATTCAACTAACACATCAAGCCAAAGAAGGAAAGTCTCAACAAACTACCTTTCTAAAAATTTAAACAGTTATTTGATATCCCACCATAAATAAGAAATTTAGCATCTAAATTCATTTTTAACAAAGTGACCTACAATAGTCCCACCAAGAAAACTTGGGTTCTCTAGAAAACAACCCAATATAATTTTCTCGAATATAAAAGTTTGTAAGAACATAAAAGAGGTTATCTCATAAGTTACTGTCCCAATAGACCTACTTTAGTACAATTGTACATTTAATAATTAACCGATTCATTTAAAATTAGAAATTACACAACCCTTTACATTTATAAGAATTTCACAATATTACAGTCACATACAAAAAGTTTGACTACATGGGATGCTATTTCCCAACTCATGAAGCACCCATACACTACATGGATTGAAAATTAGATCCCATTAAACAAACCCAATTTCATTTTAGAATTTAACATGCTCATAAACAACGGTCCAATCACAAGGGTGACCACCTACCAACCTATAAAGTGCCCATACACTTTACAGTTTGGCATTTGGCTCCCTTTAGTCAGAACTGGTTTATCTTAACCCTTTTTTATTTTCCTAGACTTTTTCAATAGTTCGAATACACATGTTACATTTTCCTATCTATAAGTTTCCCACACACCTTATAACTAAAAATTAGCACTCATCATAATCACAACCATTTAATTTAGAAAAACTAATCAATTATATATCCAAAAAAGCTAGCATGTCACTACAATTTGATGACACATAACAACATACTGAAATCAAAAAAGCATGGAATATTATCACTGAATCATGGGAAAACATGATAAAATTAAACACCAAAGCATGTTATTTATACAATCATGCTAATAAAAGCAAAATCATGGAATACCACTCAATGCAAATATTCAAATTAGCATGCAAACTATATAGGTAGCTATATGGAATGGAATATGCATGATATGTTAATCCCTATGTGCCTATAATGATGCATGTAATGCCTCAGCCTTGCTGAACCAATACAAGTGTAAAAATACCATAAACATATAAATTAATATGTAGTGGAAATTACACCAATCACTCAAGGTGAAATCAAATTCAACTGTAACAGAGATAGTAGAAACATCAATCCCAACCCTGGCCACTTGGTCATTTCTTATGCGTGGGGTGATCAGTCCCAAGAATGACTATCAAGGAAGTGTCGAAACATTACTAGTCTTATGTCTACCAACGTAAAATAGTAAGATGAATGAAAAATTGGATATGATACCAATTATTAACATCTAGACCCAGTTTACCATCAAACCGGTAGCCGGGCTAGTGGGTCACATAGCCTCAAGTGAATCTCCCCATACGCTAGAGGCTTCCAAATAGAAGACAGGGTGTAATGGTGGTTGAGTGGGGAGACTATACCCTCATAATCAGAGTTGCATAGTAGTATATCAGAATATTAATAGTAGACAATTGCAGAAGCAGTAATGGCATGAAAAATAGTAGAAAAGACAAATAATGATCAATTGAATAAAAATGGACAATGTCAGTCTATTCAAAATATGAATTCATGACATGGTAATGATATATTACTGAATTTAGTAAACAATACATCATGTTTTTTTAATACAGAACACTGCATGACCCAAAATAATGAAAATGACTAAAAATCCCTAAGGCAATCACCACGAGCATCTTGAGCTTCAACTCAATCCTTTAATTCTAACTCCCCAGGTACTAGCACATAACAATGAGTAAGGTACAAGGCCCTATGAACAAGAAGGTCTACTGAGGTACCACATATAAATGATGGCCCGAGTAGGGTGTTAGATATAAATCTTAGTAGGTCGGCGCCAACAATATTCTAGCCAATCCAAACATTACAATACTAATTAAGAAGTGTGAGGGTATATAATAGTAATTAAAGAACTGAATGAATAAATAAACACACTTCTAGGTCCCTAAGGGACACCTGACGGTGACACCTACTTTGGATTATAGCCAGAATAAGTCTGAAAAAATCACTATATATATATATATATACATTTGATGGAGTGGACTAAGACATAACATGCAGGAATCTAACAACTAGTCTACGATCTAATAAGATCTACTCACATGGTAGTAAGCCCAATGTTATTGTATGGAGAGTTTGGGTCGCCATGCCCGGTTGAGGTCCTTCCTATCATTCCATAATATATAACCAACATGGGGTAAAAATTCCTCCCATCTATACACATATATATAGCTGGCATGGGGTAAAAATGACACCCACCCATACACATTTATATAAATGGCATGGGGTAAAAATGCCTCCTACCCATACACATTTTTATAGCTGGCATGGGGTAAAAATGCCTCTCACCCATACAAATATATATATCCGACTTGGGGTTAAAATACCACCCACACATACACATTTATATAGCTGACATGGGGTAAAAATTCCTCCCACTCATACACATTTATATAGCTTTCATGGGGTAAAACTTCCTCCCACCCATACACATTTATATAACTCATTTAGAAAATTAATATAATAAAATTTATAAAGCAATCCATGAGGAAGTACCTCTCATTCTTTGTACTTATCCAACCAATTATAACCATAATTTAAATTTATAATATAATTCCTAAGGAAATTCCACTTATGCATTTCAATAGCCATGTTCAATTGATACATTTAATAAAAGTCATTCCATTTGGTGTAATCCATCGTACTCAAGGCCATCTCACTCAATTTTCCTAAACATGAAAAATTTATTTAAGGTAAAAGTTCCAAAGGTTTCATATTAATTACCCTTAAGGGATGATACCATATTGCACAAGTCATTCTAACCATTCCATTTAAATTCACCATTTCATTTAACTCATTGAGACATAACATCTACATTTAAGGGCTCATGTATAAAGGAGAGGTGTGATGGAAAAAAGGCATGTGCCAACATGAGAAAATACAACAAAAAGGGTCCAACAACCTCAACATTCTATTTAAAAATTATAACCAAGGAAATATCATAAGGAAACACCAAATAAATAATCCAAGCAAGCATAAAATTCTAATCAATACTTTTTATATTGAAGACAACACACCTCCATTATTGGGGTTTTATTATTAAATCTTGACATTGTTTCCAAAACAATTGATTGGCTTAAAAATTATTCATATTCAAAAATCATCATCTAACTTATCAGGAGTCATTCTAGAATAAAATACCACTCAAGTAAACAATATAAAATAAGCAGGGAATTAATTAATTAATGCTTTCATAGATTTAAAGGGAAAGAAAATAAATCCTACTTTGAAGTGGAACCAAGATGAACACTTAGGCTCTTGATGCTTTCTAACATGAATCAACTACTACCCCCTTTGAGCATATTCACTTTTACATATATATAAGGACACCTAGCCCATATGCACATATTCATATAGCCCATGAATATGTGCAAGGGAATCCTTATATATATGATTATATGCATACACACGTCTCCACCCACATGCATATGCATTTTCATATTATACATAATCACACCTAGACCCATATAAATATATTAACTACCATGGATTAATATACATATAATAGGGGAACTTACATATAAATATGCCTACCGATGCATACGTGGTGAGTATCCTTTAACTCTGGTGACTTGAAACCATCACGGAAAAGCCAACTTGCTTAAGGAAAAAAATACCAGAAACACATAAATTAAAAAACCACTAATTTTAAAAGGGTGCAATGACAAGAATAGATGGAAACCCTTACCTTAAATCATCGGTGGAAATCCAAATAAAATCAAACCGCCTTGTCTTTGGTAGTGGTTGTTGGAACACGAACAAAGGGGTCCCGAGAGACCATTCACACAACCTATCATCATAGAAAAATAATACCACATTAACCCTAAACCTATTGTTTTAGATGAATGAAATAAGATGACTGAGAGGCTAAAACATAGTAAAAAAGAAAGAGGATAAGGGGGGAGGTGGCTCACCTTGATGGATCGTGTGAAGAATTAGGAGAAAACTGATTGAAATCAGTAACAGAGAGGGAGCTGAGGGAGGTGGGTTGCAAACGACTGAAAGGGGAGCCCCACAGGGTTCCGTCACGTGAGTGAGGTGAGGGGGAGAGTAGGGTTTATTTTTTAATTTACTTTTAATTTAATTTAATTTAATTTTAAAAATAGGTTCTTGGCGCACGTGTCACGACCCGTCCTAGTGGGGCCCGAGACGCAACTCCCCAAGCCCGCCTCCAATAGGCCAGAGGCTGGTGACTAGCACTGAGTAGGCATGTTACTAACATGGGAGGTGTTGCCTATAAACCTATACACATGTACACACATCTCCAAGCCCACAAATATGAAAAGTAAAAACTACTAAAAAAGGAAATGCATGCATACACTAAAAATCCCAACCAATAGAGTACGATAGGAAAGTAAAGTACAACAAGTGTAAAACCCTGGGCCAAAAGTACAAGCCCACCAAAAGAGAGTCTGCAACAAAGTCCAACCTGTAAAGAAAGGTACTGGGACTGAAATCCGTAGCCATAGGAACACACCTCGGATTGTCTGATCTCACTGAGCACCGTCCAGTCCTGGTCCGCCTAGAATCCTGTCAAAAGCTCACTCGTCTGGACAAGAAACAACACGTGCGGGCAAAGCCCGTGCAGGGATGAGTATAAAAATACCCAGTATGACACCTCAAAACCACAAAGGAATACAAAAAGGGAAAACACCACAAAGGAAAGATGCAGTCAGCTCTACACAGTATATGTCTACAGAACATATAACAAGAATATCCAGATATACTCATACACGATCGACTACCACAAAACCAATACTAAGATCCAGCTTGAAGATTCCACTAAGCACGTAACAAGGAGAACACACTCCTAGGTCCGAATAGAGAGATACGAATTACTCGTTCTAGGAGAACACACTCCACAAGTACTTTGAGAACATGATGCTTAGATGAGGATCACCACCAAGTCATGGGGAGATTCCGACAACTCAGTCTGAACTAATCCGCTAAGAAGAGGATCGATGCCTGGGTAAGGTTGGTCACGTCGATACCAAGAACTCTACTTAGCTCTAAGTCTCATAGAGGGGATTCCAACAACTCTATTTAGGAAGTCCTGCTGAAGGGATCATACTCCTGTATATAGGAAATGATACTAGGAACCTTCAGGAGAAAAGACCAAGGGGACGAACCCTAAGGAAAACTAGCCCAAGTCACAGAAGGAAACTGGCTCAATCCATTTAAGATAGGTTACACGACGTGTAGTATGGTTACATGCTGTGTTCCTTGACCCTCGGTACTGCCCGTGTAAACGGACCGTGTCATCCATCCAATCTATGTGAAACCCAACTACACGGCATGTAGAAGGATCACATGCCATGTTCTTTGACTTCGGGTACTGTCTGTGTAAACGACCCATGTCATTTCGGCTTGTTGGATAGAAAGTAACTACACGACATGTAGAAGAAACACATTCCATGTTCGAGCACCTGGGGCTCGCTCTGTGTACGCTGACCATGTGCCCGTACATGATCTCTGTCCGTATCGCCTGCCCGTGTACCAGTACATGGGGTATCCCATGTATCTGGAAGGGTCTGGTCAGGGAGGGGTATACACGTTGTTTCCTTGGCCGTGTACCCAACTCGTGTCAGTGTACTCCTAGAGTACACGCCAGGTGGTCCTCCGACGAACACACGACGTGTAGCCCATACTACACACAATGTAGTCAGGATTTTTCCAAAAACGCCATCTTCCTCCTCACGCCGCGGCTGATCCTCCGGATCCATGGTTTCTCATCCGTTCATCCCGATACTCTAGGGGTTGGTTCGTTTCATCATACGAACAACGAAACATGTGTTTTCGGTCCTTAAATCAGATCATAAATTTCGAACGATCCATCTGAAGAAAAACGCCCGAAAACTCATATCTCTCGATCTACTCTGAATCATTCGCCAAAACCGTCGTCGGACCTCTGCGAGATCTCCGTGGTGTTGATTCTTCAGTTTGGGATCGTTGCGTCGCAGAATGGATGTGCAACGATTCTTTGTTCATTGCCCCGCGAAGAACGCGAAGAACACGTGGAAGAGAAAGGGGAGAAATACAATGAAACTAGTTTGAGGAATGAACCTCTGTCGTCGTTCATCACGGCGTTGATCCGCTCCCATTTGTAGGATTAAACGGAGCAGAAAAATCAACAACAAAATATCAACATGGATTCAATCCCCCAAAATCCCCGCAAAAACCCATCCCGCAATAATGATCGATCCGCAGGCTAATATGTTCGTGGATTAGTCCGCATTCATTGTAGAAATCAAGAACGGTGAAGAAATCACAAATTAAACATCCTATCTGGATTCGCGGCGTTCGATGGTGAAGATCTGTTCATCGCGTCGTCGTCGTCGGCGAAGTCCGTCCAAAACGTCGTTGATGCATTGGGAGGTTTTTTTTCAGAGCTCTCCAGAGAAATTTAGAGTTATGGGAATTGTAACCCTGACCCCCTGTGAAATCTCTATTTAAAATAATAAAAAGATTTCACTGCAGAAAGGATTTCATAAAATATTTTAATTAAATATTTTATTACGGTTATGTCCAAAAACCAGATTTTGCCACTAACCTGCGCCAGCCGATGATAGGTCTCTTCCTGGGTAAAATCACTGCTCTGGATGCAACAACGCCCTCGGATTTCTTATCTGAGCACCTGTTCGGGAGTTATTCCAATTTTTCAGGAAAACTGCACGCATGTGTAATTTAATTATTAAATTAAAATCCAGCATTTGTTCCTGGCTCACCGGGCCTTAGAACTACACGCCGTCTCGAAGACTGGTCTTGAAATGATTCCCACATAATATTAAATTAAAACATGGTAAAAGTCTGAGACATTACATCACACCCACCTTAGGGCTTTTACGTCCCCAAAAATACAAAACAAAGGCTACTCAAAAAGATGTGGGTACTACACACAAATCTGAGCCTCCTGCTCCCACATGCTCTCCTGGAGATTCCCGTGCTGCCACCGGACACACACCAAGGGAATAGATCGCCCACGAAGGATCTTCTCCTGCCGATCCTTGATCTTCACTGGGTACTCAGCAAAGGTCTCTCCATCATCAATGTCCAGCTCTCCCCAGTCGATGAAGTGCGATGGATCATGCACGTACCTCCGTAGCTGCGACACATGGAAGACATTGTGTACTCGGTCCATCTGAGGAGGTAGAGCCAAGCAATACGCCACCTCACCAACTCTACTAATAATCTAGAAAGGGTTGATGAACCTCAGAGATAGCTTTCTGCCTTGTCCAAACCTCTACAATCCCCGTTGAGGTGAGACCCGAAGGAACACATGGTCTCCCTCCTCAAACTCCAAGGGCATCCGCCTCCTGTCGACATAAGACTTTTTTCGACTCTATAAATTCTTCATCCACTTCTGGATGACCTACACCTTCTCTGTAGTAGCTCTCACCATCTCTGGGCCCATGAGTTCTGACTCTCCTGGGTCAGTCCAGCAAAGTGGTGACCTACAAGGTCGCCCGTACAAAGCCTCGAATGGTGCCATACCAATAGTGGAATGATAACTATTATTGTAAGAAAATTCCACCAGTGGTAGGTGATCCTCCCAACTATGACCGAAGTCAAGTATGAAAACTTGTATCATATCCTCTAGAACCTGGATGGTCTGCTCCATCTGACCATTAGTCTGAGGATGAAACGCTGTGCTCAAGCATAACTGAGTCCCAAAATCTTCCTGCAATCCCTTCCACAACCGGGATGTGAAACGAGCATCACGATCTGAGATGATCATGGATGACACTCCATGAAGTCGAACTATCTCCTGCACATAGAGGCATCCCAAGATATTTACCGAACTCTGCTCCTGTATGGCTAGGAAGTGGGCCGACTTGGTGAGCCGATCAACGATCACCCAGATGGAATCGTGTCCCCTGGACGTACATGGTAAACCCGTCACAAATTCCATGGATATCCCATCCCACTTCTACTCTGGCACCTCAAGGGGCTGAGTCAAACCTGCTGGCACCTGGTGCTCAGCCTTTACTTGCTGACAAGTAAGGCACCGAGAAACAAACTCCGCCACACTCTTCTTCATTCCTGGCCACCAGAACTGACATCGGAGGTCCTGGTACATCTTTTCCACACCTGGATGCACCACCAAAGGAGATGTATGGAACTCCCTCAGAACCTCCTCCCGCAACGTCACAGGTACTACTATACAACCTCTGAAAAGAACAACGTGCTCCCCACCTTCTGAATATCCATCGGCATCATCACCCGTAGATATCTGAGCATGTAGAGTCTCATAGCTAGCGTCCTCAAGATGTGCTTCCCTGACTCACTGTAAGAGTGGAGGGGTAACAACCATTGAATGAAGATAATCTCCCTCATCTCTATCCATGAAGGATAACTTTAAGGAGGCCAACTGCCTCGTCGCCTCATCCAACAACTGAGAATTGGATTTCTTGCTGAGAGCATCTGCCACAACGTTCCCCTTCCCAGGCGTGTAAATGATCTCAAAGTCATAATCCTGGAGGAACTCAAGACATCACCTTTGTTTTAAATTCATATCCTTCTAAGAAAAGATACATCTGAGACTTTTGTGATCAGAGTAGACGGTAAACCGCTCGCCCATCAGGTAGTGCCACCACATCTTCAATGCAAAGACTACCGCTGCCAACTCAAGACCATGGGTCGTGTAGTTCTGCTCATGGGGCCTCAACTGGCATGAGCCATAGACAATCACCGCTTACCTCTGCATCAGGACACAACCAAGCCCGGTTCCTGATGCATCGTAGAACACTACGTACTCGACACCATCCTCCAGTAATCTCAAGATTGGGGCGCTCGTCAGAATCTGTATCAACTGTTGGAAAGCCTGCTCACATCTCTCAGTCCACACGAAAGGCTGCCCCTTTCGGGTCAAAGCTGGCTTGAGTGCTGAAATCTTGGAGAAATCAAGTATGAATCTCTAATAGTAGCCTGCCAACCCAAGGAAACTCAGCACCTCCATCACACTCTGGGGTGGCTCCCATGCTAGTACTACCTCCACCTTGGCTGGGTCCACTGCTACACCATCTGCTGAGATAATATGTCCTAGAAAGTGGACCTCCTGTATCCAGAACTGACACTTCGAGAGTTTCCCATACAACTGGTGCTCTCGGAGTGTGTCCAGAACCATCCTTAGGTGTCTCGCGTGCTCCTTCTCGGATGCAAAGTACACAAGGATATCATCAATGAAGACCACTATGAACCAATCTAGATAAGGATGAAAGATTCGGTTCATGAGTCCCATGAACACTGTCGGGGCGTTCGTCATGCCGAAGGGCATCACCAAGTACTCATAGTGACCGTAACGACATATAAAAGCCATCTTCGGTACATCCTCATCCCATACTCGCAACTGATGATAGCCTGATCGTAGATCAACCTTCGAGAACCATTCATGCCCCTCTCAACTGGTCGAAGAGGTCATTGATCCTCGGTAGTGGATACCGGTTCTTCACGGTCACCTGATTCAAGCGCCGGTAATCCACACATAGCCTCAAGCTCCCGTCTGCCTTCTTGGAAAATAGAACTGGGGCCGCCCAGGGTGAAATGTTGGGCCTTACAAAGCCCTTCTTCTGCAAGTCTTCCAGCTACACCCTCAGCTCATGAAGCTCTGCAGGAGCCATTCGATATGCTGATGCTGATATCGGTTTCATAACGGGTTGCAACTCAATGCAGAAATCTATCTCCCAACGGGGAGGTAGACTGGGTACATCCTCTGGAAAGACGTCCTCGTACTCATCCACTACTGCTGGAAATTGGAAACTCGTAGCATCTTCTACTCCAAGGGATAGGCTATCCAACTGATAGGATATCAGTTTCACCTTTCTATGCACGAGTCCATCCTGCGCTGCCTGGGTCTCTCTTTCACCGACAAAAGAGAACCTCATTCCATCATTGCAGACACACCACACCCTTCGCCTAAAACAGTCGATCTGGGCATGAACTGTGGATAGCCAATCCATACCAAGAATGAAATCGTAAGGCCTCGACGCTACCACCAAGAGGTTCCAACCGAAACTCTCGCCTCCAAGGGTCAGGTCACACTGTCTGCAAAGGTGTGTGATCTCTGAATCTTCTCCAGTCGGTGTTTCTAAGCATAAGGGTCGAGTCAACAGCTGAACTGGAATCTTAAGGTCTCGAACAAGATAAGAAGCCAGAAAGGAATGACTAGCACCTATGTCTATCAGTATGGCAGCCAAAGTATAAAAGACACAGATTGTACCTCTAATCATTCTAGGAGTACCTGGGTTATAAGCCTCTGCCGCCTGCAGCTGTCCCTGCCAATATCCACCGGCTCCCTAAACCTGGGGTAGAACTCCTGGGGGTGGTGGTGGTAAAAGGTCAAAATGCCGACCACCTCAAGCTTCTCTCCCATCTCCCCTACCACGTCCGCCGCCCCGCGGATCTGTCTTCTCCACACGTTGCCTCTACCTCGGTGGTCCATCCACTGCTCCCATGTTAGTAGTATGGTGGGTTGGAAAATCTCGAGCGAGATGTCCCCTTCCATCACATGAGTAGCATTGCCTCTCTCGAGGCTGGATGGATGCTCCTTGTGAAACCTGTACGGTAGATCCCCTGTCTTGGGATCTCCTCTGAAAATGTCTCCCACGCCTGGGTCCCTGGTGTCGGCTCCCAGCTGCCGAGGTCTCTACTCCAGCTCGCCCACTACTGACAACTGCTGGCTGTCCCTGCTCTTCCAAGAATCTCTCGACCACCAAAGCCCGCTTGATCACCCCATCATAAGTAGGAATGCTCATAGGGATGATGATAGCTCAGATATCTCTGTGCAAGCCCCGCTCAAAAGTCCGAGCTCTGAAGTACCGATCTTTGACAATATCCATCGAGTACCGTGAGAGGTCGGCAAACCTCGATGAATAGTCAGCCACCGTCATGGTTCCCTTATGGAGCTGAAGAAGCTCTTGTATATGTACTGCTCTCAGGGTGACCAGTGAAAACTACTCTCTGAAGAGACGCTCAAACTCTGACCACGCAAGAGTCGCCTCGTTGTGAGTCTGGATAACCAAACTTCACCATCGTCCTGCCGAGCCCTGCAGAAGGCTCGCTGCCAGGATCACCATCTGATCTGCTGGTGTCCTAACCAAACGGAAGACTCTGGTCACTGCCTCAATCCAGTCCTCTGCTGCCTGAGGGTCAGGCTCGCCTCGAAACCTGAGGGGTCTCTGTCTCTGAAACTTGCGGAGTGCGCTCAGCCTGCGCTCCTCCTCCACTGGTACAACAGACACTAAACACTGCTCCACAGGTGGCGGGATAACTGGCACACCACCTGAAGGTAAAACAGGGGGATCTGGTCCCTGTATCGAAGCATCATCACTAAGGGGGTCATCCTCATGATCGAGCTACTGGATCCTAGCAGGTGCGCATCGCGAAGGCACCCTGTAACGATGGTAAATACTTTTTTTATTATTTTTAGAAGAAGCACAGAAAAACAAAGAAAGAACCTCCCTTCAAGGAGGTCGAAAGTGGTGGAGTCCAAGGGAGTCTCCTTGCACCACAGTAAAGCACTCAAGGGGAAGGGAGTTCAAACTATCAAATATCAAAAGTGGCTCCTCCTGTCTGCCCAAGAGGGCGAGGGCATCTTCCGCAAAGTTAGACTCCCTCCAACTTTAGTGAATAACCCGACCTTGATTAGTTTCTGTCTTGCACCTACGAATGAGATAAATCAAGTCCCATGGAATGTAATGGCCTCCCTGTAGCATCCTCACTAGAGACTCAGAATCAGACTCCACCTCTGACACTTGCATCCCTTTCTGACTGCATACCAACAAGACAGAAAGAAGTGCCCGAACCTTCGCACCCAATGAATTCCCCGGACCATAAAAGGAACTAAACGCCAGTAGCACTAAACCCCAACAATCTCTAAGCAGCCCACCACCCCTCATAACCCCCCCCCCCCCCCAACAGGATCCATCAATGTTTAGCTTCAGACCCTGTTTCGGTGGTAGCCACCTCACCCATCTTTCCTTTCCTCTACGTTGGATGCATGACCTATTGAGCAGGTTGCACACTGCCACTGAAGACAACCCTCCCTTGGTGAGAGAAGCTAGCTCAACAATAAGCGACTTCAGCTGGTTCCTTGCCTCCCAAAGCACCCAGCAAATAGAAACCAAGATGATTATTCTGAAAACCCGCTCCATTGCCCCGTTCTCACTACCTGGAAGCCATACGGACAAGTAGTCCTGAATACAGCACGACCCACCAACCAGGAAAGGGGAATGGTTAAAGAGAGACCAGAGATAGGAGGCCCATTGGCCTTTAAAGAAAATATGGGCCATAGTTTCTGAATTCGGCTGCTCACAACAGTAGCAACGGGAAACCATGCATACCCCTCTTCTCTATATGTTATCCTCCATTGGTATCACTCTATTTAAGACCCTCCACACCAGGAAATTCATTCTCATCGGTATCTCCTTGCACCAAACAGCTGGCCACCTCTCCCCCGCAGCACTTTCTCCCTGGAGGATTTCTCTGTAACCCCCGACGGTGTACCTACCATTTCTAGTTTTCCTGAAACAACATTGGTCCGGCTCCTCACTCATCACTATGCTTCCAAATAGTTCAAGTTGGATGGGATTAAGGGTTGCCTGTATAAACTCATACCTGCCACTTGCCTCGCTGAAAGAATCCTCGGTGAAGGGAAACCCGAGTACGCCAGCCTCTCCCCGGCCCAGTTGTCCTCCCAAAAACTAATATCCCCCGGCCAACAATCCACCTGACATATCCAGATAGTCTCTCAATATGAGCAAACATTCTATTCACTAAAACAGTCATGCCCTGCATGCGAACCTCCCCCGGCCAGCCATATCACGCTCTGAAAAACTTTGCCCAGAGAGTCTCCCCAACAATGACTTCCCAGACTAACCGTTCTTGCATTCCCATAATGGTAACCTCAACATCATGAAGACCGACTCCACCTTCATCCACAGGATGAGCCAGCCACTTCCAAGATTCCCAGTGGCATCTTCCTTCCACTTTGGCATCCCAAAGAAACGTGGAAAAGACACTTCTCATCCTCTCCACTGTGCCTTTCGGTGGTTTAACAATAGAAAAAACATGCATGGGAATGGACAAGAGAACACTGTTAATGAGCATCTCCCGACCTCCAAATGACAGCATCTTGTTCTTCCAACTGAAGATCCTACCCCAAAGCCGGTCGAGGATCTCATTGAAATGATCCTTCTTGATTCGCCCACAAGACAAAGAAACCCCAAGGTACAACATAGGGATACGTTTCTGTTTGCACCCCAAAATCTCCTGGATCACCTTACACCTCCTCCCGGAACACCTGTCCGGGATAAAAACATGACTCTTCAAAGGATTAACAGACTGTCCACTAAACCTACCATACCTGACCAACATGTCACCAAGGTGCTTCAAGGATCTACTACCACCATTCAAAAATATCAAAATATCATATGCAAACATCAAATGTGATATGTAGCTAGCATTCCTTCTCCCATAGAATGGTTTCAACCTATCCTCCGAGAAGCCTCTAACCAAATTTCTGGACAACGCATCCTGTGCCAGAACAAAAATTGTTGGGGACAACAGGTCCCCCTGCCGAACACCTCAGACAAATTTAAAGAAACTGAAACACTTTCCCATCAAGGATACTGATAGCCAAGGAGATGAGTAGCACCTGAAACAAAGGTCATAGAACCATTCCTGAAAGACAAATTCCCTCATGACCCGAATGATAAAACTCCATTCTACTCTATCATATGCTTTGTTCATGTCAACTTGGTAAATAATGTTCGATCCCATAGTACATTTATTAATATCATGGACCAATTCACTTGCTATGCCAACCGCCCCCTGAATGCTTCAGCCCTATACAAAACCATGCTGCTCTACATAAACCATCCTAGGTATCAATCTAGACAGCCTCCTATTGATAACCGTGGCCAGAATTTTATATGATACATTGTAGAGACAAATAGTCCGGAAATGATTCAAGAGGCTAGGGTCCTTGATCTTTGGAACCAACACCACCCGAGATGTAGAGACACCCTTTATCAGCGACCCACCACCAAAAAAATCCTGAATCGCATGCACAACCTGCGACCCCACTACTTCCCATGCTGCACTGAAGAAGGAGGCCGGAAAGCCGTCTGGTCCAGGAGCACTCTCCTATGGAATGCTTCTCAAAGCTTCCCTGATCTCTTTTTTCATTAGGAATAGAGGATAGAGCAACATTATCCATTTCATTAACCAGCGTGGGTATACAGTGCAAGAAGTCATGATGATCCACCGCCTCCCTCTCAAAACTCGACGTATCCCTCCCAGCCAGTAGACCCTCGAAA
Organism: Viscum album; assembly: GCA_963277665.1. NCBI lineage: Eukaryota > Viridiplantae > Streptophyta > Magnoliopsida > Santalales > Viscaceae > Viscum > Viscum album. Next base: position 2,032,414,550 of record OY728135.1, read on the forward strand.
TGATCCAACGCCAAATGCCCAACAATGTTCACATCAGACGTGTAGGACCCATCCTCAAGCTTTAGGTTAATCTTCATTCTTCTCTTCTCCTTAATGCAGGCCTGAAAGAAGGATGTGTTTCGATTTCCCTCCCTTAACCAATGTACCCGAGACCTCTGCTTGTAAACTTTCTCCATTTCTAAGAGTTTTTCAGCAAGAATTATCTTTTTATCACATAAAATAACAAAAGAATTCTCATCCCAGGCCTCCTGTAGAGACTCCTCCAGTCTCCCCACCTTGACCTGTAAACCCGCCACCCCATTGGCAGGGTCCGGTTTCCTGGTTAGCCAATCTCTAACATCCTGTTTAAAGCATTTGAGATGGTTCACAAGCCCTCCCCATGACTGTTCCTCCTCCTCCTTCATCCCGGAAGCTTTCAGTATTTGCATGAACTCCGGATCGCGATGCCATTCTCTAGAGTAATGAAAGGACCTACCCAGCACGGCTTCACGACGCACCTCAATCAGGAGAGGGGCATGATCAGAGAGTAAACATGGGAGGTGCGTTACTGAAGTGCTTGAGAACAGGTCCAGACCATGAACATTTGTGATACACCTATCCAGCCTACTCCAGATGCGGTTAGACCCTTGGTGATTATTGCAACATGTATATTTAGAACCCCTGAAACCCAAATCTAACAACCTCATGCATGTCAAACACTCCTGGAACTCAAGAATTCTCTCCCAGTTCCACCCCTATCCACCCCTTTTCTTAGAGAATTCCGCAATGGTATTAAAATCCCCTCCCACAAACCATGGCATAGACCCGACATGTAGAGCCTCCAGATGGCTCCATAACTCCCTCTTCCAGTCACTACCGTACTCGCATAGACAAACGTGAAAAGGAGGGTATAACTACCCACAACAATCCTTGCATTAATACACTGAGGCATAATGCTCTTGATTTCTACCGAGATGTTGCTTCTCCAACCGATCCAGATATGCAAGTTGACAGCTCCACCAAGAAAGGAATTTGAAAACCCCATGCTCTTGGCCAACCCATCCAACTTACATGGGATATTCTTCGGTTCTAAAATCACAAACAAGGATACGTCGGCCACCCGCACCAACACTGGGGTCCCTGGCCTGAAATCCGAACTCGAAACACTTAACACTGTTGCCCCAAATCAACTCATAGAATCTCGGTCCTAAGGTGGAACCGACCACCTCTGATACCACTCTGTCATGACCCATCCCAATGGGGCCTGAGCTGCAACTCCCCAAGCCCGCCTCCAATAGGCCAGGGGCTGGTGACTAGCACCGAGTAGGCATGTTACTAACATGGGAGGCATTGCCTATAAACCTGTACACACATATACACATCTCCAAGCCCACAAAGATGAAAAGTAAAAACTACTAAAAAGGAAATGCATTCATACACTAAAAATCCCAACCAACAGAGTATGACAGGAAAGTAAAGTACATAAAGTGTAAAACCCTGGGCCAAAAGTACAATCCCACCAAAAGAGAGTCTGCAAAAAGTCCAACCTGTAAAGAAAGGTACTAAGACTACAATCCGTAGCCGTAGGAACACACCTCGGCCTGTCTGATCTCACTGAGCACCGTCCAATCCCGGTCTGCCTAGAATCCTGTCAAAAGCTCGCTCATCAGCACAAGACACAAAACGTGCGGGCAAAGCCCATGCAGGGGTGAGTATAACAATACCCAGTAGGATGCCCCGAAACTAAAAAGGAATACAACAAGGGAAAAAAAACAAAGGAAAGATGCAGTCAGCTCTACACAGTACATGTCTACAGAACATATAACAAGAATATCCAGATATACTCATACACAATCGACTATCGTGAAACCACTACTAAGATCCAGCTCGAAGATTCCACTAAGCACGTAACAAGGAGAACACACTCCTAGGTATGAAGAGAGAGATACGAAGTACTCGTTCCGGGAGAACACACTCCACAAGTAATTTGAGAACATGATGCTCAGATGAGGATCACCACCAAGTCATGCGGTGATTCCGACAACTCAGTCTGAACTAATCTGATAAGCAGAGGATCGACGCCCGGGTAAGGTTGGTCACGTCAATACCAAGAACTCTACTTAGGGTTATAGGAATGAATAGAGGATCCGGCTCTAAGTCTCACATAGGGGATTCCAACAACTCTATTCAGGAAGTCTTGTTGAAGGGATCATACTCCTATATGTAGGAAATGATATTGGGAACCTTCAGGAGAAAAGACCAAGGGGACAAAACCTAACGAAAAATAGACCAAGTCACAGAAGGCAACTGGCTCAAGCCATTTAAGACAGGTTACACGGCGTGTAGTATGGTTACACACCGTGTTACTTGACCCTGGGTACTGCCCGTGTAAACGGACCGTGTCATCCGTCCAAGCTGTGTGAAACCCAACTACACTGCATGTAAAAGGATCACACGTTGTGTTCCTTGACTCCGGGTACTGCTCGTGTAAACAGCCCGTGTCATTTCGGCTTGTCAGATAGAAAGTAACTACACAATGTGTATAAGAAACACATGCTGTGTCTGAGCACCTGGGGCTCGTTCCGTGTACGCTGGCCATGTGCCTGTACATGGTCTTTGTCAGTGTCGCCTGCCCGTGTACCAGTACACAGGGTATCCCATGTATCTGGACGGGTCTGGTCGGGGAGGGGTATACACGCCATGTCCTTGGCTGTGCACCCAACCCATGTCTATGTACTCCCAGAGTACACGCCATATGGTCCTCCGACGAACACACGCCGTGTATCCCATAGTACACACCGTGTAGTCGGGATTTTTCTAGAAACTCTGTCTTCCTCCTCGCGCCGCGGTTGATCCTCCGAATCCATGGTTTCTCGTCTGTTCGTCTCGATACTCTAGGGGTTGGTTTGTTTCATTATATGAACACCGAAACAGGTGTTTTTAGTCCTTAAATCGGATCATAAACCTTGAACGATCCATCTGAAGAAAAATGCCTGAAAACTCATATCTCTCGATCCGCTCCGAATCGTCTGCCAAAACCATCATCGCACCTCCGTGAGATTTTCGTGGTGTTGATTCTTCATTTTGGGATCGTTGTGTCACAGAACAGATGCGCAATGATCCGTTGTTCATTGCCCTACGAAGAATGTGAAAAACGTGTGGAAGAGAAAGGGGAGAAATCCAATGAAACAAGTTTTAGGAACGAACCTCTGCCGTCGTTCGTCACGACGTTGATCCACTCCCATTAATAGGATTAAATGGATCAGAAAAATAAACAACAAAAGATCAACATGGATTCAATCCCCCAAAATCCCCGCAAAAAACCATCTCGCAAGAAGGATCATCCCGCAGGCTAATCTGTTCATGGATTAGTCCGCGTTCATCATAGAAATCAAGAACGGGGAATAAATCACTAATTAAACATCCTACCTGGATTCATGGCATTTGATGGTGAAGATTTGGTCGCCGCATCGTCGTTGCCGGCGAAGTCGGTCAAGAACGTCGTTGATGCGTCAGGAGGTTTTTTTTCTAGAGCTCTCCAGAGAAATTAAGCGTTATGGGAATTGTAACCCTGACCCCCTACGAAATCTATATTTAAAAGAATAAAAATATTTCACTGCAGCAAGGATTTAATAAAATATTTTAATAAAATATTTTATTACGGTTACGTCCAAAAACCAGATTTCTCCACTGACATGCGCCAGCCGATGTTAGGTCTCTTCCAGGGTAAACTCGTTGCTCTGGATGCAATGATGCCCTCATCTTTCTGATCTGAGCACCCGTTCGGGAGTTATTCCACTTTTTCAGGAAAACTGCATGTGTGCATAATTTAATTCTTAAATTAAATTCCAGTATTTTTTCCGGGCTCACCGGGCCTCGGAACTACACGCCATCTCAAAGACTGGTCTCGAAATTATTCCCACATAATATTAAATTAAAACATGGTAAAAATCCGAGATATTACAGCACGGTTTGGAATCCATGGTTTAACAAACTGTGCAACTCTGGAAGGGAGAGTAGGGTTTATTTTCGATTCTTATATATTTATAAAACTATAAGTTAGTATAATATTTATTAAAGTGTGTATAGCATCCCTTGATTATTCATAGACATTCACTAAATTTTGGTATCCTCCGCCATATAGGGAGGTGTGATTGAGGTATGTAGCACCCGATTCAGTTGAAATGGAGATTAATCATGATGGAGACACTATATAATGGGTTAACAAACATACAACAATACAGAATACATATTCAATGTATATTGGATGATGTCATGTCACCCGAAGAATGATGTAACCAACACTACATGAGGGAAATTTGTGATTTACTGACTGCCGATATAGAATAAGCCAAGTCCAAAAATATTATTTATTATTATTCACTGGGAACTAACTCCCACCATGGGTAGATGGTATATTATCCAAAAAATAGAATATTCCACATCACATACATTAGGATGTGTTGATTTTGAGTTACTTCCATGAATAATAATATAAATGAATTGGATTATAGAGAGTGGATACCCACACATTATTAATGAACTAATCCCATTATGATAAACCAAAAATTCAGATCTAATATAGAAGAGATGATTTATTGGTGAAATTAGAATCATAACATAGACACATAGTGGAAAATAGATCCAAATGGGAGGGTATACCTGACAATACAATTATTAGGGTTACAAAATAGGAAATTAAAAGAAAACACATGAATTTATCTTAAATAAACCTACCATGGTATCTACCATGTACCTAGTACAAGTCTACCAGGTACGAAGAGGTTCAAATAAAACCACATCCAACCATGAATCCCATAGAGTGCCCAATATAGGATGTTATCTTACTAGTTCTTTTACATCAGATGTGGTCCATCATTCAATCTTTCATTCTATTTAGAATATATCAACTTCCAAAATAACATCTTGTTATGGAATAAATGAGGTAAACTAAAAAATATTGAGGAACACCATCCTAAAAAGGGAATGGTCTATAAAAATTCCCCATTATTATGGTTCTTATTTCTATAAATCATTTTAGGGTCTCCAACATGAAAAAATAACTGAACAATTATTTCTTTAGAAATATAATCCAAGGATACTGACATTAGGATAAAAAATGATTATGACATACTTCTATTAGGTAATCCTAGGGATGGGGGATTAACTAACTCCCACAAATTTCAATTTGAGGATAATAAAAAATAATCTTATCCAAATAATCAACCACTGGATTATTCGAATACAAATGAAATATGATTCCAAAGATAAGAAAATATGATTACATGAACATAATAAAAATATATATATCATATTAATGTTATATTTAAAATTATAACCTAGTAATATGGTCATTATTATATAAATACTTAAGAAGTTTTATATTGATACTTCAAAACATTTGATCTATGAGTTTCATGAATAAGTTCAATGAATACATTCAAATTTTTAAAGAAATAATACTATATGTACAATTCCATTCATTTATTCACGTTGTCAAAACTACTTATAAAACAAGCACTGTTGACAAATCCAAACTATTTAAATCTTGATAGTAAACTAACTGAGTTAGAAATATCAGGTTATTTTTTTGATATAACATAAAATTATTAAAATAATTTCAAAAAAAATATTGAATTCCAAATGAATTGAATCTATGAGACCCCCATGGGTTTCCTTATTTAAAAATCAATCATAAACAAATTAAAAAACATAGTTTAATGTTTATAAATTTATTAAACAACATAAATTCTAAGTAAACCTTTCCATTAAAATGATACCATAATTATTATCCAATGTAAATTTAATGAACTCATACAAAAATATACACTTTAAGAAAACTTGTTATCACTTATTTTAAAATAATTTTAAATACAATATTATATTCCAAAAATAAAATGGTAAAATATTAATAATAATTTTTATTCGTGTTGAAACCCATCTATTATCCATATTTATAACTCAACCTCACTATAAATGAAAATAATTGCATTTACTAGTCTAGGGATTGATTGATTTTATAATTATTTAAATGGTTAAATAAATTGAAATCATTGAAAAAATTAGTAATAAAAAACATTCCTATGAAGGTAGAATTTCTAGAAACATAGTTTTTCATACATTTCAGGTATCAACCATTTCCATGAATCATATAAAATCCCAAATACATAAAAATGCACTGCAATTTTGAATTGAAAATAATAAATACATGAAATGAAAACATAGGAAATTTCAAATATAGGTTTTCATATATATATCCAAAAAATATAAATCCATCTATTCAATGCCATTTAATGTATATTTAGAAAAAAACTCTCAATATTATAATTTAAATATGATAACCCATTATTATTTTCAATATACCTATAAGGGAATCATCTAAAACCCAAACCCATTGTAATAAGGTGAATAAAAAATTAGCCAAAATGATAAAATTTTATAGGATATATATGATTTCTATATTTATATATTTTTCTTTTGTGATTTAGTCTTATAAAATAATGTTTAGACATCCAAATTCTATATAATTATTTTTTACATTATCATTTTTTCATGAAATATTTAATAATTTTTATAACTAAGAACTAAAAATTCGTAAGGGATGACATAAAACCCATTAAAGCATAATAAAATGGGGAAATCAAATTTACCTTTTCAAAATATGTCCTCCATTTTAAAAAATACATCCCAAAAAATATTCATGTATTTGAGGAGTTTCTTTTATGAAGGGAATGAGAAAAATTTTATGTTAAAGGATTGTAAAAAAGAAAACATTTTCATGTAATGAATAAAACTACTAATATTTCAGTTATAATGGAAATAAATTTTCAAATTTTAATTCACCATGTAAATATATTTCCATGACTGATCCTTTAAGGATATAATAAGTTTTTTTAATTAATATAAAAATAAAACTATATCATATATAGTGAAATATATTATGGTCTATTTATTAATAGAAACCCATATTGTTTTTTATTATCCAAAAGATGATAAGAAGAACCCATCAACAATATGATATTTTCACCTGGTGTAGGGAAGTTGCAACATAATCCACTGACCAAGATGATTGAAATGTAATGAATTAATGAACATGAATATAAGGGAATAATGTTAAATGATCATCCCATCTTCTATTATTTAAATACACTCTATAAGTCTTGATTAAAGGGAAAATAAAAAGATTATATGAATTTTAAGGTAGAATTTGTTATTCTCATTTAGTAGAAAATGAATGATAGGTTTAAACTAACCCTAAATTTTTTATTATAGATATATGGATGGTAGAATCACTTTAACCTTTCTTTGAGTGTACATCCTTATAGAAACCATGTACCTATTGAAACTTCATCAACAACCCTATGATATCCCAATGGAAGTAATCAAAATGTTTTTTATTCTATGTACCTAAGGACAGTGGACCAAGAACTCGGTGGTCATGTAATTATCTAGGACCAAATAACTTTAGAGTACATAATTTAGGATATTATTACATCATTACTGTTAACTGATCCCTTAGGGTAGGTTACTAGTGATGTGGGTCAAAATATTAAATTGTGGAACAACTTTTATAATTTTGTTATAAAGAATTCATGGTGGGTGTCCACTGGAAACTCGATATGACATGTCAGAAAATAATATATTCTAAATAAGAAATTAGGATACCCAATGACCCAAAAAGGAGAGACACATAATTTTAACATACCAAAAATATTTATATTAATGAATAATAGTCTCAATCAATATTTAATTTAAATAATTAAAATATTATAGAAATTATTCAATGAAAAATAGGGCATATGGAATGGGAGACCAAATGAAGTAAAAGAAAATTTCCAATCATAAACACCTATAGACATTCCATAGATAATAAAATGATCATGGGATCTATCGATCTCTATGAAATTTATGACTGAAAATCCACATACCACCTCAACTATTAGCATACCTATAAGTACCTAAAAAGTTTTCACTAAAAATGTTTTTCCAATGGAGTGTCCATGAAGGGTGTGAGCATAAATACTCAATAGGGAACCACCAATGTTTTTTATAAAAAATAGAGAACCAATAAATATATCTAGAACATGTCTACTGATATATATATATATATATATATATATATATGATAACCTTTTACAACCAACACATTTCTTATAACATTATATTAACAGGTATTTAAAATAGAATATCAATAATAAGAATATCAATTAATAATTAAATCTATAATTGGCAACTCTTTATTCCTAGAAGATTTATACTTGTATGAAATACATTGGGATTAACTTAGATCCGAGGGTATGTAACCATGTTATCCTTTCATGGAGGTAATACTCATAACTACATAATAACCAGACATTTAAAAATATGTACCCAAACATATATGTAATTTTTTGTAATAAATTCTAAGAAATTGTCACATATCCCATCATGTGAAAGGGGATCATGAATAAAAAGTAAAGAAAATATTATAGCTCATCACTTTGAGAATATATTAATGATTTCACCTTATAAGGGAATTACAGTCCTATCCCATAACATAATCATTTATTACCAACCAATATATTACAAACCATCACATGAGTTTATCCTATACATCATTGTCCACTAGAACCGATTATGTAGTCTATAAACATAATATTGTATATCAAATAAATAGACACGATTCACTTCTAATAGTAATAAAGCTTCCCAATGAGGAAATAGACTTTCACAATAAAGAAATAATTTGAAAAAAATTATTTCTATGTTATAATATGAATAAAATATACACACAAAACTATTTCATCATGAATGAATGAAAATATACAAAAAATAAAATGAACAAAAAAATGAATAGGCTATTAGACAAATGAAGTGTAACCAAATGGCTATAAAAGTAATAATAGTGGCATTCTATTAAGTAGTGTGATAAAACTAAAGGTTGTATACTTTTTTTACTGGAGAGGGGTTTAACCAATTATTAGTTATAGATGAACCTTGCCTTATAAGTTTTTATTAATTTACCATAACATAAATAATTAAAAAATTAAAACATATTTAATATAATTAATTCTCAAGATTATGTTTTTCTATATGAAAATGTAAATAATAGTTTATGATAATTTTTTTGTTTATACTTTTAAAAATGTACTTTGATAATAAGGTAACATAAAATAAATCACTATAAAGGAAAATAAAAATACACAATGTGATTTTAGGAAATTTGAAATGCTAGCTATAAAAAATCATTATTTCAAACAATTATAAAATATAACACTTTTTTGAAAACATTTGGCTCTACCTCATGAAAATAAAAATGGATAAAAAATATAAGAACTAAGATCCCATCAGGTAACAATGATGGATCTCCCCAGATCCCATCTACAAACTTTCATGTCTCTACCCAGATCACTTCTAGTTCTTAAGCATGCCTCAACTCAGTTCTCCTTGGTCACTCATCCAGGCTTGGTCAAGTCCCCAGACATTTCCCATCTTGACTCACTTAGCTCACATGTACACACCTTATTCCTTGATCATACTTATAAACTAGAAATATGTGATTTTTTCTTATAAATATAACACTTTGGACACCAAACAACACAAAATTTTAACTCTTCTAGAAGAGGGGGAAATCCCCTACAAGATGTTCTATTCAGGCCACCGATATCTCTCTTAAGTTGACTTCTAGACTCTTGGACTTAATAAAAATAATTGAAGTAGTAAGTGGTGATCCAAGGTCATCACCAATGAGAAAATATTCCTAGGGTCCCTCACCTGGGTGACCAATATCTTAAAGAAACTCACATGGGAAACCAACCCACTTAGGTCCCTCATTTAGGTGACCAGATGGTACCTCAACTTGGTTACCAACTACCTAGGGTTCCTCACCTATGTGATCAGGTGATTAGGGGCCCTTAACTAGGAGACTATCCACACAATTTTTCACACCTTAGTAGCCATTTCTCATATAATCCAACCTTAGCATCCATTCACATAGAGCTACCCAAAGTTGTCGTCTTCCAACCAGGGTTTCCTGCCTTAGCCGCCATCCGCTCAGGGCTCCGCATATTAGCAGTCATCCACCAATGGTTGTTTATTACCTAGAAATTATGTCATACTTTACAAAATTATCCTATTTATAAATGATATTATGAATTCTATCATCATGGACACTATATTTTTGTGTTTGATGTCTGGTACACACAAGTGTTAACCACTTTAGATCATAAAATGACATGGGAATGGATGTCCCCCATAAACTCCCTTATATATAGAGTCCTTAAAATTTTTATAACCATGTATCCCCTTGGAAACTATCACTACCATCCAATATTCAATGGAAGGAACCTTATTTGTTCCTATATAAGTGATTAGTTAGTGCATAGTTCCTAAAACGTGAAGTAAATAAATCACATCCACACTTTCTACTTTCTAATCATTAGATTAATAAATCCAAACATAAGGTTAAGAAATTGGAAAAAAAGGAATAGATAGTAATCCCTTGTGGAGTAATCCCTTAGAGATTCATGCTATATAGACCCTCATATCCCCTCCCTTATTGATCATTTGATGGGGAGTGAATTACTCTAGTGAATACCATGAAATGTATTCCCCTAGATTTCTTATAGGATGTCATATCCCTCATTAATTTTCTCATAAATTAGTGGATTAGGAATGAAGTTAAATAATGTTATTCCTCCTTAGGTAAAATTACAATCCAATTATACATTCATGGAATACAATAGATCTTATATTCTCTATTTTTTCCCACACCATGTGTGACTCAAATAAACTTAGGGATATGTATTGATCATTTAAAAATCATTATAATAATTTCACATCATGTATCTTAATTAGGTATAGACCTCCATAATGGTATTACCTATTACATATATTCTCTAACCGTACAAGGATCTATGTTGAATTTATTTTATCTCACAATGGGATAGGTAGGACACCTCCTAGAGGTTCAAACCCAACATCATCACTCATATATAAATATCATAGGTCCATATTCCCTTGGGGGTTAAAAAAAATGCCCACTCAAGGGTAATACCCACATAAATAATTGATATGAATTTTTTCCCTACTCATCCATTCACAATTAGATTAAACTATATCGACTGATCCTTTTCACGCTACCTTAAAATGTAATACATGTCTGGTTAAGTATAACTAAACTACGTGGGATTTGATTCATGTATCGAAGGAATATATAGGGATCCTACCAAAGGTTAAAACCAACAATTAACACCATTTTTTTAATTTCATAGGTCTATATCTCCATTTAGGTTGACCAATTAATTTCACTCATGTATAAGCCACACATAAACCATTTCTATTAGTCATTCACTTAATCATCCTTGCAACATGACATTAAATATAACGAATTAGTCATTTTCACACAACCATAAAAGTTATTATATATCCCATTAAGTTTCACCAAACTATCTAGGTTATGATTAATTTCATGATTTTATATAGGAATACATGTCATGGGCTTGATATCAATACTAAAAAATCATCGCCTTCTTGCACAGATACAAACACTATAGTGCCAAATTGTGAGGATTTAAATCATAGTTCCATAAAATAACTAATTAAAAAATATATAAAAATACATTATGTAAGAACTATGTTATATATATATATGTTTATATTTACAGAGAACCTCTAATACATACCTTTGGTTCTATTTATGGATAACCACTGATACATATAGATGGTCCACATTAAAACATAAAAATAAATGATTATAAACAGGGAATAGGAAACTAGTCCCTTAATATGAATTGGGATGTATTTATAGAAATGAATTAAATATATAATATATTCAATGTGTATTAAATAAACCCCCCAACACGAAATTATGATCTTAGCCTCCCATCCCCTTTTCTAATGCGAGTTCTTAAGTTTCAAGGGGAAAGTTATCCAGTGAATGATAACCTTAATAAAGTAGGTTGGTTGCCTATCAAAGATGTGGAAACCATTCTATGTTTCAGGTTCTATGATTAAAAACCATTGGAAATAATCTAAATAGTGTGGATAATTCAATATATAATAATAACTACATCCTACTATGGTTATATAAAAAAATAGTGTACTTGATGTGAATTCCTGAACAATTATCATTCATTCAACACAAACATCAATTTTTTTCTTTTACCCACACAAAAAAAATGGTGAACCTAAACTGAATTATTCATATGGTCTCTTTCTTACACCATTAAATGTCAAGGAATTTTTTATGCCTCATATAAACAAAAAATGGTAAACTTTATTCAAATCCTTCAAAAATTCTCCCTATTTAACCATAAAATGTCAAACAATTTCATATTGTGTTACTCAAGGAAAATATAAATGGTAAACCCAATATGAATTCTTTATCTACCCAAAATATTGAGTCTCCTACACATTAAACCACTATGTCTTCTGTACTCTTTAAAACCAAAATGGGACCAATGTGGATAATTTAAATCAATCATTTATGCATGTATTTATCAATATGTGATGGTACATATATGAGTTTTCTTTTTTATGTTTCCTTTATCACCTAGGCGAATCCCTTAGAACACAAATTAATCCAAATTTCTTTCTATTAGTCACCAAGAATGTAAAAATTAGTAGTTATATTTTATGGGTCCTCACTGAACCATAAGACATCATTCCCACCCAGCACCTTCAATTCCTTGTGGAAAATGAATTAATCAGAGGTTCCATATGAATGGTAAAATATAAAAATAGGAGGTTTCATGTGAATACTTTAATGATATGAATTCATACCAATAGTATCCCAGATAAGTTGTGGTGTTGAATAAGAAGATGATACTCATCATTGTTTCAAACCATTTTTTAATCCTCTCTCCAGAACAAATTAAAAATTATATCATTTATCTTAGAGAGGTGGACTCGAAGGTGGATAACACTCTAACCACACCTCTAGAGTCACCCCAATGGTCTCTTACTGACAATAAATTTTGAAAACGTCATGTGACACCATCCCAACACCTACTGAGGGTCTTATAATGCAATTACTGGATCAGGATATCTAGACTCGAGAAATAATGCTAATATGTCAAGGGTGGAAACCATTAACAATTCGTAGAAGGCCCATGTTCCTATAAAAAACCAAATCTATCCAATATATTGTGGAGTTAACATAAAATAAGGAACACATTCTTACCCACACCAAGAAATCATAACATCACATTTTGAAATAACTTGGAGAAACTCATCGATATATCCTAAAAATTAATAGGGGTCCGACATACATTCTCTCACTTATAGATGAAGCACATCAATATACTCTAGTAGGAAGTGGAGGAAATGTATAATAGAATATCCCATCTTCTACCAAGAAATGGTTCAAATTCCCATTCTATTCATGAAAGACAGTTTTTAAAACTTGGTGGCAATATAAGGGTAGGCATACATAACTTACCACATTATGCAATTCTATCATCATATCAAGGTAGCAACAATGGTAAGGGGAAGGAGCACATTATCTTCCTATCCAACAGAGTACCTTATAATCAAACTTCAAGGATTAATCAGAATATAGAAAACAATTATAATCTCATATAGGAGGGTAAACAACACACTATAATGATAAATAACCAAAATGATCAAGAAAAAATTTCTATTTCAACTAGAGATCATTGGCCCATTCCAACGGACACTTCAAACAAGGAACATATTTATGTCAAAACTACAGAAATTTATTAGTATATTTCAAAAATATAAAGGTATTCACCTAGTTGGAATCTTGTATATAAAATTACTTGTTCCTAACATGTTAACCCAACCTCCGGATGGAGAACATTTTAAGAAAAACTCTCACCAAGTCCAATTATATGTCTTGAAGCATGTACAAATTCTTGTTATTATTGTTTCAACTATTATTGAGGAACTTAATGATTTATTAATTATAGAGCATGATCTTTTTGACTTATTTATTTCTCAAGGAAGTAGTAATTTTAATTGTGATTTTCCTCTACTTAATTTTTCTAATAGTAGATATGGAGGACATCCATTGAGAATTTATCATGAAGGATTATTTTATTTTCAAACTATGAATGAATATGTAAATTTTTATCATGATGAGTACCATTGAATCCCTCCTCATGATTAAATGATTGAATGGAATGAAGGTCCTCATGACATCTTGCCTTTTTATTACATAACTTTTCATTACATTTTACAAATAGATGATCTTTTAAAGTTTTGTGTCTTGTAAATATGGTAAATAATACATGAAAATATGAAAAAATTATTCTAATAAACTTTAATGAATTAATAATAGGATCATGATAAGTTTAATCACTATATCTCATAACCTAGGGACATACATCAAAGGAAAGGGTGAGCATAAGGCCCAGTAAGGGAAAACAAGAGAAATAATTTACTTGTGCTCTTGAGTAATATCAATAACAACATGAGAAAATAAATAATTGCATGAGAAATATGCATATCATAATAATAAAAACCTGAATAACAACATGAAAATGTGGATACAACATTTACTTTATACATTAATAAGCATATCACTAAGGTTTTTCATTGAGGTGTCATAAAAATTATCAAGGTTATTCACAAAAGTATTGTAAAATGTATCATCTTTAGAGATTAAATTCATTACCCAATGAATAAGAGAACTATCATGTCACACCATTAATATGATTTAATTAATTATAGCACATATATCATAACAAACATTTCATAAATAATCCATGGAGAATAAAATAAATGGGTTTTATATCAAAATCATGGTGTTTTATAAATTTCTTAAAATAGGATCCTTTTGTCATTTTAAACTCATGGAAAAGGAATATAGGTTTAATGGATTTTAATCCTAGAATTAAATAGATAATTTTTACATATATGTGAATACCCCTATATAAGAAATTAGTTTTGGTATTCAAAAAATAAAATAAAATAATTTCTTATGAAAAGGAGATAAATTTTGAGATGTAAAATAGACAACATAACAGGTATAAAATGTGGTTTTAGATAACATTAAAAAGATGGTGGAAAGGGTATACCAATCATAAACAACTATTAATACATTAAAATTACAGAATAAAATGAAAAGGAGAATATATTATGTAAATTTTAATGAAATATGACATAAAAAGGAAGCTTGAATGGAAATGGGAAGTTGAGATTCCCTTACCACGAAGAGTGATTCCTAATACTCAAAGATCAAGACCTTGGGGGATTTATGACACCTTTGAAGGAACCCTTGGGAGGTAATAATGTTATATCTTCATGAAGTATGAATTTATAATTAAAGGAAACAAATACATTGGTGGGTATTTATAGGAAAAGTGAGGGAGTTTTTTTATTAATTTCCTTGGACACCTTAATAGTGGTATTTGCAAAACCATGGGCTTTCCCATGGTATTTTCCCATGGAATTTTCCACTTTGGAAACCTATTATAATATTTTAATCCAAAATATTCTAAATTATTTTTATATTAATTATTACATCATTATGATGTCATTAAACATACCAAAAAACTCAAACTGTATTTTTACTATTCAAGAAAAAAATATTTTATAAAATTATCATAAATTCACCCTAACAAAACATAGATGTTATGATTTAAAAATTGAATTTATTTTAACATATTAATTCTCTAAATATGATAAATTTAACATTGAACTCCAAAAATACATATTTATTAAAAATAATAGCGAAAAAAATGCATAGTAAATTTTTTGACACTTGAAAAAAATTGTTCTATCATTTATAATTAAAATGGAGTGTTTTGATAAAAATATTTAATAATAATAAACAACATTAATACAACATTATTTCAACATGATAATTTATTTCTTTCTCAAAAGTATAATTTTTACCCAAAAAATAAATTTATCAAATTCTATCTCAATTTTTAAGTAAAACTACTCCTAAAATAGAAATGATAAAATAAAAATTTTATTTAAACAAAGGTATTACATTTTATGTAAATATGGACTTGAGACATAACCCATTATAATAAATTCATATGATCTAAGGGTATGGTGTGTGATGTGACATATTCTTGGGGTGGCTCGGATAACATTTCCCAAGCAATAATCTCCACTAACTTGAAATTATCCCATAGGCAACTTTGTTCAAGCCAAACATGTTGAAGCTCAACTTGGGCCTGGTCAAGAACGATTCCCAAAGATACTACCTCTCACCTAAGTACTGAGAAATGTTCTTTGTATGACATGACTCTAATAGATGAGGCCATTGAATCTTCTTTATGCATTAATTAACCACTATAATTTCTATTTATACTAATAATTATAATGTTAAAATAATTGTTAAGAGTATTGTTTCCAATAGTTATATTGACCAATGGTCATAATTGACCAATGATCAAATAACGGCCAAAACCTAAAGGTCACATTTCAATTATACTAACTTCATTATTAAGGGATATAGTTTTTTTGAGTACAAAATAATATAAGACACATTTTCAGGAAATAATTATCATTCAAAAAGTTTGGGTCATTACATTATTCCCCCATTAAGAAATTTCATCCCCAAAATTTCAAATCGTTCCCTCAGTTGAGAAAAGGTGTGGGTGGTTTTTTCTCATTGTCTCCTCTGGTTACCACATGGTTTCTTCATGTTTTTGGTTCCTCCAAAACACTTTAACAAGTTGGGTAGTATTCTTGTGTAAAACCATGTATCTACAACCCAAGATCTCCACTAAATGATCCTCATAAGAGAGGTCATATTCTAGCTGTACCACCTCCATATTTAGTACATGTGAAGGGTCAATTATGTACTTCATCAAGAGAGATACATGGAAAACATCATTAAAATGAGATATATTTCGAGGAAGTGTAATTTTATAGGCCACCTATCCTATGTGATCAATAATTTCATAGGCACCATTGTACCTGGGGTTGAAATTTCCTTTCTTCACAAACCTCACGACTCTCTTCTAATGTGAAATTTGAAGGAAGACTTTGTCTCTAACATCAAACTCCAATTCCATTCAATGGTTGTCAGCATAGCTCTTCTACCAATTCGGAGCATCCATTATGTGTCATTGGATGGCATGAACCTTTTATGTCAACTACTGCACAAGATCTAGCCCAAGAATATTTCTCTCAATAGATTCATCCCAAAAAGTAGTAGTTTTAAATCACTTACCATATAGATCTTCATAGTGTGTCATTTGAATACTTTAATGAAATCTGTTGTTGTATGAGAACTCAACTAATTTGAGATGTTGATCCCATACACGTTTAAATTCTATCAATCATATTCTCAGTATGTCATCGAGTGCCTGAATTATTCTTCCAGATTGGCTATCAATTAGGTGGTGGTATGCCGTACTAAAATTCAATTCGGTACCTAGAATTTTTTAATACTTCTCTATTATTTTAATGTGAACCTTGGATCACAATTAGATATGATAGAAATTGGAACTCTATTAAACCTTACCACTTCCTTCATGTATATCATGGCGAGTTGTTCAAGAGATAAATCTTCCCAAATAGTGATAAAATGGGCATTCTTGGTTATATGGTCCACTATAACCCATATCACATTATTTCCTTTTGATGTTTTTGGGATACTAGTGACAAATCCCATAGAGATATTATCCCATGCCCTTGCTGGTATGGGTAGTGGTTGTAATAACCCATTGGTATTTTTTCACTCTACCTTCACTTGCTGACACACTAGGAACCTTGTAGTATAGTAAACAATCTCCCTTTTCATGTTATTACATAAATAATGATAAAAAGGTCCCTATAAATTTTCATTATTCCATGATGTATAGAGAACATATAGATACGATCTTCATCCAATAAATACTTATTTATTTCTAAAATATATGGAACACATATCCTTGTAATAAATTTCATTACACATTCTTGATCAATATTGAAATCAAGAAACTTCCCATTATTCACAACCTCTATCTTCATCTATAAAAAGTATATTCACATTGTGATTTATTAATCTACTCTAGTAATTATGGTTGAGAAATACTTTGGGATAGGGTTGATGATGTCCCTTCCCTTATGATTTTCATGTCCAATTTCCTTAGGCCTTTGATCAAATGATCTACTTAAATCCTCATCATTTCTAGAACAACATGGTCATTACTAATTATTTCATTAATGACTTTATTAGATCTACTATGGTGATAATGAATTGAACAATCATAATCTTTATGATGTTATATCCATCTCCTATGTCCCATGTTCAATTCCTTTTGCATGAAAATATACTTCAAACTTTGATGGTCTATGTATATATCACATTTCTCCCCATAAAGATAGTGCCTGCATATCTTCATAGCATAAAAAACCAAAGCTAGGTCAAGGTCATGCGTAGGATAGTTCTTCTAATGAGGCTTAAAATATCAAAATTCATAAGAAATCACCTTGTCATTTTTTATGCGGATGCACCCAATCCATTTCAGACATACATCTATAAAAATAATGAATCTATATCTGATATATGGTAGAGTTAAGATGTGTGTAGTAACCAATCTTTTCTCCAACTCTTGGAAACTTTTATCCCACTTCTTTTTCTAGATTAACTTAACCCCTTTTATAGTTAACATGGTTAGTAGAATATAAATTCATGATTTTTTTTATAAACCTCCTATAATATCCTATTAAACCAAGGAAACTATGAATCTTAGTTACTAATGTAGTATGAGGACACTCCTCCATAACCTTTTACTTTGTGAGGTCAACTAAGATTCCTTCATTAGATACAATGTTCCCTAAGAAAGAAACTTATTGTAACAACAATTCACAATTTATGAACATTCAAAATAACCTTTCCTTGCATAGATTGTTCAATATAACTCTGATAGGATCCTCATTCTCCTTGTAAATTATAGAATATAAAATAATATCATAAATTAAAACCACAAAAAAGTTATCAAGGTAGTACCTGAAGACTCTATTCATCAAATCCATAAATATAGAAGAAGAATTAGTCAAGCTGAAGGGAATAAGAACAAACTCATAATGCCCATATCTTGATCAGAAGGAAGTCTTTGGAATATCTTATTTATTCTCCCTCAATTGATGATAACTAGATTGAAGATAAATCTTGGAAAAGAATTGATCACCAAGAATCTAGTAAAATAAATCATAAATTCTTGGAAGAGAGTACTTGTTCTTCACTATTATCCCATTAAGTTCTCTATAATCAATGCAAAACCACACTGATCCATCATTCTTATTCACTAAGTGAACATGTGCTCTCCAAGGAGATACACTTGGCCATATATCCCCTTCTATAATATATCTTGGAACTATTTATTTAATTCCCCCAACTCCACATTTTCCATTATATATGCGGTAATTAATATCAGATTAGATCTAGGGATAAGTTTAATAGAGAACTCTACCACTCTTTCTAGGAGAGGTATAGGTAAATCCTCAAGAAATACATCAATGTAATCCTAAATGATGTAGGTATTCTCCATTTGTATACTTTAATTTACTTTTTCATCTTCACCGATCATGTCCATAAACAAGGATATGTTTGGTGCTTCTAGAAAAAGATCATGTCATGATATATCTCCATTAAAAACAATTTTTGGTTGTCTATTCAAGAATAATGATATTTCATTGCTTATATATTTGATCTTAGTATTATACTTTGAGATCCAGTCCATCCCTAGTATAATGTTTTATTCCATCAGGGGAATAACTACTAGATTTGAAATAATTTTGTGCTCAACAAATTGAATACTAGAGTTTCCATACACTGTTCATGCTTGGATAATTCCTCTAGGTGTCTTGACTGATAGTAATTCGTTCATTAGTTCATGGATTGATTCTATATTCTATAAAACATGGAGGAAATAAATGAATGCATAAAAAAGAATCAAAAAAATTTATTTTCTATATTTGAGAGAAGAATCAGAGTACCTTCCACCACATAATTTGGAGCTTCAACTTCATCCACATGATATAAAAATAATGAACTTTCTCCCTTAGTATATGATGAGGTTTATGGTGATTATCGTTCACTTCCCTCATATTTTTACAGTGATTGGAAAAGTGGACAAGCCATCCACACTTGAAGTATTTGACATTAGGTATGGCCTAAACCATTTTCCATTTATTATGAGTGTTGATAAGTTTGTCCTTTACTTCAATATGATATCTCCAAGTGATATGGAAATATCTTCCATACATTTAACTCTACCTTCTCCCCACCAGGCTATTTGCAGAATACTTCTTCCCACTTTTGTTACTTATGGAAAGTTGAACTTGCTTTCCTCCTCTTCCTTGGTCAAAGTTCCTCCCCAAGTTTGGCTCTAAATATCTCTTCTTTTCATATGATCTGTGAGACCACTTTATCTCACCAAACTCCAGTTCATATTTTATAGCACTCATCATGATCTCTTCATAGTCTTCATAGTCTTGGTTGGCAAGATTCATCCATAGATGAGGTCTTAGACAAATGAAGAATCTTTTAACCTTACTATTAGTATCCATGGAAATGTTTGAGGTGTAATGGGAAATTATTTTGAAGTTCAACTCATAACATCTCATAGATTTATTTTCCTGGTACTTCGACACTATCAATTACTTCTCCATTTTCATTAAAATTGAACGAGGGAAATATTTTTTGAAAAAAAATTCCCATGAACTCGTCCCACTCCAAAGATTAAATCTCCCCTATTTAATTCCATTTTTTATCAACTCTAACCACTGATCAACTTCTCCTTCTAAGGGATAAACAACTAGGGTGACTTTATCTTGTTCTAAAAAACTGAGTACAAAAAATATCATTTCTATATAGCTTATCCAATGTTTAACAATCAATGGGTCAGTAGATCCATAGAAAGATGGTGGAATTTGAAGCATAAAGCACACAACTAAAAGTTGTTTTCTTCATGGTTAATATGGTCTCTCAGATTGAATCATTTTATTCCCCATACACTGAGTTAGTTATTTCGTCAATCTCATGAAGGTTTCAATTCCATATTCCATCATAAGGTCATCAGCGTGTGGCCTGTTATGCTCTCTATTTACGCATTTTCTCCTATTTACAACCATTTTCTAAAAGAATAAAACCTTAGTGATAAACATGTTTCATTAAATAATATTATAATTATAATGGAAATTTTATGTCATATAACATCATGCTGAAACATTTTTTTCATTAAGAACTATTAATTTTTTTATAAATACTTCAAAATGGTTCATAAAAAGCTTGTGATTAACCAAACATATCCCTCAGGGGTGTCAAATAAAGAGTGAAGTAAGGCCTATTGTCATGCACCGATTCCTATTCGTGTCTATCTCAAAGTGGTGTTTTTAGGTTTTACCACTATATACATCTATGCTAGAGACACATCCACTTGTTTGTATCTAAACATGGATTTATTTTTTCAGAGCCCACTTATATAATATTTCACCGAAATACCAGGATGTTTTCCTATATTTAAACTTATCCATAAGGTTCTTTACAATGTTTTGAAATCCTAATTTCTAGTAATAACTAAACCATCCTTTGATACCTACTATATAATTCCTCATTTTTATCAAATAACTTTTCATTAGATTTTATAAACAGAGGATCTTTAAATGTTTAGAGTCTTGGAAATAAGGTACATAATACATGAAAATATAAAAAAATATTCTAATACACTTGAATGGATTCATAATAGGTTCATCCTATGTTCAATTACAACATATCATAACCTGGGAACATACATAAAAGGAAACGGTGAGCAGAAGGACAAGTAAGGGTAAACAAGGGAAATAATTTACTTCTGCTCTTGAGGAATATCAAAAAGAACTCAAGGAAATACATAAAGGCATGAGAAAGAGGTATATAATAATAATAAGAACATAAATCACAACATGGTAATGCAGATACAACATTTAATTTATACATTCATAAGAATATCACCAAGGCTTGTCACTAAGGTGTTATAAAAATTACCATGGTTCTTCACAAAGGTATTGTAAAACATGTCATCTTTAGATATTAAAGTCTTTACCAAATGAATTGGAGCACTATAAGGGGACAAACATAATATTTATTAATTAATTATAGCCAAAAATATCATAATAAAAATTTCATAAATAACCCATTGAGAATAAAATAAATGAGTTTCATATTAAAATCACGGTGTTTTAGAAATTCCTTAAAGATATGATCCTTTGGTCATTTTAAACCGATAGAATTGGAAGGAAGGATTCATGTATGTTAATCCCAGAATTAAATATATCATTTTAACATCTATGTGAATACACCTGGAGAAGAATGAGTACTGGGTATTCACAAAATAAAATAAAATAGTTTTTGTGAAAAAGAAATAAATTTTTAGAAGTAAAATCAGCAGTATAACGATTATAAATCATGGTTTTAGAAAACATTAGAAAGAGAAGGGAAAATAGTCTCACATTCATAAAATAATATTTATAAATTAATAGTATATAATAAAATGTATAGGATAAAATATTATGGGAATTTGAAAGACACACCAGATAAAAAGAAAAAATAAACGAAAAAGAGAAGTTGAGATTCTCTTACCTTGAAGAGTGACTCCTAAAACACAAATATTGAGACCTTTGGGGCTTGAGGAAACCTTGGGAGGAATCCATGGGAGGTAATAAAATCATATATTCATGGATAATTAATTTTTAATTAATTGAAAATAATAAATGGGTGGTTATTTATATCCAAAGTGAGAGAGTTTTTTATTAATTTCCTTAGACACCTCAGTAGTTGTATTTGTAAAACCATGGGATTTACCATGGTATTTTCCCATAGTATTTTCCAATTGGGACACCTATTATCATATTTTAATCCAAAATAGTTGACCAAAATTTTATATTAATTATTAAATCATTATTATGTCATTAAACATACCAAAAAACTCAAACTCTATTTTTACTATTCATGAAAAAGGAAGCATTTTATAAAATTATCATTAATTCACCCTAACCTAATATCGATGTTCTCATTTCAAAGATAAAAATTATTTTATCCAAATAATTATCTAACTATGAAAAATTTAACTTTTAACTATAAAAATACATATTTATTAAAAATAATAGCAGACCAAAAATGCATAGTAAAGTTTTTAACAGTTGAAAAAAATATTTATTCATTTATAATTAAAAAGGAGTGTTTTTATAATACTTTTTATTTATAATAAACATTATTAGTACAATATTAGTTTAATAAAATAATTTATATATTTTTGAAAATTACACTTTTTATATAAAAAATAAATTTATCAAATTCCATCTCAATTTTTAAGCAATGATATTTTTAAAATAGAATTGATAAAATAACAATTTTATTTAAACAAAGGGATTACATTTTATATGACTAGTAACATTACACATAACCCCTTATAACACCTTCATATGACCTAAGGGTAAGGTGTGTGATGATTATTGATTCTTGGGGTGGATCAGATAACATTCCCTGAGTGGTAATCTCCACTAACCTAAACGTCTCCTGTAGGTGATTTCATTTAGGCTTAATATGTTGAAGATCAACTTGGGCTTGGTCAAGAGAAAATCCAAAATACACTACCTCCATCCTAAGTACTAAAAAATGGGCTTCGTACAACATGACTCTACTAGAGGAGGCCATCGACTATTATTTATACATTAATTAACCACTATCATTTATATTTATAATACTAATTATAATGTTAACATTATTATTAAGAGTATTGTTTCCAAAAGTTATATTGACCAATGGTCATAATTGGCCAATGGAAAAATAAATGTTGGAACCCAAAGGTCACATTTATATTATACTCACTTCATTATTATGGGATATAGTTTTGTTGAGTACAATATAACACAACATACATTTTCAGGAAACAATTATAATTCAAAAAGTTCGGGTAGTTACAGTCATCACTTTACCATTATCTACAATAAAGGTACTTCCTTGGGTGTATTTTTTACAACTCCTCAATATTTATGGATGTTTATTGTTGGTGGGTTTCCTCCCCATATTGATGTCCACTTTGAAGTATCACCCCACCATTTTATTTTATTTTAACATAAATGACTAACCCTTACCAAATCAACTTGAAAAATACCTCATATAGTATGGCACATGAAAAGATGAGGCCAAAAACACTTAATGATTTATCATTGATAAGAAACATTATTTTATAGATATAATATATTCTAAGACAATGGTCATTTATCAAACCACCCTCGGACCATTTAACTTGCACTATAATGATTCCTATCATCCTTGCTTTCTACAACAAGACTGCCAGGAAATGAAAGCATTGGTTATAGAAAGTGTAGTAAACTAACATAGACGATGAAAAGAATATATTTATTATGATGAAATAATTGTCCAATGATAATATACCAATAATGTTTTGGCCTCTGGATACTCATCAGTATGATATTCCAAAAATAGTTGATTGAGGAATGCATACATAATATTACTCCATATATATGGATGAATCTTCTACATTATAAAGTGAAATTCATTCCTTATTAATTATATTTTAATAAAATCAATTAAATATAATAATTTCATACAAAGATTAATTTTAAAGAACATATAATCGAAATACACCAAAAATTGGGAAGGTAGTGTGAAAATTTTCAACTTGCATGACTTGATCCCTTAAGAAATCTACATCATTTGATTACTGAAGATCCACCTAGTATACATATCATTGTATTGGGTGAACATGGAACACTACATTTTACCATGAAACCTAGTTAGAAAATTCAACCAAAAGTTACATTATGACATGTCATTTTTTCAGTTCAACTCTTGGAATCATTCTCTACACACAATAAATGGTATGCTCAATAGGGATTTTCCCTAACTGGATATCAGAATCATTACACCTAATGATAGTGGTATATTGAGAGACTCTTACATATATAATCTGATAAGATTAAATAATATACTTAATTTGAGTGGATCTAAAACATTAGTTAAAATAATGCCTCTGATAATAAGTATCTCACATTCAGAGAGTTAATTTCATCTATCATGCACACAGAAAAATATATGAATGATTACAAGAGGATAAATGATGTTCATAGAAGTAGTACTCTGGAAGAAAACCCATCCCACATGGCTATAGGGAAGCTTATAAACACCACCATCTTTATAGTCACTGGATCTCCAATGGTTTCGTTTTATTGAAGCAAGGGATAAGGATGAGCCACAACCCACATGACTGAGGTCATTTTTACCCCAACCACTTTTCCTATTTGGAAGTTAGTTTTTTTCTTAATTGGGAAGGATGCATACAATAATGATTTCTAGATATTATCTCTAAATTATCCTCTAAAAAATAGCTCTGAGATAATCATAGAACTAAATGATGATTCCATGTAATGGATGTAATCCAAATTGATCCATAAAAATGGAATCTTCTATGATATATTTTGATATATCTCTCAAAAAATATTCCAAGGGTGATTTACCCTTGTATCTTTATGGCGGTGATAAAAAAAAAATCTAAACATAATCACGAATGGACGTATAAATTATATGGACCATGAATCCAGTACATGGGAATATGAATATGATATTTCAGTTCGTAATATGGTACATACATAAATAAATGAAAATGGTTTGTAGACCAGTAAACTAAAGATAAACAAAAATTTGGGATCCTCCAAAATTGATTTTATTCCACCTATTTAGTAGTCTTGAAATTATGAAAGGGAAAATGTGTTTCTATATACCATTCATTATCTAATTATGTTTAACCCCCTAAGATTTTGTATATATTTATTGAGTATGAGGAAAAAATAAAATACTTGAAGAGACTCAAAACTGAGTTGTTCTAAGGCAGTATCCCTTTATAGTACGTTATCCAAGATAAACCTTAAATTTATCTTTAAATAGATATATCTCAACAATAAGATCCTATCATAGCTTTAAAAGTATATTTTAGTCATACACTTAATCTAGGATCTGGACATGTATTCTATTTAAATCTAATGGTGGAAGGATATCAGTAGTTCCATCCATTAGAATACATTTCAAGTGAACTAACCTAGACATGGACATACTAGTTGGAAGATGAAAATATAAGTATTCCCAAAAAGTTAGTTGTTTCCTATCACCTAACCTATATATGTTCATTCCCAACTAGATATTCCTTAAGAACATATTAACAAAATTGAGTCACAAAGAGACTGATTGGAGGCCATGGAAAGATGGTTTTAACTAGTTCATCTAGAATGAAATCCTTTTCCCTAAGGTGTAGATATAACCCTTCCCCATTGTAATTTTATTAATCTTATCTTCCCTACCTTAAATAGCATGGGGGTTCTAGAGAAACAGTTGACTCAAATCATGTCTCTATTTTTTCCCATGATAAGAACTGTCGATCAATTAGAAACATCCAAGCTGATTTTATTCATATTGATGCTAGAGGAACTAAATTTTATCTTATAAACCTAATTTATATATAGATAAATAATCGGATGGGATGACCTTCGGTGAAAATTTCATTATAAAATCAGATCTACACTATGAAAGATAACAACCCATAATGTTTCAAATTGAATGAAATTTGAGAGTAATATAGTCACAAACTTCATTCCTAGGTGGAATGGATTTTCCTAATACTTACACTTGAAACACCCACTGGATGTGTTTTTGGGTCTATGTATATAGAAAATATATGGCGAGTTATAGACTACACACATTATATAAAATATTCTAGAGTATTCTATAAATGTTCCCCCATTATGCATAGATTGGATGAAACTATTTAGCATATCAAAACAAATTATCAACCAAAATTGGGGGACCATGGTAAAATAAATGGTAAATTGAAAACCATTACTATTACACTCAATCCATCCTCAGCACTAGCTTCATTATTCAAGCCAATGTAGTACCATATGACACCCTATAATGATCGAAATGATAATTGAATCATCCTCATTGTGATAGGAGAAAAGAGCATAAATATCTTCAATATGAGGTATGTAAGAAAAATGTTTATTCTTTCTTAGATGAATAGGTCCATGGTTAATTCATTTATGTTATATATAATAATTTTCATAGATTACTAGAGCCAATAATTTTTGGTAAGGTTGTCATTAGTGATGGATCAAATTATTTTCCATATCACTAAACAATAGACCACATCATATAGGAATGAGTTTATTTAGAATAAATTAATTAAAATATAGTTTACTCAAGAAATTTAAAATTTGAAAATCCTATATGTAAAACCCAAATATTTTTAAGAAATATTTTTTCCAAATTAATTTACTTTCTTCAATATTTTGTGTTATACACAATAGTGGGATTATAAAAATCACATAACATTATTAATACATTATCATATGATGATTATTTCCTAGAAATTATAATGGTGGGTATGAAAATGAATAGATATATTATGAAAAAATATGGGTTACAAATGTTTTTTTATTAATAAAAAATGGAATGAAAATAAAAAATCCATTGAAAATAAAGGAAATGTTTTTCTCTAGAAATGTTTTCATACACATAAACATGTTTTGTTATAATAAACTAAATAAAAAAAATTTGGTTGAATTATATTAGTTAAATTTATATATTAACTATTTTAAAAAAATTAACATTCAATATTGGCTTTTCTAGGAATTTAATAGGAATAAAATTCTATTTTATTTTTAAAAATGTATTTTTTCCAAAAAGAAATTTTAATCATGTTTTGTGTGATTATTTTAAAATTAAATTCTTGCACCTATTGAAATTTAATTTGGTAAAATAGATTTTATATTTTGTATTATAAGGTTGAAAAATTGTAAATTAGTCCCTTTTATTTTTTAAATTATGAATAGAAATCATTATAAAATTTATCCCCTCGATAAAGGGAAAATCAGGTTATTATAGGTTAAAAATAAATAATAAAGCCTCATTTTTTTATATCAATTCAAATTTTATGAATTTAATTTTACCATTAAGACATTGGGATCAAAGTTGAGTATTTTAATTTAATCGTTCCTGTTAAAAGGGTGTATATATTATTTAAATCAAATAATGTTACAAAATGTTACTGTCTTTGTCTTCCATATGTATTATGTGTCCACATAGGGAAAGAATTATGTTATGAATGAATATAACTTTTTATCTTGAGAAGAATAAATTTATTTCCATGATAAAAATTTATTTTAATTTTTATTATTTATATAATGACCTTAATTTCTTATGAAATAATGATGCATCATTTCTCCATTTAATAAAATTATATAATAAATGATATTAAAAACACTAATAGTGATATAATTTGAATTTTTAAATTTTACCCATAAATTTTCATAATCTATAGAAGATATTAGAGTTATTTTAAATAATTTTATTCAAATATCATATTTTTCATTATGAATTTAAATTTAAATTAATTTAATAATATCAAAATTGAAAATAATGTTATTTTATCAAAATGATATTTTATTAAATTATTTAAAACCAATAAAAATAATAAATTAAGAAACATTGTATTTGATATGGTATAATATGTAATTAATTGGAAATTTATAGGCCAATATTTACCTTATATGTTAAAAATTACAACCCATTAATATTGAAAAAAATTATTACCATAGTGAAAATTGAAATTGATTAACTAAGGGTTAATCAAAATTTTAAGTTTTGAAATTTTAAAAAAACCTAACTAAATTCCATTGAATTATGGTATTAAAACCCTAACCTTACTTATCTTGGAAGAAATAATCATTTAGATTTATATATATTGTAATCTAATTTATTATAAAATAATATTTTGAAAATTAAAAAAGTGCCAGTCACCTCAATTATAATAGGGGATGACCTCAATAAAATATTTATATCACATTGATCCATTTAGATCAACCAAAATCTTTCAATTTAGCTTCTCAACATCTCTATACACATCATAGTGTTTTATTCATCACAAAAGACCAACCCTAGAGATCATTATAGGATATCTAAAGGAATCAGTTCAAAGAATAAATAACATCCTTAACCAATCACTTTATTTTATAATATTCATTAGAACCTATAAATATAATTAATTAATTATAAAATAATAAATTCAGTATCCTAAATACACAAAAAGTTTATTATGATTATTAAATCACCAGTATACACACACTTTTTCATCAAATGAGAAGTGAAATTATCACTCGTGTGTACATACGGTTTACCATATCGAAGTAGTGACACATTTCATTTTTCATCACCATATTTTATGGATGGGTATTATTATTGTTTTAATTTTTATATATGATATTTATGAAACATTTATACTTATTTAATGGTAATATTATTTCAACATTTTTAACATCTAATACTTTTTTCAAAATGATAACACCACTCATGTATATGTGTGGTAATGAAATAAAATTTTAAGAATATATATAATATATATGATATTATAATGATCCTATAAATTTTAACTAATATTTATACTTATTTTGTTCCATCTATCAAAAAATTAAAACAATATTCATTTGTATGTATGACCTACCGTTTTCATGGACAGTGTATTCCATTTTTGTATCTCTAACTTTTATAGATGACTAAAAATATATATATAATGAATATATATGATTTTTATATCATGAATAATATTTTTTAGTTTATGGAAAAAAATATAAATGAGTAAGGAATGAAAGAAATAAAAGGAAATATTCATGATTAATGAAACAATTAACACCCAAAAATAGTAATTTTAGTAAGGAATTATTGATAAAGGGGTTGTTGAAATTTTATAAAGATATAATATATTATATTATTAGTATGAACATGGATCTTATATTGAAGTTTAATAAATTTAAATAAATTATATATAAATTTAGAGTTATTTTGAATCAAGTAAATCACGAGGTAAGGGTTTTATTTCACCGTCTCATAAGTGTTTGGGATTGTTTATTTTTAAGTCTCCACTAAAGAATATTATTTATCCATTTCATAATTTTCTAAAAATTATTTATGGAAATTTTTTACTATTCACATTTTTTTAATATCATTTTTACCCATGTTTGAATTTTTAATAAATGGATTGATAGAAATCTTCTTGTCATTTTACAAATGAGGTACTTTGTGATTTTATGAACAAATTATAGATGTAATATATTTTTAACTCATATGGAATAAATGGATTTTCCCAAAACCATGAATAATTTTTTATTTTAATCTTCCATTATATGTTCCATTGGTTATTTTCAATGAAAATTGCTTTCGTTATAATTTGGAAGCTTTTGAAAAATGAATTGATTTCAAAATGAAAGGTTATTTTCCTCTAGAATTTTTCTATGTGATCATTCAAAATCATTTTCCATATAATATAACATCACTTAATATATGTATTACTAGGTATATGATCCAAGGATCCCATATTTACTTTTTCTCTAGATTGTTTAGGGTTATGATGAAAAGATGAAATGTTTATTAAACCCATTTCATTGAATGGGTTCTAATATGATGAATATTTGATGATATTTTGGATAATATGAATATTTTTTAATTATGCAATGGTTTGGAAATATATTTCCCTCTAATGAAATGGTTAATGATTGATATCTCATGATATGAACTGGACTGGAAAGGGGAGTGAACCCAGTTCAGTTAGGGAATTTTTCCACTATGATAATCTTAGTAGTGAGACTTAAAAACTATGATGGTTTGAGGAATTAACCCTATAAGAACTTAGGTAATTATAGAATAATTCATCTTCATATTTATTTATAATAATTAGATAGTTATATTAGTTAAAATAATATTATGCAATTTTTAAATCAAAAAGGAAATAGTTTTAACTTAACTCATTATATATAATTTTTTATTTAAAATTTTAATTTAAAAAATTTAGAATTAAAATTTCAAAATAAGAATAATTTTTTTAAAATAAGAATAATTTTTTTATCAATGTTTAGTTTTTTTAATTTTTCATAAATTCTTGATTTTCCAGTGATTAGTGAAAAATACCATTTAAAAAAAAAATATTTTCCTTTCAATAACATAAGTATTATAAATATTTATAAATATTTTTTCATACTATATAAAGTAATATAATTATTATATGTTTATATTTAGTTTAATTAACTACTTTTTAATCATCTTTATATTGGTTTTTTTGTATAATATTTTTGGGTTAAAAAATGTTATGTCTCAGACCCAGATGCCACTAAAAGGTGCACTAAACCCAATTGGCCACAAGGACTCAATCCCATCTCCCCAAATACCAGAGGATACCTACCAGTAGTGAGGTCCTAGGGTATATTTTTGGGAGACTATTCCCTCATCACCTAAGTGTAGTACAATAGATATACAATAATATATAAGTAGAGGATGTGAAAAATAAATCAGTTAGATGATATAGAAATAGAATAAGAATATATAAACTATGCCATAATAAATCTCATATATGAAAATGATCATACACATCATGTCATGTTTCTAAAAATCATCAAAAACATGTACACATGGCATCCGTACAATACATGTAACAAAGTAAAAAAAGTCCAAAAACTATCACATCTATCATCATGAGCCTTAGATTAGAACTTTTATCCCTATATACAAAGTAGAAATAAAGAACATGTAGCATGTCACTTGCTCATGTCCATACCTGCAATGATATAGTCTCCCCAACTACCCATCGGTGGCCCGGATAGGGTGTGAGATATAATCCAAGTATGCAATCACCAAAGTTCTAGTTTCATCCAGTCAGTGAATATATAATAATAATAATAGTGTGAAGGCCATAATATGATGGAAAATTAATTTTTTATTAATTATTCAATGACGGAAAAAGTGTCCATTACAACAAAAAGGGGTCATAGAGGTCAGAAATAGTGAAGTCCAAGGGCATCCCCTTGCACAAAATTATTACAGTCCTGAGGAAGCGAGACCAAACTAGAATACATGACCAAAAGATCTTCTGGACTACCCCCCCATGATAAGTAATTCGCAGCATAGTTGGACTCTCTAGGAACATGCCGAAC
Source organism: Viscum album (assembly GCA_963277665.1). Lineage (NCBI taxonomy): Eukaryota > Viridiplantae > Streptophyta > Magnoliopsida > Santalales > Viscaceae > Viscum > Viscum album. The sequence continues at coordinate 2,032,446,452 of OY728135.1, forward strand.
ATAACAACTATGGCTAAGCTCCAAGGAATAGCTTCAGACAAGGTAAAACAGGTGCCACGATGCCTTTGCCTGTCCATTTAAAGCACGTATAGCAGTCTCGGAATCCAACTCCACCTCTGAACAAGTCATCCCTAGGTTATTGAAAAGAAAGAGACTAGTGTGAATTTATTTCATCTCTGCACCCAACAAACTCCCCAAACCATAGAAGTTGCTGAAGGCAAACAACACCAACCCAATCCCATCACGTAACAGACCTCCCCCACGCATCTGCCCATCCCTAAATGAGTCATCCACATTAATCTTAAATCCATTTAATGGTGGTATCCATCTAACCCAGCTTCCATAGGAATTGGGCTGGAGCATTGGACGGTTAAGAAACCTACACATATTAACAGATTGTTGTCCGCCTTTCACCAGAGAACCCAGTTCACGGAGCATCACCTTCATTCTCACTTGAATAAAGGTGACCGAATACCGCACCTCATACCTCGCCTTATTCCTTGCCTCCCATATCGTCTAAAATATTGCAATGACGATGATGCCACGAATCCTAAAATCCATCTCTTTCCATTCCGAACCCACAAACTAGCTATCGATAAAGTCCTGCATGGAAGTACAAGCTGTATTTAAACACCCCAAATTTCCCATCTCCGACCATAGGCTGTCGGCTCATTCTCTCTTAATAAATTGATGAAATATTGACTTCGGCTATGGGTTAGTACAGTAGTAGCAACACGATGCCATAGAAATCCCCTTCTTCTGAACATTGTCCTCTGTAGGCAGATCTTGGTTGCGCACCCTCCATACCAGGAAGTTCATATTTGGAGGAACCACCTTGCACTATAACCGATCAGCCCATTCATCACGCTCCCATCCTGATTGAAGCAATGTCCTGTATTTGTGCCCATTAAAATATCCTGAAGTAGATGCGGTTCAGAAACACTGATCTGCCTCCTCAGAAAACACAATCTCCTTGAAGGTGTTCATTTTCTCCACACTTATAATAGAATCTAATAGTCTGGGATACCGACTAGCATCCTTCACTATCATATCAGGTACTAGAAATAATAGGAAGAACAGCTTCACACCAAACCAGTTATCTCTCCACAGATCTCCCCTCTCCCCACCACCCAACATGAGGTGTCTTGCAAGATCTCCAGCTAATAAAGAACACTTTTCGCCAAACTGGACAGATTCCGCCTGTATCACTCCTCCCAATACAACCCATATTTGATCTTGATGACTTTTTCCCATAGAGAGCCTCCCACCATAAAATCCCATGCCATACATGCTTGCATGGACTGGATTGAAAAAGACACGTCCTTAAGGCCGACACCTCCCTCATTAATTGGTTTATCCAAACGACTCCAGGCAGCCCGGTGTGCTCTTCCTGTGGAGTTGGAATCTCATAAAAAACTATTCAAGATCTTCTCCATCAAGGAAATAAATGATTTGGGAAGATTAATAATGGATATGACATGCATCATAATTGATGATAAAACATTGTTGATCAGCAAAACACGACCACCAAAAAAGAGGAACTTACTCTTCCAACTTAGAATCCCCCCAAGCATTCTGTTGATAAGCTCATCAAAGAATACCTTTTTAACACAACTGTCATGAATGGGAGCCCTGAGGTAAATCATTGGTAACTACTTCTGCTGGATTACCAACCTAGCCTGAATATCTCGAGCTCTCCTTCTTGAGAATTTATTTGAAAGGAAAACGATTCTCTTCCGCACAATGATTCTTTGTCCACTTAGACTACCATAGACCGCCATGATTTCTATAAAACTACTGATGGAATATCTCCTTCCATTCAAGAAAACTAGGATATCATCAACAAACATAAGATGAGAAAAGGAACCATCCGAAGCTTTGGAATGGTAGGGGAAAATCCTCCTATCCATAATTCCTCTGAGAAAGTTCCTTGAAAAAGCCTCTTGGGCAATAATAAAAACAATTGGTGACAGAGGATCCCCTTGTCTTAATCCCTGCACACTCACTACTGGAAAATCGGGCTATAGCCACGGTCAAAAACCGTGGCTATAGAGGTCAAAACCGTGGCTATAACCTATAGCCACGGTTCCAGCTAGCCGTGGCACCTATTGGCGTGGCTATAACTAAAATCTATAGCCATGATTTTATTGGGCTATAGCCACGGTTTTAAACCATGGCTATAGCCTTATTGCCACGGTTTCACTAAACCGTGGCTATAACCCCCATATCTGTTCACCGTGGTAGTTGGGCTATAGCCATGGTTGTCCCCCATGGCAACAGGGTTATAGCCCAATAAAACCGTGGCTATAGACCAAAATTAATTTTCGCCCATCGAGATTCGATCTCTATACCTTCACTATGTAGACCAAACACCTTTCCACTACTCCATAGATGTCTTTGCAGATATATATATATATATATTGTTAAATATATTATTAAAAACTGTGGATATAGCATGTAAATCGCGGCTATAAACATTCCCGCCATTTTTTCGCGGGTTAATTTTTTTCCCGCGTAAGGGCGGGAGATCTATAGCCACAGTTTTGTTGAACCGTGGCTATAGTTCATGAAAAAAATACCCTATAGCCATGGTTTTGGTAAAACTGTGGCTATAGACCAACCCTATAACCACAGTTTAACCAAACCGTGGCTATAACCCTTTAAAAAAGACCCTATAGCCACGGTTTCACCCAAACCGTGGCTATAACCCTTGGAAAAAGACCCTATAGCCATAGTTTCACCCAAACCGTGGCTATGGATTTTGAAAAAAAATCATATAGCCATGGTTTCACTAACCCGTGGCTATAGCCTTCGAAATTAAACCCTATAGCCACGGTTTTGTTGAAAACCGTGGCTATAGCCTCATTTTATAGTAGTGAATTTTGAAATAACCAAAGCCTTTCCACATGAGAGATATGGAAATCCAGGAAGATGCGTAATAGCAGAAGTATAAGTCACACACCCATTCGTGAAATCCAAGCTTCCTCATGACCCAAATAATAAAACTCCAATCCAGTTTGTCTTAAGATTTATCCATGTCCACTTGAATGATAAGGTTGGACCCAATAAACCTTTTATTAACATCTTCCACTAATTCTTCGGTAATTACAATTTCCCCCTTAATGACTTTGTATTTGACAAATCCATGTTTCTCTTGAGAGATAACCTTCAGAACCACCACGTTCAGCCTCCTTGCAAGCAAACTGGCCAAAATTTTGTATGAAACATTACATTAAAAAATATTTCTAAAGTGATCTATAGATAAAGGGTCTTTGATTTTTGGAACCAGAATAACTCTAGACAAACAAGAAGTCCTGCAAATGGATCCTCCCCAAAAATAGTCTCATATAGCCTCAATCACATGTCTCCCCACAAAATCCCACACCTCCACAAAGAAACTCCCTAGAAAACTGTCCAGGCCTAGCGCACTGTCCAATGACATGTTCCGGACAGTGTCCCAAACCTCATCGCCTGTTGGGATAACCATGAGGGAATCGTTATCCTCAACATCAATCCTGATAGGAATACACCTCATGAAAGAATCTTGCTCCTCCACTGAAACATCATTCTCTGCATTCCCATGATTACCACCTGCAAGCAACCTCTCAAAGTGATTTAAGGCCAATATACCTGAAACATTAACATCATATGTGTAGGATCCATCCTCAAGCCTAATGTTAATTTTCATATTTTGTTGCTCTTTCAAACAAGCATGAAAGAAAGCAGTGTTACGATCACCCTCCTTAATCCATTTTACCCTTGTACGTTGTATGTAACCTCTTTCTATCTCAAGCAGCCTCTCATCCAAGAAGGCACATTTTTCACACAACAAAAGGAAGGTACAATACTCCCATCTCTATTGATGTTGATCCTCCAATCTATCAACTTCCACCTAAAGCACTTCCACCAAGTTATTCACAATTGGATTACTGATAAACCAACGAGAGATATAGGCCTTAAGTCGCTTCAACCTGCCAGCCAGCCCGACCCATGCTCTCCCTTCTATCTCCCGCTCCCAAGAAAACACCATCATTTGCATAAAACCATCTAATCTATGCTAGTTAGCTGAATACATGAAGGACTTATTCTCCCTATACCCTTGTTTAATCTCCACCAAATGTGGTGCATGATCCGACATCGCTCGGGATAGGTGATAGATAGAAGATTGAGCAAAGGAATATAACCCTTGGATGTTAGATAAACATCTATCCAGCCGACTCCAAATGTGCCTATTTTCTTTGCGATTATTACACCAGGTATACTTGCACCCACTGAAGCCCAGATCCAAAAGCCCCTTAATAGATATAAAATTTCTGAAATCCAGAATACCATTGGTAGATTCCTCCGATCCACCTATCTTTTCTGAAACATCCACAATCGTATTGAAGTCCCCGCCGATAAACCAAGGGATCCCTACTAAATCAAATTCTTCAAGCCATTCCCATAGGTCCCTTCTTTCCTGCATAACACTGCTAGCATAAATGAAAGAAAAATACAACTCCATACCTTTGATCCCAATCTTCACTATTATACACTGACTCATTGCCTAAATCAGATCCACCTACAAAATCCCTTTACAAAAGATCCAAACATTTTTATTTGCAGGATGACCATGTAAAAAGTAACCAAAGCCCATCTTATTCCCAAAGTATCCGATTCTACTGGAATCCTACTTCGGTTACAGAACGACAGCTAACGATACACCATGTCTATGAGACTCAGAAGCCAATAATGCACATTTTTCATGCACTCATAGACCCCGAGCGTTCCATATGATCAATGAAAACATTAACATATGAATTTCTTAGCCTTACGACCATTAACACCTGGTCTCGGGTCAAACAAACTCCTACAACACTCGTCCCTGGACATCAAGCGTGTAACCGGTTTGGAAGAGACTTCTGAATATGATCTATTCTTTGGAACTGGAATCTTCTTTTTCAACGGACTATCTACTTCTTCCAACAGTTAAATCCAACTCCACACAGATGACTAAGGTGATACTAGAACCACCTCCTCCTGAAGTAGGGAGGCCAACACTAACCATGGAGCCGAGATTTGGGAGGAAACAATTTCCTTCGATACCCTAACCGGAAAAGCACACCTCAATGTGTTATTCATAACACCTTTATACCACCCCATCGTGTTTAAGAGAGATGCCTTGAGGGTTTCAGGATAGAGAAGATCAGAGATTCAAACACCTAAAGAGGGTGGTGATAACTCCCTGGGAATGCTTGGAACAACACATGAAAAACCAGTGGATCTTCTACGCAAGAAAAGGGGATCTACTGTATTCAATGTATACTCCTTTATACCCACATTTGAGGATGCCGACAGAGAGACCTCAAGTTGCAACAGTAACAAATTGGCTAGCGCATTATCGTCTGACAAAAAGCTGCCCACCTGGGCCCCCTCATAAACGCTAATATCCTTTTCCGCCGCGTGCCCGGTCGGGTTCACAAATTCAAAAAGTGATGATGGCCCATTGACATTTTCCACCCCCACCGAAGAAGACGACGACCTATCTCGAGACGTCGATGCCACACCGTCGACTCCCTATATGGTCATCTTACCACTATGGAAACCGTCATCCCCAAGAGAAGAGGTGACCCGGTAAGCACTATGAGCATACGGGGGCCCCTGACTCCACAGACTCTCCTTCACCTTCCCCTTCCTACAGACCTCCACCGAATGACCTTGAAGTCCACAAATCAAAAAAAACCTAGGTGGAGAAGTATACACCAACCACTGCCATCATTTAAACCCCTCAAGAGACCTTATGATCAGTTGAGAAGGAAACTTCCACAATAAATTCATCTCAACGCAAATCTGGGGATTAGCCGCATCTAGCAGTACCTTCGTATTCAGATCATAGCAAAGGAAACTCTCTATAGAGTCACCCACCGCCACTAAAATACGAAGGATTATGGAATTCCAGAGGGAGACCAGGGAGTATAATCCAAACCGCATCCAAACAGGACTCTCTGCCATAGTGACACTCCCAAGACCATCAAGAAAGAGTGAAACACTGGGAACCACAACACCTTTCCTCCCTCGCCCATGCACGAACGAAATATTCTTTTGTAAAGAGGTGAATGCAGAACTCAAACTGAGATAATTCCGAGATAGCCATAGGGTTTTGGAGATCCCAAGAATCCACAAATGACCTAAACACCTCCAGCGAAGGTTTAATAGGACCAAAACGAGCCACCAACGAAAGATTATGAAATTCAACAGAAACCTGGATCTCCTTTTCTGAAACCACTACGACTGGGGCACCATCCAACGTCTCCACCCAAAACACTCCCCCCGTCAACAATTTCCACAGCGGACCCCCCAACGACAACCTCCTTGAAAGACCTCTCCATCTCCCTCCAAGCCATAATAGACTATGTAAAGGAATAAATAAAAGTAAACAACCTATAAAGGATCAGGTTCCAAGGGACATCTGTCCTCTACTACATTCTTCGACCATAATTGTAATGTCTCAGAATAAATAGTAATTCTTGTATAAAATTATAATATAGTTACGTTAGTTATTAAATTTTAATTTAATAAATTATTCTAGGGTCCAGTCATGTATCCCATCATCCCCCAAAATGATACGTGATCCAAATATTCCTAACATGGACAGCAATAAGGTATAAGACACTGAATGAATTCAAGATTATTCTTTGGATTAGAAGACACATCATATAAATCATTTTGTTAATTAATTAATTAAGAACTTAATCCTTTGCTTGTAATTCCTCATTTTGAATCTAGGTGTTGTTCCAGGATTATCATAAACCGTGCACCTTACAAACCCATCCTAGGAATTCCTTACTTGAATCCCAGTATTTCTCTAGGTGTGGTATAACATCATCGCCCTTGAGTATATCCTTAGTGGTCCACTAAGGAATCCCAAGTCTCACTCATCGCATATATAATCAATGGACCTCTAAATTTTTCCGTGGAAATCCATAAGAAGTCCAAGTATCACTGGGGATTATAAAAATAAGCCCCCATGAGTCCATCCTTGGAAATCCATATAAGGATTCCAAGCGTCACTCTGGTGTAATCAAGGAAGTATCCAAATGAGTCTGTCCATGTCATTCAAATAAAAAACCACGTGTCTCCCAAATAATATAAGAAATAAATACAATTTAATTATTTTAATGGTCTTCACTATAATCACTTAAATTCAATCTCACCTCAGAAGGTGGATGAAGGAATGGATATACTTAGAAGGCTTTCCTTTTTAATTTCTTCATGTGGGAATTTCATTATAAAGGAAAAGTCAAGCTTAAACAAGAATTTACATGGATATAGTCTAGGAAAATGGTCCTTTCAATTATCTTCAATCAATATCAATTACCAATTAATCACAATCACAATTAATCATTTAACATACCATGGCATGGGGTAAATGGAACACCTCTAAAGTTTCTAAATTCTTATGACACTCATGCTGGTCCAATTAATTATAAAACACATCTAAGGGGTTGTTCTAATTCATGATCATTATAATTTAATCAATTATCAATGTTATCATTAATTTCATAGGTCATGTGTAATGTCCTAGATTCAATCAGGTACAAACCATTTTAAATTTTGTTTTCTAATTCCTTATAGCGACCTAGGGTGCATGTCGGCGCACCTCGCTGTGGGTCCCGGGCAGCTATTTAACTAATTTAAATAACTGAAGAGGTTTTATAAAAAATTTTATATCACAATTTAGCATGGTGTTCAAGATTAAAATAATTAATTAATTATTTAAAATAAATAAGAAGATATTTAAAGAAATTTTAAAAGAAGAAAATAAGGGATAGAAAGAAATTTAGAAATAAAATAGAAAGGGGGTTATAGAAAAAGTAAAAATAATTAAAATGGGAGATTACTATTTTTTATTATATTTATCCTTTCTCTTTTCCATCATTTTTATTCTATTTTATTTTTCATTTTATTTTTCCTTTTTTCTTTTCTTTTATTTTTATCTTATTTTTATCTTATTTTTATTTTATTTCTTTCTTTTTTTCTCCTATTTTCCTCTCCTCTCTCTCATGTCATGCCTCCCCCCCTCTCTAGGTGGCACACCCCCTTTCCCCATCTTCAGAAGACCTCCTCACCTCTATTATTCATCTTTTTATTTCACCATTAGGTGTTCTGTAAACCTTAAGGCAAGACTAACCTTGTGCATTTGGAATCGTAGGATTTTAATGTGTATCCTTCACACAGTTCGCCATGGATGGATTTTACCCTATTTTGGAGTTTTTCTAAAATCATCCATTTTCTTCCATTTTAGGTCAAATAAAATCCTTCCATGGATCATAGAATCATCAATGACTATAAATTAGGGAGTCTACTCGCTTTACCTCTATTTCTTTGTGATTTATAAAAACACACGGTTGTGCTGTTCGTCGGTGCCTACTGACTTTGTGCAAATTCCCCTAATATTTTAAATTTAATTGTTTTTATTAATTGTTGCAGACTTTTTATCATAAATTATTATTTTAAATTGTTTTAATGTTTTTGGACACCACTTTGGGCGTTCCTATGTGGCCGGTATAAATTCGGTTAGCCCGAGTATTTAATTTAATTAACTGCATGTGTTGTGCAACCCATTTTTGTTGTGTTTAATTTAAATAATTAATTTAGATTAATTATGAACCTAGAATTTTTGGATCTTTGGTAGTTGTTTGTGATGATTTATTTATTTATTAAAAATTTCATTTATCTTCTTGCGATGATATGGTATCTTACCTCGTTAAGTTTTTACGCTGCAATATTAAATTAATACCTTGTATTGCATGGGTGTATCTGCTTAGATTTCAAGATGAAATTACATATGAATGTTATAACATATCTATTGCTGTGAAATTTTAATTAAATTCAGGGAATAGAGAGAAGGTGGGTCCCATATTAAGGGTCACACTTATACCCTCTTTTCTTGACTGGTTACCACTACGCGTCGGGGGCAGTGTCTTAGACTTTGCTAGACCGAGACTTCCCTGAGTTTTTCAAATACTTATGAGTGATATTGGTTCCAATAGGGCCCATATAGGATTGATATGTTGGAAATGTGGCTAAGACATCCTTAGATGATTCCCAAACCCTTTTTTTAAGATCGGGATAGACTCATGGTAAAGCCATGCCTCGAGCGATACTTTGTCTTTCAAAAGATTACCTTGGATGGGCTCAAAGGTATTGGATAATTTGAAGGATGTACTATAGCGATACCTTCGGGATGGAATCAGACTCCAACTCTCAACTTGATCATTAATAATGATGCGCTGAAGTTTTATGTTAATTCTTATTTGAGTCTATTGAGAATTGTGATATTTTTATGGTATGTTGAAGCACACCTGGTTGACACATGATTTAGACCCCAAGTTACAACACAAGATTGGGGGGTATGCCTCTTACTTATTTTACCTTGATTTTACAGGCTTATATATATATACATATGTGCATCATTCTTATTATAGGTACTTATTTCAGACTTCCGGCTTAGGCTGAAGCAGATGATTAGGGATGAGTACTGTTGGGAACCCAGGCCGAGTTATTTATTTTATTGCACTTAATTAATTATATTCATTTGCGTAGTTGGGGTTTGGATTAGTGGTAAGAACCCTATAATCCTACATGAAAAATGGGGAATCAAAACCCATTGGGCGTAGGTACTGTAGCAGTACTGTAGCTTACTATGGTAGCGACGACACTATAGCAACAACGGGCACTATAGCGGCTGCAGGGCACTGTAGCAATGGCGGGGTACTGTGCAACACTATAGTAGGTGGGTACTGTAGCAGTACTATTCACAGAATGGGCCTTAGGCCAAAATTTTGGGCCTATGGGCCATGTGATGGGCTAATTTCCCACTGGGCCTTCAGACTATGTAATGGGTCTCCCTCTACCCAGTTAAAGAGATCTTTGCTTTGCTTTAATAATAAATGAGGCTTCGGCCCCAACCTTTAAAAAAAAATTATATTCATTTGTTATATAATGGAACACTGCATTTTATTACTTCACAAAATGGAAATGTTTAGACACTATGGGTTCTGGACTATTGGGATTTTATCTCACACCCTACTCAGGCATCATTGACCCCCGAGTCGATTACATGCTTACAGGTATTGATAAAGGGAAGTATGCTGCTCCCGATACTTGATTGTTTCATGCTTCTTAGGATATAGAATGGGGAAAAGGACTGAGCCTTGATCATGATGCAATTTTTTCACTTTGTGTATTTTCTTTTTAGTTGATATTATGCTTGGGTTTCTGTTTTTCATGCTTTCAGATTAGAAAAACATTATATCATGACATTGTTTTGCGAGCTTCTACACTTGATTCTTATTCAGTTGGATTATTAAAATTGCTTCTGATGCATTTTATTCATTTATATGATTCCGCTAATTATTATTAATTATTTTTTACTTTCACTGTGATAATACCTATTACTTATGAGGGAATAGTCTCCCCCACTGACATGAAAAAGGACCTCGCTTCTTGTCAACAACCTTTGGGATTCAGGGAGATGTGTTTGATGTTATGTGGCCAACCCAGCTCGGGGAACCCTTCAGGTTGATCCCAGGATAGGGATTCTACAAAGTGGTATCAGAGTGGTTTTTCCTTTTTTCTTACTATTTTGATTATACAAGAGACTAAGATATAAGGATTTGGAATGTACCCTGTGCTTGGTCGTAGCTAACCCATGTATAGGGGAAACCCAAATTCTTGGGTTGGGATTGTAGTTATTGATTATGCTGATTATTGTTGATATGATTTCACCGTTGAGAGACTCATTTGTTTTGCATTGTTATTAGTGTTGGTATTATTGAGATAACGAGTTTTTACCATTGTAGCTTGATGATACAAGGGTAATACATTGCATGAATCATATTAGGCACCATAGGAATAAAATGACATGCATATTTCCATGTCATATCTAGTTTTAGCGTGCATTTCCTGTTTTCATGTGAGTGTTGTTGTGCCTAGTAGTATTTTTAAAAAAATACTATTTTGTTAAATTATAAATTTTTGATAGTCTGTTAGATGTTAACCTGACTTAACCTAAGAATGGACAGTAGACTTTGTTTATTAATTCTTTTAATTTTTCTCTTATATATTGAAACCCAGCTCTTGAAGCAGCTTATCTGCTATGTAGTGCTTGTAGTCAGGCTATATACCTAACCTCTTTTTGCGCCTTACCGTTTTTCTCATCTTCTTTACCTTTTTTCCCTAAAGGTGCGTGTTTGGATATTTTAGACCAATAACATTGTGACATCTTCATTTCATGCCTTAGGAGAGTGGAAATGAGCACATTCTAGAGATGGTGGGTCCTAAAATACCAGTGGTACCTATTGTAGTGCCTCCAGTGGTGCTAACTCCTGCCGACCTTTCGAGGGAACCTAATGCCCAGTTCAGGAAGTGTCTCCTCATGTTTATACAGTCGGTTCAGAGTATCCCTAGAACTACCCCATCTATAGAAAACCTCATATGGTACTTCCTACAGCAGCACCCTCCCACCTTCTTGGGGAGTGGCATCCCACATGCTATAGAGTCATGGATAGAATCCATAAGGTCTATCTTCAACCACCTCGAGATGCTTCTAGAGCGAAGGGTCAAATTGGAAGTCTACATGCTCTGTGACTCCGCCAAGCATTGGTGGTACATTGTTTCTTAGGCTGAGCATACTAGTGACATGGTTTAAGGTGACTTCCAAGCAGCTTTCTATGATCAATTTTTTTCGACTGACTCCAAGAGATGATCATGCATGAGAATTACTACATCTTCAGCAGGGATCTATTACTATGTTAGAGTATTCTACTCATTTCAAAAAACTTCAACGTTTTCCCCCATCTCTGACTGGAGACATGCAGACTACTGCAAGATGTTTTGAGGACAGACTTGATTATACTATCTTCTCATATGTGAACTTCTTCCGTTTGAACACTATCATTGAGATCGTAAATCAAGATCTAATTTCAGAGTGAAATGTCAAGGATGCTAAACCGATGAGCTAGGGTGGTTCAGTTCAGAGACAGTGTGATAGCTCTTCTGGAAGTATGAAACACCATTTTGAAAGTGAACATGGGGGAAGTACTACCTAAACAACATGTTTTGATGGATCTGTCACATGTTATTAGTGTGGCAGAGATGGTCACAAGAAGCCACATTTCACGAGAGACTCAAAGGAGTGCTGAGCTTGCGGCCAGATGGGTCACCTTCAACGTTTCTACCATTCCTTCTCTTTAGTATCTAGTGGAAGAGGATTTACACCTGAACCTCTGTCAGATATTGGATCTATGACTCCACAACATTATAGAAGTTATTTTTCCACCGGCTGATCAAGCTGAGGTATTGGTGGAGGTCGTGGTCGAGGAAATCAAGTTCGAGATTATCAGCATCAACAGAGTGGACCTGCTCAGGCCAACCAGGTAGCATCTCAAGGCCATGTTTTAGGTCTCATGTACGCAGTGCAATCAACACTAGAGAAGTAGAGTCAAGAACCACATAAAGTTAGAGGTACTATTCTAGTAGCCTCTACTTTAGTTTATTCTCTTTTTAATACTGACACATCAAACTACTTTTTGTCTACTGGTGTGGTTGAAAGTCTTGGTTTTCCAATTGAGTACCATTATGGCGTCATGTCTCTCAACACTCTGCTAGGAGTTAGGAAAGAGGGCATATGCTAGTTCCAAGAGTCCCCCCTTGAGATAAGTGGGTATCATTTTGTTTGGAATGTCTATGTCCTTGATATGTATGGAATCAAAGTCATTCTTGGTATGAACTATCTTTCTCCTTATCATGCTCAAGTAGATTGCTATCACCATCAGGCGTCCTTTACATCCATTGAGGGCGATACATATCTACACAAAAGAGAATGGGATATGCAGGTAGACTGAGATAAGCCTAAATATATAGGGCTGGGTAGAGTGACAGCTCAGTTAGCAAGTCTCTTCATGAGCGATCAGGGGACACATCTTGTTGAATTCCCTCCAGTGGTGTATCTTTTCAAGTATGTCTTCCCAAACAATTTATTTGGCTTGGATCCTATAAGGGATATGTAGTTCAATATTGATCTCATGCCAGGTGTGGCACCAGTGTCTATTCCTCCTTATAGGATGACACCAACCGAGCTATAGGAACTCAAAAAAAAGCTTTAAGAACTTGAGGCTAAAAGTTTCATTAGACCCAGCACATCACCATGGGGTTCACCTATTCTTTTTTCTAAGAAGGAAGACAATACCCTCAGGTTATGCATGGATTATCGTCGACTCAACCATTTCATAGTAAATAATCGATATCCATTGCCTCATATAGATGGTCTCTTCGACCATATCTAGGGATAAAATATTTTATCCAAGATTGATCTAAGGTCGGGATATCACTAGGTGTGTGTGCGACCATCTGACACACCACGTATAACATTCCGAAGTAGGTATGAATTTTATAAATATATGGTAATGTCATTTGGCCTCACGAATTTTCTGAAAGTCTTCATGGCTATGATGAACTAGGTTTTTCACCCATATCTTGATTCCTTTGTGGTAGTCTTTGTGGACGACATCTTGGTGTATTCATGTTCCAGACAGGACCATGCAACCAATCTTGAGATCGTGCTAAGTACACTGAGAGAGCACTAGATATATGCTAAGATCAAAAAATTACACTTCTGGATTGATAAAGTTCACTTCTTGGGTCATATTATATCTAAATTAGGATTATAAGTTGACCCAGAAAAGGTGAGTGCTGTAGTTTCATGGGAGCATCCCAAGAGTGTGTTCGACATCCATAGTTTTTTGGGGCTTACTGGTTATTACAAGCGTTTCATCCAGAATTTCTCATTCTTAACTTTGCCTCTTACAACCCTGACTAAGAAAGGTGTACAATTAATCTGGTCAGAAGCTTGTGAAAAGTCTCTTTAGGAGTTTAAAAGAAGACTAACCTCAACCCCGATCCCGATTATTCCTAAACCAGGTAAAAGCTATAAAATTTACTATGATGCTTCAGGAATTAGGCGGGGAGTAGTTTTTATGCAAGGTGATCGAGTCGTGTATTATAGATCCTGCTAGCTAAGACCACATGATCGAAACTATCCTACACATGAACTTGTGTTGTAGCTGTGTTTCATGATCTACACTATTGGAGACACTATTTGTTGGGTGAAATATTCATTATTTACACAGATCATAAAAGATTGAAATATATCTCCACTCGATGAAACATAAACCTAAGGCAGTGCAGGTGGGTTGAATACTTAACAATCATTTGACTTTGAGCTTTCTTATACCCCTACCAAGGGTAATTCCATGGCAGATGTTTTAAGCCGCAAGACACAGACACAAGCCGTTCAGGTAGCCAGTAGTGAGTGGAAGATGATGGCCTTGTTTTTTGAGATGCATCTGGAGGTTTAGGAACAACATGAGAAATCATGTCTAGCAACTCTTATAGTGAAATCCTCTCTTATAGAGCAATTCCACAGGCGACAATCGATAGATACTAAGGGGATTGTTTTGAGGGAAATTGTTACAGGAGAGAACCCACCTCCTGGTTAAGTTGTTGATGGTAGTGAAACTATCATTTACCATGGCCGTGTATGGGTACCATCGGGTATATAGGAAGAGCTGATGAAGGAATATCACACCTCAATTTAGGCTGTTCATCCTAGACTGACTGAGATATATAGAGACATGTGTTGAAAGTACTGGTAGCCTAGTATGAAAAAATAGAGAGTGGGTTTCATCACTCGGTGTTCCACCCATCAATAGGTGAAGGAAGAGCCCCAGTGACCTGCTGGACTCCTACAACCTCTATCCATTCTTGAATGGAAATGAAATGACATCACCATGGATTTTTTTACAGGTTTTCCAAGATCTCCTTGAGGCAGCGATATAGTATGGGTGATTGTCGATAGGTTGACCAAGGATGCACACTTATCACCTATCCATGATACCTTTAAAATTGATGAGTTGGGAAGGCTGTATATCTGAGAGATTGTGTGAATTCATGGCATACCCCATTCTATTATCTTGGACAGGGATGCCTGCATTACTTCCCAGTTCTAGAAATGCTTGCAAAAGGCACCGGGTTCATAGGTACTTTTGAGTACTGCATATCACCCTCAAACTGATGGGCAGTCCGAGAGAACTATAAAATTGTTAGAGGACATGTTACGAACCTATATCCTTAATTTTGGAGGTTCTTGGGAGAATCATATACCTCTTGTTGATTTTACCTATAATAAAAGCTTCCGGGCGACAATTCAAATGGCTTCGTATGAGGCCCTCTTTGGTAGAACGTGCCATTCACCTTTATGCTGGATCGAAGTAGGTGAGTAAGATCTATTGGGTCCTCGTCTCGTTCAGGAAACTTTTGACAAAGTTCAGATGATTTATAAGTGTATGACTATAGATTAGTCTAGATAGAAGTCTTATACCTATCGTCACCACAGGCCTCTGGAGTTTGAGGGGGGACATCAATTCTTTCTGCGTATTTCTCCAAGGTTGGGTCATAGGTGTATTATAAGATAGAGAAAGTTATCACCAAGATACGTCAGGCCATTTGAGATAGTGGAGAGAGTTTGTCCGGTATCCTATCAGTTGTTGTTACCTCAGAGGTACCATGCCATGCATGACGTTTTCCATGTATCTCAGCTCCAACAATATCCTTCATACCCGTCTCATTGTTTTGACCCTAATGACATTGATATTGAGGAAGATGCAACCATTTTAGAGCATCCAATATGTATCGTCAACCGTAGCACGAAATTACTCTAAGGCAGGTTAGTCACTTTGGTCTGAGTGTTATGGCAACACGGACGCATTCAGGATGAGACCTAGGAGCAAGAGACGGATGTACGTTCGCAGTGGCTGGAGCTTTTCTCTAACGATGTTCTACTACACTCAGAAGGAAAAGTCGAGGATGAGTTTTCCTAAGGAGGGGAGGTTGTAACATCCTGGATTTAATTAAGTACAGACCATTTTAAATTTTTTTGTCTAATTCCTTAAAGTGAGCCAGGGAACGTGTCAGCACACCCCACTGCAGGTCCTAGGAAGCTATTTAAATAACTTAAATAACTGCAGAGGTTTTATGAAAATGTTATATCACACTTTAGCATGGTGTTTAGGATTAAAATAATTAATTAAATATTGAAAATAAATAAGAAGATATTTAAAGAAAATTTAAAAGAAAATAAGAAGGGATAAAAAGAAATTTAGAAATAAAATAGAAAGGGGGTTATGGAAAAAGTAAAAATAATTAAAATGGGAGATTACCATTTTTTATTATTTTTATCTTTTATCTTTTTCATCCTTTTTATTCTATTTTATTTTTAATTTTATTTTCAATTTTTTCTTTTCTTTTCTTTTTCTCTTATTTTTTTTCTTTTTTTCTTTTCTTTTCTTTCGTTTTCTCTACTCTCTTCCTCTCCTCCCTCTCAAATAACGCTTCCCTCTCTCCCTAGTTGGAGCACCCCCTTGCCCCTATTATAAAGTCCTTCACACCTCCATTATTCATTTTTTTCCTTATCTTTTAGGTTCTATGTAAACCTTAAGTCAAGGATAACCTTATTCATTTGGAATAATAGGATTTCAGTGAGTATCCTTCACGCAGTTCGCTGCGGAAGGATTATACCCTATTTTGGGTTTTTTCTAAAATCATATATTTTCATCCTTTTTAGGTCAAATCAAAGCCTAACACAGATCATATAATCATTTACAACTATAGGGTAGATATTCTAATCACCTCCCCTTTTGTTTCGTTGTGATTTATAAAAACGCATGGTTGTGCCGTTCGTTGGTGCCTACTGACTTTATGTAAATTCACCCAATCTTTTCAATTTAATTGTTTTTATTAATTATTGTATCCATTTTTATCATAAAATAAATTGTTTAAATTTTTTCAATGTGGTCGAACACCCCTTTTGTCATGCCGACGTGGCCGGTATAAATTCCGTTAGCCTGGGTATTTAATTTAATTAACTGCATGTATTGTGCATCCCATTTTTGTTGTGTTTAGTTTAAATAATTAATTTATATTAATTATGAACCTTGAATTGTTGGATATTTGGTAGTTTTTTTTGATAATTTATTTATTTATTAAAAATTTCATTTATCTACTTATGCTGATATAGTATCTTACCTCGTTAAGTTTTTATGCTGTAATATTAAATTAATACCTTGTGTTGCATGGGTGTATCTGTTTTAGATTTCAAGTTTCAATTACATATGTATGCTATGTAATATCTTATACTATGAAATTTTAATTAAATTTAGTGAAGTGAGAGAATGTGGGTCCCATATTAAGGGTCACGCTTAGACCTTCCATTCCTGACAGGTTACCACTACGTGTTGGAGGCGATGTCTTTGGATTTTCTATAGAGAGACTCCCCTGGGCTTTCTAATACTTATGAGTGATATCAGTTCTCAAAGGGACCATTGAGGATGGATCCATTGGAAATGTGGGTAAGACTACCTTAGATGATTCTCGACCCCTTTTTTCGAGACCATGACAAACTCATGGTAAAGCCACGCCTCAAGTGATACCTGGTATTTAGAAATATTTCCTTGGACGAGCTCGGTGGTATTTGATAATTTGGAGGATGTACTATAGCGATAAATTCAAGATGGGCTCAGAATCCAACTCTCAACTTGAACATTAATAATGATGCACTGAAGGTTTATGTTAATGATTCTTTGAGTCTCTTGATAATTGTGATATTTTTCTAGTATGTTGAAGCACACTTGGTTGACACATGATTTAGACACCAAGTTAAAAGAAAAGCTTGGGGGTGCCTCTTCCTTGTTTTAGCTTTCTTTTCTAGGATTATATATATATACATAGGTGCATCCTACTTATTATAGTTACTCCTTTCAGACTTCTGACTTAGACTGAAGTAGGTGATTAGGGATGAGTACTATTGGGAACCTGGGCTGAGTTATTTATTTTATTGTAATTAATTAATTATCTATATTTTTTATATAATGGAACAATAAATTTTTTTACTGAATGAAATTGAATGGTTTAGACACAGTGGGTGCTGAAAATATTGGGATTTTATCTCACACCCTGCTCAGGTGTCGTTGACTCCTGAGTAGATTACATGCTTACAGGTTTTGATAAAGGGAAGTGTGCTGCTCTTGATGCTTGATTGTTTCTTGATTCTTAGAATGGAGACTAGGGAAAATGAATAATCCTTTCTCATGATGTAGTTTTTTTACTTTGTGTCTTTTATTTTTAGTATATAGTATACTTGGGTTTATATTTTCCATGCTTTTAGTTTAGAAAAACATTATAGCATGACATTGTTTTGTGAGCTTCTCCACTTGATTCTTATTCATTTGTATTATTCATATTGCTTCTGCTATAGTTTATTCACGTATATTCTTCCACTAATTATTATTAATTTTTTACTTTCTTTGTGATAATACCTTTTACCTATGAGGGCGTAGTTTCCCCCTCAGACACGAAAAAGGCCCTCATTTCTAGTCGGAAGCCTTTGACATTCGGATAGATGCACTTGAGGTTATGTGGCCAACCTGGCTCGGGGCACCCTTCAGGTGGCTCCCGGGACGGGGACACTACATCATATATATAAACACCTAAATTTTGTGGGAAAATAATAAGCCAACTATCACAGGTCCATATTAGAGTTCTCATCTAGTATCATCTACTGATTAGACTTAGAATAGGAGAATAATGACAAACATATGAAGAACCGAGAGGGGTCTGATGGTTTTGGTGGATCATGATTCCGATCTTGGATGGAGTAGATCAATCACTTCAAAAATTAAGAATAAATATGGAGCTATAAAATAACAAGGATTCAAATTTTTGAATAATGCAAAAATTAGGGTAGAAATAAAATTATTTAAAGGAAATTTTGTAAATTCACCAAAATCCTTAGGCCGCAAAATTTCGCTCTATGGTTAGCCAAACCATGTGCCAACCATGTGGCCACTATTATTAAAAGGGGTAGCTCGCATGATTTTCACTCATGGGTTGACTAACCATGAATTTTTTTTCTTAGATCACTATAAAAAACTACAGAGGGTGCCTCATAGGTGGGAACCTCAAATCACATGGTTTATCAAACCCTACAGGTTCCTCCAACACACTGTCCAGCCTCACATGATTAGAAGTAACTGTGTGGCTTTCCTCGTGTGCTCTCTACTAACCATGCACCCGACATGATTCACTAAAAAAGCTGGGTTCCGGGATCCAAAAAATCCCCAAACATCCTCGATACATCCATGACATCAAAGAGAATTCAAAATAGGCCATAATTAAGAATTTAATTTAAAAATTGATGAAAATTAAAGGATTTCATACCTAAATAATTAACTGGGTTCTTACAAACATCTACCCATAATGAAATTTGTCCTTGAATTTTACTTCCAATGTTGGAGAATCATAATCAAGGAATTAACTCTTGAAATTATGATCGTACATCATCCTCCTGCTCTTAGGTCTCATCCTGTATGCATCTATAATTCCATAGAACCCATAGTAGAGGAACTAACCAGCCTCAAGAACCTTCATACTATGATTCAGAATACAAATATGATTCTCCTAAAATGACATATTTACTTGTAACTCAACCTATTTAGGCTAAAAAACATGCGATGGTTCCGAATTATAATAGTGCATCTCAGGTACATGGAAGAAACCATGAATGACTTGATAACTCCGAGGTAACTATAAATAATAGGCTACCGACCCTTTCTTAGTATCCCGCTGTGTCCCAACCTCAGTGATGCATGTTAAAATACCAGATTCCTAATGATTAACTCTTGAGGTTGTCGATGATGATTGTTATAATATTTCTGTTGAGACTACATAGTATACATATTCTTCCTACTCAACTGAACCTACTCCATAGTCTCCTTTACGAGGTGATGCCCAAAAATAATTGCCCCTCCTGTCTCTAAACAACACATGGGTGATCGACATGCACTATCATACAAAGCCTCATAAGGTTCCATATAAATAACATCCTTAAATATATTGATGTAGGGGAATTCAACCATGGGTAAGTACCTCTCCCAAGAGCCCCCAAAATCTAGGACACATGCTCACAACATATCCCCAAGAACCTTTATCGTGCATTTTGACTGGCCATCAGTTAGAGGGTGGTATGTTGTACTCAAAATCAATTATGTTCTTAATAACCACTATTACTTTTACCAAACCCATTAATTAAACCCGGTTTCCCCATATGAAATGTTGGTATGAGGGTCCCCATGAAGTCAAAATATCTCATAAATGTAAAACCACCCAATCCCATTAACTGAATTTTTTTCTTTAATAGGTAGTAAATTAGAAACCATTGTGAAACTATAAAAAATAACCCATACAGCTTCATTAGATCATGGTAGGCTCAGTAATCCTATCTCTAATCCATTGCAATATCATCTCACTTCCACATATGAATATTTAAATACTGTAAAAGTCTAGATGATCACTAGTGTTCTTCCTTCACCTGCTGATAGGTGGAACATATCCTAAAAAACCCATCTAAATCTCTTTTGATACCTAGCCACTAGTATTGGTGATGTAAATCACAATATATCTTGGTGATTCTATGATGAATTTCCCAAGAAGTAGCATGAAATCCTCACATTTTCTCCTCATGCATGTTTATTTAACCCCATAAGCTCCCTTGTATAGGCATAATTTCATCCTCGCTTACTGTCGAACCAGGTGTTGGGTCCTCACCAGAAATAATATCATATAGAACTTACCTATCAAAACATGATAGTTTTCTCATTATCACTATATATATAATGGAAGAGGTAATAATTAAGGATTAAATTAATGTCTTAACCTGTATTTCCATCACCACCAACCGCATATCAAAGAACAAATCCATAATATTCCATTCGCTCAAGTCCCCTACTCAGTATATCAACCACTACTTCAACTTTAATAAATGTATATGCAATATTGATTTCACAAGACTATAGGTATTAAAACCAACTTATCTACCTCCTATTCATATTACAATATTACAATATGTATTTGATTCTTTGTTGTTTGTGTACACCACAAAATGCTCTCCCTATAAACAGCGTCTTTGACAGCAAAAGGCATGCACAATAATAGTAAGATCGAGATCATGCATCAGGTAATTCATATCATGCGGACTCAACTATTGAGACCCATATTCCATGAATCTATCCAAATACATAAGATCTGATCATAGCTCGATAACTAATGTATCATAGTAAACAATGTAACTCTTGTTAACATTGAAAAAATCTATATCGATGTTGAATTCAATTTTCCTTTCAACTTTTGAAAGGCCTAATTATATGCATCTGACCATAAAAACATCTCACCCTTCATAGTCATGCTCGTAAGAAGTGGTGATAGGTATGATAGATCCTTTAGGAAACTCATATAATATATATCTAGACCCAAGAAAATTCATATCTCAAAGACATTTGTGAGATTCTGCATGGAAACTATACATCTCACTTTCTATGGGTCAAATAATACTTCTATATATAAGATAATGTGACCTGGAAAGTGAATCATATCCATCCATAAGTGTCACATTGTGAGAAAATCATATAACTTGTGGTCTCTAAGTGTATTGTAAATGATCTCAAGATGTTTGGCATGGTTGTATAGTGTGAGAATACACCATGATATTTTATATGAAAACCAACAAAAATGAATCTAGATAGGGATGAAAAAATCATTTTATAAATGCCATGATGACCACTAGAACATTCGTAAGATTGAAAAACATAACCAAATACTCATATAGACCGTATATTCAATGAAAGTTAGTGCAAGGTATGTTCGATGGTCTAACACACACATGATGATATCATATCTCAAATCATTTTCAAGAAAAGCAAAGCTCTTATAAGATGATCATAAAGGTCATTAATCCGTTATAGAGGATACTAGTTCCTAACCATCAATTGGTTCAATATATGTTAATCCATACATATCATGAGGGTACCATCTTCCTTTTTCACAAAATGGATCGGTGATTCCATCATAGAAGTACTGGGTCAGATAAACCCCTTTTCCCCTAAATCCTCAAGCTACCTCTTGAGCTCTGATATCATAGTTGTACCCATCCTATATAGATTAATTGATACTGGTGCAACTCATAGAACTATCTCGATAGAGAACTCTTCCTCTATCATTGAAGGTAAAACTGAGAAGTCATCCAGGAAAACATCCCTGAAATAATCTACCAATATATAGAAATATTCCTGATGTGTTCACTGATCATTTAGATATAAAATCACAATTTGTTCTATTATCTCACCAAGCCCATGATGGTCGGGTTTAGATCAGCTCACCTGCACAGTCCATTGACTATTTTTAGAAAACTCTTTGTGCCATAGTGTTGTGAAGGTAACACATTAATGATTGAAATCAATGAAATCATGAAAGTAAACCAACCAGTCCATCCTAAGAATGATTTCATACCCTCTCATTTCAAGGAAAAATAAGACCCATATGAAGTGACACCTTCCAATCTCAATGGGTAACTATATGCACCAACACACTTCTTCCATTAGAATCCCCAACAGAGTATCAAGCATCATAAATCCATGAAATCACAAAAATCTAATCCCAAGGATATACAAAATGGTCAAAGATAATCCCCTATATCAAAAAGATCATATGATAAAGTATATGATAATAAAATAATACCTATCATAGTAAATTGTTTGGGAATATACTCATCAGGTGTCATTTGTACTATATATATCTGGTATGAGATGTGGACGTATGGAACAACATGGATTACCTAAGTATATTTGATCTGATGTCTATGTATATATGGGGTCTGACTACCATGTCCATGACTACCACCTTAGCTTGGTCAGCCTATTGTATTCGAGTTCCCTTCCCGATAAGAATCCATTGAACCAAATCCTGTAAGAGGAGTTGGTGCATACCATTAACCACAAAATTATGGAGGAATCATTATGAAAAATCATTGTATATGACCCATATTATCTCATAATCATCACACTAATGTGTATCTAGTTCACTGAGGTCTCATATGTCCCATTATACTAAACCGGTGGCACCTCACTTAGCTACCTAAGTATGTGGTCTGGCTACTAATTCACCACTTTGATGCTCTATATGATCCTTACTACT
Source organism: Viscum album (assembly GCA_963277665.1). Classification (NCBI taxonomy): domain Eukaryota; kingdom Viridiplantae; phylum Streptophyta; class Magnoliopsida; order Santalales; family Viscaceae; genus Viscum; species Viscum album. Next base: position 2,032,469,573 of record OY728135.1, read on the forward strand.
ATCCTTCAATGTAGCACCAGATCTAGATGTCGAATCACCTTGGATTTCACCCCATCCTCTATTAGGTTACACTCTATGATATGTACCTAAATTACTATTTCATAAATGGTAGTCTTCTCTAAGACATTCAACTGTGATCAGATGTCGTATCTGAGAACATCTTTGAATCGCCTACCATTAGATAAATCATCACCCATCAGAATAAGTATGAAGAACTAGAGATCTATGAAAGTCTGAATAATAAATAACTGATAATTCACCCTAATCCAAGTGCATAAACACTCAGGCTCTATCGGCCCTCAATGTATCAAGATAGAAGTAATCATAGAAGGCCTTATGAAAATCCCTCTTGTCCATCTCCCAATGATGATCTTTCTAAGTAATGACATCCCACCATCTCTTAGATAAATTTTGTAGTATATAAGTAGAGATCTTTACCCTCCTATTGGGAGGTGTATCTAGGTTCATGATGATAGATAGCATGGCCACTAACCATTATTATGAGGACTATGTTACTCCATCCACCAAAAAAATTGGTGGATGATTCTATTGGAACTCCTGCATCAACTATGTCGTAGTCGGGGTAGGTTTTAGTTCTCATTGAATGGTTTGCATGAGACACATAAAGCCTTCACAAAACTATGCCTTAACACCAGTGTCTAGTACCATCACTAGTTCCTCAGATAGAACTACTGAAGGATCTATTGGTATTCTATGGCCCAATAACTCTGAAAAATGGTCACAACCACAATCCTGGAGTGTGACTGGAGGAAGTCATAGTGGAATACCTCTACAAATTCCAAGTGTATACCTCAAATCAAGAACATTATCAAAGTTTGCAGATCAAAGTGAATGTATTGAAATAGGATAGGTACAAGCCTTCCCATATGAGAAAAAACCCCTCTTCCTACTCCACGAGTCTAGTTTGGGAAATATACATATCAAATAAAAGTAAGAGATACTACCTACTATCCACTACTAAGGTCGATTGTGGTCCATGTTCACTACTAATAATAACTTATGTTTTTATTTCATTCTCATATTTATATCACAATTAATTTTTAAGGTTTCAACCAAATGGTTCATAAAATTCTGATCCATAAGGTTCAATAATACTCATGAACCAAAATATATAATCCACCTAGTCCACACCATAACATGTTCCAGTCCATGAGACTCCTGGTTGATGACTCAATGTTCCACAATTGGCTGCTTAGGGTGTCTAGTGTAGCATAATCAAGAACATACTTCTTAGGTTACGATAGGAACTCTAAGTACCAATAATTTTTTCTCAATCCCCTGAAAAATATATGTATCACACAGTAGGTATACCAATCAAGGAACATATCACAATAGCATGAAATTGAGAAATTTATCCTATATAGAAGGGAATAATACCTGGCATGTGAATTCAATCAGGTTTCTAAAATGATGTATTAAATGGAATACACTTATCTCATCAGGTTGCAACAAAATATAAACCAAAATCACATCAAAATTAATATCATAATACAAGTGTATCTCCCAATGGAAGAATAAAATCAACTATAATAGACATAATCCAAAAAACAACAACTTTTATTCAAGGAAATTTGGATTTTTCCTGCATGTGGGTTAGCTATGCCTAGGAAAAACTCATTACCAAATTCTAATACTTTTATATACCTATATATTTACTAAAAATACTAATGAAAAATAGAGAAGAATTATCTAATACCACTTTGAAATGTCATGGACTAGGATTCCATTGAATGGTTCCCTGAGCCCAGTTATCTAGATAAGCTCAAGTGCATCTCCTCGAACACTAGAGGCTACCGAAAAGTAACAGGGGCCTAGGGTGTGTATGTGGGGATAATATTCCCTCATCAAAAGAGTGTATAAAAGTTGATATAAAATAATTGATAATTAGTGTAAGAGATAAATAAATCAATAATATTATAAATAAATAGGACATGAATATTGAAAATTTTCCAAAATGAATCTCATACACCAAATATGATCATACATATCATGTCATGTTTCTATAAAGAAACCAAAATAGGTGTTGGAATCAATAAAATAAATGTAAAAAAGTACAAAAATTCCAAAAACTAAATCATCTATCATCATGAGGATTATCTCGGTCTTATGGTTCCCTACTCCTAAGAAGCAATTAAGAACCTTCAGTAGAGTGCTTTCACTTATCCATACCTACAATCATATAATCTGTTTGGGTACCCATCAGTAGCCCGAATGGGGTGTGAGGAACAATCCCAATAGGTAACCAACCAAATTTATAGTTCCATAAAATTAGTGAATATATAATAATAATACTGTACAGACACTACTAGAATATGTAAAGGAATAACTAGAAGTAAAAAACCCATAAAGGTATGGGTTCCTAGAGAAACCAATCCTCTTTCACCTTTTTCTATCATAGTCGAAATGTCTCTAAATAAAAAGCTTATCCAGTATCAATTTATAGTTTTGTTCCCCTAGTCAATCATTATCATTTAATAAATGAGCCTCAGGACCTGGAAAATAGCTCAACATCCTCCATAATGATATGTGATAAAAAATATGCATAACCATGCCTTATATATGGTGTAAGACACTGAATGAATGCAAGATTTTTCTTTGGCTTGTAAGATGTTTCATATAAATAATTTCACTAGTTATTAAATTTAGAACCTGTGACCATCCATGGAATCCATCATTTTAAATCTAGGTATCACTCTAGGATTATCCAAAAAACTATACCTTACAAGACCATCCTAGGCATTCTTCACTAGAATTATGTTATCAATCTAGGTGTGGTATAACATCATCTCCCCTGAGTTCATCCTTGGTAGTCCACTAAGGGAGCCCAAGTCTCACTTAGGGTATATATAATAAATTTTCCTCTAATTAAATCCTTAGAAATATATAACGAGTCCATGTATCTCTTTAGAATATAACAATAATCCCCCATGAGTCCATCCTTGAAAATCCATATAATGAGTCCAAGTGTTACTCAGGTGTAAGAAAGGCAGTAGACAAATGAATCTATCCAAGGAGTTTGTATAATAACCCATGTGTCATCCATGGAATATAATTGATTAATATCATTTAATTATTTCAAAGGTCATCACTATAATCATTTCAATTCATTCTCACCACAGAAGGAGGCTTAAGGAATGGATATTCTTAGAAGGCATGCATCTTAATTTCCTATGTGGGAATTTCATTATAAAGGAAATGTATATCGTAAATAAGAAATTACATGGAAAGAGTCTTGGGACATGGTAATTACATTCACTTTAATAAATATCAATTACCAATTAATCACAATTATAAGTCATCATTCAATATCTCATGGAAAGGGTTAAACAGAACACCATAAAGGTAGCTAAATTTATATTCCACTAATAGTGGTCCATTTAATTATACAACACACACAAGGGTTGTTTTCAATTCATGATCCATATACATTAATTAATTATCAATAGTCACTTTAATTTCATAAGACAATCCAATTAAATTAAATCAAGGATAAGATTCCACTTCAAGGGAGTCACTCTGATAATTTGGAACACGACGCAACAACATATATATACACACATCAACATTGAGGGAAAAGAACAAGACCACCTACCATAGGTCTATAATGGAGTTATCGTCCTGTATCAACTCTTGATTCACCTCATATCAGGAGAAAAAAAGAGGAATGTATGAAGAACCGAGATGGATATGATTCTTTTGATGGATCTTGATTCTGAACTCAGATGTGAGAGATCTCTCACTTCATATATAAGGTGTCAAGGAGGTGCTCCAAAACTCAAGTCTTACAATGGGTGAAGAATGAAGAAATTTAATTTTAAATAAAAATTAATTATAGTAAAATTTTAAATTCATCATATTCACTAGGTCAAATGGTTTGGTCTCACGGTTGGGTAAACTATACACCAACTGTGCGCCCACTGTTGTAGGAAGGGACACCTCACATGGTTTGCACGCACATTTTTTTAGCCATTCACAAACCTTGGATCAACCCAAAATAAAAAACAATATGGGTGATTCATGAGAGTTTTCATAAAATCAACTGGTTTATCAAACTGTGTAGGTTCCTATATCCCACACTCTAGCCTCACATGGTTAGAAGTAACCATGCGGGCAACCCACACGGTTTCTACTAACCGTACATCTAATAGGATCCACACCAAAAGTTGGGATCTTGGAATATAAAAAACATCGAACACCCCAATACCTCCATGAACTCAAATTTAATTTAAATTAGGTTATAATTAATCATTTAAACTGATAAATGAAAAAATTTAAAGGATTCTGTACCTCACGAATAAAATGGGTTCTTACAAAAAACTATTTTTCTAAAAAATATTTTAAAATGTATATTGATTATCCATTTTAATAAATTAAAAGAAAAGTAAATAGGGAATTTATCATATGAAATTTATATAATATATCATTAAATATAAATTTAATTTCATATAATTAATATTATTTGTCATATAGTTATGTAAAATCATCTTTTGTTGAAAAAAAATATACCTGAAAACACACTTTCTCATCGTGTCTATATGTATTTATTAAATTAAAATTTTCAACTTATTTCAATTTAATTTGTTAAAATTGATTATATTTTCTAATAGGTTAAACATAATTTCATAACAAAATTAATAGAGAAAGAAATAAAAATTAATTACCAATGATAATGTAAAAAAGGATTTATCCGGGGTTAAACTAAAATTATAATAGTTAAAATAAACTATTTTTTTTCCAAAAAAAATTGGGTTTATATATTTAGACCTTATAACATATATAATAAATAATTTTTCCTTATTGGATCCCTGTTACATTAATGAAATATTGGTGGAATTCAATCATTTCAAAAATTACAGGTGGCCCACTCAACTTGCTTATAAAAGGTTATCAACTCTCTTCCTATAATCACATAATAATACTCCATTGGTTTGTCCACAGACATCCAAAATAATTCATATAATCCACTAATATATTTCTATATGACTTTGTTTTTAATAAAATCATCCAAAAAATTTCTTTGGTGAAAAACAGTTTACATTATGAGAATAAGATGTAATGTTCTACAACTAGCATTTTTATTTTATTTCTACCACCACCCATTAAATTATTCTTAAACCATGATTATAAAATAAAATAAGTAACACACATATAATGAGATATTATTATGGTAATTTTACACTATAAATCTTTCTCTTTTTCCATCCAATGGGTTACATAATTTCCATTCATGTGTGTGGCAGTCAACTACCTTGCGAACCGATGTCATCAATTTTTCCATTAGCACCTCTCATGGTCGGGTATTATGATGGATATAAATTATATATATGATATTATAACATAATTATACCTTTGGAGTAATTCTATCATATATATACATTTTTTACATTTCATTCCAAATGGTAAATGATAACATCGTTCGTGTGTACGGTGGACTAACACCTTGTGAGGAGATATGATTCTTCTTCTCTAACATACTATATAGAAGGTATTAGGGGTTATTATTATGAATATATCTCATATAAATTAAATAATTATGATATTAATGACATATTTGTCATTATTAAAAGGTAATATATCATTTTATATCTTATATTTTCACTCATTGAGAAATGATAACATCATTCGCGAGCACATCGACTATCGCCTTTACGAAGTGATGTGAATATCTTTTCATCACCACAAAAAAATAATGATATATATATATATATATTTAAAAAATATATGGTATATAATATATTATGATAAATCTATAAATTTAAAATAATACATAACTCATTTCTATAATGATCATTGAAAAATTGAAATGTTACTCATACGTATGTTTATCCTACCATCTCCATGATTGTAACCTACTTCATTTATCAAATACAATATTAATTAAAGGTATTATAATTATAATGGAAGTATAAATATAATAAATAGGTATATTTTTTAATTCTGAATATGTTTAAATAATTACATCATTTACCATTTTCAACCTACCAAAGTCATTTTTGACACATAAGTCAAATATTGTCAAAACATATGATGTAAATTTAATTGATTATATAATTGTATATAACATGATAATATTTAAATAAAATTAATATTTAACATGAATTTTTTTCTCAATCAATAAAATAAATATAATATGTTTATTATTCAAAAAGATAAAAACACACATGACAAGTTATACTTAAGGTAAGGTACTTCATCTCAATTTCCATTTCATTGAGGTATATTTTTATTTCATACACCTATACCCTTTTTGGTGGTGTATATAAAAACTCATTGACATGTTATATCATGAATTTATCTATTATCATGGTATTTATAGTTTTTTTTAAATTTTATTATATTATGGTGATTAAGATTCAAGAATTCCAAAGTGATTAGGGTCTTTTGTTTAAAAAAAATTCTATTTTAATGTTTTCCATCAAATAAAATCTTTACCATGTCAATGTATTTAAAAGTATTTATTTAACTTTTTTTATATGGAAATAACATATTTATAAAGTATATTTTATTCTTATTTTTAAATTATATTCTAATTTTTTCAAGAGGAATATTTTTACATTTTTTATATAGAATGTTTTGAAACATAAAAAAGAATGTTCTACTATTAACATATGTATAGAGAAATAAATTTTCTACCACTATGTCTATTATTTTATTTCATGCATCATTTTAAATTTTTTATGTTTTATTTAATGAGAAAACCTCTTTCCCTTTTTTTGGGTATTTTTTTATTGAAAATGGGATTTGAAATTAATATTTTATTTTTGATATATAAAATTGATTTTGATATGAACTTGAAATAGTTTTTCAAACTTTTTACGAGGAAAATGTGATAGCATAAAAAGTTTTTTTAATGTTGTAGTTCATAAAAATTATATATGATTGGAGCACCCAGATATCATCGGGTGAGCCTGTTATAGCTTATATGATAGGTTCACCCAGATAGCACTCCAATGCATTGTGTAATTATTATGTTCTATAGTGATTTATATTAGAGATTGGTTATATTTTTATTCCAAATTGTAAGGGTTTTTAAATGGTTATGTGAGGATTCTATGAGATGATGTCTAAATTTCCCTACATGAAATGTCTATTCATGTTAATGAGTCTTAATTGAAATAATTTTTCTATAAGGTAATATAAATGATATTTTAGAAAAATGATAATTATCTTTATGGATAAGAAGTAATATTTTTTAAAATTTTTTATGAGAATTTATGTTTTTCACCCAAAAAATGGTTTTATTCTTTTTATCTCCCTTACATATATTTTTGTGAACATGCCAATTTATTAAAATTCTGATCACTAAATTTAAAGATGGGTAAGGAAAAGTAAGAAGTCGATTTAAAATTCATGAAGATTTTACATTAAAATAAATCATGTATTTTTTAAATGTTTTATATTATGGAAAAAATAGATACCAATCAAAAGTGACCACATTTTATTTTTTGATTTTTTAATGTATGACTTATGACCTAATTATCTAGAACTATAAACCTAAAAAGCACCTCAAAGTGAAATAATGTAAATTCTATACTAAAAAAAATGATTATGAATTTTTTATGACTGGTTATTATAGTTGTTATTATAGGATGGATTAGAATTATATAGAAGTTAGATAATGTTAATTTCATTATTTAAAAATATTATACCTTATGGGTAATTTGAAATGATATAAGTTTTTATAATTACCATGTTTTTTCACCTAAACTATGTATTTTAAAAATGGGTTTCAGTAAAGGAAACAAGGGATCTATAGTTAAAAGGAACTTGGATGAATATAGCCTTCCAAATCAGCATCCTGAGATTTTTTGAATTTGAAAGAAATAATTGTTTTATTGGAGGATCATTTTACAAAAGCAATAAATGCTGGTGGTATCCATTATAGAGAGGAACCCAATCTAAAATTAAGGAATATTTTTATTATAGAGAATTTATTAAGGCAACATTGCCTATCATTTAATAGGTCATATGTACCTATGGTAGCTGAAGGCTGGATCAATGCTCTGGAAAAGATATTTGAATTCATGGGATGTTTAGAATGTCAAAAGGCAACTCATGTAATTTATCATTTTGAAGGAGAAAATCATCGATGGTGGTATTTAGTTTAGAATACCTATGATAAGGACGATCTTTATTCCATGGAATGGAAAACATTTAAGGATATTTTCCATGACAAATATTTCCTTAATGTTTTTCTACACATGATGGAAAAAAATTCCAGTAATTGAGCAGGAAAGGTGAATATTTTGTGGCCATGTATAAATCCATCTTTATAACACTATCCAAGTACTTACCATATTGTGTTCAGGAAATTAACAGTAATATTGAATGATTTTACTCAATATTTAAACCATGTATATGAAGAGATTTGACCTCATGATAATTTAAATGATATGAGAATGTTGTTTATTATGAAAAAATAGTTGAGATGGAGTTTTCTATCACATATGTTCCATATGATGATAAAATTAAGAAGCCGTTAGGATTATTGAGTAATGGGAAACATAAAACAATTAAATTTGGAGGTAAGAAAATAATATTCCCATATTATGGAAAGTGTGGTAAAAAACACCCCAAATAATGTCTTGTGAAATTTGGGAAGTGTTATCAATACAGAATGTTTGGATGTATATCCCTTGATTTCAAGGAAATAAATCTTAATGAAACAAATAATGGTGTAACCCATATACATCCATTGATTATGTGTTTTAGTTGTAATGAGTAGGGTCGTTATGCTAATGTGTGATCGAAGCTAGTAAATTAGGCAAGAAATCATCAAGATATGAGTCAAAAGGGTGTAGGAAAATCTTATTCTACTTCTAAGATTGATGATAATCTATCTAATAATATAGTGATATGTATGTTTTTTAAACCCTATTTTTTTTGAAATATTTCTCTTTAAATAATTTGATCTCTTTAGTATCTTGTGTTTCATACAATACTGTGTTTAAATGAACCATGATAAATTAACTTATTATTATTTTAACATGAAAATTATAACCCAGCAATTGAATTAGAGGGTATGAATATGAATAACCATACTATGAAATATATAAATTATTAGAAAATAACCACTTATATAAAGTCATTTTATTCATCAAATATATGTTTTCTTCAAAGAAATGACATTATTTCTTTCTATGAGAAAACAAATATAATATTTTTTTTGTAAATTTTATATAATTTATTTTAAAAATATACTTTATTTTTGAATTCAATATGTCAAAATTATTTTAGGATGAATTTTGTGTAATTTTATAAAAATATTAAAAATTTAATGAACAATAAAAATACTAATATGCATTGAAAAGTGTAGAATCTTTTAATAAAATTACATACTAAAATATTATTTTTGATTGTTTTTATAATGCTTTTAGTTTAGATTTATTATAAATAATTTATTTTCATTATTTTAAATTATTCTTATACATTAATTTAATATTAAAAAAATTTATACTTAAAAAGGGAATTTTTAAAAAAAAAAATATTTTCATTTTATATTAACAGTTATTTTTAAATTAAATTATTGCAATTATTTGTTTTGAATATTGAAAAATGGTTTCTATATTTGGAATTAAAAGGTCAAAATTTAGTAAATAGACTCCATTTATTTTTTCCCAATATGAATAGTAACCATAATAAAATTTATTATCTCATTATTGGGTAAATCCAATTAATCTAGATTAAAAATAAGTTTGAAGGTTAATGTTTTCATCCAAATTATTATTCTATTAATTAAATTTTACATGTAATATTTAAGGTTCATAATTTAGTTAATTAATGGAAACTTATTGATGAAAAAGACTTAGACATTATTAAGATCAAAGAAAGTGACAAAATGTCACTCTTATTTTTAATGTGTATAATATTAATAATGTATGGTTAAACAAAAAATATACTCAACTAAAAATATTATTTTTAAATATAAAATATTTATCTTATTCAATTTAATTTATTTTAAATTTTTAATAATTATATAATTACCCTAAATTCTTACACAATTCTGATGCAATAATTATTCTATTAATAGGAAAATCAAATAAAAGATATTAAGAAATTAGAAGTCAAATAACATGAGATATTTGTGTTGATAAAAGAATTATATAAATGATATATAAATTATAAGGATATAATATAATAGTTTTTTCAAATTTTTTATTCTTTCATGATATTTTTAAAAGTCAAAGTAGTGAATATTATTAAAATTGACAATAATGATATTTTTTGAGGTTAATATTTTATTAAATTATTTATTTATAATAAAAATAATTAAAAATAAATAAAATGGATTTTTATATGGTCTAAAATTTCAGTAATTGTACATTTAAGGTCCAATTGACAACATATAAGTAAAATTTACAACCTTTTAATATTAAAAAATAGTATACCGTGGTTAAAATTAAAATATGTTAACTAAGGGTTAAAAAATGATATGGATTAAAATAAAAAAAATACATGTATACATTTTATTAGTCAATGAAATTAAAACCTTATCTCATATTATCTTCTAATCCATGTCCATTTGGTGAAATATTTATAGAAAATGAATTTATTATAATTTAATATTCTGAGAAATTTCAAAAACACCTCTCTCTTTCCTTATAAATGACACCCCTCACACCTTTCAGGCCATTATGAAAAAACATATCATCCCAAACACTCATCCACACTCTCCCCTTGTCCATGTGCTTCTAGTGTCACAAAAATAGAAATTCCATGTTCCTCAATAGATCCTTCAAGGAAGTGATAATTAAGAGGTAAATTTATTTATTCACCTCTCTTAATTTATTTTCTTATTATACCATATCCTCACCCCATTAATCCATGAAATCATAATAAATATAGTATCATTTATATTTAGAAATTTTATATTTCTAATGTAATATTTTTAATTTATCATTTTTATCATATTTTTTTATTCAAAGAAATGAAGTGGCTGTCCAAATTTTGGCAATTAAACATCTTTGTGGATAATGAGTTTTCATTTTTCATTAACAAATTTAATGCTTTTCATTAATATATTATTATAATTAATTAATATTTTAATATTTATATTATGAATTATTCCATAATATGGAACTAATATATATATAAAATATTAAATAAAAAACTATTTCATGATGGGAAGAAAAACCAGCAAAATAAAGTAAACATTTATCATTAATGTTTTATCAAATGAATCATCCTCATGTAAAAAATAAAAATGAAATATGGGACTATTTAAAATTATAAAAGTGTATTAATACCACTTAATTTTACTTTTGGAATATTTTTCCCATTATACATGAACATTCATAATTATATATAAGTGAAAAAACCATGAAACCATTAAACAAACACTCCCGAAATAACAAAATTGAACATTATAACTCATAAAAATGGATATAAATGAATTTAATAAAATTATAATAAATAAAATAAATTTGGAATCAGTTATGAATTATTAAATTAATGAATATAATTTCATTACTGAGGACATTAAGTGTAATTGCATAGCACATTTATACATAATATAAGGGACCTCTCCGAACTTCCATATTTCCTTTGGGTTAAGATTTATATCTCTTTTAATAAATTTATTACTTCATTATATATATATAATCTTCCTATATTCTGATTATATATACCACACATATTTATGTAGAACAATTCATTTTTCATTTATTTTGAATTACATGTCTTATAAGGTTCTTTTCTCAATTCCCCTCGATAGGAAAACTCGATTAAAGGGAAATTCTCTTTTTCATACCCATTATCAAGTTCACACCATAAAGTATTTTAATCCCATAATATTTTTCTAAAATCACTAAATTTATCATTAAAAACTATTTTAGTTCATTTCTAGTTTTATGAAAATAATTATTCCTTTATCCTCTTTAAATACTCAGTATTATTTTCCTTAAAACCATGCTTAAGTGGCACATTTATAATTTCAATTAGCCATTATTTTTTACCTTTTCACATCATTTAGACTTCATTATTTATTATATATTATTATATTTCATATATTAATGTCCAAGAATTATTGAAATCCCTTATTTTATAGATACTATTGTTATAGAATCTTTGGTTACGCCTTATGACATGATTAAAAAACTAATTTCCTTTCATGAGTTACCCTTATCTTTATTAATTATGTTTGATTCTTTATGTGTAACACATATGATTGATCATGTTATAATATGTGAACACAAATAACAATCCAATTCATTTGTTAATGTTTTATTATTAAGAGACATTATGTATGGGATTAGGGAGTAAACCTAATCTATTATGGGACTCTGTCCACCATATGATATAATTATGGTAGATATCCTTGACTCATGTTTATATCATGTTATATGTTGATAAAACTTTCCTATGTTTCTATGATCATATGATTACATGTTCTATATATTATTCTTCCTTTTTTTTTATTCTGATCGATGTATTTTATTTCATCATGTTATGCCTTATAACTTATGTTCCAAGCTTAAATCCCATGTTTATTAACTTATTGGGATTTTTAGTTCACCCCATTTGTCTATGTATTCCCATATTTATTCGATGTAGTTATAGGATCTCAAAAGAAGTTAGAAGATCATTCTGGATATTAATAAAAAGTTGTTTTATTCTTCTTTCATGTTTTCTAATTATTTACCTAGTCTACTAAAGACAAAAATATTTTGGATACACGTTTTTTTATTTCATAGATAATTATTATAAATATCATGTAATAATATATGTAAAAGGCTTGGGTTACTATAGTTGGAAACATAGCACTGTATAGTTATTTTGGGGATTAGGACAAGAAAACTTAGTAAGTACCATAAGTATAATTATATCATTATATATAACCTAGATTAAAACATAGGTAATGCCAAGTTAGGATATACTTTTAATTTATTGGAATATTATTATATGTTCATAGTTTCTTTTTATATTCTCATTAGAATAGTATTCAATCCCCCATAATTTTATTTTTTATCTTTTCAATTGGTGGTTAAAAATAGGAGAACTAGTTTTAACAACCAATATAATAGTCAATGTAATTATTTGACTAATAATATACCAATAATAATGTAAATGGGACCGCAAAACATCATGCTAGTAATAGTTTTACTGGCTTAAGATATGAATAATAACTTGAATCATGAGGAACACACTCATTCTCATAATAAATATCATGTTACGGTCGAATACTTTGTGTGAAAAGGATTCCTATCATTATTGGATCTTATTATATCCTCATTACAGAATAGTGGATTAAATATATAGATAAGATATTCTATGGCCTATAATTCTTAAAAGAATAGAAATTTGTGATATTGTTTTATCATTATTATTTGGAAGACGATTGGAGTTAGAAACTGATCAAAAACAGTATGTCTAAGGTGGAAATTGATTCTATTGATTGGGAAGTATTATAGAAAATATATTTCAATAATTTTTTTCCTTGAACTATTCATATTATTATGGGGGGGGGGGGAGTTCATCAGACTGATTCAAAAGGAAAATGAGTCTATCGAAGCATTTGAGGAAAACATCACAAGGATTGCATGATATGCATCTAGATTTTTCATCAGAAATGAAATTAAGGTGGATTGATTATATAATGAGTTGAAACCAACACTATAAAATGTATTGGTGATTCAAGGCTTTGATAGATAGGAGGAAATTTTTTATTGAACCATTAAATTGTAGATGGAGATAGATGATTCTTAATGGTCTCATGGGACTAGAGATAAGAAACATACGATAGAATTATCTTCAGGAGGGCCAATTTTTTTTTACGGATGAAAGAAAACCCAAATTCCCTGTATCTCTATATGATTTTATTATATGTCCCTCTTTAAAGTTAATATTATTAAAATCTAACATTTCATGCAACACCCAACTTAAACTAATAATGAAACATTACCATAATGTAGTCATTAAATTGGCAGGAATGAATAGTATTAACTAAATTATAAAATTTGTATTTTATATGTTCAATATAATATTTAACATTCATATTATGTGTATTACAGACAATATATGAAAATAAATAAACTTTTATTCATAAAAGATATATTTTTCTAAAGGCAGTTTTATCGCCTTTTGATGGTTCCCTTGTTTTAAATTAATTTACAGACACTTTTATAAATTCTATTTGAAAAAACAACCTTTTTATTTGAAATTGGAATATAAAAATATACTTTGGTTGAATTTATGATATTTTTCAGAAAATTATCACGATTTAATAAATAGTGAAAAATAATGGATTTTAATTTAAAGTATCTTTTTTACCTAAATAATTTATTATGATAAATTATATTTTTTATTGGTTTTAAAGTATGATTATATCATTTAATACAATTTATTTCATTGGAATAAAATTCACATTTACATTGGATATAAAAACATTTCAATATTTTGAACGTTTTCACTTTAAAAACATGTTTTCTCATTCCATCAGGGAGATTAACTTTAAATTAATTTTATCAAATTATATGTTTTGAATAATAGATTCCATATTTTTAATACAAAGTTCCCAATTAATTAAATATGTAGCTTTTATTTTTGGACAATATGAATAGTAAATTTAGTTTATTTAATTACCATATTTAAGGATAAATTGGGTAATTAAAAGAAAAATAATAATATTATAATTATTATAAATTACCCTAGAACATGTAATAATCTTATTGGATGGGTGAGTATCGACCAAAATTATCTTTGGGATGATTTTATGGCCTCTTTGAGCCACTTGAATGAATTTTTCCTTTTTATATTATTTTTTTATAATGAAAGTCAAATATGTAAAACTCATGTTTTTATTAATTATTAAATTTTCAATATGTGGTTATTCAGAAGATATATTTGACTATAAATAGTAATTTTAAATATAATATTTTTACCTTCATCATTATAATTTATTATTAATTTTATGGGAAGAAATAGTAAATTAAAGGCTTGCACAATGACGATGGAGTAATTATTTTATTAACGTACATAACAAATAAATGTTATTGAAAATATTAAAATAAATTTAATATGATATAATTAATGTCATAAATGAATTTTATTGATGAATTATACATATTAAGGATATGTTAAAGGTTTTTTTTTGGAGTTATATTTTAATTATGATATTTTTTTAAAAAAAATCCAAGCAATGGATAGTGTCAACATTGAAATTACTTATATTTTAAAATAAATAAAATTTTATTAAATGATATAAAATTCATAAAATTATAAAATTATGCCAAATTATTTTCATAAAGTTGAAAATTTCATCCATGATTCTTTTATGGTTCTTTTGGATTTATATAGTAACTATATTAAACTTAAAAATGTAAAAAAACATGTTTTCATGATAATATTTAAAGAGATTAAATAAGGATTAAAACCAAAAATATAAGGGCAATAATGTTATCTAAACTTATATAAATATTTTAGGATGAATCATATTAGACCTATATG
The DNA here is from genome assembly GCA_963277665.1 of Viscum album. Taxonomy (NCBI): domain Eukaryota; kingdom Viridiplantae; phylum Streptophyta; class Magnoliopsida; order Santalales; family Viscaceae; genus Viscum; species Viscum album. Next base: position 2,032,485,038 of record OY728135.1, read on the forward strand.
TCCTTAAGATCTAATTAGAGTTATTTAGTGGACACTTATCCATGAAAATAACTTATATATTATTTAAATAAACAACAGTTACTAAATGTCACTCACTCTATATTTAATATAATTATGTGTCCACTTAGTTAAGAAACTAAGATATGAATAAACGTAAATTTATATTTTAATCCTAATGAAATTATATTAATTATAATTTTTTAATTTATAGAAATTATATAATGAACTTAAATTCTTCAACAATGCTAATACAACATTTATTTTAATAAAATAAAAATAAAATTATGGATATTAAAAATATTAATTTTCATATATTTGGATTATTTAATGTGTCTAATTAATTTTATAAATTTATAAGATATATTAAATACGTTTTAAATCATTATGCATTAATTCTAACTTTGTAGTGATGTATTTAATGTAAAATTATATGAATGGGGTCCAATTTTACAATAATGATATTTTTTGAATTATTATTTTATTAATTTTTTAAAAAAATCATAAAAATATTAAATAATTAAAAAGGAAATAATATATTGTTGAACATTTCTTCCCCTATTCATTTTTTTGACATTTATAAGTCTTTTTCCCTAGAATATCTTTTTTATATTTTAATATTTTGAGGATTTCTGAAACTGCATCTCACCTCAATTATAAAAGGGAACATCCTCCCTCACTTCCTCACACCAATTTGAGTTTTCTAGCTCCACCAAACCCTACCCATTTCCATTCCCAAAATTATTATTTAATTTATATATTTTATGGTCCTTCCAAGATACCTTCCCTATATCACTTAAGAATATATTAAAGGATGTCCGCCGAAGAAGAGGTAATCATCTTTATCGACCCCTTTATGTTCATTTATTCTTCTAATTCATCTTCATGAACTGTTTACATACTAAAGTAAAAACTCTAGTATCATATATATTATAATATGTTATTATGAATATGGGACAACTATATTTTATGTTTTATCCTTCTTATGAAAAGAAATATCACTGAACGTGCGTACGTACGACTTACTGTTTCCACGCCATAGTGTAATCTGTTTTTCATCACCACTTTAATTGGATGAATATAATGATGGAAATAATAGATATATATAATAATTTTGACATGATATTGAATCTGAAATAATTAATATACCATAAACTGATTTATCATTTCACTTATTAAGAAATCGATATCGTCACTCATGTGTACGTACGACCTTTCATCTCCATGACGTGATGTGATTAATTTTACATATCCAACATTAAATAATGGACATATAAATATATTTAATGATTAAATATGATATTTATAGCCTTGATATAATTCTATATAATTTTTATCTATATCTTATTTAAAATAAAGGAGTCACTCATGACAAAACATGTATAGTAAAATGAAGTAGTTAACACCCAAAAGAAGGATAATAATGAAATATTATCAAAAAATGAGTGATAAAAAAATATAATAAGATCATATATGATGTCATAAATGTGAATAATGTTATTATTAAATTTAATAACAATATTTAAAACATTATATAAAAGTTAAAATCAATTTTAATTAAAGCAATGTTAAAATTAAGTGTTGTTGAAACGACCTAGGTAATTATAAAATAATTTATTTTCATTCCATAATTTAATAGATAAATTCATTATAAATGTTTAATGAAATAATTTGTATTTATATAAATTATGGAATATATACTAATATAAGATTAAACTCACCTATGAGAGTATAAATAAAATTTATGTATCTTATAAATGAAAGTATGATATATTTATATTATGGAATAAGTAAATAAATATTTAAAAAATGATAAATTAAGTGTTGCTGTTTGTGTAAAACAAAAATATTTATTTAGATTGTATAAATAATAAAATTATTTAAAATAATATTTATCTACATAAAATAGACTCAAAATTAATTTTTTTTTCTCTTATGATTATAAGATAATTTTATGAGACCTTAATTAATTTTTCAAAGTGTCATATAATTAGTTAAAATTTAAAAATCAGTATTTTTATAATAAATGATGATTTTAAGTAAAAATTAAATTTATCATATTCCTAAAATTATTTTCATAAAATGGATTTTATTTTTTCATTCTAAAAATTAAAATAGATTTATGGTGAATCTTTGGGATTTTTGTAAAATAGTTAAAATTTTGGTGAATAGTAAAATACGGTAATTTAATGTATGTATACATTATAATTTAAATAAAATACTATTTCATCCATTTATTATTTAATAAATATCATATAAAAATCCCCATAATTATTTTAATTCATATTTTGATAATTCTCAAACTATTCACAATGTTGAGCCAAAATAATAAACTAATGAAAAAAATAATAAAAAAACACCCCTCTCCTCCACTATAAATACCACCCCTCACCACCTATTCTCCTCACACCTAAAAAAACTTGATTCTTGTTCAAATTATTCCCAATAATTTTTCCATGACTCTACCCAACATCCCGGAGTCCTTTTTCTCAATAAAATCCCAAATCCAATAATCTTATAGAGGTTCTGAAGGAGAAGAATTCAAGAGGTAAAACCCTCTTTAATTTTATTTTCAATTTATTTTAATTTATTATTATATCATAACCTAACCTATCAAAAGTGACATGATAACTCATGTATCTTAGATATACTATAATGTTATTATTTTAATGGAATATCCATCATCAAACCTTTTCTTATCTTTGTTATTATAGTAAATGAAACCATCGTATGTGATGTGTCGATTCACCACCTTCATGGATATCGAATATTAATTTTTCGTTAACGACTTAATGGATAGTAATAAAACCATTATTATTGTTAAAACATAATTTAATATATATATTATAACTTTTCTAATGTTCTGGAACTAATTTATTTACATATGATTAAATAAAATGAAACTACTTTGTGATGGTCGGAAAAACATGTCAAAAATAAATCAAAATTTTATCATTAATATTTTATCTAATGAATCATAATTATATAAGAAAAAAATTTATATATGGTATAATTAAAATTATAGAAATCAATTAATACCATTTTATTCCACTTATTTTTTTTCTCTTCAATTTGACTTGAAAATAAATAATGAACCAACCATGGATACCATGAAATAAACACACCTAAAATAATGAAAATAATAAAATATTATCAATAAATGGGTTGAAATATGTTATAAAAAACATAATATAATGTATTATAAAAATGAATATTATTGTATAAAAAATTAATAACACTATTTAAACCATTATACATGATGTTTAAACACATTTTAATAAAGTAAAACCCATGGTAAGGAACATTCCTTTTAAAAATTATCTATAATATCTTTTTTCACAAAATTAAAAAAATAATGTTTCTAATTAACTTATATGGAATGATAATATTATCCCATTTTCATGATTTCTTAATGTTTTGATGTTTTCTTTAGAATATTACATGTTTATTTATAGAGAAAAGTATTTCCTTTTAATTTGTGCAGTATTCTTTTAAAATAAATGATTTTTTTCAGAAAATATTTTTATAATAAAGGTGTTAATGTTTTATGATTATGTTCTGGTTATTGGGAATTGATTCTAATGAAGGGTGGGACCTATATCTCCCTCTAATCCATTGGTTATTTTTTATTTTGGATTTTTACTGTAATTTTTATTCCTAGTGTAACTAGGATGGTTGTGATATAAGGTAGTCATGATGGTAACATCATAAGGTATCCTTGAGAGTTTCATTGTAAGGTACCCATGAGAGTTTCAAATAATAGGGTAGCCGAGAGGGGTAAACTATTAAGTAATTAATTCCCCATGTTAACTTTATGGTTTTATTTTTATTTTTTATGTTTTATGGAAATCTATTCTTTTCATAGTGTAAGTATGTGATAATTATTATATGATAAGTTTGTCTTTGTGAAAATAATTTCATATGTTTGTAAGTATTTATGAACAAATAGTTTATTTCCTTCTTTTTTATGTCCCTTAAAGAGATATTTATGCTCATCAAAAGTTTTAAAATTATTTTCATGGGGTTTAACAATGGATAAGTGAAACTGAGAATCTAAGGTGAATGTTGTAAATATTTTTCAGGAAAATATTTCATTTTTTATTAAAAAAATTTGTATTATGGAAGAAATATATACTTATTTAGTAGTACCCAGATTGCATTCTTATGGGTTGATATGTATGAATTATTTTCTAATTCTCTAAAACTCTAAACTAATTTTTTTTGGTAATTTAAGAAAGTGAATTGTAAATGAATTTACGAAATTATATAATGTTTAAGGCCATGACCATATAGTTGGTATCAGAGGCATAATTTTGATAAATTTAGGGGTTAGTATGATGTTTATAGAATAAAATATATTATTTTTACCTTATGGTTATATTGAAATGATATATAATTTAATTATTACCATGTTTCTTCATCTATGTTATGTCTATTAAGAATGGTTTTCCACAGAAGAAACATGGATGCTGAAGTAAAAAGGCACTTAGAGGATGATATATTTCTGAATATGCATAATTGAATGGTGGGAATTGGAATTGAGTAGGTTTTTATAGTAATATATTAGCTGACACAACCAATAAATAGTGGTGGAATCCATTCAAAATAATAACCAGGGCCACCAAAAAGGTATATAACGATAGTGAAACATTTTATGAGGCATCAACCTCATGATTTTAGTGGATCTTTTAACCCAGTAGTGGTTGAAGGGTGTATTAAATCCATTGAAAAGATATTTTATATCAAGGAATGTTCATATAATCAAATGGTTTATCTTTATATTTACTATTTTGAAGTTGAAGATGAACAATAGTAGTTAACCGTAAAGAATATTAGGGATAGAGGGGAGATTGATACCTTGTAATAGTATAAATTTAAGAATATATTCCTTAAAAATTATTTTCCAATGGTGGTTATAATTTGGAAGGAAAATAAATTCCTGTAATTTAAATAAATGGAAGAATATTTAGTGGCCATATATGAAGAAAACATCACTCTATTGGCAAGATATTGTCCAAATCATATTTGGGATATTGATAGTAAAATTAATTGTTTTTACTCAGAATTGAAGAAATATATTGAAGGGTTTTGGCCTTTAATGAATTCAAAAATTATGAGAAATCTTACCCTTATGATGATATGGTATAAATGAAGTTTTTTTATGATCACATTTTCTTTGAAAACAAGAAAAATAATGGGTCAATATAGTAGGAAATGTGTAAGAATCAATCAATTAAATCTAATGGTAATAAAATATAGTTTATAGTTTGTGGGAAGTGTAGTAAAAAGAATCCTAGGGAATTCCTTAACAAATTTTGGAACTATTTTTGATGTGTTAAGATTAGATATATGGCCTAAGATTGTAATGAAAATGATATTAAGTTTAATTTTGATAGGAAAATTCTACAGTGTTTTAAATTTTGTGAGACAGGGAACTATGAAAATACCTACCCAAATAAAGATATGAATGATGGAAAGAATCCAAATTATAAGCATAAAGGCTTAGTGAAATCCATTCAACTACTTTAAGAAATGTTGGGCCATCCAATGTAGTGGTATCAGGCACATTGTTTGTTTTCTTAGATTTTCCTAATGTGTTTTTGATATGGGGTCTACATATTTCTTTATTTATAATAAATTTTATAGTAAATTAGAAATTTCAACTTAAGAAATGTAACTAGATCTTATGGTAAAAACTCATGGGGAGATATTTAGGCAACAAGAAATTATAATAACTTCATGTTGTTTTTTTAAAAAAAAATTAAATGAAAACTTTGTTTTTTACCATATTATAATTTGTTGTTATTATAGGTATGTAATTAATTTAATTTTATCATGATAAGATTGATTATAGACATAAAGAAGTTTTTTTTCAAAAAGAGTTTTAGTTTGTATAAAATAATGAACCCACACCAATGTTAACATATCAAGAAGCTGAGAAAATGTTAAAAATAAAAATGAAACTTATCATTCTTATATTGTTGAAAACAAAGGAACTATTCATATTAATGTAGTCCTGGTGCTAAATTAAAACCTGAATGTTTTTACTGATGAGTTACCCAATGTTATACATGGTTAGGACATTTAATTTAATATTGACTTAGTTCCTGGTGCTATGGAAATTTCAAAACCCCCTTATTTATTTTCTCAAGTGGAACTTCTTGAATTGAAAAAGTAGTTATAGGATTTACTTGATAAAGGCTTAATTCATCCTATCACTTCACCATGGGGCTATATTATTTTTTTCATTAAAATGAAATATGATTCCATGAGACTTTTCGTTGATTATAGATCTTTTAATAACAATACTTTTAGGAATAAGTATCCACTGCCTCATATCGATGACTTGTTCAATTATCTATATGAAGCTTAGTATTTTTACAATATTGATTGTATATTTGGGAACCATCAGTTGAAGGTAATGGAGAATGACATTATAAAAAAGTATTATGATACTATATATGTGTATTGTGAGTTTTTTGTTATTCCATTAGGTTTGAAAAATTACCCTGATGTATTATGTATCTTATGAATATAATCTTCCGTGAATATTTGGATAAGTTTTTTGGTTGTTTTTTGATGATGTTTTTTATTAAAAAAGTTATGAGGAAAATGAAAACTATATAATCATTGTTCTACAAACACTTAAAGAAATGAAGTTATACAGAAAATCTAGAAAATGTGATTTTTTGTTTCAATAGATTTCTTTTCTTGGGAATATTGTAAATAAGGATAGAATAACATTGGATCCTACTAAAAAAAATGTTATTGATGAATTCCCTATTAAGTTAAAAGTTTGTTTTTGACTTTTCCATTCCTTTTGTTTTAAAAATCACAAACTATTTCTTCAAATCTTAATTAATAACTCTTTTATATCCAATGTTTTTTAAGAATGATTTTATTGAAAACATATATATTTTACCATACTTAGAATTAGTTTTAAAGTATTCATGAATATAAAATTTATTTATTACAATTATTATAATGGCAGTATATTTTATAATAATATGATTCGTATTATCAAATCATATTTTAAAGGATTTCTATCTTGTTTTCGTATATACAAAAGTTTTAATCATATTTGACATATGAACTGATAACATCATATTCATACTAATAAAAATAATTATAATAAAATACTGTATGTAAATTCATCAGATTGAATAAGGTTAAATTATGAATACATAAAACTATATTCTATCTAAATTGAATACAATTTACACTAAAAACATATAAAACAAAACAATGTCATGAATTGTATTATAATATGTGTAAAAAAATGATTCCATGAATTTAGTTATAATATTTTTGTTGAGGTTCCAAGTGTCTAGGTCCTTATGAAAATCTTGAAGAAAATATGACCATTAGACAACCAAGATAACCATTGAAAGATTTCCTATAAATACATGGTCATTTGAAGAGATCAGTATAGTTGACCATTTTTTTCATGTGCATATACACTACTACCCTTTATCTCTTGATGATTCTAAAGTGTAAAAATAATGAAACAATTTTTCTTTGTATTTTATATTTCTTTATATAGATTATTTTTTAAGGAAACCTTATCAGGTTGTCTCCTTAAGAATCATTTTTATTTTCTTTTCATGATTTTATTGTTGTGATTACTATAGAGGGATTATGGGGATAAGAAAACAGAGGATATGATCACCTTATTTATTGAGGGTTTGCATAAATAACAAGACAGAGTTGATCGTCATATCGAGGGCTTATAGGGATAAAAATATAATAAAGAAGATCATTGAATTGAGGGCTTTATTTAGAAAAAGAATGATATAATTTCTTATAAGTATAAAACAAGGAAAATTTATCCAAGTTTAGTGGATATGATTTTATTTTGGATAAAATAATTTTATTTATCTTTATTACTTGGTTTATTACAAGTGTTTAATTTCCATGACATTTAATAGAAAATGATAATTTTATTTCATCTTTCTATTTGTATTTCATTTATCATTAAACCTTAATTACGATACAACTTTTTAACTCTGAATACGATTCTATACACTTTAAGATAGAATAATTCCATTTTTATAATACTCTGATAAATCATAACCATTATAATTATGATTCTAATTTTCTATTGTGATTATGATTAAACTATATTATCACCACTTACTTAATATGATTCCATATTATGTTAAGATCAAATCAATTTATTGTTAAGACTTATAGATTATATATCAAAATAAACATGATTATGTTATTCTTTTCATCAGAGCCAATGGCCAATTCTAATCACTATTTAAATACATAATAGGTTTTTTGAATATGATTTGTTTAATATCATTAAAAAGTTTATTTTAATATTAAAAATTAATGTTTTTAACATTAAATTCACCTGCCTTTTTTATTTAGTCATATACATATACATTTATAACCTATAATTGGAATCTGAAGCATATATTTGTTATACTAATACTAACATTTGGTACCATTGGAGGATTATAGTAATCAATTACTTTTTGATTATTCTATTTCATTATCATTACAAGTTATTAATATTTATAAACATTCTTTTATAATTTTTTTTACCCTAACATGTATTTTCAAAAAGATTTTGTTTGTATCTTTTTTTCAAATATTACAGGACTAAATGTCGGCTCTGTAGATAATATCAACCCTACCAGACCACCGATATTTGATGGTAATGATTATGAATACTAGAGAGAAAAAATGAATATCTTTCGATCAACACATGAGTAGATAATTTTGTTATATTGATTGGTGATTACAAAATTCATGATAAATAAGTTCGAAATATTAAAAATCATGAAAAGAAATCGTATCATCTTAATTTTAAGGTAAGGAATACTTTTTAATGTTCCATTAAAAGAAATATATATAGTCATATTTTTTATTATGAAGAATCTAATAGTATTTAGAATATGTTATAGATTATAAATTTTGGAACATCAAATGTTGTTAAAACCAGAAGAGAAATACTTAGTGCTGATTATCAATAATTTGAATTTACTTATGGTGAACATGTTGAGAAGGTATAATTTTTTTAGGAAAATTTTTATTAGTTTACAAAAAATGTGTAAAAAATTATTATAGGATGAAATCCAAGTTTAAAAGATTAATAATATCATTCCCAATGAGTGGGATTGAAATAGAATAGTTATTAATGAAGCTAACAAGATTAAAAATGTTACTATTGATGAGTTTTTGGAACACTTTTTCAATATGAGAATAGATTCAAATTATATACTGATAAGGTAAATAAAAATAATGGTGAAGTTTATTTTACTACTACTTCAAATCCAATAAAATATCACACTCCTAATATGGTTTTTAATTAAAAAAATAAAAAGAAAGTTAATATTCAATTATATTCAAGTGATTTTAAACATTATCAAAATTATATGGAAAATCTTGCTCGAATAATGAATAAGATTATAAGTAAAAAGGATTTGTAGTATCATTATAAGAAAAATAACAAGGAAATAAATTAAAATAGATATTTTTAAGTTACATGTTATGAATGTATGAAATATGGACACATTAGACTCGATTATCCAAAGCTTAAAAGTAAATATAGAAAGGAAATGTGTTCTGATAGAAATAATAAAAACTACAACAATTCAAAAGGAAAGAATGTTTTCAAAGCTAATGATTCCTATAGTTCATGTGGAGGAGACTATTCAGATGATTCATTTGATAATAAAAATTATGGTATGATAAATATCAGTCTCTATTCTAGAATACCATTTCAAAATCAATGCTTCATGGCTAAGGTACATACATATGATTCATTAACTAATATGTCTTTAAATGAAAATTATTTTGATGATAAAGGTTATATTTCTTCTGATGAATAAACCTCCCCAGAAGAAGATAATAAAATTTTACCTTGTTATTATAATTTATATAGATTTCTTAAATTGATTTAATTTTTTTAAAGTTATTAAGAAAATTAAAATTGAAAATTCCAGAATAAAGGTTTTAGTAAATGAAGTATAAGATATATCTAAATATCTTGATAAGAAAACTTTTGAAAATAGTACTGTTTTTAAAAACATTGAAAAAAATAATTCTGAAAATGACAAGTTTTTTAGTGATTTTTAAAAAGTAATTTATATGAAAAATGTTTTAAAAATAAAACACAATTCAAAAACTATTGACAGTAATAATAAATAATGTTTTATAAAACTAAAATATGAAATCTATTCTCTAAATAAACATTTATCAAACTTTACCATAGGTAATTAAAGTTTTATAAAATTTATAAACAAATAAATCCTTATAAATATAGTATTGGAATGGATTATACCTAAAAGAAAGTTTTTAGTAACAATTATTTTATTCCAAAAAATGACCCATTTTGTATAAAAAATCAAAGTAGAGGACACTACAAAAAGATTTTTTACCTTAATAAAATTTAATATTTAGGTTTCCAAAAATACCATCTTTCAAAACAAATTTAGTTTTCAAATATTTTACTTTTTAACATTTCTGGACCCAGTAAGATTTGGGTTCTGAAAGCCTAATTGTTTTGTTTTTAAGAAAACAAATAGTGTACTAACAAAAACAATACATGGTATATGAATAATGGGTGTTCGAGACATATTATGGGATATAATGATTTCTTTGAAAATATTTTTCATGATTAAAGGTGGAAGATTTACCTTCATAGATAATGCTTAAGAAGAAATTATCAGGATAGGTAGTATTTTTCTTCTTGTAAAATCTTTAATTTAAAATGTTTTATTTGTTAATAGTCTTAATAAAAACCTTATAAGAATAATTCGATTATGTAATGATGGTCCACTTGTGAATTTTTGGAAAGATAAATTTATAATTCACAATTCCAAGGATTAATTCATTCTTTTTTCCCATCAACATGAGAATGTTTATACACTAAACATAGAATAACTTTGGATCTATGACTTACCTTGACTTAGTAAAATGGAAGATCAATCATGGATATGGAATAGAATTATCGAACATTGTAACCTTATAAACATATGAATGTCAACAAAAAAAAAATTGTTAAGGATTTCATAGAGCCTAGATTTTATTCTTCAAAAGTTTGTGACATTTGTTAATATGGTAAGAAACATTAGTCAATTTTTAAATCTATTAGTAAAGTCTCAACATATGATACTTATTAGTTAATGCACAAGAATTTATCTGGTCATACATAAAGTGGGAGTGTTGGAGGAAAGTAATATAATTTTTTTAGTTAGTGATTACACTAGATAGATAAGGTTCTATTTTCTATCAATGATATCTAAAGCCTTTTTTTTATTTTAAAACATTTTTAGTGAATGTTAAAAATGGGAAAAAATTTCCTTGATAAATCTTCACAGTGGTCATGGTGGATATTTTTTTAAATACAAATTTTGAAACTTTTTATAGTAATAAATTAATTACGCATAACTTTTAATCTCTCAGAACTCCTAAAAAATGGTGTTTTTGAAATAAGCAATCATATTATTTAAGAAATAAAAATAATCATGTTGAGAGAATACACAATGGAAAAAAGTTTTTTGGAATGAAGAGATCAGTACATAATTCTATACAATAAATCAATTTTTAATTTGACCGTTTATTAATAAAACTCTTTATGAGTTGTGTACAGGATGAAAACCAAAAGTTTCATACTTTAGAGTATTTGGATGTAAGGTATTCATCCTAAATACAAAAGAAAACTTGTAAAATTTCTCACTCAAATCAGATGAAGGTTTATTATTATGTTAATCTAATACTTATAAGTCATATATAGTTTTTAATAAAAATTATTGTACTGTTAGAGAAATAATACATGTCAAATACGATGAAACTGGTCCTTTTGTTTCTAAACAAACCCAACCAATATCCTCTTATGTGTTTTCCAAAACATATCATTAACCTTTGATAGAAGATTATTCTAATATATAAAATAATCAATAAAAATTTCAAAAGTATTTACTCAAGAAGAATTTCTACCTTATGATTATGAACAAACCTCACAAAACCCAAGTTAGTTGTTTCTTAGGAATCATCATACTGATAATATCAATAATGATGTTAATTAAATAGTTTATAATATAAGTCATTTGAGAAATTAAATTGAATATATTTATTTTATTTTTAAATTTGAACATAAAAATCTTAAAGAGTATTTAGGTGATGAGGTTTGGATAAAAGAAATTCCAGATGATCCAAATGAATTTGAATGGAAAAAATTCTGGAACTTTGTTGAAAGTCATAAAAAACTTCATTACTTTAAGTAAAATGGGTTTTTAGAAAAAAATAAGATAAAAATGGAATTATTATAATAAATAAAGAAATAATTGTTGATAAAGTTTATAATCAACAAGGTAGAAGAGATTATGACGAAACCTATCCACCAGTAGCTATACATGAATCTATACAGATTTTATTAGCCTTTGCAACATTCTTTAACTTCGAAAGTTTTCAAATGTATGTAATGTGTTCTTTCCTTAATGTATATGTACAAGAGGATGTTTTTTTGAACAATCTCTTAGTTTTGAAGATACAAAAAATCCTGAATATTTTTATAGTCTTTCCAATGCTTTATATAAACTTAAACAAGCCCATAAAGCCTAGTATGATAGATTAAAAAGCTTTTTGTTAAAGAAATTTTTTGTTAAAGGAACTATTGATCCAACTATTTTTGTAAAGAAAGTTAACAAAAACATTATGATTATTTAAATTTATGTTGATTAAATTATATTCAGATCAAATTAACAATCATTAATTGATTATTTTTTAGATCTTATGAAATTTGAGTTTGAGATAAGTATGATATTTGTGTTAACAATTTTTTTTGGTTTTCAAATTTCTCAAAAACCAAAAGGAACTTATATATATAAACATATGTATATTGAAAATATTATTAAAAATAATTGATACAAAAATACTAAAAAATTATTACCCTAATAGGTACCTCAAATACAATTGATATTGATGAAGTTGAGCAACTAGTTGATCAAAAAACATTCAGTGGTATAATAGGAAGTTTACTATACTTAAAATCTAGTCACCCAAACATAATTTTTTATTTTTTATTATATAAAAGATATCAAGATAATCCAAAAACAATCCCATTTAAATGTTAAAAAATAAATTGTTTTCATATCTAACAGGAACTATGGATTTATGACTTTTTTATTCACCTAGAAATGATTATGAATTTAAATGGTGTTCAGATGATGACGTTGGTGGCTGAAGAATGTATAAAAAAGTACATCTAAAACATGTAATATCTTAGGAGATTCACTAGTTTCTTGGTCTTTTAAGTAACATAACTTAGTAGTACATTCCACTTTTGAATCCAAATATGTTTTATCTGGTAGTTTTGGTGCTCAAGTGTTGTGGATGCAACACTCACTCACTGATTATGGCATGAGTATTACAAAAACTCAAATACCATGTGATTACAGTGTTTCCATTTCCATAAGTAAAAACCCTAAAAAAAAATCTCATGAAAAAAACATAGATTTTAGATATCAAATTTTTAAGGATCACACACATATAATAGATATCATTTTACAATTTATCATAACATAAGAACAACTTGTTGTTATTTTTACAAAACCATTACCTTCTGATAGATTTGAATACACTAAACAGAAGCTATGAATTATCAGTATAAAGTAATCATTTATATCTATTTATTATGTAAAAACTATATACTTATATTATGTTACTTTTTCTCATAGGAGGAGTATATATGATTGGTTTTTTCAAAACTTTTATTTTTTTAATATTTTAATTTCCACATTTTTTTCATAATGAGTTCTCCTGATTCATAATAAATTTTATTTTTTTCCTATAATCAGATTTCTAAACAGGCATTGGATTCATTTTTTTGGAACCTATCTTTTTAGAAATTTTTTTATTTTTCAGACTCGAGTCTATTTCAGATAAATATGAAAAGTTTTATTTTTTTGGATTACTTTTTTTGAAATTGTTTTTATAATAATTTTATTGAAAAAAATACTACCATATTCAAAGATTTTAGTTCATTTAAAAATTAATATTTCAAATTTATTAATTTATTATGTTATAACATAAATAATAAAAAATTATCATATCAATGTTTCCACTATGAGAGGTATTCTTATTTATTTTATAATTTAAAAATATTTCATTATAATTATCTTTATCCTCGTTTTTTGTTATTATTAATATATTTTTCAATTATTTTTTAATTTCTCAATCATATTCACCAAATAAAATAAAAATTTTAGAAAACCTCAAGAGTTTAAATTATTCTGGAATCTTTATTTATAAAATATCACAATTATTAGATCATATTGATTGAATCTCAGCTGGTAGATTTGTTTGGAATATGAAATTTCACTCGAAATATTCTATAAATGGGGACCCCCTCCTCATGTCTCACATCAGGTTTGTAAAATTTCAAGACTCCAATCCCTTTCATATTTAAGACTAATAATCTAATTATTTCTTTATGCCTAAGTCCTTAGTTTCTTTCCCAAATACAATGCCTCCTACAAAAATTAAAAAAATGGGTTGTATTTTGGAAATGATAGTTTCAAGATCTTTTAATGAAAAGTATGATTCATATTTGAGAAGGATGATAGATTTTAAAGGTTGGGAATACTTATGTGTGGAATAGTCTGATCCAAATTATGAATTTTTCTATCTGTATTTTGTTAGAGACTTTATGATACTACAATGGTTTTTAAGGAAAATGGAAAGGATATGTTTTCCTTTCATAATTATGATAAGAATTATAAGATGACACTGAGGGAAGCAACTGGTTTTCATGGTATTTCTGATGAAGAAGATGCATTTTTTCAATCTTATAAATTTTCAAATTCAAAGGGCATACTTATTAGATATGGAATTAAAAATTATTCTTTCAAAAATATATCAGATGATGAAATGATAAAATTTAATCATTTAATTCTAGATCATATAGTTTTAGCTATTTGGTTGTAAGGATTTCTCATTCTGAGAAAGGTTGATAGAGATACTCCCTAAGAATCTACTATTTTCTTTCTAGATTACCTTGTCAATATGAGAAAAATTAATCTCTCTGGATTTATTATTTTGATTTTCAATAATATCAAGTACATGTTGATTAAGTCTCATATCATAATGTTTCTTGGATTTATTTGTAAGATGATTTAATCGAGTATGATAAATTTCAATATTTCAATAAATTCCAAACCTATCATAGAAAATATTTCATTTATTAGTGATGATAAGATAATGAATATAAAGTATGATTTGGATTCAGAATCAAAGATTTTTATTAAGAGTTCTCAAGTTTCTATAGTAGAGGAAGAACCTTCTTAAAAAACAAAGAATGTCCATAAGAATGAGAAAAAGAAAAATTCTTACTCTATTCCTCTTAAAAAATAAATGAAACAAAATAAAGACTCACCAAAAGTTGTTAATAAATAGAGAAGGAGAAAGATTCACAAAAAAGAAGAAGAACCACATATCAGCCTCGACCCAGCCTTAGAAATTTTTATAAGGTTACATGGTGATGATTATTTATAAAATTCGAAAATAAAAATAAATTAAAAAAGATACTTAAAATTGAATCTTGAGATGAAAGATTTATGAAATGTGTTGAGGGTGCTTCTGCCAAATTTTTTACCCCTACTTTTGCTTTGGAATTTTAAAAATTGGATGTTGTTAATACCAATGCTACCTCTACCGTTGATAAGGGAGAAATTGTTTTTGTAAAAAAATAATTGTCTCTTATAGGAAAAATTGATTTAAGATCAGATTCATACCTTCACAATCTATAGAAAGAATATAGTGAATGAATTAAAGAAGAATATAATGTGTTTAAAAAATAGAAGAATATGAATGAGAATAAGGTGATGAAGAAGAAGAATAATGTGAAGATTAAGAATAAGGTTCATAAATTCAAGAGAAATTAGATTCAAAAGATACAAAAGAGGAAAATCAATCTGATTATCTCTCTATAATAACTTCACAAGCCTTATCAAAAAAATTATTCTCTTTGGGAAATCATAAAGAGAAGTCAGTTATCCAAGAAAAGAAAAAGTATCAATCTTTTCAATAAATTGTATCTTTATCCAAGAGGGATAAAAAAACTATAATAAAATGACTAAATAAATTAAAAAGGTTATTATAGATGCAATTGAAATTTCTGATGGAAATAATTCTGATCAAATAGTAGAGTAGTTAGTTTCAAAGAAAGACCAAGGAAAATCAGTTCAACTAGAAATTAGAACCAGTAAAAGAAACAATAAGTTAAAATTAGAAAAGTTGAATATGACCATTTCCTAAGTTTTTGATCACATTTATCATAATTTAAAAAAATTATAGAAAACAATTAATTATTATCTACGATTGGAAACAAAGGTTGATTTGGTTGTTGAGAATCAATATAATGACATAGATGAAATGAATATTTGAAAAATAGGTTGATACGATTAGAGGAAGATTTCAAGGTGTTTAAATAATGTGATGAATCTCATTGGAAAAGTTATAGTAAGGTTTTCAAATGGTATCATGGAATTAATGAGGATATCAAGCATCATGATGACTGTTTTGAGAAGAATAAAAAGACATTGAGTAAACCCGTTGTTTCTTTTATTGATATTATAAAGGATATGGAGATTATGGTTGAATATATTTAATAATTAAGAATTAAATATGAGAATAAAACTCAAGATATCTCATATTATAAAACAAGTTCAAAAGTTTCTTTTTGACTTTTACACTAATATTGTAGTGAAAATCACAAAAACTTTCTTAAATACTTAATTACTAACTCTTTTATGTCCAAAGTAGTTTAAGAATGTTTTTATAGAAAAAATATATATTTTCCATACTTATAATTATTTTTAAAGTATTCATGAATATAAATGTACTTTATTACAATTATCACAATGGGAATAAATCTAATAATAATCATACTCACCTTATCAAATTGTATTTTAAATACTTTATATCTTGTTTTTTGTATAGACTAAAGTTTTAATTATATTTGACATGTAAACCGATTACATCAGATTTACATTTATAAAAATAATTATAATTAAATACTATAATGAAATCCATCAGATTGACTAGGGTCATATTTTGAATATAGAAAACAATATTCTATCATAATGGAATACCTTTTACTTTGAAAACATATAAAAAATGAATTCATTCATTCTGTTATAATATGTGTGTAAAAAATGTTGTCACACATTTGGTTATAATATAACCATTGAGGTGCTAAGAGTCCATGTCCTTGTAAAAATATCAGGGAAAATATGATCATTTGAGAACCAAGATGACTGTTGGAATCTTTTCTATAAATAACAAGTTATTTGAAGAGCTCAGTATGGTTGATCATTTATTTCAGGTGCGTGTACACATCCACTACTTCTCTCTCGATTTTTCTAATGTGTCCAAAGTGTGAACAACTTGTTCTTAGAATTTTTTATTATTTCAGAGAGATTCATTCTTAAGGAAATGGAGTTAGGGTGTCTCCTTTTGAATTTATTTTATTTTCATTGTGTGATCAATTTTTGAGATTACGATTGTAGATGCTAAAATGTGCTTAAAGCATAAAGGCAGACAAAACAAGGAATTATTTCGACTCAACAACTAATTTTGGGAGGAACAAAAGTGGTGTGTGAAAAATATTAAGGGTGCACGAAAAAAATGCTCTCCCATGCGAAAAAACACTAAATCATAAAGAGTTTTTCACGCGGTGTATAAACTTGTGCGTAACCTCCCCCTAACATGGAAACATGCGCCTCGATGATAGTGGGAGCGGAATCCTCCACACAGCCGCCAACAGGTGTGGAATATTTCACGCAACCGACACCTGGACCAGAATTTTCCACGTTGATTAACTTCTGTACGGACCCAATGACCCCGAGCACCTATAAATAGAAAGGCACCCCTTTGAATTCCGACGGCTGAAGAATCTGAACTGTCTCCTCTGCACAAAAAACACCTCTCCCATACGTAAAAGATGGATTTTCGGTATGAGATTTTATGTGATAGGTCTCCCAGGGGTCCACCTTCTCCTAGGACCAATTTGGCTTGACCATTACCCATGTCTGGAAACATTGGGTCCCTTGCATGCAATCTGTTTCCCTTATGCACAATCTGTTTCCCTTGCATGCAATCTGTTTCCCTTGCGGGCAATCCATTTCCCTTGCACGCAATCCATTTCCCTTGTGCTCAATCCCTTTCCCTTTTTCACAATCTCGTTCTCTTGCATGAAAAACCTCGGCCACCCCTTTGTACGCAAACATCCTCAATTGTGCGCAAACCCAGCCTTTTCCATGTAGCTTTTTCAATTATGCGTGAATTGAATGCAAACCTCCAGGTCCACTCACCCCATCCTTTTCCACACTACCGTTCCATTTGCGTGCAAGCTTCCCTACTTGTGCGTACCCTTTTTCTTCAATTTCCCTCTTTCAGACATCATCTTTGGGCACTTCTTATGCCCAAAGCATCTACATCACACACTCTTTTCTCGTACGAACCTCTAGGCTCATACGAAGTAAATTCAAGGGCCCTTGGTTGGTTCTTCCCATTGCATTGCCTCGTCTAATTATTCTTCGCATAGCCACACTAACGTGGAACCCTCAATGGATCAATCCATAACACCCCTGCACCACGACATTGTTGATGCCTTCCCTTCCTCAAGGGCGGGCAAGTATTAGTTATGTAAGTCCTAGGTGTGTGGAGTGATCCCACCTCATTCGAGCTACAGGATGTTAAAATACCAAGCACCACCATCCTTAGCACATTATTTTAAACTATGACCACACCCCATGCGTTATACACGAGGTTCCCCACCTTGGATATTCTACACACTCGCTGGATTCCATGGGAGTGAAATCATTCCTCACATGGAATGAGATCCTCTTTTTTGGAGTGGCATTTTTCTATGGGAGAGGGTAACCACCTTGGTGTAACCCCCTAGCCGTTCTTGCAGGAGGAAGCATCCCTACTGATCCTATCTTCTTCCTGGATGAATACCAAGGGGGATGGGAACCAGATCCCTTCTTTATTTGGAGCCAAATCCCTCTCCCTTTGGGCTTTGTTGCCACAAGGCCTCCACCCTAGAGTAAGTCCCAATATCCATCTCCCTAGGATTCTAACCACGTGTAAGCCCCTATTACCTCTTTGGGCTGCTAACCACGTGTAAGCACCTGTTTCCTCTTTTGGATGCTAACAACGCGTAAGCCCTTGTTTCATCTTCGGGCTGCTAACCACACGTAATCCCATATTTCCTCTTCGGGCTGGTAACCACGTGTAAGCCCCATTCCACTTCCAATGGAAGCATCTTTCATGACGTGATCATCAGGTCTTTGCTGCCACTTGTTTCTCACACCGATCATGAATCACATGGGCATAGAGTAAGCATTGACCATGAAATCCTACCTGGGAAGCCTAGAATTTAAGCCCCACACCCATCCCGAACTACGTGGTCTTTGTTCCTTGCCAAGTCAAGGTACATAGGAAGCCTCCTTGAGGTTCAATCCCAACACCCATTGGTTCCAAACATCTTCAAGTCGGTTCACCAACCCCATTCTGAACTACATGGTCTTTGATCCTTGCCAAGGAAAGGTATATAGGAAGCCTTTTTGAGGTTCAATCCCAACACCCATTGGTCCCGAACATCTTCACATCGGTTCACCAACCCCATTCTGAACTACTTGGAATTTGATCCTTTCCAAGGTAAGGTACATAGAAAGCCTCCCTGAGGTTCAATCCCAACACCTATTAGTCTCAACCATCTTCACATCAGTTCCTGCCATTCTGAACTACGTGGTCTTTGATCCTTGTGAAATCAAGGTATATAGGAAGCCCCCCCTGAGGTTCAAGCCCAACAAACATTGATCTCAACCATCTTCACAATGGTTCCCACCATTTTGAACTATGTGGAATTTGATCCTTGCCAAGGAAAGGTATGTAGGAAGATTTACTGAGGTTCAAGCCCAACAACTATTGGTTCCGACCCCCTTCACATCAGACTAGCTTCATCCCGCATAACGTTAAACTGCATGCCCCCTTTTCATCCTGCATGATGTTAAGCTACATCCACCCTCCCGAACTACATGGGATTTGATCCTTGTCTCCTAGACAGGGTATGTAAAAAGCCTCCATGAGGTTCAACCCCATCCAGTGGTAAGTTGTTGTGACCCCATCCATCGGTAAGCTGTTGTGACCCCATCCAGTGGTAAGCCATTGTTACTCCATCTAGAGGTAGGCCATTTTGACCCCATCTAACGGTAAACCGTTGTGACCCCATCCAGTGGTAAGCCTTTGTGACCCCATCCATTGGTAAGACATTGTAGTCCCATACAGCAGTAAGCCATTGTAGTCTCCTCCATTGAGACCCACATTTCTGGTCTGCCCCTCTGGTGTCAAACCAACTCTTAGGCCGCTAATTATGTGTCACCCCCAGCATGTCATCGGGTCACTATCCTCCGCACCCACCCCAATTTCATGCCCCAACATAGAGGTTCCACTTCCTCTGGGTCCCCTTCATATGGGTCAACTCCTTAGGTGTCCCATCACTTCATGAACTACGTGGACTTTTATTCCTTGCCACGGGGATATGTAGGAAGTATTTTCAAGACTCAAGCCTGACCTCATCGTCATCCTCATGTCGGTTCCATTTCATTCTTCATCAACTCTCAACCCTCTATCATCCATCCTAATTCTTATCTGGGCAACCACATCCAAATGGGATCATTCCACCTCATTTCCCTTTCCCTTTAGAAACAATCGGGTAACTAACCACACATTATCCCCAATATCAATGTGTCCTCCAGGGGTCATACCCATCTGATCCACTCTAATTAGTGTTTTGATCAGTCCTATCCATCTCCACTAGACGTTAAACTCACAGAATAACCTGTGTTAAACATGGGAATCTAAGGAAAACCTCAGATACATGCCTATGGAATATAATTCCCTACATTCGACGTGGGATGACTCGGGATTCCACACCCTCAAGAAGCCCTACAATAAGAGGAAGAAAACGAGACGCGCTAGTGTTCCAGCACCCAGACATGCCAGTTATGTCCAACGTGACTAATCCCCCAACCAAATGTTACTGCCCTGATCGTACCCCTTGGAATTTCCCGAAAGAAGTAGTGTAATTAACCGAAATCCATGAAGACATGACACTGGGATGAGTTTCATGAACAACGTCTTAATCTATAAGGGAGACCTAGACTAGGCGACAAGTTCTAAGGAGGAATCCACAGAAGGAGGAATCAACATCCAATCATCCCATTTCAATCAAGGAGAAAATGTCCCTGAATAAGTGACGAATGTCGTTCGCCATTGGAAAGCGGGAATGTAGAGTGATAGTCAGCGTTTCCTCGTCATCCTCAAACAGACGGATGCACGCTCCCCAATGAAAGCATCAGAAATGTAAATGGTGAACCTGAAGTGAATTTCTTCTCCTCAATGCGGAGATTAGTAGCGTTTGAGACATCATTGGATTAGCATGTCACCAGATCTAGTTATCCAGCACTAGGTCCCTCCATGAAAATAGAGGTCCTGGTATGAAACTTACCAGAAGTTGGGGAAATTAAACTTTGGACACCCTTATCTGCGACATTGTCAGTGTGGATCCTTTATACCAGCCATGGGAGATAGAATGGTGCTGGGGAACTGAGTGTTTATTTCTTTGTTTCAACACTAACATTTCACTCTCCCTGCTTTCAGGAACCAAGATACTGTACTAGGAATCCGATCGCCACCCACCCAACAATGTAGGGGTAGGGGAAAATCCAACGCAACAATCTCGCGTGGCTCATCCGCTTCTACGACGACTTCCATACCCATAGTTGTTGGGTGACCACGCCCTATCTCCCCTTCTAAATTTGTACAACGAAGGGTGATAAGTGATATCGTACGCCGATACGAGGAGTAAGGGATTATTCCGACTTAGGATATGGCCTGCCGATATTTAGAGGCATCTGTGCCTCATCGCCACTGTCGCCCCCAAGGGACGCATAGGGAGCCACTGCTCCCCACCCTAACGTACAATCATTTTGGGAGCCTGTCCCCGGAATGTCTCGATGAGTCAATCCCCTACGCTGATGAGGTAGGAAATGTCTGGGCCAGCCCGACCAAGATCCCATTCCAGGCCCCCCCGAGGAGGGCCCTCACTAGGTTGTGCCAGCACCACCACCCAGTTCCACAGTCTGAAGAGAAGGTAAGCTATGCACCTGCACCACCAGCCCCAGTCCGGCTGACCTGACGCCAGCATCGGGCACAAACCGAGGAGGACACCTGCCAAGGGGCATCGATGTCAGAAACTACTGTGGCCCATCCCACCACCGACGTGTATCATCATCCCCCTGTGTACATTGAGTAGGGGAACTTATATACCCAGCTCGGATTGAGGCCCCAACCGCCCCACGGGTAGGCTGGGTCGACTCTCTCGGCCGCTGGCATAAGGAGCACCTACCGCGGACTGACCCACGACAACGACACCTAGTACAGAGGTCCTCCTCGTACCACCACCATAGAGAACATGAGTCCTCCCTACTTACAAGATCGACATAGATGTTCTCCCTGTGCTACCTTCAATATAAATGAGGTTCCTCCCCGCGACAGTGACACTCATTATGAAAGCCTCTCCTGCACTCATTACATCAGGTATGAGGTCATTACCCCTACCACAGACCGCTGATATGAAGATTTTACTCTCCCGGTCAATCTCCAATATGGGGGGATTCCCCATGTCCTTACAACAACTAACGAAGCCCCTCCTCGCCTTAACAATCAGAGGAGTGAAGGCCAGCTCTACTTCACTAACACCCAACACAAAGGTCCTACCCGTGTTTTCCTTGACCAGTATGAGGACCCTCCTCATGCTGATACTACTAGGGGAAACAATCATGGAGGTCCTACCTGTGATCCTATCTACTTCGACGAAGGTCCTACCCGCTCCAGCATATCCGGTGAAGGTCCCCTCCACACATCAACTGGTGGACATGGAGGTCATACCCGTGCTCCCGTTGATATCTATTTAGGTGGTCCTCACACCCCAACTCACTCAGGTTGAAGTCCTCCCCACCCCAGCACTAGTACAGCTGAAGGACCTCCTTGTGCTGGAAATATGCCCTGTCCTGAAAAATCATCACAAGATAGGAGGGTGGGTTGTTGCCGCCATAAAAGGAATGATGAGAATATTCAGACCAAGATCAAACCAGTTTGATTCTCAAATTCCGAGGCACAATAAGACTTAGTGATGGAACCCTTGCTTAGATCCTCCATGTCAAGGGTCGGGGCAGGAACAAGGCATATCAGCCTCATACTTTCAGAATGTGAGGTCAATCAGATTCTCACCTCCCTCTGTAAGTATATCCAGGAAAACGAAAATTTGGAAACTCCATAGGTTCCGGCCATGCAATTACCACCATCATCACCAGAAGTACTATCTACCTCGATTTGAGATCACATATAGCTATTCCGGGGACTAATGGTGGATGAACATCAGTGTGATCCATCACCGGTATCCGTAGTCCCTGTGCTAGAAACTGCGGTCTCTAGCCCGTCTTACCATGATGTGGTGGATAAGTCACTACACTCTTCGAAGGATAGCCCAACATGTGGCGGCATGTTAGCTCGCTCACTGTATTCTCCTTCGGATAGCCTGCCATCTCAGCAGTCTACATCAGTACCACTACCAGTTCCCCATCCACCTTCGGTAGATGAGTGGTTCAATGAAGGGACAAAACCTGAATCTGGACCAAGGAGCTTGTGGGATATTCTTGTTACATACCATTTACCAGATATGTTCTGGATGGTTTCAACACCAAATTGTAGGGTTCCAGAAGCACTCACCCAGGAGGAGGTTGGATGATTTTTCTAGACCCTCTGGGTGACACATTTCTATCCTCATCATTCGGTGAGTGGCCTATCCCAAGAGTCAGGTGCATTTCAAAGATATCATCGAGCAATTCTGTTTGGTCGATTTGGCCGCACTCCCCATGGCCCAGCACCTTGAGTCACCAGGCCACCATAAGACCCTCAAAAAAAGATCCGTACATAGCTTTAAAGTGATCCATAGGATAAGGAAGGAGGCTTCCCCCATGTGCAAATCCATGTATGGGGGTAGTACGTGGCCCTCCATTTCAGTTCCATCCAATGCCAGCCCAATTTTCCAGGTGACATAGTGAATATGCCTCTAGGAAGGATCGATGTTAACATAGATGACATATCAGAGGGAGGGAATGAGCTGGAGCTCCTTGATGGTAACTTACCACCTGAGGGAATTCCACAACTATTGGATCCGTTGGGAAGGGTCACTTTCCAGCTGAAAAATATACTAGGTCTTCCCATGCCCACCGAGGAACTAGTCCTCAGCCAAAATCCCAACAAGGGAAAGGAACACTTCAGAGCTATCAAACCCTCCAAACTGTCTTTCTCAGTGCAGGATGTGGAAGATAAACCCGAAAAGGCTGCGCTACGTCAGCAACTCACTGGACACAAGAATATAGTCGATGAACTCCTTGCTTAACGCACTACGGAGTGACGGTTGGACTACAGTGATCCTCAGCCAGGGCAGTGGGGGTAGACATAACTTCCCCTTGGTGAACTACCCCCAGGTGACCCTGACCATACTATCCACATAGAGAGAGGGTTGAGGTTGGAACTTATGGCAAGAGGGCGCGGTATGCGTCTCCCAATCCTGCTGAACGGTGTGACAATCCCAGGGACCCAGCTTAGGTTCCCCTAGCTTCCCCACAGATCATTCCACCAGCCGCTCCACGAGCCGATGGGCCTGCTTATCATGTTGAAGAACCTGCTAATGCAATGGTGGTTAGGGATATACTTCAAGATAAGAATCCCCACCCAGATGATCGAATGGTGGAACTCATCACCCACCTTGAAGCTTTAGAGACTCGACAGGTGGAAATCCCGCATGATGGAAAGCCATACCCGGCATGGGTGGTTGATGTGCCAGCACCCTTAGGTTTTGGAAATCCCACATTTTCTCCCTTAAATGGGGAAGAGGACCCACCATAGAACCTGGACAACTTTATCTCAAGGTATGGACCCTTGCTGGGAACTCTAGCGCAACAAGAAGCCGCCAAAATTCAGTGTTTCATACAAACATTGGAGGGGACAACGTTCATCTGGTACAACCAGCTCCCCATCAGATCAGTATCCAGTAGGGAAGACCTCCGTAGGAAATTCCTCTACCAGTTCAGTTCCACCAATCGGAAGACGAGTATTGCAGACCTTTTCAAGTGCAACTAGAGGCCTAATGAGCGTGTTACAAACTTTGTCGCTCGGTGGAAAGGGCTCACATACTCCCTTGACATGCCACTTACTCAGGAGAAACTGCTGAAGATGTTCATAGGGAATGTCAAGACAGAACTGGTCCCCTCTTTGATCACCCAAAACTACCTCGGAGGATTTTGAGACTTCTTTGATAAGGCCCAACGCCTAGAAGAAGCCTTATAGTTAGCTATGTAGGCACGTCCATTGCCTATTGCAATCCCCACGAGAAGGCCCGCCAAGGCCGAGCCCGCCGCAGTGGATCAAATAGAGGCCCCCAGGTAGCTAGAGTTGTTACCAGTGAAGCCACCTCCACATCCTCACAGAATCCCTCCACCTCAGCCGTAGCCTCCAGCCCAGCAGCTACCACCTAAAAATCAGTAGGTGCCCCGACGCAATGCGCCACCACCACCCATGAAAGACAACCAGACTCCACCTCCTCAACAGTCTCCTCCATCCCCTCATCAGGGTCAATCTTCAAGGCACCCCTTTCTGGATAAGAGGATCCGAACCTAATCGTTCAATGAGGCCCGGGTCCTCAGTTACTGCTACAGTGCCTTGGAGTAGGGGATTGTACGTCTGCCTGAGTGCAGGAGGCCAAAAGAGGTAAAGATCACTGATTACCCTAATTACTACCCCTATCACTAGATCCTAGGGCACACCCTCAAACAGTTATATGTGTTTTAAGACTAGCTCCAAGACCATGTGGATAAAAATATAGTCTGGTTAGGCCCAGCTCTGACATAGGTGGCATGTGTCTTCATGAGGCCAGACAACAGCAGTGACAACGAAGGTGAGTGGCATAAGGTTTCTAACTGCGGGTCCTAGAAGTATGATGACTGGATGGCTCGTAAAATAGTTTCCCGTTCCCATGGTGTAATCCGTGCATACATGAATTGGCCAGAGCCTTCAGAAGCCATAACTACTACTTCTGCATCGTCGTCTCAGCTGTCCTCTTCCTAGAAGAGAAAACACCTGCGACACAAGAGAAAAAAAGTCCCCTACCAATGCCATCGTCATCTCGTACTCTCGGTGAATTAATACCCTCAGAGATGGTGATCCCTCCCTGAATCCATTCAGTAGTGGATGACTCTTCGAGTGATGGTCAAGGGTATGCCTCAGTTAATACTGTAGAGCTGGTAAACCCCTACATAATTCCTGATGATGAGGAGTGCCGGGCGGATCCTCCCAACATCCCTATCCTTCATCAGTGTCGATGGTTCCACAATAATATGGGACATTAGAGTACCTTGGTCAGTACTTACAACTAGGTTGTGAACACGACCGAAACTAAGAAAATGGCCCAGTGCAGAGCTCAGCATACACAACCTTCTCATCTGGTGACATCGGGTTCTCCTTCACCGCCATTTGTGTTGTTATATCCGGAAGAGCCACCTAAACCATGCCGTGACCATCTACTCTTTTCTATAAACTGGTCTCAGTTGTCTGGACCTCATCCGGTAGTCTCTTTGCAGGATTCAACTATTGAACAATGGGATATTCCTAGCACCAGTCAACCGCTAGTCTAGCTGGCAGGGCCCACAATACCTCCTGTCATAGAGTGACCTTATGTAAGTAGAATTTAACACTTGGAATGGAATTATGATGTTATCAAACATCTTTACAGCATTCCAACAAGGCTCTCAATCCTTGAGGCCCTTCACCTATCATCAGATATGTGTGAGGACCTCGCCAAGGCTTTAAGAAGCCCCCTCTAGTTTGAGATGAAAGTAGCAGCTGCAGAAGGATTTCACGATGAGGCGATTGAGAATGCTGAATTCCAGAACATCATATCATTATCTGGAGAAGATGAAGGTTCTCCCATATAGGGGCACATTCACCCACTGTAAATCACTGTCCAACTCAATGGTGTGGAGGTTAGCCGCTGTCTTATCAACACGGGCTCTGGGATCAACCTAATCCCAACTCATACATTGCAAAAACTAGGATTATCCGAGGTTGATCTGAGTCCCTATGACCTAAGAATCCAAGGTTGTGACAGGATATAGTAGACACCGGTTGGCAAGATCCGTTTGAAGACCTAGTTCGATGGTCTAATTTCCAGCACCGAGTTTATGGTGATCTACCAGGACACCGCCTACAATGCATTGATGGGTAGACCGTGGCTCCACCTTCATGCAGCGATCCCTTCATCATATCACCAGTGCCGTAAAGTAACCCCTTAATGGTCAAGTGGGAATGATTCAAGGTGAAAAATCCCCCTTTGCCTCTTGTGAAGCCCGCTATCTAGATATCGACTATTACAAGAGCAAGGAAAAGTAGATTCAGGCTAACGAGGTCGAGCATGCTATGGCTGTGACCGACCCGTGGGCAGATCTAGATGATACATATGTGTTTATAATCCATCGATTGGAGGATACAACTACGAACATGGGATAATGCTTCATTGTTTCTGGAATGAGGGGGGAACACATTCCCAAGTCTAAGAAATGCTAGAAGATCACCTCACACTTCCACACAAACCAGGATCAGGTGATCTCAGAGCCTCCTACTCCGATAAGGTATCGGGATGTCCGTGCCATGGAAATAAAAATATGCCATACTTACTTGTATTTTCAGTCCAGAGTTAACTAGTTTAATCTGATCCACCAGTATTGCTTTGATATCATCAAGCATGCCCCGTTGGGTCAAAGACTAGATGAGATCATATCAACAACCTTCATCGCTATGGTTGCGGCAGCACAGGAGTTCCCTAATGCAGTGTCCACTGCCGCTCAGGCTGGTAAAAGCCTCCCATTAGGAGATATTGACTCAGAGGAAACTCCTCCCACCAAGGATCCCCCTCCATAAGTGAAGAATAGAATTTAGAGGATGCTCCCCCTGCCTTTAAAGAGGGCGTCTTTACCACAGTTGATGGATTGGTACATTTGAACCTTGATAGTGAGGCAGACCTGAAACCCACATTGATCAGTGCTTCATTCCCCTAGAGGATAAACAACAGTACATAAAATTACTTAAACCACACCATGATGTATTCTTTTGGAGTTATTAATAGATTTTAGTACTAGATACTCATGTGTCTTTCCTTAGTCTCTCAGAAAATCATTACGGGTTCAAGAAGCATCCCAGAAAGATGCACATTTCTCACAGTGCTATGGTTGAGGCAGAAGTTGATAAGATCCTCAAAGAAAATTTCATTAAGGAAGTCCAGTACCCCAAATGGCTGGCCAACATTATGCTAGTAAGGAAGAAGAACATATAGATCAAAGTCTACATCGACTTTTTAGATCTCAACCGTCACTGTCAGAACGATGAATTTCCCCTTCCTGTGACAGAATTGTTGGTCAAAAATATAGTTAGATTCCAACTCCTCTTCTTCATGTATGGGTACTATGGGTATAACTAGATCCTAATGGCCCCCGAGGATGAGATTCTATGACCTTCAGGTCACCACACGATACTTTTTGTTACCAAGTCATTTTCTTCGGTTTAAAGAATGTAGGTGCCACCTATCAGTGGGCTATGCATAGGATATTTAAGCCAATCCTAGGAACGTTGGTGGAATGTAACATGGTTGATCTGGTGAGAAAATATCACCAACATCAGTCCCATCTCGAAGACCTTTAGAAAGTGTTCAGCTTCCTCTGTTCCCATCACCTGAAGATGAACCCATTGAAGTGTGCCTTCGGGGTCACATATGGAAAGTTTCTCAGCTTCATTGTTAGATACAAGGGAATTGAGATCTACCTAGATAAGATTAAGGCAATTTTCTAGATGTCTCCTCCAAGAAACTTTTGGGAGATTTGAGGCTTCCAATGCCACCTAGCCTACATATTCCTGTTCATCGCGAATTTGGTCGGAAAGTGTAAGCCCTTTTCTTAGCTCATGAATAAAGGAACCATCTATGAGTGGGATGAGGAGTGTCAAATTTTGTTTCAATAAAATCAAGAAGTATCTACTCCAGCCTCCGGTATTAATGCCACCCATCTCAAAAAAGCAGCTGGTCCTTTATGTGACCGCCTTGGTGCGATCTCTCAGCGTCCTTCTCACCCAGAAGAACAATGAGGGAACGAAGAATAAACTCTACTACCTCAGCCGCATGATCCTCAATACAGAGTCTAGATACTCCCCTATCAAGAAAAGCTGAATTGCATTGGTATTCACAGTACAAAAATTATGAAATTACTTACAACACCACGAGGTTCAGCTGGTGTCATGAGTAGATCCGCTGAAGTACATCCCGAACCGCCCTATGTTGACTGGCCATCTAGCTTGGTGTGAAGTGGTTCTTCAGCAGTTCAACATTAGGTTTGTCCCTTATAAGTCTATTAAGGGGCAAGTGTTGGTAGACTTCCTTGCTGCCCATCCAGATCATGCGGACCAGTCCCTTGACCTTGATTTTTTTGATAAGGCAATCCTCTCAGTATACCAATCCATCCTGTGTTAGAAAATGCACTTTGATGGTGCTTCCTGAAGCCCCACCAGCAGAAGGCTCAATGACCCCAGACTCAACAAGGTAGGCCTAGGTATTGTCTTCATTACCCCAACACAAGCCATTCTACCGTATTCGTTCCTGTTGTTAGAAGGCTTCACCAACAATGCGGTAGAGTATCATACTCTCATTACTAGTCTTGAGCTGGCTCTCGAGATTGATGTACCCCATTTTCATGTGAAAGGGGACTCTAAAATAGTCATAAAGAAGATCAATGGTGACTATGTCATCAAAAATCCAGAGCTCGTACCATTGTTGGAACACACTCTCCAGATAATGGCCCAGTTCCCATCTCATCCAGATGTTACTCATGTCCCTCGATCTCAGAACAGTCAAGCTGATTCCCTATCTGTCCTAGCTAAAACACTTGTAGAGACCGAATAGGATGATATGATTATCCACATAGCATGCCGAAGAGTCATCACTCCCATCACTCCAAATGATGATAACATCCCACAGGTAAGCCACCTTACCACCGGCGCCTCCATGTCAGGACCCCCAGGTCCCCCTAATGCAGTGATTGAAGTGACTTCTGACTAGATAACCTCCATTGTTGAGTATCTACAGAGTGGTAATCTCTCGGTAGATCAGGCTGAGCACGATCAAATCCGACGCCGTGCGTTATAGTTCACCCTCTAGGACAACCCTAGTCATGAGAAGATCCTCTATAAGCGTGGGTTTGATGGGGTCCTCCTCTGTTTCATTCAAGGAGCTGAGATTTCTCAGGTCATGCAGGAGGTTCATGCCAATTCCTGTGGGGCTCATCAGACTGGGCTGAAACTATCTCACTAGACCTATAGACTGGGGTATTTTTGTCCCTTCATGATCGATGACTGCATTGAGTTTTCCAAAAGGTTCCATGCATGCCAAATTCATGCTAACTTCATGCACCAGCCACCAGAACCTCTCCACTCCACCAAGTACTCTAGGATATTTGCATTATGGGGACTCGATGTCATAGAACCATATCCACCGATGACAGCTCGCCAATGCAGATTCATCCTGACTGCTAGAGATTTCTTCTCCAAGTGGGCAGATGCAGTTCTACTCAAGGAGGTCAAGGCCCGTTCCATTGTTTACATTGTGAGCTCCAATATCATCTACCGATTTAGAGTCCCTCACACCGTCCTCAACGATAATTACCTGAACTTTAGAGCAGCTAAGTTGAATAAATTGTACGCTAGGTACAACATCTGTTCTAACCATAAGTCCCGCTATCATGTACAAGAAAATGGATAGATCAAGGCATTCAACAAAACCCTCTCTAAAATTCTGTAGAAAATGGTTGTCTAGAATAAGAAGAGTTGGCCAGACAAGCTCCCCAACACACTATGGGATTATCGGATGATGACTAGTAATTCCACCCACATGACCCCTTATTCCCTGGTGTATGGAACAAAGCTCGTACTGCCCATAGAGATTCAATTTCCCTCATTGAACACAAATATCTATGATCAGAAAGTTCTAGATAAATTAGCTGAAATCCATCTGGATGAGTTGGAAGCTCTCGACGAGAACAGGTTTTGTGTCCTGCACAATCTAGAAAGTCATCAGAACAAGCTAATTGGAGCTTTCAACAAGAAATTTTACCACCACTCCTTATTTCAAGGTGACTTGGTGTTGGTCCTGAGAACACCAATGATACATAGTAGGAAACCACCCTAGTTGGAGCCCAAATAGAAAGGACATTGCATTGTTCACAAGTTTTACTCCAATGGTGCATACTCACAGGTTACTATGGATGGTGAGTGTATAACTCCTCCCACCAATGAAAAGTTCCTCAAGCAATACTTTTCTTGAGTCCCTATGGCCCCACATGACCCTAACCTACATTAGGGTCCTACATAACCTTACATTTTCCGGTCCTATATGACTTTAAAATATAAAATGTCCTGCATGAAGTTAAATTGTATGTCATCCCGCATGACGTTAAACTATGTGTCGTCCTGCAAGATGTTAAACTGCATCTCAAGAACTACATATGGCTTGATTCCCATCCTCATGGGATATGTAGGAACGCTCGGACACCTCGTCCTGAGTCCATCCCCACACTCTTTTCATTTGGATACCCCTATTGGGTGTAATTCCCTTAGAGGATCTCATGTGATGCAGCCTAAGCTTCTTTGGCCCCACTCATGGAAAGATTACAAAGTTCATGCCATGTGACCCTCCTTGTTCTTATAATCCTTCCACGTCCTTACCGCATGATGTTAAAATGCATGGCCCATTCAAAACTACATATGGCTTGATTCCCACACTTATGGGATACGTAGGAACGCCCAGACATTTTGTCTGTAGGCCCAGCCCCAAACTCGGAGATCTCTCCTTGTGTCTCGTCTCACATAGGTTACACGATGTGGATGCTGCGTTTCAAATTTGGTCAACATCCATCCTTTTTCACTGTCAGCACCCCCATATGTCCCAAATATTGATTGTGGTGGGTTGTTCTACCCCAATGTCTCTTCAAGATTCGATTAGACTTAGCTAGGAGTGTGATTCCAGCTGTCAGACCCCTATATGATGGGGATAGCCTAGTCCCATTCCTTGTTTCCCAAATCAAGCATTGCTCATGTGGGATTAGGAGTTGAGGTAAATAAATACCCACATAAGAGGACATTTGACTACAGTTGTCCGGGACTCCCAGCCTCAGGTCCCTCGACCCTTTCGAACCCCTGGTCCGAGTTCTCATTTAGGAGTGTGCGGTCTGGTATGGAATCACGTCCTTATTCACGTCTGGATATTTTTCCACGCCACACATCCCTCTGTAAGACATCCCTACATTTATATTTCTTTCTTCAAGCACATTTCCCACCATACTTCGCGAGCCCCATCATTTGGGTTTCCATCATCTTCTATATCCAAAAGGACCCATGAATGACATGGATACTCTGCCCAAGGGCTCTCCTACCATTACAGGCTAACGTCCTCAAAAATTATGGGTGAAAAATTGATACAAGTTCTATGTTTTGAATATGGTCAATGGTTGACACTCAATTGTTTGCCCTGAACTCCGATCACACAAAGGAAGACACTGTGTTGCAAACCTGGTCAACAATTTTCCCATATCATTGTTTCTACTTTGAGGTCTTCCATAGGCGTGATGATTCACCCTCTCCAATCATATGTCCCATGCATATGACATTAAACTAGGCATCTACAGTCTGAGATCTATGACCTTAAAATTACATCACCATCATCCTCACTACAAGATGCTAAACTACAAGCTAGCTGTGACATTCTGTCTGTGGCCCAACCTCAGGTTCCTCGGCCTTCTCGGGCCCCTAGCCCAAGTTGTCACTTAGTATTGCATGGTGTGGTATGAGATTATGTCATTATTCACATCGGGTTACTCTCCATACTATACATGTCCCTCGTTGGGATATCTTGCCCTTATTTTCATCCTTGCTACATGATGATAAACTTCTCATCATCATAATCGGAACTACATATGGCTTGATTCCCATCCTTATGGGATACATAGGACTTCTCGAACATCTAGTCTTCGGGTCCAGCCCCATTTCATAGAAACCTACCTATCATTTTGGCCCCTTGTCCTATATTCTTCCAAGAGAGGGGTATATAGTGTGGTATGAAATCACATCCTTATTCACATTAGGTTTATAACAACCACACCACATACCTCTCTCTCCTAAGCGCCCTGTTCTCCCTTTCCCTACATTCATCTTTTCGAGATAGCTACTATTAAGTTGGGTCCCTCAGCCGTCTTTGGTGATTCGCCAATGTGACCAAGAGTACTCTGGTTCAGAGCCTGGAGTGTAGGATTCTACCTGGGTTTACTTTCACCTATTTTTCCGGCTTTTTGTTCCCCTTCATTTGGGCTTCCATTATATTTCATATCCTAAGGGACCCCCAAATGGAATGGATACTCAACCCAAGGTCTGTCTTACCATTACAGGCCAACATCCTTGAGGATTTTGAACACCAAATTGATACAAGTACTGCGTTGAGAATACGGTCAGCGGTTGATGATCATTTGTTGTTCCCATTTTAGGTCATACGATATGGATGCTGTGTTTCGAACACAGTCATTAGTCATCCTCCATCATCACACCAACCCCATCAAGCCTTAAATATCGGTTACATGATTCACATCATTTTCCACCATATCATGTCCAAATGGAATTTTGACACTATTGGTACTATCCCTCAGTGCGCATTTGCACATTAGGAGGACAAAGCCACAGTGAGGCGTCGTTTAGGGCTCTGCACTGACTTCCCCTTTACGTGTATTCCATGTGTTGATTAGACCTCTTCCACCCTTATTTATCACACCGAGTTTGACTCACATGGGCTTAGGGATTGGATCAAGGTCTGCACCTACTTGGAAGAGTTATTCTCCTCCATGGTCTGAGATCTAAGACATTAAACTAAGATCTCTTTATACGTACCCTCTTTATAACTATGTATGGCTTGATTCCCATCCTTATGGGATACGTAGGAACACCCAAACATCTCATCTTTGGGTCCATCATTATTTTCACTAATTTATCTCTTATGTTCTTACTTTTAGGCCTTGAATCATATAGGACTGTGTGGTGTGGATTATGTGGGATTATGCTTTCGTTCACATCGGGTTTACAATAGCCGCACCACGTACTCCCCTTCAAGGAGCTATTCCCTCCTACCTACTATCTCGCATGACATTAAATTGAATGTCATCTCGGATGACATTAAAATTTATTTTTTTCCTTCATAAAATTAAAATTCACTTTATAAAACTACGTATGGATTGATTCCCATCTTCATGGGATACGTAGGAATTCCCGAAAATCTCGTATTTGGGTCCATCTCAACTGAGAGATACTCTCTCCTGCCTCATATTCTCTAACCTTCTAGGCCCGAGGTTTCTTTCCTGGAATCGTGCGCGGTGTGGTGTGGACCTTGTCATCATTCACGCCAGGTATGTTTTATCACGCCATGAACATTCCCTCTTGAACCACATCTCTCCTGCATATGTCTGATCCATATGACTCTAAGCAATTCTACCTAGTCTTACATGACTTTAAACAATTACATCACATGACCCTAAACTATGACATTATTGTCCTGGCTACACGATGAAAAACGGCACTGCATCGTGGTATCCTCACTCGAGGGGACATCACGTTCAGTATCGGTCGTATATCATACCATTATTCAACAATTTCATATGGATTGATTCTTGTGGTGATGCCTAGAATTTCTATCCTAGGTCCATCGCTTCATAAAAAAAACACACATTCACCCTAAAGGGAAAACAAGATCTAGAAAATTCCGCTTGTTTTGGGGTGAGGACTAGACCCACACGACCTTATTATATCTGGAACTGGTATCTTAATATGACACCCTTAGAACTACATGTGGATTTATTCTCATTCTCATGGGATATGTAGGAATTCCCGTTCACTTTGCCTTAGGCCCAGCCTAACTTCGTTTTTGTTTCATCGACCTAAAATCTCCCCAAAAAACACATGGTTATCTAGAATCTAGGCCCAGATTCACATCGGGTTTTATAATTACCTCACCATGTGTCTCCCTCATTCCCTACCATCTTGGTTCGAGCTCTATGACCATAAACTAAGACCACTCTATGTCCTTGCCCCAAGACATTAAACTGAACGACATCTCTTATAACTACAAACAGCTAGATTCCCATCCTCATGGGATACGTAGGAATTCCCATACATCTTGTCTCTAGGTCCAGCCACATGAATCTAAAATCCTATCCCCTCTCTTTAGGACCCTATTACTGAACCCTTTTGGGATCATGTGGTGTGGAGAGTACCTCTTGGGTCCTCACCCACATTGGGGTTTTCAACAGCCGCACCATGTGCCTCCCTTGTCATTTCCCAATATGGTCCGATTTCTATGACCCTAAACTAAGATATCCCATCAATGGTCCATCCTATGACAATTAAGTTGGAAGCATGTAACCTCAAGACCCTTGTACTTATAGGGGTTCTTGACTCCTTCTATCTAAAATGTCTTATTATCGTACTCATATGCGTTGTGGAAAAGAGCCCGAAGTGTGTAATTTTCACAGGGACATTACCTTGTTCCATGTCCAAGATTCATGTGCCCATTGTTTGGATCCTCATCCTCTTCCACATCCGAAGGGACCCCCTTTTATGGCCTGGTATCATGCCACATTGGCTTATCGACCATCTAGGTCCAACGTCTCTGAGGACCTCATACAACATTTGAGACAGGTCCCGTGTTTCGAACATGGTCATTGGCCGACCCTCATTTGTCAGTCCCCATTCCAGGCTAACGCAAAATAGATGCAGTGTATCAAACATGGTCAATAGTTATCCCCTATTATCATGCCACCATCATTGCGATCTAGATCTCAAGCATCATGATCCACACATTTCCACTTTTTTTTATGTTTAAGTTGAATTCCAACATACTCGGCTTTACCCCTTTGCGCATCTAGGTGCGTCAAGAAGGCGGGTCAGCATTATTAGGACACAATTCACCTAGCGTCCCATCACCCCTAACATATTACTTCATGTTCTAGGAATGTGCCATCATTATACCTTTTTTACCACATCTAGCACGACTCGCATGGGATTAGTAGTTTTGGTAGGACGTGTACTGCCACAACCATTCCACACATGCCTCTCATCGTCCCGCATGACGTTAAAATAGGCTCTCAAAACTACGTGCATCTTGATTCCCATCCTAATGGGGTATGTAACAATGTCTAGTCACCTTTTCTTAGGCCCATCCCAACTTTAAATTTTGGTCCCTCGACCTGAAAAAAATTTCCTCCAGGGATACGTGGTGTATTGTGGACTTCTTGGGTTCTCATTCACGTCGAGTTTATGGATACCACATCACGTGATCCCTTCTTAGGATCTTCTATTTCACTCCCCATACTATTATATGATGTTAAATTGAGTGATTCCATATGTCCTCAACACATGACACTAAAATGTGGTTCTACATTGAACAAGTTCAGGATGCCCCATGTTAGTTATCGGGATGAATATGATCCCTTGCTAGAGAGGATTTCCCCTATCAGTGTTGGCCTCCAGCCACTCTATGTTTAATAACTATGTTTATCTTGATTATCATCCTTATGGGATACATAGA
Source organism: Viscum album (assembly GCA_963277665.1). NCBI lineage: Eukaryota > Viridiplantae > Streptophyta > Magnoliopsida > Santalales > Viscaceae > Viscum > Viscum album. The sequence continues at coordinate 2,032,521,837 of OY728135.1, forward strand.
GACACCTAAGCATTTCTCATTAAGCCCATCCCTAGGGTCAATGACCCTTCTGGCCCCTCGGGCCCGATCTCAGTCCAGGCAGTATGACCTTTAAACTATGTGCATCGTTCTCACTGTACGACATTTAAACTATGGATACATAATCCTTATTGGTATGACGTAAAACTATAGATCATTAAAGGTCCTTACCAGGGAGGTCTTGTCTAGAAGTAGGTGTGATCCCTGATCAGAACGATGTGCCCACCTAACGTGTTTTCATCACGGTGGTGTAATTTCAAGAGTGTTAGACTCCATTCAAATAACCCATCACTCCATACTCCACACTTTGCATGCCCATTATTTGGAATCTATTCCTCTTTCACGTCTAAAGGAACCCCCTAGCAGTATGGATTCTCAGCCTATGGCTTGAAAACTATCCTAGGTTAATGTTCTGGAGGACTAATGGATGTCATTTCGAGTTAGGCCCCATGTTTTGAACATGGTCAGTAGTCGGCCCTCATTTATTATTCCCATTTCTGGATAACACAATAAGGACACTGTGTTTCAAACATGTTCAACAGTTATCCTTAATTTTCATGCCACCCTCACAACTTTCTGAATTTTGGGTATCATGATTCACACCTTCCACTCCCCTATGTTTGGATTTATTCTAACGCCCCTGGCATTACCCCACTCATGCACTAGAGAATATTGGGGATGTGATAGTTTGACTGTCCCGGGGACTTCATTCTTCAGTCAGGTCTTTCCCACTCTCTCTTTGGAATCCCAGAGGGGTCGTTTCTACCCCGAATGTTTGAAGTATGGTTGGAACCCCCCACATTCAAATGAAGTAATAGTGCAAGCATCCCTTGTTTCTCACATTGGGCACAACCCACGTGGTCTTAGGAATGATTTTCTATTTATTTCGGGATTATGGTCAGAGTGCATTAAAATAAACAAGAAAATAGTCCGATGATGCATATAATTCAGAATTGGAGGTAGTAAAGAAGGATAAGTTTATGGATTCATCCAAAAAAGGGCCCTTAAGGATAAGAGTTTTGGATAAATTGCTCCAGCACCGCTAACTTATGGCTTATGGCCTCCAAGATTTCTTCCCAACCCTTGAGAGACCTCTCTTCATCAGTGAATGAAGAGAATAGTTCACCGAACCTAGCCTGTGATTGCGCTTGTTTAGTCTGAAGTTCAGTCATTTGGTGACCCGCTTCCACTATCTTCTCTTGGGCGTCTTCCAGTTGGGCCCTCATTTTCTCAATGAGTTCGGAGCAATTTATAATGAATGCCTCCCTTTCTTTCATCTTCTCTTCAAGGTGTCAGACCTCCTACTCCGCCTTCAAGAATGCATGTGTATTCCCTGACTCTTTCTGGAATCGGGAAATGTCAGAGCATTGGCTGCTCTCACATAGCTTCTCATCCATGTAGTCGTATATTTTTAGATGAAGACGGTGAGAATCAACCCCTCCAGCATAGAGAAAGCGCAACCAAGTACAGAGTGATCCCATCCTTTTTATACATTCTGCCAGTGGCTAACTGAGGAAGTGTTTGATACACTTCCACCCTTTACACCACATCATACGTCTCTCTTCGACTACTTCTGAATTAGATTCATCCATCTCCTCAGGGTCTGTAGGCCGATAGTTGGGGAAAGTAGCCAAGAGATCAATAGTAGGATCTTCTTCTGGTACTCTTCCCAAGGGATTAGGCTCCTCAACATGTGGGAGGCCTTCCTCTCCCACCTTGGCCCCAGAAAATTTGTACCCACCAACTTCAAACCCCTCTTCGGCATTGATATCGTCAGTATCCATTGCTCTTTGCTCACTAAATGCCCAGGCCATCCCCATTTGAGGAGTGGGTCCCGAGTGGGTCGGTGCGTTCTTCACCGAGGAATCTGCAGGTGGCCAGGATTCGGTGGCCTGTCGAGCCTCCAATGTTGTGATTACTACACAAACAATGAACTCCTTGATAATATGGAATCTCTAATGGAAAATATAGGAGTCTAAGTGATAAAACTTACAAGAACTCAGCGCATCAGCCTCTGACGTTTCCATCACCGTAGGAACTATCACTGCGGGAGATCCTTCAGTGCTTGTCAGCTCAATAATGCATGTCAGCTCCCCCCTTATTCTATCGGCGTGTCCCCCCCTCTGGATAGAGCTTCTTGGTCGGTGCCAATATGTGCCTGAGAAGGATATAAAAAAATCTAATTGAAGATTACTAGGGATGGAAAAATGAAAATGATGGATGAGGATTGAGGCATAACTCGAGTAGCTCAGTTATGTATATATCAGAGATGAAAATATTGCCACTCTCCCCAAGACTCCCTTGGTAGGACATCCCTTGAGACCCTCCACCTCCAAGATCCTATTCATCTTCCCCTTATCCCTCTCCATCTCCTTCAACCTCTCCCTCCCCTCCTCCTCTTCTGACTCACTACACTCTGGCTCCTCGTCACTGTTGTCACCCTCAGACGACATTGTTTCTGGATCGTGGTCCTGGTCGAGCATTACCTTCACCAGGAGATGTGGTTCCTCATGCTGATGCTACTGGCACGCATACGCGTCCATGGCCATCAAATATGCATGCTGACGATGGAATTTCACCTTTTCATCAATCCGAATAAGTCCAACCTCTGGCAGCTGGATTCCACCATGCACTATCTTTTGCCAAAGGTCTTCGGTGCCCACCAACTGCCGCAAGGTCAACCAGGCTGACCATAGTGCAGGGAAGATTAAATTGTTAGAAAGTTGAAGCAGACACCTTATCTGCTTCCTAGGAATCTCCATAACTACTCCGCGAGGTTTTTCGTGAGCCCCTATTCCTCAGGACGATGAAGGAACAACCACAACATGTGACGTTCCTGCTACTATAGTCTTGGCGTGCCCTGGCCCAGTAGCCCGACTTTCTTCTGGCCTTTCCCCGCCAATAATTCCTTATGTACTCTCTTTATACCTAGGCTCTACACTGGCCACCTTGAGCTATCAAACCCATTTCCACAGAAGCCCTTTAGGGTATTCCATAGCCCAATGTTCGACATACTTAATCAAAAGGCTAGCATCAACTCTAGTGGGGGGGGGGGAAGCAATGACTTCTCTAGATTTGTAAGTTGTAAACATCAACCACATTTGGTGAAGAACATAGGGACGACTCTCCTCCCATACCTCTGTGTACACCTTCTTTGGAATCCACTAAAGGAATCCAAATAGCTTGGAAAATATTTATAGCATGTAAGGCTCGCAAAGAATCTTCCCATCGACTCGGGCCACAAGCACCCCACCTCTGATGCTCTAGAGGTATTCCCTTTGCTCTAGTAAACCTTCCCCATTGTCTATCATCTGGACAGCCGGGGTAGGGAAAAGACTAAAGGTAAAATTGGAATAATTTCCAATCTGGATCCTTACCCCATCTTCATTGAGTGTCAACAGAATGACCTCGACAATGTTTAACAAGGAAGGCCACAGACTGTTACCTGGGGGATGGATGGAGTTTGGAAAGGTTTATCCACTACAGTGAGCCTCTATCCAGCCATGTAGTATTTAGAAAGGGCCACCGATCCTACTCAGTGAACCCCCTCTTGAAATATTCCCTAGGATAGCATACAAATGGTCCAACACAGGGATCCCCAGGTTAAACCTCTGATTAGCGGCCATAATACCAGCCATCAACAACATTGCTGGATGAACTCCCATCATCGTGTCCCTCACTGGCAGGAGCCACCCGCTCAGGAAGGTTGCAAGAAATATGGAATACATAAAGTTTGGGTATTGGCTTTCATTCACACTAAAACCCTAGGATTGATATTCTCCTACCACTAGGATCCTCTAGTATGATCCACTCTTGCTTCTCTGTGTTGCGGTCAGACATCGTCTTACTTACCCCATAATTTTGACATTCGGGTCTTTCTGTAGAAATAGGCTAAACCAATTTGAGCAGGATATGTCCTTCAGAAAATCCTTAACCGATAGCCTCTCCTTGGACAGATCTAATAGATGCCATGTCAGGATGGGAGTCCGTGATTTGTCTCCGCTAATGTTCCTTTTCAGAAGGAATTTATCATACTGGTGCCCATACAAAGGAATGCCTCTGATGAAATGAACACCCCAAAGGCTGATACTAACCTCCCCATGGTGGAGATGGATGGTGTTGGTATCGAGGGACCAACGGGTAAGGAGATCCGGCCCAAGTCATACTGGCTGTAGAAATGGAACCGCGATGTCCACACCACCTCGAACAGCCCAATGTGCCACAGTTCAGCCCCAAATTGATCACACGTTTGACATACCGAATATGCCTAGGCCCACTCACTTGTAAAGTTACCTCCAGACCTCAAGTACCAATCCTTTAGTCAGCCTTTGGTCTCATCAATGATGCTTTATCGGAAAGTACTTATGCAATGAGCCAGAGAACCCTCAGTGACCAGATCATTTCCAAAGATGGTCCTGGTCCTGGGGTTCAGGATGTAAACATCCATGTGCCTAGTTTCTTTAGAGGGATGATCGTTTTTAGTAATGTTTTATCGGGGAAGATCATCCTCACGGGTCACCCATGACTGCGGTGTGTCGACTTTGAATCCTGGAACGGGTAACATTTCCAAAATACCGAAGTCCCATATAGTTAGGTTTTCAGACAGTGGATAATCCTTTTAGGCAGAGGTCAACATGTTGAAAAGAGTTTGGTTGTTCGATACAATCTTTCAGGCATCATAAACCTCAGGGTTCACAACCATCTCGGCCCTTTGAGTGCCATATTCATCTTCTCTCTCACATCATCTTGATTAACATCCATATTTTTTTCGGTAAGATCTGAAGGAACTCACGCGAAAAGACTGGTATGGTGCACGAAAAATCAGAAATCTTCATGAAAAATGTAGGCAGCGGAGTAAAAAAAGCTGATTCTTCATGAAAAATGATGACCTAACTTAGGGAATTACATGCAACGATAGTCAGATTTAGCACCAAAGAAAGGGAGATTTATCGTGCATGAGAGCTTGAGACTTATCACGCGCAAAAATACGTACAGTCTATGGGACCTGTTAGGGTTTTATAGGCGCAGGGCAAGGTTTCCATGTGCGTGCGAAAAGCAGTTTGTGCACCACTTTACGGTTTTGCGTGAATAGGAAGGGTTTTACGTCCACCGACCGCATGAGATTTTACATCTCGGTGTTTCTATCAGAATCTAACCTTTTTGTGCCCTCATGTATTTGATTACAAGAGGGGGAATTTGTAGATTCTGAAATGTGCTTAAAGCCTAAAGGTGGAAAAAATGAGGACATATTTCGACTCAATGACTAATTTCTGGAGGAATAGAAGTGGTGTGCAAAAAATCCCAAGGGTACGTGAAAAAACAGCTCTCCCGTGCAAAAAACCGCAGGATCAGAAAGAGTTTTTCATGCGGCACAGAAACATGGGCGCAACCACCCCCTGGTGTGGAAACGTGCGCCTTGTCGATAGCGGGTGCAGAATCTTCCGCACAGTCGACACCAGGCACAAAATATTTCACACGGCCAACACTAGGACAAGAATTTTCTACGCCGATCAACTTCTGTATGTAACCAGTGACCCTGAGCACCTATAAATAGAAAGATACCCCTTCGACTTCTGATGGATGAAGAATCAGAACCATCTCCTCTGTGCCAAAAACACTTCACCCACACGTAAACGATGTCTTCTAGGTATGGAATTTTCCACGATATGTCTCCCAGGGGTCCTATTTTGTGTGAGACCACTTTGGCTTGACCCTTTCCCAAGTTCAGAAACATTGGGTCCCTTGCGAACAATTTTTTTCCCTTACGCACAACCTATTTCCCTTGCGCACAATCCATTTACCTTGCGTGCAATATGTTTCCCTTGCTTAAAATCCATTTTCCTTGCGTGCAATCCCTTTACCTTATGCATAATCCTGTTCTCTTGCGTGAAAAACCTCGGCCACCCCTTTGCGTGCAAACATCCTCAATTGCGCACAAACCCGACCTTTTCCGTGTAACTTTTCCGGTTGCATTCCAATTGCGTGCAAACCTCTCATATTGCATGAAAACCTCTGGGTCCACTCACCTAAACCTTTTCCATGGAGCTGTTCCATTTGCGCATAATCCACCCTACTTGTGCATAACCTTTAGCTTCTATGTCCCTTTTTCGAACATCATCTTCGGGTGCTTCTTATGCTCAAAGCATCTATGTCACACACCCTTTTCTCATACAGCCCTTTGGGCCCGTACGGAGTAACTTCAAGGTCCCTTGGGTAGTGTTTCCCATTGTGTTTTCTTGCCTCATGCTTCTTTTCATAGGCAAGCTAACAGTTATTTCTTCTTCACATAGCCATGCTAATGTGGACCCTCAATGGATCACTCCATAACACCCCTCACTACAACATTGCTGATTCCTTTCCTTCCTCAAGGGCATACGAGTATCAGTTATGTAATTCCTAGGGGTGAAGAGTGAACCCACCTCATCTATGCTGCAGAACATTAAACTAAAAAGCGCCATCATCCTTAGCACATGACATTAAACTGTGACTGCACCCCGTGCATAGTACGCGAGGTTCCCCACCTTGGACATTCTGCACACCCACTGGTCTCCATGGGCACCATATTTTTCCTTTCTTTGGTTCCAAATCCCTATCCCTTTGGTATTTGTCACCACTGGGCCTCCACCTTGGAGTAACTCCCAATATACATCTCCCTGGGCTGCTAACGATGCGTAAGACCCTATTTCCTCTTTGGGATGCTAACCACGTGTAAGCCCCTATTTCCTCTTGGTGATGCTAACCATCCGTAAGCCCATGTTTTCTCTTCGGCCTGCTAACCACGTGTAAGCCCCATTCCACTTCCCATGGATGCATCTTTCACAACGTGATCATCAGGTCTTTGATGCCCCTTGTTTCTCACACCAACCATGAATCACATGGTCTTAGAGTAAGCATTGACCATGACATCCTACATGTGCATCCTAGAGTGTAATCCCCACACCCATCCCAAACTACGTGGTCTTTGATCCTTGCCAAGGCAAGGTACGTAGGAAGCCTCCCTGAGGTTCAAGCCCAATGCCAATTGGTCCCAACCATCTTCACGTTAGTTTACCCACCCTATTCTGAACTACATGGTCTTTGATCTTTTCCAAGGCAAGGTACATACGAAGCCTCCCTAAGGTTCAATCCCAACACCCATTGGTCCCATCCATCTTCAGGTCGGTTCACCAACCCCATTCTGAACAACAGGGACTTTGATCCTTTCCAAGGGAAGGTACGTAGGAAGCCTCCCTGAGGTTCAATCATAACATCTATTGGTCCCGACCATCTTCACGTCAGTTCCCACAATTCTAAACTACATGGTCTTTGATCCTTGTGAAGGCAAGGTACGTAGGAAGCCCCCTAGGTTGAAGCCCCACAACCATTAGTCCCGACCATCTTCACGATGGTTCCCACCATTTTAAACTATGTGGAATTTGATCCTTTCTAAGGAAAGTTACGTAGGAAGCCTCCCCAAGGTTCAGGCCCAAAAACCATTGGTTCCAACCCCCTTCACGTCAGACCACCTTCGTCCCGCATGACGTTAAACTGCATGCCCCCTTTTCATCATGTACGACGTTAAGATGCATCCACCCTCTTGAACTACATGGGATTTGATCCTTGTCTCCTAGAAAGGGTACGTAGGAAGCCTCTATGAGGTTCAAACCCATCCAATGGTAAGTCATCTTGACCCCATCCAACGGTAAGCTGTTGTGACCCCATCAAACAGTAAGTCGTTGTGACCCCATCCAGCGGTAAGCTGTTGTGACCCCATCCCGTGGTAAGCCGTTGTGACCCCATACAATAGTAATCCATTGTGAACCCATCCATCAGTAATACATTGTAGTTCTATCCAGAGGTAAGCCGTTGTAGTCCCATTCATTGGGTCCCACATATCTGGTCTGTCCCTCTGGATTCAGACCAAATATTGGGCCGCTAATTACGCGTAAGCCCCAACATTTCATCAGGTCACTGTCCTTCGTACGCACCCCAATTTCATGCCCCAACCTGGAGGTTCCACTTACTCCGGGTCCCCTTCATATGGGTCACCTCCTCAGGTGTCCCATCGCTTCACAAACTATGCAGACTTTGATTCCCTTCCACGGGGATATGTAGAAAGTCTTTTCAAGACTCAAGACCAATTACACCATCATCCTCACGTCAGTTCAATTTCATTCTTCATCAACTCCCAACCCTCCATCATCCATCCTAATTTTTATCTGGGCCGCCATATCCCGATAGGATCGTGCCACCTCATTTCCCATTCCCTTTACCAATAACCGGGTAACTAACCACGCGTTCTCCCTAATATCAGTATGTTCTCCAGGGGTCACACCCATCTAATCCACTCTAATCAGTGTTCTGATCAGTCTGATTCACATCTACTAGACTCTAAACTCATGGCATACCCTGTGTTAAACATTGGAAGCTGAGGAAAACCTCAGATACATGCCTATGGAATATAATTCCCCGCATTCGACGTGGGATTCCTCAGGCTTCCGCACCCTAGAGCAGCCCTATAACAAGGGGAAGAAACCTAGAAATGACAGTGTTCCAGTTTTCAGACACACTAGTGATGTCCAACGTGACTACTCCCCCGACCGAAGGTTGCTGCCCTGACTGTACCCCATGGAATGTCCTGAAAAAAGTAGTGTAATTAATCGGCATCCATGAAGACATGACACTGGGAAGAGTTTCATGAACAACATCTTAATATATTAAGGTGACCCGGACTAGATTAAGAGTTCCATGGAGGAATCCACAAAAGGAGGATCCGACGTTCCATTATCCCATTTCAATCAAGGAGAAAACATCCGTGAATAAGTAATGGATGTTTACCACCTTTGGAAAATAGGAATGTGGAGTGAAAATCCACACGTCCTCGTCATCCTCAAATAGACAGATGCACGCACCACGACAAAAGCTTCAAAAAGAATGATAAAGGGTCTCCAAGGATATGAAGATAGAGGAGTCAATCACCTTATTGATCAATGTATTGAAGGGATAGCAAGACAAATCCAATCATCATATTGAGGTCTTCTGAGGATAAGAAGAAAAAAAAACTGATCATTGTATCAAGGTATTTCTCTATTAATAGAAAAGAAAATTTATTCTAAGTATAAAACAAGTGACGATTATATAAGTTTATTGGATACCCATCTCTTTGGGATAAAAGAATTGTATTCATTTGGGTTACTTGTTTTATTACAAGTATTAAATTTATGATTCATTTAATATAAAGTGATGCATTTATTTCATTTTTCTATTTGTATTTAATTTATTGAAATATATTTATTATGATACAACTTTATACTCTTCACATGATTCTATACACTTTAATATATAATCATTATGTTTTTATAGTTTTCTGATAAATTGTAACCATTGTGGTTATGATTCTCATTTTATATTATGATTAGGATTAAACGACATTAACATAACTTACTAAATATGACTCTATATTATGTTAATATAGAATCAATTTATTTTTATGACCTATATATTACATATCAAAATTGACTTGATTAAAATATCCATTTATTCAGACCCAAGGACCATGTCTGATCATAGTTTAAATACATAAGTGGTTTTGTGAATATGATTTGTTTAATATCATTAAACAAAGTTTCTTTTTATATTAAAAGATTTTTTTTTAATGTACAATTCACCCCCTCTTCTATTTAGTTATCATAATATATATTTCTATATTATATGTAAAATGCATAAAAATGTTACAATAATTCCTATCTTTCTTCGATTAGCATGTTATTACTGATGGAATATTAAAAATTTGCATAGTTATCTAGCTCGCTAACTAAGTTAACACAAAAGGGTTAACTTTATTTGGATAGAATACTATTATGTTTATTTTGAATAAATGAAAAAAGGATTGGTGAATGCTCTAGTTTTGGATCTGCCTTCTAAAAATGGAGAGTCTATCATCTACTGTGATGTTTCATTGAAGGAACTTGGCTGCGTTGTACTGCAGAATGATCAGGTAATTTCTTATGCTTCAAGACAACTAAAAACTATTCTGTTAAATTATCCCGAACATGATATATAATTATAATTTATAATTTTTACTTTAAAATTTTAAAGACATAATTTATATGGAGAGAAATTTCAAATATACACTGACCATAAAAGGGTGAAGTATATATTTACTTAGAAGTAATTTAATATGAGGCACAAAATATGGCTATAAATAATAAAGGATTATGATTTCATGATCAATGAACTTCCTAAAAAAATCAAACAAGGTAGGGGATTCCTTGAATCGAAAACATCTTGCACCATTAAACTTGTTACATTAAAAACATGATCCCTTGGATTTTGATTTAATGAATTTGGTCTTGGAAGTTGTTGGTTCATAAAATTACACTATTTTGATTTAGGTTTTTATATAGCCACCTCTCATAGAAAGAAAAAATAAAGTGAAAAAGGAATATCATGAGTTTCTAAAAAAGGAATAATTGGTTAATGAAGGTATGTATCATAAATTTAATATTGATAAATATCATGTCTTGATATTTGGAATGAGATTATTTGTTCCTTGTGTTTCCTAACTGATGAAAGAATAGTTATTTGAAGCTCTTAGTTCTCTTTTTTTAGTTCATCATGGAAGCATCAAGATGTATATAGTCCTTCAGTAGTATTTCTAGTGGGATGAAATGAAAAAATATCTTACTGACTTTACATTGAAATTTTTGACTTATAAACATTTTAATTTAAAGAGGAAACTAACAAAGGGGATAAGTCATCCTTTTCCAGTGACATAGTGTAAATGGGAAAATTTATCCTTGGATTTTATTGTGGGACTACCAAATACTTCTCAAGGTATCAATGTCAATTTTGTTATTGTTGATCAGCTAACTAAAACTACACATTTCATTCCTATTTGGGACACCTTTTGTAGATAAAATTTCTTGACTGTACATCAAAGAGATTATCACGTTACATGGATTTTATCTTTCCACTATTTATGAAAGTGATAATTGGTTCAATTATAACTTTTGGAAAGGTCTTAAGAAGTCATTGGGAACTGAATTAAATTTTATCACATCCTTTCAACATAAATCTAATGGATAGGCCAAGTGATCGATTCAGACACTAGAAGATATGTTACATGCTTGTTCATTGGATTACCGGGGAATTTGGGATCCACATATTTTTATAGCTGAGTTTTTTTATAATAATTTTTTTCATTCCAGTATACATATTGATCAATTTGAGGCATTATATAGAAAACAGTGTATAAATATATCATTTTTGGATGATGTTAGGGAGAGGTAGTTTATGAGACCATAAATAATATATAAAGTGGATAACAATGAAAATATTATCTAGTAACACATGAGGAAATATCAGAATAGGTAGAAAAGTTATAAAGATAATATGAGGAAAGACTTTTATTTCATGTTAAGTGATTAGGTTTTCCTTAAAATATCTCCCTCGAAAATTTTTATTTGATTTGGTAATTAATGAAAGCCAAGTCCAAGGTTTATTGGATCTTATGAAATCTTAGAGAAAGTTGGAACAATTTCATATCAAGTAGATTTTACTTTGAGTTTATCAGAGATACCCAATTGTTTTGACATTTTTATGTTAAGAATAGATCTTCTAGATTTATCTCCTTTTTCGAGCACAAATTTTTTCAGTTGGAATAGAACCTTTCTTATGAGAAAAAGACAGTTCATATTCTTGATCGTAAAGAGCATGTATTTTAGAATAATATAATTCACTAGGTTAAGGTTTTGTGAAGTGACCAAACATTTGATAAAGAAACATCAGAATATGAAAATTCAATAATGGAATGGTATCTTCACTTATGTAATAAGTGAATAAAAATTACAAGGATGAATTTTATAGGATGGGGGAGAATGTAATAACCCATATACTTATAAAATATATTTTTTCATTATCAAATCAAATAGTTAAATTCATTATAAATATATAATAAAATAAGTGGTATTTACATAAATTAAATAATATATAATAATAATATAGTAACCTCACCTATGAAAGTATAAATAAAATTTATATATCTAATAAGTGAAAATATGATATATTTATATCATGGAATATGGATTTTTTTTTGAAAAAGACAAATTAGGTGTTGTTATTTTTGTAAAACATAAATGTTTATTTACAATTTTATAATTAATATAATGTATTAAAAAATATTATCCTTATAAAATGGAATCATAAATTAATATTTTGTTTTCTTATGATAATAAGATAATTTTATGAGACCTTAATTAATTTTTTAATGTGTCATAATCATCATAATAATTTTAAAATATGTTTTTTTAATAAATGATGTTTTTAATTAAAAATTAAATTTCTCATATTTATAAATCTATTTTCATAAAATGGAGTTAATTTTTGAATTAAAAATATCATAAAATGGTTAGGTTCAATTTTTTGGATTTTTTATAAATCACTTAAACATATTTTGAACTACAAAACAATGTAATTTATGGTATATATACATTATAAGTTTAATACATAATTCCTTGAGAAATTTATGATGTATTCACCATAATATAGAACTTCCCTAAATTATTTTAATATAAATTATAATAAATCTCAAATTATTCATAGTATTGAGCCAAAATAATAATCTAATGAATAAAAAATGAGAAAACACCCTTCTCCTCCCCTATAAACACCACCCTCACCACCTATTCTCCTCTCACCACCAAATCCTTAAAACTATTATGAATTATACCCAATAATATTCCCAAGACTATCCACCATATCCAAGATCATTTAATCTCAAAAAAATTCTAAATCCAGCATTCCAAATATGGTTCTCAATGAGAACAATTCAAGAGGTAAAATCCTCTTTCATTTTCTTTTATTTTATTTTCAATTTATTTTATTTTATTATTATCTCCTCACCTCCACCTTCCAAAATAAAATTATAATTCAAGTATTTTAATTATACTATAATTTTTTTTGTTAATGGAATACACTTCATTTAACCTCTCCTCTCATCATCTTATTCTAGAAATTGAAAGCACCCTCAGTGAAATGTCGAATCACTACCTTAGTGGAAGTATAATTTTCCTATTCATTAAACACCTTCAAGGATGGTCATAAAACTATTATTATTATTAAAAAATATTTTAATATGTATATATTTTTCATTTTTTGGAGCTATTTTATATACATAACATTAAATAAAATGAAACTAGTTTGTAATGGTCAGAAAAATCTGCCAAAAATTAACCAAACTTTTGTTATTAATTTTTTTTGTAATGAATCATAATCATATCAGAAAAAATTATATATGGTGTTATTTAAAATTATTTAAACATATTACTACCATTTAATTCCACTTATGTATTTTTTCTTCCCTTTGAAAAGAAAATCCATAATGGACCAACCATGGAAACCAATTAATAAACACACACAAAACAATGAAAATAAGAAAATATTATCAATAAATAGGAGGAATGATGTTATAAAAAGATCATATAAGGTATTATAAATATGAATATATTTATATAATAAATGAATAACACTCTTTAAAACATTATATAGGTTTTTTAACACGTTTTAAGGATTTCAAACTCGAGGTAAGGGGATTTCCTTTTAAAAATTATCTTCAATGTCTCTTTTACAAAATTCAAAAAAAGAATATTTATTCTTAATTTATACATCACGAGCATCTTATCCCTTTGTCATGTCACCTAAATTTTTTATGTTTAATTTACAAGATTATATGTTTATTTACTGATAAAATGATTTAATTTTTATTTTCTCAATATTCTTTTAAAATAAGTGATTTTCCATAAGAAATATTTTTATGATGCAAGTGTTTATATTTTATGAATATATTCTAGTTCTTGGAAATTGTATATGATGAAAGGTGGGACCTAAATATTCCTCTAATACATTGGTAATTTTTATTTTAAAAGTTAAACATAATGGTTATTCCATGTGTAACTACATTGGTTACACCACAACGTAATCGCAAGGGTTACATCAAAAGGTTTCTATGAGGGTTACATTGTAAGGTTCCTATGAAAGTGAAAAATTATTTGGTAGCCACAAGGGTTGTAATATTAAGAAAATAATTCCACAAGTTACCATTTTGTTTTTATTTATGCTTTCAATGTTTTATTGAAATATCTTATTTTAACAATGTAATTCTATAATACTTTATGGCTGAGAAGTATTTATTTGTGAAAATGAATTCATATGTTTAAAAGTATTCATGAACTAACGATTTATTTACTTATTTTTTATGTCCCTTACTGATAGTTTTTGTACTCATTCCAAGATTAAAAATGTTTTTCATAGGTTTTATGGATTGTTAAGGGAAAAGAAGAATCCAAACTGAATTTTGTAAAGATTTTCCATGAAAATATATCATATTTAATTAAAAAAGTTATTTTATAGAAGAAATGGATACTATTTTAGTAGTAATAACATTGTATTATTGTTGGTATATATGTATGAATTATGTCTTAATTATATAAAACTCTAAACAAAAAATATCATTGGAAATGTAATAAAGTAAATTCTAAAACATTTACAAGGTTATGTCATGTTTATACCTAGGAGCTTATAGTTTTTTTCATCTAAATTTTATTTCATTGAGATATTAGTTATTCACCATTTATTCATTTTTAGTGTGTAATTCCCCATTAATATATCATATCATGAATCTCATTATCTTAATGGCTTTATTATTTCATTTGATAATAATTTACTTTTAAGGGGATTATGATTCAAATATTTCAAAGTGGTATGAGCCACTTTAATTTCAAAATATATTTATAATTTATTATTTGATATATAATGAATGATGTTGATTTTTTTGAATGGAGGGAATGATTTTGACATGAAAGACTTAGTTTGGGGACTAATTAATTAATTACCATGGATGAATTTGTAGTCTCTTGAGATGAAATCAGTTTACAAAATACCCTTTTCATTTATTTCCATGTAGAATAATATAGGTTTCTACCCGTAAAATTATATTGAAATGAGGATTCATCTTTAAATTATCTATCTAAAGAATATATCATGATAGTTTAGATGCCCGATATTATGAATTTCCTTAAATTCAGTTAATATTATACATAGAATTTTCACTATGACAAAATCTATGGATGAGTTTAAATTTTTAGATTATTTATTTCATAGAATATGTTATTAGTTATTTACCATTCGATAATAATTATCTTTTATTGATTTATGATAGATTCTTCTGTACTTAATCCTTACTGAGCATTTGATCTAGCCCCTTTCTTTATGTCTTGTTTTCCCTTGGTTTCCAAGAAGTTTATTTTAACTAATATATAGGGTTAATATCGGTAAATAATGGTGTTATCAAAGATTTTTTTTTATTTTATGTTTAAAATGAAATATGTATTTAAAATATGTATCTAGTCCACCAAGACTACTAAAATATTTAGTTCTTTAGGATTCAATTGCTTAAATCTTATGCTAACATAATAATGTAAGTCACTAACTCTATGCTACTGGGGTCTAAGTCATTATAGTTGGTATTAGAGAAATTTTAGTAAAATCTATGGGAAAAAGATTTAGAAAATAATGGATTAGAAAACATAACCCTATAAATTGATTTGATGATAATTCTATGCATATGATAACTTCTTATTGATTTAGTAATGATAATTGAAAATCTTAGTTGAACCTAAGGATTCATAGATTAAGAAATTTTAATGATTTATAGATCTTAGAAATTATTCTTCATCTCTACATCACTATGATTAGTGTTTCTTACATTGTGAATTGGGTTTTGGTCAGTTGTTAGTATCATAAAGGTTATACAAGTAATGATTATACTGCTGATGATAAAGAGACTACAAGGGGAAAATATAAGGAAGGAGGTATTAAGTTATAAGATAATGAAATTTAATTAATGGTTTAAGAATTAAGTAGAATATTTATTGTACTTGTGTACTTGGATTCAAGAATTATTTCATCAATGGTGCTCTAGTTATTTGAATCATTAGACATATAAGGATTGTACTTTAGTACATATTCTTTATGGATTTAGAAGATTGAAAATTTTCATTAAGGTTTTTAAGGTCATCAAGGTATTAATATATTTGTTATATGACAATAAGTGATAAATTATGTAGTTTGAAGAATATAATATTATGACTCATTATATAAATTTTTATATTTTTTTATAATGAGAATTTGGACATATATATTTTGGATGAGAATTAAGGATGGAATAAATTAAGTTGATATTTAGATATTATTTTTCAAGGTTAAATTTTGATTTATTATATTTTATATTACATGATAAAATTTTGGGTTTTGATGATATTTAATAGTATATAGAATGACTTATGGATCTCTCGTTAAATGTGCTTTAGGGATAAAAATCCATCTTGAATATCTATATCCATGAGTATGAAATGAAGTGAAAATATATTAAAGAACAACCAAAGGTTGAGATTATGAACATGTTAGGGAATGTAATCAAGTAAGTTTACATTATCAAGTGTTTATCTAGATAGTAAAATAATCACTCAACTCCAGGAAAAGGATTTGGAAAAAAACATTATACATTTAATTTTCATACCGAGAAATAAATGGCCTCTTTAACCCATGTTCTTTATCACTCTCCATCAGAACATGATACATTGATTTCTCTTCCATGTACCAATTTTCACTTCCAACTAATGTTATCATATACAAATGCATAATTTTTTGGTGACGTTCACATTTCCCTTTATGTTTTATAAAATGGATTTTTATTAACCCTATTTCTGATGTGGGTTTCCCACAATATAATTTTGAAGTATCCACCATTGATTTAGGAAGTGAAATTTCAAATTTAAAGGAAGTAATTTATTTGAGGATGGTTGAATGTGACACCCTAATATTTTATTTTATATTCCTATATAAAGTTAATATTTTTGAAATCTAAAGTTTCACAAAACACCCAGCTTAAATGAAAAATGAAATATTATTATAATCTTTCTATTAAATATAATTTTTACCAATCCTCTTATTTGTTTTCTAGACATGATATAATAGTAAATTCACTTCCTAATAAAAATCTATATTTTTCTAAAGTAATTTTTAATTCCTTTTGATCGAAAAATTATTTTAAATATTGTTTTTAACACTTTTAAAAATTATATTTGAAAAAAATAAAATTATTCATTTAAATATGAATATCAACATTTAATTTAGTTTAATTTTTGATATTTTTCTGATAAGATTCATATATTGATGAATATTAAAATTACTATATTTTAATTAAAAACTATTTTTTTCTAAATAATTTATAGTGTTAAAATATATTTTTTTATTAGTTTTAACGTAATATCAGATAAATTTTATATCATTTAATACAATTTATTTCATTATAATCAATTTAACATTAACATTGGATATAAAAACATTTCAAACATTTGCATGTTTTTACTTTAAAAGCATGTTTTCTTATTCCGTCAAAATGATTAATTTTAAATTAATTTTAAAAAATTATATGTTTTAAATTTTAAAAAATAGATTAAATATTTGGATTCAAAAGATACATATTATTAAAATAGTTTTAGTTTATTTTTGGACTATATGAATATTAGATTTTGGTATTTTAAATTACCACTTTTAAAGATAAATCGGGCAATTATGGGTAAAAATAATATTATAATTATTATAAGATTACCCTATCACTTGTCTAAATTTTATTTAATTACTGAGTGTCAACAAAAATAATCCTTGGGATAATTTTATAGCCTCTTGGATCCACATCGATGACTTTATTCCTTTTATAGTATTTTATTTTATGGAATATCAAATATGTCATAATCATGTTTTTGTTAAGTATTACATTTTTAATATGTAGTTATTCAGAAGATATATTCAACTATAAATAGTCTTCTGAAATCTAAAACATGTATATCCATCATGATAATTAATTTTAAATTTTTAGTGAATAAATTATTAATTTAAAGGCTTTCACAATGATGATGCATTGATTGTTTAATTAGTAGTAATACAAAATAAATGTTATTAAAAATATTAAGATAAATTTAATTTGATATAATAAATTTCATACATGAGTGTTATATATTACCTATATATATTAGGTATGTATTAAAGGTTTTTTTTTCAAGTTATATTGTAATTTGATATTTGAAAATAAATAAAGTAATGAATAGTGTCAAAATTGAAATTAATTATATTTTAAATAAATAATATTTTATAAAATTGTATAAAATTGATAAAATTATAAAATTATGATAAATGATTGGGATAAAGTATAAAATGTAATCCATGACACATTTATGGTTCTATTTTCTTTTTATAGTAACAATATTAACCTTTAATGATTACAATCACATGTTGTCATTATAGGAATTAAACAGAATAAATATGGGTTAAAACCAAAAGATATGGGTAATAATGTGCTCTAAACATGTATAATAGTTATAAGATGAAGATCAACCATCCCATATCACCTTATGATCTAATTGGAGTTGTTTAATGAACATTGTTCCATGAAAATAACATATATATTATTTAAATCAATGATAGTTACAAAATGTCACTCTCTCTATATTTAATATCATTTATGTGAAAACATAGTGAAAAAACCATGATATGAACAAAACTAAATGTCTATTTTATATTTTTTTATTTTTGAGAAATTATATAATTTTCTTAAATGATTCTTCTTTGCTAATACAATATTATTTGAATTAACAAAAAAATAAAATAATTGATTTTAAAAGTATTACTTTTGATATATTTGGGATGAGTTAACGTGTCTAATTAATTTTACAAATCTATAGGGTATATTATATATGTGTGGAAGAATTATATTATAATTACAACTTTTCCTTGATATATTGAAAGTCAAACTAAATTAATAGTATAAAACTGGACAATAAAAATATTTTATTGAATTATTATTATATTAAATTATTTAAAACCCATAAAAATATTAAATAATTACAAAATGGATAATATATAGTAGATATTTTATTCACCTATTCATTTATAGTCTATTTTCATGTCTTTGCCTCTATAATATCCTTATTATATTTTAATATTTTGAGGATTTCTGAAAGTTCCCCTCACCACAATTATAGAAGGACACATCCTCCCTCACTTTATCATGCCAATTAGAGCATTATAGATCAATAAAAAACTACCCATTTCACTTCCAAAAATCCATAATAAAGTTCTATAGTTTCTATAATTTCCAAAAGACCTAACCTATATCAATTAAAAAGTTATAAAAGGAAGTCTTATGAGGAATAGTTAATTGCTTTTGTCGACTCATTCATGTTCATTTCTTCTTCTATATAGTCTTCTTGTATTGTATCCATAATAATGTAATAAATCTAGTATAATCTATTTTAAAATAATTTATTATGATTATTGTAAAACCATATTACATTTTTTTATCTATCCTATGAAAAGAAAAATCATCATGCGTGTGTACATATGGATTACCATCTTCACATTGTGGTGTAAACTATTTTCATCACCACATTACTTGGATATATATAATAATGGAAATAATTGATATATATGATAATTATTACATGATATTGATTGTGTAAAAAATATCATTCCATCTTATTTATTATTTTAATTATTAAATGAATGATATCGCCACTCATGCATATGTACAACATATTGTCTCCATGGTGCGATGTGATTCATTTTGAGAATCCAGAATTTAAGAATGAATATAAAAAAGTAGCTAGTGATTAAATATGATATTTATAAAATTATTATAATTATAGAGATTTTTTATCTATATCCTATGTGAAAATACCGAGACATTCATGATAAGAGATGCATAGGAAAATGAATCAGTTAACACTAAAAAAAAGGATAACAAAGTAATAAAATCATCAAACATGAGATAAAATCATATAAGAAGATCATATATGATAAAATGAATATTAATATGGTTATGTTATAATTTAATAACATCATTTAAACCATTATACATGACATTAAATCACATTTAATTAAAGGAGATCATGATGCGAGGTTTTTTCTCTTCTCACATTTATTTTTATGACATATGCCTTACTCAACAATTATTTATTTTGTGCGGTGTACTACCCTATTTATATATCATATCGTGAATCTCACTATCTTCATGGTTTAAAAAGTTTCATTTGATAATTAATTACTTTTATGGGTATTATGACTCAACTATTTCAAATTGGAATTGGACAATTTGATTTAAAAATATTATTTTAAATCTATTATTTGATATACGAAGAATGATTTGGACATGAAATACATGGGATGGAGATCAGTTAATCAAATACCCTTGATGAATTAATAGTATCATAAGATGAAATTATCTTCTAAAATCCCCTTCATGTTTGTTTCTAAGTAGAATCAAATGATTTTCTACCCATAGACATAAATTAGTAAGAAGATTGATTTCGACAGTAACTATTTAGAGGATATATCTTGGAAGTTCATATGTTTAACATGATTCATTTACTTCATTTTAGTTATTAAAATATAATGTATTTTCACTATAACAAAATATATAGATGCATTTACATTTTCATTTTGTTGATTTGATGGCATCTATATTTAGTTATTTACCTTTCGTTGATAATTAAAATTTTATGATTTCTGATAGATTATATTGTAGTAAACCTTATTGATAATTTGGGATCACACCTTTCTTTTGTATTATTTTCCTAGGTTTCTAATAAATTCAATATGAATGATATGTAGGGTTAATCTAAGAGGATAATGTTTTTCTTAAAGAAAATTCTTTTTTTTAATTTTATTTTTAAAAAGTAATTTGAATTTCAAATATGTATCTAGTTTAACAATACTACTAAACTATTCAGTCATTTTAGATGTGATTGTGTGTATCTTTTTTCAATATAATAAAGTAAGGAAATAATATTGTGCTATAGGGGTATGGGTTTTTACATTACCACTTATCAAAATTGTGGAAAAAATCATTTTGGAAACTACCTAAGGAGAACTAGAAGGTGCTTCATGTGTGGAAAAGTAAGACACCATTCTAATAAATGTTGAAGTGAAAAGAAGAATCTCACTAATGAGGATTTTGAAATAATTTTTTAGATGAAAACTGTAACTATCATGAATTACATTAACTGCAAGTAACCTGATAACTATGCAAGCCAATGATCTAAGCTAAGGGGTGTTAGAGAAAATCTATAACAACAACCCTCAAGGTAGAAATGAATGGAATATACTATCACTACTACTAAGGTGGATCCCAAAAATTATATGGTGTTTGGTATACTAGTTATTCATTTACGAATAGAGAACATACTATTTGATACTGGTTCTACAAATTCATTCATATATTTTTATGTTTAGTAGAAATTTTAGAACACCACCTCAAAATATTGAAGTTGAATTATCTATGAGAACAAAAAATCGGAAACTTATTATATATAAATTTTATAACTCCACCCAGATCATTTTTTGTGGAATGAACATCCCAAAAAATCACATATTACTTCCTTTTATTGAATTAAATGCTATATTAGGAAAGTACTGGATATCTTTATATAAATCAAACATCAACTTTAGAGAGATGGATATCACCCTTTACATCCATTGATATCCTCAAATTCTGTAAAAGTGTAAGGGGGAAGATGAATTCACTTTATAATTATCTACTAAGTGTGGATATTATTTCCTTATGAGAAATAACATCTCGATTAAATGATGGAGGCAAAGGTTATGATCATTCTTGAAGAAATATCTTTTTTGATAGGCTAAATTGATGTGTTCCCTGATAAATTGACTGGTCTTCCTCTTGACAAAGAGGTAGAGTTCTCAATTGAACTTATACCTGGATCTCATCCCATATCAATTAAACCTTATAGAATAGCCACCATTAGGTTAGAATAATTTATGAAGCAACTATAATAGAATCCATACAAGGGTTTCTTACACACATGTTCTTCAACGTGGGGTGTGCTGATCCTCTTTTTTAAGATGAAGGATGGAGATCATATTTTATCTATCTTCCTATACTTGGAAGTCCTCAATACGATGATCAAATCTGTCTTACTATCCTCATATTCCCTCTATCTAAATATCATATTATCTATCTTCTTATCCCCTGAAGAACTTGATTGAAATAATGATTTGACGCAAGTTAAAATTACATAAGTTCTAAATAAGACAAATCTTAAGAGGTTTCCTTAGAATGAATGTAAAGACTTGGATTTTTCCATGTAATTTTTTTTAAAATATATGGAATTATTACGAGTCTATTAAAATTGACGACGTGTGATTCTGAGGTCTGGTGTGCCTGAAATGATTTTCTGAACTTTTTTTAAGGTATGTTCAGTAAACGTGAGGGCGGTGTTTTCTATCTTTTGAACCAGTGCTCAGATTAAAAATCAGGGGCATCGTTGAATCTATAGTGGAAAGATTCACTTAAGAGAGGATTCAATTCTACAGCAGAAGGTTGGGAGAAAAAATATAGTTTTTGGACATTTAATAGAATAATAAAATAATAAAATTATTTTATTTTCCTTTCTCCTTTACTCCAACGGATGAGCGACGTTGGCGGGACCAACGACACATCAATCCATTAAATGGATTGACTCCCCTTTATTTTTGTAATTGCACCATTGGAATTAATAAGGTTACTTAATTAAATGAACCCCATTAATTACACATGCGTTACTCACCCCCTCTACTATTTATACAGAGCTTGGGGTAGAGTGTTGGCATGACTTCACCAAGTGACAAAGCTCTAGAAAAGTTCCACGATGCCAACCACTTAGAGGACAAGACCAGTTCCAGAAAACGCTGATGAGCGCCATTGAATCACGAACTGATGACAACGACGGAGGGTGGGGGGGGGGGTTCCATCAACCATCGTCAGCGAATGTCTCTTCCAAGTAGGGGGTTTATTTTGAAGTTTTCTTTGATGAATCAAATTTTTCTACCGCTTGATATCATACAATGCGGAGGGAATATGCTGAACAAACAAGACCCAGAACCTATGCCACTTCATTCTTGATGTGAACTTTTGGGAACAATTTCTAATTTGACGAAAACACGAAATAGCAGGTCATGCTATGACGATGACAGTGTGGGAGATCCGTAGGTGCAGACAACACAAATAATAGAAACTAGAGCATGCCTGGTGACCCGTGGAAGAAATAGTTGGCGTGCCAAGTCGGTGATGACTGTAGAGGACCCACGAAAACTGGCCGTGGGCAGTGGATGGTAGGGCGCAACAGCACGCCGAGTGGCTGAAGGCGGCCGACCTGAGTCAGTCGTGTAAAACAAGGGCAGCGCCCACAGGTTTCATCAGTGGAAGTGGACACGACAGGAAGGGGCGGCGTGGCCCGCACCGCGCCATGTTGGTGAAACCCCAGTCGGCCAAACAACCAACCGTTAATTGCGGTGGGGCAGTGCCCCACCAACTGGTGAATGACCCCACAAGCGTGAGGCCATCAAGACGTAATGGTCTGCCTCTGGGAAGACCAAGTCGGCACGGGCCGACCAAGCGGACCAGACCCGTCCAGCGGGCCGGAACCACAGCCTAGTGGGCCAAACCCTCCCAGCGGGCCAGACTCACCAGTGGGTTGGACCAGACCCATGGCCCAGCGGGCTAGCACGGGTGGGCCGAGCCTCACCCAGCGGGCTTGGCCAACCGCGGCCTGGGCCTGCGAACTGAACTGGGCCGACCCCAACGGGCCAGACCTAGTGAACAGAACCAACCTTGATAAGACGGACCCAGTGAACCGGGCCAACCTCTATGGGCCGGACCTAGTCAATCGGGCCAAAACTTTATGGGTTGGACTCGGGCAGGGTCAGGTAGGCCTCATGACCCGTTGCGTTGGGCCGGTCCGACCGAGTCGGACCAGGACAAGACCCAACCGGTCCCTAAATAAATAAATTCTAGTAACTGAAAAATCAGGTGTTTGATTGACATGCCATCAGTGGAGTTAGGACCCCTTTTTGGGAAGCAGTCCCTTTGGAATATTCCAGTTGGCCCGACCGTGCCAGGCCGGACCGAGATGCGATCAGCCCCATTTCACAGAAAGGGATGAAACTAACAGACCGAGCATCCGGTTGATGCACTGTCTGTTGTGTTGGAACCCTTAGGATGAGGAAGTCCTTATGAAATACTCCGTGAGAGTTTTGGAGAAAGTTGGACTATGTCTGGGTGGGATCGACTCCAAATCCAACCGCACCCTCATCACTAAAATGCCAATAACTTAATGACCGGGCACATGATCAATGCGCCGTATTTTTCATTGGGACCCTTATGATGTGACAGATCATCAAGTTAATTATTCATGGTAATTTTTGCGGGTTGAAATATGACCGAAGATTTGAGGAGCTGTTCTCCCATAATCAAGTATCTACGAGCGGGAATCCAATGGTAGATAGTGAGGCGGAAGTTGGAGATAGATCATACATAGGTTAGTATCAGGCAATCCTATGTGGGTCAGCACCTAGAGATCCTGTGTGTATCAGAACCTAGATACCCAGTGTGGGTTTACACCTCATGACCTGATGAGGACCATTCTTAGATATGCACGTCATAGATCAGCGACATACCGATCCTATGTGGGTCAGATCCTATGTGGGTCAGCACATACTGATCTTGTGTGGGTCAGATCCTATTTGGGTCATTGTAGGGTTTAGTACCTATCGAATCTAGGTAGGTCAAATCTTGTGTGGGTCATTGCAGGGGTTAGTACCCATCGATCCTGTGTGGGTCAGACTCCGTATGGTCAGCAGTAGTGCTTCTTGATAGAATAAGATGATCTAGCTTCGTGACTAATCATATGTACTTCTATACTTCACTAATACCTGTTTTGAGATGAGACTCTATTTGAGCTGTGTCTATTACTTGTAATTTCGAATTGAGAATATGATTTTTGGTTTTCCTTTTTGAATTTTGTGAGATCTTCAGGGGTGTCAGGGTCCTTACTGAGTATTGTTATACTCAACCCTCCACGGGATTCGCCCACACCTTGTTGTGTCTTGTGTAGACGACGAGAAGTTGGGCTGAGGCTTGAGGGATCCAGGACAGGCGGTACGCAGAGGAGACAGGATAATATAGAGTGCTGTAGAGACGATTTATGCCTACCCTTCAGGTAGGATCCTTGGTGGACGATCTAGGAGTTATTTTCTCTTTTCAGTTGTACTTGTACTTTTCAGTTGGGCTTGTATTCTGACCCCTTTACTTTCATTACACTTTTTACTACAGAAGTTTACTTTGTGGTTTCTTATTATTGTATTCTTGGATTGTGTGTTTGTATAGGTTTAAAGGAAATTCCTTCTCATTCTAGGGATACTCCTTTTTAGTACTAGTCACCAACCCCTGGCCTATAGAAGGCGGGCTTGGGGTAGTCACAACATGGAACCCGGGGGACAGGTCATGATAAAGTGGTATTAGAGGGGTCGGTTCGACCAAAGAACTAGGACTTTAATTTTGTTTCTATGTGGCAAGAGTGTTAAGTGTTATGAGTGTGGTTTTTAGTTTGGGGAATCCAGTATAGGTGCGACGACCAACGTATCCACACACCAGGACCCTGAATTCTAATTTCTGACTCAGTGCACGAAAACACTGATTACGTGTGTTTTGAAAAGTTTTTCTTATGATTTCGTTGAGTTATCTAACTAAGTATAATTTATTGATTGTGGTGTAGCTGTTTTATTTAGGATGACACCACATAGACAACTATCCAGGATTCCTAAGAGAGCACATTATGACGGCCCACAGAGCGATGAGGCTTCGGTGCTGGGTCCTCTTACAGTGATAGTACCATTGGGTGGTGCACCGGTTTCACCCACACCAATTGCACAACAAATGACACAAACCCCACCAGAAGAGGGTGCACACTGACTGAGCACGTTGCATGAGTCTCAGTGGTAGTGGCCTCTAAGGTTCTAAGGTGAGATGGATCTGCAGGTGGCTGAGGACTGGCTGCAGGCTGTGGCCATAGTTTTTCACTTAGTTGGGACACTAGCTAATGTGATGGTAATCCTAGCTAACAGTCTCTTTTAGGGAGAAGCTGGGAGGTTTTGGAGTCTGACACTCTAGTTACACAACGAGGTGACCCTCACCTGGGTGGGATTTGAGGGACTTTTCAGGGAAGAGTTCATCCTAGCGACTCTACGCTCAGTGAGTATACAGGGGATGATGCACTTACAACAGGGATACTTGACCATGGCCCAGTACTCGACGAGGTTCATGGATCTCTACCACTACTCCACTGACATGGTACGAGACACTTTCATCAGGAACCAGACCTTTGAGAAAGGTCTATGATGGGAGATCAGAGCATCTATGATATTTCTCAGCATTCCGATGCAGGATGGGGCGCTAGAGTGAGCGATTTTGGTGGAGAGTTTCCTTGATGAGCATACATCGATATCAAGTCCCACAACTAGGCGATAGGTATCAGATTTTTCTATGGATGGTATTAGAATGATGACATAGAGGACTAAGCAGACCAGATGTTCTGGTGGACGACCTCGGGACGCATGGTTGGAGGTGTGGAGCTCACGAGGAAGAGAAGGTCAGTTGGGAGGCAGGGTGTTCTTCACATGCGGCAGGCAGGGGCACATGGCTCTCAAATGACCGACCCACTATACCGATGATCACGAGATGGTTGAGGGACCACCAATTTAGAGGAAGATATTCGAGCGAGGAGGTATGTAGGGTGATAGATGTGGTAGAGGAGTGAGCCATGCAGCAGACGGTTGGCAGCAATTTGAGGTTCTATTGCCACCACCACTAGGTGGTCCACCCCGACCACATGGAGCAAGTGGACATGGGTGAACACAGCTATAGGTAGAAGAGGCCGATGACCACGACGATGTAGAGACTATTTGAGGTATGATCTATCTCTATTCCACCCTAACTGCAATACTTATAGACACAGGTTTCAGTCACTCTTTCATTTCCACGTCACTCGTTCGGGGCTCATAAATTATGATGGAGCCATTGGATTGATACTTATGATTAGATACTCTTAAGGGATAAGATTATATGATTACACAATGGTGCCATTAGTGTGAGCGTACTCTTGTAGGTGAGAGATTCAACTGGGATCTTTTAGTAGCGGCGTAGAGGACTTATGTCATCTTGGGTATGAATTGGTTATCCACAGTCCATGCTCAGATTAACTATATTAGGTGCAAAGTGCAGTGTGTCCATGAATATGGGACTAGGTCTTCCTTCACTGGTGATAAGGGAAACTTTGCAGCATAGGATGGACTTACCTGGAGGAGGGTGCAGCCAATCACACATCAGTTGGCTAGCCTTACCCTCAGAGTAGTTGATGTTGAGAGTTTAAGCTATCCTGTAGTGGTGGACCAGTATGCCGATGTCTTCCATGATGATGTTTCGAGACTACCTACTTGTAGAGAGGTGGACTTCTACATCGACCTATACCTCAAGATAGAACTGATATCTACTCCAGCATATCAGATGACTCTCATGGAGCATCATGAGTTATGGGTATAATTGGAGGACTTGCGGAGAAAAGGGTTCATAAGACCCAGTGTATCTCCATGGGCAGTCCCGATTTTGTTCTCTAAGAAGGCAGATGGGAGTTTGATACTCTATGTGGATTATTGGTGCCTAAATCCGGTGACTATGAAGAACAAGTATCCACTTCCAAGGATTGATGATCTTTTCGATCAGCTGAAGGGAGATCATTGGTTTTTGAAGATAGACCTCAGATCATGCTATCATCAGCTTAGGGTTTGAGATGAGGATGTGTAGAAGACAACCATCAGATGTCATTATGTCCACTATGAGTTCTTGGTCATGCCATTTGGTGTGAAAAATGCCCCTACAGTGTTCTTGGGACTCATGAACAGGATCTTCCATCCATACCTCGATCACTTTGTGATGACCTTCATCAAAAACATCTTGGTATACTCAGTGACAAAGTAGGAGCATGCATATCATTTGAAGATAGTATTAGATACACTCCAAGAGCACCATCTTTATGGTAAACTCTCAAAGTGCCAGTTTTGGATATGAGAGGTGCACTTTCTGGGACACGTTATCTTGGAGGCTGGAGTTGAAGTGGATTCGGTGAAGATAGAGGATGTTCTTTCTTGGGAGCCACCCAGAAGTACGACCAAGGTGTGGAGTTTCCTAGGGTTGGCTGGGTACTACCAGAGATTCGTGACTGACTTTTCTAGAGTTTTAGAACCATTATCAGCTTTGACGAAGAAGGGAAAACCCTTCGTATGGTTAGAGAGATGTCAGTATAGTTTTTAGGAGTTGAGGCAGAGACTAACGAGTGCCCCCATCTTGAGGCTACCAGAAGAGGGAATTGGTTATGTAGTCTACTAAGACGCATCAGGGACCGGACATGGATGTGTCCTGATGCAAGATCAACAATTTATTGGTTATGGTTCATGAAATCTGAGACAATATGAGAAAAACTATGCCACCCATGACCTAGAGTTAATAGTAGTGGTTTTCGACTTGAAGATGTGGTGACATTACTTCATGGGCGAACGTTTTACAGTCTACTCTGATGACTAGAATCTCAGGTATATCTTCTCATAGAAGGATCTAAACCAAAGACAATGATGATGGATAGAGTTCCTCCAGGACTATGACTTTGAGATAGTCTATACTCCTGGGAAGGGAAACATAGTAGCAGACGCACTCAGCATGAGGTATGGTCTACAGTTGTTGAGTGAGGCGACAGAGCAGCTAGCCACATTATGGATATCCTTTGTGGGTAGATATGGGGTAACTTATATATAGTCTACGTATGTCACTCCCCCACTACTTCAGCAAGTTCGGAAGGCACAACTTGGGGACATTAACTGTGAGGCTCGACGAGCTCAGATATCTACAGGACAAGCACCTGATGGATTTTCTGAAGGTGGGGAGCACGTCACTCTCTTCAGAGGATGCACCATGGTACCAATGGTACTATGAGAGGAGGTGTTGAGGTATTTCTATACATCCCCTTTAGTGGTATATCCTGGTGTGGCGAAGATGTACCAAGACCTATGCCATCATCACTGGTGCCCAGTGATGAAGAAAGCAATGGAAGAGTTTGTTTCATGATGCCTCACTTTTCAGCATATGAAGGATAATCATCAGGTTCTATTAGGCATAGAAAAACCACTAGAATTTGTGACAGGGATTCCACATACATCTAGGGGACATGACTCCATCTGGGTGATCGTTGACCGACTCACCAAGTCGGCCATATTTCTACCCATCCGAGAGTAGGGATCAGTAGATGGCTTGGGATGCCTTTACGTAAAAAAGATTGTACGGATTCATGAGGTGACATCGACGATTGTCTCTGACCATGGCGCACGTTTTACATCCCAGTTTTGGAAGAGATTACAGGAGGCATTCAAGACTCAGCTATGTTTTAGCACCACCTTGCATCCACAGAAGGATGATCAGACAAAGCGGACCATTTAGACACTCGAGGACATGCTTCATGCTTGCGTCCAAGAATTTGGCCATATTTGGGAGGATCAATCGCCCTTGGTGGAGTTCGGGTACAATGATAGATATCACTTCACAATTTTTATGGCACTATTTGAGGCCTTGTACAATTGACCCTGCAGATCGCCTCTATGTTGGACAGACCCAGGGGAGTCAGCACTTATGGGTCTAAAGTTGGTACAAGCTACCACTGCGAAGGTTCTGATCATCCAGGAGAAGACAAAGACTACACAGAGCAGAAAAATGTCTTATAATGATAGAGGTTGGATACCTTTGGAGTTCGAGGAGGGAGACCACTTCTTCCTACGAGTCTCACTTGGACGAGGTTTGCGGAGATTTAGCTGGGGTAGCAAGTTATCTCCGAGGTTCATCGAAACTTTTCAGGTTCTCAGTAGAGTTAATGAGGTGGTGTGTCGCCTGGATCTTCCCCTATAGATGCACCCAGTGCATGATGTTTTCTACCTGTCGCAGCTAAGGAGGTATGTGAATGATCCATTTCACGTTATCTACTAGTGTGAGATGGACAACAACGATGAGGTGACGTTTACAGAGGTTGCAGTGGAGATTGAGGACCGACATGAGCGAGTCCTTCATGGATGATCGATACCTATGGTGCGTGTTCACTGGCAGCACGAAAACCTTCAGGAGAGCACATGGAACAAGAGGCTCAAATTTTTTCTCAGTAAATCCATTTTTTTCTTAGTCTATGTTGTGGATTTTGGGGATGAAAATTCCTAGGGTTGGGAGAACGTAAAGACCCTGATTTTTCCATGTAATTTTTTTAAAAAATATATGGAATTATTATGAGTCTACAAAAATTAGAGGCATGTGATTCCGAGGTCCAGTGTACCTGGAATTAATTTCTGAACTTTTTTTAAGGTACGTTTAGTAAACACATGGGTGGAGTTTTCTATCTTTTGAACTGGTGCTCGGATTAAAAATCCAAGAGCACCGATGAATCCGTAGTTCCAAGATTTACTTAAGGGAGGCTTCACTTCGACTACAGAAGGTCGGGACAAAAAGATATTTTTTATAAATATAAGAGAATAATAAAATAACAAAATTATTTTATTTTCTTTTTTCATTTCCTTCGATGAATGAGTGGCGTTGGTGGGACCAACGACATGTCAATAAATTAAATGGCTTGACTCCCCTTTATTATTGTAACTCCACTATTGGGATTAAAAAGGTTCCTAAATTAAATGAACCATAATAATTCCACATAAATTACTCAACCTCCCCCTCTCCTATTTATACAAAGATTAGGTTAGAGTGTTGAAATGGATTTACCAACCGACAGAGCTCTGGAAAAGTACCATGACACCAAGAACTTAGAGGACGAGACTGGTTCCAGTGAGCGATGATGAGAACCATAGAATCACAAAACGAAGACAATGACGGGGGGGGGGGGGGGGGGTCATTGATCGTCATCAGCTAATGTATTTTCTAGGTAAAGGGTTTATTTTGACGTTGTCTTTGATGAATCAAATTTCTCCCCCACTTGATATCATGTAATGCAGAGGGCACGGGCCAAACAAACAATGCCTAGACCCTCCACTGCTTTGTTCTTGATGTGAACTTTGGGGAACAATTTCCAAATCGACGACAACATGAAAAAGAGGGTCACGCTATGACGACGACAATGCGGGAGATCCGTAGGTGTAGAAGAAACCAAGAATGGACATCAAAGCATGCCCGATGACCCGTGAAAGAAACTGCCAACATGCCATGTTGGAGACGACTAGAGAAGACCCGCGGAAACCGGCCACGGACGGTGAAAGATAGCACACAACAACGCATCGTCGTAGCCAAAGATGGCTAACCCAACTCGACCTCTTGGGATAAGGACGACACTCGCAGGCGCCACCAACGGAAGCAAGTGCAGAAGAAGTTGTGGCATGGCCCACACCGTGCCGTGATAGAGAAACCCCTATCAGCCAAATAAGTGATCGTTAATTGGGGTGGGGCAGCGCCCCACCGGCTGGCGAACTGCCCCGCTAGCGCAGAGCCAGTAGGATGCAACGGTTTGCCTCCAGGCGGACCAACCCAGAGTGGGCTGACCAAGCAGACCAGACCCTCTCAGCGGTCTAGACCCGCCAGTGAGCTAGGCCGGACTCGCGACCAGGTGGGCTCGCACGGGTGGGCCGAGCCACACCTGGCGGACCAGGCCAATTGCAGCCCAGGCCTACAAACTAAACCAGGCCGACCCCGATGGGCCCAAACCTGTAAAATCGGCCAACACTTTACGTGTCGGACCTAGGTGGGGTCAGGTAGACCCAGAGACCTGTTGTGTTTGGCCGGTCCGACCAAGTCGGACCGGACCTAGACCCAACCAGTCACCGAATAAATAAATGCCCATAACTGACAAATAAGGTATCCAATTGACACACATTTAATGGTTTTGGGACCCCTTTTTGGGAAGCATTCCCTTTAGAATATTCTAGTGGGCCTGACCGAGCAGGGCCGAACCAAGGTACGATCACCCCTATTTCACAGAAAGGGATGCAAATAATAGACCAGGTGTCTGGTTGATGTAAGGTATGTTGTGTTGGAACCCTTAAAAGGAGGTAGTAATTTTGAAATGCTTCTCCAAAGTTTTAAAGAAAGTTGGAGTACGACCAGGTTGGATCGACTTCAAATCCAACCAGAACCTCAGTACTAAAATGCCAATAACTTAAAGACTAGGTGTCTGTTTGACGCACCGTATTTTGCATTGGGACCCTTATGACGTGAATAATCATCAGGTTAAATATTTGTGGGACTTCGTGCCAGTTGAAATACAACCGATGGATTGAGGAGTGGTTCTCCCAGAATCAAGAATTCTACGAGCGGGAATCCAGTGGCTGGTAGTGGGGTGGAGGTTGGATACAGATCATACGAAGGTTAGTATTTAGCAATCCTTTGTGGGTCAGTACCTAGAGATCCTTTGTGGATCAATATATAGAGAACCTGTTTGGTTCAACACATCATGACCCGATGAGGACCAGCCTTGGAGCGGCCCATCATGGATCAACGACATACAAATCCTGTGTGGGTTAACACTCAACGATCATGTGTGGGTCAGCACATACCGATCCTCTATGGGTCAGATCCTGTTTGAGTCATTGTGGGGGTTAGTACCTCTCGACTATGAGCGGGTCAAATCTTGTGTGGGTCATTGCGGGGGTTAGTACATATCGATCATGTGTGGGTCAGACTCCGTATGGTCAGCAGCAGTGCCTCTTGACAGAATAAGATGATCTAGCTTCATGACTAATCATATATTCTTCTATACTTTTACTAATACTTGGTTTAGATGAGACTCTATTTGAGTTTTGTCTATTTCTTGCACTTTATTATTGAAAAAATGCTTTTTTGTTTTGCCTTTATAGAATTCAGTGAGATCTTCGGGGGTCTCGAGGTCCCTACTAAGTGTTGTTATACTCACCCATGCACGAGCTTTCGCCCACACATTGTTGTGTCTTGTGCAGATGACGAGCATCTAGGCTAAGTATTGAGGGAGCTAGGACATGCAGTACGTGGAGGAGACAGGATGATGTGGTGTGTCGTGGAGATGATCTGTACCTACCCTTCAGGTATAATCCTCGGTGGATGATCCGGGAGCTGTTTTATCTTTTTAGTTTTACTTGTACATTTCAGTTGGTATTGTATTCTAGCCCCTTTACATTCAATACACTTGTTACTAAAATAGTTTAATTCATGTTATCTTCTTGTTGTGTTGTTGTATTGTGTGTTTTTATAGGTATAAAAGAAATTCCTTCCCATTCTAGGGATATTCCTTTTTGGTGCTAGTCGCCAACCCCTATCCTATGGAAGGTGGGCTTGGGGTAGTCAAGGCACAAGCCCCGGGGGACGGGTCATGACAATGAATACTTATTAAAGAAAAATAATGACTAATAATGAACAGTTCATGATGAGATCTCTTCAGATGTAAGAAATCAACCAGCTCTAAACTCTTTAAATGACACAGTATTTTTAGGCATCTTAATGGGAATGTTTTCAAAAAAAATTCAATGGACTTGGACACCTGGTATATGAAAACTATTCATAATTTAATAGTATACATCATATTGATTGAAACTATTAATGTGTTAATGTGTTTCCTAAAAATAGAAACAAGTCATCTTTACTCTAATTATAGATATAGTGAGTTCGATGGAATTCCTTAACAATGTTATTTTAATATCCTTTATGAGTGCCAGTCTAATTGTATCGGTATCAATATCAGTCCTGTTGTGAATTATTTTTCAATTTTATAGATATGATAGAAATTCAAACTTCTGGTTCTAATAGTGGTGAGTCATATTAATCAGACACTTACTCATTATGATAATCATATTGAATAATCAAATGTTTATATTCTTAATAATTTAGAACTTATTATTTGCATTGTAAAAAGTAATGTTTCTTATAAAAATATTCTAAAACACTTGGGACATAAAAATAGACTAAATATGTTTTAATAAGGTGTATTTGATTTCAAAAACTAAAGGAATGGAAATGTAATAAGTAGAAAATCTGACTCAATAATCTCCCTCTTCTTGGAAATAAAATAACCCAATACATAAATGAAAAGTATTTAAAATATACACACCTTTTATTTTAGAAATTCATATTCATAGTTATTATTTTAATCCTTAACTACCCTTAAGTTTTCAACTCTTCAGAATACTATAGAGAGTATGATGTTGAATATGAGAAACTCCACCTTAGAATAAATTTCTCCAAATTTTCCTTATAATACCCCTTTAGTTAATAATTATCCCTTTGATAAGACTTTATACCCATTTTTATAATATTCTCCCAATTTATAGTTTTAGAAAAGGAATGGGGAATGACTATAAAGTTCCTAAAATGTTATAAGAATCATACATATAAAAATATACAATGAAATAACTAACTATCCAAAAAATCAATTTAAAAGAACATTCAATAAATCAGAATTGGAAAACATTCTAAAAAATCATAATTGAATGATATATAATTAACTAAAACCATTAAAATGTTTAAAAACGTTTGAAAATAAAATACAAAAAGATTTAAAAATAAAAAAAATCAATCTTTCTTTATTATGGTCTTCAAAAAGGCCTTCATCCTTTTGAACTCCTGAATTTACCTGATATTTTCCACTTCTTCTACTTGAAACTAAACCTTCTCTATCGACTTTTTTATCATCATTTATAAAGAAATGTTGAAATTCAATAGACCAAAATCTGTTTAACACTAAATATATTTCTTGGATATTCTTTTTCAGAGTATTAAATCCCTTAGTACTTTTATTGGTGGCATATTTAAAATCTTATACAAAAATCACTCATTTGAACATGTGTCATGATAACTCATTGAAAGAACTTTACAACTCTACTAAAAGATTCTTAACATCATAAGCCATTTTATTATGCATCATTATATCAACATCAAGATGATGAGACCATTTAACGGTATTATTTCATGAATTTTTATGAGACTGAGAACAATCTTGAAAAACCTTTATGTCTGCCTCAATATGAATCACCATCTATGTTATAAAATTTATAGATTTTGGTTACTGATCAAGATTTTTATAATTAACTAACCTTATACTTCAAGTCTTGGAATGAAATGAATATTTCCTTATATACTTTTCAAAAAATTACCAATATAACAAACTCATTCTAGAGAAATGTTTCTAGCAATTCCAGATTGATCTTATTGGACCTCATGAGGTGTCATTCTACTCAGTCCTACTTCCACTTCCTTTACTCTCTTATTTTCATACATAGAAATCAAATTTTTATATTCTTTAGAAATTTCTATTTTTAACATCTTTATCATAAAAAAATTCAAGGATGTCAATATCATTATCCGATTTAACTTTCTCATCATCCTTTGTCTTAAAATGCTGATCATATTCTTGATTTTATGAGTATTATAATTCTTCTTCTAATAAATATTCTTATTCTTAAGTACTTCCATATTTATATTATTTATCAAACATGGAAATAATTTATTATGAGGATAATGACGATGAATTATATGAAACATTGTCAGATTGATTTCCTTCATGATCATGTGAATCTTGATTCTCATCATGTTCTTCCTCCTTTTCATCCACTTCTACTTCTATTTCTAATTCATATTCTTCATATTCTAATTCTTCTTTATTTTAGTAACCTTATTTTTATTCTTATTTATCTCCATAAACTTCTTAATTCACTCACTTATCATGTTATTATTTATGTATACTTGATGTTCTGAGAGATCCTTAATGTATGGGTCTGGTTCCGATTGATTTTTAGGAATGATTGGGACCAATTATTCTTTAACAACCATTTATTTTCCATTGAATATGAATAAAGTAATTTTTTATTAAACAAATGAATTTTATTTAAATACTAGTATTAATTCAAAATCGATCTAATTAGTTTGGGATATTAGAGTTATAAAATTTTCCTAATCCATTTCTACTCATTTCATAAATCTTTCACACAAACCACCCTCTATAAACCTTTCTTCTTTTTCTTCTTTGAAAATGTAATTTTTTCTTTACCAAAATCTATTAAAAACTAAATGGATTTATAAAATTTGTGAACCACCTTTGGATAAAAAAAGTTGATCTCTTTATCAGGACTCTCAACACACATATGATTCTTATCCTTGGGAAGAATTTTTTTTTCAGAGTTGAATCATATTTCTCATAAATATATAGATCAACTAACCTTTATCTAAATAAAAAACAATTTTTATAAAAATAATTGGTAATTATTGGATTTAGAACTAAAATGAATGAATTATATGAAAAGGGTAGAAAATCAGAATGAGATATTTTAAAGGTGTAGTAGGTCAAGAGAAATTTCTCTGAAAAACTATTATGGGAAAACAAGGTCACCCTCCTTTATATATACATAAAGTGTAATGATCCAAGTTACAAAATCAAACTAATTATTAAGATGAATACATTTTTATCTAATAGGGGAATATTGATCTGAATAAAGATTGAGTGAAATTTTTAAACTCTCAATGTTTTTGAATCTTTTGTAAGATTGAGAATGAATCCGATTAGGGAAAGTTTTAGAGACTTCTAAAACAAAACAAAAAAATTATAAAAATAAAATAATAGAAAAAAATAAAGAACTAATTTAATGAGATAGTGAAAAGAACTCAAAAGGATATAATAGTACCTTTTGGAGTGAAAAGTGACATCAGTATGATTACCTGTTCTTCTTTATTTTTGTAAAACAATTAAGATAGTTTTAGAGAATACTAAAAATTAAAATAATAATTATTCAATAAAATAATTATATATTCTAAAAATAACAAAAAATTTTGGTTTTATAAGTAATAATTGGTTACGATAAACCTGGTTATAAAAATTTGAATCCAAAAAAGTTTTTTAATAATTTTATGTTTTATAATTTTATGAAAATTTCATAGTGAGAGAATAATTTGGTGAATTCAGACTCTGATTTTTTTTATAAAATGTCTATGTCTAGAAAAATCATTATGATAATTTTTTTTTTAAAAAAACTTATATATTTTAAGAAAGCTAAAAGATTTGAAAAAACATATGTACCCCCCATGAAAGGAGAAACGTAATGTAATGAGATGGGAAAATAAGAATATGATATGAATGATTAATTGAAAATGATCTTTCCCAGCTTCTGTTTAATGTATTAAAATCTATCAAAAAGAAGATAGTTTTTGAAAATGACATCAATTTGTTCTTGTATTCCAATGAATTATAAAATGATATATCTTTTAAGTGATTAAACATGAAGTAAATGGTGTTTTATATCTATTTTATTATCACGTGGTTGATGTGTTGGGTTATTACTTAATGCTATCAGACTTGTATTATCACAAGGTATTTTAGTTTTAGTAAAACTCATGAAATAGTTAGTTAGTGTGTGTTTAATCCACAACACTTGGGCACAAAAAATCCAACTACTAAATATTAATCATCATTAGTGGAATGTGATAATGGGTTTTGTTTCTTACCTGAAAAAGAAACTAAATAATCTCTTATGAAATGACAGGTTCTAGATATGCTTTTCCTATCCATTCTACATCCACCAAAGTCATAACCTGAAAAACTATTTAGGTTATAAACATTTAAATAAGAATAGAAAAGTCCTAAATCTATAGTTCACTTAATATAATAGAAAATTCATTTTACATATTTTAAGTAGGATTTCTCTGTATTTTCTCAATAGCTTGCAGATTAGCATACAAAACATTAAATCTAGACAACCAATATTTTAGTAAAATAAACTTCCTATCATACCTCTACAGATATTTTGATCAACTGGTTTCATAGAATAATCATGATTAAATGTATTTTAGGTGATGATGGGAGTAATAATACATTTTGTATTTCTATATACAAATTTCATAAGAAGATCTCTTATATAATTATTTTTAGATATAAATTTTCTTTATAGTTTTTTTTAAATTTAAAAACTAGGAAAATATGATAACTCACTTATCAT
The DNA here is from genome assembly GCA_963277665.1 of Viscum album. Lineage (NCBI taxonomy): Eukaryota > Viridiplantae > Streptophyta > Magnoliopsida > Santalales > Viscaceae > Viscum > Viscum album. The sequence goes on from OY728135.1 coordinate 2,032,559,760, forward strand.
ACTCATTTCAAACTCATATTTCATTAGATCTATAAAGGAATCAATTAAATATTTTTTATTTGAAATGAATATAATGTCATCAACATAGATTTGTACAATCATAATATTTTTTATTTAATTATTTTGTAAAAAGAGTTGGATCCAAAACTCCCTTAATTTTTTTTTCAAAAAATCATGTTAACCTATCATACCTAACTCTAGGGGATTATTTATGTTCATATAAAGTGTTGGCATATTTATAAATGTATTTGGGATGTTTTATACTTTAAAAAGAATGTGGTTGTTCAACCTAAAATTCCTCCAGAACATAACCATTATGAAAAGAAGACTTCATAACCATTTTAAAAGTTTGAAATTAAAGAATTACTCAAAGGATAAATGTATTGAAATAGCTTCAAGTCTAGCTACTGGTGCATAGGATTCTTCATATCCATTTCTATCTTATCGATTATAACCCTTATAAAAAATTCTAGATTTATTTCTAATAATTATGCCATTTTCATCGCATTTATTATGAAATTTCCATTTTACAACAATTATAAATGTTCTCATAAGTCATTCATCTAAATTTTGTACTTTATTCCTCTTAAAATCATTAAGATCATATTTTATTTCCTTAATACATTCCTCATCACCAAAATCCTCATAAGGTTTCTTATGTTTAAAATGGGATAAAAAATATAGATATTCAATTTCATTTATTAAGGAACTTCTAGTTATAACTAGTATATCTACATCACCGATCATAATTTTATTATGATTATTCCTAAGAAACAACTGACTTATTGGGTTTTAAAAAGTATTTTCTTAAGGAATTTGTAGAAATTCATCCTAATTAATAAATTATGAAACAATTTATTGAGTTTCATCCTTATGATAAGAACTTTCAAACAATAAATTTTAATAAAAAATATATATTCCTTAGAAGTAGTGGAATAACCTAAAAATATTCCATCATTAGATTTGGGTGAAAATTTATGTAAATTATCTTTAGTATTCAATATGAATACTTTTCAACTTAAAACCTTCAAGTAAGAAACTTTTTTTCCTATCCATAAATCATAATGAGTTTTATTATGAAATGGTCTATTTAAAACCCGATTTATAGTATAGATGGCTATACTAACTACTTAAATCCAAAATTTTTTAAAAACTGAGTACGCACTCTTCATCTTACTAGTTATTTATTGAAGAATTATATTTTTTCATTAAACTATACCACATTACTAGGGGTTATAGGTGCGAAAAAGTTATCTTTTACACCTTTCTTACTATAAAAAATTTAATAATAAAAATTTATAAATTCTTCACCAAGATCACCATGAATAGTTATTTAGGAGAGGTTTTTCTCATCGTTAAATTTGGCTATAATATTTTTAAAATAACTAAAGGATTTATATCTTTTGTGAGAAAATATGCATAATTATATCTAGTGTAATAATCAACTAAAACCTATACATTGTATCTTCTCCCAATACTTACAATTTGTGTGTGAAGAAATAATTCCATGTGCAATAATTATAAATCATCTAAGGTTGAGGCTTCACTAATAGATTTAAAACTCAACTTTTGTCGCTTAGCGTATTAACAAGGTTCATGTACTATTAAAGTATCATACCTAATTTCTTGTAGATCCTTAACAAGTCATTTGTTAGTCAATATATATACATTTATAATGTTATAAAATCCTAACATTCAATTCCATTACCATGGTTGATCTTCCATTTCACTAAGGCAAGGTATGTATTGGCTCCTAAGGTATTCTATGTTTACTGTGTAAACATTCTCATACTAAATGTGAGAAATAATAAATTCATCCAAGGAACTATGTAAAAAACACTTATCATTGCTAAAGTTTAAAAGGTAACCTTAATCACATAATTAATTTATTCTTATAAGGTTTTAGTTAAGAAATTAAATTAAGAAAACACTTTAAATAAGATTTTTTCAATAATAACAGTGTTACATATTTTGATAATCTATCCTTGATCATTTTCTCTGAAAGTTACATTAACAACTTTCATCTTGATTATATTCTTGAATAAATATTTATTTCTATTCATATTCCTATAAAAAATACTATCCATGAACCCTATATTCTTGTTGTTGGTACTATCACTATTTCCATAAGAAAATATTAGACTTTCAGAACCTAAACCTTCTTGGTTATGGTAATGTTAGAAACAAAAAATTTAGGAATCTACATTTGTTTACCAAAATATGACTTGTGAAAACCTAAGGATAAAACTTTGTTTAATGATATATTCTTCTTCCAATGTCAACTGATTAGACACTTGAAGAACAAATGGGAGATTTTAGAAAAAAAGAAATTGTTACTAAAAACGAGTTTTCATCAAAAAACCATTCCGGAACAACTCCTATGAGGAAATATTTGTTTGTTTATTTTATAAATAATTTATTTACCAGTGGAAAATATTGATAAAAGTTTCTTCCAATAATAAATTTAATATTTTATATTTACAAAAAATTTATTATCCTCATTATTAATAATTTTTTATTATGTTTATCAAAATTATATTGTAAAATATTTTTATCATAAATTACATTTCAAAAATCTTTTGAAATAGTTTAATTTTTATAAATAGTTTGATCAAGATATTTTAAAAGATATGACATTTCATTTTCAAAAAAATTTATTCATGTATAAGCCTTAAATAATTTAGCATTATCATTATCATGCTTTTTTTTTTCAAATCTTACCATTCTCATTTTCTAATAATTTTTTAAAACATAAAACTTCATCATATGAAGGTAAAGTATTATATTAACAAGATAAAGAAGATTATTCCTATAAATACATAGAATTTATCTCATCTAGAAAATATTGAATTAAATACATGTTTGTAAGGTCTTCATCTTTGTGTAATTTGACAATGAATCATTAATTAACTTTAGTTATGTAAAAAAACAGATATTTTCTTATGTATAGAACATTAATTATCAAATGAATTTTTAAAATAATTATCTCCACTAGAACTCCATGTTTCCTCATATTCCAAGACATTATTTCCTTTTGAATTTTAATAATATTCAGCATTCCATTATAAATTTATTTATTTTATATCTTTCCACTCTCGCTTTGGAAAATCTGGTCGGATGTGTCCATATTTATTACACTCATAACATGTGACTTCATATTTCATGTCACATTTATCCTTTTGTCTCTTTTTGTATTGGTATTGGAAATCGTTTTTCATAAAAATCATAACCATATTCTAGAGTGATTATCTAATTCTTTATCAAAATGTTCAGAAGTACTAGAATTGTATTGAACAATTAATTTATTCTATCTAGAATATTTAACAAATTTCTTAAGAGTTTGATCTTTGGTAGGAATAGTAGTAACAGTAAAAGAAACACCACCATTTTCATTTTTATTTTTCTCATCATCTCTTTTAATCTTCCCTCATACTGCATAAGGGTTCAAAATAAATCATCTAATGTAAAATTATTTTACATTGTTTTCTCATCAATAATTTTTATCTTTGATTCCCATTCATTGCGTATTATATCAATAATATTTTCTACATGATTTTCATCATCAAAAACTTTCTCACTAATAAATTTTAAACTATTTATTATGGTAATGAATCTCTGGTGTATTTTTGTAAATGATTCTTCAGGTAAGAGATTGAAATCCTAATAGTCTACTCTAATCATATCTCTTCTAGTATCAAATTTTTTTTATGTTCTAAAACATGTGACTTCTAACATTTTCTAGATACTATTTATAGCTTCACAATAAGATATATGACTGAAAATACTTCTTTTCAAGGAACAATTAAATGTATTTTCTACTCTTTAATTTAACTGATATTTTTTTCTTGATGTGTAAATAAGTGACTTCTTTATCAGGATTATTATAAACTCTCATATGCATAAAAAATTATCAACCCTAGTGTTGATAACAAAACTTTTATCCTATCTCTCCAATACTCATAATTATCACTATCAATGGTAGGTGGTCTATTTGGATTGAGATTTTCTTTTGAACCAAAATTAATACATTTCATATTAATAGAAGTATTATTTTTAAAAAACATGTTAGTGAAATCAAATGTTTATAAACTGGAAGTTTATATCAAAAAATTAACAAACCATAAATAGTAAATAAATTAAAAACATAAAAAGTATTCAAGAAGTGGTATCATACTAGAATACTAAATATAGGATCATATGATCTACTCAAATGAAAATAATTAAATTAAGTGGGAGGAATTCTTGTTTAAGAACATAAATTAAAATAAATATAATAAACAATGTACAAGAATCATTAAGTTAGATATCGAACTTCTCCCTCTGTATATTTAACAAAGTCATAGAATCATAATCACAGTATGTCTCATTATATTGAAGTAAAAATCATAATCACTATGGATCCAATTTTTCCGAATATGTTTATTATTGTAATAAGAGTTAATATAATAATAAAAAATAATTTATAAATTTTAATATGATTACTCGCATTCTACTAAAATTTACAACACAAAATATACTTTTAAAAACAAGTAATACAACATCAAGGAAATTGTAAGAATAAATTATATGAAATTATAAAAAATATAACTCTTTTAACATTAAGAGTAAGGTAGTTAATAAAATTGACTAAAGGAATCCCCTGTTTTATACATACAATAATGTATGTCTTTCCTTAAAATTAAATCTCCCAATTAAGATTAGAATTTTTCTTACATCCTATCCTTGGATACCCTTGATACGATGATCGAATCTATCCTAATATCCTCACAATCCCCCAATATAAAGATCCCATTCTGTATCTTATTATCCCTAGAGTCCCTTGATCATAATAACAATCATATGTGAGTTACAGTTATAGAAGTTTTAAAGTAGAAAACCATTATGAGGTTTCCTTAGAATGAAAAGTTACTAACGAAAAACACTTAATTAGAATGAATAGTTCATGTATAACACTCTTTAGAAGTGAGTAATGAAATAAATGCATACTCTTCAAATGAATCTATATTTATAATAATCCTCCCAACAATCATATTTTATTTGTTTTTTTCAACTACATCAGATACCTGGCACCTGAAATATCATCATAATTGAAAGAAGAACATTATAATTATTAAAAACATTAAAGTGTTAATGGTTTTACATATAATATAATCACATCTTCTATATTCTGATTATAAACATAGGAAGTCTAGTGAACTTCATAAAAAATTTCAATATAATAACCTTTATGAGTATTAGTCTGATTGTATTGATACTAGTATAAGTCTGATTGTTAATACTTTGTCTGTATGATAGACATAAAAGAAAGACTATATTTTGGTTCTGATAGAGGCGATTATAATTAATAGGACACATACTCATTATAATAATCATATTGAATAATTTAATTTTTATATAACTAATAATTTATAAAATACTCTATATATAGTAAAAAGTAATTTTTTTATACAAAATAATTTTAAAACACTTGGGACATAAAAAGTTATTAAAAATGTTTTAAGAAGGAGTTTTACATTTCAAAAACTGAAGGAATGGAAAATTAATAAGCATAACTTCTTGGATGAAAAAATTACATGTGTAAGTAACAACAAAGTATAAATTTATAAGACAATTAAAATTGTTATCAGTGGGATTTTATTTCAATAAAATATTTTTAAATTTCCATATTAGAGTTTGATATCATTTTGGGTATGGATTGAATTTATTTTTATCACACCAAGATATATTTTTGATCCATAAAATTTTATTCAATGATTTAATGACATTTATTATTTACCTTGAAGCTTGAAATTTTTTTTTTGAGATAGTAGTGAAATTCACCTATATCACATTATTGAAAAGAATTAAACTATTCAAATTAGTGATATTAAAAAAGTTAATTAATACATGGGTATTTTTCTAGATGAGTTTACTAGTATTATTGTTGTTTGAGAGGTTGATATTACTATTTAAATAGTGTCTGATTTTAAGGATATTAAATAACCCCTTACATAGTGGCTCAATTAGAACATTTAGAATTTAAAAATAAATTTCATAATTTATTATATAATGGTTTCATCTAACCTATCACTTCACTATTGGGTGCTCAATTTTTTTTAAAAAATAAATATAGTCCAATGATAATTTTGATGGACTAAAATGCTTTGAATAACATAAATTTTTATGGAAAATTATCATTTTACTCATATCAATGATTTTTTTGATCTTCTCCAGGGGAAAATATTTTTCAAAGGTTGATCCAACATCAATGTTCCTTTAAATGAAGGTGAAGAAGGATTTAATTTTGAATACTATATTTCAAACTAGATTTGGGAACTGTGAGTTTTTTATGATTCCATTTGGGTTTTCCAATCCACCTATTGTATTTATAGACCATATGAATAGAGTATTTCATGAGTTCTTGGACAAGTTTTTTATTTTGTTTATTGATTATATTTTTGTATATTATAAGAATTAGGATGAAGATGAATGAAACTAAAGGATTGTTTTGTAAACCTTAAATGAAATTAAAATATATGGGAAATTTAGCAAGTGATAGATTTTGTTGCCAAAAATTTCTTTCTGCGGACATAATTTTTTTCAATATGGACTACTATTCACCCATCTAGAAAAGTTTTTGAAGAATGTGAAAGACCAATAAAATTTATATAGATTTGAGTTTTTATTAGATTAGTGGTATACTATAAATAATTATTTGAAAACAATTCTCAGTTGTCTTACCATTAATCTATTTTAACATAAAAAGGTGTTACATTCATCTAAAAGAATAAATATCATGATTTTTTTTCTTTAACTGAAAAGTAGACTAGTGAATGCTTCAGTTTTCAACCTTGCTTTAAGAAATATAGAATTTCATATATACATTGATGATTATTTGGAAGGACTTGGGTTTTTAATATTGCAGAATGATCATATAATTTATTATGATTCACAACAGTTAAAACCTCAAGAGTTAATTGCCTCCATATGATTTGGAATTAAATGATTTGTTTTTTTGCTTTAATTTTTTTTTTGAATCATCTATAGGGAGTTAAGTTTGAAATATATACTAATAAAATAATATTGAAGTATATATTCACTCTGAAAGAACTTAACATGAGACAAAGATGACTGTTTGAACTGATTATGAATTATGATTTCATGGCTCATTTCTATCATGAAAAAAATTAATGTGGCTGATTTTTTTAGTTAAAAAATTATGCTACTTTAACCATGTTATGTATGTAATGTGAAAATTTTATTATTGATTTGATAAAAATTGTCATAGAAATTGTGGATGCAGGGACACAATCTTTTTTTAAGTTTCACTGTAGTCGATATTGTCATAATGAATTATCCAATCTCAAAAGAAGAATAACTCTTTGTAGGAAAAGGTGAAATATGTTAATAAAGGTAAGTTTATATATTTTTATATTGATTAATATGGTGTTTTATGATTTTGAAATTGATTATACATGCCTTGGGATTTTTATTTGAAGAAATATTCATTATTTGCATCTCATAGTTATCTATTTTCCATTTATCCAGGCATCACTAAGATTTATAGAGACACTCAAGACATGGTGGGATTGAAGGAAAATAGATATTACTGACTTCCCCATGATGTATTTTACATGTAATTAGGTTAAAGTAGAATGAAAATCACCAAAGGGAACGATTCATCCTTTTCATGTTCTGTAGTGGAAATACGAAAATATATCAATGGATTTTATGTTACTATTACCATAAACTTCTCAAGGTAATAATGTGATTTGGGTTATTATCAATCAATTAACTAAATATTCATATTTATTTATAATTCAAAATATAATTTCTTCATATAATTATTCACGACTATATCAAAAGGATATAGTCAGGGTATATGGACTTCCACCATCCATTACATCAAACCACGATCTTAGGATCACATTCAATTTTTACAAAGGTCTTCCAAAGATATTGGGATTTTAATTAAATTTCAATACATATTTTCATCCTCACCCTGATGGATTGTCTGATCAAACAATTAAAAACATGGATAATATTCTTCGTTCTTGTTCAATGAATTTCCAGGGTGGTTTTGATCAACATCATTCTTCAGTTGATATTTTTCATAATAATAGTTTTCACTCCCGTATACAGGTTGAACCATTTAAGGCATTATATGAAATGTGGTGTTCAAAAGAATATTTTTGGGATGATAAAAAAAAGGTTGATGGGACCATAGTTAGTAGTGTAGATCACTGATAAAGTTTAGTTCATTTAAAAATATATGATATCAACTCAAAGTATGAAGAAATAATATTTGGATGACTAGAGAAAATATATTTCTTTCGAGGTTGGTGATCATGTATTTGTCAATGATTCTCTATGTAAAAGTGTTCTGTGTTTGGGTAAAAAATGGAAGATAAGTATATGGTTCATTAGATCATATAAAATCTTATATAACATTTTATCAGGTGCCTACTAAGTTTCTTTTCCTCTATTTTTTTCTCAGGAACGAAACATATTTAATTTTTTGATGTTATAAAAATATATGCTGAATTAATCTCATGTTTTGAGACCTAGAGTAGTTTAATTAGAAGAAAATATTTTTTATGAGGAATATATTTTTCATATTCATGAACATAAATTGAATTTTTTATAGAATAAGTCAATTAACCATGTTAAGGTTTTATGAGAAAACTATATAGTTGAAAAGGAAACATGGGAATCTTAAAATATTATGAGGGAAAGATATCCCCATCTATCTAATAATTGAATAAAATAACGAGGAAACAATTTATAAATGGTGGGAAGAATTTAAAAACCCATTTAATGAAATAAAATATGATATATATATATATATTTAAAATTAATTCTATAGTTATATTATTTATAAAAATATTATTTATTTTCAAATCAAAAGGGAAATAGTTTTAACTAAAATCCATTATTAGAAATTTTCATTTAAAAGATTAATTTATTATTTTAGAATTATAATAAGTAAATATAAATATAATTTTTGATATCATAATATAAAATTTTACTTATGTTTTATTTTTTTTATTTTAAGAAAATATTGATTTCTTAGTGAATAGTGAAAATACCAATGTTCGTAAAAAAGTATTTTCATTTAAAAAATTTATTATTTTTAAATTCCCAAATATGTTTTGAATATGATTTCAAGTAAAATATGTATAATTTCATTACATTTGACCCAATTAATAAATTTTTATTCAAGTTTATATAGGTTTTTAGAATATGTTTTTTTGGGGTTTAAAATTGTGGTTTTCTATTTTTTTTAAATACATAAGGTTTCTCTATTTTAAATAACTAAAATAATACCTATTGAGGAATATATTGAATTATATTTATAGATTATATATTACTAAATATTAATTTAATTTCATACAATGATTATTATTAATCATTGAGTTAATATAAAATCATATTTTCTATAAACAATTCTCTCCTTAAAGACCTTCTTTTTCGCCACATATACAAGATCTATTTTAAATTAAATTCTTCCACATACTTGAATTGAATTTGGAATAAAATATTATATATTTTTAATAATAATAATTTATATTTTTTATCTTGGTAAAATTATTTTTGTACCAAATTAATAGTGACACAGTAAAAATTAATTACCACTTTTAAAGTAAAATTATATTTAACGACAACAAACTAAAAATATTGGGTTCCAATGACATAGAAAACAAGTATAAAATATATTTTATGGGAATATTTTGAAATTATACTATATAATATATAATTATCCATTATCATATCTTTGTGAAAGGAAAAATACATGGGAGGAATTCATTAATTTTAGAAATTATAAGTGTGTTGCACACCTCACATATAAGAGACCATCCTCCTCCTCTATTCACACATCAAAAAACCATTTTTGTAGACATGAACTAAACAAATGAAAAATATAATTACCTTATAACATCCTAGAATCCTTATCATTGTCACTAATTTAGCTAATGAGTTCTTTTGGTGCAAACCAAAAGAAGTTACCATAAGAAAAGGTGACATTCAACAATGAATGTTCTGATTTTTTTTCTTCCACCACCAATTTAAATTATTTTTAATCCATTATTATTTAATAATATCAAAATATTAAATAAAAATATATTTTATTACATTAATTTCATAACCTATATAATTTTATTCTCCCTTAACTGGATTTTGAAATCATTATTCATGCGTATAGTGGAGTACCACCTCATGAACCAATGCCATTCGTTTTTAGATTACCACCACTCACAGTTGGGTATGATGATGGATATAAATTATATATATGATATTTGTAATTTAATTTTACATTGGTATTAATTTTATCATATGTCCATTTTTTTACATTTCATTGTGTAGGGGGCATGAAAACGTTATTCATGTGTACGAAGAACTGCCGCCTCACGAAGAGATGTGATTCATTTTCACTAAAAAATTAAATAAAAAGTATTAAGAGTAATATATTAAATATATTTTATGTAAATGTAATATTTATTATATCAATTAATTTTTTATATTTCAAAAAATATAATATATCATTTTTATAAATTTTTAATCACTGAGTAATGATAGCGTCGTTCGTGAACGTGTGGACTACCACCTTTAAGAAGAAACATGGCACTCTTTTCAAAGCCACACCAAAAATATGATATATATAAATATATTTAAATAAATAATATGTTTATATGTTATTTTTATTATTATATAAAGACAAAATATTACTTAAATACTTTCCATAATGATCATTGAAAAATGGAAACGTTGCTCATGTGTACATGCGACCTATCATCTCAATGACTGTAACACACTTCATTTCTAAAAACTATAATTCTTAAATGGTCATAAAATTATAATTTATGTATAAATATTATAAATTTTTTACTATTATTATTCTATGTTGGTTCGAATAATTATCTATTTGACCATTGGAAACCAACCAAACTCATTTTTGACACATAAGACGAATATAGTCAAAACAACTGACAAAAATTAAATTGATTAAGTAATTGATTATAACATGGTAATAAATGAAATATAAGTAATAAAAATCATGAATAATATTTTCAATAAAGTGAAAAATTAACATTAGTTTATTATTTAAGAACATAATCACACATGTGAGAGGCCAAACTAAATTTAATGGATTTTGTCTCAATTTTACTTTCATTGAGGTATATTTTGATATTATAAACTTATATTCATTTATGAGGTGTATATACAGCCCATTTAAATTTTTTTCATGATTTTATCAATTATATTAAAATTTATTTTTTTGTTAATTTTTATTATTTTATTGGTCTTATGATTCAAATATTTCTAATTTGATAAGTTACTTTCTTTCAAAAATTAACTTTTAATGTTTTTATTCCAAATCATTCTTTTCCAGGTCCATGCTTTTAAAATGATTAAAAAAAATAAAATGGAAATAAAGTATTTATAAATTTAATTTAAGTATCCTTTTAAAATATTTTCAATGGTTTTTAAAAGAATTCATCATACATGTTCTATACAAAATGTGTTAGAAAATGGAAAAAAATGAATGCTCTATTATTAACATACACGATAAAAAAATGTCCTCTTTTATGGAATCTATTTTATTTCTACATTCCATTACAAGATTTTATATTTTCTACAATGAAATATCCTCTATAATTTTTTTTCATGTTTATTTTATTAAAAATGGGTTTTAAAATGGAAATGGTATTTTGATACCTGAATGTAATTTTAATATTATATTAAAAGTTTTTAAAATGTTTTATTAGGAAAATGTGAAGGAATAAAATGTTTAATTCATGTTTTATTCTTGTACATTATATATGATGGGTGTGTTCAGGATGTGGGGTAAGCATATATTATATTATACAGTGGGTGCACCTAGATAGTGCCATGTAATAATATTTTAGCTAATATGATGGGTGAACATAGATAGTTCTCCAATGCATTGGGTAATGCTTATATCCTATAGAGAATTATAATGTATGTTGGGTGTATAATTATTCCATTTTAAGGGTTTTTTAATGGTTCTATATAGGTACTATGAGATGAAATCTCAGGTTACCTATATTAATTTTCTATTATTTCTATTTAGATTTCATGGAAATCATTTATTCTTAAATAGTAATATAAATAATCATATTAAAATAATGATAATTATGTTTATTGGAAAAAAAATTCTATTTTCAAAAAAAAATCTTGGGCAGTCATTTTTTTCACCTAACTAACATTTTTATTCTTCCTTATGTACCTCAATGATCTTTTTTTTCTCATCACACATTTTATGATTTTATTCAAAGAATTTAAGGATGGGTAAGGGAAAAGAAGAATTCATGTTGAATTTCATTATGATTTTTTCATAAAAGACATGTGTTATTTTAAATGTTTTATATTATGGGAAATATGGATACTAATAATAAGTGTCCAATTTGTAATATATGATTTTATAATGAATGAATTTTGAACTTTTTTAGGAATATCTAAAACTAAAATGATCCTCAATGTGAAATAATTTAAATTATTGACAAAAAATAAATATTATAAATGATTAATGTTAGGTCCTTATAACCCATTCCATTATTACTGTCTTGGAAATGATCATGGACTAATAATGGAATAAAATTATTTTCTTCTATATATTCCAAAATTCAATATTTTGTACCAATGTAATTCTATTATGTTTTATATTCATTTATTTCTTTTTGATTGATTTCTTATAAACATCTCGGTTTTATGCCATGACTAATGATTATGATCTATGATTTGAAGGGTATGTTTTTCAAATGTTAAGATCATGTTATCATACCCCTTTTCTCATTTTATGTTTATAATATTGTTGATATAACCATTTTTTAAACGTAATGGGAATTAGAACTCACCATTTTATTATGTTTCCATTCCACATGTTATGAGGAATGTTATTAAGTGTGATACATATAAAAAAGAAGATAATTATGGAGAAATATGTGGGATACGATTTTGATATTTTATAAACAATTTTTTATATATATTTGATTCCAAATATACTATATTTAGACAATATTATCATGTATTGAAATGTTATGTAATGAATATTAATCAATTATAATGTAATATTTATGTATGAAATGTTTGGGTCACTATAGTTGGTATCAGACTGATGTTTAGATAAACTATGGAAACTGTGATGATAAATATTTTGTTTGATCCCTTGGGATATGAATAAGGATACATATAAGTATAATATAAAATCCTATAGTTTTGGTAATGATCATGAATGGACTAAGATAAACCTATGATGCCATAGAAGAAGGTTTCATGATTTAGACATCATATAAATACTTTTTCATGACTATGTAGTTTCCCACCATGATTACTATTGATCACACTATTAATTTTAGTTATATTAAATGGTTCCAACCTGGAAGGAATCATATTAATGATGAATGTGATAGAAAATTAAATGATTTTCCCTTAGAGAAATCAAATATTATGGGTGTTGTAATGGAAAATCATGTTTCTAGGCTTACAAAATATTCTCAATATATGAACTATGATGAGATTACAAATGATAAAAGTAGGTAATAATTTAATATATTTTCCTTATTTAGGTAACATCCAAAGTATTTTAGTTGGACTATTTCCCACTAGTTTCTGAAAAAATGAATCTGTACCACTAAAATGATATTTTTCATTCATCACTGTTTGGAGCTCGAGAAAATTATCTTGGTTATTTATCATTTGGAAGGTGAAGCAGATTAGTGGTGGATTATTATCATGAAAAGTGAGAACAATATGAGATTAAATATATGGAGTGGGAAGAATTAAAAAACTTATTTTTCAATAAGTGTTTTCCTTATATTAATATAATGAAAAATGGTAAATAATTTATTAAAGTACAAGGATAATGAGATTGTTGATACTTATAAGGAAAATTTCACATGTCATGTGAGGTATGAGTCTGGTATTATCATCCAACCTAAATTTAAAATTTATTAGAAATTATTTGGATTTGAAAAAGCCTGCAAATGGTGAAATCATAAGGGAAATGAATAGTTATGATAAAATTATTGACGTGTTCTCATGTTTTAGATGGATGTTATAGTTACTCATCAATATCATGGTTTTGATAAGAATAGATAAATTGAATTCAAAGGAAATTCTAAAAACCATATAGATAAGATTATGAGCCATAATTTATGTTATATGTGTGGAAGGAAACATGGTGTAAATAGTATCAGGGTAACTTTTAAATGACTTAAGAGTGAAAATGAAGGTTATCAATAAATCAAATGCTGAAATTATGGAACGAAATTAGTTAATGATATAAATAAAAAAAATCTCCATGTAATGCACCACCCACACTCTAATTTCTTATACGTATAAAGTATGGGAATTTGATAACTAGTACCCAAATATAATGTTTAATGATTATTATTGATATTAACAAGATATTAATCTCTAAAACAAATGGAAATCTCAGGCGATCACTATTTCTGAAGAGGGGTGTGTTAACAATGTGGCTAAAGGTACACTTACCATCCACTATAGAACTACTAATGACTAATTTAATACTATATTTACACTATTTAATATCTAACATCTTCTATAAGGGTATCATAGTGAAATATGGAAAATTAGATGTTGATTTATAAGTAAAAACCACTAATGGTACAATAATCCGAACCCAAGTCTATTATTCTTCTTTGATTGATGTTTTTGAGAATTTATTTCCTGCAAATAATTTCATTTATTTTCTTGTTGAAATAAATGTTATTATGGGAATTGAGTGGTTTTCTTTACACAAGGACCACATCAATTATTGGGGAAGGGATGTTAGTTTTTATACTCTTAATCAACTATTGATCTCTTATTAATGTGATGATAAAAATGAGATTATGATAAAAATTACATCCATTGTATGGGTCATGATTCCAATTCAAATGGGGTGTTTATCTTATATGGTTGGAGAGATACACAATATCGATGGTCTTATGATTTTATGGACTTTTATTGATGACTTTTTAGAAGAGTTTCCCAGTCCTACTTTGAATCATGATGTATATTTTTTAATTGAATGCATACTTTTTGCGACACATATTTCCACAACACCATATGGAATGGCCCCAATTGATATGTAGAAAGTTAAGATGTAACTGCTATTGAATATTGAAATGGGATTCATATGTCTAAGTGAATCACTCTGGGGTGAATCTATTTTCTATGAATAATAATTAATCAATGAGACTCTAAATTGATTGTTGAAAAACTAAAAACATCACTATCAATAACAAGTATCTGTTACCCCATATTGATGACTTTTTTAATCCATTATATAAAACTCAATACATTTCATAGATTAATATTTGATCTATACATTATGAATTTAGGGTCAAGAATCAGGATACACCCAAATTGATTTTACGTATAATGAATGTATACTATGAATTTATAATGACATCATTTAGTCCTACTAATTCCCAGCTATCTACATAGATTTGATGAATAGAGTCGTTAGATATTATCTTTATCAATTTGTTGAAGTATGTTTAGATGATATTATTATTTATTCAAAGATAACATAAAAACATTAATACCATTTTAGAATTGTTCGGATGACCATAAGATATGAGTGTAATTTTGATAAATTTATGAATTGTGAGTTTTGGGTTTGTAAATTTTCATTCATACATCATAATATCATAGGTGATTTTATATTAACAGACCCTTAAAATAAATATGTTGTTTACCATTGTCCCATATCATCTGTTATGACTATAATCTTAACATTTTAAGGTTTATCAAGATATTTTTAGTACATTGAAGATAATTTTTCACTATTATTGAATCCACCCACAATGATGACTTTTAAGGGAGACATGTTTCTTTGAATAAATGATTGTGATGATTTTTTAAGGAACAAAATAAATGGATAGTTAGTTCTCCTATTCTTAAACTATCATGTAGTAGAGAATGGTTTTTAATATATAGTGATACATAAATGATGGCATTGGGATGCTTCTTCATGAAACAATGACGTAGTTGTAACTTATTCACCATAAAAAATCATAGTGCAAAATAAAAAATACTAATATCATGATTTGTAGTTAATTGATATAATTTTTAGATTTAAGATATGGAAAAATTAGCTCTAGGAAAATGATGTGTGATGTATATCCTGGTCAAAAAATTCAAAAGTGCATATTAAATCAAAAAGAGATGAATACACACCAAATAATATGATTGGAGATAATTAAATATTATTACCAAAAAATATATTATCACATTGTTAACATAACAAGGTGATAGACACACTAATTTCAAATGGTAATACTAGCTTATCTTTTTTAAGTATCACAAGAGATATAATATTTCTAAGCATTCAAAGGATGGATCTTGAAATATTAATGGAAGGGAATAAATTATATCTTTATAAACTATGTGTTCAAACATATATACAAGTAATTATGAAAGTTTCATGGAAGTAAGTTGTAGTGATGAAAAATTATGTGCTAAATATTCTTGATTTAAACCAAGATTATGATGGAATAATAATGTTATGAAAGCATGTATGTGTTACCTCAGTATTAGATTTGAAGAATTAGAAGTTGTATGAAGCTCATAGTTCTCCATAATTTATTCATACTGAAAGAAAAAATATGTATATATATTTCAAACATATGTTCTAGAGGGATGGAATGAATAAAGATATTTTAGAATTTTTTTCTTAGTGCTTGGTATATCAAAAAGTTAATATTGATATATAAAAGTCTATGGATATGTTATAACTAATACCCATACATGAACGGGAATAAAAAAAGATAATCATGGATTTTGTTATTAGAATACCTAAAAAACATTATAGAATTATATTGTATCGGTTGTAGTTGATCTATTTACAAATATATCACACTTTATATCCATTAGATATTATTTATCTCTTAATAAAATTAAAGGGTTATAAATTATGTAAGTATTATTATTGTGTCGTGCACTACTATCAATAGTATATGATCTGGATGTGAGGTTTTCCTCAATATTTTAGAAAATTTATCTATAGGATTTGGATATAGATTTATGTATCATCTATTCTTATCATCCCAGAAATATAGTTAGTTTTATGTGCCCATTCAAAATTTAGAAGACCTATTGAGATCATTTTCTATGGATGTCAATGTTTGTTGGGATTAACACCTTCCATTAGTGAAATTTTATTACAAAAATATAATTCACTCTATAATTCATACATCTCATTATGAATTTCTCTTTTTTAAGATTTATATAACTCTAACATGCTAGAATGAGGTTGGAGAGAGAAATATACTGGGACTAAGTTTAGCTGAGGAAATGACATAGAAGACTAGAGGCATTCATTTGAACATAAAATCAACTAAGATTTGATAATAGTGTTATGCTGAAATTTGTTGGAAAGATCTAGATATTGATGTTGGTGAAAGGGGATTCCTATAACCATCTCTTGGAAATAGGGTAGTGAGATTTGGAATGAAGGGAAAGTTATTCCCTTGGTATATTGATCGTTTACAATTTCTTTACCATATCGAGATGGTAGATAATCAATTGGTACTTCTGCTGAATCTCTAGCAAGTTAATGATGTGGTCCATATATATATTGTGACTATTCAAATATTATGTCCTTCATATGTAGTAAAATGATATTTCACACCACTAGAGAAATAAAATTTTAATGAAGAAAACTCGATAGAGATTCTAAATCATAGATAAAAAGAGATACAAAATTAGATGACTGAGTTGACCAAATATTTCTGGCTCTGTGGGAACCTTAAGTTGGGATGATGAAAATTTATTATCATTTTATTGTATCATTATGATAAATTTCATGGTCTCAATTCATTTTTGGGGGGTATAATTCAATACTGTGATATTTTTAAGAAATATTTCTTTCAAATAAATTTACATTCATCGATAACTTTTATTTTATGAAACAATGAGTTTTAAAGAACCACATATTATTATTAAAATATTATTATATGATGGTCATCACCTATCCATTTTAATTTTGGATATTAATAACGAAAAATAAATTATTAAAAAATTATTGTTTAAATTTGGTCATTGGTTATCCATGAAAGGATTAATGAAAATAAAAAATATTTGAATATAACTGAGAATTATTTATAGAAAACTAATTTTATGTGCTTCAATTTAATTTTCAAAATAAATTAGTAAAATAAAATTTGGTTGAATTATTTTAATGGAATTTGTATATCATAAATTAATTATAAATGTTAACATTCATTTACTATTTTTCTAGACATGGAATAGAATTAAAATCCTGTATTAGGCTTAAAATGTTTTTTTTTTCAAAACACAATTTTCATTAAATTGTGTGTTCTTATATTAAAATTAATTTTTCCCACAAATATAAAATTAATTTCTTAAAATAGATTCAATATTTGGAATTTCTAGTTCAATATTTTGTAAATAGGTCCCTTTTATTTTGGGCATTATGAATTGTAACCATGGTAAACTTTCTCACATAGGTAAAGGGAAAATAAAATTAATATAGGTTAAAAATAAATTATAAGGTCATTACATTTAAACTTAATTATTATAGAATGAATTTAGTTATACCCTTAACACCTTAATTTCCAAGTTCAATTGTTTGATGGCCAGTTGTTCCTAAAAATGACATATATTATTTAAATAGATGAAATTTACAAATTTTAATTCTCTTTGATTTTAATTTTTTTATGTGTCCATATAAGTAAAAGTGTATGTTATTAATTAATATAAGTGTTAATTTTGAGTTTAATAAAAAAATTAATTATTGTATTATTGTAATTATACAATGACCAAATTTTCTTATGCAACACTGATGCATTATTTATCTATTTAATATAAAATATAATAAATAATATTAAAATCATTAAAATTTATTTAATTTGAAAGATTTTATGTGTCCTAGTAATTTTATATATCCATAGTACATATTTGGGTGGTTTTAAAACATTATATTCAAATGTTAAATTCTATCAAAATTGATAATAATTATAATTTAACAGAATATATTTTTAAAAAATTATTTAGAAATAATAAAAATATTAACATAATACAATTGTGTTATTATTTGGACTCAAATTTCACTAATTGGTCATTTATTTTCCATTTATCATTTTATAAGTTAAAATATCAACCCTTTAATATTGATAAATCTATTATAGTAGTTAAAATTTAAATTGCTTAACTAAGGGTTAATCCAAATGATAATGTCCCAAATTACAACCAAATTTTTATAAATTCAATTTATTCATGGGATTATATCCCTATATTAACTCATAATAGAATCCATTCTCATTTGGATTCATATTTATAATGAATTCATTTATTGTAATTTAGTCATTTTATAAATTCCAAAATTTCCCCTCACCTCAATTATAAAAGGGAACCTTCCCCCTCACAGATTCACTTAACATTGAGCCTTATATCTCAATTAAACTCCCAAAATCCATTAAATAAATTCCTATAAACATACAAGAGGTTTTTATCATCCCAAAACACCAACCCTAGATCTTTTCGTAGGAGATCTAATGGAAAAATTTCAAACAAGAGGTGATCGCCTTAACTGATCACTTTCATTTCTACTCCTATTTACCTCATATAAATATATTGTATTTGTCATAAAATACTAACATATTTATCCTATATATCCTATATATATATTTAAATTTTATTATGATTATTAAAACACCATTATACTCCCTCTTTTCCCATAAAATTAGAAGTGAAAGTATCATTTTTGTGTACGTACGACTTATCATATCCACATTGTGATATAATTCGTTTTTTATCACCATATTTTATAGATGTATATTATGATGGTATTAATGTTTATATATGAAATTAATGACAAATTAATAATTCTGAAGTGATATATCATTTCTACCATCTTACCATATAATACTTTTGGAAATGATAAGACTACTCATGCATACATGTGGACTATCATATCCATAAAGTGGTGTGATTCAATTGTAATTTATATTTTATAGAGAATGTAATGAAGGAAAATTTTATGAATATATATGATATATAATATATTATAATTATACTATAGAAGTGAATTAATATTTACTTATCTTTTTTTCCACCTGATGATAAATGAAAGCCTCATTCCTATGTATGTTTGACCTATTGTCTTAATGAATGGCGTAATTCATTTTTAAATATCTAAATTTTATGGATGACTCTAAATATATATATATAAATATATATTATTATTATATGATAATTATTATTATATAGTTTATGGAACCATGAAAAATATACATGGATTATAACAAATGAATTGAAATACACATGGTAAAGAAACCATTTAACACTCAGAAATGACGATTTTAATATAGAATTTTATATAATAAGGGGTTTGGAAATGTTATGAAAGGATAATATATGATGTTTTATATATGAAAATAAATCTTATATAGAATTAGAATAAATAAAAATTTATTAGGTAGGATGTAAGAGTGATTTTGATATAAATGGTACTCGATTTAAGGGTCTTACTTCTCAATAATTTCAATATTTAGGATTGTTTATGTTTATATTTCCATTGGGGAATATTATTCGACCAAATACATGTTTTATAAATATATTTTAATAATTTTTTTAAACATTATAAAATTATTTTTAAAATTATTTTAACTATTTTTTAATTTTTATAAAATTGTTTTAAAGGAATGATCTTGTCATTTTTGAAACGAGGTACTATGTAATTTTCCCAAAAATCATAGAATTAATAAATTTTTAACACATACGAAATGAACAGAATATCCCGCCATGATGATTCAATTATTATTTTAATATTCATTTTCAAATTTCAATGGTTATTTTCAATGAAAAATGTTTTCTTTTATAATTTATTATTTAAAAAAAATATATTCTAAAATGGAAATGTTATTTTCATTATGAATTATGCCAAGTGATCTATGAAAATAATTTTCCATCTTAGATGAAATCATTTGATCTAAAATAATTGTTAATGTGGATATGATCCAAGGATATAGTATCAATTCATTTTGTGGATGGTTTATGTTTATAATGAAAATATAAAATTTATATAAATCCCATTTCTTTTCCGTTGGTTATGTTGTGATGAAATGTTTATGAAAACCATTTCTTTTCAAGGGATCATATATGATAAATTAGTCATGATCTTGTGAATCACATATAAATGATTTTAATTCTATGATGGGTGATACCTATATATCCCTCCAATAAATAGGGAAAATATTGATAACCCATGAGATGGATTGGTTTGGAATTGGGAGTGAGCCCAATTTAGTAAGGGACATTATCCACTATGATATTTATGGAATTGAAACTTGACTAATGTGATTATTTAAGGAGTGAAACCATTCCAAAATTCTATTATTGTAAAATAACCTCGACTATTAATGAAATGATTTCATATTATTATGTGTATGCTATAGTTCCATATTTTATGCTAATGTTATTCTCTCATTGATCATGTTATTTAATTTCATTTTGATTCATATCTTAAAAAATGAAAATCATTAATAAAAAATTCAATATTATGACATATGATATGAAAGGAATGGTCTTAATATTTTATGATCATGTTTTAATTATCCTTTTTCCGTTTTATGATATTTAGATCATAGATATCTCCCCTGATTACCCTTACTAAGCATCATATATCACCATTTTCTTATGGTTTCTTTCACTAGGTCATGATCGAAGGTATTAAGTATTATATATCTATTAATTATAGTTATTATGAAGAAATAACTAGGATATGATGTTAATATTTTATGAACAAGTTGATTATATAACCATGTTTCCAATGATACTAGACCTAAATGGTTATTGTATAAATTGAAATTTTATTTAACAAATATTTATCTATTATGTTTTAATATCTATGTATAAAATGTATGGGTCTCTATACACTAGAATATGTAGAATTTGTTTCTATCACTCAATACAAATAAAGGGTATGTGATGAATATACATGTAAAGTCATATTGAATTTTGAAAAGATGATGATAATAACAAAAATCAATCGATATAATATAATCCTCAAAGGAACTTTCAACCGTACAATTGTATCTCATGTTCCTTCTACTATAGTGCAACAATATTAGTTGGAATCAAAATATTACAAGGTTAAATCTTATAAAAAACAATATAACCATCATTTAATGAGTCACATATAGTAATATGAACCCATAATAATGCTCAATATGATCATGACCATCTCAAATTTCATTCCTAAATTACTGAGATGATGGGATCTATCCCACCAAATAACAAAATGGTAACTGCATCGTAAAATGGAACCATCATTGGATTAATAATTAATATTTGGATATATTAATTTCATCAATTTAGTTAACCCTTTTTTCAATAATGACTATTTATAGGAACTGATGTTCTCTTTACATAATCACGGAGCAAAAGGTAGAGGTCATCGTAACTAAGTGGATAATGGATGAAACAATCATGGTCAAGCCTAATATTATGGATAAATTCCCCCCAGGGAAAAATGTGTTTCCAAGACCTATGGGAAATCAATTATGATGACCTCATATAAAAATTTGAGAACACCATGATTTTTCTCAAGTAATTATAATCCAATTATTTTAGAAAATTGAATAATAAGTGGAAAACTACCTAATCAACCCAGAAGAGTGGGTTGACTATATTGACTCATTATTTCAGTAACAGGTGTTCCTTTAACTTCTGATTAAGTAGCTGACCCATCCACCACAAACAATTTACCCTCCAAGGAATATATTGAATAGAATCATCAAATATATAATGGGAAAAAAATACCTCTATCCTATAAATTCTATACCATAAAAAAACTAATGGTTCTAGCCAAGATTTCTACCGTGTATATTATTCAAATGTCAATGTTTCTTTAAGAATCACTTGTGAAGGATTTTTTGTCCCCAAAAGAGTTAAAAGTTGAGGTTAATGACAATAATGTTTATCATATAGAGAAATATCCCACATAATATCAGGTAGTAAACTATTTCATACAATAGAACAAGGAATAAATTATTTATACACACCTTAAAACATTTTCTGTATCATGTAAATTGAATGATATTAACATTATATGATCCTATATTGATAATGGATCTAGAATCAATATCATTCTTTTATGGACACTATTTTGGATGGGTTATAATGTTGTTATTATATCTCATACTTTTACACTTCAAGTCAATGAAATAAGTGAGGAAACAAATAACTAATGAATAATGTTCATAGCCTAATTTGGGGACCTTATCTCTCAATATAAATTTGTGGGTTGCCGAAAGGATATATATTTCATTGTCTTGTTAAGGAGACAATAGTTTCATCATAATTAGTCAGTAACCACATAATTATATAAATTTCAAAAATATTTTTTTGATGGATATATCCATATATTTTATAGTTATCAGAAATTATTTAAATCATACTAGTCCCAATTATCCAACATGGGTTTTACTATAGTGAGGAAACCAAAAAATTATTGATGAAGTCACTTGTGTTACTAATTTAAATGGGTTTTAATTGACCTCTTCTAAACAATTTAAAATTAATTTCAATGATTAAATATTTCCCATCAATAAAATATAATAAATGAGTTTTTATTTGGATATGTATTCATTAAATCTCATGATATATGTCTCATCATGGGAATCTAATGACACAGATGGTGTTGTTAATATCTATAATAGGGGTATCACTCCAATTTAAAATCCCTTAACTTATTCCTTATAGTATTATAAGAACCTTAAAAAATCATCTAAATCTAAAGGGGATATCATTTCACTAACAGAGAGTGAGAATTTCACAAATTAATACTCTAAATGTCGGGATATTGATTGTCACACCCATTTTTTTTAATGTCTTGGTTTCGATCTAGTTCATTGGAAATCCCAATTACTTTATTGGGTTTTTTGTGAGATTAATTTTTTGTTTTTAACTTCAAATTATGTCTAATCATCCTACTTTGGGTTCCCCATATGTTTTTTGGGGATTTTTTTGGAGAAAGGGTGGTTACTTCATGATTTGGGCCAAACCGTGATCCCATTTCCATATTTAAAAACAAATTTTGTTTCTTTAATAAATATTTTTTTTCAAAATTATTCAACCATTACAGTTCCCACTTATCCTCCCTTTATATATTCAAACAACCATATCCTTTTGGACCCCTTAGGAATTCATAATCATGGTATATTTGGTTTATTTATTCCAGTATTGGGCCAACCTGTGGGCCCATTTCGAGTTAAAAAAATTGTTTCTTTTATATCTTATTCATTTTTTAAAAAAATTCAGTGATTCCACCTCCAACTCCAGACCAAAATTCCTAGGCGCACCCCATGTTACATTTCTCTATTTGGAGCTCATCTTCATCATGGGTTAGGGAAAAACTACTCAATGTTTCTCAAATCGTCTAGATTTTCCAAAGGTATTTTTTATCATTCATAAATCATTCAATTAGTACTATTTTCCCATAAATATTCTTTCCTTGGTTCTTATAGACCTTGGGAGAATCTCAAAGTATTTCTAATCCATTCCATTTCTTCTAAGGGTTTATATCAAAGGGCATACCTAGAGTTTTATTTTTTCTAAGGTGAGATTCTTTCTCCTTTCTCCTCCCTCTTCCTCCTCGTTTCATTATTTCTTGATTTTTTATTCTACCCTGGCCATTATAGACCCAAGGTTATGTTATCCCATAATTTATATGAATTTTTTGTTCATTTGGGGATGGTATTTATAGTTTTAGGGTTTCTAAACCCCCAGATGGTGATATCAGGTGTGCGTTTCCTTTTTGCCAAGGATTTGAGGTAGGATATCCCTTAAACATGACTTTATCATTTAATATTTATCATTTTATTATTGTTAAAACCTGATATATATGTTTATTATTATTTTTCATCATTTTGATAATTTCTTTGGTGTGTAAAACGATTGTTTAAGCCTTGTTTTTTGAAAAGTAGTGTTGTTTTGTCATAAAAGTGCATACCAAGTGTTTGTTTAAATGTTCCATTATCTTTTACACCTGTTTTGTGAGGTTTAGAACATGGTTTATGGTATTTTTAACATATTTCAGTATATTTAATAAAATTATGTAAGGAATTTGGTGTTTTATTCCTTTTCAAGTGCTTAAAATAAATTGTTTTGTTTAAAAGTGCTTGTTATGTGTTCGGTAAATTACCCGATTGGATTTTATGAGTTAGGTGTGATTTAAAAAATTAATTTTTTTGGATTTATAAATGAATTTAAAGCATTACAATTTGTATTTTTGGGTCCCTATATGGTTTTCTAATGTGTATTTATTTTTAAAAACAAATGGGTTTTGGATTACAACATGTTTTGGCATGAGTTCCCAGAAAATGTCCTGTTTCACATCCTTATGAAAACAATTGTGTTTTGAATATGTATACTTAGTGTTTTAAGGGATTTATGAAAGTTTATTTCTAATTTAAATGGTTTGTATACACCTCTTTAATAAAATTTAAATTCATACCTTTGTCAAATGTTAGTTTTGAGAAAGGCTTAAAGGCCCATTTGGCATTTATATTGAAAAAATAGTTTCCATGAGTATTCCATGTTCTATCATTTGAGGATATTTTATGGTCCATGAAATTGATTTATTAATTGTTTTTGGGGCTTCTAAATCTGTATTTATATTGTCTTTATGGGTTATTTTCCTTAAAATAGATTTTTTGAATGGATTTTATGTGCAAGGCTTCGTTATACTTCTTGAAAATGTATCATGAAAATTTATGTGGTTTATTGATCTGTGAAAGAAATGTGAGACATGTGTGTGGGATGTATGATGTGTGTGTGATTTTTAAATGTAATATTCATGTTAAAACGGTATTTTATAGATGTGTAACTTGTTTGAGCACAAAATAGGTAAACCTGAGTATCTAGGTGGGCAGACATGTACTAGTATGCTGGTGATCCAGAGGGGTTTTGTCCCTATTTCACATAGCAAGTTTGAAGATGACAATACTAGCTAAACTTTGAAAATGATGATGATGGGGACCACTAGGTTATGGATTATTATCCTACTAGTGGATAATGTTCATGAGAATGGATATTTTTTATGGTTACTTTTACACTGAGATATTAGGTACCTGGGGCCCACAACAAACAAGTTCCTAAGGGTGTTCTCGTGACTTGTGCTCATTGTTTATTTTGTATTCACCATTGGAATATGGTGTGCATATTTTTTAAATTCATCAGCATGTGTGTTTTATTTTAAAAGTTTACCTTCTATAAATAACCTATCTGGTAAACTATTTTCATTTTGAAGTGGCTCCTCTTTGAAAAATTGTTACTATAATTCTTGTTTATAAAACATGAAAGTTTCTTCCTGATAATTATTATAGCATGGAACCTCATTTGGAAAACATAATTTTATATCTTATATTTAAAATATTAAATTGATTTTTCTTTTATTTTAAAGGAAGTTCATTGGGAATAGATTATTAGGCTACCCTACTGAGTTTTAATACTCATGCCTATAGTTTTATTATATTTTTATCCCTTGTATAGGTTTCAGCTCGAGTTCATTTTCTTTAGGTGATGTGTGATCATTGTGTTGGAGAGTGACCAGAGGGGTCACATGGAGTTATTTGGTTATCAGGTTTGGTTGGTTGAGTTGTTGGTTTAGTTGTACTTTCTCTTTCTTGTACAAATAATGTTCAGTTCAATTTTTATATAAATGCATTTTGGGCTGTCTATTTCTTTCCACTATTTGTTTAATTGTTTATATTTTGGAGAAATCCTTCCCTTGTGTAGTCTATTGATGCCCTCGGTTCTTGTCTCCATCCCAGGGGGATCAGTAATGCCTCTCAGGACATGTCGTGGGATGTCCTGGGTGACAGGTTCAGGGTTGACTTAGGGTGGTTCACAACAAAATGGTATCAAAGGAGGCCATCTCTTAGAGGAACATGATTTTTAGTGCTCCATTGTTATTTGGGGGATGTCAATGTAGATGGAGTATGATTTTTGGGACTTGAGGGGTAAGTTTAGGAATACCATCATGAAATCTTGCTTGTTATGATCCCCGGGTTTCCTCAAGAAGTCCGGTTTTATTAGTGTCTTTGTTCTTGTTGATTTTTTAGTGTTGGGATATGAAAAGTGGAGTCTGACTAATGAAATCCAGGGCTCGCAGATTCTGGAAAGCCATGTGGAGCTGGGAAATGTTCCTAATAAGTCTCTCCGTGTTGGTGTTGTGTTCGACATATGGCCTCCAACCATATGGTTATGTTACCCACCAACACTAGTTCCATTTTGTGGGTCTCTTGGACCTTTCTTGAATTATGAATTTTTGTTTTGAAAATCCTTGTGTGATAATTGTGGAAATGGGTTTTAAAGGAAAGATTCTATTTCGAAAAGCGGAATAAGGGGTTTTCAAAAAAATTAAATATAAGAATGGTATTGGAAGGTTGTGTTTTTTTGAAACAAATTTTGGGGAGGAAGTGGAAATGATTTAACGGGATTGGATTTTAATTAATGTAAACTTGTGGTTTGTTGAAATAAAATGTTTTCAAAGTGTTAATAATTTTAATTTGATTCTGAATATTTGTTTTAAATGGGGTGTTTTGGGATATTGAAAAGTGTTTGAATCTAATGAAATGGTTTTGGAAATTGGTTTTGAGCGGTTGGTGTTTTCCTAAAAAGGTTATTGGTCTCAATGGCTATTCGATTATGAAAAGATACCTTGATGAATTTTGGAAAATGGGAAGGGGTTTTATGGATTAGCTTGGTTGTTTTAAAAGTTTTTAAAAATTTAAAGGGGTATATTTTTAAGAAAATGGTTCTTAATGAAGTGTACTTTATTTTGTGAAATTTGTAAATGGTTTTTGACTTGGTGGTTAGTGTTCCTTTATAATGTACATGATATTTGGAGTGATGTTGTTTTGTTTTAGCCTTTGGTATTTTCATGTGTGCTCACATGCATGGTTTTATTAATATTTGGAAGGATGGACTTTATGGAATAGTAGTTGGGTTCCTGGGGTGGAATGGGAATGTTCATGTGAGTAAGACTTTATGAAACACCATTGGTGAATGTGTAAATCCACCATGTAAGTTTGTTTTTCAAGTGTTTTGTGCTGAAAAATTGTGGGATTTATTTATAAAATGATGGTTATGTGGTTATATTTTTTTTATGTATTATAAGAGTTGTTTATTAAGTATTATTCCTTGTGATCTGGAAGTTATAATCTTATTAACCCTTGAGAGGAGATCTTATTGGTGTCTTTGTTTTTGAGTAATGTTCAGCGGGTTTCTAAATATGTGTTAGATGTTGTGATGTGTCCACAAATAGTTCTATATTTTCAAGATTTCTAGTTGATCAACCTAAGTATTCTTTCTCATGTTTCAAAATATATATCCACCTATTTGAATAATTCCTCATCCCTTTTGTTGAAATATAGATCTGTTTGGGCTCAATTTGTTGTGTTTTTATATTATGATGATTCTCTCGGTTATAGCAGTTGTGTTCAGTGATGATTGGTGTGTTTCACTATGTTTTTTTTCATTGCACTCCTCATTCTAAGTAAGTTATAATGGTGGTGTATATCCATCAGTCTCTATTGGGAATTAGTGTTTTTTGAGCTAGTGTGTTTAATGAGGTAGTGTGATTTGTAGCTCCTGACTGTGGTGTAACCAATGCTTCAAACATCAAGGCTCCAGCCACAGGCCATGGAGTGAAGATTTTCATGCAGTCAGGAAATTGTTAGAGGTGTGGGGAGCTCGACTAGGCTCCTCCATACACCATTGTCGTAAGTTAGTTTCTATGTATCTTTTTTGGTTCCTCACCACTGTTAATTTCCTCTTGTCACAATGAGCGTGGTGGAGTTACCCATCACATAATGTCTATGGTTTTTCCTTCCAGGATGTGGGTTTCTAATCAATGTCCTTGTGTGGACCACCTGTGTAAATTTGGTGCATTCTTGGTGTTACTTGTTCATATGTTGATTGTGTTGGGTAGTTACATTGTTTCTTTTGTGGTTTCAATGGCCTAATGATTAGGTCCCCTTCCCTCCCCTCCCTAAGTGGTGGGGGTCTAGATCCGTACAGAATGTGTTGGCCTAGTTCTTGTCCCCTCCGTTCGGTAGTGGGTGGTTTAGATGTTCATGTTCTAACCCTATTAACTTGGGTTTTTAGGTTATTGTGGGAGAGTTTTTGTGTGACTGTACAGGTGAGGCCCAATTCTAGTTCATGTTTAATTCTTTTTTTGTTCATTTCTAGTTGGTCTCTAATGGTGGGGGGGGGGCACTATGGATCTTGAAGATATTTCCTTTAAATATTTGTCAGATGGTGGATGTGATTTAATGGTGGGGAGCCCATTCCATCCTCCCCCAATTCATTAGATTTCATGAGTGAACTTTTTTTTGGTGATCTTTGGGTTCATTAGGAGAAGACCTAAAAATCTGGTTCTTGGCTTGGTTATGGAGGTGGTGGCTTGATCTTTCCATTGATTCTCAGGAAGTGGTTGTGAGTTGGTGTTTTATTTTGGAAAGAGGATTAAGTTTCGATGATGGGGAATGATATTTCATTGGCTTGAGATTATGGATCATGTTGATAAGTAATCCTTAGGTGATCTTTTATCAGCTGTAAAGCGTTATGGCTTTCCAGGGGTGGAAAACCATAATGGTGGGGAGAATTGTCACACCCGTTTTTTTCTTGTCTTGGTTTTGATCTGGTTCATTTGAAATATTGATTAATTTATTGGGTTTTTGGTGAGATTATTTTGGAGTTTTAAACTTCCATATATGTCTAATCATCATACTATGGGTGCCCCATTGCATGTTGGGGAGATTTTGGAGAAAGGGTGGTTACTTCGTGATTTGGGCCAAACCATGATCCCATTTTCAGATTTAATTTGTTTTGGTTTATTTTATAACTCTTTTGTTTTCAAAAATTTTCACCCATTACACTTCTCAATTATCCTCCCTTGGAATATTCAAACCACCATATCCTTTTTGACCCCTTATAAATTCATAACAAAGGTGAATTTGGGTTATTTATTTCGGTATTGGGCCAACCCATGGGACCATTTCCAATTTTTTTTTTACATATTATTAAATTTTTAATATTATTAAGTGATTAAACCTCCCAATAGAGCCCAATATCCCTAGAAGCACCCCCATGTTCTAGTTTTCCTATTCGGAGCTCATCTTAGTTGCAGATTAGGGAAAAACTTCTCAATGTTTCTCAAATCGTCCAGATTTTCCAAAGGTAATTTTTACCATTCATAAATCATTAAATTCATACTCTTTTTGACTCAAATATTCTTTACCTGGTTCATCCAGACCTTAGTTACCTCTACAAGGAGTTTCAAGTCATTCCCCTTCCTCTATGGGTGTAGATCTAAAGGAGTACGAAGAGTTTTCTATTTTACAAGGTGAGATTCCTTCTCATTTCTCCTCCCTCGTCCTCATCATTTCATTATTTTTGGTTTTCTATTCTCCTCTAGTCATGATATACCTAGTGTTCTATTATCACATGATTTTATGGGTTTTTTTATTTGGGGCTGGTCATCATAGGTTTAGGGTTTATAAACCCTCGTATGGTGATATCGGGTGTGCGTTTCCATTACACCAAGGATTTGAGGTAGGATAAACCTTGAACATGAATTTATAATTTATGTTTCATCATTTTAATATTTTTTGAACCTGATATATATGTTTATTATTGTTGTTAAGTGTAACGTCCCAACCCGGATCACCACTAAACCAGTGGCTGGACCGGTCACCACATGACCTCAAGCGCGTCTCCCCGTACGCCAGAGGCTGCCGACTAGCAGCAAAGGTCTAAGGATAGTCAATGGGGAGACTATACCCTCTTATCAAAGTTGCAAAGTGGTATATCAAAGTAAATAACAAACAATGACAATAAATAGCATAAGCAGTCTAATAAATTATAAAGCAACAGAAGGTATATTATATAAATCTTGTACAAACAAATGGCCAACATCAATTATATAGTAGATGCATGCATGACATGTTAATGATACAAAAATGTAAAACAGTAAAAAATGACATTATGAACATTCCATTAAGAAAATAAACAAACAATGACTCCAATCCCTTAGGACAGTCTCCTCAAGCATCCTGAGCTTCCCTTCGGTCCTTTGCTCCTATCTTCCAAGTAAATGCAAAAAGTACAATCCTGTAACCAAATAGAATCTACTCGGGTATGACAGTGCAATAGTGGCCTGAGTAGGGTGTGAAATATAAATCTCAGTAGGCCGGGACCACCGGTGTCTACCCCAAATCCTGACATTCAATAAATAATTTAAAGAGTGCAAGCATGCATAATTAAGGTATGTAGTACAATGTAACATTATACCCAAGTACCTGCTTCAGCTCTCAGCTGGTGTCTGAACCTATATTATACATTTTTCATGTATACACAATAGTCATTACACAATCATTTTCATTTATCAATTATTCAAATCTCATTAAACTATATAATTCTGAACCAGGGAACTATTTCGGTATTTGGCCAACCCATAAATCATTATATTCATACTTTTTTTCAAAAAATATTCTTTCCCTGGTTCTTCTATACCATAGGATATTCTCCAAATAGTTCCAAGACATTCCCTTTTCTCTAAGGGTGTAGATATAAGGGATTATGTAGAGTTTTCTAGTTTCCAAGGTGGGATTCCCTCTCTTTTCTCCTCCCTCTTCCTAATCCTTTTCTTATTTCATAGTTTTATATTCTTTCCTAGTCATGATCGAATTAAGGTTCTATTATATAATGATTGTTTATGGTGGTTTTTTCGTTTGGGTCTGTTCGTCACAGGTTTAGGGTTTATAAACCCTCAGATGGTGATATCAGGTGTGCATTTCTATTCCGTCAAGGATTTGAGGTAGGATATACCTTAAACATGCCTTTCTAATTTATGTTTCATCCTTTTATTATTTTTATAACCTAATTTATATTTTTATTATTTTTTTAGCCTTTGTATAATTTTTTGGTGTTCAAAACGGCTATTTAATCCTTGTTTTGTGAAAAGTAGTGTTGTTTTGTTATAAAAGTTCACACCAAGTGTTTGTTTAAATGTTTTGTTATCTTTTACAACTAGTTTGTGAGGTTTATAACCCTCTTTATGGTATTTTTAACATCTTTAAGTATCTTTAATAAAATTATGAAATGAAATTTGTGTTTTATTCCTTGTCAAGTCCATAAAATAAATTGTTTTGTTTAAAAGTGCATGTTATGTGTTTGGTAAATTGCTCGGTAGGATTTTATTTGTTAAGTGTGATTTAAAAAATATTTTTTTGATTTAAATATGAATTATAAGCATTAAAAATAGTATTTTTGGTCTTTATATGGCTTTACAATGTGGATTTGATTTTATAAACAAATCAGTTTTGGTTTATAACTTGTTTTGGTCTGAGTTTCCAAAAAATTATCCGTTTCACATCCTTGTGAAAACAGTTGTGTTTTGAATATATAACCTGAGTGTTTTAAGAGATTTATGACAGTGGTTTTATTTTTTAAATTGTTTTTATAAACCTCCTTAATAAAATTTAAATATATACCTTTGTCAAATGTTAGTTTTGGGAAAAGCTTAAAGGCCCGTTTGACATTTTTCTTGTAAAAATGGGTTCTATGTGTATTTCATGTTCTATATTTTGAGGCCATTTTATGGTCTATGAAATTGATTTATTAATTATTTTTGGGTATTCCAAATATAGTTTGATATGGTATTGATGGGTTTTTGGAATTAAAAGTGCATTTTTGAATGGATATTATGTGCGAGTCCTCGTTATACTTCTTGAAAATGTTTCATGAAAATTTATGTGGTTTATTGATCCATCAATGAAATGTGAGACATATGTGTGGGTTTTTTTATGTGTATATTATTGTTAAATGTAATCTTCATGAGAAAATGGTATTTTATAGATGTGCAACTTTTTTGAGCATTAAAAAGAGAATACTTGGGTATCTAGGTGGGAAGACATGTACTAATATTCTAGTGATCCAGAGGTGTTTTATACATATTTCACATATCAAGTTTGAAGATGACAATACTAACTAAAAATTGATGATGATGATGTTTGGTAATACTAGGCTATGTATGATTCTATTACTAGTGTCTCATTTGAATGATAATGGATATTTTTTATGGTTACTTTTACACTGAGATATGAGGTACCTGGGGCCCACAATGAACTTGTGCCTATGGGTGTCCTTGTGAATTGTGTTCATTAGATATTTTGTACTTAACATCAACATTAAGTGTTCTTAGTTGGTAAATTCAGTATCATGTGTGTTTTATTTAAAATTTTACCTTCTTTAAAGCATCCCTCTTGTAAACTATTTTCATTTTTAAGTGGCACCTCTTTGAAAATTTTTTACTAGCATTCTTGTTTATAAAACTTTAAAGTTTTTATTTGATAATTATTATAGCATAGAACCTAATTTGGAAAACATAATTTTATATCTTGTATTTAAATCTTTAAATTGATGTTTCTTTTATTTTAACATAAGTTCATTGGGAATAGAATATTGTTCTAACCTACTAATTTTTAATACTCACGCCTATAGTCTTCTTATATTTTTATCCCTTGTATAGGTTTATTCTTGAGTTTGTTCCCATTGTATGACACGTGATCATTGTGTTGGAGAGTTTCTGGAGGGTTCACATGGAGTTAGTTTGTTTTAAGGTTTGGTCGGCTGATTCGTTGGTTTAGTTTTAATTTTAGTTTCTTGTAAAATAATGTTCCATTCAATTTTTATGTAAACGTATTTTGGGATGTCTTTTTCTTTCCTCTATTTGTTTTATTGTTTATATTTGGGAGAAATCATTCACTTTTGTACTCTATTTATGCCCTTGGTTCTTGTCTCCATTCCAAGAAGACCGAGAATGCCTCTCGGGACTTGTCATGGGCTTACCAGGGTGACCGGTTTAGGGTCGACTTGGGCTGGTTCATGACATTGATGCTTCTAGATCTGAATACATAAATTGATCACCCTTTCATAATTATATTTGAGAAGAGAGAGAATAATAATAGGATCTCATTAATTACCCTCCAAAATTTGAGGATGGTGCCGCCACTTCTATTGATAATATCAAAAAAGATAAATATGGGTACGAAGGAAGATATTAAACCATCATTGATTAGCACAAACAAGTGCATTAGAGAACAAATATTTTATATATTAGTTATAAAGTTTCATAGATATATATACTTTTTGAATTTCAACTAAATTCCATGAATCAATCCAACTGTAGGGAATACGAAAGAATTAATATGATTACAAGTAGTAAACAAAAATAGTTCATCTGACATGAAGTGTTAAGTATAAGGATAAGGTTGATTATTTTATCAAACCCAAGTTAATTCAAAAGGTTCAAAATCTTATATATCTTGTTAACTCCATAAATGTAAAAATGAAGAAAAATAATATTAGAGTTTTTATCCACTTCATAGTTACCAAATGATATTTTCATAAATATAATTTCTGAATTACCATCATAGAACCTTTCTATGATGTAATTTTAAGATATCATTCCCTTTTATTCATGGATTGATATTCACAAAACAACCAAATTTAAATAGTTTTAAAATATAAACAAGATAACACTTTTAGAAATCCCAAAGGAACATACAACTATCATGTGATGACTTTCATTTTTAATAATGGTGGAATCATATAATAACACACTGTGAATCTTATTTTCAAGCCCTTCTTGGGGAATAATATAGAATGTTACATCAATGATCTAGTGATCAAAATATATTAGAATTTTAATAATATTTATGATTATAAACTTATTTTCAAATTCCTAAATATATATATCTTGATGATAAATGACATCAAAAGTGATTTTAGGGATACCTCAAGAATATTTCTCGACAATTTAGTTTGTCATCATGGAAACAAATATGATCATAATAAAAACATGTCTATATTTGACATGGAACCCCCTCAAAACCTTAAATACATGAGAGGTTTTTTGATAATCCTTAACTACATTAGACACCTTATAGAAAATCATGTTGGAAATTTATTACCATTCCCTAAGTTAATGAAGAAGGGAGATTACTACCATTGGACCTATGATTAGTAGGATAATTTTCATAATCTCAAGAAATGTTATTTGATACAACAACAGTAATGTACCTTGTTGAAGGGAATCCACTAATTTTATATGTGATAGAGCTTGAGTGATCAATAAGTTATTTTAATATATGAAATAATGACTTAGAGAATTATAATAGTATATATTACTTTAGTAGAACTATGCTATATACTATGAAATGATATTTATATATTGAAAGGTATTTATTTTCATTAATACCACTCATGTATACATGTGGACTATCCTATCCTAGAAGTGGTGTGATTCGTTCTTCATTTATATTTTACAGATAATGTAATGAGGGTAAATTTTATGAATATATATGATATATATGATATTATAATTATACTATAGAGGTGAATTAATATTTAAATTTTTTTCCATATGATGATAAATGAAATCATAATTCATGTGAAATGAAGATGAGCACCACATCAAAGTATTGGAAATGATAAGACCACTCATGCATACATGTGGACTATCATATAAATAATGTGGTGTGATTTTTTTCATTTATATTTTATAGATAATTTAATGAGGGAAAATTTTATGATTATATATGATATATAAGATATTATAATTATACCATATAGGTGAATTAATATTTACTTTTTTTTCCATATGATGATAAATGAAAGCCTCATTCATGTGTACACATGACCAATTATCTTCATGAACAACATAATTTATTTTTAAATATCTAAATTTTATGGAATAATCTAAATATGTATATATGAATATATATTTTTACTATATTCTAATTAATATTCTATTGTTTATGGAACCATGAAAAATATACAGGTAATATAACTTATAAATTGAAATACTCATGGTAAAAAAAACATTTAACACTCAGAAATGACGATTTTAATATGGAATTTTATTAATAAGGGGTGTGGAAATGTTATGAAAGGATAATATATGATATTTAATATAAGAAAATAATTCTTATATATAATTATAATAAATAAAAATTAATTAGGTAGGATTTTATAGTGATTTATATATATATTGGACTCGATTTAAGGGTTTTACTTTATAATGATTTCAATATTTAGGATTGTTTATGTTTATGTTTCCATTGGGGAATATTCTTATACCAAATAAATGTTTTATAAAAATACTTTATGGAAGGTTTTTAATATTATACAATTATTTTTAAATTTATTTTTAACCATTTTTTAATTTTTATAAAATAGTTTTAAAGGAATCATCCTGTCATTTTTCAAATGAGGTACTATATCATTTTCCAAAAAAATATTAGAATGAATGATTTTTTAACACATACAAAATGAATAGAATATCCCTCCATCATGACTCAATTAATATTTATTATTACTTTTCAATTTATAACAGTTATATTTAATGAAAAATGGTTTCCTTTATAATTTATTGTTTAATAAAATATATTTTAAAATGGAAAGGTTATTTTCCTTCTGAATTATTTCATGGGATCTACAAATATAATTTTCCTTCTCAGATAAAATAAATTTGATATTAAATAATCATTAATGTGGATATGATCCAAGGATATAGTATCAATTCATTATGTGGATGGTTTATGTTTATGAAGAAAGAATGGAATTTTTATAAATCCCATTTCTTTTCAATTGGTTATGTTGTGATAAAATGTTTATGAAAAACATTTCTTTTCAAGGGTTTAGATACGATAAATTAGTTATTATCTTAATGGTCACATATATATGGTTTTAATTCTATGATGGGTGAGTCCTATATATCCCTCCAATGAATTGGGAAAATATTGATACCTCATGAGATGAACTGGATTGGAATTGGGAGTGAGCCCAGTTTTGTAAGGGACATTGTCCATTATGATATTCATGGGAGTGAACTTTGACTAATTTGATAGTTTAAAAAGAGAAACCATTACAAAATTCTATTATTTTAAAATATCCTTGACTATTAAGGAAATTATTTCATATTATTATGTGTGTGCATTAGTTCAATATTTTTTGCTAATTTTATTCTCTCATTGCTCATGTTCTTTTATTTCATTATGATTCATGTATTATTAAATGAAAATTATTATTACATGATTCAAGATTATGATATATGATATGAAATTAATGGTATTGAAATTTTATGATCATGTAGTTGTTCTATATTTTACCATTTTATGATATTTAGATCATAGATATATCCCCAGATTACCCTTACTAAGCATCAGATATCACCCTTATCTTATGGTTTATTTCCCTAGGTTATGATGAAAGGAATTAAGTATGATATATCCATTAATTATGGTTATTATGAACAAATAACTAGGATTTTATGTTGATATTTTATTAACAAGTTGATTATGTAACTATGTTTCCAATGAAACTAGACCAAAATGGTTATTGTATAGATCAAAATGTCATTTAACGAATATTTATCTTTTATGTTTTGATATCTATTTATAAAATTAATGGGTATCTATACAATAGACTAAGTTGAATTTGTTTCTATTACTCAATAAAATAAAAGGGGATGGGAAGAATCCACATGTAAAGGTGTAATAAAGTTTAAAAAGATGATGAAAATAACAAAAATCAATCAATATAATATAATCCTCAAAGGAATTTTCAACCATAAATTCATATATCATGTTCCTTCTACTATAGTGCAATAATATTAGTTGTCACTAAAATATTCCAAGGGTAAATATTATAAAAAACAATGTAACCATCATGGAAAGAGTCACATATAATAATATGGACCCATACAAAAAACCAAGATGGTCATGACCCTCTAAAATTTCATGCCTAAATTACTAAGATGATAGGATCTATCCCACCAAATAATAAAATGGTAACTTCACCGTAAAATGGAACCATCGTTAGATTAAGAATTAATATTTGGATATATTAATTTCATCAATTTAGTTGGCCTTTTCATCAATAATGACTATTCTTAGGAACTGAAGTTCCCTATGCATAATCAAGGAGCCAAAAAAAATAGGCTATCATAATTGAGTGGATAAGGAATGAAAAAATCATGGTCAAGCCTAATATTATATATAAATTCCCCCCAGGGAAAAATGTATGTCGAATACTTATGAAAAATCACTTATGATGACATCATATTAAAATGAGGTAATACTATAATTTTTCTCAAGTAATTAAAATCCAATTATTTTAGAAAATTTATTAACAAGTGGACAACTATCTGATCAACCCAGAAGAGTGGGTTTACCATTTTGACTCATTCTTTCAATGACAGGTGTTCCTTTAACTTCTGATCAAGAATAAGACCCATCCACCTCAAAAAATTTACCCTCCAAGGAAAATTTCGAAGAGCATCCTCAACTAGATAATTGGAAATAAAGGCCTCTATCCTAGAAATTCAATATCATAAAAAAACAACTAATGGTTCCAAACAATATTTTAACCATGTATATTATTCAATCTTCAATGGTTCTTGGGGAAGCACTTGTGAAGAATTTGTTGATCACTCAAGAGTTCAATATTGAAGTTACTAACAATCATGTTTATCATATAGAGTTATATCCCACAGAATATCAGGTAGTCAAATATTTCATACAATAGAACATGGAATCAATTATTTATTGACACATTAAACCCTTTTATGTATCATGTAAATTGAATGATATTAACATTATATGATCCTATATCAATAATGGCTCAAGAATCAATCTCATTCATGTATGAACACTCTTTTGGATAGGTTAAAATGATGCTATTATATCTCCCACTTTTACACTTCAAGGTAATAAAAATTGTTAGGAAAACAAATCACTTATGAATAATGTTCATAGGTTAATTTGGGGACCTTATCTCTAAATATTAATTTGTGTCTTGCCGATAGGATACAAATTTAATTTTCTTGTTAAGGATACCTTGGTTTCATTATCATTCAACAGTACCCACACCATTCTATCAATTTCAAAAAGATTTTTTTGATGGAGATATCAATATATTTCATAGTTATCTGAAATTATTAAAATCATACTGGTCCCAATAAACCAACAAGGTTTTACTATAGTGAGAAAAAAATTATTGATGAAGTAAATTGTGTTACTACTTCAAATGGTTTGGAAATGAACTCTACTAAACCATTTTAATTTAACTTCAATGATTATGAATTTACCATCAATCGAATAGAGTAAATGAGTTTTGATTTGGATATGTATTCATAAAATTTCATAATATATATCTAATCATAGGAATATAATGACATAGATGATGTTTTTAATATCTACAATAGGGGTACCACCCCAGTTTAAAATTTCTTAACTTATTCCCTAGAGTCTCAGAAGACCCATGCATCATCATATAAATCTAAAGGGAATATAATTTCACCAATAGCGAGTGAGAATTTGACAAATTAATACTCCAAATGTTGGGATATTGATGCTTCTAGATCTGAATACTTCACTTGATCACCATTTCTTAATGAGATTTTAGTAGATTGATGATAATAAGAGGATCTCAAAAACTCCCCTCCAAAATTTGAGGATTGTTCATCCACTTTTATTGATAATATATACAAAATAAATATGGGCATGAAGGAAGATATTAAACCAACAATGATTAGCACAGACAAGTGAATTGGATAAAAAATCATTTATATATTATTTATAAAGTGTCATCGATATCTATTCTTTTGGAATTTCATCGAAATTACATGAATCAATATTAATATAGGCAGTACAAAAGAATCACTACGATTACAAGAATTAAACTAGAATAATTCATCTGACTTGAAGTGATAAGAATAATGATGAGGTGGATTAGTTTATAAAACCCAAGTTAATTCAAAAGGTTCAAAATTTTATGTATCTTGTTAAATTCATCCATGTAAAAATGAATAACATGAAGATTAGAGTTTTCATCCACCTCAGAGTTACCAAATGATATTTTCATAAATTTTATTTCCAAATTACCATTATGGAACATTTCTATGATGTAATTTCCAACTATAATTTCCTTTCATTTGTGGATTAATATTCATGACAAAACCAAATTTAAATAGTTCCAAAATATAAATAAGCCAACACTTTTAGAAATACAAAAGGAACATACTACTATCAAGTGAAGCCATTCATTTTTTAGAATGGTGGAATCATATAATAACACACTATTCATCTTATTTTCAAGACCTTATTATGGAAGAACATATAATTTTACATCAATGATCTAGTGATCAAATTCCATTAGAATTTTAATAATATTTATGATTATAAACATATTTTAAAATTCTTACATATGCATATATTGATGATGAATGACATCACATGTGCTTTTAGGGATAACTCAATAATATTTCTGGACAATTTATTATGTCATCATGGGGTAAAAGTTGATCCTAATAAAACCATGACTCTATTTGACATAGAACCCCTCAAATCCTTAAATACATGAGAGGTTTTTAGAGAATCCTAAACTAAATTAGATACCTTATAGAAAATAATGTTGGAAATTTATTATCATTCACTAAATTAATGAATAAGGGAGACTCCTACTAGTGGACCAATTATTATAAGGCTACTTTTCATAATCTCAAGAAACATTATTTGAGACAACAACAATAATGTCCCCTCTTGAAGGGAATACACTAATTTTATATGTGATGGAGCTTGAGTGATCAGTAAGTTCTTTTAATATATGAAATAATGATTTAGGGAATGATAATAGTATATATTAATTTAGTATAACTATTCTATATACTGAGAAATGATATTTAGATATTGATAAGTATTTCTTTTCACTAATTTTAACAGTCCAAAAATTTGGGCACTTCTTTCTACACCATAAGGTCCTCTAGTTATCTTAAAATTTATATATAAAATATATCATCCAACATTTCATTTTAACTATAAATTTAGAATGGGGTGATCATTTTTTTATATTTACATTTGGTTCATAACTCAAAAGGAATAAAATTTAAGGCATTAGTAAATTTTATGGTGGTGCATCCTTCTATTAAAAATTATCCATTAGACCCTGAATTTCCCAATGAAGATGTTTTTCCTAATTGATAATACATCTAGATGTGAGAGGTATACATTAATGATTATTATATAATCTAAAATTGAAAAATAATAGAAAATACCAAACTCAACAGAGTGGGTTTGGGAGTCATCCTTTCTCTACAGCTAATGAATTTCTACAAATTTCCTTCTTGCTATCATAAGGATGGAGTAACAATAAGTTAGAATATGAATCCATTATTTTTTATTTTTATATTTTTTTCTGTAGATTCCATTATCCCATAAGAGTATCATCATTGATTCATATTTATTTATTAAGAATATTAATGGTGACTATTCCATTGTAAAGGAGAATATTATTCCCATACATGACTATATATGAGGGATAATAAAGTAATTCCCATTAAAACTAATAAAAATGAGCACCCGGTGTTCACATAACTCCCAAGAAGATGCATTGGATAATGTTTCACCCACCTTGGTAGATTAAAAGTAGAGTGAAATAGTCATCATCAATTGGAAGCACAGTACAATGTCACCATTCCTTAGTAACAATATAAAAGATATCAATGAGGTCAAGTCCAACCCAGAACAAGATTATTCTACAAATTGATGAATTTAATACATATTTTAATATCTATAAAATGGGATTATTTTTTAGGGTATATCGTGAAAATATAAAATCTAATGATAGGAAAAAAATTTACCCTTTATAAAAGAACAAGTTTTAAATAAGTCCTTCATAAACCATGATATCATGGAGACTTATGCAAATGATTTATGGAGGGAAAATACACACAGTCATGCAAAAACTATGTGAAGGTCACATGGATCTGAATCATCAAAAACTTTTATTTTCCATAAAATTATGAGGAATATATATTTTTATCTAATAATGATATAGGATAATAGTGAGTTCACCAAGAGATTCCATGATCGTAAGATACATGTCAACTTCATTCAACACCACCTAGAATAGTTATACATTTCCAAATAATTATAGTCATTTTTTATATAGGGAATTAATTTCAGAAGAAAATATTAACCATCATATAGTTAGTTCATTTATATCCTTACCATCATTTATTTATTTTTCAAGTGTGACGATCGTATACCCCTCAACGAAGTTTGGACATATGTGATCAACAATTTTCTTATGAAAAGTATATTTACTATATTTGGTGAAACTCATAAAATATTGATGGATAATATAAAAATATTATATTATTAAAATCTAAAATGGTTATATCATCAATATAGTATTCAATCCAACCACTCATCCCACTTCCATAATTGTAAAAGTGATATATAAAGGTTTTTAACAAAACTATATCCAGCATCCACTAAAAGTTGGTGTGAAAAGATTAGAAATCATGGAATAAAATGTTTCAAAATTCTTAGTAGAATTATCATACTACAACTAATAAATTTATACAAGAGACCCCATACTCAATTTTTTTATGTGGAAGAAGTGGTTATACCCATTTAATTCCTAATACCTTCTCCCAATATTTACATTTACTACCAACTATCCATAAAAAAGAAAATGTTGAAGTGATTATATGATTTTTAATTGATTGATGATAAATTATTTCATACCCTAATCTATTTGGAGGTTCACCTAAATTGAGTAGGGAAATACTTTAATAAGAATTTTTACCTATATTCACTATTTTGAGGAGAATCGTTACTATATCATAGAAACCCGCTGATACCTATAGATAAAACTTTATATATATAAAATAAATAGGAAGTACCTTATATCATACAGATGTTACAATAAAATTGATAAAATTCCATGACTATAAAGTATTAATAGAGTATCACACCCTCTACTGATGCAATATTTCTCAAGAAATACATTTCATAATATACAAAATATAATTACATCCCTACAACATGACCTTAAACTGTAAGGAAAAATTTCATGAAATATTTTGTTAAACTATATAGACAATTTCCAATTAAAATTATGATAAACTATAAAACATCTTAGTATGAGATGCATGAATTTAAAATTCATAGTACATGCATTAACCACATGACATAAAACAAGAAGACAAAATATTTAAAATATATTGTGAAATTGCATGAACATAGTTTAGGATGTATAAAATTAAATTTAGATGTGGAAGTATATCCAAAATGACTCTTGACTTATCAAGGTGGAATATTCCATGTATAATCTCTCCCCCCTACAAGAGAGATTTTTGATGTAGATATCATTTGTATGAATCTCATTTGGACCATAGAACAATAATACCATCCCCCTATATATGAGCTAGATTTTCCTAGGAGATTCCGATGTGAATTATTTAATTTATAAACCTATGATCAGAGTAATGTTTCCATTTACCTATATACAAGTTAGATAATTGTATGGGAAATTTTCTTTTTGAGAACTATGTGTAGCTTTAATTTTCATTCTGATGAGATATGTAATGACATTGGGATCCACTATCCTAAAACTGAAAATGGGTTAAAAAAATCCCTTCCTCTATTTATATGAGCTATATAAAAAATGGGGAGTTACTTATATTGAAATATATGTGGCTTAATTATAATTCCTACAAAATATATAGTGTTTTATGGATTCCCTATCCTCGGCCAACACATGGATTCAATAAAATGTTTCCTCCTCTCTATATAGGAGACTTATCTATGTAGGGGTTACCTATATAG
The DNA here is from genome assembly GCA_963277665.1 of Viscum album. Lineage (NCBI taxonomy): Eukaryota > Viridiplantae > Streptophyta > Magnoliopsida > Santalales > Viscaceae > Viscum > Viscum album. The sequence goes on from OY728135.1 coordinate 2,032,603,478, forward strand.
AAATATATGTGGATGTATTCTTATTCTGGAGAGATTCATATTGACATTATGATACCATATCCTAGGAAAATACATGGATTCAGAAAAATCCACTCCTCCCTACATACGATCGAGATCTATGGAGGGAGTTATTTATAGAGAACATGGTGTGGCTTGATTCTAATTCTAATGATATTCATAGGGATGTCATGATCCATTATTCTAAGACAAAAAATAAAACAAAAACATTATAACTCTCTTTTATATGAATTGGTTCTTTAAAGGAGATAAAAACACGGGTTCTATGATTGATAGTCCCATAATTTAAATTAAATTCCCTATCTCGTGCATACATGTAAGATATATATGGGGTACATTTTTATATTGATAAAAATATGTGGAATGATTTTCTTTCTGATTAGATGTGTAATGATGCCCAAATTTCATATACCAGGAATATACATGAAGTCAAAAACAATTTCTTCCCATGTTTACAAGCCAGATCTATACAGGGGACATCTTTCTAAGAACTATATGTGTTAGTATTCTTCTTCAGATGAGATACATAGTGGGGCCCATATCCCTTATCCTAGGTCTAAAGAAAAAATGACCATTTTTCTTTTATATTTCCATATCTATATCGAGAACACCTAATGAGACCCATTTATAGTTTAGTCTATGAATCTTGATAATATCATAATAACCAAATCATGGTGATATCAAGTGTAAATTCTTCAATCACACTTTTTCGAAATATTCTCTTCATAAATCACACATCATGTCTTGAGAAAATTGGATCATCAGAAACATTATTTTTATATTTATAAAAGGAGAATATGACTCCAAATGAATCTTGTATGTTTAATATGAACACCACACCCTCAACATGTCTCAACATATGTGCCTCCTAAAGTAGAATTTTAGTCAAATGAATCAGGGTAATAAGGAGAATATCATCTTATATTCATAATCCCAAACACCATAATAATGGATTTCACTTTTCAAACAAGGTACATGGTTATTTTTTATGTACATGTACCATAACAATTTTTGAAACCTAAGAGACTCAATCTATTATATACAATGTCTCTTGTCATTTTAAAGAAGATTTTAGAGAATTTTTTGCATGTAAGCCTTAATTTGTGTCATTATTCCCATCTCATTGTTCCAATAAATATTAAATCATCCAATGGGAACACCATAATTGAAATAATTCCATATGGAATTATCCCACCATGAATATGAGATCCATATACAGTGATGTAATAATCGAAGTTTTTGAATCTCTTCCTAAAAATTCATATTCCCTTTGAAGATAGTTTATATATCTAATATCTGATTTTACATCATTTAATTAATTAAGTAAACATTTCTCTTAGAATACCTCAAAATTATGTCAATTAGTCTGCTCACTACTAAAAAATAGACATTTAAAAATTCTAAAAATGTCCTTTATCAACACTAGAGAAACACTGACTATTGAAGGGAGATTAAAATCCCTTGTCCTATATCAGTGCTAAAAAAGAACTGATAAAGGGGTCCTTTATCCGTGCTTTCAAAATCACATATAAATAGATCCTTTAATATCACTTTTTTTAGCACTGGAAAAGGATGAAATTATCAATGATTTAATTTAGCGACGATAAAGTGTACCTTTATTAGCATTTTTGAAATCACTTCTAAAGGACAAGTTTATCAGTGCTTTTAAAAGCACTGATAATGGGCCCCTTTTTAATTCCTTTAAAAAGAACTGATAAAGGAAACATTTATCAGCACATTCCAATGTGATGATAAAGGGTCATACCATAGTGTGTTATAATAACACACAACTTCACAGGAGAAATGTGATTTAACAACACATCATAGCACCAGAAACACAATCAAATATTAAACAAATCAAGTACCAATATGAAATTCAAATGAAATGAAATATAAAACAAAAATACAAGAAAAAACACTATATTATAGACATTTAAAAGATTAGTTTATAAAATTACATAAGTAAAAATTATTACATACATTCAAAAATATCAATGTTCCTTTGTCTTTCGATCCTGACCCTGACTCATGATATTTCCAAATAGACCACCCCTTATCAAGAAAATAAATGAACCTGTATTAGAAAAAAATTATTATGTTAGTAATAATACAAAGAAATAAATTAATAGAAAGTATTAATTTTAAACTAAACATTGACTAATACCTAGAACAATGTGTATCAGATTGAGTTGTGGTTGATTATTATATTTCCCACAATTTCTTATTCATATTCAAGAATTATCTCTATAGAAATTAATGAAATAAGTATAAGATAAAGTCCCACAGGCATATCCTAGTGGTTTCTTCATGTGGTGGTCTTTGGTGATGTGATGAATGTTTAAAACTAAAATAACACTTATATATTAAAAAGATACAATCAGAGTAATACCTATCATACCGTGCATCAGATTGAGGTGCGATAGATTATTGGATGTCTTTAATGACTTATGGATCATTTTTCAAAACTATTAAAATAATCCAAATATATTTTCTTGGTTTTGAGTACGTCACTTGTATTTTTTTACTAATACTTCATTTTAAAATAGAAATACACACATTGATACATACCAATCACATCACATATCAGTTTGACATGAGATTGATTTTTATACATCAAAATGACTTTTGAATCATTATGTTAAACCATTAAGAAAATCCTAGCGTGTTTGATTGGTTTTTGTAAGTGGCACTTTTTGAACTAAAATGGAGATTTTAAAATGATAATCAATAGTTTGAGTCATATCGGGCACATCATGTATCAGATTGAGGTGTGACTAATTCCAATACATCAAAAATGACTTCTGGATCATTTCCATAATGTGTAAAATCAATCCGAATTCATTTTATTGGTTTTGAGTAGGTTAGTTGTCCATTTTACTAAAATAGATTCCAATTTAAAATAAAAATCCACATTTGGAGTCATACTGGTCACACCATGCTTCATATTGAGGTTTGACTCATTCATAGAAGTCTCAAATGATTTACGGATCATTCTAAAAAAGAATCAAACCAATATGAATGTGTTTTTATCAGTTTTCAGTATGATATATGTCCTTTTTATAAAAATGTCATTTTCAAATGGAAACATGAACTTTGAATCATATTGATCACATCGTTAATCGGTTTTACATGAGACTAACTCATATACACCAAAAATTACATATGAATCATTATCTTAAATTATTAATAAAATCCAAATGTGTTTGATTTGTTTTCGGGGAGTGAAATGTTTTTATCAAAAATTTCAATTTTAAACTGATAATGCACACTTTGAGTGATACTAGGAACATTGTGAATCAGAATGAGGTGCAGCTAATACCTACACACCACAAATGACTTATGTATCATTTCTATAAAATATCAAAATAATATGAATGAGTTTTTTTTTCATTTTGAGTTGGTCAAATTTCAATTTTACTAAAATGGATGTCAATTTTAAATAAAAACGTACTTGGAGTTATACCGGTCACACTATGCATCAGATTGAGGTGAGGCTAGTTCCAACATGTCTAAAATTATTTTTGGATCATTTTTCTAAGGTTTCAAAAAATATGAATGCATTTGGATAATTTTGATTACGTCACATGTATTTTTTAGTAAAATGTCATTTTAATCGGGAAACAAGCACTTTAACTCATACTAATCACATCATGTATCAGTTTGATGTGATACCGATTCGTACAAGTCTGAATGAATTATTAACCATTTTCTTAATTTATCAAGAAAATATGAGGTTGTTTGATATTTTTTTAGTGAGTGACACTATTTGAACTAAATTTTTGATTTTAAACCGATAATAAACACTTTGAGTCATACCAGTAACATTGTATATTTTATTGAGGTATGAATGATTAATACACATCAAAAATTACTTATGGATGATTGTAGTAAAGTATCAATTCAATATGAATGTGTTTTCATGGTTTTGAGTAGGTCATTTTCCCATTTTACTAAAATTGATGTCAATTTTAAATAAAAATATGAACATGGAGTTATATTGGTCATACCGTGCATTGGATTGAGGTGAGGAAGATTCTTACTTGTCACAATTGACTTATGAATAATTTTACCAAAGTATCAAAACAAACCAAATTCATTTTATTTGTTTTGAGTAGGTAAATTTTGTTTTTTACTAAAATATTATTTTAAATTGGAAACACGCACTTTAACTCGTACCATTCAAATCATGAATTGGTTAGATGTGAGAAAAATTATTACACATAAAAAATTACTTATGAATCATTTTTCTAAATTATCAATAAAATCTAAGTGTGTTTGATCAGTTTTTAGTGAGTGACACTTTTTAAACTAAAATATCAATTTTAAACTGATAATGGGAACTTTGAGTGTTACTGGTAACATTGTGTATCAAAATGAGGTGAAACTGATTCATACACATAAAAAGTGATCTAAAGATAATTTTTGTATAGTATTAGAACAATCATATTTGAATTGTTCAGTTTTGATTATCCATGTTTTTATTTTAATTAAATTGATGTCAATTTTAAATAAAAAGATGTAATTGGAGTCATACCAGTCACACCGTGCATCAGATTGAGGTAAAAATTATTTTTACACGTCTCAAATGACTTATGGATTGTTTTACTAAAGTATCACAACAATAACAATATTTTTTCTTGATTTTGAGTATGTCACTATTAGTTTTCACAAAAATGTCATTTTAAACTAGAAAGATACACATTAACTCATACTAATGTCATCATTTATAAGTTTTACGTGAGAAAATTTCTTACACATAAAAAATAACTTATTAATTGTTTTCCTAATTTATTAAAAAACATGAGCATGTTTGATTAGATTTCAATAAGTGACACTTTTGGAATAAAAATTTCTATTTTAAACTAAAAATAGATACATTAAGTCATACATGGAACATCGTATATCATATTGAGGTATGATGGATTATTACACTTCACAAATGACATATGTATCATTTTACTAAAGTATAAAAAAAATATGAATATTTTTTCTCATTTTTGAGGATGTTAGTTTTCCTTTTTACTAAAATTATTTTCAATTTTAAATAAAATAAAGCACTTGTATTCATACCAATCACACCATGTACATATTGAGGTGCCACTGATTCCTACACATTTCAAAAGTCTCAAAAAATTATAACTTCCTATGTCGCAATGTTTTCCATTGAATATTTTTATCAAACTACCAACAATGTATAATGACTCAATATTCTAAGATGAAAACCCATTCACATTTTCAAAGCCAGAATTATAGAGGAAGCTAGTGTGCCCATTATATCATGAGAAGTCACCACAATGAACACATGATCTTCCCGTACTATTTTAGATTTAAATGAGAAAGGTTTGTCATCAAATAACATCAAATCAATATGGATTCTTAAAAGATTAAAGAAATAAAATAATTATTAAATAAAAATTATAAGGAAATTAATTTATAAATAATAGATAAAATAATGACAAAATTAATTAAATAAGTAACAGGGATTGAACATTTCATGATGGTTTTATGAATTCTTGACGCAATTCATTATTTTCAATATCTCAGTTTCATTCTCGTAGTCCTATCTCTTATGAGCATGAGAAGCTTCAAACAAACCACCCCAACTAGAACAAACGAATCCACTTATATAAAAAAACAATTTTTATATGATTAACAATAAAAAGAAATAAATAGAACATAAATATGAAATAATAAATTAATTCTTTGGATAATGATTTTACTATAAGAACATCAATATTTCATTTTCTATTGGGTTGTAGAGGGAGAATGAAGGAAAGTAAAAAATTTCAACACTAGAAGGGTGAGATGTTTTTGAGGGAGAAGAAGTATGTTGATGTTTTGGTATGGAAAATCATGAAATATAGAGAGACCACCCCATCTCGAATAGAAGAATGCACCTTTATAAGAAAAAATTATTATGTGAGTCATACTAAAAATAATTAAATTAAAAATAACTATGAAATAATATATTAATTCTATAGACAATTATTTTATTATGAAAGCATCAAAATTAACATTGTGATTGAGTAGAGACAACATAATTTATCTTCTTGATAATGTATGAAAGATGGATATAAATTTTATAAATTAAATGAAATCTGTAATAAATAATGAAAATAAATCAACATTAAATTACATTTGTTTTGGTAAAATAGAGAAAGTATATCATAACTTTACCATTAAATATTCCCAAAGGGTTTCCTTCATTATATTTTGTTATTTTGATGGATTGATAACATCATCAATTGTAAAAGACATTGTCTTCATAACAGTAAAACATTTAATTTATATTATGTTAATTCAATAGAGAAAAAATAATATTATGAGGAAAAACAAAACTATATTAAAAAAAACTTACCTTCTTATTGAACTAACTTTATTTTTTAAATGTTTTTGGGATTTGTTTATTCTATATAGATCCAAATCCTCTTTTTTAGTCCCCTCTAACCTACCAGAATTTTTTTACATTGGTATTACCATGCAATGATTGTGATCTCCCAATGAAAGGGTCATCATTGATTGAATTTTCATCTAGACCGATTTTTTTTTAGTATTCAGTAGGACAATTTACCAATTTTTGTTTTCCAAATCTGAGATATAAAATACCTGCACTACTTTTGATTCCATTATTAACAATTTTCCTTTCCCCCTACCACATAAATTCACCTTCAAAAACACCATTTCATCAAATTTCAATACAATCATATTTTTAACACATTTTCAATGGAAAATTGGCACTTGAAATGTTATATAATCCAACTCATATATAAATTTGTTAATGCCAAAATATGAGATATTTTTATAAATTAGTTTTCTATCCATAGAACTAGATATACAAATCACTTCATCCAAAAGTATAACACCATAGTTTTTTAATGCACTATATTTTTTATGTTATTTTGTATTTAATATATTAAAAATTATTACAAAACCAGTGTATGATATAAAATTTTTATTCAGTCCCCTAGATAGCCATTGATGTAGTTTGGAAATAAATTTTTACTTTTAGATACCTATTTATAAATTTAATATCAGAAGCATTCTAGAAATTGTTGATTATGTGTATTTGATATCCATCCTTAATCCATTGATGGATTTAAATATCTTATAATTTTTTATGGGCTTCAATGTATGAATCAAAATCTCCAATATTATGTAAAATGTAATGGTTTTCCTTTTCCTTCTCTTTTAATTTAATTATAACAACAACTATTCTAGAAATTCAATTGCCCATAAGGTATTAGATATGATAAGACTTTGGGTACCGATGATGTCAACATCTGATAGGTAATATATACATAATTCAATAGATTCATCATCAATATATCAATGTACAATACAACCTTATGTGTGACTTCAATTCTTAACATACCCTATCAAAATATTCATATACCATTTAATGGGTTACATCCATTTGTAGTGGATAGGACCGTTTAGTTTAACACCTCTAACCAAGTGACCATCAAGTATACCATTTTATCAAAGAATGATGGTGGTAAAACAACTCTAATTCACATAATTTTACTTTATGCTCCTTATTCATGATTGGAAACTTTTTTTGAACTATAATTTATTTCATATGGATTTTAAAAATAAGTATATCCTTGTTAATGTATGTTATGCATTTTGAGGCAAAATTCAATGGAAATAAATACACATGAAATATTGTATTAGAACATGTCACTCATGTGATTTTAGTCCTTGAAACTTAAAATTAGTCATTGAAATGAAAATCATAATATTTGATAAATACCCATGTTGAACATTTATACTATTACAGAAAATGAAAAATTTGATTTTTTCTATTTAGATAGAGTTTAAGCTATTAGAGGAAGAGATTTCATCTTTTTACCCTTCTCTAGTTCGAACTCTTCCCTTTTCCCCATGTCAATCAAGTCAATCCTAGCTTGGTTTCCATATTTCATTTTTCTCAGAACATTTAGTAACATTCTAGTAACAATATAAATTACATTTTCTTCCTATATTCATGACCCCAAGAAAATTTCTAACATACAAACCATTCCAATATAGCGATTCAACGAAAATTGATCTCTTATTCTATCCTATTTTTTATGGATTTTTGAAAATAGTTTACCAAAAATAGTGCCAATATCTTTTACAGTATTGTACAGTTGATCACCCATTATAGGAAAAGGATAATGTGACACCAGGTTTATAGAACTAAAAGAGTTATAAGATATCCAAATATGATAAAGAAGAATAATAAATTCCATTCAATCAAATAGAAGATATATAAATGTATTGATAAAATATTTTAATAAAAAATATTAATTTTATATACAGGTATGGTAAACAGATATTCATAGGGGTGGAACCAATACATGTAGTCCTAAAATAATGAATCTCTAAAAATAATTTCTATGATATAGAATATGATAACCTCAAATCTATTTTTTGGAACAAGTGATGTAAAAAAATAGGGAATTATTACATTTTATATTAATGGTTTATGAGATATTTGAAAACATCTCATGACTCTTGGGATTTCATATCGCCACACCAACTTATCTCAATGATTCTAGGGAGGTCATCACATCAGATCTAACCATATGAAGGATTATAAGGAGGCGATCTAATACATATTAACCCATCCTTGAGATTCCAGGGAGGTCTATAAATAAGTTGGAATAAAGAAATAATACACCTCAACAATATATATCACAAACAAAGGAGAAAAACTCACCAACCCTAACAATATCGATCCCATAAAAACTACTCTATCGAGGTAGAGTGACTATTCCAACGTAGAATGAGTCTCATGATGTCACAAATTCTAAGTGGATTACCCATACTTCACCCAGAAATCTAAGTTAAATTAGAAAATTAACAGATCTATAAAAAATCACCCCTATATAAAGTGTATACAACACAAATAAAAAAATAACTAGTCAGTATAATATTCTAGGAAGTAGTCTAATAGGCTACCCAACTACCTTTATGGAAATTGATACATACAAAATTATGTAGACAATGTAAAATGGGATGGCACTTCTACCATATAGTTGATTCAACTATTTATCCAACGAAAATAAAACATGAAACATACACACTTTCACATAAATAAAAGAGTATATTATAAATCTCTTAAATTAATTCACATATTTGATTAGGAAGGATGATGGTTCTCATATGGCCTGGGAGGAAATATGGGAAGGCTCACAATATAGGTTTTTCACAGTCTACAAATTCTAGGCATCTAAATGGATGATATCCACTACCAATTCTACAATATGGATAACTCGCCACACTCACATTTTCAAAAAATCCTCCATTGTATTCCAAAAAATTGATGTTTTATAACCTGAGTTCCCAAGGAGAAAGTAGATATATACTTACATTACAGAGAAAGTAGAGAAAGAATTATGTTTGTGCCTTGGATTTTTTTGACCATTGAATGGTTTGATTATTGTATTTGATCCCTATATTTGTTCGAGACTTGATTTAGGAATTTATTTAAGCTTTGATTCACTAAGAAAGACCACCAAAGAGGGTGGATTATATAGAAAGCTTCAGATATCGTGTAAGGTTTGGGACTGGTTAGGGGTTTTTAATAGATTAGGACACTTTTATCAATGCTTCCAAAAAAGTGATGTAAAGATACCTTTTATCAGCACTTAAGTAATAAGAACTGATAAAATTCATCATTATCAATACTAAAAATGTTAAAAAAATATTTCTTTAATCAGAGGTTATTACTTAAGCGGTGATAAATGATTTAAATTATAATTATAAATATAAAATTTCTCTCTCTCTCTCACACATATATATTTAAAAAATATAAATGCATATAAATTTCACGACCTGTCATAGTGGGGTATATGCCATGAATCACCAAGCCCAACTCTAATAGGCCATGGGCTGGTTATTGTCACCGAGTAGCCATGTCACTAACATGGGAGGCATTGACTATCTACCTGCACACACACATGAACACACACACACACACACACACACACACGTCCCCAGGCCACAAATGCTGAAAAGTAAAAACCACTAAGGAAAAAAATGCATGCATACCACTAAACCTGACCAACAGAGTACGATAGGAATTCAATGTGAAGTAAAGTACACTCGTCCAGAATACAAGCCCACTAAAATAAAGTGTCTGAAAACTACAATTTCCATCCTATAAAAAAAAGGTATTGCGACTGCTGCTCAAATCTAAAAGAACACCTAGTCCTATCTAATCTCACAAAGCTCTATCTGGTCTCAGTATACCATGTAATCTATCAAAAGGTTTCTCATCTTCATAAGACACAACACATGTAGGAAAAGACCATGAAATGGTGAGTATAATAATACTCATTAGGACACCCCGAAACCACAAAGAAATAAAAAAAAAGTAAATTTATAGTTATATTTACACTATATATATATAAAATACATATAACAAGAACATATATAGATATACTCAAACCCAAAACTGTAGTCTAGAGGTAAGTCTCAACTACCGTATTCCAAAAATAGAGTTTTAGTATGAATATTCCATTAAGAAACTCATCTGGGAGAACACACTCTTGAGTTTGATAGCACTGATGACATTCACCATAGAAGTACTATTCATCAGGAACCATCATGAGAGATAAACTGATCGATCTGAAGAGATATACAATACACTATTTCTTGGAGAAATCACTCTTCAAGTGTGGAAGATCACAATACACAAAATATGATCACTTCTAGGTACATGGGGTGATACCATAACTCATACAGATTCACCTACTAAGTAGATGATTACCGTCTAGTAAGATTGGTCATGCCGATATCAAGACTCTACCTAGGGAACATGGATGGATACCTGATCCTGCCCAGGGCCTCTTAGAGGGGATTCTAGACTATACCCAGTAAAATATTTCTGAAGGGACCATACTCCTTTAAATTGGAAATGATACCAACTAACCTTTAGAGTAATGATATGGAAAACTAACCCAAATGAAGCTTGTCCAATATATGATGGACAGGAGATTAAATCCTTATAGGAATGGGTACACTGCATGTAGTAGGGCCACACACCATGTCCCTTGACCCCAAGTATTGCACATGTTCAATGACCCGTGTTATCATAATATGTCAGGTAGAATAGGTATACACAGTGTGTAGAAAGTATCACACATTTTGTCCTACTATCTGGGGTCTACCCATGTACTTGGGTTGTGTTCCAGTATATGGTGTAAACTGGTTTTCGCTAGCTGGTGTACCAATACATGAGGTGACCCGTGTATCCTGTATGGGTTTAGCTGTGTGGTGGTGTGTAAAAGGTGTAGGAAATCTGTGTAATCCACCCCATCTCTGTGTAACTCTTGAGATACACACTTATCCATAGGGAATGGACCACTTTCCGTGTGATAGGGGTCACACACCATGCAAAACTTTACTACCTCTTGAAACCCTAGCCACTTCTTAGTGGGGGATACAAGCCATGTAGGCCGGACTACATGCCGTGTTCTGTGGATTTTTTCCTGAATGCTTGTTCTTCCTCCATGCACCTCGGTTGATCCTTTGGTGTTCAATATCATAATCCATACCTAGAATTGTATTATCTGGGGTTGCTTTTTTCCATGGAAAAACTAAATTGATGGGTTTCTGGCCTCTTATCAGCTCCAAAAACATATTCTTATTATCCGCATGGATGTTTATCGAAGAACGGTATCTCAGGAAATACATCGATTCATCTTCCACAATCATCATCACAACTCTTCAAGATCATCACAAGGTCGGTTATTTGATTTTGAATCTTTGATCCATGAAACGGAGGTGAAAAAATCATCCATTCATAACCCATGAAGAACACAATGAAAATGAATAATTTAGGGGAGAAGGACACAATTTAATGTCCCAAGAAACAAAACTCACCCGTTGTTTATTATGGCATCAATAAATTTTATTAGAGTGATCGAAATGATAAAATAGTAAAATTTTCATCACCAAAAAAATACCTACAATCAAAACCCTCCTGTAATAATGTTCAAACCATGGGTAAACCTGTTCATTGGTTGATCCATGTTCATCATTAAATCCTATAATGGAGAAAAGAATGAATTGAAACAACATTCCCTACCTGGGGTTTTCATCCTTTGTTGATGAGGATTATTTACTGATGGAGATCTGTCAAGAATGATCACGATCCGCCTTCTCATCATTGTTCGTCAATAGGTTTCTCCAAGAATTTTCTCTATATCTTCCAGGGATTTATCTAGGGTAATTAATTTTAATCCTAGGTCCCTACCAATATGTTATTAAAAATAAATGTGTCGCTACCTCTCCATAACATCAAAATAAAATAAAACATTAATTTATTTTATTATTTAAATTTCCAAAAACTAATTTCAACTCTCAACTTGAGTTTTCCATTGTTAGGCCACACCTAAGGTAAAGTTGATTCTATGAATGTAATGATTCCCTCAGTTGTATGATTCGGGCACCCATGTAGAATCTATTAAACTTTTTCAGGAAAATTGCTTGCATGTGATATTTAATATATTTAATATATTTCAAACATTTATTCTGACCAAACTAGGCCTCAGAATCGCATGTTGTCTTAGAAACTCATCTTGAATTAGTTCCATATAATATTTAAAAATAATTCTTGAAACAAATCCATGAAATTACATTTTCCCGACCATAGGGATTTACATCCATGAAATGCCAAAAAAATGGATATAAAAAAGATGTTGGTACTATGCATGAATCCGAGCCTCCTACTCCCATGGGATCTCCTAGAGATTCTCATGCTTCCACCTACCATGAAATAAAGTAATCACTCATCCACAAATGATTCTCTCCTACCAAACCCTGATCACTAATGGGTACTCAGCAAACGTCACACCATCGTCAATTTCTAGCTCACCCCAGTCAATAACCTGTGATGGGTCATGCATGTACATCCTCAACTGTGACACATTGAAGACATTATATACCTAGTGTAACTGTGGGGGTATATCTAAGAGATATTCCACCTTTAAAAATCTACACAGTATCTAATAAGGGATGATAAACCTTATAGATAACATTCCACCCCGGTAAAATCTCTTTAACCCTCATCAAGGTGAGACCCAAAGGAAGACATGGTCTCCATCCTCAAACTCCAAAGGTCTCTTCCATATTTCAGCATAATATTTATGTTGGTTTTGTGTAGTCTTCATCCACTCTTGGATTATCTGCGCCTTATCAGTAGTACCTCGCACCAATTCCATGCCCATGAGTGATGACTCTCCTAGGTCAGTCCAGTAGAGTGGTGACCTGTAGGGTCATCTGTACAGAGATTCGAACACTACCATACCAATGGTGGAGTGTTAGTTGTTTTTGTATGAAAACTGCACTAGTGGTAGGTGGTCCTCCCAACTACAACCAAATTCCAAGATGAAATCCCTCAACATGTCCTCCAGAACCTGATTGGTCCTCTATGTCTGGCCATCCATCTAGGGATGAAATGCCTTGCTCAAGCTTAACTAAGTCCCAAATGACTCCTGTAATCCCTTCAACAAAAAATATTTGAAATTATCATCATGGTCATAAACTATATTTGATGGGAATCCATGTATTCAAACTATCTTCTAAACATAGAGGTGCCATATGCTCTATACTGAACTCTACTCTCAAATTGGTAGGAAGTGGGCCAACTTGTTGAGTCGATCAGTGATCAACTAAATGGTATCGTTACCCCTAGACTTACATGGTAAAAATATCATGAATTCCATCGATATCATATCCCACTTCCATTCTGGCACCTAAGGGGTTGAGTCAACCCCACTAGAATGTGGTGCTCAGCCTTAACTTGTTAACATATAAGGCTTCACTAAAAAACTCTACCACCATCTTCTTCATGCTTATCCAGAAAAAATAACGTCATAGGTCTTGGTATATCTTTGCCACAACAGGGTGTATCTCTAAATGGGATGTTTGAAACTCCATCGAAACCTCCTCCCACAACCCCACTGATACAACCATGCATCCACTAAAAAAGAGGATGTGCTCCCTACCTTGTGAAAATTCATCCAGCGCATACCCTATGGACATATGAGCATTTAGGTTATCATAATCCGTATCCCCAAAATTATCCTCCCTAACTCACTGTAAGAGTGGAGGGGTGATAGCCATCAAAAGGAGGTAAGCCACTCCAACTCCATCAATGAAGTATAACTATAACAAGGCCAACTCCTTCAATGCCTCATTTAGTAACTGCGAACTAGATATCCTACTGAGAGAATATTCCACCACATTCGTCTTCCTCGGATTATAGAAAATATCAAAGTCATAATCTTGGAGGAACTCTAGATATCTCATCTATATCAAGGATAGATCCCTTTAAGTGAAGATTTAAATTATACTCTTGTGATCAGAGAAGACAATATACCACTCACCAATCAGGTAGTGTCACCAAATATTTAATGCAAATATACCACTTCTAACTCAAGATCGTGGGACACATAGTTATGATCTTGTGGTATTAGTCAAAATGAACCATAGGAATTCATCACTTGACTCTACATCAAGAAAAAAACCTAGTCTTGTCTCGGATGCATCACAGAATACTACATACTCAACACCCACCTCTGGAAATATCAAGATCAGAGCGCTCATCAAACTCTTCCTTAACTGCTGAAAAGATAGATGGAACTTCTCTATCTATATAAAAGGCTTCACTTTAGGTCAGATATATTATATGTGCGGATATCTGGGAGAAATCAGGTATTAATCTTCAGTAATAGTCTGACAGCCAAAGAAATATCCACACCTCCATCATGCTCCTAGGTGGCTCCAATTCTAGCACTACCTCCACCTTTCTTGGGTCCACTACCACTCCATGCACTGAGATAACATGTCCAAGAAAGTGGACCACCTAAATCTAAAACTAGAAGTTAGAAATTTTCCCATAAATATTGTTCTCTCAGAGTAAGTCCAGAACCATCTGTAAGTGTCACATGCTCCTCATTAGATGAAGAGTACACAAGAATATAATTGATCAAGACTACCATGAACCAGTCTAAGAATGATTTTAAAATAAGGTTCATGAGACTCATGAACATTTCTTTGGAATTCATTATTCTAAAGGGCATCAAAAATTACTCATAATGACCATAGAGATATTTCAATGCTGTCTTCAGTATATCCTCATACCGTACTCACAGCCAGTGATATCCTTATTGAAGGTCAACCTTCAAGAACCATCGTTCCCCTCTCTACTAATCGAATATGTCATCAATCCACATTAGTGGATGCTTATTCTTCATAGGTACATGGTTCAAGTGATGGTAATCCAAAAACAACCTCAATATCCCATATGCCTTCTTGAAAAAAAACTTGTGCCACTAAGGGTGAAATATTAGGTCTCATGAAGCCCTTCATCTGTATGCCCTCCAGCTTCACCCTCAACTCATGACTCTCTACAGGAGCCATCTGATATCTTAGTGAGGATATTTTTTACGTCTTGAGGTGTAAGTTGATTTAGAAGTCAATCTCCAGATGGGGATGTAACCTTGAAACATCTTCTGGAAAGATATCATTATACTCTGCTACTAATAATGACAACTAAAAACTCATAACATCTACTGTTCTGAGGGTAAGTCTATCCAAATCATAATTGATTGACTACACCCTCTTATGAATGATCCCATCCTATGCTTCTTGGGTTTCCCTTTCGCCAACAAATGATAAACTCATCCCATCGATGCGGATACACCAAACCTTTTTCCTAAAATAGTCAATATAAGTATAAACCAAAGATATATAATCTATACTGAGAATGTTATTGTAAGGTCTTGACAATTCCACCAATAGGTTACAACTGAAACTCTCACCTCCAAGGGTCAGATCACATAGACGACATAAGTGTGTGATCATCGAGTCTCCTCCCATAGGTGTCTCTAAGCCTAGGGGTGTTAAAAGTTCTATTAGAATATCAAGGTCTCATACAATGTAAGTGGTAATAAAAGAATGAATGGAACCTGCGTCCATAATTATGAAATATAATGTTGAAAAGATAAATATTAGACCCCAGATAATCCCTGGAGTAGTTGTGTTGTATGCCTCCACTACATGTAGCTACCCCCTCCCCTATCCTCTAGCTCCCCGAGCCTAGTTTGGACATCCTGGGGGTGGTGGTGGTAGTATGTCAAAACTTCTTCCAAATCATACATATCTCCCATATACTCTTCCACTTCTATCTGTTATACTCACTTTTTCTGCCTCAGTGGTGCATCCATCATCCCCCTATCAATAACTCTATGGGCTGGGTAATATCTTTTGTGATGTCCCCTTCCATCGCATGTGTATCATTGCCTCTACCTAGACTGATTAGACCTATACTGAGAGCCTTGATACATAGATACCATGTACTGGGACCTCCTATAATGTATCCCACATCTAGATCCCTGGGACTGATGTTGGCTCCCCGCTGCTGAGGTTTTGACACCTATCTTCCTACTATTGACTGTCAATGGATGCATATACTCAGCCAAGAAGCTCTCGACCACCCAAGCTCTCTCAAGTGCTCCAGAATAAGTTAGAATGAATAGAGGTATAATGATGGCTCTGATTTCCTGATGTAGACCTCGCATGAAGGTTCGATCCCCAAAGTACTAATCCATGACCATATCCATTGAGTACCTGAAGAGGTTGGTGAACCTAGAAAAATAGTCCTCCACTATCAACCAACCCTTCTATAGCTGAAGATGATCCTATATATGCACTGATATCAATGTAACCATAGAGAACTCCCCTATAAAGAGATTTTTGAACTCCATCCATGAAAGAGTCTCATTGTCGTGAGTCTATGTGGCCAAAATCCACCATCTCCATGCCAAAACCTAAAGATAGCTCACTGCCAAGATCACCTTTTGGTGCGCTGGTATCCTCACAAGACAAAAAACTCTAGTCAACTCCACAAACTAATCCTTAGCCTTATGAGGGTCAAACTCACCTCAAAAACTGAGGGGTAACTGTCTATGAAACTCATGGAGTGTACTCAGTCGACGCTCCTTGTCTGTAGGTACTATAGGTACCACATTATGCTCCACTGGTGGTTGTATAACTGGTGAACTACCTAGATGCAACATTTGTGAAACTGGTCCATGTATTGAAGCCTTATCACTAAGGGATTCATTCTCATGATCAAGATGCTGAATGGTAGCTGGTATGCGTCTCGAAGGCATCTTGTAAGAAGACAAGATGTACCACAATCAATGAGTATATTTGGAGATATGACCCAAAAAGTACATGGAAACACAAACAATTCCTATATTATTCATATACCATTATTTTACCTACAACTAGTGTTCTCATGTAATGATTCTAAAATCAGGTTATCAGAGTCCTAGTGTATGGATACGTCTACCGCCCTTACCAAAATTGGAGTACCTAACCCAAAATATAAACTAGAAACACTTAGCACTATTTCCCCAAAAAGAATCCCAATCTCCTAGTCCTATGGTAGAACTGACCACCTATGATACCACTCTATCATGACACATCCTAGTGGGGATCGTGTCATGACTCCCCAAGCCTGACTCCAATAGGTTAAAGGCTGGTGACTAGCACCGAGTTGACATATCACTAACATGGTAGGTATTTCCTAAGTACATGCACACATGCACATGTATCCAAGCTATAAATGATGAAAAGTAAAAACCACTAAGGAAAAAACTGCATGCATACCACTAAACCCAACCAGTTTAGTATGAAAGGAATGTAAAGTTAAGTAAAGTTAACTTCTCCAGAATAAAAACAACAAAAATAAAGAGTTTGAAAACTAAAAATTCTAACCTGTAAAAAATGGTAATGGGTATTTTACTCCAATCCGTAGAAACACCTCAGCCTATCTGAGATCACAAAGCTCTTTCAGGTCATGGTCCACCCTAGACTCTATAAAAAGGTTGCTCATCTGCAAAAGACATGACATGTGTAGGAAAATCCCATGTAGGGGTGAGTATAATAATATTTAGTAGGAAACCCTAAAACCACAAAGAAATACACAAAATAAAGGTACATTCAACTTTATATAGTATATGTATACAATACATATAACAAGAACATATCCAGATATACTCAAACCCAGAACTGTAGTCTAGATTTAATTCCCAACTACCGCATACCAAAACTAGAGATTCAGTCTGAATATTCCTAAAAGCAAATAATTTAGGATCACACAATCTTGAGTTTGACAGCACTGATGATGTCTTCCTGATAAGTACAGTTCATTAGGAACTATCAAGAGAGAGATACACTGATCAATTTGAAGAGAGATACAATACACTTTCTCCAAGAGTAATCACTCTGTGAGTGGAGAAGATAACAATACACAGATGAGAATCACTACCAAGGACATGGAGTGATACCATCACTCATCAAGATTCACTTGATATTTAGAAGATATATGACAGTTAAGATTGGTTTCGCTGATACCAAGACTCCACTTATGAAAAAACAATGGATATAGGGTCCTTGTCCAGGCCTATCAGAGGGGATTATTGACTATACCCTATAAAATCTTGATGAAGGGAACATACTATTGTGAATGTGAAATGAAACCAACTAACTTTTGGAGGAACAAGAAACCTCACTAACCCTAATGAAAATTGTTCGAGATACAAAGGGAAATAGATTAAAGCCATGTAGTAATGGGTACACAGTGTGTAGTGGGGCCACATGCTATGTCCCTTGACCTCAGGTAATGCCTATGTTCAATGACCAGTGTAATCAGAATATGTCATGTAGATGAGGTATACACAACATGTAGAAAGGATAACATTCTATATCCTACTATCCAGGGTCCTCCCATATACTCTATCCATGTTCTAGTATACGATGTGAACCCACGTTCGCCTACCCATGTACTAGTACATGGGGTAACCCATGCATCCGGTATGGGTCTGGCTGTGTGGTGGTGTACACACCATGTAGGCAAGTTATGTACTCCACCCCATGTCCATGTAACTACTAATATACATCCCGAGCCTCGAGGAAGGACCTGCACAGTATGTGACATGTTTCACATGTTGTGAGACACTTTACTACCTCCTAAAACCCTATATTTTGTTGAGTGGGGGACATATGCTATGTAGTCCGAACTACACGCCGTGTTCTGCTGAATTTTCTAGAATGCTGGTTCTTTCTTTGTGCACCTCATTTGAACCTCCGATGTTTGATCTGATGATACGTTCACCTTGAAACTGAATATCTAGGGTTATTTCCCCATTTCAACACCGAATCAGTGGGTTTTGGGCCTTCAATCAGCTCTGAAAACTGATTCTGATCATCCGTATAAAAGTCATTCAAAGAACAGTATCTCACGAAATAAATCGATATGTCTTCTGCCATCTTTATTATGCATTCGATAGGTCATCACAAGGTTGGATCTCTGATTTTGGATTGTTATGCCAAGAAACATAGATGCAATGATCATCTGTTAATATCCCACAAAGAATACTAAGAACACAATGGTTGTAGGGGAGAAAGGAACAATTTAACGTCCCAAGGAATGAAACTCAACTATAGTTCATTCTATCCTTGATACATTATGTTATAATGATAAATATGACAAAAAAATAAATAATCATCCCAAAACAAATACCTGCAATAAAAAACCTCATACATGAATGATCGAACTGCGGGTCAACCTGTTTGTGTGTTGATCTGTATTCATCATTAAATCCAAGAATGGAGAAAAGAGGGAATTGAAACAACATTCCATACCTAGTATTTGGACCGTTTATGGATGAGGATTCATTGTCTATGGAAATCCATTTAGAATGATAATGATCCTTCATCTCATCATCATCCATCAAGAAGTTTCTCCTTGACTTTTCTCTAGAGGTTCTAGGGATTTCTGTAGGGTTATGAATTCTAACAGTTGTTCCCTACCAAGCTATTATTAAAATTAAAAGTTTTGATGCATCTCCATAATGTCAAAATAAAATAAAATTTTAATTTATTTTATTCTTTAAACTTCAAAAAACTAACTTCCACAACCGACCCACACCGACCGATGTTAGGACTCACCTTAAAGTCGCTGCTCTAAAGGCAGCAATGCCCTTAGATTTCTGATATGGGAACCCATTTATAAGTTATTCAAAGTTTTAGAAAAACTGCTCATCCTTACTATTTAATATATTTAATATATTTCAAACATTTATTATGGGCACACTAGGCCTTGCAATCACTTACCATCTTAATTCCTAGTCTTGAATTAATTCTATATAATATGTAAAAGTAATACACATAAAAAAATACGGGTCATTACAATATATATTGTAAATATATTCTTTATTTATATATATTTATTATAAATTTATAATTATTTAAATATTAATTTTAATTTTATAATTATTTAAATATAAAATTATTTATTTATAGTTAAATTAATTTTTTAAAATAATATTTATATCATTATATATAATTATATAATTATAATTATATATATATATTTAATAAATATATTGTAATATAAATATATTGAATATATTCATTATTTAAATAAATTTATTATAAATTTAATTATTATTTAAATATATATAATTATTTATTTATAATTAATAAATACTTAAAAAAACAATAATTTTTTATTTATAATTATAAATATAAAAATGTATAAATATAGTAAATGTACATTTATAAATATATTTATTTATAAATATATTTTTTTATAAATATATTATTAACATTAGTAATGAATATTTAATTTTAAGTACATGGAAGTAAGAAATTGGACAATTTGAATAAATTAAAATTAAGTAAACTAACAATATTGAAAAAATAGATAAGTTTTCTGCCTCGGAATTATATATAAAAAAATTAATTAAGTATATGTTAAATCAACATAACAAACATTTTAACTTTGTTAAATTGAAAAATAAAACATTCAATTATGTCCATTACTCTATGCAATTAGTCAGTATTTTTAATTCATATAAATTTTTAATTATAAAACATTATTCACTAAATATATAAATATTTATCGTAAAGATAAAATATTTTTTGTTATATAAATAATATTTATATACATTCTAATATATATATCTATATATTCAATATATACAATTTATTGGCATTATCAATAATTATCTAATTAGTAAAATGTTTAATATTTTTCTTAACTTAATTATATTTAATTTTTATATGAATAATTTTTATTTTTCATATATCTATATATTTAATATATAACATTTTTTATTATTTAAAATTTATATATAGTATAATCAATTTATTCATATCTATCATAAATTATTTAATTAATAAATCTTTTAATTTTTTTAAAAGAACTAATTTTTATTATTTATTTATTTAATTATTTAATTTCATTCATACCTTGATCATCATTAAAAAGTACTCATAAAGGATCCCATTATGAGTGCTAAAAATAATGTGCACATAATTCGTATCATTTATGATCGCTAAAAATAAAGCGCTGACAATGAGTACACTTTATCAATGCTAAAAATGAACTGATAAATGACATGTATTTTTAGTGATAAAACAAAATCACTAATAAAAGGTAAAATTTATAAGATATTTTTTTAGCACTGATAGAGGTTCCCTCTATCAGTGCATTTTTATAGTGATGATAAAGGCCATCACGGTTAAATTCTAGTTTGGTAGTAGTGGCTTGGTTTTCTTGTTTATAGAAAAAATTATAACAAATACTGATTGATTTGATGGGAAACTTCTAGGATTTGATGGTGAATACATAAAAACTCCCATTAGACTTATATGTAACACTCAGGTGATATTTTTTTCTTGGAATAAATATCAACCTAAACCCCATATGTTATGCCTTGAATTATTTTTGTAACAGCTAGTTCAATCACACCAATCCCTACTGATTTAGTGTGGTATTAGTTTCTTCCATAACTAACTAAAAGTCTACTCCATCCAATATCAATTTACAATCTACTCAGACATTCAGGGGTTCTGATTTAGAAATTTCATAATACCATTATTAAGGTACATTTAACATACTCAATATGAAACACTTATGTACCATACCCAATTTCATCAAAGAACACATTTTTTAATGATATATGAACTTATAATATATAAACCATTATTAAAATTTATGTGAACATGAATGGGAGAAACTATTGGTCAAATATATTCAACCATAAACTAATATTATACTAGTCTAATTTTCATGACCATAAACATCTTTTTGATATAGGCATAGAACTCACCAGAATGAAAACCCACAAAGGGTGTTCTAGAAAAAATTAGAGTATCTACACTAAGGAAATGTTCATTTAATTATCTATTAAAAATTATAACATGAAATTTAGAAGGCCCAATGTTTTTAGGTTGAAAACCCACAAAGGGAGGCCTAATAAAATTCCAATTCTTTCCACCTAAACATTCTTTGTATTAGGCTTATGAAAACATTAGGGAAATAAAAAAGTGAAATGATGAAAATACTATGAGACCCACCATACCTCCCTAGTGATAGTTATATTATGTTATCTAGGTCACTAGACCTTAGAAAAAGTTAACTTGTCCTTCCATGCAAGACATATTTGTTCAGATAAATCTGTAAAATCTTGAAAAAATATTATATGAGATATTCCATGTGAATAGACCAACTCTAATTTTACAGTGATGAAATATTATAAAAACACCTAGTCATGAGACATGACTAGAAAAAATCATTTTTAATTGGGTATTCAATGATTATGACTAGTATAATTTTTTAGACTTTTGTGTTCAAATGATCTTGGGTATCTTGATTTTATATTTCATGTCATTGTATATTTTTTTAGAAATAAATATCAAATTGAGACAAAATAATTATAAATTAAGAAAACTAAATTTTAATTTATTTCATAATGAGAAGATTGTGTGGAGGATCCAAAAATAACTGTCTATATTTCTTGGAAAAAAAATAATCTAACAAAATCACCAAAGTCAAGACTTGATCTTCCACATACCCCATGCCAAATAATTCCCAATGATAAGTATCAGTTGATTATTGAATGAGTGTGAATTATGAGTCATGGACCTAAGACAATGAATATATATCTCCCACTTGATCATACAACTCTATTATCATTACCATTTCTATATCAGGATAAGTTATTTCTTCAAATAGTTAGTTACTTAAATTTAATATGAGATAATCTTATTAAATTAATTTTGAACTTAATTAATATATCTTCTCTTGTAGTCTTGATTCGTCAATGGTCAACTCATTCAACTCATATGTAATTCTCTTGTAATTTTTATCTTAGTCATTTAGAATTTCAATTTTTTAAAGATAATTATCTAGAGTCTCTAGTTGATCATGGATAATCAATATTATAATGGGTGAGTGAATATTTCCCTTGATAATAAAATACACTTATGATGAGTCTGATAAATAGTTTATAGAGATGAATAGCCTTGTATGACATTTTGTAAATAGGGGTTTGAGTGTCCAATGATTACAAGTTATTCCATGATCATTTATAGGTAGTAGATTCATGGATATAGACTCATAATCTTGAATTACCTCATCTCTATGAACCAAAATGTATTCTGGAATGTTTTCCATAGTTAACATACACCATGTTATTATAAAGTAAGTGATCATAAATTTTTTTTGAGCTTACCAATAAAGATATTGTTGACATATAGAGGACTTAATGACTCTAGTTTTATGAATATTAGATATCATGTGTATCTCGGAAGGTGTTATGCTAAAGAATTTATCCCAAATTTTTGAAATTATATGGTCCTACCAAAGAATAAGGTACTCTTATTCACTATCTAATGAATATAGATAATTGTTATCAATATCTTCTAATGTTTCATCATAACATGATATTTTTTCTTAGGTATACCCTACAATCAGAAATGGGGGTCCATGTATTTGTGGAGTGGATCCCCTTAGAAAAAGTCACCATAACATTCAATACATTCTTATGGATAATATAGATATAATCAAATTATATATCCAACTAGTTCTAGTGTAGTACAATTTCATCTACATCACTTGAACACATTGAAATTGGAACATAACCCTTGATACAATGTATGGTTCCCAATTTCATTCAATATCAAACTTTTTTGTGAGAAGCCTCACATACAGTGCAAGATGGTATGATCGGGTGATGGCTTAATCATTGATTTCAACAACCACTATACAGATGGGATCCCTATAATAAGTGAATGAAAATAATGAATGGTCACCCAAGATATGAAACCCATCTGACACATCTATGATTATGGGTCACATGCCATCAATTTATAGAAATGTGGGCCTATGAGAAATTCCTAGAGTCAAGATGGCATGTCTTGGTTCATAAAAAAAATATGTACTAATATAGATCCTTGAAAATAGTGGATCAAGTTACAGGTTCTATGAGGAGATTCACCCCCATTGAATTTTACCCAACACATGATAGAGCCTCCCTTAATATAGAGTGGCAAGACACACTGGTATGCATGATTTTAGTTGAGTTGTCATTATTAATGCACTTTCCCTTACTATAGTGTGTTCATCTCGTGTAGGTAACATCCACCGACTAAGAAACATGGAAATCAGTACCACCAATAGAATATATGAGCTCAACTATGGCTGGATTTTATGGCCTCAAGTCATATATTGAATAACATTAAGGATAGAACAATATGTATTCTAGGAGCCACCAACTTTCTAGGTAGGGCAGTTTCATGGGCATTTCAATCATGGCCTCAATTCATGAGGGTACTATAAAATCATGATCAATGTATTAAAGGTAATAATAAGATAAGTATTAATTTAATTCTTAATATACCTTCAACCAATGCCAGTATATCCCTCTCTAATAAAATGGTCTACTCGATGTCTTCCCATGTATTATATAGGGAATTAATTCATCACAAATATCCCCTAGGATCGGTATTTCACCCAATTTTATCAATATTATAGAGGACAATGAAAACCATTCTATGTTGAAGATGAAATATAATTGTATCATATCACCGCCAGAAAAAGAGATCAGTGAAAACATCTTGATAATGATAGAATGAAAATTAAGAATTATGAATATCCTCGTAACATCAAAAATCCCACACACAGTCTTCCTGTGTGGTACAACATTGGTTTAAATAATAATTTCTTACCCATTCCTCGATGAAGTTATCTCTAGTATGAAGTTACCATTCAAGACATCATTCCTTCATCCATATTCACATGGCGCATTTTTTAATAATAAAATGGGATATTAATTTATCTTTCATTGATAGTAAATCATGGTCTATATGATAAGATATTTCTCTATCAAATTCACGAGTAATGTATCTATTATGAGAATTATTAACTATATTTATGTACTATGGTGTTGAAATTTTAATTTTAGAATGGTATCCTTTAGGAAGTCCCAATTGGAAGTTAAAACCCATTAAAGGAAAGTCTATTTGAAAATTTATAGCTATGATAATATAGTTTTAGAAAACATTCTAGATCTTTATGGTATGGTGTGATCATGTTCAATGATTTTGGTTTAGAATCAATGGTTATTTCATTTATATAAGAAATATGTTAGAAATTTATGACAATAGAAGAATACCTGATTATTTTTAGAATCAAAAAATGATATTGAAAAATCTGTCAAAACTATAAATAAATAATGTCAAATTGGATACCTCCAAATGGGGAAACTCTAGATGTGATCGAAACACTGTGAAGATATAACAAAGTCAAAATACTCACTAAGGTAACTATGTAAATGAATCCTTGCTCAGGTGAATCCACTAAGGTTCCTGTACAAGGGTATGCTCACTAATTCCACCTAGATTGAGTGGCCCGATAAGGCGAAATAATGGAAATGCTATTTCATGCCACCTTTTTAGTACATAAACATTCATTACTAAGTAAAACACTTAATAATAGGTGAGATATTTTAATGTTTCATTTTCTTAAAATTTTAAATGTAATACAAGAATAAGATAAATAGAAATTTGATAAAATTGAATTTATTCATTATCGATTAATCATATGATTAGTTTAATTTATATAATATCTTAGGGACATGCTCCAAAATAATGGGGAAATAATAAATCCCAATAAGGGTTTAAAAAAATAAAATGGAAAATAAAAAATAATTATGGATTATAAATAAGGAATAACATGAGAGAAAAATAATTAAAACATGATAGATAACATAGAATATTTTTTATAACATATAATTGAAACATTCATAACCATATCACAAAGGATCATCACCAATGTGTCATAAATTAAAATTTCAAAGGTTATTCACCAATTTATCATGAAACACATCATCTCAAGATATTAATTAATCACTCAATTCATTGGATTAATATTGTGATAAAACCTTAATATATCATAATTCATGTCTTCCACAAATATTATAACAAAACATTTCATCTAAAACCTTTTTAAAATAAAGAACATGTTATATATAATCTATGAGTATATATGTTCTTAAAGACATGAACATTAAAACAATTTTTACAGAGAGAAATGTAATTTTGGTTTCATACATGTAAATAACAAAATAAATAAATTGTATTTAGATCTATGTGTACAACCATTGATAGGTAAATGTTTTGGATTTCAATATATATTATTTTCTTATGTGAAAGATAGAAATTCATGAAATGAATTCGGCTATATGAAAATATAAAAATGGATAAAAAAAATTATATAATGGGAAAGTATGAAGGTATCACATTGATAAAAAATTATTTTATGTAATGGTATGATTAAAAATTGTATGAAAATATTTTAATCCAATGTTGTGAAAATAGTCTACAAAAGTGGTACTTGAAAGGAAAAAAAGAAAGTAGATAATTACCTTACCTTAAATCCCATGTTATTATATATATTTTTCACCACTGAAATAATATAATCAATTTTATTAAAAAATTGAATTTTAATTTAATTATTTTCATTTTTATCACTATATATCAATTATAATAATTGAATTATATTTCATAACATTCATTGTTAAAGGTGGAAATTTTTATATGATAAATTCCCTAAAATTTACTATCATAATATTATTTAATGATATTTCATAATTGATAATTATAAATTATTAAGATTAACTAAATAATAATAGAAATACTTATATTTATAAATTTTCATTTTTTTAATATTTCCTTATAATGATATATTAGGGTGGTGATATGAAAATAATTTTTAATATCATTATATTTGGTAAACCGACCATTAACAAGACACTGTCAAAAGAGGAGGAGGAAAATTATGAAATATGAATACATTGTAAAATCTTTTTATTTTAGTAGGTTAACATCATTAATTTAATCCTAACATTATTATTAATTGATATTATAATATATTTTTTACATGAAGTGTTAAGAAGAGAATGATAATAGGAAAATGGGTTAAGAGTTGAAGAAAACTAACATTTTTATCATTTTTATTCTTTTTTACAACAGACAAATACCTTTAAGGTTGGTTTTATTTTTCTAAAAATAATACCTAACAATGATAAGGTTATTTAGAAAAAGTATTTGGGATGTTTTTTCACTTTTTTTACTTAAGGAGTAGTGGTTTTCCGTGGTGATAGAGAGGGGTTATTTATACTTGAGAAGATGGGTATTATTAGGTAAGGCTATTGAACAAAATACTGTATCAAAGGAAATATTTTTAATAGTAATTATTTGAAATTTTAGATAATATATTAATAAAATTGAATATATTTAGGTCTTTAAACCACATTATTAACTGAATTCACCAGTTTATTAAAATGAAAGTAGAAAAAATGAATTTTTTTAAGGGAACGTATTTGGATTCAAAATTTGGAATATAGTTTTTATGTTCAGAATTTTAATTAGAGGGAGTATTTAACATATTTAAAAAATTGTTTTACCCTTGATTTATATAGTTTAATAGGTCAATGTTATATTAGGATTGATGTAATTTGAAATACACCACTTAAAAAAACATTATTATTACTATTCACCTAAAAATTGAAGTATTTTAAAAAATTACCACAACAATACTTGAAATATTTGGACATTATAATTCCAAAATTGAAATTCATTTTATCAATAAAATTATCTAACACAGTTAATATTATGTATAATTATAAAATATGTCTTTTGTAAAATACATTAAAACAAAAAATTTTAAAAAATTGAATTTATTTTCTTTAATTTATTAATGTTGATATTTATTTTATGGAAGTATACTATCTTAATTTTAAGATAAATATTATTTATATTTCATTTTATAATTTTTATACAAAATTAATACTCTAATGGTCAGGTTACTATTCACAATGGTCATGCTACTATTCCCAATTGTTAGGATACTATTCCATTATTCATATGACAATTCTAATGGACACATTAACTTCTATAATTAACAAATAATTACATGAATAAAAATTTATTAAAATTATTCCCCATGTTATATATTTTCATTTTCTATGATATCAACTGGTGAATTAATGTTCTGTAACTTTACAATATTGTTTTTCATGGGAGAAAATGAATCGTGCTGATTATAAATATCTAAATTTTCCCATTATAGTATTCTTATTTCATATTATATTTCTCATTATAATGTTTAGAATTTAATTTTTTTTAGTTTCATACTACAATAAAATTACTCATTAATGAAATAAATTTTTGTTTGTTTAACTATATGTTTCATGAGTATAATGATATATAATATAAGAAATATTATTTAATAAAAACAATTACTGATATTTTATTGTCAATAGATTCTTCCCCCTTTACAAATTACTTCCTTGAAATATTAACTAATATTCTCAATTGAGAATAGATACAGGTAATACTATTTCATCATTTCCTATTCTTTCCATGCTATCTTTTAATATTTATGGAATTGGCACAATACATTGATATAATGGGTTTTCTAGATTTGTAGAACATTGTATATATGGTGAATGATTTTCACTGCATTCTCCTCATAAAATAGTTCATTATCAAGTTATACCACCTCCAAATTCAGTACATGTGAGGGTTTGGGTATATACTTATTCATGAGAGATTCATAGTTTATATCATGAAAATGAGCCATGATTGGTGACTATGTTTTATGATATGCCACTACTTTTATAAGATCAAATAACTCAAAGGGAACAACATACTAGGGGATAATAGTACCATTCCATCCATTCCACAAAACTATATTCCATTGAGATATTTGAATGAAGACTTTTTCTCTAACATCATACTCTAATTCCCTTTGATGATTGTTAGCAAAACTCTTCTACCAAGTTTGAGGAGCTTGTATATTTTGTTGGATAGCTATAACCCTTTTTGTAATTTCTTTCATGAGATAGGTTGTAAGTTACTTTAATTCACTAACATCATCCCAGCATGTAGGTGTTCTACATCACTACCCAAATAGTGATTCATATTGAGCCATTTGAATACTTATGGGAATATTTTGTTGTATGAGAACTCAGATTATGGGTAATGATGATCCCATCGACATGTAATTACCTTTTATTAGTCACTCGTCATGTATTCAAGTGTTTGAATGGTCCATTAAGAATTTACATTGGGTTGAGGGTGAATGGACATAAATAAATTAAATTTAGTATTTAGAGAATGTTGAAAAATTATCTAGAATAAATAAGTGAACATTGTATCAAGATCATAAATTATGGAAAGTGGTGAAACCTCACTAATTTCATTACATATATCATGGAATTCTGCTCAAGTGAGAAATAATTCCAAATATTGAAAAAGTGGGCAGTCTTAGTGATTCAATCTACCATAACTCATATCACATTGTCTCTTTTGGATCTCTTTATTAGAAAAGGAATAATGTTCATGGTGATGTTATCTTATCTCCATGTGGGTATTGGATACATTTGTGTCATCCCCTTGGACTTATTTAACTCTACATTAACTTGATGACATTATAAGAACATTGTGATATACTTAGAAATATCATTCTTAATGTTGTTCCACCAAATGTTCTCTTCAAGATAATGGTATATCATTTCACTTATAAGATATATAGAGAAAGATAAGTTATTACTGAATATATGTTTCATTCTATCATGTGAAAATTAATTTTTTTTATATTTCCAAATCTAAATGCACCATCTTAATTAATTCTTAATTTATAAAGATTAACCTCTTTTACTACTTTATCCTTTTTTTGATGCTCTAGATCACCCTTTTGGGCCTCCTTGATCCTCCCATTAATATATTTTAGGGAAATCATTTATTCATGGTAGGGTATATTTGCTACCATTATGATATCCATGCTGATCCTTTTCATATCAAAGAAGATAGGGTA
Organism: Viscum album; assembly: GCA_963277665.1. Lineage (NCBI taxonomy): Eukaryota > Viridiplantae > Streptophyta > Magnoliopsida > Santalales > Viscaceae > Viscum > Viscum album. Next base: position 2,032,633,731 of record OY728135.1, read on the forward strand.
TTTTACAATCAACATTATAGATGGAGTTTTAGTTTCGATTCTGCTAATAAATTTAGCTACATTATATTCCCTTCCATGATGGTAGTGAGTAGAGTAATCATTATAATTAATAATCCCAAACCATCTTCTATAACAGTTTTTGATCTCCTTATGCATGAATATATACTTTAAAATGTTGTAGGTATGTGTATATAACACATTTTTATTAATAATTATTGTGTCTCCATACATTCAGAGAAAATATGACTACCACTAAATCAAGGTCATGAGTAGGATAATTTTCTTCATGAGGATTTAAATTTTGTGATTCATAAGAAATAAATTTTTAATTTTCAATGGGTTCATATCCATGTATTTTTTTTGGATGCATCACTATAAATGAAAAATCCTTCCAAATTAGTAGGAAAAGTTCGAATAAATACACTTACTAGCTTTTTCTTTAGTACATGGAAACATTATTTATAATGATTTATCTATATTATCTTAACAACCTTTATATTTAACTTGGTTAGTGGATTATAAATATGTTAAATGTTTTTTATGAACCATCTATAGTATTCTTCTACCCCAAAAAATCTATGAATATTAGTTATAATAGTATGAAATTCCCACTCCACTATGACCTTTGTCTTTGTAGGATCAACTATGTTTTCTACACTTGTCATGATGTCTAGAAAAAATTAAATATTTTGTAACTAGAATTCACATTTATTGAATTTAAAATATATCTAATCCATACCTAATGTTTATAATAAGACCATTAGATGATATTCATTCTCCACATGAATTTTGGAATATATAAAAATATTATCAATAAAGACAACTAACAATTTATATGGTAATATTTAAAGACAATATTCATCCAATTGATAAATATGGAATGAGAATTAATCAATACGAAGAGAAATAAACAAAAATGTAATGCCAATATCTTGTTTGTAAGGTACTATTTGTGATATCTTCTTTCTTCAGCCTTAAAATATGATTCCTTGATAAGAGGTCTATATTGAAAAATAATTGATCCCCACAAAGCTGGTAGAAAAAATCATAAATCCTTATAAGAGGATATTTCTTCTATAATCTTATCCAATTGTTTTATCCATAATCAATTCATTTCCATATTGAACCACAATCATTCTTTATAAATATAACATGTTCTTCCAATAGAGACAGAAATGGTGAAATAAAATCTCTCCCCAAAATATCATTCTATTTCTTATTTAATTATTCTAACTCCTTATATTTGATTCTACGTGGTGTATTTGACATTAGAAAGAATCCAAGTTTGAGTTCAATGGGGAACTATATATCTCTTTTACAAAAATCTCTAGATAACTCTTTTAGAAATACATCAATGTATTATCAAATATGGGGGAAATTTTTAACCTTTATAAATTATCTTCATTTTTTTATTCACCAATAATTTCCATGAATAAGCATATAATACGTTCTTCTAAAAAATATTTCAGGCTGGGATATCTCCCATATAAAAATAACTATATAGTTTCCATTCAGCACCACTAAAATTTGCTTTCATATAATTTTGGACATAGAATTATACTTTGAGATCAAGTACACATCTAATATAGTTTTAATTACACCCTAGTAATTACTATCAATTTTTTTATGAGATTATAATATAAAATGTTTAAACTATAGTTTTTAAAAACCATTATGCTTAGATAATTCCTCCCAGTGTTTTAACTAACAAATATACTCTTATAAGTTTCATGATTAATTTTAAATTATTTACAAAATTGGATTAAATAAAGTAATTCATTAAACTAGAGTAAAATAAAGTTTTTTATGTCATTCAGAGAACAATTATTATACCTATAACCAAATCATTTGAATCATTTAATTAAGAAGTTATGATTACAAAAGCATGGCCATTATCCATTATCCTATGATGTGGATTATTATGGATTCCCTCCATTATCATTTGGTTTTGATATTGATTTTAAAAGTTCCCAAGGTTTTCACACATGAAGAATCAAACATTAGGATCTACTTACACTATCATCCCTTTTTAATTAGCATTGAAATGTTGAGGCTTTACCTCGCTATGATAGTTATTTGCTATATGGATATATGTTCATCACTTGTAGAACTTTCCACTCCCATGAATGTAGTTATACAAATGTTTATTCACCCATTTTTTCATGTGGTAGGTTTATTTTTGTATTATTATATACATTGATCACAATTCATCCATGATATTACCTCCATTATTATCTTTTTCTATTAATATTATATGACCACTGTGTATCTCTGAACTCCATTTAAACCTTAATATCACTCTACAATATCTCCTCATAACATTAATTGTCTATAATTTTTGTATTCCTCCTTAGATGAAGTCTATTCATACAAATGAACCTATCAACCATTAACTTAGTATCCATAAAAAAATCTATAGAAGTATCAATAATTTCATGTAAGTTTCAATTTATAACTCACCACTAATTAATTTCCTTCAACTCCTGTGCTATGAATTCCTTCCCTATTTTCATTATAATTGACTCGGGAAAATATTAGTGGAAAATTATTCTATTCAACTATTTATACTCCATAACATCAATCTCCCCTCTTGGATTTGTGATCTTAATCATTTTCTACCATTGATCAGCTTATTATTCTAAGTGGTATAATGCCAATGTGGATTTATCTATATTTGGAAATTTTATTCCAAAAAATATATTATCTATAGATATTATCCAATGTTTGAAAACTAATGGGCCAACAGTTCCAATATATGAAGGTTTTAAATGAATAATTAGGGGCTCTACTACATGTTTATTTTATAGAAGTGAATATAGAAACTCAACATGGTATATGTTATTATTAAAAACTCAAGATAGTTTATTTATAATCCTTAGGGATTATTCCACTCTAGAATACATCACACTATGAATGTAGTTAGTGCATCTTCAATTTCACTCATCATATATGTGGGTCATCATTTTTTAATAATTATAATAGAAGAAAACCATAGGGGGGAACTTCTTACTTTTTGGAATCATGTAATTTGAATGGGATTCCATGTAATAAATAAATAATTTAAATATTTAAATAATTACACTAATAATAATGATTAAATTTTATATATATCTTTCATAATGGTTCATAAAAGGCATTTGATTAAACATACATATCCCCATGTACTATCAAACTGGATGTCAAACAAGGACCGTTGTCTTTCACCAAATAAAAATCAACTGAAATACCAATGTACCCTTTTAGGGTTTTTATCTCTAGGTAAAAATATTCCAAATCCACACCAACTTTTACAGTCATGATTGGGATTTGATGGAATAGAAACTGCTATCTTAATACTTCACCAATATTCAAGTAAGGTTTCATATATTTTTAAATACCCATAGGGTTATTAATAAGGTTTCCTAACCCTAAATTTCACAAGTAAAAAACCTTTATCTGAAACTAAATATGGAATCTTTCCATTTTAAAACATAAAACTCTCATTACATGTGAAAATACTAAAGTAAAAGAATCTTTTAAATTTTAGTTTCTTTGAAATTTGATATATAATACCAAAATAATTTAACTTTTTTAATCCACTTGAAAGGATTAATCATATGTTCATCCAATGTTACTTTTACTGCAACTCATATCCTAGGGACATACATCAAAATAAAGGGGTGATAATAAAACATAGTAAGGGATTAAAAAAAGAGAATTGATGATGAAAAATCATCATGAATAAAAAATGATTTATAATATGATAAAATAATCATAATTACATGATACATAATTTGAAAATTTGGGTATAACATAAAATTGATGCATTCATAATCATATAACCAAGGCTCATCACCAAGGTGTAATAAATAATAATTAATAATTTTATTCACCAAGGTATCTTTAATCATGTCTTCTATAGAGATTAATTAATGACCAGATGGATTAGAGTGCTATTAAGGAACACCCTTATCATATATATATATTAAACAATGTATTCATTGATTATAATAATAAAATACTTCATCAATAACCTATGGAAAAAAGCATCAGTTTATTAAAAAAAGAGTATATAAGTGCATACATACTTGAACATTAAATTATTTTTAACCAATATAAATTGAATATAAGTTTTCTTATGTAAATCCATGAATAAATAAATTAAATTTAAATATAGGTGAATAACCATGTATATGTAAATGGTTTTGGTATGAACAATATAATAATTTTCATATGAATAAGAGAGTTTCAAGAAATGAATTATGGATCCTGATAGTATAAAATATGGATTAAGGAAATGTCAAAATGGTATGGGATAAAGTTCTCTTATTGATAAATTTTTTTTGGAAGTAATATGATTTTAAAAAAGGTATTAAATGATTATAATATATAATTTAAAAAATATTCCATATAATAAGTACTTGAATGGAAAAGAGAAAGTGGATAATTCCCCTAACTTAAATCCAACTTTATTTCAATACTTTTCTACTTTGGAATAATGGATGTAGGTTTGTTTAAACAGTGAAGAAAAACTAAATTATGTTAATATTTTTTCACTTTCTATCTATTTAAATAATTATAATATCATTTTCAATTCCCATAGTTATAGGTGACACATTTTGATATTATATTTTCAATAAAATTTACCATCATTCATTGATTTAATAATCATGATTAATTTCTATTTATAAAATATTAAGAATAAATAAAAATCATAAAAATACTTATAATTATAAATTTATATATTATAAATAATTTATTATAATAATCCATTACATTACTTTATAAATTAACTCACAACATCCTCATGGGTGGTTAACCGACTATTAGCTGCTCATTATCAAAATAAAAGAAAGATAATTATGACATGTTAATACAAAGTAAATATTCTAGTTTCAGTAGGTTCAAATAAATAATATAACACTAACATTATTCTTAATAGATAATTTAATATTTATGTTTAATAGGATCTAGGAAGATGTGGAATAGAATAGTTAAAGGGTAGAAGATTTGATAAAAACATACTCTTTTCTTCTTGTTTCTTTATTTTTATGGCACTAAAATCCCACGTTTTTTCGATTTTTCTTACTCTATATTATCCATAAGGATCATCAGGGGATTGGTAGTTAATATTTAGGAATATTTTTTTCTTTGGTAAGTATGGGAGGATTGTTTTTCAAAGGGGAGGAATCAGAGTTATTTATACACAGTGAAATGGGTATTTTTAGGAAAATATATTGCATAAAATACTATATATTAGTAAAAACTTTTAATAGTTATTTTTTTACATTTTGATTCATATGTAAATACAATAATATAGATTTAGGAATTTAAACCCCTTAATTAACTGTCTCAACTAGTTCATTAAACAAAAAGTTGAAAAAATGAAAATTTGTTATTTTTAGGCAATATTTTAGACTTTGAAAAATAATTTTTTTCAATTTAGAATTTAAATTTCATAGATTATAATAATTAATAATTGTTTATCAATAAGATTTTCTTTATGACTTTTCCATTCCTTCTTGTTTTAAAAATCACAAACACCTTATACTTAAGAAAATCTATATTTTACTTCTCTAAGGAAAATTTTCTTTCCAAAGAAATTTACCCCTACCATGTTTTCATTGTTCATATCAATATTTTTTCTTAAGTATAAAAATCAGATTCATATCTAAAACCTCAGAATCAAATAATAATAAGATATGAAGCATTCTGTTTTAGGATCCGAATTCATGATACGAACTCTAATGAAGTTCCATTCCGAATTCTGGATACGAACTCTAGTGAAGTTCCATTCCGAATTCTGGATACGAACTTCTAATGAGGTTACAGTCTAAATTCCGAGTACAAACTCTCATGAAGTTCCACTCCGAATTCTGGATAGGAACTATCATAAAGTTCCACTCCGAATTCTGGATACGAACTCTCATAAAGTTCAACTCCAAATTCTGGATATGAACTCTCATACATTTCAACTCTGAATTATGGATAAGAACTTTAATGAGTTCGACTCTGAACTCCTACTAGTTCGACTCTGAACTTCTATGAGTTCGAATCCGAACTTTTACAATTTTGACTCAAAACTCTATAAGTTCAGATTCTGAATTCTAGTGAAACCGGACTCCAAATTTGCTTAAAAATTTAGAATCTGGATTTCTATAGAATTCAAGTTCCAAATTCCTACAAAACAGAATCTGAATATCTATTTATTAGAAACTCTGAATTCCATTTTGGTTAGACTCCGAAATTTTATTTTCTTACATTCTGAACTTCAGTTTTACTTATGCTTACACTTGTTTCATTACAAAATGATATCATTCTTTCAGTTATTGACTAACTGTTGGTTGAGTGAAACATGTACAGGTCCCTTCGAAATTCAAGGATAAATATGACCATTGGAGGAGGGAGAAGACCATTGGAGATTCAACTATAAATAGGAGCTCATTTGAAAAGAAGCGATAACTTTTGGAACTTTTGGAATTTTGTTGCTCAGAACTTCCTGATGTGATTTCTAGAGAGAGAGGCTCTTATCAACTCTCAAGCTTCGTGCAGAAAGTTTGAACAGCTTGTTCAAACTTTTCCTTGTGCAAATTTTCTTCGTGCGACTCTGATTTTTGCTGTTTACAATTGAGGGCTTCTAAGGATATGAAGACAGAGGTTACAACACCTTGAAGTTTAGGGCTTCCTTGCTGAGGAAGACATAGGTTCTGACTACCTGATATTTGAGGGATTGCAGGGATAGCAAGACAGACTCCGATCTTCATATCGAGGGCTTACCCTGGTGTGGGTAAGACAAATTTTCTTGAAAGTATAAATCAAGGGACCTTTATCCAAGGTTGTTGGATACCCTTCTCTTTAGGTTAAAATAGTTATTGTTTGTTACTTGTAGTTTTACTACTTGTTTTTCTGTTGCATTTTGTATTTTTATGGAATGTATAACTTTCTTATACTTCCTTACTTGTACTCTGATTTAGTTAGATTCTATACGCTTTAAGGTAGAATCTTAGCTGGTGTAAACTTTGTCAAGTTTCATTTCCAGAATCACTTTTCCAAAATCTATCAAGTCTTTAGAACTTATAGAGGTCTTGTGAATTATCTTGTTTAACCTTTTTAAACATAACCATCCTAAAAATTTTCTTAGTGAATTTTTAAAAGGTACAATTCACCCCCCTCTTGTATCTGAGAATTTTTACACACTAAACTTAGAAGACATTAGGATCCAAGACTTACCTTGCCTTAGTGCAATGAAAGATCATTCTTGGTTATGGAATAGAATGTTAGGACATTGTAACCTTAGGAACATATGTAAAATTTCTAAGAAAGGTTTAGTTAAGGATCTATTGGAGCTTAGATTTGATTCTTCAAAAGTCTGTGAACCTTGTCAATATGGAAAGCAACATAAATCAAGTTTTAAATTAATTGGTGAAGTCTCAACCACTGATGCATTACAGCTAGTGAATATGGATCTTTTTGGTCCAACACAAATTGGAAGCATTGGAGGCAAGTACTATGAATTTGTTTTGGTTTATGATTACACTAGATTTACATGGGTATATTTTATAGAAAATAAGATTGAAGATTTTTCTTATTTCAAAAGTTTTAGAGCCCAAGTCAAAAATTAGAAAAACCTTCCATGGAAAGTATTCATAGTGATCATGGAGGAGAATTTCAAAATTCTGATTTTGAAACTTTTTGTAGTAGAAAATGTATTACTCACAACTTCTCAGAACCCAGAACACCTTAACAAAATGGTGTTGCTGAAAGAAGAAATAGAATTCTTCAAGAGATAATAAGAACCATGTTGAGTGAGTATTCTGTTGATAAATGTTTTTGGGCTGAAGCTGTAAGTACTGCTTATTATACAATAAATTGAGTTTTAATTAGACCTTTCTTAATAAAACTCCTTATGAGTTATGGAATGGTAGAAAACATAGACTTTCCTACTTTAAGGTTTTTGGATGAAAAGTATTCATTCTGAATACTAAAGATAACTTACACAAAGTCGCACCTAAATCTGATGAAGGAATTTTCTTAGGCTACTCCACAACTTCTAAGGTTTATAGAGTTTTTAACAAAAACACTTGTACTGTTGAAGAGACAGTACATGTCAAATTTGATGAAGCTGATCCTTTTGTTTTTAAACAACCCGAACCAACATCTCTAGATGTGTTTTCAAAAACTTATTATCAACCTTTGATAGAAAATATTTCTGATAAGGAAAATGTTCAAGAAGATGATTCTGAAACATTTACCCCAGAATATTTCCTACCCTATGTTGATGAACGGGTCTTAAAAAACCCAAACCAGTTGTTTCTAAAGAATCATCCCAATGATAGTATCATTGGTGATGTGAATCAACCTGTAAGGACTAGAAGTTCCTTATGAAATGAAGTAGAGAATCTAGCATTCCTTTCCTAATTAGAACCAAAAAGCACTGATGAATATTTAGGTGATGATGATTAGATTAAAGCCATGAAAGATGAACTAAATTAATTTGAAAGGAATAAAGTCTATACCTTGGTTGAAATAACTAAGGAAACTTCTGTAATTGGAGTAAAATGGGTCTTCAGAAATAAGTGTTATGAAAATGGAATCATTGTATGAAATAAATCTAGATTGGTTTCTAAAGGCTGTAATCAACAAGTAGGAATAGACTATGTAGAAACCTATGCTCCAGTAGCTAGACATGAATCTATTCGTATTCTACTTGCCTTTGCAGCATTCTTCAATTTTAAACTTTTTCAAATGGATGTGAAATGTGCTTTACTTAATGGTTATTTTCAAGAGGAAGTTTTTGTTGAACAACCTCCTGGCATTGAAGATAGAAAACATCTTAATCATGTTTTTAGACATACCAAAGCATTGTATGGCCTTAAACAAGCCCCACGAGTTTGGTATGATAGACTTACAAGATTTTTTCTTCAAAATAACTATGTTAAGGGAAATTAAAATCCAACCCTTTTTATAATGAAATATAAGAAAAATGTTTTGAATGTTCAGAATTATGTTGATGACATTATATTTGGTTCAACTCAGCAATCTTTAATCGATTCCTTTGCGAATATAATGAAATCTGAGTTTGAAATGAGTATGATGGGTGAGTTAACATTTTTCCTTGGTTTTCAAATTTCTCAAAAACCAGAAGGAATCTACATATCCCAATATAAGTATATTAAATATCTTCTAAAAATGTATGGATATGACAATACTAAGAGTATAAGTACTCCTATTGGAACCTCAAACACACTTGATCTTGATGAAGCTAGGAAACCAGTAGATCAAACATCTTTTAGAGGTATGATATAAAGTCTAATTTACTTGACATCTAGTCGACCAAAATTAATGTTTTCAGTATGCTTATGTGCAAGATATCAAAACAATCCTAAGGAATCTCATTTAAAGGTAGTGAAAATAATTTTTCTCTACTTAAAGGGAACCATGGATCTAGGAATATTTTATACTTATAGAAATGATTTTGTTTTAAAGAGTTTTTCAGATGCTGAATTTGGTGGATGTAGAATGGATAGAAAGAGTACTTCTAGAACTTTCCATTTCTTAGGAGATTCATTAGTTTCTTGGTCCTACAAGAAGCAACACTCAGCAACACTATCCACTATTGAAGCTGAATATGTAGCAGCTGGAAGTTGTTGTTCTCAAGTGTTGTAGATGTAACTCACACTAACATATTATGGCTTGAGATTTACTAAGACTCAAATTTTTTGTGATAACACAAGTGCCATTTCCATTAGTAAAAACCCTGCAGATCACTCTTGTGAAAAGCAGATAGATATTAGGCATCACTTTCTTAGGGATCACACACTTAAAGGAGGTATCATTCTTCAGTTTATCAGAACACAAGATCAACTTGCTGATATTTTCCCAAAATCTTTACCCTCCAATAGATTTGAATACATTAAACAGAAGTTAAGGATGATAACCATAAGGTAATATTTTTTCAATAAATTCTTGTTGAACCATTCTCCTTACAGTAATAAACACCTTTTCATAGGGGGAGTACATCTGTTATGAAGTTTTTCAAATTTTTTGTAATGAAGTTTTTTTGCCTTTCGTGATGGAGTTTTTCAGTTTTCTTGTAATAAAGTATTTCAAAATTTTCATAATGAAATTTTTTCAGAATCAAACTTTTCATAATGAAATTTTCATACTGAAAATTTTCGTAATGAATTTTTGCGTACTCGAAATTTTTATAATGAAGTTTTCGTACAGGAAATTTTCGTAATGAAATTTTCATACTGGAAATTTTTGTAATGAAGTTTTTGTACTAGAAATTTTCATAATAAAGTTTTCGTACTGGAAATTTTCGTAATGAAGTTTTCGTACTTTAAATTTTTGTAATGAAGTTTTCATACTGAAAATTTTTGTAATGAAGTTTTCATACTGTCAAATTTTTGTAATGAGAATTTTTGTAATGAGAATTTTTGTAATGGGAATTTTCGTACTCATAATTTTTATACTAGAGTTTTGGTACTCAATGATTTTGCAATAAAACTATTTCATAATGAGTTTTTCATACTCAAATTTTATTCAAGAAGAATATCACCTATTACGAATAATATTCCTAGACAATTCGAAAGGTATTCCCTACTTACTTAAGTTTTCATAGTCACTTTTTCTTGACGGTAGTTTCCTTTGTTTTTAAAATTTTTCAGATTCATTTCTTCTTAAATCCGAATGTTTTTCTTAAAACCTCAAAAGATCAGATTCAATATTTCCTTGAGGGTATGTTTTCAACCGTTAGATCAGATCAGAGAGTTTTTCAACCATTAGATTGTTTTTGGAAGTTGAAAGGTCACCTCCATCACCAATATAAAGGGGACCCCCATAGTTGTCCCACATCAATTTCATAGCCCTCGCGTGCCGAAGCTCTATCTCAGTTTTTTAAAGACCGTTCTGAATCTTTCAGTGCTCCTCCATTATGAATGTCTATAGAAGCCACATCCCAAGATATGTCATCTATGAAGACAATATCAAAATGGTTAGTCTACAGGGAAAGTTTGTTCCATATGAAATTTTTCAGTGAGTATGATTCTCTAATTTCTAAGAATATCAAACTCAATGGATGAGAAGATTTTTGCGTATCTAAACCAGGGGATCAGGATGTTGTTTATATAGATTTTCTTGTAGAATTTTATGAGTCTGTATGGCAGAGAAAAATTCTCTTTTAAGAGCTATGGTAAGACTTAAAAGTTTTTTTACACCAAGGCTGCAAGCTTGGTGGGGCTCTCATACGATGATGAAGCAAAATTTTGTTCACAAAAGTTACCGGATGTGCAAGGAAGTTTCACCAAAGTGAAGGCAATGGAATGCCTTGGACTTAAAGATTACAAAACAACAAATATTTCTCATCTTTCCACCAACAACTGGATTCTGCAGTTGTGGGTTCAAGGGTTTTTCGTTCTGAGAAGAGGTGATAAGGATAACCTAAATAAAAGTGATATTTACATCTTGGATTTATTGGTAAATCTAACAAAGATCAATCTGATGAGGCACGTTCTTATTATAGTTCATAACATCAAGAATGGGTCTTTGAAAGCTCAAATTATTATGTATCCTTCTATTATTTACAAGATTATTATTCGGTGTCTTGATTCTTTCAAGGTTTCTTGAACCTCCAAGATGAGAATTTGTAAGATGATGCTGATAAGTGATGACACCTTAAAGAGGATGAAAGCCAGTTTTTCAAAAGAGCCAGGTGAGTTTTATGATCTGCCAGAGGAGGAGGGAGAATCCGTTCCGGAAAATGTGGAGAAAGCTGAGCCAGTAAAGAAGGTTGGTAAGAAGAGGAAATTGAAACAAGCATTAGCTGAATTAAAGACCCCTAAAGCTAAGGAAACCCAATCCACACCTCCCAAGATGAAGAAACAGAAAGCATATCCAGATGAGGTGGTTTTTAAATGAGGGAAGTTAAGGAGAAAAGTAAAGAAGGGGAACCTCAGTTTGGATTGAACCCTGCTAAAGCTAAATCTATAAGGGAGAAGACCACTGAATACCTGGAGAAGGTAGAAAAAGAAAAGAAGATGAAGAAGAATATGTCTGATGCTGAAGTTGTACAATCTCTTTTGAGAGACACAGAAGTAGCTTCTGAGAGATTCATGTACTATAAACTTTTATTGTTCAACCATTACCAGAGACCCCTGGAAAGAACTACTTCACTCTGGAAAAATATAAAGAGAAAGAAGTTGTTGAACAAGTTCAAGAATAAGAGGAAGTAGAAGAAGAAGAATAAGAAGAAGATAGTGGTGACTTAGATGACCTGATTAAACAAGTTGAGGAATATCAAGAGATGGAAAACCTATCATAAAATCTACCACTCCGAACTTCTGAGGACGAGTACTCAAAGCTTTTCACTCTAGGAAAGAGAGGTGAGGAAGAAGATAAGAAAGATGAAGACAAGGAATAAGAGAAATAAAATTAATTATCTGAGGAAGAAAGCTATGAAAAGAACTATCTTGAGGAAGGAGTAGATAAGGAAAAACATGATGAAGACAAGATAGTTCAACTATATGAAAGTGAGGAAGGATCTCCGGATGAAAAACCCATTCCAAAAGTTGATAAAGGTAAGAAAGTGATTATGGACACCCCAACAAAATATATCATAAGTAAGAAGGATGTTGGAGGCCCTTCAAGAACAAAGTTGGTGGAAATTGAAGAAGAAGAATCCCCTAGCAAGGTGTCTGATTTAGAATCATCAGCACTGGGACATGATTTTGTTGTTGAATCTTTGAAGAAGTTGGTGGATACAATTCCAATCTTTACCACCATAGACTCCAGATTCCAGATGCTTCAACATAGTCTAAATTAGAAATCAGAATCTATATCCATGGTGATGGATAAGTGTATGAAGATTGAGGATGAGCATATAAATTTTCTTATCAATTATGATGTTAATAGAAAGTCATGAAGCAAAACCACTTTATGGTCAAAGAAATTTGATGATGACATGGTAGAGCTTGATCAATTTCAGAATGATGTTAAAGAATATTTTGACACCGAGGATGCCAAAATGAAGAATCATCAGGATAAGCTAACCCTTGAGAAAAATTCTCAGAATCAACAGGTGAGGGATCTTAATGGGAAGCTTAACTCGGTTGCTCAAAACTGGAATAGGGAAAGAGATCTCCGGATTGAGATTAAAGAGAAGCTTGTGAACTTGGATGAAATTCTTAAGGCACAATCTGAGGCTCTGAAGGCTCAAGATGAAAGGATTAAATCCTTAGAAAAACAAGATGAGGAGGACCAGAAAGACTTGAAGAATCTGAAAACCCTGTTGAAGAAGTTAATCCCCAAGGAAGAGGAAGACAAATAGACTAATCTGATTTTTTGTTGTAATGTCTTTCCTTGTAAATATTCTTTCAATTCTAATGAAATCTCTGGTTGTTTGAATATTGTGTTATTATGGAATAATATTTCAGGTACTTTATTTATTTTTAATTCCCTTAAATTCTTTTTGAAAATCACAAAGGGGGATAAGGAACTACTCAAAAGGGGAGAAGGAAAAATCTAAAAGGGAGACGAAAAATTTCTAAGTTAAGAACTATCCTTAAGTAAGGGGGAGTTTCTCATTACAAAGTTTTTCATTCCCATGATAATGAAGAATCCATTCCGGAAATCCATAGTATAATTCTTAGAGTTCCAATGCCTAAGGGGGAGATAGTTGTATTGAACATCATCTATGAACAAAGAGAGATAAGTTTTAATTTCAAAGTCTAATGAAATTTTTTCTAAGTCCTTATATTCTTTTTCGAAATGTTGTTTGTGCTTTCCAAAAAGGGGGAGATTGTTGAGTCAATAAGGTTTTACTTATGACTTTTCCATTCCTTCTTGTTTTGAAAATTACAAACACCTTATAATTAATCAAATATACATTTTACTTCTCTAAGGAAAATTTCCTTTACAAAGGAATTTACCCCTACCATGTTTTCATTGTTCATATCAATATTTTTACTTAATTATAAAAATCAGATTCATATCTAAAACCTCAGAATCAAATAATACTAAGATATGAAGCATTATGTTTTAGGATCTGAATTCAGGATACAAACTCTAATGAAGTTCCATTCTGAATTCTGGATACGAACTCTAATGTAGTTCCATTCTAAATTCTGGATACAAACTCTAATGAAGTTCTATTCTGAATTCCAGGTATGAACTCTCATGAAGTTCCACTCCGAATTTGAGATACGAACTCTCATAAAGTTCCAATCCGAAGTCTGGATACAAACTCTCATAAAGTTCCACTTCGAATTCTAGATACGAACTCTCACAAAGTTCAAATCTGAATTATGGAGACGAACTTTAATGAGTTCAACTCTGAACTCCTACTAGTTAGACTCCGAACTTCTATGAGTTCGACTTTGAACTTTTACGAGTTCGACTCTGAACTCTGTAAGTTCAGATTCTGAATTATAGTGAAACTGGACTCTGAATTTCCTTAGAAATTCAGACTCCAGATTTCTACAGAATTCAGGTTCTGAATTCCTACAAAACAGAATCTGAATATCTCTTTCTTATAAACTCCAAATTCCATTTTAGTTAGACTTCAAACTTTTATTTTCTTACATTTCAAACATTAGTTTTACTTATGCTTACACTTGTTTCATTACAAAATGATGTCGTGATTTCATTTATTGACTAACCGTTGGTTGAGTGACACGTGTACAGGTCCCTCCGAAATTCAAGGAGAAAAATGACCATTGGGGGAGGGAGCCAACCGTTGAAGCTTTGCCTGTAAATAGAAGCTCATTTGAAAATAAGCGATAACTTTTGGAACTTTTGGAATTTTAGTGATCAGAACTTCTTGAAGTGATTTCTAGAGAGAGGGAGAGGCTCTTATCAACTCTCAAGCTTCATGCAGAAAGTTTGAACATCATTTTCAAACTTTTCCTTGTGCATATTTGCTTCGTGTGACTCCGATTGTTGCTGTGTACAATCGAGGGCTTCCGGGGATAGGAAGACAGAAGTTATAACACCTTGAGTTGATGGTTTCTTTGTTAAGGAAGACAGAGGTTCTAACTACCTGATAGTTGAGGGCTTATGGGGATATAAATATAGACTCTAATCTTTGTATCGAGGGCTTACCCTGGTGTGGGTAAGAAATACTTTATTGAAAGTAAAAATCAAGGGACCTTTATCCAAGGTTGTTGGATACCCTTCTCTTTGGGTCAAAAGAGTTATTATTTGTTACTTGTAGTGTTACTAATTTTCTTTCTGCTGCATTTTGTATTGTTAAGGAAAGTATAAATTTCTTATACTTCCTTACTTGTACTCGGATATAGTTATATTCTATATGCTTTAAGGTAAAATCTTAGCTTGTGTAATCTTTTGTTAAGTTTCATTTCCAGAATCAGTTTTCCATAATCTAACAAGTCTTTAGAACTTATATAGGTCTTGCGAATTATCTTGTTTAACCTTGTTAAACATAACCATCCTAAAAATTTCCTTAGGGAATATTTAAAAGGTAAAATTCACCCCTCTTGTATTTGAGAATCTCATTCTTATTTTGATCCTACGTTTGGTATATCAGAGTATATCATACTCAAAGTCATACCATCCTTAATTTAATAATATTTTTTACAAACAAAAAATTATATAATTGATTAGGAAGTCATTACATGATGAATTATTCAATTTAAAATACACCAGTGTTGAAAAAATAATAATTTTACTATTCACATAAAATTAATTTATTTTAGAAAATTTCATTGAAAAAACCATGAAAAAGTATGATGTGATGACTCAAAAAAATACATTTATTTTATCAAAAAATATTCTAAAATATGAAATTTCAATTTTTAATATACAAACATTATTTTTATAAAATAAATTAATATATAATTATAATATCCCATTATTTTTTTACATATGAAGTTTTTAGTTTTTTTATTTTTTCAAGGGTGGGAAAGGGTTTTATTTTGGATTGGAAGGCTTTATTGGTGGACTGATCTTTTGTGTATATTTTTTGGGCTGAAAACTAACTAAAGAAACTTTACACGCAATAAAATGATATTACACTTCATATAATATTTTAATATGGATAAAATCACTTTAGGAGATGGGTTTTCTAGAAATAGCCATTAAAATGAATTACATGATGTGTAATGGAATTACATGTTATTTAATTCTGTGATAAGATGATTAAATTTGGCGTGTGGTTCATTTTGGAATATTTCCCTCAATACAAATTTTCTCCACACAACCCTAGGGAGAATCTAACAAATTTTGGAGTGATTGCACCATCTTCAATCAAGCATATTGGTGCTGGATACCAGGTAATCCCCTTTTGTTTTAGATCCCATATGTCTTTTATTCCTCTAATGAAAAGGAAGAACCTTTGGAAGTTGTCAAATTAAGAGTTGATCTCGTTCCTAGGTTTTCCTCTAGATCTATTTTTTCATTAATGATTAGACCATATTACTTTAGTTAAGGGTTATGGTTGGGAGAATATTTATCAAATATCTTGAGGTATGTGATCTAAATTCGATTCCCATAGTCTTGAATTTCATTTGCGTGTATGCCTTGTCATATTTTTGTTGTTACATTTGAAAATTGAATCTTAAATTGAATAAATTAATTATTTAACTAATTTATAGAAATAATGAATTGGATTAATTAATTATTGAACTAATTAATTGGATAATTTGATTTTAGAATTGGATTAATTTATTATTTAATTAATTAATGGGTTATTGTGATTGTGGAATTGAATTAATTAAATGGAGAATTAATTAATGAGATATTATGATTGTGGAATTAGATTAATTAATTAGTGAATTAATTAAAGGGATACCAGGATTGAGAGATTTGATCAATTAATTAGTGAATTAAGTAATGAGTTAAAGGATTCTATGTTTTAAATGACAAAAAAGGTTTAATAGTGAATTATGGATTTATTTACATGTGATAAAGTATTGAATCATGATTTGATTTGATAGATGAAATGGTAAATCATAATGTTAAATGTGATATGATGGATTGTTTTGATTAACCTAGATTTATGTGCTATATGTGATATACATGTTTTTTTATTTATTATTGAGTTTGAGATATGTATTAAGGTTCAAAATACCCATATGCGATTATTGAGTGTGGGACATGGACTGATGGTCCAAATACATATATGTGATAATTGTGTGTGGGAAACGAACTAGGGATCTAAATACCCATGTGATATTGAAGTGTGGCATAGGGAATGAGTACCCAAATATCCATATGTGATTATTGAACTATGGGATAGAGGAATTTGCTCCTAATACTCATGGGGTGTTAGACATAACATTCTACGCCCATGAGTTTGGCATTGGACTATGGTTCCAATTAGCCATGTTATAAATTGAAATAAAATGAAAAATGATAATCATGGTATTGTGATATGTGATATACCTTGGGGATAGTTTATACTCAGGTATAATCTGAAGAAGTTATTGAGGGTTCATTTATCCTTGTGAACCTAGGGGGTTATCGGGTTAATTAAGGAATAATTGAGAATGTGATAACTTTTTTACTTTTGAATTATAATTTATTATTTAAAAAAATTCAAACACTATTATTGACTAGATATTTTTTTTTATAAATTATTAGTGATGTCCTATTGAGTTTTACTGATAACCTACTTGGGATTATTTATTGGTAACAGAATAGTCATTATATGTGCTGGATAGGATACGAAAAATGTCCCTTTATTAGATGGCTGAGTCGGGATGGATCATGGATGAGGGAATCAGAGTTGTATTCGGGGACCACTTGGGGGAAGTTTTTAGTGTCTTTATTTATTTTTTGTTTTTAATTTTGTCAATTGACATGTATCTGGCATGAAATATCTAGTCTTCAATTTTGGAGATCATATTTCATGTTTTAGTCATCATGTAATACTGGTCTGGTTTGGTCATTTCTTATATTATTTTGTTATTGTTTATTTATTACACTATTTTTATATTTTGATAAAGTGGTTATAGTCTCCCCATGAATGATATTAGACCCCCACATAAGGATAATAGAATTTTTCATATGAGGAGTGGTGCTTGCAGTCATGTAACTCACCAGCTCGGGGCACCAGTGTGTGGAACCAAGGTCGAGATGTTACAATGTGGTATTAGAGACACTATTTATTTTCATTTTTTATTACTATATTGGAATGGTATGTAGAATAATTGGATGATACAAGACATGTATACGATATTTTTCATTGAATTGGCTAACCCATTTACTAGGGAATCCCATGTACCAGGTTTCAGATTGTTGTAATTGGTATTTATTATTACAGTTGGATGATATTTCACCTTGGGTGAGGAACTTATTGTCTGATGTGATTATTTTTATGATATTTTATGATATTTTAATCTTTACCTGGTATGGCATGATAGTTGAGTATTCATGAATAATTCTAGTAACTTATCAATTATTGTTACATGAATCATTTTTAGGCAAATAATAAAAAATGTTTTTCGGTAATATATAGAAAATTGAAATGGTTTTTCCTTTATTGTGTAAAAAAAGGGGTACTTAATATGAAATTGGTAATTTCAAATAATACAATATATAAAGAAATTGATTTTTAATGAAACTTTAATTATGATAATGACTTTACCCTTAATAACCATGACCTAGATATTGAATGGTTAAGGGTAGTGATAGTGACTCGGTTTTGACCATGTGGTGGGAAAAAGGGGAATGAATTATTTTTTATTTTCTAAAACAAACTTGTTAAATGTGTTAAATATGTCTTATGTGTCCTAATTTAGGTGTTTCAAATTATAGATATATTCCTCCATGACAATTCTTATTGAGATTAATATGGAAAGACATGGTGGTAGATGATCATCTATCAGTGGAACCTGATGCACCAATAGTGCCATGTGAGGAAGTCGAAGATTATTTTTGTGAGAAATTTTATCAATTTGTGTATTTTATGGAAAGGGTCCCATGGTGGGTTTTGAAGACTATGCCTAACTTTACTTGGGAACTCTTTTTACATCACCCTATGATGTTTTTCGAAGAGGGAGGACCTGAGGCAGATATGCTCTGTATCAATTCTATCCAGACTATACTTCACCATTTAGATACCTCTATTAAGAAGAGGGTCATGTTCGAAACTTATATTCTACAAGGATTAATAAAGTGTTGGAAGGATGTTAGGCTTAGATTGGGAAGGATGACAATATGGTATAGAAGGTCATTTTGGAGAACTACCTAGATCTCTTTCATCTCGAGATGCCGATATGTGAGAGGGAAGATGTGTTCACACAGTTGAATCATCAGAGTATATCAATTATGGAATATGCTGGATACTTTACTAACTTGTAGTTCTTTGGTCCATCACTAGTCATGAATGAGCCACTATGGAAAGGTGTTTCTAGGGTGTAATTAAATGTGATATTAAGTCCTAGTTTAATATATTTCGGTTAATGGAGTTTGTTGAGGTAGTGGATTGGGATCTCATAGTTAAAGGGAACATGAAAAAGGAATCCATTGGGAAATAGGTAGTTTCAATTGGGTGATCAAGGGTAATGTCTTCTAAGGGTTGGAATCATCATTATGAAAATCTTGACCAATGCAGTAGATAGAAGAGTGCCTATAGAGAATGATTCGTTACTTATGATCTTACCCAAGTACTTTTCCACCAGTGCGATAGGGTGGTACACTATCATAGAACTTTTCACCTAATTCTAGTTTAATGACAAGCATGTAGAAGGATGGGACATCAATAGAGGTTCTACAAGAACCCATGACATATTGGTAGTGATGGAGTAGCTAGAAAAAACTAGTGATTGAGAAGAGGATCATCTACATCATTCTATTCTAGTAGTTAGAGTTCTACTGGCTATGGAAGTAGAGGTTGTGGATGTGGTATTTATATGAATGATCACCCATATCAGTAGTGTGGTGCATCTCATATGACTCAGACTACATCTTAAGGAGGATGGGTAGGATAATATCATTTCATTTAGCCTAAACTGGGGGTAGCGAGGCTATACCATCAATAGTTAGAGGTATTTTTCTTATAGATTCTAAGCTAGATGGGTTTTTATTTAATAGGTGTTCCTATCATTCATTTAAATCTTGAAAACAGCTGAATGGTTTTATCCAAGAAGTGGAGATCTTGAGTGGGTTTAAGATGATTGATACACCTTTTAGAGTACAGTAAAGAGACATTTGGTTGTGCAAGGAGTTATCTCTTGATGCCGTGGAGTATCTTTTCAATTGGGATTGTTACACCATTGATATGTCAAGAATTGAAATAATTATTAGTACAAACTAGTTTGTGTCATACCAATCCCAAATTAATTTTTACCAAAGGATTGTATCTTTTATATCTACTAAGGGTGAAAATTATATTCACCATAGAGAGTTGGATAACAAGATGTGTTGAGCTGGGCTAGTTCATGAGTAACTGGGAGAGCATAAATCCCTAGTTTAAAGTTTGTTGCTAGATGATGGTGGTGTAAATAATGGTATCTTTCCACCCATAATGTAACACCCGAGACTTTTATGAGAAATATTTTGTTTTTATGTTATATAAATCATCAAAGGAATATTTCACTACACACAACACTAGCTTGGCTTTCTTTACACGCAACCGCGACCTTCCTCAACAACATGCGTCATATGCAACACCGAGTTTCACTAAACAACGATATGCTATTAAAATATTATTAAAACTACCCATTATGAATAGTAATAACCACTTTTTGAAATTTTGTAAATTTTATTTTTTAAAATGGACTTCATTTTTGGATTCGGAATATCAAAATTATCCTAGGGGAAAATTTTGGTATTTTTCTGGAAACTTTCAATTTTTGATGAATTGTGAAAACACTGGGTTACTATTTAAAAACCGATTTTTTATTTAAATAATTATTTATTTTATTTAAATTTATCTTAGGTAAAAATTGATACATAATACCTATATAAGTTCAATTTAATTCATTGGAGTAATTTTATAATAATTTTAGATATATAAAAATTTTATTGAACTTTTCACCGTCTTTTACCCACCTTCTAGGAGAATTTGAAAATTTACATAAAACTTAATTTTACCGCTTCTGTGAGTGGAATTTCAAAAATCCGAGAGACATGGTTGATGTTAGTAAGTAAAATGTGGTTCAATGAGATAAAAATAATTTTTGGTGAATAGTAACTTTTTACTTTTATTTACCACGGTTAAAAGTAAATAGGGTAATTAAGGGTAAAAATGATATTATTATTACCCTAACACATGTAATAATTCTATTGGATAAGTTTAATTCGACCAAAAACAACCTTAGAAATAAAATATGACCATTTAGGCCCACTTGGATTAGATTAGGACATTTATTATTAATTTATTTAAAGAAGGGTTAAAATAGTTAAAATCAAAGTTTAATAAGTAAATAATTTTTAATATAGGGTTATACATATGATAAATTAGACTATAAATATTAATTATAAAGATAAAAAGATTTCCTACATAATGGTATTTTATTTGTAATTTTTAGAAATTAAATAATTTAATTTATTTATGACACAAAGATTATGTAGTAATTATCTTATTAATGAAATATTGTCATAATTGATGTTATAAATACCCAAATAAATGTAATTTGAGAATTTTTATGAATTAAATTAATTTTCTAGGTTAATATGACATGTTATTATTGAATTAATTAACTTTTTTCTAATTAATCATTCTGTTATGATTTTTACAAAAAATCAATTACTAAATAGTGTCAAAATTGACATAAAATAGTTTTTAAAAAAAATATTATATTATTGATTGTTATTTTATTCCTAAAAATGTAAGGTTCGGCCAAGATACTTATATAATTATAGGTGTATCATTAATGGACCACTTGGGGGTCTCTTGGATGTATATGGTAAGTTTATTAACTATATAGTATAAAAATACAAAGTGACATGGTAAATGTCAATCTAATTAACTAAGAGTTAAAACTAAAAGATAAGGTTACTATAATGACCTAAAATTGTCTAAATTCTATTGTATGAGAGTATTTCGACCCATACCCACATTAGTATCGAAATATATCAATTTTAATCTATTAAAAACCGAATTTTACTTTATAATAAAATAATATTTTTAGTTATTCCAAAGGTGCCCCTCTCCTCCCTTATAAAAGGAC
The DNA here is from genome assembly GCA_963277665.1 of Viscum album. NCBI lineage: Eukaryota > Viridiplantae > Streptophyta > Magnoliopsida > Santalales > Viscaceae > Viscum > Viscum album. The sequence continues at coordinate 2,032,655,843 of OY728135.1, forward strand.
ACCTCCTCCCTCTCCTCATCACACCAATTTGAGCCTTCAATCTCGGCCAAACCATGCCAATTTCTCCTCTCCACTTACTTAGAAACATCCTATAGGTCCTGGTCTTCTTCAAAGTCCAATTTTAGTGCCCTAAAAGGAGGTCTCAAAGAGGCGCTTCAAAGAAGAGGTAATGTCCGTTACCGATTCTTTCAACTTTATTTCTTCTTCCACATCTTCTTATTTAGTTGTTTCATTATGAATTAATAACATCAGTATCACTCATATACTGATATGTTATTATAAGTATGAAACAACCGTATTTTACCATCTATCCATCCTACGGAAAACAAAATCACCACGCGTGCGTACGTACGGAATATCATCTCCACGCCGTGGTGTAATCTATTTTCCACCACCACCTTACTTGGTTGGGTATAATGGTGTAAATAATGAATATATATGATTATTGTAAAGTGATATTTATTCTTAAATAGTATACATACACTCCAATACAATTCCACGATCATGGGAACGATATTATCGCTCGTCCGTACGTACGAAATACCGTCTCCACGATGTGATGCGACTCGTTCTACATGATTTTCATTGCATAATGATTACATAAATGAATTGAGTGAATAAATATGATATATATTACACTAATACCATTCTGGAAATGATGTATCTATAACCTAAAAAGAAGAATAATAATTTATTCAACAAAACACGCATAAGAACAAAAAAGTAATAAACACCCGAATAACAAGTAGCAATGAAATATTACTAATAATAAGCTAATAATATGACCATATATGATATCATAACAATGATTATGATTCTATAATAAGTCAATGACATTATTTAAATCATTATACAGGAGGTTCGGACACTTACGAAGCAAATCGGACCTAAGGAAAGGGAAATATCACAATCTCATTTTTATCCGAGATTGTTTATACTTTGGAATTTACTGGGGTGTATTTTATCATCCACATCCATGTTTCCTCAATATGTAATGTTATTTCCATCCACCTAGAAATGTTTAAATCCAATTTTACCCTTCTTTGAGTTTTTAGTAAAATATATGAAAGGAATCTTTTGTCTTTTTTCATACGAGGTACTTTTTCACTTTTTCAACAAAAGTACGCGAAGAATGTTTTTTTTAACTTATATGACATGAATATATTTTTAAAACATTATTTCCAAGAAGATTCCATTACAAGTTTTCATGTTTATTTTTAACAAATTTCTTTTAGTTTAGAATTGTATGACATGTTAAGAACGGAAAAGTGTTTTTGAAGTAGAAAGGATATTTTCCTCAAGAATGGAGTTCAAGTGTTTTATCAAAATTATTTTCCATCTAAGAGAATAAAGGGTTCTGTTTCTATCCCTATTATTACATTGATTTGATTATGTTTTTATGGAATTATTTTTATGAATTCCTTTATCTTTTATGAATTGTTTTATGATGTCACAATGTTTAAGATTCCCATTTTTATTACATGGGTTATGCTATGATGTATGGTTTATGATTTTGTGGAACACATAAGAATGGTATCATTATGAGATGGGTGGGACATATATCTCCCTCCAATGCATTGGGTAAAGATTTTATATCTCATGAGATAGACATGGCTGGAACAGCAGGTTAAACCGGTTCAGTGAAACAGGACTGAAACGAGGAATGAACTCGGTTCAGAAATGGATTTTGTCCACTAAGATAGTCTTGGAAATAAGTCTTGGCTAATATGAAATGATTATGTACGATTATGTGTGTATGAAACAAATTTTTATGTTTTATTTTATGATTATTGGGATTATATTTCACTTCTATGATTTATCCCGTGGTATGAAATTATGATTTCTTTTGCAGGTTAAGATTTCAAAAATGTTATGTTCACGATGTGATTGATTTTTCTTTTGTTTACCCTTACTGAGCATTTGAGCTCACCATTTTGTATGTTTTCTTTCTCCTAGGTCAGGAATAAGGTTATTAAGTAATATACGCCAAAAGGGACTATAGATATGATGAAATAAATGGGAGACAATGTAGACACTTTATGAACCAGTTGTTTATGTTTCCCAGTTTCTAAAGACACTATACCTATACGGTACTTCCATGGTTTTCTTATATTTTGTAATAAGTATGCTTCAATTTTGAAATATTAACAATGTATGTAAATTGTGGGTCATTATAGTTGGTATTAGAGGAAAGGTATAGTCATCCTTTGGAAACAAGGGTGTGAAAGCCTTATTAAGAACCCCAAGGATAAGTCTAAGCATAGAACACAATCTTAGTGTTTTAGAAATGGACATGAATAACCTAGGATAAGACCTTAAATGTGAAATTTTATTCTTCATTATGTGGTTTTCCTATTATAATTAGTGTTTCTCACACTATTCTTCTTGGTTTTAGTCAATGGCTGGAACCCGAATAAACCGTGTTAATGCGGAATGTGACGGGAAATGAAATGATTATCCCCCTGAGCAACCAAAAGTTATGGGAGCTGGAATGAAAAATCATGTAACCATTATCACACAACTTTCTCAAGCTATGAATCATGCAGGACTTCCAAACGAGCAAAGTAAGGAGCAAAATTCTGTTAAATCTCTCATGAGGAAGCGTCCACCTTCATTCAGCGGGTCTACTGCTCCATTAGTTCCTAAATAATGGATTAGTACTACTGAAAAGATATTTTCAGTTCTTCAATGCTCTGAACATGATAAAGTCATCCTAGAAGTGTATCGTTTGGAAGGAGATGATGATCAATGGTGGAATCTTATTAAGAATATGAGGCAAAGGGATGAAATTGAGTCCATGAAATGGGACGAGTTCAAGAACTTATTTTTCAATAAGTAATTCCCTCGTATTCTCTGAACAAAGATGAAGAAAGAGTTTCTTGAACTGATGCAAAAATATGATGAATCTGTTGGTACCTATGAAGAAAATTTTACAAGACTTGCAAGGTAGGCTTCTGGTATTATTATCCAACCTGAGAGTAAGATTGATCGATTCTTTAGTGGCTTAAAACCAAGTCTTCGAAGGGCCTTATCCATAAGGGACTTCAATAGCTACGAGGAAATCGTTCGATGTGCTCTCAAAGTTGAGATGGAGATTGGAGTAACCCATCAGTCATATGGGTTTGATAAGAAGAAGAAAATGGAATTCAAAGGAAAATCAAAAGAGCACACTGAAAAGAAGATGAGCTTTCCCTTATGCTCAAAGTGTGGAAAGAAACATGAAGGGAGTTGTCTTAAAGTGACAAGTAAATGTTTCAAATGTGTAAAGGAAGGTCATCGGGCATTTGAATGCCGCAATGATGGGAAGAAGATGTATAATGATACAAATAAAGGAATGGATACACAGAATGAACCTACTACACTTCAATGATTCAAGTGCAAGAAGATGGGGCATTATGCCAATCAATGCCCAAATCCAAGGGTTGATGATGATGATCAACATCAACCAACTCTTAAGGCTAAAGACAAAGGAAAGTCACATGCAATTTCTATCAGCGATGTGGAGTACGATAACGATGTGGTGAAAGGTACACTTTCCATCCACTCTAAAGTAGCAAATGTTTTATTTGATTCTGGATCCACCCACTCTTTTATTTCTGAAGAATTTTCTAAGGGTATCACCGTATTACCTCAACAATTAGATGTTGAGTTAGCTGTGACAACCCCTAATGGAACAACAGTTGCATAAAAAGTTTATAATTCTTCTCCGATTGGAGTTTGTGGGAAAGTGCTTCCTGCAAATCTTGTGATCCTTCCTATAGTGGAATTTGATGTGATTCTTGGAATGGATTGGCTTTCTCTATATGGAGAACATATCAATTTCCAAATAAGGGAAGTCACATTTCATATTCGAGATCAATCTTTGATCGTCCATCGATGCAAGGATGAACATAACCTTCCGGTGGAAATTTATTCCATCTCATGGGTCTTGATTCCACTAAATTAAGGTTATTTATCTCAAATGTTTGGTGAGAAAGTCACAATTAAGAATATTCCCATTTTATGGGAGTTTGATGATGTCTTCCTGGAGGAATTACCGGGTCTTCCACCAAATCGTGAAGTTGAGTTTTCAATAGAACTCATACCGGGTGCTTTACATATTTCAGAGACACCTTATAGAATGGCCCCAATTGAGTTGCAGGAATTGAAGAAGCAACTAACTCCAAGAGAAACTTGATAAGGGATTCATACACCCTATTGCGTCACCTTGGGGAGAACCTATTTTGTTTGTTAAGAAGAAATATGGATCAATGAGACTCTGCATTGATTATCGAGAACATAAGAAGATCACTATCAAGAAAAAATATCCTCTCCCGTGCATTGATGACTTATTTGACCAACTACACGGAGCTCAATACTTTTCCAAGATTGATCTTCATTCAGGGTATCATCAATTAAGGTTCAAAAGGGAGGATATACCAAAGATGGCTTTCCGTACAAGGTATGGACACTATGAATTTATAGTGATGCCGTTTGGTCTTACTAATTCCCCTGCTATCTTAATGGATCTGATGAATAGAGTATTTAGGGACTATCTTGATCAGTTTGTGGTAGTCTTTATAGACGATATTCTTGTATATTCAAAGAGCAAGGAAGAACATGAAGATCACTTGAGAATTATATTGAAGACCCTGAGAAAGGAGAATCTTTATGCCAAATTTACCAAGTGTGAATTTTGGCTTCAAAAAGTTTCATTTTTGGGTCACATAATCTCAAAAGAGGGGATATCCGTGGATCCATCAAAAATAGAGGTTATCGAAAGATGGTCGAGACCAACAATAGTAACTGAGATCCGAAGTTTTCTTGGTTTGGCTGGATATTATCGATGATTTGTGAAATATTTTTCACGATTATCTAATCCACTCACCAGGTTGACTCGGAAAGGAGTTAATTTTGTTTGGACGGAGGAATGTGAAGAGAATTTCAAGGAGTTGAAAAGAAGGCTATCCAGTGCACCTGTGCTCACACTGCCTTGTAGTGGAGAAAAGTTTGTGATCTACAGTGATGCATCCAAGAAGGGATTGGGGGTGCGTTATTATGCAAAATGATATGGTGATAGCTTATGCCTAATGACAAATGAAAATACATGATCAAAATTACCCAACTCATGATTTGGAGTTAGCTGTGGTAATATTTGCATTAACGATTTGGAGGCATTATCTTTTTGGAGAAAGGTGTTATATTTATACTGATCATAAAAGTTTAATGTATATTTTCACACAAAAGGAGCTGAATATGCGCCAAAGAAGATCGTTGGATCTGATTAAGGATTACGACTGCTCAATTCATTACCACCCTGGGAAAGCAAACAAGGTGGTAGATGCATTAAGTCGACAAGACCATGCCAGTTTATCCATGATGAGGATCACAAAAGATCCAATATTTATGGATTTACAAAGGATGGATCTTGGAAATTATAATGGAAGGGGAAAAATCTTATCTTTATCAAATGAATGTTCAACCATCTATACATGTGAAGATTAAAGAGGCATAGAATGAAGATGTAGAGTTACAAAATAAGGTGAGAAATGTTCCTGAATTCAACCTTGATTGTGATGGGATAATAAAGTTCAAGAATCGGGTTTGTGTTCCTCCCATCCCTGAATTAAAGAAAGAGCTGCTGGATGAGGCTCATAGTTCTTCATTCTCTATTCATCTAGGAAGCACGAAGATGTATAGGGACTAGAAAGAGTACTTCTGGTGGGATGGCATGAAAAGAGATGTTTCTGAATATGTCTCTCGATGCTTGGTTTGTCAGCAAGTTAATGCTGAGAGACAAGAGTCTAAGGGGATGTTACAACCATTACCCATACCCGAATGGAAATGGGAAAACATCTCTATGGACTTTGTCACAGGACTTCCTAAAACATCCAAAGGCAATAATGTTATCTGGGTCATAGTTGACCGTCTTACAAAGTTTGCACACTTCATTGCTATTAGAGAGGATTTCTCTCTAGATCAGCTTGCCAGGATATATGTAAAGGAAGTGGTAAGATTGTATGGAGTACCACTTTCTATTATATCTTATCGGGATCCGAGGTTTACCTCAAAGTTCTGGAGAAGTCTTTAGCATAATCTGGATACAGAGTTGAGTTTCAGCACTGCTTATCATCCTCAGACAGACAGTCAGTCTGAGAGGACAATTCAAACTCTAGAAGATATGTTGAGAGCTTGATCTATAGATTTCAAAGGTGGTTGGGTTCAACACCTACCTTTGGTGGAATTTTCATATAATAATAGCTTTCACTCCAGTATTCAGATGGATCCTTATGAAGCTCTCTATGGAAATAAATGCAGGACTCCAACTTGCTGGGATGAAGTTGGGGAAAGAAAGCTATTAGGACCTGATCTCGTCGATGAAATGGAAGAAAAGGCCAGATCTATTCAATAACACATAAGAGCAGCTCAGAGTCGACAGAAAAGTTATGCCGACAATCAAAGAAAAGACTTAGAGTTTGAAGTGGGTGTTAAAGTGTCCTTACGAATATCTCCATGGAAGAGGGTCATGAGATTTGGAAAGAAGGGGAAGTTGAGCCCTTGATATATCGGTCCTTTCGAAATACTAGATCATGTTGGAAAGGTAGCTTACTGATTGGAACTTCCACCGAATCTCTCTCAAGTTCACGATGTGTTCCATGTATCTCTCCTAAGAAAGTACATACCTGATCCTTCACATGTACTCAGCTCAGAAGTTGTACCGCTGGAGCAAGATCTTTCTTATAAAGAATAGCCGATAGAGATTCAGCATCATAGCAAAAAATTCCAACAAAACAAGACCACTTGATTGGTGAAAGTTTTATGGAGGAACCACCAATTAGAAAAAGCTACATGGGAGCTTGAGGATATGATGAGGGGGAGGTATCCTCATCTTTTTGTTACAAAGTGACGAATTTCGAGGGGGAAATTCATTTTAAGGGGGGTAGAATGTAACACCTGAGACTTTTATGAGAAATATTTTGTTTTTATGTTATATAAATCATCAAAGGAATTGTTCACTACACACAACACTATCTTAGCTTTCTTTACATGCAATTGCGGCCTTCCTCGATAGCTTGCGTCGTACGCAATACCGAGTTTCACTAAACAACGATATGCTATTAAAATATTATTAAAACTAGCCGTTATGAATAGTAATAACCACTTTTTGAAATTTTTTAAATTTTATTTTTCAAAATGGACTTCATTTTTAGATTCAGAATATCGAAATTAGCCTAGGGTGAGATTTTGGTATTTTTCTGGAAACATTCAATTATTGATGAATAGTGAAAACACTGGGTTACTATTTAAAAACCGAATTTTTATTTAAATAATTATTTATTTTATTTAAATTTATTTTAGTTCAAAATTGATAAATAATACCTATATAAGTTCAATGTAATTAATTGGAGTAATTTTATAATAATTTTAGATATATAAAAAATTTATTGAACTTTTCATCGTCTTTACCCACCTCCTAAGAGAGTTTGCAAATTTACATAAAACTTAATTTTACCGCTTCTGTGAGTGGAATTTCAAAAATCCAAGAGACATGGTTGATTTCAGTAAGTAAAATTTGGTTCAATGAGATAAAAATAATTTTTTGGTGAATAGTAACTTTTAACTTTTATTTACCACTATTAAAAGTAAATAGTGTAATTAAGGGTAAAAATGATATTATTATTACCCTAACACATGTCCTAATTCTATTGGATAAGTGTAATTCGACCAAAAAAAAACCTTAGAAATAAAATATGACCATTTAGGCCCACTTGGATTAGATTATGACATTTATTATTAATTTATTTAAAGAAGGGTTAAAATAGTTAAAATCAAAGTTTAATAAGTAAATAATTTTTAATATAGGGTTATACATATGATAAATTAGACTATAAATATTCATTAGAAATATAAAAATATTTCCTACATAATGGTATTTTTTTTGTAATTTTTAGACCTTAAATAATTTAATTTATTTATGACACAAAGTTGATACAGTAATTATCTTATTAATGAAATATTGACATAATTGATGTTATAAATACACAAATAAATGTAATTTGAGACTTTTTATGAATTAAATTACTTTTATAGGTTAATATTACATGTTATTATTTATTTAATTAAATTTTTTCGAATTAATCATTCTGTTATGATTTTCACAAAAATCAATTACTAAATAGTGTCAAAATTGACATAAAATAGTTTTTAAAACAAATATTATATTATCGATTGTTATTTTATTCATAGAAATCTAAGGTTCGGCCAAGATACTTATATCATGATATTTGTATCATTAATGGACCACTTGGGGGTCGCTTGGATGTATATGGTATGTTTATTAACTATATAATATAAAAATACAAAGTGACATGGTAAATGTCAATCTAATTAACTAAGAGTTAAAACTAACAGATAAGGTTAATATAATGACCTAAAATTGTCTAAATTCTATTGGATGAGAGGATTTCGACCCATCCCCACCTTAGCTTCTAAATATATCAATTTTGAGCTATTAATTGACTTTATAATAAAATAATATTTTTGGTTATTCCAAAGGTGCCCCTCTCCTCCCTTATAAAAGGGCACCTCCTCCCTCTCCTCCTCACACCAATTTGAGCCTTCAAGCTCGGCCAAACCCTGCCAACTTCTCCTCCCCACTTCCATAGAAACGTCATAGAGGTCTTGGTGTTCTTCAAAGACCAATTTTAGTGCCCTAAAAGGAGGTCTCAAAGAGGCGCTTCAAAGAAGAGGTAATCTCCGTTACCAATTCTTTCAACTTTATTTCTTCTTCCACTTCTTCTTATTTAGTTGTTTCATTATGAATTAATAAAATAAGTATCACTTTATATACTGATATGTTATTATAAGTATGAAACAACCCTATTTCACCATCTATCCATCCTACGGAAAATGAAATCACCGCACGTGCGTACGTACGGAATACCATCTCCACACCGTGGTGTAATCTATTTTCCACCACCACCTTACTTGGATGGGTATAATGGTGTAAAGAATGAATATATATGATTATTTTAAATAGATATTTATTCTGAAATATTATACATACACTCCAATACAATTCCACAATCATGGGAACGATATCCTCGCTCGTGCGTATGTATGGAATACCGTCTCCACGATGTGATGTGACTCGTTCTACATGATTTTCATTGAATAATGATTATATAAATGAATTGAGTGAATAAATATGATATATATTACACTAATACCATTATGTAAATGAGGTATCTATAACCTAAAAATAAGAATAAGAATTTATTCGACAAAACACGCATAAGAACAAAAAGTAATAAACACCCGAATAACAAGTAGCAATGAAATATTACTAATAATAAGCTAAGAATATGACCATATATGATATCATAACAATGATTATGATTATAGAATAAGTCCATGACATTATTTAAATAATTATACAGGAGGTTCAGACACTTACGAAGCAAATTGGACCTAAGGTAAGGGAAATATCACAATCTCATTTTTATACGAGATTGTTTATACTTTGGAATTTACTGGGGTGTATTTTATCATCCACATCCATGATTCCTCAATATATAATGTTATTTATATCAACCTACAATTTTTTAAATCCAATTTTACCCTTCTTTGAGTTTTTTGTAAAATATATGAAAGGAATATTTTGTCAGTTTTCGTACGAGGTACTTTTTGACTTTTCTGACAAAATTACAAGAAGAATGTTTTTTAACTTATACGACATGAAGGGATTTTTAAAAAATTATTTCCAAGAAGCTTCCTTTACAAGTTTTTAAGTTTATTTTTAATCAACTTCTTTTAGTTTAGAATTGTATGACATGTTAAGAAAGGAAAAGTGATTTTGATGTAGAAAGGATATTTTCCTCAAGAATGGAGTTCAAGTGTTTTATAAAAATTATTTTCCATCTAAGATAATAAATGGTTCTGTTTCTATCCCTATTATTACATTGATTTGATTATGTTGTGATGGAATTATTTTTATGAATTCCTTTATCTTATATGAATTGTTTTATGATGTCATGATGTTTAAGATTCCCATTTTTATTACATGGGTTATGCTATGATGTATGGTTTATGATTTTGTGGCACACATAAGAATGGTATAATTATGAGATGGGTGGGACCTATATCTCCCTCCAATTCATTGGGTAAAGATTTTATATCTCATGAGATATACATGGCTGGAAATGCAGGTTAAACCAGTTCAGTGAAAAAGGACTGAAACGAGGAATGAACTCGGTTCAGAAATGGACTTTTTCCACTAAGATAGTCTTGGAAATAAGTCTTGACTAATAAGAAATGATTATCTATGAATATGTGTGTATGGAACAAAGTTTCATGGTTTATGTTATGATTATTGGGATTATATTTCACTTCTATGATTTATCGCATGGTATGAAATTATGATTTCTTTTGCAGGTTAAGATTTACAAAATGTTATGTTCATGATGTGATTGATTTTTCTTTTCTTTACCCTTACTAAGAATTTGAGCTCACCCTTTTGTATGTTTTCTTTCCCCCAGGTCAGGAAGAAGGTTATTAAGTAAGATACGCCAAAAGGGACTATAGATATGATTAAATAAATGGGAGACAGTGTAGACACTTTATGAACCAGTTGTTTATGTTTCCCAGTTTCTAAAGACATTATACCTATACGGTCCTTCCATGGTTTTGTTATATGTTGTAATAAGTATGCTTCAATTTTGAAGTATTAACAATTTATGTAAAGTATGGGTCGTTATACATAGTGGACAGGTTTCATGATATTTGTTCCTAAAGACTTCTTTAATCTACCACCTAGAAGAGATGTGGAATTAACTATTGTTCTTATGTCGGGGAAAGATATAGTTAAGATTCAACTACATAGAATTGAAACAACATAGCTTCTAGAGTTTAAGACTCAATTGGAAGAGTTTATAGTTAATGGGTTTATCTATTTGAGTATGTCACTTTGGGGTTATCCAATTTTGTTTTAAATGAAGGATGACATCAGTCTACTATTTTGTGCCAATTACTGGAAGTTTAACTAAATGATAGTAAAGAACGATTATGAATATCCGCATATCAATGGAAGTTTTGATATGTTGAAGGGGACTTAAGTATTTTCCAAGATTGGATTGAGATCAGGGTATCATTAGTTGAGATTTTGTACTTATGATTTAATTAAGACTGATTTCAAAAGTAGGTATAAACTATACAAGTTCTTCATGCCATCATTTAGGCCGACGAATGCACTAGAAATGTTTATGGCCTTGATTAATAAAATCCTCAACCCGTACTGGAATCAATTTGTGATATTTTTCTATGGATGAAATATTGGTGTACTTTAAGACTCATGATTAGCATTCCCAACTTCTTGACATCATCTCGAGGAAATTGAGGGAGCATCGGCTATGCGCCAATCTATTTATGTGTCAGTTTTGGAATGATCAAGTACACTTCATGGTTTACATCATCTCATAGGATGGTGTGTTAGTTGACCAAATTTAAGGTAGTGATTTCTTGGGTGAATCCTATGATTTTTTATATTCATTGTTTTTTGGGGATATCTAGTAATAATTGAGGTGAATAAAATACTTTTCCCATTTGGGGGAACCACTCATGGGTTTGAACAAGAAGAAAAAAATGATTGAATGTTCTGGAGCATGTGAGAACGCTTTCTAGGAGAAAAATACATATTTGACCACGACACTGATCTTGATCCAAACTGATCTAGGTGAGGATTATATGATTTTTTTTGATTCTTATAGGATTATGATTATAACGGTTTTGATGTAGTGAGATCGAGTTGTGGCATATGGATCTTGGTAGTTGAGACCATATAAATGAAACTACCCTAGGCATGACCCTAAATTAGATGTTGTGATTTTTGCCTTGAAGTGTTGGTGACATTATCTTTTGGGAGAAAATATTTCTACGTATATTGATCATAATATAATAATATACATATTTTCCCATCAAGAATTAAATCTCTAGTACCGAAGGTGGGTGGAGTATATGTAGTCTTTCAATTTTGATCTAGCACATATGCCCATGAAGGAAAATAGTATTGTTGATTATGTTTTTAATAAACTCCATCTCATACAGTTCATGATTCTAGTGATGATTGGAAAATGATTACTTTTCCAGCTGAGATGCATGTGGTAGTTGATCCAGGATAATATGAACATCGTATTAGTTTTGGTGGATTCTATAATTTTTTTTATATTAGAGAAATCTTTATGAGGACCCTAGTTTTTTGGCCTAGGGGGAAATTCTTAATTGTGGTGAGTCACCATCAGATTAGACCATATATGAGGATTAGAATATATATATCATGAATATGGTCATAATTCCTACAAGAATGTGAGAGAATATAATGCGTGAATTTCAGTCCTCAAAGTGGGCGGTACACCATGGTTTGATGAAAATGTATCGTGACCTACATTGGGAATATTGGTGACCATGTATGAAAAAAGGGAGAGCATGGTTCATGACACGATGCTATACATATAAATAGATGATTGTTTATCATCAATAATCAGGTGTATCACTACATCCATTTACCATTATTGAATTTATATTGGATGAAGTTACCATGGACTTTATGGTTGGCCTCCCAATGACTCCTCAGAATAATGTTGCAATTTGGGTGATTTTGGAATGACTTTCAAAACTAGCACATATCTTGCCTATAAGGGAGATTTTCTCATTATATTAGTTTGTATATTTATATGTTTGGGGTATAGTCAATTTTCATGGGGTTCCATAGTGTATTGTTTAAAAACATGACTCACTTTTTACTTCACGCTTCATGAAGGGATTGTAGAGGGAACTTGGTACATAGGTTTTACTGAATATGACATTTCACCAATAGATAGATGGGAAGTCGGAGCATACTATACATGTTCTTATGGCTATGATTCAGGCATGTGTCCTTGAAATTGGTTGGTCTTGGGAAAATTACCTAGAATTTGTAGATTTCTCCTATAGAAATAGTTATTTAGAAACTATTCATACTGAACCATATGAGGAACATTACGGTAGGCCATGGAGATCACATCTATGTTGGGTGGAGGGAGGTGGGTCAGATCTATTTTGACATGTCTCATGCAAGAGACATCAGAGAAGGTTCACAAAGTTTAGAAACATGTGGATATGGCTCAGAGTAGATAGAATTCATATGATGACAAATGTCATTGTCCCATAGAGTATAGAGAGGGTGATGTTGCATTCTTTGGGGTGTCACCTAGATTGGGTCATCACAGTATTTGAAGACATGGTATGTTGAGGCCTAGGTTTGTTGAACAATTTGTTGTTATGGAGGGAATCACCCTAGTGTCATACATATTATCCCTTCCACAGAGGTATAATCCTATGAACAACATTTTCAATGTGTCACAACTTCAATGTTATCAATAAGACCCTTCTCATGTGATCCATGTTAATTATGTTTACCTTGAGATAGATGTATCCTTTTAGAAGCATCTGATACATGTGTTAGATTTCAGTGAGAACCTGTTGTGGGGATAGAACATTCCAATAGTTCATTTATTATGTCAACATTGTTGTGCTTAGGATGAAACATGGGATAGTGATGTAGATATGTGGGCTCAGTGGACGGAAGTTTTTAATTGGGAATCTTAAGTATGATTGGGAGTGTGACAACCCATCCCTCGGGTCCCATGCCATGACTACCCCAAGTCCTCCTTCCATAGGTCAGGGGTTGATAAATAGAACCATAACGACATATCCATAAACAGGAAGGCATTTCTTTTAAACCTGTACAAACTCACAGACTAGAACACAACAAGGTGCAACCACCAAGTAATAATGTGATAGTAAAAGTGAGTACTGAATATAAGGGGGGGGGGATACAAGCCCAACTGAAAAGATACTGTAACACCTCGAGCTTCCACGATACGCTTCTCATTCAATAATGCAATAGCTTGCATTGTACGCAACTTCGAGTTCTAAAACACCGCGACTAATCAAAGTAGCCGTTATGAATAGTAATAACCACTTTTTAAAATTATAGAAATTTTATATTTCAAAATGGACTTCATTTTTGAATTCGTAATATCGAAATTATCCTAAGTTGAATTTTTTGTAACTTTCTGAGAACTTCCAATTTTTTTATGAATAGTGAAAAATACTAAAAACAACTTTTTTAATCAAAATAATTTATTGTGATAAATTATACTATTTAGTGGTTTTAAAGTATAATTAGAATATATTTTTACCATTTTATCCAATGATGGTCATTAGAATTAATTTAACATTGAAATTGGAATAAACAATTGCCAATCTTTTGATATAAATTGTTTCTTAAAAACACGCTATTGTTGTGACAGCAGGAATTAATTTTAAAATTAATTAATGCAACTTATATGTTTGGAATTTTGTAAAATAGACATCATTTTTTAATTCAAAATATCAATTATAGCTTAGGGTGAAATTTTGGCATTGTTCTGAAAAACTTCAATTTTTAATGAATAGTGAAACCACTAAGTGGTAGTTAAACAACTGATTTTTCATTTAAATGAAATATTACCACTTCTGTGTTTTGATTTTCAAAAATTCGACATACATGGTTTTCATTAAGAAGTAAAATGTGGTTCAATGAGATTAAAATAATTTTTTTGGTGAATAGTAACTTTTAAGTTCTTAATCGCGATTAGAGGTAATTAGTGTAGTTTAAGGTACAAATAATGTTTTAATAATATGATATGAGCTTGGAACATGTCCTATCCTCATTGGATGTTCCATGGCCGACCAAGAAAATCCATGGGACAACTTGGGGACCCCATGGAGCCACTTTAGTTGGAAAATGACATAAATACCTTTTATTTAATGTTAAAGTAAAAAATGACACAAACATGAAATGTTTTACTAAAACAATTTTTACATGGGGTTATACAAGTCATAGTTTTGACTATAAATAGTCATTGGAAAGATAAAAAGATTTCCTACATCATAGTATTTTTTTTATAATTTTTAGACATTAACTAAATTAAATTATTTATGACATCATGATGATGCAACGATGACCTCATTATTTAACGATTTAAATAAAATGGAAGGATAATGTAAGATATAAGGCGTACACTTGTCAAAAACCTATTGTATGAGAATATTTCGAACCCTGATCACCTTATCCTCGAATTATATAAGTGTGGGACCTCTAAAATTCTAAACTCATTTTATAATAAAGTGACTTTTCTTTACATTCCAAGAGTGCCCCTCCTCTCCTCTTATAAAAGGCCCCCACCTCTACCACCTTATTCACACTTTCAAGCCATTTGGCTCGGCCAACATCTGCCCAAATACTCCCCCAACTTCCCCCTATTACTCCTAGAAGCCTCACTTTGGGCAGAACTCTTCCCAAGGAAGCCTTTGGCTCAAAGTAAAAAGAGTTACCCGTTTTAAAGGTAGTGTTTTCTCTTATGTTCTTTTGTTTTATTTTTCTTCTCCAACCCCCTAAACTCTTTTTATTCTTTTCTTTTGTAACAACACCAGTATCCTCAATATACTAGGATGTTGTTATAATAAGTATTCTAGCTACACTTACACACACCTACATCTAATGGTTAAAGAACATACGGTGTCTGTGGATGGCGAATTTCTGCCTCACGAAACGATGATTGTTCAACACTCATATAACACCTTCAAAGGTGGCCATTAAGATGTCACTATATTTATATATGATATATAATGTGTTTATGTTTTACTTATTCTTCTGTATTTTTCATTTATGGCATACTTTGTGATTTCCATTATGGGTAAAACGCGATAATTTCTTTTTAGGAAGTGCGGACTACCTCCCCCTCAAAGTTATTTGAATCGTTAATGACATATGTGGGATGTATAAAGGATGTATTAAATGGTATTATACACTATATTATACTTTAATTATATTATAAATTTATATAATTATGATTTCATTCCATTAAATACGAAATAGAAATGAAAGTAGCGTTCATGCGTATGTACGGCTTACCGTCTCCATGAACGGTGCATTTCATTTCTTACCTCTAAATGTCATGTAATATTATGAATGAATGTATATAATGGATATATATGATATATATGATATCTATATCATGAATATAATTCTGGATATAACGGATATTTCACCACATGAACAACTCGTAATTATAAGAAGTCTATTTTTGACTCAAGTACCAAAGATCGACAAAACGACCGTTATTAACTTAAATAATTACATAATGTTCATAACATTGTAATAAGTGATATAAAAGGGATAATGAAATTGAAAAAGGTTCTTAATAAAGTAGATATTAACTCTAGTTTATTATTCAGGAGGTTAAAGAACGGGCGAATCAAGTCGGACACAAGGTAAGGGAATTTCTTAACCCAACTTCCATTCTTTGGGTTAATCTCCTACTTTCAAATTAAGTCATGATATTATTATGTCTTATTTTGTATTCTTTATGTGTACCTATAGTTAATACACATAATATATCTATTTTATTTTAAAAATGATCTTTTTAAGGACTCCGTCTCAATCCCCTTTCATTGAGGCATATTTGGTTTTATACACAACTTTCTTTTATACGGTGTATAAACCCCTTTGACTTTTACGTTTATTCAAAAGGAATCTTTTTTATACGAATCATTTTACTAAACGACAAAAAGGTAATGTTTTTATTTCTGTACTTATGCGGTGATAACGACTTCTCCGCCGCCATGACCATTATTTGAGTTTTGGATTCCTCTACAAGCCATCATTTTTTTTAATGAAAAATAAATACAAAGTTTTAACTTTCTTTTATTTTGGTATTGAAAATGGTTTTGAAAGCATTTTTATTATATCAATGTGTTGTATTGATATCTTGTGATTGAAATATGGAAATGTTATGTTTCCTTTATGCATGTTTTATGTGATACGATTATGTTATGGTTTATGATGTGTTTAAACCTATTCATATGAGGAATGCATTGGACTTAGTAAGTGACAGGTGGAGCCCGCTATAGCTCCTCGATGCATCGACAGGTCTCATGAGACAAAATAGTGTCTTGGAACGAGGCCTTGACAAAATCATATTTGTGGTCTTGGCACGAGGCCTTGGCTACGTGGTTATGATAGTCTGGCATTATTCATTCCATCATTATGAAAGTGGTTATTGATATTGCATGTGATTATTCGACCAGTAGAATATTCATGTGAAGAAGTGAATGGAATTATCTCATTTTACTTTTTCCATATTATGTTGATGTTCAAGTTTAAAAGGCTTTTGTTTTAGTTATACATTGCCTTAAATTTTTTTGTTTATTTATGAATGCTTCCGCAATATTGGTATCCTTACTGAGCATCTGAGCTCACCCCTTTCAATGTTTTAATATTTTCCAGGATGTGAAGAAGTATTTTATGAATGACCTGAAGGGATAGTCAGAAGAGGATATGAGTGTGGACTATAGAGACTTTATTATTGTAGTTTTTCACTTTATGATGTAATGTAACGTTTACGAATGTATCTAGTGTTTCCAAGGCTACTAAACTAATCGGTCTTTCGAGACTTGATCTTTTGTGATCATGCCAATGTTACGAAGTAATGCACCGACTTTGGGTAGCTGGGGTCAGGGCGTTACAGTTGGTATCAGAGGCAGTTTAGTACTAACCTTGGAAGCTAGATTTAGATAAACTCTGATTAGAGCACATAGCCCGAAGATAGACTTTAAGGATTAGTATAGAAGAACTTCCTAGAATTTTGTTATTGTAGAGATTTTGTGAGTTTTCCGAGCAATACATCCCTGTCTGGATACGAGCAAGTAGAGGCGGCTCTGGCACAGATGTACCTTGGGGTAAAACCCGAAAACACCGCTTTGAGCTAGACTCGAACGGGAACTGGTGCACGACAACGGGTCTTGCTGCACTCTTGGTTACGACACTCCCGGGGGATATGCTTTGGATAATTCTCATTTTCTTTATAAACCACTATGAAGGGTTATGAGTATATACTTCCTCAAAGAAAACATTTTTATGGATTATATCCATAAATAGTTCAATTTATGTTAAGTATCTTACAAGTATGGAATTATGTATTTTGATTTATAAACTAATATGGTTTATGCCATTGTTTAGAAATGGCGCCTAGTGGAAGGAATGGAAACCGTATCAATGACCGCACTCCGTGTAGGGATTGCCCTCATACTCAAGATAATTATTGTGGAGCTGGAGATAAAACTGGTGCTGATCAACTTATTACCATACTGGGACAACTCACTCAGGTTATGAATAATAACCTTACTCGTATGGAGCACCCTGATCCGCAACGTGGAGGATCAATGTTAGACCGCTTCATGAGCCAACAACCACCAACCTTCAATGGGAGTACAAATCCTATAGTAGCTGAGAAATGGATAAATTCCTTAGAGAAAATATTCCATGCCTTGGGGAGTAGTGAAAGGGAGAAGGTTGTCATGGCAGTTTACCACCTCACTGGAGATGTCGATCAGTGGTGGTCGCTGTTTCAAAACACAAAGGAAGATGATGACGTATCGAATATGGAATGGAGGGAGTTCAAAGAGCTTTTCTTAGAAAAATACTTTCCTCGTGACCATCAAGCAGATATGGAAAGGCAATTTCTTAGTCTGAGGCAGAAGGAGGATGAGAATGTCGCAAAGTATGAGGCTAACTTTACAAGGTTAGCGAGGCATGCTACCGATTATATACGTAACCCAAGGAGTAAGATTGATCATTTCTTTGATGGGTTAAAACCATTTCTCCCTTGAGCTTTAGTATCACAATACTTCTCATCATACGAAGATATTGTCTCGTGTGCTATCAAGACAGAAAAGAAATTCTCTAAGTCTTATGACAACAAAGTAAAGAAAGAGAAGAAGAGAACGGTGGAACAAGAGACATATAAAGGGAAAAAGGGAAAGAAGGATTTTCCATTATGTGATAATTGTGGGAAGAATCACCCTCGTACGTGCCTAAAAGGAATGGGAGTTTGTTATAAATGTGGAGAAAAGGGTCACCAGGCTCGTGATTGCAAGGGAAAGAAAGAGGCTATCAAAGTTGAATGCTATAATTGTAGAGAAATGGGTCATTATGCAAATGAATGTCCTAAGCGTCAGGGAAAATTACCTCATAAAAGGCCAAGGGATCAAGGACAATCTTATGCTGTTACTACAGTTGAAGCAGAATAACTAACGTATTAGTGCTTTTGGACTCATGGATTATATTCTTGTTATTAGAATAATGTGATATATATATAAGGATTGTACTGCAGTACTTTTTGATTTCATTAAGGTTTTAATATGATTAAGGTAATTATATTTTTAGTATGTGACAATAAGAGAAACTTTACATTGTTTGGGGAATATGATAAATTGATTTTGGAATTAAGAGACCTTTTAGAGAAAGTCTGGACAGAGGTATTTTGGATAACTATAAAGGTTGGAGTGGATTAAGTTGATCTTTGGATAGTATTGTTTAAGGTTAAAAAATTTATGAAGATTATTTTTTAATATTATAATACTATAGTTTTAGGAAAAGGACAACCTGCAGGGTGGGGCATAAACCGTCGCGTCGGACAAAGCTGCAGGAATCGAACCCACAACCATAGTGCGACAGGCCTTTATTTCCTACCACTAGCCTACAGGAAGTCCTTGGTTGTTACAAAATAATTTTACTAATCTAAATGGTATGTGTTAACATTTGGAACCTTATACAATTAGGATAAGTATAATATTTTTGAGTTCTATTATCTTTTTGAGTGAAAGATGAGTTGAAAGTTGAAACTCTAATTTTCAAGCATAAATATATATATACCTATCTCTTATTCAATGAATAAATTAATTCTTAAACTTTAGTAAAGGGATATTAAAACAAAAAAATGTGTTATCCTAATACCTTATGTCTTGTTGAACTCATGATATTTTAAATCAACATAGATTGAAGGCTTTGAGGCCCTCAATATTACAGTTGATTGTGATTGATGACCTCAATCACTCCCTACAAATATTTACGTTTTTCCTCCAATTATATGTCTCTAATTGCCACCAATTTTCTCCTAATCGAGATCATAATTGGGTGGTGACTTTTTCATTTCCCTTTCCCTCTTATTAAGGAAAAATTTTATTAATCTTATTTCCGATGTGGGTTTTCCTCAAAGGTATTTTCTCTTTTCAACCTTTTATTTTCAAAGAAAAATTTCAAATTGCGAGGACGCAATTTATTGAAGGAGGGTAGAATGTAACACCCCGAGCTTCCACGATACGCTTCTCATTCAATAATGCAATAGCTTGCATTGTACGCAACTTCGAGTTCTAAAACACCACGACTAATCAAAGTAGCCATTATGAATAGTAATAACCACTTTTTAAAATTATAGAAATTTTATATTTCAAAATGGACTTCATTTTTTAATTCGTAATATCGAAATTATCCTAAGTTGAATTTTTTGTAACTTTCTGAGAACTTCCAATTTTTTTATGAATAGTGAAAAATACTTAAAACAAATTTTTAAATCGAAATAATTTATTGCGATAAATTATACTATTTAGTGGTTTTAAAGTATAATTAGAATATATTTTTACCATTTTATCCAATGGTGGTCATTAGAATTAATTTAACATTGAAATTGGACATAAACAATTGCCAATCTTTTGATATAAATTGTTTCCTAAAAACACGCTATTGTTGTGACAGCGGGAATTAATTATAAAATTAATTAATGAAACTTATATTTTTGTAATTTTGTAAAATAGACATCATTTTTGAATTCGGAATATCAATTATAGCTTAGGGTGAAATTTTGGCATTGTTCTGAAAAACTTCAATTTTTGATGAATAGTGAAACCACTAAGTGGTAGTTAAACAACTGATTTTTCGTTTAAATGAAATATTACCACTTCTGTGTTTTGATTTTCAAAAATCCGACATACATGGTTGTCATTAAGAAGTAAAATTTGGTTCAATGAGATTAAAATAATTTTTTTTGGTGAATAGTAACTTTTAAGTTCTTAATCGTGATTAGAGGTAATTAGTGTAGTTTAAGGTACAAATAATGTTTTAATAATATGAGATGAGCTTGACACATGTCCAATCCTCATTGGATGTTCCATGGCCGACCAAGACAATCCATGGGACAACTTGGGGACCCCATGGAGCCACTTTAGTTGGAAAATGACATAAATACCTTTTATTTAATGTTAAAGTAAAAAATGACACAAACATGAAATTTTTTACTAAAACAATTTTTAAATGGGGTTATACAAGTCATATTTTTGACTATAAATAGTCATTGGAAAGATAAAAATATTTTCTACATCATAGTATTTTTTTATAATTTTTAGACATTAAATAAATTAAATTACTTATGACATCATGATGATGCAACGATGAACTCATTATTTAACGATTTAAATAAAATGGAAGGATAATGTAAAATCTAAGGCGTACACTTGTCAAAAACCTATTGGATGAGGATATTTCGAACCCTTATCACCTTATCCTCGAATTATATAAGTGTGGGACCTCTAAAATTCGAAACTCATTTTATAATAAAGTGACTTTTCTTTACATTCCAAGAGTGCCCCTCCTCTCCTCTTATAAAAGGCCCCCACCTCTACCACCTTATTCACACTTTCAAGCCATTTGGATCGGCCAACCTCTGCCCAAATACTCTCCCAACTTCCCCCTCTTACTCCTAGAAGCCTCACTTTGGGTATAACGCTTCCCAAGGAAGCCTTTGGCTCAATGTAAAAAGAGTTACCCGTTTTAAAGGTAGTGTTTTCTCTTATGTTATTTTGTTTTTATTTTTCTTCTCCAACCCCCTAAACTCTTTTTATTATTTTCTTTTGTAACAACAAAAGTATCCTCAATATACTAGGATGTTTTTATAAGAAGGATTCGAGCTACACTTACACACACCAACATCTAATGGTTAAAGAACATACGGTTTCTGTGGATGGCGAATTTCTGCCTCACGAAACGATGATTGTTCAACACTCATATAACACCTTCAAAGGTGGCCATTAAGATGTCACTATATTTATATATGATATATAATGTGTTTATGTTTTACTTATGCTTCTTTATTTCTCATTTATGGCATACTTTATGATTTCCATTATGGGTAAAACGCGATAATTTCATTTTAGGAAGTGCGGACTACCGCCCCCTCAAAGTGATTTGAATCGTTAATGCCATATGTGGGATGTATACAGGATGGATTAAATGGTATTATACACTATATTATACTGTAATTATATTATAAATTTATATCATTATGATTTCATTCCATTAAATACGAAATAGAAATGAAAGTAGCGTTCATGCGTATGTACGGCTTACCGTCTCCATGAACGGTGAATTTCATTTCTTACCTCTAAATGTCATGTAATATTATGAATGAATGTATATACTGGATATATATGAGATATATGATATCTATATCATGAATATAATTCTGGATATAATGTATATTTCACCACATGAACAACTCGTAATTATAAGAAGTCTATTTTTGACTCAAGTACCAAAGATCGACAAAACGACCGTTATTAACTTAAATAATTACATAATGTTCATAACATTGTAATAAGTGATATAAAAGGGATAATGAACTTGAAAAAGGTTCTTAATAAAGTAGATATTAACTCTAGTTTATTATTCAGGAGGTTAAAGAATGGTCGAATCAAGTCGGACACAAGGTAAGGGAATTTCTTAACCCAACTTCCATTCTTTGGGTTAATCTCCTACTTTCAAATTATGTCATGATATTATTATGTCTTATTTTGTATTCTTTATGTGTACCTATAGTTAATACACATAATATATATATTTTATTTTAAAAATTATCTTTTTAAGGACTCCGTCTCAATCCTCTTTCATTGAGGCATATTTGGTTTTATACACAACTTTCTTTTATACGGTGTATAAACCCCTTTGAATTTTACGTTTATTCAAAAGGAATATTTTTTATACGAAGCGTTTTACTAAAAGACAAAAAGGGAATGTTTTTCTTTCTGTACTTATGCGGCGACAACGACTTCTCCGCCGCCGTGACCATTATTTGAGTTTTGGCTTCCTCTACAAGCCATCATTTTTTTTAATGAAAAATAAATACAAAGTTTTAACTTTCTTTTATTTTGGTATTGAAAATGGTTTTGAAAGCATTTTTATTATATCAATGTGTTGTATTGATATCTTGTGATTGAAATGTGGAAATGTTATTTTTCCTTTATGCATGTTGTATGTGATACGATTATGTTATGGTTTATGATGTGTTTAAACCTATTCATATGAGGAATTCATTGGACTTAGTAAGTGACGGGTGGAGCCCGCTATAGCTCCTCGATGCATCGGCAGGTCTCATGAGACAAAATAGTGTCTTGGCACGAGGCCTTGACAAAATCTTATTTGTGGTCTTGGCACGAGGCCTTGGCTACATGGTTTTGATAGTCTGGCATTATGCATTCCATCATTATGAAAGTGGTTATTGATATAGCATGTGATTATTCGACCAGTAGAATATTCATGTGAAGAAGTGAATGGCATTATCTCATTTTACTTTTTCCATATTATGTTGATGTTCAAGTTTAAAAGGCTTTTGTTTTAGTTATACATTGCCTTAAATTTTTATGTTTATTTATGAAAGCTTCCGCAATATTGTTATCCTTACTGAGCATCTGATCTCACCCATTTCAATGTTTTAATATTTTCCAGGATGTGAAGAAGTATTTTATGAATGACCTGTAGGGATAGTCAGAAGAGGATATGAGTGTGGACTATGGAGACTTTGTTATTGTAGTTTTTCACTTTATGATGTAATGTAACGTTTACGAATGTTTCTAGTGTTTCCAAGGCTACTAAAATAATCGGTCTTTAGAGACTTGATCTTTTGTGATCATGCCAATGTTACGAAGTAATGCACTGACTCTGGGTAGCTGGGGTCGGGGCGTTACAGATACGACTATAACTGAAAACAAAAAACAACTATTGAGATCGTTCACCGGGGATCCTACCTGAAGGGTAGGTACAACTTGTCTCTATAGCTCTCCACGTCGACCGTCACCACCATCCACCATTAGGTCCTAGCTCCCCAAGTCTCAATCAAGCATGCTCATCGTCTGCACAAGACATAAAAAGGTGCAGGTGAAGCCTGTGCAGGGGTGAGTAAAACAATACCTAGTAGGGACCCCGAGACCTCCAAAGCTCTCTTAGAATTATACAAAGAAAATCACAAGCATGATCTCAATCACAAAGAACAATGAAAAAGACACAGCTCAAACATGTTATAACTAAATTACAATAGTACATATGATTATTAATAATTCTATATCATCTTACTCCATTAAGAGGCACTGCTGCTGACCCACATAGGATAGATAGGTGTTGATTCACATAGAATCGCTGGGTTCTGATTCACACAGAATCACTGGGTGCTGATTCACATAAAATCACTGGGTGCTGATTCACACAAAATCACTAGGTGCTGATTCACAAAGAATCTCAAGGTTCTGATTCACACAGAATTACTGGGTGCTGATTCACAAAGAATCGCTCGATGCTGATTCAAACAGAATCTCTCTTTGTTCTTCACGTCTCATCCAGACATAGTATTCCCGCTCAAAGTACGCTTGTCTCTAAGATAAAATGATCCACAAGCAATCAATCATATTTCAAACAACATTAAGTCCCATATAGAAGTTACCTAATGATCCGTCATTTAATAAGGGTTCCAATGCAATATATGACGCATCAACCAGACGCCCAGTCCGTAAGTTACTAGCATTTTAGTGTCGAGGGCCCAGTTGGATTCAGAGTCGATCCAACCCAGCCATACTCCAAATTCCTTCAAAACTCTCATGAAGTATCTCAAAAGGACTGTCTCACTCCAAGAATCCTAGATCCACAGACAGTTTTCCAAACAGACATCTGATTCGCAAGATATAACACTTTAAGCATATCAGTGCCCAAGAGAGGTCCGAGTCCGGTCTGACCCGACCCGGTATGGGTCTGACGTAGCCTGGACCGAACTAGCCTGGCCTGGACCAGTTGGGATAGTTCATGATAGGCTCGGCCCGTTGGTCCAGAGACTGGCCCGACCCGCTGACTCGGCGAGACCCACCGGGCGACGCGACTTGATGCACTGGCATAGCTCGCCAGCAGGGTGGCCGCCAGATCCTCGAATGACTAAAGTAGATACATTCATATCTTCAATTAGTGGTGCCCCATGGCGCCACAATTTGGTCTATAGGACTTGTGGGATGTGGGTCCCCCTCTTACCATGGCTTCGATGTTGTAGATCCTTCATCGTGGTGTGCGACGGTGTGCCGCCTCACCAATGTAGCCGACCGGTTTCTGGCCGCCCCTTCGGGTCCGCCACAGCTCCAAGAGGTGCCACCCGCTTTCATGTCCGGTGACCTCTAAATGCCGCCTTCATTGCCGATATCAGTATTTGGTGCTTCCATGCCAGTGCCACATCAGCGAATCTTCTGTGGGCCACCAGGTGAGCTCCGTTGGTCCGTTATTCCTTCTAGATGCACTTAAGGTCCTCCCAGGATACCACTGTCGTTGCGTGCCTCTCGGTTTAAAAGTTTCGTGAAGTTAGAACAAGCCACGTATAAAGAACACAATTAAAATCAAGCCGTAGAGGGTTCAAGACTTTTTCGTTTGGCCCACGCCCTCCGCGTTAGCATTATGGCAAGTGGGTTTAATTTATACATCAAATTAAAATAATGATAAATCCTGCTTAAATCCCCCTGCAACAACCACCGGTAAATTTAAGAATGAGGAGAAGAATTGTGGGAATTTCTTGAATTAATTGACAAAAACTACCTCAAGATTATTTGGATATGTCGTGGTGGTGGAAGAAGATTCCGCATTCGATAAAGCCATTGACATTCATTGATCCCGGTTCGTTGCCGCCTGAGATTTAATCTCCGTCGATGGAAGGTGTCACGTCACTTTTCTAGAGGTTCCTCACTTGATGAAGCAATGGAAAAATCTCTACCCTGAGCCCCATTTAAATTGAGGGGGGAAAAGGGTGAGTAAGGCACTGAGGAATTAATGAGGTTCATTAATTGAAATAATTAATGTGCCACATTAATTGACCAAATTAATGTGTCACATTAATTACAAAAGGGGTGGTTACACAACCAAAGTGTAACCAGGTATTTAATATCCCATATTAAATGTCTGAATACGTCCGTAGTCTCCCCCACCGTCGCTCAATAGGTGGTAGAAAAGAAAATAACAATCTCTATATTATTTTTTTATTTATTTGAAATCCGAAAAAACTAACTTTTTCACCCGACCTTCTGCATTCAAAGTGAATCTTTCCTTAAGAGAATCAAGGAATTACGGATTCAACAGTGTCCTCATATTTCAATTTTGATCACCAACTTAAAAGTTAGAAAATACACCCACACATTTAATGAACATAACTTAACAAAGTTCAAAATTCCATTCTGGGCACACCAGGCCTCAGAATCACATGCCGTCAATTTTCATAGACTCGTATTAATTTCAAAAATATTTAAAAAAATTTACATGGAATTTCTGGGTCTTTACAGGGAGTACATATTTAGTATGAGATTTTATGAGGTGGGGAGATTGTAAGATATTATTCCTTATCAAGGTACATCCATTTTGAATTTTCTCCTTTTTTTGTGGGTTGGGAAGGGTTTAATTTTGGATTGGAAGGATTTGGAGTTGGCTAGATATTTTATGTATAATTTTTGGGATTAAAATAGTTTGAATAGAATTTAAATTTCATGTAATGATATTACATATTGTGTAATAATTTAATTATGATATAATCACCATAGGCGATATATTTTTCAGCATAAACCAATAAAAATAATTAAATAACATATTATATAATTACATACTGTGTAATTCCTAGAGAATCATATTAAATGTTTTGTACATTTTATTTTGGTTTACTACACTTCATATAACTTTTCACTACTCAAACCTTGTCAGACTCTTAGCAATTTTAGAGAAATTTCCTCATCTCCAATCTTGATGATTGGTTATAGATATAGGGTACGACATTTTTTATTTAGTTCCCCTTCATGACTCCTTCCTCCAATGAAGTGGTGAAACCTTTGGAAGGTTGTGGGTTTAGAGGTTGATAATAATCCTAAGTTTTGGTCTTCATCACTTCTGTCATGTTGATTCGACTATCTTACATCAATTTAGTATTGTGGTTGGGAGATCATTCATCAATTATCTTGAGGTAGGTGATCCAAATTAAATTCCAATATTCTTGAATTCTAATTTTCTATTTGAGTCATAATATTTCAATTGGAAAATTTGAAAATTGAATCTTGATTTGAATAAATTAATTGATTAATTAATTTTTCTAAACATGGAATTGGATTAATTAAACGTTAATTAGTTAAATAGATATTGTTATTGTGGAGTTGTATTAATGAATCAGGGAATTAATCAATGGGATATTGTTATTGTGGAATTGGATTAATTAATTGGTGAATTATTTATTGGGTTAAAATTTTATATGGTTTATATAATTAAAAATGGTTTAATGGTGAATTTATAATTTATTTCCATGTGATTAATGTATTGAATCATGAATTAATTTGATAAATAAAATGGTAAACCATGGTTTAAAATTGTATAATAGGGTTAATATTGATTAATATTGATTAATCTTATATATGTTATATATGTTTCTTTGATTATTTATTGAGCGTGGGACACAGACTATAGATCCAAATACCGATATGTGATTATTGAGTGTGGGACACAGAAAGAGGCTCGAAATACCCATATGTGATTATTAAGTGGGGGACACTGATTGAGACTCTAAGTACTAGTGTGATATTGAGGTGTGGGAAAGGGGTGGAGGCTCCAAATACCCATATGAGATTGTTGAGATGTGGGACAAGAACCGAGGCTCCAAATACTAATGGGGTGTTAGGCACGATATTCTATTCCCATGAGTCTAGAATTGAAATATGGTTCCAATTGGACATGATATGAATTGAAATGAAATTATAAAGGATAACCCTAGTATTGTGATATGTGATATCCCTTAGATATAGTTTAGATTAAAGCATGGAATGAAGAAGGTATTTAGGGCACATGTGTCCTTGGGAACATGGGGGATTATATGGTTAATTAATTAATAATTAAAAAATTGATAACTATTTTCTTATGCATTGTACTTTATTCGTTATACAAAAAAAAATACATTTTTATTGACAAGATATTGTCTTAGAAGATATTGGTAGTGGACTAATGAGTTGTACTTAGACCCTTCCTTGGATTTCTAATTGGTACCTGAATAGACTTCATGGTTTCAGGATAGGATAATGGTAAGGGAACTA
This sequence comes from Viscum album, assembly GCA_963277665.1. Lineage (NCBI taxonomy): Eukaryota > Viridiplantae > Streptophyta > Magnoliopsida > Santalales > Viscaceae > Viscum > Viscum album. The sequence goes on from OY728135.1 coordinate 2,032,684,151, forward strand.
TGTTAGATTGCTGATTCGGGATGGAGCATGGATAAGGGAACAATTCACTATTTCGAGACCCTCTTAGGGTATGTTTTGGTGTTTATTTATGTTGGTTTTTCTATATTGACACTTGACACATATATGTAATGACCTATCAACTATTTATTTTTGGATAATGTATTTCCTATGTTGGGAATCATGTGATACTGGTTTTTTTTGTCATTGGTTATATTATTTGGTTATTTTTTTATTTATTCTACTATTATGCTACATTAATAATGATGGTATAGTCTCCACATGATCCATATTATACCCCTTGCTTCTAGTTTGTATCATATTTCATATAAGGATGCATGCTTGAGGTCATGTAAACGACCATATTGGGACACCAGAGTGTGGAACCTAGGTTAGGATGTTATAATAGTAAATTAAAAATGCACTTTTATTTTCATTTAGTTTTAAAACATTTTATTAATTTTAATAAATTATAATACTTATATTTTATAATAAATATATTTTTTTGAATATATTATTTTGGGATTAAATTATTATTCTAATTATTAGGTCACTATTCTCAATAGTTAGGTTGTTATTCCCAATGGTTAGGCTGCTATTTCGATTCTCACATTACTATTAAAATGGTCATATTACATCCTATAAATACCACATAATCCAGTCAATCAACATTCATTAAAAATCTTCCAAATGTACTAAATTTAATTTTTTTATGATGTTGATTGGTTTAATAATTTTTTTCTCATTTCTTTAGTGTTTTTCATGGGATAAATGATTTTACAAGATTGGAAAGATCCAAATTTTATCATTCTACATTTCTTATTTTATTTTTTTGTCCTAATGTATTGTTTCAAATTTTCACGTGTTTACTTTCTGAATAATGTAACACTATTCATTAATAAAATAATGTGTTTTTTTCTATGTCTTCTAGAAGAATAATTCTATATAATATTAGACACATTATTCATTAAAAAATATTACTAATAATATACGGGTCATAAAAAATTATCCCTTTTGATCATTAAAGGAAGAAAAAAGAAAACATGGAATATAATTTTGTTCTCAAGTGATGGGAGACCACCTCTATTCATTAGTTGATCATCATTCCTAGAACTACAAACAAAAATTTCCTAGCCTTACAAGATAACCTTGTGTATCCTTTTCAGTTCATTGTTTTTACATGAACCAGTGTGGATCACCCTATGAAGCTTAATGAACTAGATGGGATGTATCTTCCAATTCAAATTCCTTATGGGATTGGTTTACCTTTCAATTTGATCATATTAATTCTTCTCTATTCATATTTTGAGAAGGGGATTTCTTGAAACTCAATTTTCCAAATAAAAAAAAGTTAAGTCTCTCAATCCCCCATGAATCTAGGATGGACCTTCCTTGAAACCCTCTGGATGCTATTCTGGATCTACCTAGGTATTCTCTAATCACTACACTGACCTCTCCCTGGTTCTACTTGGATACTCATCATATTTCATTCAAGTCCCCTCGGATCAACCGACATAGTGTTCCTAGATCACATGTATGCCCCATGTTCCTTACTTTTCCTCCTCTTACTATCATATAAATTTCACCTATAACCAAATCATTATAGAATCTACATAGTGTAGAATATATTCACTTTGGGATGAGAGAGAAATAATTCCCATGATACTTTTTTGTAGCCTCTTGAACCTCTCTTAGTTATATTACCACACTATAATACTTGTGAGAAATAACTTTAATATAATTTGGTGAACAATGTTTTTCACCAGGGTGAGAAGACACTTGGGGGAACTCTTTATGGAGACTAACATCACAAGATCCCTCACCAGAGTGACCACCCCCACAATCCCTCGCTTGGGAGACCATCTAGCTAGGGTCCAACAGCTAGGTCACAAGCCACCCAGGGACCCCACCGTAGAAGCCATCCACCCATGAATTTTTAACTTAGTGGTCATCCACACAAGGTTGTCTTCCATATTATCAATTGTACTTAGGATTCTAAAATCATACCTTATACACCATAATCCTTGAAATTCTGAAATTTTCAATCATTTTTCAAGGTTTTCCAACATTGGTATTGATGTTGTTAATGATTCCACCAAAACAACTAGATTTATATTGATGGGGGTATAGTACACAACAATGTTCCCCCTTTAATTCATAAATCCCATTAATAAATAATTTTCCATAATTAACCTATATAATTTATGGGGTCCTCAGGATGACTATAATTTTTAATTTCCGTAGTAACAATGACCTCAATCATGGATCTAGTGGAAAGAATCATCTTAGTTCCAGAAGCGATTCTTAACTCCCACATACATCTTAAAAATTTAGGGGAATAAATAGTATATAATTTTTTTTCAAATATATAGTTTTATAAGAAAAAACTTAGGGTTCAAAAATAGTTAAATAAATGATGTTAGAAATCCCATACAGATTAATCCCCTAGTATTTCTTTATGGAAATCCCAATGAGTACTCTACCTCATCCATCAATAAATGTGGATTAAATTCAAATAGGGAATTCTATGAATAGTGATATATTTGAATTTATAGTAGGATATTATATCTATAGAGAACCTGTATACTCATACATGAATATTACATATTTTTATATGAATATTAATTACATTATACAAAAAATGAAGGAGGACTATAACAATTTAGTTCTATTGTTAAAATGGAACACATTATTCTAAATTCATCAATGATCTTCAATGTCTAACACAAAAATATTCGGTTTTTGTACTACTATATAAAACCATTCTTTATAACCCAAGGAAAGGGGAAAAAGAAAGGGTCAGCTCAGATAATAAATAATGGTATAAAAAGGAGATACTTAAGAATAACATGACAATCAGGATTTGAGAAAAGAGCATAAAATTGGAGAACCACACCCTACATAACAACGATCATATTCCTGAGTCATGGAATAATGATTGGAAGTTCATGAGAAATTAATAATAATATAACTAATGAACATGATCCATTAGATATAACATTGGAATAAGACATAGAATTGTGACATATACATAAGTATAGAGAATAATTTCCTTAGTAGTCAAGGATCAGTTTTAAAACATATAAGGGAGCTTTATGGGTGACTAAACCTCATGGGCTAGTCTTACCACCATCCCCAATGGTAGACCTTTCCTCATAGTAGAATGGGTTCATTAACCAAATGATTATAGTATTCATGGTTCAATACAATGAAAATCATAGTGGACAAAGTACCATACTGAACTCACATCACTCCCTATTCTATTTTTTTCTATATTGTGAGATATAAATATTTACCCAATGCATTAGAGTGATATATATGTCCCACCCATATTTTGTTATAACGTATCTACCATCCTTGGTTATAATGTAACCACCATCCTTACTTATAAAATAACGAGTATCATAGAATGAAAATAGTACATATGAATCCACAAGTTCATAAACCATTCATCATATCATAAGAGATTAAATTAAAAGGGTTTCATAAAAATTATATCATATCATAACCTATGGAAAAGTGAAAGGTTACACAATAACAAAATAATTATTTAGCAGGGGTTATCATGTGAAGTTTTAGTAAACCACATGTGAAATAAATTGAAATGTTTTCACATTATTTAAAAGCCACCATGAAATATCACGTTTTATTAAAAAAGTGACTCCAATTTCGAATTCTCCTCCCACCACTCCCAGTCCCTGAGCCCTAGTACCACTACTGGTGATCCCTTGCACCATCGTGTATCCACCCTCTCTAAAGCTCAAGTAACTCTCGAGCCCTTTGAGACTAATATCTCCGATCCCTCATTGGAACTATGGTCATAGAACACAATAGATATCTCCTTGTTCTCTCATTTCCCCCTTGGCGATTTCAAGTGGGTTGTTTTTGTTTGTGGTTTTATTCATCCAGGTAAATTTCATGTAACCACTTCCACATTCATTATTCTCTCATTTTCACTCGTTTTTATCTCAATGTGGTATATGTGACCTAAGGATTAATTTTAACAGGTTTTTTAATTGCATAATTCTTATATTTTTGAAAAAATTATTTTTAGGGTCATCTTTCCTTGGTTTAGGTGGAGTAACAAAAAATTTTGTAAAAGAGAGAGGGTTTGTGGTAGGTGGTATGTTTCATAGCTCTTTAAATTTGAAACCATGGTATTTAGTGGGTTTTAAGGATTTTTTGGTGCATAAATAAAATGGTGTAGTGTATAAATAATATGTTTCTCAAAGTATGGGTGTTATATTTTGAGATATATTAAATGATAAAGGGATTATTGTTTGTTTTCAAGGTATTTATTTCGAAAAATTTCCCCAACACAAGTGGTAATATAAATTCCAAGTTGGATATTTGACATTTATTTATTAATTTTAATGGGTGGTTGTGGTCTCCAAATTAAATTTTATAAATTATTATAAGGATAATGTCTGTTCTTGGTATTTAAGAATAAATTTATGTCACTAAAATGGTACACCAATTTTATCATGGTTGTGTACTATTTTTCAAAACGTGAAAATTAAATTGTTTTCTATAAGAAATATTCACCATACTCATTAGTTATATTCCCTCCATTACTAATATTTTTCCATTATTTTCATATTCTTATAATTAATTATAAAATAAAATCATGTATTGACAACCAATTATATTTACAATAATTATAATGGTAATAAGAAACCCAAGGGAACTTCAATGTCCATATATGTGAAGGGATTATCAATATCCTCCTTTGTATTAAATAAATTTTAAAAAAATTATATTTCAATAAAACAAAATATGTTATAATATCCATCTTACCGTTTCACATCCATTATTTGATGAGAAAATAAATCAGGTCAGAGATTTATGTTAAAGATAATAGAAATTAAGTTATGCATTCATGTAATGTGACTTACCTTCTTTTGTCACTTTTTTCTCACATTGATAATGAATCACATATTCTTATTGATTTGTGGTAATTATGTCACTAGCATGATAAAATTGTCACATCATGGGTGTCCCCCTTAGGTGATAGTCTTGACACCATAATGGGCATCCTAATTAGGTATAATCTATAACAATATACTAAACGTTTTGTGATTTGATTCCAATCTCTAGGGGGAAATTCGATTCCTCTAAAATGATTAAACCCAATATCATAAATATTTTATTAATCTCATAGGGTCACATTCCCTTTGGGGTTAACTATAAATGGATAATTATGTGAAAATCCAAACAATCCATTTTTAATATTCATTCACTTTATTATCCCTACAACATGGAGTTAAACTGAAAGGAATGGTCCTTTTCAAATAACATTTGAAGGTATGATGTGAACCATTATGTGGATCTAAACTACAATGTATTTGATACTTATCTTGATTGGACACATCAGACTCCTATAAGATGTCCAAACCATACATCATAACATTTTTATCAATCTCATATAGCCATATTCCCTTTAAGGGAAACAAAAAATTTTCTATCTTATGTATACCCACAACAACCACTATTAGAATTTGTTCACTTAGTCATAATTTCCATGTGACATAAAACTACAAGGATTATACCTTTCCCTATGACCTCAAAAGTTATGACACGTATCATTAAGTGGCACTAAACTGCATGGGCTCAAATTAATTTTAGAATTTTATGTTGGAATCCCTATCATGGGCATAATGATGAAACCAAGAAAAAAAACACCTTATATGATGGCTACAAACTCCATGGTGCCTTTCTATGAGGATTTAAATCATATATTATTAAAATAAATTTTTATAATGTAAATAAAAAAATAGATAGATAAATCTAAATAAATAATTATTGTTCAATTAATGGGAACCCATAGATACAATTTTTTTTCCATTGATATATAAAATATGATAAATATATATGGTCCAGGTTAATACATTCTAATAATTTATTTCTAACTTGGAGTGGGTAACCATCCCATTATTGGGATTTTGAATGATGTATTTGAAAGTTATATACATCTATAAGAGAGTCCCAAATTATGAAAAAATACCCCTAATAGGGTATGATGATCCCATCATTCTATCATATAAAACAATGTATTTTCTTACATGTCACTAGAAATATTCACCTGTGACTCCTTACATTTGGAAAGTAGGTTCATCGCATATCAATTGTCTGGGAAGCTTTTGGTGTTCTAGGTTCCATGAAAAATAATAATTTGGAACCATCCAAAGAGTATTATAAATTTATTATAAATGAATAAATTCACCTCATTGTTGTCTAAACCAACTAAAAAATAATTATAGGTAAGAGAAAAACAATAAATTTCTATAGTTAAAATCATTCCTTCCAACTTATCTAAACTAATGATCACCCAACTATTGATATAAGATCTTAAATATTTGTTAAATACATGCATTTGTATTATGACTCATTTAGGATTAATTGGAATGATATTCTTCCATGTTTTTATGATAATAAGACTCATGAAAATACACCAATATATAAAATAAAACAATATTATTATAAAAGATTAGGAAAATTTCCAATGATTGTGGAATGTGCTTGACCAATTATTTAAATAAGAACAATTGAAATAACACAATATATTTCAACAAAATACACATCTATTCTGAAATCCATGAATCATTTTAAATAATTATATAAATAAAACTAATTTATAAAATAAAAATATCAAAAAATTATGAAATTTTAGATACCTTCTGTTTGGTCTAAATTATGTCTCAGGTGATGAAAATCTCATAAAATTATTCAAATATAAGAAATGGAATGGACACAATTGTTTAAAAAACATGAAAAGAAATGTATGATAAATAAAAGATAATATCGATTAGTATCTTTACAAAAAATTATTTATAAGCATGAATTAAGATAGTTTTATCAAAAGACAAGTGGATAAAATAATAATTAGTTATCCTTCGCATGGAAATGTCTGGAAAAAGTTAAAAAATTTATTATCATTGTGACATGTAAAAACTACTCATTCATAATTATCATAATTGGGGATTTTCTATGGGTAACATAAAAATATTTTGGTGATTCAAGACCAACTACCAATATTATCAGCACTATTTATCAATAAAATCTAGCACTATACATTTACCAAAGACTAACAATAGTTCATATAAATCATTTTACAAAATTATGTAAATGAAAATATCAAATTATTTCATAATTATTTTTAAATAATTAAAAAACATATGAAAAAAAATGTCACATTAATTATAAATTATATTTTATATTTTAAAAATAAATATAAAAATTTAAAGGGAATCATTCCTCATTCAAATATCACACCCAAATCTTGAGGTGCCTAAAATAAATATCTACCAACTTAAATCATTCCAAAAAATCCATAAAAATAATTTGAACCATTTTATATAGATTAAAATAGCATAGATGAGGGAGAGTATTAGGTTAATTTTTTTCTTCAAAATGACATAGTGAAATTATAACATGAAAATCCTTAAAGGGGTGAATAAACATGAAAATGTTTTATTAGTGGAAAATATAGAGGAATAAGGGAGGTTCACCATATTTTTATAAAGTTTAATATTGTTGGATAATTCTTGAATCATTAGGATGGACGAATGGAATGGAAAAAACTAATGATCTCACCATGGTAGTCATCAACAGAAGAAAGAATAATGGCTCAATCGGACCTAAAAAGCGATTAAAAATATTTAAGATGAACTATTAAAAATTACTCATCTTAAAATAAATCGTCAAAAAATAATGTATTACCAATTATAGTCTCATAGTGTATATAGTATGGTGTCATTGATTACCCAGTTGGACCCCTAGTTTACTTCTAGATAGAACCATCTCCCTGAGTACCAGATACCCCTCCACCAAGTGCCTAGTTCTACTCTATCAATGACCCATTATCCCATATAGTTCTATAAAACATGAAATTCCAACTATAAGTGGAATATATACACTAAAAAAACTTATCAAAACCCAAAAAATACCAAAAATATATACGATTCTATCTTCAAATATAGAATTCCTCAACTGATTCCCAAAAATAAAAACACCTCACATTTTAAACTTGAAATCCAAACATTCATTCATGTTCATATCCTAATTACATTAATTCACCAATGTTTTACCCATAAAAACTATCACTATATAGTGGATATTAAAATCCACCTACCATAAATCATTTTCCCAATAAATCTAAATTGGAAATTATTTAAAATATACACTACACATTAACGTAATACTTCTAAACCTATTCAGGATTCCAAATTCTACAAGTCCTCATACCATAATGGAATTTAAAATAAATTCACACCAATACACACTCAACATTCAGGAACCCAGGTACCAATAATGCCAATTATATGAAAAAATATCTTAGTACCCGAAATATATTCTAATGATGAAACAATATTATAAATTTTTGTATTCACAGAATTTATAAATCTCCTTTTCTAGAAGTACTACAATAGATAAAATACCCCTATTTTATAATACCAAAAACATAAATTACACAATAAAAGTAAAATAAAACCCATAAGACAAACCAACATCACTATTATTATAGTGATCTAAGAATTTTACACATATAATTACATGATTTTAAGCATAATTATACATCAGAGTAAAAGTCAAGGATCATGAAGTCTAGTGTCTTTGAAGACCAGGTGCATAAAACTAAAAAAAGGGACTAAGAAAACACTTCTTTATTTAATATTCAAATAGAGCTCCTTACTTCTATTATTCTCAAACATCTTCATAGGGTACCCTGGGGAAAACATTAACAAAGGTATGAGCTAAATATCCCAGTAAGGGAATAACCCTATGAAGAAGACATTAGCACATGGGATCGAAGGAATGACATGATGATATAAAAAGGCATGTAACATATGGGATCGTAACATACAAACAAGGAATCATATAAATATAGAGTCATATTAATTTATTAGAAACATAAAATATGACTTTATCATGGGTCAAGGCTAACCACCAAGTCCGTTTCACATGATAGCACAATCCATGGCTAACCACTAAGACTGTCACACATGGTATCACAAGACAAGGCTAACCATAAAGACTGTCACACATAATATCTCATGAGACTCAAATTTAACCAATGAATTGTAGAGATATTTGGATACACCCTTATTAACTTTTCAGGATTTTTTCCACATAAATAATCATATATAATCAATCTTACATAAATATAAGGGTTACCTAGGGAAATAATTGGGTACCACAATCATGTCATAAAGCATAAAAAATAGTCGTATCATAAAAGAGTCTATGAAAGAAAGGAAATAAAATATACATGTATATTCATAAGTTAAAATATTAATGTATCAGGGTATGTGATGTCAAGTATAAGTGAAAACATGTAAGAAAAGTATTTATGAAATTTTAGAATTAAAACATTTTTGTGCGGTTTTAATGAAAATACTATAGATCCTTTAAAATAGAAAAGGGAACAATACATTATATAAATCTATAAGTGAACCAAGAAGTTTTTAATAATAAAAAAATACTGATTTTATAAAGACAATGGTGTCTTAATATAGAATATAGAGTGCACTTGAAATCGGGTAAGAATTCATAATGTTCCCTTAAAATAGGTTGGCTTATCGGGAAGTATTGAGGAGGGAATCACTTAAAAACATGTATATCCATGAAGGAGAATGATGAAATTTTATGGATAAATAAATTTGGTACATGTAAAAAGCATTTATAATATTTACATAAAAATATAATATAACATTATTTTGGTAAAAGAAAGATAAAGAAACCTGAAGGAACAAAGGAGGTTTGGGTAGGATCCCTCACAGATTATCGGCATGGTGTTGGGTGTACATAAGATTGATTAATGATAGAGAAAAGGGTATATAATAACTTATAAATAATGATAAAATTATGAGGGAGGTGATAAATCATACCCCGTTATTAGGGATTACACATAAAATGGTATAACATAGGGGACATTCTTGAATAAAAGTTAAATAGAGAGGATCTCATACCTTAAGTCTGATGGTGTCCTCCACTTGATATTAATGACCTGAATAATAAAATGAGGTTCATTAATTAACAATTAAATAACCTATTCTATATTTAAATGATTTTTTATATCCTTTTTAGGTTCATTCATGACCTTTTTGATTGGTTATGATGTTCAATTTCATTGTTTAGGTCCATTTTCTTCCTTGATTTTAATGATCAGTTCACTTATATTCATGTTCAAACACACATGTATGATGAGAGTAGATGTACATAATTGGAGTTATATTTTATTATTGAACATATAGAATGTTACATGGTTTTAAATTTAATTTTTTTACATGGATTGAAGTTGAATCATTATATAAAACTTTAGTGATAACCTTTTGGGTTTATTGGCGGTTTATGATAACTATGAACTCATTTTTCATTATAATTTAATACCATGGGTACAAAAAGATTGTATAACATTACATAGGATATATTATATAATAATATTGTTCAAATATAAAAAATGGTATCATGACCAGAATTGAAAATGGTAAAAGAAATTGAAAAACTATCTTCCTTGAATGTGGTAAATTAACACATCATGGATGGTGTATTTACTACTGGTATAAAAGAAGAGTAAAGGAAAGATGATAATAAATTATTAAATAATCATAACAAAATTATAGTAAATATATGGCACTGCAGTTTTCATAACATTTAAATAAGGATAGTTAAGTATAGAAATGAAAACAAATGAACTTGAAAAGAAAGTAAAAGAATTAAAAAGAGGATTTTACCTCTTGAATCAAACTTCCTTGAGAGCCTCTTAAGGTGAGAGGATTTGGTATTTAGAAGAGAGTAAGGGATGTCAGATTAGGGGGACGATATTGGAGAGATATTTGGGTAGAATTTAGGAAAGTCATAAGGCTTGAGAGGAGTGAAGAGAAGAGGTAAGGAGTGGTGGTATTTATAGTGGAGGGGAGGAGGGTTTTCTTAATATTTTAATCATTAGTTTATTATTTTTTCATAAGAGAATAAATAGTGATGATTACAAGAAAAAAATAGTAATAATTGAATGTGAACTCGAACTAAGGTTTCTTACATCATCCATGATGCTAGTAATAGTCCATTTATCTTATAATGTATACATACAATAAATTACCATATTTCACTAGTTGGATAAAATTCAATTATTTTAGAAAAATCCAAAAAATTCACCCTAGAAATTTTCAGATGTGTAAAATCCAAAAATGAAAGTCAATTTTTTAAAAAATTCTAAATATTATGAATTTAATTTTTAGTGAAAATCAAAATTTACTTGAACAAATACATATTTTAAAACCATGACTGATTTTATAATGCATTCAAAAATTACATAAGGTCTTATAAAATTATCTTAAAACCAGAAGACAAAAAATTGTTAATTTATGAACACTTTATAGTAAATTACATTTTATTTTAAATTATTTAATTAATTTTAATTAATTATTTATGAGTTACAAAAATATGAATACTTTTACTATGGTCATATTATCACTTATAAGATGCCTAAATTTTATTTATAATTTCATGGGTGGGGTTACAATTCTTTTGAACAATTTAATATTCATAAGGGTCATATAACTATTCATAAGGGTAACATTACTATTCATAAGAGTCAGTGACTATTCTCAAAAAATCAAGTTGGTCTTATTTGACTTTGAAAATCTTACTAATCACAACCGTGTATGTTAAATTTTATAAATTCAAATCACAGAAGTGACCATTTTATGTTTAAAGGTCACATGGTATATATTAGTTCATTGTGTTATGATTTCATGTGATTATATGAAATAATTATAAGAAGTGAATTCCATTGATAAAATACTGGGTTGTTACATTATTCCTCCCTTATTAAATTTCACCCTCAAAATTTCATTTTACATTCTAATCCATAAACAGCTGCTAGTACTTTTCCTTCATTGCCTCCTCCAGTTCACATGTTTCCTCTTCGTACTTATAGTTTTTCCAAAATGATTTGACCAGGTGAATAGTCTTGTTATGTATAACTTTATCTCTATGATCCAAAAATCTTCACTGGATAATCCTTATATGAAAGATCATTCTCCAACTGTACCATCTCTAAAGAGAGTACATACGACGTATTTGGTATGTACTTTCTTAAGAGGGATATATAGAATAAATCATGTACTTTGTACATGCTAGGTGGAATTTCTAGTCAATACAACACAACCCTAACATGATCAAGAATATCAAAGGTTCTGATGTACTTGAGACTTATCTTTATATTCTTCCCAAACTTCATGACCTTCTTCCATGAAGATGTGCATAGAAATACCATGTCTCTAACTATGAACTCAAGGTCTCATCGATGATTCTCTCCATAACTCTTTTGTCAACTTTAGGACTCCTTGATTTGATTTTGAATGGTTTCCACCTTCTCCAACATTTCTTTAACCATTTCAGGCCCTAATAGCTTACACTCACTGACTTCATCCCAACACACTGGCGTTCTGCACCTTTTCTCATAAAGGTCTTCGTATGGTGCGATTCAGATGCTCGAGTGGAAACTATTGTTATAGGATAATTCAAATAGTGTAATATAATGGTACCATCCTAATTTTATGTCCATAGAATTTGATCTCAACATATATTCCAGTGTCTTAATTGTTCGCTCATATTGGTCATCAGATGCTTGAGTGGAAATTGTTCACTCATAAGGGGTAAATCATAAAGGAACATGATCCATGATAAAATAATATTGTCATAAAAAATTGAATTGTGGAGAAAACATAAGCAAAAAAATCATTTCCATTTTATCTGAGAATTGTTTCCAAGACCATCATAGTGGATAATGTTATTCACTGAATCATGTTCACTCGTTGTTTCAACCCTCAATTATTGAACCAAGGTTTCTTACCATTCTTGCCCTGTATTACTAAACATATATCATTTCCCATTATAGCCTTTTATTACTAAACAAAGATCATTTCCCATTCTAATCATGTATATATCATGAGATATAAATCTTTATCAAATACATTGGAGGGATATATAGGTTCCAACCATCTCATAATTAAATCATTCTCATGTGTACCACATTAAGATAAATCATTTATCATAGCATTACTAGTGGAATAAAATTTGTTTCTTAAACATTATTTCATCAAAAAATAATCCATGTAAAAAAAATAATTTCATAAATATAATTCCTGCATAAACACAATCAAACCATAGGAATAATAGGGATAATATACTTGAAACATATCTGTATTAAATAATTTCTTCACAGATAGAAAATATTTTTGATAGAACATTTGAGATTCATTATTAAAGAAAATATCCTTTATTATTATAAAACATTTTCTTTTAATAAAATACCATGATATTTTAAAAGAAAATAATTTCTTGGAAAATAACAATGAAATTATCACCACTCATCCTAGTGGGGATTATTCCATGACTCCCCATGCCCACCTCCATTAGGCCAGGGGATAATGACTGGCACCGAGTAGGCATATCACTAACATGTGAAGAAATTTCTATATACCTATATGCACACACACATCTTCAAGCCCACAAAATGATGAAATGTAAAAACTACTAAGAACCAAATGCATGCATACCACTATATCCTAGCTAGAGTACAATAGGAATATAAACTACAGTAAAGTTAACTGGTCCCAAATACAAGCCCAATAAAAGGAAGTATGTAACCAAAATTCCAGCCTATAAAATGAAGGTACTAGGAATGTTGTATGTAGTCATCGGAACACACCTAAAATATGCCTGATCTCATAAGGAACTATCTGGTCCTGGTCTACCTAGCACTCCATTAAAAGTCTACTCATCTTCACAAGACATAACACGTGCAGGAAGAGCCCATGTAGGGGTGAGTATAACAATACTTATAAGGACACCCAGAAAATATAAATTAATACATAAAGGAAAGATATACTCATCTCTATATAGTATATTTCTACAACATATATAAAAAAGAATATCCAGATATACTCAATCTAAGACACACAGTATAGAGGTAAGTCAGAACCACTATATACCAAAAATTGGGATTCAATCCAAATATTCCACAAAGAAATCATCCATGATAACACACTACTGAGTCCGATAGCACTGATGCCATCTGTCCAAGAAGTACTATTCATTGGGAACCATCGTGAGAGAGATACACTGATATATCTGAAGAGAATATGATTCCATAGATAAAGATCACAACCAAGGCCATGGGGTGATACCAACAACACCATCTGAATTAGCCTTCTAAGTATAGGATCAATGCCCAATGAGGTTGGTCATGTTAATACTAAGGAATCAACATAGGGAATGAATAATGAATATAGGATCTGGCTTCGAGCCTCTTAGGGGATTCCAACAACACTATCCAGGAAGTGATACTAAAGGGATCATATTCCTATGACTATGAAATGATTCATACCTATATTCATGGAACCGATAAGGGAAAAAACCCTAACAAATCATGTCCAAGATATGAATGAAAAGAGAATAAATCCATGTAGAAATGTATACACAGTGTTTAGTAGGGTCACACACCATGTCCCTTGACACTGGGTATTGCCAATGTACAATTGCCCATGTCATTCCAAACTGTTTCATGTAGATGATGGGTATACGGTGTGTAGAAGAGGTCACAAGCTGTGTCAATCCATATAGGGTCCACCCATGTACTCCATCTATGTGCCAGTAAATGGTGGAAACTCATTAATATCTTCCCATATACCAGTATACGGGGTAGTCTATGTACTTGGTCTAGGAAAAGCTATGTGGGGGAATGCATGCCATATAGGTAGCCCATGTAATCCACCCATGCCCATGTACTCCTAGAGTACATGCCGAGTAGTCCAATGATGAACACACACTGTGTAGCCCGTACTACATGCCATGTGTTCTGGAATTTCCAGAATAGTTGATTTCTTCCTCCTGTACCTCGATCAACCTCGTGGTTTTTACTCCGATTGTCCATTCTCCTTAAAACATAATATATAGGGTCATATCACCACCAAAACATCAAATCAATAGGTTTTGTCCCTTTAATAGTTTCAAAAATCATTTTATTTTCATCCCTAAGTAAGCCACTCGAAGAATGACTTCTACCAAACCATTCTAATTCGACCATTATTGTCACTATTACACCTACATTAGGGTGTCCCATTGTTTGATCTTCAATTTTGGATTTTTGTGCCATGAAATAAAGGAAGAATTACTGTTCATTCATAAATGCACTGTAGAACAAAGAAAACACTTATAAATACTAGGGAGAGAAAATAGAATGAACAAATCCAAGGAACAAACCTTGACCTTTGTTTATTCCGGTTGCAATCTTTTCCTATAAGAACAATTAGAAAATCAAATAAATATTAACATAATGAAACCCTGATAATCCCACAATGTATAACCCATCTTAGGAGGAATGATCAAACCACGGATTAACCCATTCGTTGGTTGGTCCGCATTCATCATTGAATTTAAAAACATGGAATGAAAATCTATAATAGAGAATCCTACCTAAGAATTTGATTGTTCAATATTGAATAACGATTTCCATTGGTGAGATCCATTAGAAATGATCTCCTATCCAATTCTCTTCCATCATCCCTAATAGAATTATCTAGGGTTTCTCTCCAGAGACTCCATGGATTTTCTAAAGTTTTGAACCTAACCATGGATACCTTAAAAAAGGCTTACTTTAAAGAATAAGAGTCCCTGCATTGCTGTATTAGAAAAATATAGATATAAAATAAATCTTTATTTTTTCATTTCTTTATAAATTCCCAAAATTAATTTTCATAGCTGACATGCATTGGCCGAAGTTAAGTTGAGCCAAAGGTTAATCCATTGATCTGAATGCAATAGTGCACTAAGATTTCTAATCCAACACATATTTAGAAGTTATTCCACTTTTTCTAGAAAAATGCATGCATGTGCTATTTAATATTTCACTATATTTCAAACATTTATTTTGAGCACATCGGCCCTCATAATCACACACTCTCTCATCTAATGGTCTCAAAATTAATCCATATAATATTTAAAAATAATACATGGAAAATATAAGACCTATAATTCTCCCTGGCTTGGGGTTTAGGTCCCCAAAAATCCAAAACAAAGGCTAATTAAAATGATGTGGGTACTGAGCATGTATATGAGCCTCTCGATCCTAATTTTTATCCTGTATATTCTCATGCTACAACCAGAAACACACTAAATGAATCACTCACCCATGATGGATCCTCCACTTCTAATCCTCAATCTCTACTGGGTACTCAGCATTGTATCCTCGATTTCTATCTTTTCCCAGTCAATGATGAGAAATGAGTCATTCACATACCTCATTAGCTATAACAGGTGGAATACGTCCTGTAATCAGTCTAACTATGGGGGTATAGCTAATCAGTAATCCACCTTACCAAATCTATATAGTATCTGGAAATGAATGATAAAACTTAGAGATAACTTGTCGCACAAGCCAAATATTTTTAATCCTCATTGAGGTGAAACCCATATGAATACATGGTCTCCTTAAACTCAAAATGCCTTCGCCACCTATTAGCATAAGACTTTTGATGGGTCTGGGAAGTCTTCAACCACTCCTAGATGATCTACACCTCTATAGTAGCTCACACTAATTACGAGCCCATGAGTGCTAACTCTCCTTAGTTAGTCCACCACAATTGTGACTTGCAGTGTCTCCCATACAAGTCCACGAATTGTTCCATACCAATGGTGGAATGGTAGCTATTTTTGTTTGAAAATTTCACAAGTGGTTGGAGATCCTCTCAACTATGACTAAAGTCTAACATTCAATATCACAAAATTTCCTCTAGAACATGAATGGTCCTCTTTGTCTGGTCATCTATCGATGAGTGAAATGCTATTTTCAAGCGTAATTAGGTCTCAAACACCTCATGCAATCTCTTCCACAACTAGGATGTAAAATTAGAATCACAATATGAAACAATCACCAATGTGTCTATATGGGGTTGAACTATATATTTAACATTGTGGTGTCCCAATCTCTATAATAATCTTTACTCATGGATAGATAGGAAGTGGGCCAACATGGTGAGTCAGTCATCGATCACCCAGATAGAGTCGTTCCTCTGGTACATAAGTGGTAAACTCATCATTAAGTCCATCGATATGCCAACCCATTTACATTATAAAACCTCAAGGGGTAGAGATAAACCCATTAGAACCCGGTTCTCACCATTCAAACACTGATAAGTAATGTATCAAGAGAGAAAGTCTTCAACTCTTTTCTTCATATGTAGCCACCAAAACTGACATCGTAGGTCATGGTACATTTTCACCACACATGGTTGTACCATTAAAGGGGATGTATGAAAATCATTTGTAACCTCCTCTTATGATTCCACTGGTACTACTGCACATACTTTGAAAAGAACAACCTTCTCCCCACCTTTCAAATATCTATTAGAAGCCTGAACTGGAGATATCAAATCATGTAGATTCTTGTAGTTGGTATCCCCAAGTGGTGCCTATATGACTCAATATAAGAGTGGAGGGGTAATAACCATCTATTAGAGGTAATTTCCTCCATCATTATCACCTACGGATAACTGCAATAAGGCCATGTTCTCTAACACATCATTTAGAAATTGCGAACAAGATCTCCTAATGAGAGAATATTCCACTATAGTCCTATTATTATAAGTATATACAATCTCAAAGAAATAGTCCCAGAGAACCCTAGACAACACATCTATATCATGTTTAGATCCTTATGATATAATATATACTTGAGACTATTGTGATTAGAGAAGATGATAAACTACTCACCCATCAAGTAATGTCTCCACATCTTTAATGCTAAGACAACAACTAAAAATTCAATATCATGGGTTACGTAGTTCTTATAATGTTGCCTAAATTTGTGTGAACCACAAGAAATAACTACTTGACTCTTCATCAGGACACATCCAAGCCTGATCCTTGATGATTCACAGAACATTACATACTCGAAACCCACCTCCTGCAATCTCAAGATCAGAGTGCTCACCAAACTCTGCCTCAACTAATGAAAAGCATATTAGAACTTCTCTATCCACATGAAAGGATAACCATTCAAGTCCAATTTTTCATAAGCACTGATATCATGGGGAAATTATTTATGAATATCCAATAATAGTGTGCTATCCCAAGGAAGATCCGAACCTCAGTCATGCTCCTAGGTGGCTCCCAGGATAACAGTTCCTCAAAATTGGATGGGTCTATAGTCACTTCATCCTCTCAGATAACATATCCCAGAAATCAGACTTCTTGAACCCAAAAATGGAACTTTTAGAGTTTCCCATAAATATGGTTCTCTCAGAGTATGTTCAGAATCATACTTAAGTGTCTTTCATGGTCCTACTCATATGCCAAGTACACAAGGATATCATCAAGGAATACTACCACAAACTGGTCTAAATAAGGCTAAAAGATCGGATTCATGAGTCTCATAAGAACTTATGGGTAAATTTTCATAAAAAATTGCATCACCATGTACTTATAGTGACCATAACGATATCTGAAATCTTTCTTCAGTATACCCCCATCCTGTAATTGCAATTGGTGATAGCGTGATCTGAGGCTGACCTTTGAGAACCATCATGCACCTCTCAACCGATCAAAGAGGTCATGGATTCTTAGTAGTGGATACTTGTTCTTTAATATCAATTGGTTCGGGCGTTGTTAGTCCACCCACAACCTCAAGCTCCCATATGAATTTTTTGAAAACAAAACTAAGGCTACCCAGGGTAAAATGCTAGGTCTCAAAAAGCCCTTGTTCTGCAAGAACTCTGACTACACCCTCAGCTCGTGAAGATCTATAGGATCCATCCAATATGCTGGTGCAGTTATTTGTGGATTACTAGTGTGTAAATAAATAAAAAATTATATCTCCCAGTTGGGAGGTAATCTTGTAACATCTTCATGAAAGACATCCTCATACTCCACCACTACTAGAGGAAACTGGTAACTCATGAAATCTACCTCACCATTGGTCAGGATAGCCAATTGACGAGTAATTAGTTCCACCCTCCAATGCATGAGTCCATCCTATGCTGCCTAGGTTTCCTTTTCACCAACAAAGGAAAACATATATCCATTTCTATGGACACACCACATCCTTTTCTTAAAACAATCATTCTGGGAATGGAATGTAGATAACAAATACATAACAAGAATAGAGTTGTATGGTATCAACATTTCCACCAAGAGGATCCAACTGAAAGTCTCAACTTCAAGGGTTATGTCACACATTCGACACAAGTTTGTGATCACTATGTCTTCCCCAGTTGGTGTATCCATGCGTAAGGGTCGATTAAATGGTTCAACTAGAATCTCTATATGTCAACCAATATATTTCATAAGAAAGGAATGACTAGAACCTATGTCTATTAGTACTGCAGCTAAAGTAGAAAAGCCATATATTATACCTCAAATCATTCTTTGAGCCCTAAGGTTATATGACTCAACCATATGCAGCTATCCCCACCCCTATACTCAAGTTCCTTGAGACTGACATAGACCTCCAAGGGTGTTCATGGTAATAAGTCAAAACATCAACCACCTATTACTGCTCTCTCAGCTCATCTGCCAAGTCTACCTCCCTATGAATTATCCTTCTCCTATCATTACCTCTGCCTTAGTGGTTCATCCATAGTATTATTGTCAGCTATACGATGTGTTAGAAAATCTAGAGCGAGATATACCCTACTATCACATAAATATCACCTCCTCACCCTAGGAGGACTTGAACCACCGTGTGAACCCTGAACTATAGATCCTTTAACCTAGGAACTCCTCTTGAAATGTATCCCATGTCCAGATCACTGAGACTGACATCGATTCCCTACTGTAGAGGTCTCTTTACATTCTCCTCCACTGCTGAATACTAAAATCTATATCTACTCAACCATGAAGCTTGCAACCACCAAATCTTTCTCAAGCACCCAATCATACGTCATAATTCATAGAGAGATAACATTGTCTCAAATTCCATTGTAAATACCTCTCTAAAATGTTTGATCTAAGAAGTAATGATCTCCAAAATTATCCATTGACTACCTGGAAAGGTTGGTGAACTAAGATGAATAATCAGCCACAGTCATTATTCCCTTCTAGATCTGAAGAAGCTCTTGAATATGCATAGATCTCTGTGTAACTGGTGAGAAATCATCTCTAAAGAGATGATTGAACTCTATAAATGAAAGAGTCACTTGTTCGTGAGTTTGGATAGACAAAATCCATAACCTCCCTACCGAACTCTATAGAAGACTCACCGCCAGGCCCACCATCTAATCTGATGGTGTATTAACTAGATGGAAAACTCAGGTCACCGCCTCAATCCAGTCCTCAGGTGCCGAGGGTCTGGTTCACCTCGGAACCTGAGAGGTCTATATCTCTGAAACTCATGAAGCGCACTCATCCTATACTCCTCATTTTTCGGTACTATGGGAACTATGTGTTTCTTCATAGGTGGTGGTATAGAAGGTGCACCACCTAGAGGTAACACCTGGGGAACATGTCCCTTTATCGAAGGCTCTTCACTAAGGGGGTTATCCTCATGATTAAACTGCTAAGTCCTAGATGGTATACGTTTTGGGGGAATCCTTTAAGAAAAAAGATATACCACGGTCAATCAGTATATCTGTAGAGTTGTCTCAAGAAGGAAATGGAACCGTAACTTATTCCTATATGATGCATGTACAATTATTTTTCCATGCAACCAATTTTTTCATGTACCGAGTCCAAAAGAAGGTTTTCAGTGTAATGGTATATAGATACGTCAGTCGTCACACCAAAAGCAGATTCCCTAGCCTGAAATCCAAAATTGAAACCCTTAACACTATTTCCCCAAACCAATCTCATAGACTCCTGGTCCAAAAGTATAATATACTACCTGTGGTACCACTCTTTCATGACTCTTCCTAGTGTGGATCATGCCATGAATCCCCAATTCCACTTATAATAGGTTAAGGGCTAGTGACTAGTACTGAGTAGGCATATCAATAACATGAGAGGCATTTCCAATGTACCTACACACACACACACACACACACACACACCTCTAAGACCACCAAATAATGAAATATAAAAAACAATAGGAACCAAATTCTTGAATACCACTATATCCCAACTAGAGTATGATAGGAAAGTAATGTGTAGTAAAGTAAACATGCCATAAAATAAGCCCCAAAAAAATATGTCTATAACCACAAGTCCAACCTATGAAAATAAGGTACTGGGACTACTATTTGTAATTTTAGGAACACACCTAGGCATATCCAATCTCCCATGGAACTATACCATCTTGGTCTGCTTAGAACTCCATTAAGAGGTCTATCATCAGCACAAGACATGAAATGTGTGGGCATAGCCCATTTAAGAGTGAATATAACAATACTCAGTGGGAAACCCCGACACCATAAATTAATACAAAAAAGAAAGATACAATCATATCTAACTAGTATATGCCTATAACACATATAAAAATAGTATCCAAATATTCTCATTCCAAGACATGCAATAAATAGGTAAGTCAAAAACACTATATACCTATACTAGAGATTCAGTCTGAATAATCCACAATGCACCCATCTAGAAGAACCCACTCATGAGTATGATAAAACTGATGGCATCCATCCGAGAAGTATTGTTCATCAGGAACTGTCATGATAGAGATACATTTATACATCTGAAGAGAATGTGATACCAAATACTAGGATCACACATAGGGACATTGGGTGATTCCAATAACCCCATCTAGATTAACCAACTATGTAGAGGATCAATTCCAAATGATTTTTTTCATTTCAATACCAAGGACTCTACCTAGGGCACAAAGAATGAATAGTGTATCCTGCTCTAGGCCTCTCGGGGGATTCCTACAAATCTATCCAAGAAGTTCTACTAAAGGGATCATATAATTATGAGTATGAAATGATGTGTACCTACTTTAATGAATGAAATAAGGGAAAAAACCCTAACAAAACATGTCCATGATATAGAGGATAATATAATCAATTTAGAATGGTATAAATAGTGTGTAGTAGGGTCAGATGTTGTGTACCTTGACCCCAGGAACTTCCCGTGTATAATAACCTATGTTATTCCAAACTATGTCATGAAGTAGATAGGTACACAGTTTTTAGAAGAAATCACACACCATGTCCTTTCATAAGGGGACCACCCATGTACTTCAGCCATGTGCCAGTACACGGTGTCAACCCATTCATATCTTCTAGTGTACCAATTCACGGGGTAGTTTGTATTCTTGGTCCAGGCCAAGATGTGTGGGGGAGTACACACCATGTTGGAAACCCATGTACTACACCCATGCCTGTGTAATCCCATAATATATATGAGTGATCGGATGATGAACACACACCGTGTAGCACATACTACATGACATGTGTTTTAGAATTTCCAAAATACTCAATTTCTTCCTCACACGCCTCAGATGATCTCCCAGGTTCAGGTCTAGTGGTCTGTTTTTATTGAAACATCAAATCCAGTGTAATTACACCAATAAAAAAAATGAATCCATAGGTTTCGGGCCTTCAACAGGCTCTAAAATCCATTTATTTTCATTCATGTGCAAACCGATAGAAGAAAAATATCTCCCAAAACATTTTGATTCATCCTTTATCATCACCGTCACAACTCTGTTAGGGTTTCCTGATGTAGTATCTTCAATTTCATATCATTGTTCCATGAAACAAAGGGGAAACAATATTTTTTTTAATAAATTCACTAAGAATGAAGAGCACGCAAAGAAAACTGGGGGATATAAAACACAAGGAAAAAATCATTGGAATGAACATAGACCATTATTCATTCCAGAATTGATATATTATCATTAGAAAAACCTAAAAATAATACAAATTTTTAAATAATCAAACCCCGATAATCCCAAAATGTATAACCCATCCCACAAGTAATGATCGAACTGCGGATCAACATGTTCATTGGTTGGTACACATTCATCATTGAATTTAAGAACGAGGAATGAAAATAAAAAATAATGCTTCCTACATAGGAATTGGATCATTTATTGTTGATTATTAATTTACTCTAGTGATATTTGTGAAGAATGGCCTCCCATCCAAGTCTCTACTGTCTCCGTCGAGAGAATTCTCTAGGGTTTCTCTCCAAATTTTCCAAGTAATGTCTAGGGTTATGAGCCTAACCTTGTGTCCCAACCTAAAGCCTTACTTAAAATAATAATCATCAATACATTACTATATCTATTAAATATAGAAATAAAATAAATGTCTTATTTATTTTATTTCTTTAAAAAATGCCCAAAACTACATTTCAAAGTAGACCCATGCCAATTGATGTTAGGTCACACCTATGGTAAAGCCACTACTTTGAACATAATGGTGCCCTCAGATTTCTGATCCAGGAATCCGTTTAGAAGTTATTCATTTTTTCTAGAAAAATATGTCTTCATGGAATTTAATATGTTAATATATTTAAAACATTCATTTTGGGCACAGTTGTCCTTAGAATTGCATATCATATCGAAGAATGGTATTAAAATTAATTCATACAATATTTAAAAATAATGCATGATAAATTTGGGACATTATAAAAATATTATAAGGGAGTCTTCTAGATATAATGTGTTATGAAAGCATAAAAATACATTCATTCTCTAAAAGTTAAAAAAACATTCTTCTCATTGTTTTTTTAGATAAGTCAAAAATCACCTCATATCACAAATGAAAAAATATTACTTATATAATATGTAATAAAAATTTAACCAATGGGTAAAATTGAATTTAAATAATTTTATAAGCAAAGAAATAATATTTTTTAATACATATTTTGGAAACATAGACATGGATTATAAATATACCCCCAATAAATACTTGCATATAAACAATCTCAGATAATAATGAGTTTGTGAAATTATCCCTTACCTTAGGTTTGAGATCATTTGTTGGTGTCCAAACATCCTGTATAAGTGTTTAAATAATATCAATAACTTATTCTAGAATCATATTAATTTTTATTATTTCATATTTGATCATATTATTACCTATTTTTAATAACATTTTTACTCATCCTTTGGGTATTAACTGCATTGATTTCTTATACATGTTTTGTCAGATAAGTTCATGTTACTATTCTTGGGATATATTTATATCATTTCCAGAATTATATTAATATAATATGTATAATATTTATTCATTACAAGCATTTATAAAATCATTCTCTAATGAAGATAATGTAGAGTTAATCACATCACATCATGGAGATGATAGGCTGTACGTACACAGGAGCAACGATACCATTCCTCTAATTACAGAATGGTATAGAATTGGATGGTATATATATTGTTTTAGAATAAAAATATTTTTATAATAATCATATATAGTTATTATTTCCATCATTATACATGTCTCTGTAAGGTGTTGGTGAAAAATGGATTACACCATGGTGTGGATATGGTTAGCCGTATGTACGGATGTATGGTGATATTATTTTTCGTATGATGGATAGAAGGTGGGATGTGGTTGTTATATAGTTATAATAAAATAATAATATATAGGAGATACTATTTTTAATACCTTAACATGGAAAAAACTCAGGAATATTATGTATAATAAGAAATAAGTTTGAATGAATCAGTTGAGGAGATTAACACTTCTTCAACGAGCTCCCTTTAGATCATCTCTTAAAGGAAAAAGATTTAGAGTTTTGAGAATAAAAGAACCTATATAATTTTAATAAGGAATTTTAGAAGGTAAATGGGTAGGTTATGGGTCAGATTGAAGGCTTAAAGTGAAGTGAAGAAGCGAGAGAGGATGTGCTCTTTTATAATTTAGGTGAGGGGCAATTTTGGAATCTCCAAAAATATTAATTTATAAAAAAATAAAACCCCATAAAAACATCCAAAATGTATTATTAAAAAAGATGAGGTGGGATAAGGTAATAATATCATAAAATAAAAAAATTTTGATAAGCTTTTTCTATCAATTTAAAACTCATCATTTTAATTAACACTTAGTTCTTCCATTTAATTGTTATCTAAGGTAACAAATATTTCAATATTAAAAGGGTAATATAGTTACTTATTAGATATGAATTAGACCATAAAAGAATAATTTAAATAATTCCATAACATAAAATAATTATTCTATATTTTTTAAAATGTTTTATTATTTTTAAATAATTTAATAATAAATTATATAGGTAAACAACCGATAGTGTCAATTTTGACACTATTAAATTTATTTATTTTTAAAAATATCTAGATAAGATGTTATCCTAAAAAATATTTTATTATATAATAATTGGTCAAGGTAATTTACAAAATTCATAGGATATATTAATTATCCCATGTGATATTTATTTAATTTTTTTAAGAAAATAAGTTTGATATTTCAATTAATAAAATAATTACTATATTAGTTTTTGTAATTATTTAATATATTTATTTTCTGAATAAAATAAAAAATAAAAAAATACAATGAATATAAATTATATATATTTCATAAAAATACTTATAGTCAAATATATCATCTAGAAAATCATATATTAAAATGTTACATGTATTAAAACATGAATGTGATAACTTTAACATCACTTTAAATAAAATATTATAAGTGTCATAATATTTTCCATATAGATCCAAATGGTAAATAAATCGACCCTTGGATGATTATTGTCGAGATATACTTGAAAAATAATATTTTGTCATGTGTTTTTCTTTTTTACAGGTTATTATCATTTTAATAAAAATTATTTTTTTGACTATCATCAAAAAAATAATTTCTCCAACATCAATGTATAAACTTTAACATTGTTATTTATTTTATAAAAATTAAAAATAAATTACCATGATAAATGAAAAAATTTAGACGTCAAATGAGTATTTATTTTCAAACTTATCTTTTGTATAACATTATACTAAAAATGATATAGTTATTAAAATTTGAGTAAGACATATATAACCTTTCTTAATATAAAATATATTAAATGTCTGAATCTCATCCAATTAGATGCTAAAGGATACCATTTAGAACCATGGATGACTTAGGTAAAAAAAACTTATACAATTGTATTAAGACAAGTTTTAGGATAATTTTATAATATTATGTTTACCATTAATTACTCGATTTACCATTTTACCATCTTAATGAAAATTACCAAAGTTACTATTCATAATGCCCAAAAATAAAAGAAAGCTATTTATATAAGATGGAACTACAAATTAAAAATATAGAATCCATTTTTCAAAATTCAAAACATATATGTTGAATTAATTAATATAAAATTAATCCCATTTTCTGAATGATAAAACATGTATTAAATGTTAAAACATTACAAAAGATTAGAATGTTTTACATTGAAATTAAAAGAAAAAATAATTCCAATTACCTACATTATATTAATTGATAAAAATAAAATATATTTACATTTTAAAGACATTAAATAATATAACTTAACTATATAAATTATTTTGATGGGAAAAATTGTTTTCAATTCAAATTTAGTATATTTTAACTATACTCGAAAACATGAAACTTATTAGAAAAATATAAAAAAATCATTCAAAGTAAATTTTTTATATCCTAAATCCAAAAAAAATATTTTTTCAAATATATCAATATAAATGTGTTAAAAATTGATTTACAATATGTGCACCATCAAAAGGTGAAAAAATTAATTTTTTTTTAAAATTACATCTTTTATTAAAAAATTTCAATTTGTTCTTTTATCATGTTTAGAAAACCTAGAAGATGGATTTTAAAACTTATATTGAATATATTACATATAAATTTCATTAATAAAATCTATTAAGAAGTATTTTATTATTTTATTAACTCACTTATTTTTATTTAAATAGTTAATAAGAAAAATATTTCCTTATATTTAAAACGAGTTTTATTTTCATTTATAACTAACTTATCACAAAAATATTCTATATATATATACATGTGTAAAGAATACTTTCATAACTTAGCTAACAGTATTCATTCCCTCCATAACAATGGCTTGGTTATAAGGTAACATAATAATATTTTGTTGATCTCTTAAACTTGGTAATGTGTGAAATGAATTCTATCAAAATAACTTGAAACTATGTGTAAAAAATTCCAAGCATAGTTTTGTGTATACCACAAGTTAAGTCGGTGTTAAATGTAGCATACAATATAAGACATAAAAAAATAGAATCTATCTAATAAAAATCTCAGGGTGTTACAAATATAGAAAACCAAATTATGATAAATGAATTATTTAAAAATTTATACAATAAATTCATTTGTTGTCTAGTTATTAGATAATGAAAATAACAATAATTTGAAATAAAAAGAATTTTTTTCTTATAAAAACACATATTTATGCGTGCATCGTGTTTTATCATAATAAATTTTATTAATAATTGTGATTTAATGATTTTAATATAGTATATATATTATATATTCCATTATATTTTCTAAAATTCATATAATTATATTTCTATGAATGGGATAAGAATAAAGCCACTTTTATTTTTAAAATTGGTTTTTATGAAAAAACGGGCTTCCTCTCATTTTTCCTTATTATTTCAAATTAAATTTATACCACTTATAGAAATTGAATCTTGAAAATTATATTCAATTTTTTGAATAATAAGTTCCATATTTTGTAAATGGTACCCTTTTTATCACTATGAATTGTAACCTTGGTTTTTTATCCTCAAAAAACATTAAATGAGTAAACTATTATTAAACCCATGAAATGTTGTCTCAAAATCAACTCAAAACATTCATTTATCATATTTCTGGGGTAGAGTTTAGTAATTGATATCTATTTATCAATTATATGGACACATTGTTCGATAATTCATTATTTTCGACCTTCATATTAATTAATGAAGAAAATAAATAAATAATGTCACTCTCTTGACTTTAATATCTCAATAATTTTATATGAAGATAAAAAGTGCATATATTAAATTATAAATGATTATTTTAAATAATAATTTTTCATGGTAATTTATTTATAATTTTTAGTTATTTAATAATTTCCTTAAATTTTAACGCGACACTGAAAAAATAGTTTTTCAATTAATAGAAAAATAAAGTAAATGTTATTAGATATATTACATGTTATATTATTTGTATGAATTTTTCTGTTCCAGTTTTTTTTAAAATATAAAACATGTTTGGGACACTATAAAAGTTTTTATTTGAAGTAAATTGTTTTCATGTTTTTATAAAGTATAATTATGTGAATATTATGAAAATATAATTACTAATATTTTATCAAAAATAATATTTTATAAAATTATTTAAAAATAATAAAAATTATGAAAGTAAAAAATTAAGTTGATTATTTGTCTAAAATATCACCCTTTATAAATTTATGATCCAATTTATCACTTTATCATAAAATTATATTATTATAATACAAAAAATTCTTTACTATGGTTAAGATTAAAATTAGTTAACCATGTGGTTAATCTAAATGATAATGATTAAAATGGAAAAAACCTAATATAAAGTGAATAAGATGATGATATATAGAACTTATACTAATTTAATACTAATTTATTTTTGTTTTTTTTATCTTTTATATTTTGAATTACTCAGTTATATTTTCATCTTTTTAGTAAATTCATGTGCATCCTTTCTCATCCATATACAAGGAAACCCCTTCTCTCTTTTCATTGAACAACATTAGTCAATTTAGATCAACCAAACCCATAAAATAATCACTGCAAAAAATATATATCCACATAATAGTTGTGATTCCCCACTCAAAATACCAATCCTTGGGTCCTAAAGATTATATCTTATGGATTACTTTTAAAGAAGAGGTAATCGCCTTAATCGATCACTTTATTTTTTTACTTCTATTTTCCTTCTATGAATCCAAAATATTTAACAAAAAATAATATATTCAGAATAATATATATACCTAAATTTTATTATTATATTTAAAATAATATTATTTACATTCTTTCCCATCCACTGAAAATTCATAATGTCATTCAAACATATCTGTAATCTACGACCTATATAAAGGGAAAAAATTCATTTTTCATTTTTCTTTACATGGATGGTAATAATGATTGATTTGTTCAATATATATGATATATACTATATGATAATTATTATTTTAGTTGAATTATGATTTACCTTTCCTTCATTCATTCTTTTAAAAAGTGACAACATCGTTTATGCGTACGTAAGGCCTTCCATATCCATGAATGGTGTAATTAAATTTTCAATATGCATCATATATGGAAAAAATAAAATAAAAATATATTTAATAAATATTATATTAATATCATGACATAATTTGTTAGCTTAAAGAACCATGAACACTTTATAAGAGCACATACTACTGAACTGAATTTCTAATGAAAAATGAAATAGTTACCTCTCTAAAATGTAAATTTTAATATGGAATTATTGGAAAATGGGTGTCGAAATATTATAAGTGTATCATATATGATATTATAATTATGTACATAAATCTAGTATTTAAAATTAATAAATTAAAATATATTATTATGTAGGTTAATTTTCTTTTGAAGAATATAAAAATCAAGGTAAAGGTTTTATGTTATAGTAACATTGTTTACCGAGATTGTTTATGATTAAGTTTCCAAGGATAAAATTTTACAATATGACTCTAAATAATCTCATGATTTTTATTATGTCGTATTTATTTATAAATATTAATTTTTTTACTTTCACTTTACAATATTTAATAAGACATAATAAATAAATAGTTTTTTTATGAATTTTTTTTATCTTTTACTATTTACACATGAATCTTTTCTTCCATGTTCATTCGTTTGAAAACAATTTATAGATTTTATTATAAATTATCTTATTATTATTTCCAGTAATTTTTAAACATAATTTAATTTAATAGAAAATGTCTTATATTTAATATTCTTGTCCTTTACCTAATGATTTACATTTGACATTTTTTTGAAAATTTGAAATGAATCATTATTTTAATGCACATGAAATGAATAGAATTTCCCACCATCATAACCACTAAATGCTTTGAATTTTCCTTTACATGTATCCAATATTAATTTAAAATAAATAAATATCAATAATATCTAATAATTTTTTATATTTTAATATGTTATTTAAAAATGAAATGGGAATTTCTATTGTGATATATTACTATGATCTTATAATGGAACTTCTCATATATGAAAACATCATTTAGTGTCACAGAAACTTTAACAGGGATATGATCTAATAATATCATCATTATTATTAATCAATATATTTAATGGCCACTATGATGAAATATTGGTGAAACCATTTTTATCATTCATCAATTAATTTATGATTAATGATTTTATAATCATGTGGATTACTTATGAATCGATTTATGATATTGTTATGAGTGGTTTGAGAATTATATATCAATCCCATGATTTGGGTAAAGATAAATGTTCTATGATTTTAATTTATAATTTGGAGGTTATACAAAGACTGAAAAAAGAGGGTACATGGGAGGTTATCCAAATCCTAAAGTAGGTTCACAAGAGGTTATTCCAAGCCTATCCCGTGATGAATGTCTAAGTAGATATCCTTGATATATTATTTTATTGATTATTAAACTAAGAAATTTTATGGCACCCTTTTTTGAAATGTTCATATAAAATTTTTATCATATATAATATTCAATGATCTATATATGATTCATATATTATGAAAATCCAAGATTCAATCCATTACCTAAGATTATGATCTATGATATGTTGAGAAAAGTATTGTTTTCAACAATACATGTTAATGTTATTTAAAAGGGGAGATTATTGAAAATAATACTCTGTCTCTTTATGATAATTTTGATGCTCACAAATACCCTTAGTTATTTTCTAATGATTTTATTTAGTATTGTTCAGGAATTTATTAATTTATTTTACTCTTGAAATAATGATAATCCATTACTTAGTGCGGAATCTACTTTAGCACGTTCTGGAATCACTGTTCATACATTACGTAGATAAATATAGTGTGGAATCTGCTTTAGCGTGTTCTGGAATCACTGTTCATACCCTACGTGGATAAACGTAGCGTAAGGATGAAAAGTGTGTATACTTTTTGATATAAGAGAAAATTATGGTTAAACAACCATACGTTTTCAGCAAAGTATGGAAGAAGAACCTTACATTAGGAAGGAACCTTACGTTTTGGTTATCAGCAAAGTATGGAAGGAGAACCATACATAAATTCTAAACGTTATGTTTGTTTCTCAAAAGTATGGTTCATCAACCTTACTTTTGTAAAAAACCATACGTTCTTGAAAAGTATGGATCAAGTAAATGTATGGATCTTCTACCTTACGTTTGAGCGTTGAAGAAAAAGTGTGGATGATCAACCTTACGTTTGTTGTCAACCTTACGTTGTTAACCTTACGTTTGAAGGCTATGTTATTAACCCTACATTTGGAGGCCACATCATCAACCTTACATTTGGCGTCAGAAATTTTGACAGACGATATTTATGTGCAACGATCAGTAAGCTGATTTCTGGGCGGATTTGAAGTCGGATTTAAAGTCGTTTTTAAAGTATGACTTTGACTGTTTCAAAGCCATTTTATTAATGGATTTAAGATCAATTTAAAAAGGTTCTTTTTATGCCAAGTCTTAAGGGAAGTTAAGACTTCTATATAAATTCAAATTTATTAATATCGCGAATCAGAAGGCGACTTTTATGGATCTAAATGTGTAGGAGATATTCTTTATTATATATGTTCTCTCAGAAACACCAAGAACATGAGGATGTGATCGATCTATTGTTAAAAAGGTGGAAAATAGAGATTGCAACTATTTACGATTGATCTGCTCATTCAAAAGGAGTGTAAAATCTCTGTTTGTTCAAGAAGAAAGAACTCGATAGAAGATTCACCTGTTCTGCATCGAATATCTACTATGGATCAACTACTGCTGAAGTTGTGAACTAAATCTCTATATCTACTGCAACTGGATCAACACAGAACTACTTCATCTTGAAGATAAATATTTGTAGAGACTTCGATCCATCTGTTGTCAATTGCATTCTGTTTCAATTGTGAAGATCAACTGAAAATTTCTTTCTAAAATTATTTTTATTCTTGAGTAACCAGATTCTCATTCTAAGATGTGTAGTTTCTTGTTTGAACTAGAAGGCTGTGTTTTTCCTTGGATTGTAAATGTGTCAACTTCCTGTACTCAGGTGTGAACCGGTCTGTGGAAAATAGGACAAGATAGTGAAAATCATCAAGCTTGTGGAGTTGGGCATTGGTGGAGTGGACTAAGGGCCTTCTATTCCCCGAACCACTATAAATCTCTGTGTTCTTGATTTTACTTTTTCACTGCACAATCAAATATGATAGAGTATAAAAGGACAGAACTCATTCAATAAAAGAGTTATCGAAAATTTCAAAAGACACAATTCACCCCCTCTTGTGTATAATTTGTAGATTCAGATCCAACAATTGGTATCAATGGTGGAGCTTCTGATAGATCCCTAGAAAGATAGAAGCATTGAAGGATTATACAATAGAGCATCATGACTGATACAAGAGAAGGGATGTCGATGGTCAGAGAACCATATTTTAATGGAGACAACTATGGTTGCTGGAAATCGTGCATGATAATATATCTGAAAAACCTCAGAAATAGAGTATATTCAATGATTCTGACTCCTTATGAAATGCTTGAAAATCCTGAGGCATGGAGTGCTGCTATAGAGGCAGAGTACGATATGAACTCGAAGGCTATGAATGCAATTATCTGCAGTCTAGGACCAGATGAATTTAACAGAGTATCTCAGTGCCCAACAGCATATGAGATGTGGCAAACAATAGCCGTGGCATATGAAGGAACAGACAATGTGAGGAAAATGAGATATGCAACTGCCAAATTAAAATTTGATAATTTCAGAATGGTTGAAGGTGAGAGCATTACCCAAATGATTGGGAGGTTGACAGAAATTGTCAATAACATAACAGCTATAGGAGAACCTATCAAACAGGCTGATTAAGCATTAAACGTACTGAGAGTACTTCTTACTCGATGGAATGGTATTTCTGCTGCAATCAGACAATCAACCCCTGTCAAAGATCTAACTATGAGAGAGCTAATTGGTACACTAATGATGTATGAAGCTGAAATGTAAGATGAGGCTAATGAACATAAAGTTCTTATCAAAAGAGAAGATACTACCTTGAAGGTAACTTCACAACAAAAGAATAGAAAGATGAAGAGCAAAGAAGTCAAAGCACAATTAAAAAGCTCTGACTCATCCAACTCAGATGAAGAACTGGCTCAACTAGCCCAGAAATTTAGAAAGTTCTATAGAAAGAAAAGAGGCTTCAAAAAATCCTTTAAGGGAGATAATAAGTAAGTAAGATGTTATGAATGCAAAAATATGGGACATATCAGACCAGATTTCCCACAATTGAAGGATGCAAAGAAGAAGAAATTCTTCAAAAGAAATAACTTTAAGAAGAAAGACAAGAAAGCTATGAAAGCCACGTGGAGTGTATCTAAAGACTCTAGTAGATCTTCTGAATCAAGCTCAAAGAAATAAGAAGTTAATCTAAAGGCAAATATGTGTTTCATGGCAGAAGCTGATGAGGTACACTCATATTACTCCTCTGAATCAAATTCTGAATCAAGCTACACAAATGAAAAACTTGCAGCTTACTACAATATGCTTGTTGAAAGATATGACCCACTATTTAATAAACATAAATCATTAAAAAAATATACATAAAGCCATTTCAGATGAAAGAGATACAATGCTGAAACAAAATAAAGAATTAACTGATAAATACAATTCGATTATCACTAACTATATTAATTTTGAATCAAGAATAAAAACATTATAGGATGAAGTAGAATCTTACAAACAGGCTGCATTAGTTTTTACAAAAGGAGAGAATTCATTAAAATAAATTCCTGGAAAAACTGTCATTAAAAAGGAGAGATTTGGAATTGGCAGTAAAGGAGAAAAACCAACGCTATATAAAAATTATTTTGTTCCAATCTCTAAAAAGGTTAATTGTAATTTTTGTGGGACAAAGGGACATATAGCTAAAAACTGTTTCTTAAGACAACTTCAAATTTGTGGTATTAAAAAAGAATATGTTTCAAAAGACTTATATGATTCAGCTAATTTTAAAAGAACGAAGCAAATATGGATACCCAGATCATTGCTAGCTAACACTCCTGGACCCAACAAAATATGGGTACCAAAGCAATTTGTTTGAATGTGTTTGCAGGTAGCAGGTCACCAGAGGAGAAAAGATATATGGTACATGGACAGTGGATGATCATGAAATATGAGGGAAAACTCATTGAATTTTTCTTCACTCACTCAAAAGGAAGGAGGACTTGTCACATTTGGTGAGAATTCCAAAGGAAAAATCATTGGCATTGGAACTGTTGGAGATCCAAAACCAGTCTCAATCAACAAAGCACATTATGTACAAGGACTAAAACACAATCGGATAAGTATCTCTCAACTTTGTGATAATGGATATACTATTGATTTTACTAACAATTGTTGTATTGTTTATAAAGATACACTGTTTAAATTTAAAGCACCAATAACTGAAAATTTCTATACTTTGGATTTACATTCCTTGTGTAAACAACAAGTAAACTATTTGACTGCTAAAGTAAGTGAATCCTAGATCTGGAATAGAAGACTTGGTCATTTCAATGTATATGTTTTACATAATTTATCTAAGAAACATTTAGTTTCTGATTTACCTTTTCTCAAATTTGAATGTGAAAGATTTTGTGATGCATGTCAACTTAGAAAGAAACACAAATCATCCTTCAAATCTGTTAATAAGGTTATTACATCTAAACCTCTAGAACATTTTCATATGGATTTGTTTGGACCTTCAAGAGTAGAAAGTTTAGCTGGTAAATTATATATATATGTCTTAATTGATGACTATTCAAGATTTACATGGATTTTCTTTTTGAAATTAAAAAATGAAGCTTTTAATTTATTTTAAAGGTTTTGAAAATCTATTCAAAATATAAAAGGTTTCAATATAATCTCATTGAGAAGTGATCATGGTGGAGAATTTGAGAATCTGGAATTTAATTCCTTTTGCTCAAATATGGGTATTAAACATACCTTTTCTGCACCAAGAACACCTCAACAAAATGGGATTGTAGAAAGAAAAAATAGAACAATTCAAGAAATGGATAGAACTATGTTAAACGAATATATCCTACCTATATATTTTTGGGAAGAAGCTATGAATACAGCTTGTTATATAATTAATAGAGTTTTAATTAGACCTATTTTGAAAAAGACACCCTATGAACTATGGAATAACAGAAAACCTAAAGTAAATTACTTTAATGTTTTTGGATGCAAGGTTTATATCTTAAACACCAAGGATAATCTTGGTAAGTTCAATCCAAAATCTGATGAAGGTAATTTCTTAGGATATTCTGCTACCTCCAAAGATTATAGAGTTTATAATAAGAAGTAAAGGATTATTGAAGAATCAGTTCATGTAAAATTTGATGAATCTGATCCCTTTGAGAAAAGGACAGAACAAATGGATGAACTTGACTCTAATGATAACATGAGACTTGAGAATTTAAAGAATGATTTTGAAAATGATATAAAAGAAATTCAGTCTAGTTTAGAGTAACATGATACTGAAGAACCTTTAATTATATTACCTAGATAGTCTAGAACCCTAAAGAATAATCCTTTTGAAACTGTAATAGGTAACCTAGAAACTGGTTTTCAAACTAGAAGAAACTTAAGACACCTAGTGGAATTGTCTGCCTTCCTATCTCAACAAGAACCCAAGATTATATAAGAAGCTTTAGATAATGAAAGCTGGGTAATAACAATGCAAGATGAATTAAACCCGTTTAAGTGAAATGAAGTTTGGGAATTAGTGGAAAGACCTAAGAATTGTCCTATAATAGGAACCAAATGGGTCTTTATAAATAAACAGGACGACCAAGGCACAATAACTAGAAATAAATCAATAGTAGTAGCTAAAGGATATAATCAAGAAGAAGGAATAGATTATGATGAGACATTTTCACCTATAGTTAGGTTAGAAGCCATTAGAATCCTTTTAGCCTATGCATCTTATATGAATTTTAAATTATTTCATATGGATGTTAAATCTGCCTTTTTAAATGGTTATTTAATGGAGGAAGTTTATGTTGAGCAACCTCCTGGTTTTGAAAACTCTCAAAAACTTGATTCTATTTTTAAACTTACTAAAGAACTTTATGGCCTTAAACAAGCACCAAGAGCTTTGTATGAAAGATTAAGTTCTTTTCTTTTGAAAAATGATTTTACTGTTGGTATGGCAGACCCAAAACTATTTAAGAAAAATGTGAAAAATAATGTTTTATTGGTTCAAATTTAAATTGATGATGTAATCTTTGGATCAACTAATAAAACTCTTTGTCATGAATTTTCAAAATTAATGCAAGAAGAATTTGAAATGAGTATGATGGGAGAATTAAATTTATTTTTGGGTCTTCAAATATTTCAAAAAGATTTTTTAAATGTTTTAAATCAAAGAAAATACATTACTGATTTACTTAAGAAATTTGGTCTTGAAAATAGCAAGCCATTTACAACTCCTATGTGTACTAATATAAAACATGATTTGGATGAAACTGGGAAATCAATTGACAACAGGTTATATAGAGGTATGATTGGTATCTTGTTATATCTTACTGCTAGCAGGCCATATATAATATATTCAGTATGTCTTTGTGCTAGAGTTCAATCAAATCCTAAAGAATCCCATCTAACTGTTGTTAAGAGAATTTTTAGATATTTAAAAGGAACTGTTTTTTAATCTCTTCTTTATCATAAAACTTCTGATTTTAATTTTATTTCATATTCAGATGCTGACTTTGGAAGTTGTAGATTAGACAGAAAAAGTACATCAGGTACATGTCACTTTTTAGGAAAGTCCTTAGTATCATGGTCTAATAAGAAACAACATTCAATTGCCCTGTCAACAGCTGAGGCAGAATATGTTTATGCTGGTAGTTGCTGTGCACAAGTGTTGTGGATGAAAAACACTCTTATGGACTTTGGATTGAATTTTAATAATACACCTATTTTATGTGATAATACGACTGCAATTAATATTTCAAAAAATCCTATTAGTCATTCTAGAACTAAGAACATTGATATAAGGCATCACTTTTTAAGAGATCATGTTATTAAAAAAGATATATCTTTATAAATTATAAATATTGAAATTCAATTAGCAGATATTTTTAGTAAACCACTTCCTACTGCAAGGTTTTATTTTATTAAGGGGGAGCTCGGTTTATTTAATTTTAAATAATTTTTAATTTTTTTTATTTACTTTTATTTATTTATGTAAAATTTATTTTGTTTATTGAATACTATTTAAGTTTTTCTTTCTTCGTTATATGAAAAATTTATTTGTTTTTAAATATATGTAATGATTAGTGATTACACGGGAATCAAGGCTGTCAGAGCCTTTTCGACTTCTAAACCCTTTCACTTCTATCGAAACCATTTCGAAATCTGAAAATCACACTTCCTCTTTTGAAACCCTAACCTTAGAACTTCTAAAACCATAACCTTCAAACCTTAAGAGACTCTTGAAGAAATGGTAAGGACTAAAAGAGCCAGTGAAGCCGAGCCAAGCAATGCTAAGAGACAACGCACCGAGGGAAGAAAAATCTTACAGGGTATGGTAATCGATCTCGACTGGTTATTTCAGAAAAATTTGTTGTTGAAGCAAGCAATGTCATTTTAGAGTCTTGAACAGATGTTCAACAGTGAAAATAAGAAATTTCTGTATGAAGTAGAACTTAGATACTTCTTCAAATCTGTACTATTTAGTCTGGGAGATACAGAGGATAATATGATGGCTAAAATAGAGGATAGGTATTTATCAATCTCTTCAGTAGAGATTAGTCAGATTCTCAACTGCCCTCATGAGGGAGTTTTTCCTTTCGAATTGAAGAATATAGAAGATTATGTGCATAAATCTGAAGACATCATGTATTTTCTTTTTGGTACCAAGACAATAAAGAGAATTTTTGTCATGGATTTTGAGCCTGATCAGAAGAATTTGGTCAAATTTATTTAGACAGTAATATCTCCACAGATGGTAGAAATGGAGAAGATATTTACCTAGATATGTATATAATGTTTCTTATGTTAAGTGATATTATGTTAAACTTTCCAAGATACATGATAAGATATCTCAGTTACTACTGTCAAAGTGAGGCCAGGATGAATTTCTACCCTTTTGGTAGATTTATTTCTAAACTGTTGTTTAAGAAAGACATGGTGAGATTAGTGGATGATAGATTTAACTGTAATCACAATAATAAGTTTAATGATGGAACTTTGAGGAAAGTTGGATATTTCTGGATCACAATTAAAGGAAAACTTTTGATAGTAGGAGCTGAGGAAGACTCAAAGAGTACTTAGGCTTAACCTGCTAAGTCTAAGGAGGGACAAGCTGAATCCAGAGTCAGCAATGTAGCAAGGAGGATTCACTTTGAAGTGGCAGATGGTTAGGAAGACATAAGTCAGGATTGACTTCAATCAAAAAGAAAAAGACCAGTAAATGAGGAAGTCACTTCCACTATTTTGGAAACAACCACAGAAGCTTTATTTTCTTATTCTTTTGTAAGGGAAGCTATTTTTGATAAGCCCATGGAAGATGTTACTGTAAGAATAGCTCCAGTAGAGGAATCAGGAACTCAAGAAGAAACTCAAAGGGAAAATCAAGAACATATTGTAGCTGATGTTGAAGTTTCACTTCAACAGGAACAAGAGATGGAGGAAGTGCCTGGTGAAGAAGTTGAAAAACCTCATGAAACTTCTAAAAATATTATTCTTGAAATTCCAATAGAAGAAAAAGATGCAGATGAATGTGACGAGCATGCTTCTGAAGCTCAAAAAGAGGTACTTCAAGAGGATTTTTCTATGGAGAAGTTTGAAAACTCTAAGGAAAAATCTGTGGAAAAACCTTCTCAGGACAGAGAAAAAGAAAAATCTGATGCTGAATCATTGACTTTGGTACTACTAGATCAACCTGAGAATGTGAATCATGCACAGGGTGCATCTGAATCAAGAAAAGAAGAATTTGAAGAACTATACAGAAATGTATCTCAGTTGGATTCTAAGAATGTTTCTCTGAGAAATTCCTTAGATTTAGCACATTTAAAGTTTCAAAAGCTGAAGGAGTTTACAGTTTCAAGGTAAGAAGTTGAAATGTTTAAAGAGGATATGCTGAATGCTGTTACTCAATTGAAATCTGAAATGATTATGAAGTCAGATTTATCCGATCTGAAGTTGTTTATGGGGAACCAATTTGCATCAGTTGCAAATAATGATGTTAGTGGATCAGGTACTTCACCTAATTTAATCAGAAGGTTTCAGGCTATCACAGCTGCGTTGAGAAACATGAATGACATGATACATGATCTTCAATGTAACCATGCTCCTTTGTCAGTGTTGCTGGAAAATCAGAAGTTCTTAGTGGATTAACTAACATCTAGTGAGCCATCGATCAAAATTCTGTTAGATCAGTTATCAGAGATGTTGTCATTATTTGTTGAAAAAGATGAAAGGATGCATGAGTTTTTTAGAGTCAATTTAATTGAGGATATTCATATGACTCAAGAGAACAGAGAGCTCATTATCAAGCTTGGAGATAGGATGATGAAGAGACTTCAGGAACAATTTACAGAAATCATGTCTGCAATCCAAAGGAGATATACCCTATTTCCTATCTTACACAAACCTTGATTCCTGTGTATATCATTGTCATGTATATACTACTATTTTTGAATGAATTTTTTTTTCATTGTTTATTTGTTTCTATCTTTATTTGTTTTACTAACTTTATTTTTTAATATGCCAGTACTCCAGATTTAATTATTGATAAACAGTTCATAATAGCATTTACTAATAGTTTAGTTCAATATTAAATGTGTTAAAATCCATGATTTTTCATTATTTTTGATATCACAAAAAGGGGGAGAATTTGGATAAACACAACATCAAAACCTACATTTTATGTAGGGGGAGAATTCATTTTATTGGGGGAGAAAATTAAATGGGAAATTTGGATTTATAATTATCTTTTTGGTGGAGAAGTTTTTATTTAAAACTTTATAACTAATTTTGAAAGTTAATTTTTGTTTAATTATTTTAATTATTTTTATGGATTTTGTGATCATCAAAAAGGGGGATATTGTTGAGCAAAGTATTGTTTCAACAATACATGTTAATGTTATTTAAAGGGTGAGATTATTGAAAATAATACTCTGTCTCTTTATGATAATTTTGATGCTCAAAAATACCCTTAGTTATTTTCTAATGATTTTATTTAGTATTGTGTAGGAATTTATTAATTTATTTTACTCTTTAAATAATGAGAATCCATTACTTAGCATGGAATCTACTTTAGCGC
The DNA here is from genome assembly GCA_963277665.1 of Viscum album. Taxonomy (NCBI): domain Eukaryota; kingdom Viridiplantae; phylum Streptophyta; class Magnoliopsida; order Santalales; family Viscaceae; genus Viscum; species Viscum album. Next base: position 2,032,724,576 of record OY728135.1, read on the forward strand.
ATTTTGGAATAATTTTTCATACCTTACATAGATAAATATAGCACGAAATCCGCTTTAGTGCATTTTGGAATCACTGTTCAAACCTTACGTGGATAAACATAGTGTAAGGATGAAAAGTGTGTATACTTTTGATAAAAGAGAAAACTATGGTTAAACAACCATACGTTTTCGGCAAAGTATGGAAGAAGAACCTTCTGTTAGGAAGGAACCTTACGTTTTAGCTATCAGCAAATTATGGAAAGAGAACCGTACATAAATTCTAAACGTTACATTTGTTTCTCAAAAGTATGGTTCATCAACCTTACTTTTGTAAAAAACCATACATTCTTGAAAAGTATGGATCAATTAAAAGTATGGACCTTCTACCTTACATTTGAGAGTTGAAGAAAAAGTATGGATGATCAACCCTACGTTTGTTTTCAACCTTACATTGTTAACCTTAGGTTTGAAGGCTATGTTATTAACCCTACGTTTGGAGGCCACGTCATCAACCTTATGTTTAGTGTTGGAAATTTTGACAGATGATATTTATGTTCAACGATTAGTAAGCTGATTTCTGGGCGGATTTCAAGCCGGATTTAAAGTCTTTTTTAAAGTACGACTTTGACTATTTCAAAGCCGTTTTATTAATGGATTTAAGATCAATTTAAAAGGATCTTTTTATGCCGAGTCTTAAGGGAAGTTACGACCTCTCTGTAAATTAAAATTTTTGAATACCGCAAATCAGAAGGCGACTTTTATGGATCTAAATGTGAAGGAGATATGATTTATTATATATGTTCTCTCTGAAACACCAGGTACATGAGGATGTGATCGATCTATTGTTAAAAAGGTTGAAAATAGAGATTGCAACTATTCATGATTGATCTGCTGATTCAGAAGGAGCGTAAAAGATCTTTTTGTTCAAGAAGAAGAAACTCGATAGAAGATTCACCTATTCTACATAGAATATCTACTGTGGATCTACTACTGCTAAAGTTGTAAACTAAATCTCTATATCTACTGAAACTGGATCAACTCAGAACTACTTCGTCTTGAGGATCAATATTTCTAGAGACTTCGATCCATCTGATCTCAATTGCATTCTGTTGCAATTGTGAAGATCAACTGGAAATTTCTTTCTAAAATTATTTTTATTCTTGATTAACCAACTTCTTGTTCTAAGCTGTGTAGGTTCATGTTTGAACCAGAAGGCTTTGTTTTTCCTTAGATTGTAAATATTTAAACTGCCTGTACTCAGTTGTGAACCGGTCTGTGGAAAAGATGACCAGATATTGAAAATCATCAAGCTCGTGGAGTTGAGCATTGGTGGAGTGGACTAGGGGCCTTCTGTTCCCCGAACCACTATACATCTTTGTGTTCTTGATTTTAATTTTTCCGCTGCACAATCAAATCTGATAGAGTATAAAAGGACAGAACTCATTCAAGAAAAGAGTTATCGAAAAATTCCAAAAGACACAATTCACCCCCCTCTTGTGTATAATCTGTAGATTCAGATCCAACATGATACCCAGGGCATGGTTTTCAAATGATTAGATCATTTTATAATAACCTTATAATCATGATATTATTATATGATAATTATCTTCATAAATTTCCCTAACTATGCATTTTAGAACTCACTTTATTTTGTTTACTTTCCTTGATTATGAAAGAAGGTTTTAAGTGTATCATGTATAGGAGGGGTACTATATGTGAATAACTAAGTAGGATATGATGCATATATTTTATGAATCAACTGTTTATGCATCAATGTTTCCAAATACACTAAATAATTATGATTTTTTGTGGGTCATAATGCTATGTATTTTGAAATTCATTTAATAAGATATATTTTTTATGTTTGAATAATTTCCTTAGTTTTGGTAAATAAAGAGTTTGGTTTCTCTAGGAAAACATCACTATATGGAAAAATCAATTGGACATGGCTATATAATAGATTCATCTAAGGGTAATAACACTAAAAATATTTGTTTGAGTATTTATCAGATATCAATATGGTGGATGGTGAGAGTGACCATACTATGGAACTAGTTTGAAACTCTTAGGGGATATTCTTAGGTTAATTATCAGGTTCTCTATAAACTATAATGAATAATTTAAATATATTATGATCATGGATGACCTTGGTTAAAACTAACATTATTTATATTAAAAAATTTACATGATTTATAAGTCAAATAAATGTTTTTTCATGATTATATTAGTTCTAATAAGTTTATTTCTTCCAAAAATATGGTTTTTGGTTTTAGTCACTTGGTGGAGCATGAAGGAATCGTGTTAATGATTAATGTGATAGATAGTGAAATTATTATTCTCCCAAAAAAAAATCTTATCGGAGATAGAATAAAAAATATTCTTATTAGTATTACACAACTTTTTCATGCCATGAATCTTGCTGAGAATCAAAATGAGAAAATGAGGGAATATTGTTAGATTGAGTCCCTCAGAAGGAAACATTAATATTAATTAATTAGATCTTTTTTTATACTAGTAATTAGGAAATTTAACTGTACCATTGAACATATATTTTCCATTATACAATATTTAGAGCCTAAAAAAGACATTTTAGTTGTATATTATTTGAAGGTGATGTTCATTAGCGGTTTACACTCATAAAAAATATGAAACAGTGAGAAAAAGTTAAATATAATGCATGGACTGAGTTCATATGGATATAAGTACAATTATTTCATTATAATTATGAAAAAATATAATGAATTCCATGAGTTGAGGAAAAAGGACAGTGAATCCATTACTTATTATGAGGTAAATTTCATAAGACTTAAGATCTATGCTTCTGGTATTGTCAATGAACAACAATGTAATATTGATAAATTAATAATTATATTAAAAACAAATATGAATAGTGTTATACATAATGGAAATCACATGTCATCAATAAATCATTACATTTTCTACCAAGGAATATGTAGAGATTGGAGATAAGAATAAATCTTATGGTTTTGATAAGAAACGTAATGTGAAATTGAATTGTAATTATAATAATATAAACCAAAGAGGGAAGAATACGATTCTTCCATTACTCTCTATGTATAGAGGGTGACATGAAGGAAAAAATCACAAGTGGTTTGGTATGTTATTTAAAAATAGAAACGAATACCATCGGCAATGAAATGCTAATGTAATGGGAAGAAATTAGCCAATGATGGAGGAAAAAAACCATTGAATACACCACCAACACTCCATTGATTTAGGTGTAAGGATTATAGGAATTATTCTATCATGTCCTCAAATAAGAAGGTTTTTGATAATGATCAGTATCTGTAACCTCATATGGTCATAGATAATGTATAATCTTATTTTTTCACTTTTGTTGATGAGGGTTACGATAATGACATGGTGAAATGTGCACATACCATAAAATTTAGAACATAAAATATATTATTTGATTTTGGAACTTCCTTATTTTATATTTGATTAATTTGATAATGGTATCAATATAATACCTCAATTATAAGATATTTTATTGATGTTAAAAAACCTAATGGTATGATAATCACAACTCATTTCTATGATTATTGGTCTACTGATTTTTTTGGAAATATTATTCCTGAAAATCTCATTATTCTAACTCTATTTAAATTTGATGTTATCTTAGTCATATATCATCATTAATTACATAAATCCTAAATCAATAGGTAACCAAATGAAGTAAAATTTTATATTCCAAAAAAAACTATGATCATCCATAAGTGTGATTATAATTATAAAATTTTAATCAAAATGTTATCTATTATATGGGACTTTATTTCTATTAAAAAGGGGTTTTTATCTTACATGGTTAGAGAGAAAATCAAAATTGTTGATATGCCTACTATATGAGAGTTTGATATTGTTTATCTAGAATAATTTCCTTGTATTCTAAGAAACATTATGCCAATTTTTCAATAAAACACATAAATGGTGTTACACCTATTTCAAATAAATCATATAAAATAGATGTGATTGTGTTGAAGGAATTGAATAATCCACTTCGTGATATTTTTTTAATGGGATTAATTCATCTAGTTTATCACCAAGGTCTGCACATACTGTCTTTATTATGAAGAAAAATAGATCTATGAAACACTACATTGATTATCATGAAATAACTATATAATTATCAATAATAGGTATCATCTACCTTGTATTGATTATGTTTTTGATCAACTGTATGGATATCAATACATTTATAATATTTAAATTCATTCTATATTTCTTCATTTGAGGGGAAAGAATGAGAATATGTCCACAATAGTATTTAGAAAAAGATATCAAAAATATTAATTTATAGCAATTTAATTTAGCCTTATTAATTCCCCCTCTATCTTCATTGATTTAGTGAATAATGCCTTTCTAAGATTACCTATATCTATTTGATGTAGTCTTATAGATGAAATTATTATGTATTTGAAGGTAGTGGAAGAGAATTAATAACATATGAGGATTTTATTTAATACCACAAGGAATGAGAATCAATTTCAAAAATTTAAAATGTGGTAATTTTATCTACCTAAAATATTCATTATAAGTCATATAGTATCATATGAGTATAAATTGGTGGATCCATCGAGTATGGATGTTATTGAATAATGGGATAGAATAACTACTTTTACCAATATATATAGTATTGTTTGTTTAGATAGATATTATTAATTATTTGTGTAGTTTTTAAAGTAGATATATAATATGATCATCAGGTTAACTTGAAATGGGTCCAAGTTTCTTTGGATTAAATAATTATTATAAAATTTAAAGGAACATAAGATATCGTTAGTAAACACACATGTTATTACATTACCCTACAGTGTAGAAGGATTTAATATCTATAATGATGCATCGTAGAAGGGACTGGGATGTATCCTACTAAAAAGTTATATAGTGATTTATTATGTCTCATTAAAACTGACGGTATATGATAAATATTATCCTCCAAATAAGATGGAGTTAACTTTGGTCATTTTTCATAAAAGATATGGATTCATTATCTTTATAGTGAAATGAATTATATAAATACCAATCATAAAATTTTAACCATATTTTCAATAAAAAATATGAATATTGGGATATATAATATTGTTGTAGTTAATTAAATAATATTTCTTATCAATAAATTACTTCCTTGAGAAAGTGTACAAGGAGACTAATGCTTTGAGTCGAAAAGATCATTCTATATTATTATAATGGTAATAAGAAAATATCCAATATTTATTGATTTCTGAAGCATAGATTTAGAAATTATTAAGTAAGGTGATAAATATTATCATTGTGAAATGTGTGTTCAACCATCTATCCATGTGAGGATTAATGATATAAAGAAGTAATATTTAAAACTATAGACGAATTTAAATAATGTTCCTATGTTCATATTTTATTGTAAGAGAATGGTATAGTTCAAGAACCATGTCTGTGATCAAACAATATTAGATATAAAGAATGGGCTATTATATGAGTATCATAATTCATCATTCTCTAACCCTAATGAGATTATGAATACATATAGAAATCTGAAAGTTAATTCTTATTGGTTAATATGAAGAGTGATATTGAAGAGTATGTATCTTAGTGATAGGTAAATCATAATGTTAAGGTTGAGATATATAAGTATAAGTGGATGTTACAACCATTACCCATAAAATATTTAAATGGGAAAATATCAACAAGTATTTTTTCATTAGACACCCTGAAACCCCTAAACACCATTTTTCATTTGGTTTGAAGTCTATCACCTTATAAAGGTAGCACAAATCATTTATATTAGAGAAAATTTATCTTTTGATCACATTTTCATAATAATCATATAATACCACATTTTTTTATATATTATCAATTTTTTAGGTTTACCTTAATGTTCTGTTGAATCTTTCATTAGGCTCTACAAACAAAGTTGAGCTACAGTACTTCTTATTTTCACAAATAGATGGTCAGTATTAGAGAACCATTTAAACCCATGAATATGTGCTATAATCTTCTACTATGGATTTAAAAAGTGGTTGTTATCAATACCTTCCTCCAATTGAATGTTTTTACAATAATATCTTTCACTCAAGTATTAAAATGGATTCTTATGAATCATGCAATGGAAAGAAGTGTAAAACAACATTTTATGAAGATGTTGGGGAAATAAATATATTGGAACATAAAATGGATAAAGAAATGGGATAGAAATTCAATTCAATTTAGTATCATATCAAGGAATCTCCGAATCAAAAGAAATGTTATGCTAATATTCTTTGGTGAAATATCGAATTTGAAGTTAGTGAGAAGGTATTTCTATAGATTTCTATTTTGAAAAGGGTTATTATATTGAAAAAAATTAAATCTGAGATCTAGTAATGTTGGTCCTTCAAATATTCTTGATCATGTAGGGATGATATCTTAACCCCTAGTGATTCCACTAAACCTCAATCATTTTAATAATGCGTTGCATGGATCTCTCATGATGAAGTACATGTATGGTCCATCACAAGTACTAAACTAAGAGGTCATACCACTTGAGCATGATCATCCCTATGAGTAATCACAAGTATAAATCCTCAATAATATAGATAAAGTTATAATAAGAAAGACTACTCACAAGAATAATGTTCTCTTGAGGAATTTTAAATTCAAGGAAGCTACTTGGGACTCTTAAGATGTGACAAAGTAGAGATATCATCATTTGTTTTTAACAAATTGAAGGAATTAGTCGGTTAATTTTAAATTTATAGAATGTATCACCCTATAATTTTATGATATATATCTCTATAAATAATTTTTATTTCTTTGATATCATTGTTTAGACAAAACATCGAGTTTAAACGACCCTAATATATTTTTAAAATATTTTTATTTAATGTGAAATTTATCACTCTGATGATAGATTGGCTAGTATGAATATGAATAAAAAATATTATGAAGAATTTATTATTTACATATGTCTAAAAATACATAATTGGTTGTCCATTGATTTAACATGATTATTAAAATTATTTTAAAGAAAAATAAATTTTCTTCTCAATGATATTTTTAATTGTGTAATGTGTTTTTATATTAATAAATTAAATTTAATAATTATTTTTTAATTATTTTAATTAAATGAATATTTAATATATTAAATAATATTTTTTTATATTTATCTTGTGTTTTTTTTGGAATGGAAAAGGAATAAATATTTTTTTTCTTCTTAAAAATATTTTTTTCTTAAAAATGGATTTCATCTCATTTTGAAAACATATTTTAAAATGAATATCATCCACTTATAAAAATTGAATATTTGAAAATTTATTTCATATTTTTAATTAAGATTATATATTTTTGTATAGAACCCCTTTATTTTTTTTTCATTATTAAGATCAACCTTTTTAATTTTTGATCACATCTGTAAAGATTAGAATGGTAAAATAGGGTCAAAACGATAAGGTATGGTTCAAAAAACAACCAAACACTTTCCTTTATCCTATTAGATGGTCTTATAAAAGAAATTTTCATATATTTCTAGAATATATGGCCACTTATTTCTATATTTATTTTATTATAGACTTTATATTAATTTAAGAAAAGAATATATACAAAATTTCTCCCTCTTAAATTGAATATCTCTAAATTTTTTCAATAATGTTAAAATGAGGATGAGTTCAGATATAACATTTTATTTTATATGTGAATAAATTTTTTTGACATGTTAATTTATTTATAATTTCATTAGTTTGAAAATTACCAGAAATGATTACATAATAATAAGATATTATTTATTGAATTAATAGAAAAATAAAATAATTTTTTTTAAAAAATTTAAATTATTATAATATGGGAGAAAATATTTCATCCCATAATTTTTTTACCCAAAAATAAATTTTTGGGATGTTTCAAATGTTTTTATTTTAATTCAATTTTATTGATGTTGTTTTCAAAGTAAGATTATTTGAATTTTTCCAAAATCACATTAATGACATTTTATAAAAAATAATATTTTACTAAATTATTTAAAATATGCATAATTATTTAAATAGGTTAATTATGATGATAAATTTTCTAAACTTTCATCGCGTATACATTTTTGATCCAATGATTTATATGTAAAATTATGACCATATAATACTAAAATTTCATTACCATTGTTTTGTTTAAAATTGGTTAACAAAGCATTTGAACCAAAATATATAATTTTAAATGAAACAAAAACAAATTAAAATTTTATTATATGATAATATTATGACCTTATCTTATTTTTAGTTGAATATATATCCAATTGGATGTATTTTTTATTTATAATGACTTAATTATAATTTAATATTTTGGGTAATTATATTTGATTCATTTCTAATCCTTATAAAAGGACACTCATTCTCTCTTTTATTTACTCAATTTAATGCCATATATACTAAAAAACCATGAAAAATACACCTAAAATATCTTCATCTACATCATAGAGGTTCTATTCTCCCCCAAAGTCTAATCCTAGATTTATTAAGAGGATATCTAATTTGGTTATTTCAAAGAAGGGGTAATCACCTTAACTGGTCACATTGTTTTTACATATTATTTCACCTAAAAAAAAGATATTATTTATTTTAAAATAATAACTTATTTATCCTAAATATACTAATATGTTATTATAATAATGAAACAACCATTATCAACCCTTTTTTCCATCGATTAAAAAGGGATAATATCGTTCATACGTAAGTGTGGTCTATCACTTCTATGTAGCGATGTGATTGATTTTTGGTTTCTTCCTCACATTGATGAAATAATAATATATATAATATGTATGATATAATAATTTTTTTAAGATTATTTTTTAATTACCTTTATTTTGTTCTATCCATCAAGAACTGAAAATAGTGTTCATGCATGTGTAATGTCTACCATCTTTATGAATGATGTAATTCATCTCTATATCTCTATCTTTTATAGATGACTCTAAATAAATATATAAAGAATATATATGATATTTATATATTGATTAAAGTTTTAATTATTTTTAAATTATTTCTAATGTAAATGAAATAAAATAAATTAACTAAAATTTATAGGAATAATGAAATAGTTCACACTGAGAAATAAAAATTCTAATAAAGAAATATTGTTATATGTGTTTTGAAATGTTATTAGGGGATCATATATGATTTTTAATAATATAAAGTACTATATAATTTTAATTATAATAAATTATTTTTTTAATATATGAGGATAAAGTGGTTTCTAAGAAATTCAAACTCATGGTAATGGTTTTATATTATAGTCTCATTGTTTATCAGTATTATTGATGATAAAGTTTATAATGATGAAATATCATGGTCTACCTCTCGTAAATATCATTAGTTTTTATATACTATATTTATTTACAGATATTACATGTTTTGATTTCAGGTTCCTTTATTTAATAACATAAGATAGAAAATGAACGATTTTAATGAAAACTGACTGTGTTTTAATATTTGGTTAGAAATCGTTCTCTTCAATGTCTTTATCTACTAAAAAATGGATTCATGAATATTTTTAATATTATAATTTGATTATTTATAGTCATTTATTGTAACATCCTAGGAAAATAAAGAATAATATATTTTCATATTTATTAATATTTTCGAATTAAATATTAATTTTACTTTAAAGGGGTTTCTATGTCTGATAGCGTACCCAATACGCAATAAAGAGTTTCTTTGAAATCTTATGTTGCACACTAGTAATATAATAATATTATTTTAAATGGTTGTTAACACGTAGTTGTGGAATTGGCGGGAATGAATAGAAATAACTAAAATATGATTATATATGTTTGTTAAATGTTTTTACATTGATCCAATAAAAGATAAAGGCTTAATATAAGAAAAGAATTCAATTTTAGGCATAGATACTCTAATATTCACTAAAAGGTCGAATTATTGTGTTTTAATAGTGAACCCTCTTAAATATAGTTTTGGTCACCCTTTTAAATTATATTGGACCAAATAAAATTCTTCTTTAGAATCAGGACATCAAAATTTACTTTGTGTAAATTTTTGGTATTTTTCCGATAAAGTTAATTTTTTTAATGAATAGTGAAAAATGTTGTATTAAAATTCAAAACCTCTTTTTAGTATAATTTATTTATATGATTATATTACCTTTTGAATTGGTTTTAAATTTAAATTAGAATATATTTTTACCATTTAATCCAATGGTGGTCATTGAAATTAATTTCACTTTGAAATTGGACTTAAACTAGTGTCAATATTTTGATATATATTGTTTCATAAAAACACGTTATTTATTTTGACAATGGGAATTAATTATTAAATTAATTAATTCAACTTATATGTTTAGAATTTTGTAAAATAGACATCATTTTTGAATTCGGAATATCAAAAATAGCTTAGGGTGATTTTTGGGTATTTTTCTGAAAAACATAATTTTTTAATGAATAGTGAAACCACTAAGTGGTAGTTAAAAAACTGAATTTTCATTTAAATGAAACTTTACCACTTTTGTGAATTTAATTTCAAAAATCCTACATAAATGGTTGTCATTAGTAAGTAAAATTTGGTTCAATGGGATGAAAATAATTTTTTGGTGAATAGTAACTTTTAAGTTTTATTAATCACAATTAAAGGTAATTAGTGTAATTTAAGGTAAAAATATTGTTATAATAATATGAAATTTCCATGACACATGTCCTAGCCTTATTGTATGTGTCATGTCTGACCAAGAAAATCCATGGGTCAACTTGGGGACCCCATGGAGCCACTTGGGTAAGAAAATGAAATTAATAACTTTTTATTTAATGTTAAAATAAAAATGTCACAAACATGTATTGTTTTACTAAATTTTTTTTTACATGGGGTTATAAAAGTCATATTTTTGACTATAAATATTAATTAGAAATATAGAAATATTTCCTACATCATGATATTTTTTCTATAAATTTTAGACATTAAATGAAATAAATTATTTATGACACCATGATGATGCAACAATTACCTCATTATTTAACGATTTAAATAAAATGAAAAGATAATGTAAAATCTAAGACCTACACTTGTCAAAAACCAATTGTATGGGTGGATTTAGAACTCTTATCACCTTATCCTCGGAATATATAATTGTGGGACCTTTAAAATCCTAAACTCATTATATAATAAAGTAACATTTAGTGCCCCTCCTCCCTCTTATAAAAGGCCCGAACCTCTACCCCCTTACCCACACCTCTCAAGCCTTTGGCTAGACCAAGAACTAGTCATTTTATCTCTCCAAATCCCTCTCCTCAGACAATAAGCCTTACCTTAGGCAGAAAGCTCTTCAAAAAACCCTTTTGGTTCAAACCAAAGGGAGTTACCCGATTTAATGGTAATGTCTTCTCTTATGTCCTTTTGTTTTATTTTGCTTATCCAACCCCATAAATTCATTTTATTACATTATTTTGTAACAAAACAATTATCTTAAATATACAAGGATGTTGTTATGAGAAGGATTTGATTTACACTTACACACACCTCTCTCTAATGGTTAAAGAACATACTGTTTTTGTGGTTGGTGAATTTCTACCTCACAAAAAAATGATTGTTCAATATTTTTTAACACCTTTCATGGTGGTCATTAAGATTTCACTCTATTTATATATGATATATATTATGTTTATGTTTTCCTTATGCTTCTGTATTTTTCATTTATGTAATTCCTTTATGATTTCCATTATGGGTAAACGCGATAATTTCATTTTAGGAAGTGTAGACTACCGCCCCCTCAAAGTGATTTGATTCATTAATACCGAATGTGGGATGTATAAAAGATGGAGTTAATGATATTATATATAATATTATACTATAATAATAATATAAATTTATATCATTATGATTTCACTCCATTAAATACGAAATAGAAATGAAAGTAGCGTTCATGCGTACGTATGACTTACCGTCTCCATGAATGGTGCATTTCATTTCTTACCTCTAAGTGTTATATACTATTATAAATACATGTATATGCTGGATATATATGATATATACGATATCCAAATCATGAATACAATTCTAGATATAATGAACCTTTGACCACATGAACAACATGTAATTGTAAGAACTCCATTTTTGAATTAAGTTCCAAATATCGAAAAAATGAACTTTATTAATTTAAATGATTAATTAATGTTTATAACATGGAAATAAGTTATATAAAAGGAATAATAAACTTGAAAAAGGTTCTTAATCAAGTAGAAATTAACTTTATTTTATTATTCAGGAGATTAAAGAGCAATCGAGTCATGTCGGACACAAGATAAGGGACTTCATCTCAATCTGTTTTCATTGACGAATATTTTGTTCTAATACAAGACTTTATTTTATATGGTGTATAAACCCCCTTGAATTTAAATTTTATAGAAGAGGAATCTTTTTCTACGAAGCGTTTTACTAAACGAAAAAAAGGAATGTTTCTTTTAATGTACGCGGCGAGAACAACATTTTCCGTCACCAAAAGTATTATTTGATCTTTGGCTTCCTCATAAAGCCATAATGTTTTTAAAATGAAATAAATAGAATATACTCTTTCATGTATTTTGGTATTGAAAATGGTTTTTATAATTGATTTTTTATGTCAATATATTTTAGTGATATATTGTGATCAAAATGTGGAAATGTTTTCTTTCCATTATATTTGTTTTATGTCTTATGATTTTATAATGGTACTTGGACATTTGACAGGTGGTTACAAGATAAACCATATGACGGGTGGTTACGTGAAAACCAGGATGGTTGGTTACGTTATAACGTCCAACGCATTGGGTATGGAAGTCGGTCGTATGGCTATTCCATTTAGTGATATGTGTGAAAGTCGATCGTATGGTTATTCCATTTAAGTATGTTTATGTCTCAAGTTACCTTTATATGTTATGTGTTATTTATATGGGTTTTATGGTAATCTTTTGATTACAAAAGGGTAAGTAATTATCTTTTATTCAATGAAGAGTTTTTACTACTTCATAAAGGTGAAAAGTATTACTTTGATAAAGTATTCATGGTTTACTTGTTGTTTTGAAAAACTAACAGTTTTCCTTCTTTGTGTATCCCTTACTGAGCGTTTTATGCTCATCCCAAGTTTTTTTTGAAATGTTTTTCACAGGACATAATGTGGAATAGGGTCAAGGATGGGATCAATGAAAAGTCATGAAGTCTTAAACATGGAACTAGACATGACTCTTTTTTTTCAAGAGTTCATGTTTAAAAAAAGGAAACTATGTTGAAGTGTCTACTTTGTAAGCTTTCGAGATGTAATAGTTATGTCCTAATTCTCTAAAACTCTAAACCTGAAAATATACTCAATGTGAAGTATTCATTTAATTCAATAATAATTAATATTTAAGGCCGTGGCCTTATAGTTGGTATCAAAGGTCAGTTTAGAAAACTTTAGGAGTTTGAAAATTGTTAAATTAATAAATTAATTTATGGTATGATTGCAATGATATTGCATTTAAAGATTACCATGTTGCTTCGACTAAGATATTTCTGTGTTTAGAATGGTTTTCCGCAGAGGAAATAAGGAATCTATGTTGGGACAACATCAGGAGGAAGAAAACCTTCCAAATCAACAACCTGAGATGGTCGGAATTGGAACTGAACAATTTGTTGCAGTGATGACACAATTGACTCAGGCTATAAATGGTGGTGGTATCCATGCACGAGATCAGCCAGATCAACTATAGAAGAACATGTCAGTGGTGGAACATTTCATGAGGCAACATCCCCCATCATTCAGAGGATCATCTAACCCTGTGCAAGATTAAGGGTTGATTAATGAACTGGTGAAGATTTTTGATGTCAGGGTGTGTTCAGAAAATCAAAAGGTTAGTCTTGATGTTTACTATTTTGAAGGTGAAGCTGATCAATAGTGGTCGATGATGAAAAATATCAGGGATAGTGATGAGATTGATGATCTTCACTGGGATGAATTCAAAGGTATGTTTTTTGAGAAAAATTTTCCTATGGTGGTTCTTCTTAGGATGGAAAAACAATTCCTATAATTGAGGTAGGAGGATGACTCAGTGGATGCTTATGAAGCAAAGTTCACTCGAATGGTAAGGTATGCTCCAAATTTCATACGAGATCTTGATAGTAAAATCAACCATTTTACTCAGGGTCAAAGCCAAAGTATCGAAGGGATTTAGCTTCTCGTGAGTTTAAAAGTTATGAAAAACTTGTTTGATATGCGGAGAAGGTGGAAATGGAGTTTGCCGATGATCAGGTGTTCTTTGACAAACAACATAATAAGAGGTCCAGTTGGCAGGAAAAGGGGAATAATTCATCGAAGAAGCAAGGATGTAAGAAAACCAAATATCCATCATGTGAGAAGTATGGTAAAATGCATCCTGGATAATGTTTATCCAAATCTGGAAAGTGCTTTCAGTGTGGTATGTTTAGTCATATTGCTCGTAACTTTAAGGAAGATGATCAAGAAGGAAATGAAAAGCCAATGGTAAGATGTTTTAAGTGTAATGAAATGGGTCATTATAAAAATGAGTGTCTAACGAAGAACTCAACTGAGGGAAAGAAGCCAGACTACAAGAACAAAGGGGTTTTGAAATCATTTTCAACTACTTCAGCAGATGTTGGGCCATCGAATAAAGTAGTATTAGGTACACTATTTATTTGTTCAGATTATTCCAATGTGTTGTTTGATTAAGGTTCTACACATTATTTCATTTCTGAGAAGTTTTCTAGTAAATTGAGAATTCCATCTCAAGATATGAATCCAGAACTTATGGTAAAAACACCCGAAGGAAACATTGAGACAAAAAGAAATTATAAGAACCTTCCTATCCTTGTGTGAGAAAAGAATCTACCTGTAAAACTTATTATTTTAACTCTAGTAGAGTTTTATGTTATTTTGGGAATGGATTGGATTTCTGTTTATCATTCTAAGATTGACTGCAGAGCTAAAATGGTTTCTTTTCAGAAAGATTTTCAGTTTGTGTACAAGAATGAACCCTTGCTTTTGATAACATACCATGAAGTTGAGAAACTAGTAAAAGATGGAAATGAATGTTACCTTGCACATATTGTTGAAAATAAAGGAACTGTTCAGATTAATGATGTGCCAGTGGTAAATGAGTATCTTGATGTTTTTCCTGATGAGTTGCCTGGTATTATTCATGATCGGGAAGTTGAATTTACTATTGACTTAGTTCCTGATTCTAAGCCAATTTCAAAACCCCCTTATCAAATGGCTCAAGTTGAACTTTTAGAGTTAAATAAGCAATTGCTTGAGTTATTAGATAAAGGTTTCATTTGTCCTAGCACATCACCGTGGGGTGATCTTGTCTTGTTTGTTAAAAAGAAATATGGCTCAATGAAACTTTGCATTGAATATAGAGCCTTGAATAACATCACTGTTAAGAACAAGTATCCTTTGCCTCATATCGATGATTTTTTTGATCAGCTCCAGGGAGCTCAGTATTTTTCAAAGATTGAATTGAGGTCGGGGTACCATCAGTTGAAAGTAAAAGAAGTAGACATTCCGAAGACTGCGTTTCGTACTAGATATGACCATTATGAATTTGTAGTTATGCCTTATGGGTTAACCAATTCACCTCCTATATTCATGGACCTTATGAATAGAATTTTCCATGAGTTCTTCGATAAGTTTGTGGTTGTTTACATTGATTATATTTTTGTGTTTTCTAAAAGTAAAGAGGAGCATGAAAGTCATTTAAGGGTTATCTTGCAATCCTTAAAAGAAAAGAAACCGTATGGAAAATTCAGCAAGTGTGAGTTTTGGTTACAACAAATTTCTTTCCTTGGTCACATTGTTTCAAAAAATGGAATAACTGTTGATCCTGCTAAAAAAAAAGATGCTGAATAATGGACAAGACCCACAAATTTAACCGAGATCCGTAGTTTTCTTGGTTTGGAAGGTTACTACCGAAGGTTTGTTGAAATTCTTTCAAGGTTATCTAGTCCAATGACTAGGATAACTCAGAAGGGTATTAAGCTTATCTGGACAAAAGAATATGATGATTGTTTTCAGGAGTTGAAAATAAGATTGGTTAATGCTCCAGTTTAGGCACTTCCTTCCAGGAATGGAGAGTTTGTTATCTAAAGTGATTCTTCGTTGAAGGGACTTGGTTGTGTCCTTATGCAGAATGATCAGGTAATTTCTTATGCTTCATGTTAGTGGGATACTCATGAGTTAAATTACCCTACACAAGATTTGGAATTAGCTGCTGTTGTTTTTGATTTAAAAATTTGGAGGCATCATTTGTATGGAGTAATGTGTGAAATATATACCGATCAAAAAAGTTTAAAGTATATATTCACTCATAAATAATTGAACATGAGACTGAGGAGATGGCTAGAATTAATCAAGGATTACGATTGTATAGTTCATTACCATCCGGGAAAAGAAAATAAAGTGGCTGATGCTTTGAGTTGAAAAAGTAATGCTTCATTAACTATGCTACGTTTGGAATGAGATCCTTTGGTTTTTGATTTGATGAACTCTGGAATAGAAGTTTTTGGTGTAGGAAGTTCTTCTGTTTTGTTTCAGGTGTCAGTGAGATCATCTCTATCAAACAAAATTAATCAAGCGCAGAAGAAAGATAGTGGGTTGCAGAAAAAGGTAGAGCTAGTTCAGAAGGGTAAGTTTCCTGAATTTAACATTGAAAATGATTGTTTTTTGAGGTTTGGGAAGTGATTATGTGTGCCTTGGGATTCGTAGTTGAATAATGAGTTGTTATGTGAGGCTCATAGTCCCCCGTTTTCATTTCATCCTGGAAGTACTAAGATGTACAGAGATCTGCGAGAGTATTACGGGTGGGATGGAATGAAAAGAGATATTTCCAATTTTACTGTGAAGTGTTTAACTTTCCAGCAGGTTAAAGCAGAGCGGTAGTTACCGAAAGGGATTGTGCAGTCATTACCGGTTCCAGAGTGGAAATGGGAAAATATATCCATGGACTTCATTATGGGATTACCAAAGACATCTCGAGGTAATAACGCAATCTGGGTTATTATTGATCGATTGACTAAATATGCTCATTTCCAACCTATTCGAGAAACATTCCCTCTAGATTAACTTTCTCGATTGTATCTTAAAGAGATAGTCAGGTTGCATAGATTTCTCCTCTCCATTGTATCTGATCATGATCCCCGGTTTACTTCTAACTTTTGGAAGGGCCTTCAGTATTCGTTGGGTACTGAATTAAATTTTAGTACAAATTTTCATCCTCAATCAGATGGGCAGTCAGAACAAACAATTCAGACGTTAGAGGATATGATACGTGCTTGCTCGATGGATTATCCAGGAAGTTGGGACCAACATCTTTCTTTGGTTGAGTTTTCTTATAATAACAATTTTCATTCCAGTATACAGATGGCTCTGTTTGAAGCATTATATGGAAAATGATGTTGAACTCCAGATTTTTGGGATGAAGTTGGGGAAAGGAAGCTGATAGGACCAGAATTGGTAGAAGAGATGGCAGAAAAAGTTCAGTTGATTCAGAAACACATTAGAACAACTCAGAGTAGGCAGAAAAGTTATGTAGGTAACTAGAGGAAGGATCAATCTTTCGAGGTAGGTGATCATGTTTTTCTCAAAGTTTCACCATGGAAAAGTGTGATGAGATTTGGTAAGAAAGGAAAGCTGAGTCCAAGGTTCATTGGACCATATGAAATTCTGAAGAGAGTTGGATCAGTTTCTTACCGAGCAGCTTTACCTCCAAGTTTGTCCCAGGTACACATTGTTTTTCATGTTTCGATGTTGAGAAAGTATATGCCAGATCCATCTCATATTTTGAGCCAAGAGGTAGTTTAGTTGAAAGAGAATCTATCTTATGAAGAACAACCAGTCCAGATTATTGACCGTAGAGAGAAAGTATTGCGAAATAAGGTAATTCACTAGGTAAAGGTTTTGTGGAAACACCATATGGTTGAAGAGGCAACGTGAGAATCTGAAAATGCTATGAGGGATAAATACCCCCACTTGTTTTGATAAGTGAATAAAATTGCGAGAATGCAATTCCCAAAAGGGGGGAAGGATGTAACATCCCAGGTAAATAAGGAATAATACATTTTCATATTTATTAATATTTGTGAATTAAATATTAATTTTACTTTAAAGGGGTTTCTATGTTCGATAGCGTACCCGATACGCAACAAAGAGTATCTTTGAAATCTTATGTTGCACACTAGTAATATAATAATATTATTTTAAATGGTAGTTAACACGTAGTCATGGCATTGGCAGGAATAAATAGAAATTACTAAAATATTATTATATATGTTTGTTTAATGTTTTTACATTTATCCAATAAAATATAGAGGCTTAAAATAAGAAAATAATTCAATTTTAGGCATAGATACTCTAATATTCACTAAAAGGTCGAATTATCACCGTTTAATGGAGAACCCTCTTAAATATAATTTTGGTCACTCTTTTACATTATATTGGACCAAATAAAATTCTTCTTTATAATGGGGACATCAAAATTTACTTTTTGAAAATTTTTGGTATTTTTCCGATAAAGTTAATTTTTAATGAATAGTGAAAAATGTTGTATTTTAATTCAAAACCTATTTTCAATATAATTTATTCATATGATAATATTATATTTTTAATTTTTTTTAAAGTGAAATTAGAATATATTTTTACCATTTAATCCAATGGTGGTCATTGGAATTAATTTCATTTTGAAAATTGGACTTAAACTAGTGTCGATATTTTGATATATATTGTTTCATAGAAACACACTATTTGTTTTGACAACGGGAATTAATTTTTAAATTAATTAATACAACTTATATGTTTAAAATTTTGTAAAATAGACATCTCTTTTGAATTCTGAATATCAAATATAGCTTAGGGTGAATTTTTGGTATTTTTCTAAAAAACTTCAATTTTTAATGAATAGTGAAACCACTAAGTGGTAGTTAAAAAACTGATTTTTCATTCAAATGAAACTTTACCACTTTTTGAATTGAATTTCAAAAATCCTAAATACATGGTTGTCATTAGTAAGTAATATTTGGTTCAATGGGATGAAAATAATTTTTTGGGGAATAGTAACTTTTATGTTTTATTAATCGTGACTATAGGTAATTAGTGTAATTTAAGGTAAAAATAATGTTATAATAATATGAAATTTCCTTGACACATGTCCTAACCTTATTTTATGTGTAATGGCCGACCAAAAAAAAACCATGGGTCAACTTGGGGACCCCATGGAGCCACTTGGGTAAGAAAATGACATTAATAACTTTTTATTTAAAGTTAAAATAAAAATGTCACAAACATGTATTTCTCTACTAAAACAATTTTTTACATGGGGTTATAAAAGTCATATTTTTAACTATAAATATTAATTTGAATGATAAAAATATTTCCTACATCATGATATTTTTTTTAATTTTTAGACATTAAATAAATTAAATTATTTATGACACCATGATGATTCAGCGATTACCTCATTATCTAACGATTTAAATAAAATGAAAAGATAATGTAAAATCAAAGACCTACACTTTTCAAAAACCTAGTGTATGGGTGGATTTTGAACTCTTATCACCTTATCCTAGAAATATATAATTTTGGGACCTTTAAAATCCTAAAATCATTATATAATAAAGTAACAATTTATAACTTTCCAAGAGTGCCCTCCTCTCTCTTATAAAAGGCCCCCACCTCTACCCCCTTACCCACACCTCTCAAGCCATTGTCTCGACCAAAATCTGCTCATTTTATCTCTCCACATCCCTCTACTCATACTCGAAGCCTTACCTTAGTCAGAAAGCTCGTTAAAAAACCTTTTTGGTTCAAACCAAAGGGAGTTACTCGATTTAAAGGTAATGCCTTCTTTTATGTCCTTTTGTTTTATTTTTATTCTCCAACCCCCTAAACTCTTTTTATTACTTTATTTTGTAACAAAAACATTATCTTAAATATTCTAGTATGTTTTTATGAAAAGGATTTGATTTACACTTACACACACCTCCGTCTAATGGTTAAAGAACATACTGTTTCTGTGGTTGGTGAATTTCTGCCTCACGAAACGATGACTATTCAATATTTTTTTAACACCTTTCATGGTGGCCATTAAGATGTCACCCTATTTATATATGACATATATTATGGTTATGTTTTCCTTATTCTTCAGTATTTTTCATTTATGGCATACCTTTATGATTTTCATTATGGGTAAACACGATAATTTCATTTTAGGAAGTGCGAACTACTGCCCCCTCAAAGTGATTTACTTCGTTAATGCCATATGTGGGACGTATAAAGGATGGAGTTAATGATATTATATATTATATTATACTATAATTATAATATACCTTTATATCATTATTATTTCACTCCATTAACTACAAAATAGAAATGAAGGTAGTGTTCATGCGTACGTACGACTTACTGTCTCCATGGACGGTGCATTTCATTTCTTACCTATAAGTGTTATATACTATTATAAATACATGTATATTCTGAATATATATGATATATATGATATCCAAATTCTGAATATAATTCTGTATATAATGATCCTTTGACCACATGAACAACATGTAATTGTAAGAAGTCCATTTTTTACTTAATTACCAAATATCGAAAAAATGAACTTTATTAACTTAAATGATTACATAATGTTTATAAAATGGAAATAAGTTATATAAAAGGAATAATAAACTTGAAAAATGTTCTTAAGAAAGTAGAAATTAACTTTAGTTTATTATTCAGGAGATTAAAGAGCAATCGAGTCACATCAGACACAAGGTAAGGGACTTCGTCTCAATATCCTTTCATTGAGGCATGTTTTGTTCTAATACAAGACTTTATTTTATACGGTGTATAAACCCCTTTGACTTTAAATTTTATACAAAAGGAATATTTTTCTACGAAGTGTTTAACTAAATGACATAAAAAATGTTTCTTTTAACATACGTGGTGACAATGACCTTTTCCGCCGCCGCGAGTATTATTTGATCTTTGGCTTCCTCAACAAGCCATAATATTTTTAAAATGAAATAAATACCATATAATATTTTATGTATTTGGGTATTGAAAATGGTTTTTATAATTTATTTTTTATGTCAATATATTTTAGTGATATATTGTGATCGAAATGTGGAAATGTTTTCTTTCCATTATATTTGTTTTATGTATTATGATTTTATAATGGTACTTGGACATTTAACGGGTGGTTACGTGATAAACCATATGATGGGTGGTTCTATGAATACTAGGACCGGTGGTTAAGTTATAACCTCCAATGCATTGGGTATGGAAGTCAGCCGTATGACTATTACATTTAGTGATATGTGTGGAAGTTGATCATATGGTTATTCCATTTAAGTATGTTTATGTCCCAAGTTACCTTTATATGTTATGTGTTCTTTATATGGGTTTTATGGTAATCTTTTGGTTATAGAAGGGTAAGTAATGATCTTTTATTCAGTGAATAGTTTTTACTACTTCATAAAGGTGAAAAGTATTACTTTGATAAAGTATTCATGGTTTACTTCTTGTTTTGAAAAAACTAACAGTTTTCCTTCTTTGTGTATCCCTTACTCATCATTTTATGCTCATCCCATGTTTTTTTTGAAATGTTTTTCATAGGACATAATGTGGAATAGGGTCAAGGATGGGATCAAGGAAAATTCATTCTGTCTTAAACATGGAACTAGACATGAATCTTTTTTTTCAAGAGTCCATGTTTGGTAAAAAAAGGAAACTATGTTGAAGTGTATACTTTGTAAAATTTTGAGATGTAATAGTTATGTCCTAATTCTCTAAAACTCTAAACCTGAAAAGATCCTCAATGTGAATTATTCATTTAATTCAATATTAATTAATATTTAAGGCTGGGGCCTTATGGTTGGTATCAAAGGTCAGTTGAGACAGCTTTAGGAGATAGAAAATTGTTAAATTTATAAATTAATTTATGGTATGATTGAAATGATATAGAATTTAAATATTACCATGTTTCTTTTCCTAAGATATTTCTATGTTCAGAATGGTTTTCCGTAGAGGAAACAAGGCAGCTATGTTGGAAAAACATCAGGAGGAAGACAACCTTCCAAATCAGCAAGCTGAGATGGTCAGAATTGGAACTGAACAACTTGTTGCAGTGATGGCACAGTTGATTCAGGCTATAAATGGTGGTGGTATCCATGCACAAGATCAGCCAGATCAACTGCAGAGGAACTTGTCAGTGGTGGAACATTTAATGAGGCAACATCCTCCATCAATCATAGGATCATCTGACCCTGTTCCAGCTGAAGGTTGGATTAAATAACTGGAGAAGATTTTTGATGTCATGGGGTGTTCAGAACATCAAAAGGTTAGTCTGGCTGTTTACCATTTTGAAGGTGAAACTGATCAGTGGTGGTCGATGATGAAAAATATCAGGGATAATGATGAGATTGATGATCTTTACTGGGACGAATTCAAAGGTATGTTTTTTGAGAAATATTTTCCTAAGGTTGTTCGTCTTAGGATGGAAAAACAATTCCTAGAATTGAGGTAGGAGGATGACTCAGTGGCTGTTTATGAAGCAAAGTATACTCAACTGTCAAGGTGTGATCCAAATTTCATATGAGATCTTAATAGTAAAATCAACCGTTTTTATTCAAGGATAAATCCAAAGTATCGAAGGGCTTTAGATTCTTGTGAGTTCAAACGTTATGAAAAAATTGTCTGATGTGCGGAGAAGGTGGAAATGGAGTTTTCCGATAATCAGGTGTTCTTTGACAAACAACAGAATAAGAGGTCCAGTTGGCAGGAAAAGGGGAATAATTCCTCGAAGAAGCAAGGAGGTAAGAAAACCAAATATCTATCATGTGAGAAGTGTGGTAAAATGCATCCTGGAGAATGTTTATCCAAGTCTGTAAAGTGCTTTCGGTGTGGTAAGTCTGGTCATATTTCTCGTAACTGTAAGGAATATGATCAAACAGGCAAAGAAAAGCCAGTGGTAAGATGTTTTAAGTGTAATGAAATGAGTCATTATGCAAATTAATGTCTAATGAAGTACTCAACTGAGGGAAAGAAGCCATACTACAATAATAAAGGGGTGGTGAAATCCTTTGCAACTACTTCAGTAGATGTTGGGCCATCGAATGAAGTTGTATCTGGTACACTATTTGTTTGTTCAGATTATGCCAATGTGTTGTTTGATTCAGGGTCTACACATTCTTTCATTTCTGAGAAATTTTCTAGTAAATTGGGAATTCCATATCATGATATGAATCCTGAACTTATGGTAAAAACACTTGAAGGAAACGTTGAGACAAAAAGAAATTATAAGAACATTTATATCCTTGTGTGTGAAAAGAATCTCCCTACAAACCTTATTGTTTTTCCTCTAGTAGAGTTTGATGTTATTTTGGGTATGTATTGGCTTTCTGTTTATCATGCTAAGATTGAATGCAGAGCTAAAATGGTTTCCTTTCAGAAAGATTTTCAGTTTGTGTACAAAAATGAACCCTTGCTTTTGAAAACATACCAAGAAGTTGAGAAACTAGTAAAAGATGGAAATGAATGTTACCTTGCACATATTGTTGAAAATAAAGGAACTGTTCAGATTAATGATGTGCCAATGGTAAATGAGTATCTTGATGTTTTTCCTGATGAGTTTCCTGGTATTATTCATGATTAGAAAGTTTAATTTACTATTGACTTAGTTCCTGATTCTAAGCCAATTTCAAAACCCCCTTATCGAATGGCTCAAGTTGAACTTTTAGATTTAAAGAAGCAATTGCATGAGTTATTAGACAAAGGTTTCATTCGACCTAAAACATCACCATGGGGTGCTCTTGTCTTGTTTGTTAAAAAGAGAGATGGTTCAATGAGACTTTGCATTTATTATAGAGCCTTGAATGACATCACTGTTAAGAACATGTATCCTTTGACTCATATCGATTATTTGTTTGATCAGCTCCAGGGAGCTCAGTATTTTTCGAAGATTGACTTGAGGTCAGGGTACCATCAGTTGAATGTAAAATATGTAGATGTTCCAAAGACTGTGTTTCATACTAGATATAGCCATTATGAATTTGTAGTTATGCCTTTTGGGTTAACCAATGCACCTGCTGTATTCATGAACCTTAAGAATATAATTTTCCATGAGTTCATGGATAAGTTTGTGGTTGTTTTCGTTGATGATATTTCGGTATTTTCTAAAAGTAAATAGGAGAATGAAATTCATTTAAGGGTTATCTTGAAAACCTTAAAATAAAATAAACTGTATGGAAAATTCAGCGAGTTTGAGTTTTGGTTACAACAAATTTCTTTCCTTGGTTACATTCTTTCAAAAAATGGCACAACTATTGATCCTGTTAAAACAAAAGTTGTTGAATAATGACCAAGACCCACAAATGTAACCGAGACCCGTAGTTTTCTTGGTTTGGAAGGTTACTACCGAAGGTTTGTTTAAATTTTTTCACAGTTATCTAGTCAAATGACTAAGATAACTCGGAAGGGTGTTAAGTTTATCTGGACAAAAGAATGTATTGATTGTTTTCAAGAGTTGAAAAGAATATTAGTGAATGCTCTAGTTTTGGCACTTCTTTCCGAGAATGGTGAGTTTCTTATCTAAAGTGATGCTTAAATGAAGGTACTTGGTTGTGTCCTTATGCATAATGATCAGGTAATTTCTTATGCTTCACGTTAGTTGAAAACTCATAAGTTAAATTATCCTACACAAGATTTGGAATTAGCTGCTGTTGTTTTTGCTTTAAAAATTTGGAGGAATCATTTGTATGGAGTAAAGTGTGAAATATATACCGATCAAAAAAGTTTAAAGTATATATTCACTCAGAAAGAATTGAACATGAGACAGAGGAGATGACTAGAATTAATCAAGGATTATGATTATACAATTCATTACCATCTTGGAAAAGAAAATAAAGTGGCTGATGCTTTGAGTCAAAAAAGCAATGCTTCATTAACCATGCTAAGTTTGGAACAGGATCCTTTGGTTTTTGATTTGATGAACTTTGGCATAAAAGTTGTTGGTGCATGAAGTTCTTCTGTTTTGTTTCAGGTGTCAGTGAGATCATCTCTATCAGAAAAAATTAAGAAAGTGAAGAATAAAGATAGTGGGTTGTATAAAAAGGTATAAATGGTTCAGAAGGGTAAGTTGACTGAATTTGACATTGATAATGATTGTGTTTTGAGGTTTGGGAATAGGTTATGTGGGCCTTGTGATTCGAAGTTGAAGAATTAGTTGTTATGTGAGGCTCATAGTTCCCCGTTTTCAGTTTATCCTGGCAGTACTAAGATGTACAATGATCTGCGGGAGTATTACTGGTGGGATGGAATGAAAAGAGATATTGCCAATTTTACTGTGAAGTGTTTAAATTGTCAGTAGGTTAAAGCAGAGCGGCAGTTACCGAAAGGGATGCTACAATCATTACCGGTGCCAGAGTAGAAATGGGAAAATATATCCATGGACTTCGTTGTGGGATTACCAAAGAAATCTCGAGGTAATAATGCAATCTGGGTTATTGTTGATTGATTGACTAAATCTTCTCATTTCCTTCATATTCGAGATACATTCTCTCTAGATCAACTTTATCAATTGTATCTTAAAGATATAGTCAGGTTACATCAAGTTCCCCTATCCATTTTATCTGATCGTGATCCCAGGTTTACTTCTATCTTTTGGAAGGGCTTTCAGTAGTCGTTGGGTACTGAATTAAATTTTAGTACAACTTTACATTATCAATCAGATGGGAAGTCAGAATGAACAATTCAGACCTTGGAGGATATGCTACGTGCTTGCTTGATGGATTATCAGGGAAGTTGGGACCAAAATCTTTCTTTGGTTGAGTTTTCTTAAAATAACAGTTTTCATTCTAGTATACAGATGGGTCCGTTTGAAGCATTATATGGAAAATGATGTCGAACTCTAGATTTTTGGGATGAAGTAGGGGAAAGGAAGCTGATGGGACCAGAATTAGTAGAAGAGATGGCAGAAAAAGTTTAGTTGATTCAGAAACACATGAGAACAGCTCAGAGTAGACAGAAAAGTTATGCGGATAACCGGAGGAAGGATATATCTTTCAAGGTAGGTGATCATGTTTTTCTCAAAGTTTCACCATGGAAAAGTGTGATGCGATTTGGAAGGAAAGGAAAACCGAGTCCAAGGTTCATTGGTGTAAGAACCCGAGTTTTTAGAAATGGGTCAAAACCCGGCCCTGTTTAAACTTTTGATTGGTTTTTTAGAAGTCTGGAAAATCTGGGTAGTTTCTAGAAATTTCCAGACTACACACTGTGTACTTTATGTACACGCCGTGTATGAGTTACCCGAGTGACCGGCCGTGTGCTCACCGAGTACATGCTGTGTGAAGACCTTGTATAACATTCCACCTACACGACGTGTATTTATAGACACACTGTGTATCCCTTACCCGTGCGAGGCCAGGTACATGTCGTATGGGGCCCAGGTGTGAATTTCCATCTACACGGTGTGTAGCCTTCCTTGATACGCCGTGTACCCTTGCACCCTGTAGTGGACGAGACCTTGGCCATGTGTTGACCTTGTACATGGTCCAGGCTATGTGCTGGACTCTTCTTAAGTCGGAGTACGGAAACAAATATACACGGCGTGTAATTTGTAAATACACGCCGTCTACTTTTTTTTATTTGATCGTCTGAGACGCCGTCGCGTCTTATTGTGGAAAACATCTTCTTCTTTCCCTTTGGATGAACCCTTTGTATGAAGAACCTCCAAAAAATCAAACCCTTCCAGAATCTCCGTATGACCTCCGTTCTTCGATCCGTTAGTGGCAGCGAGACCGCATCGAAAAGGATAACCCCGCGCACCCTTCTTCATCCTTGATTCCTCACCTTTTCTCTGCAGATTCCATCCGAATAGAATTGCCAGATTTCACCGAAATGCAGCTCTACCTCAACTCATTCCGATTCAGAGGCTGAAATCAAAGGAGTGTCATCGTATGAGTACGAGGTAGGTGGTGCATACCTTCTTTCATGTTTTCGTAGACTTTTTGGGGTTGTGACCTTCAGGCGTGACGCCGGGTGTTGAGAGAGACCCTGTTTATTTGTTTTTATTTAATTATATGCATTGTGGAATGCCTCTAGGTATTCCCTAACCCTGTTGCGATTGAGTGAGACCGGGTTAGAGGTCATTGTTCGTTTGGGGCAATTCGGCCGGGGGTGCCGAAATGCATGTGAATTGGACCATTGTTTAAACTGTTGTGTTTATACTACTTATTGAATGTCTTGAGGTAAACTGTTTAGTTTAATTTTTGAATCATGAATGAGTTAGGTGCTGGTATGGGATATCCCAGGTTAGTGCAATTTGACTGTTCAGTAATTGCCTGTTTAAAGTGATGCTTTTGAGTATGAATATACAATGTGTGTTATTGCCTGTGTTGAACTGCTTGTTGTGTTGGGTGTGGCCTGGATATATTGTTGAGTGATGGGGATCATAGGTTGGGGCTTTGGCTCGGGATACTTTGGGTGGTTGCTACCACGGGATTGGGCATCATAGACGTCAGTTGAGGCAGTTGGACTGTCAGTTTGGGCTTTAGCCCGAGTTACTTGGATGGCATGGCCATCTGACTTGAGCGACTGGTTCGCAGGGGCACGAGGTGTCAAAGGTGTTGTGGCTTGGGACATACTGAGGTGATTACCGCTCACCGGGTACTTTTGAGTTGTGTGCACACAGATAGACTCCGAGATGAGGTGTTATGACCACTCGCTGGGTAGAGACCCCCTGTAGATGCGGTTAGGTATATTTGGTTTGGGGGTTCTTGTCATAGGAAGCCATGTGGAAGGTGACGAGCCTTCTAGAGACAGCTTTGAGGCGGTCAGGTTGGGGGAAGAGGCTCGCGGTGATTTGAGGGCAGACATCGCTGTCCCTCCGGCTATCTTTTGAGAACAGGTATCGCTGTTCCTCCAGATGTTTTGATATGGGAAGGTTGAGATTTCAAGCTGGGTTACGACGGTTGGGTGTGACTTCAGGACGTCGGTACTTGAGACACATGGTGTCAGGTGACACGAGGTGCCGGGCTGCAGATCAGACTTTCCGGCATAGGCCGAAGAAGGTGACACTTCCTGGTGGCTGTTGAGCAACAGTGAAGTCCTTGTTTACTTTTGGGCATCACACTGTTTACTATTTTTGTTATATAAGAATGTATGCCTAAACACTTATGTTAGGTACAAACCTCTGGGTGGTATCCTACTGAGACTTGTCTCATACCCTACGCGGGCACTTCGGGACGCGTGTAGACTTTATGAAATTTCGTGCGGGTAGAGGGTCAGCCTCAAGAGCTGGACTTTAGTGCTGTTGAATTGGAGACTGGCATGGACCTTGAGGCCGTGCCGTACTGGAGTTACTTGTTCAGTATTCTTTTTCTTGCATCAGCATGTTTACTTTGTATTGTAGCTACTACTGGTTAGCCATCGTCGCCATTATATATGTATTGATTTGTATGACTTTCTTGGATGCATTATTGGTTGTTTTAGCAGTTATTGCAGTTGATTCCTGGCATGATGTTTTTTTACTCTCCACTGCTATTGTTTCTATATTACTTCTCCTGTTTATTGTTATTGAATGTGCTTCCGCTCTGCAGGTCTGGTTCGAGTATACTGAGTTATTTATTTTCGCTGCATATTTTAGTTTATTAATTGGACCAGCACCTTTAATTCCTCCGAGAGGGTATAGCCTCCCCACTACACCTATTCATACCCTCGCTGCTAGTTGGAAGCCTTTGGAATTCAGGGGAGGTGTGCCTAAGGTAGTAACACCCGACCCGTTCGGTAGTGTTCAGGTGGCTGGCCGGGTCCGGGTCGTTAGAAAGTGGTATCTGAGGGAGTCTTCATGACAAGGATTTAGTAGCATTGCTTAGCTGGCTACTAATGAGTTTGAGACTTCTCTTTTTTATTTTCTTCCGGTTTTACTATTTGGGATATGGTAGACTGGAGGTAGGTTGTTGTTGGAACTGGATTTTTGAACTTGTTCTTGGGTGCCTGCAGCCCCATGTACGAGGGATGGATTATGTTGCCGAGGGTGGGAATTATTGTTTGCTTTTTTTCTCAGATTATAGTTGATATTATTTCAACATCGGTGGCTCACTTGTTGTGCGATGTTATTGATTATGATATGTAAACCTTGGACGGTATGGCAAGGGTTTCTTTCTTGGATTTTGATAGGCACATTTTAGGGTATTTCAATTTCATAACTTCATGTATTCTTTGTGAAGTAATAATACCATGTGAATAAAATCAATTTCCATGCTATGTATGCTCTGAAATATGGATAGGTAAAACTCCTAATAGATTTACTTTTTTATGTCAATGTATATTCCTTGCTTTGTATTTTTGTAGAATTTCATGTTGCAGGATATTTGGGTCTGGCTCTTATGAGAGCAGACAGGTATTATGCTTGAGGTAGTGTAACTGTCAGGATTGGGCAACACGGTCGTCAGTTTGAGGCAACGTGAGTTATCGGGACGTGCATGGCCTGAGGTACTTTTGATACTTAGCTCTGTTGAGGGTGGGTAAGGAGGCCATGAGGCTGGGATGCCGTGGGGCATGGGTTGCGGTGAGGGGGAGTAAGGGTAGTTGTTATGGACTGCCTTTTACTGATTTCCTTATCTGCATAGAATATATTGTTATATAGATTTATGTGGGTTGTCTGACCATTTATGGCATTCATCGGGTTACTTCTTCAAGACATGATGGAGCGACAGGAAGGAGAGGATATGGTACCGTAGGATCAGGTTCAGAATCCAGTGCAGGCAGAGCATGAGCTGCAGGTACAGGCTTAGGGGCAAGATCAGGTTCAGGATCCAGTACAGGCAGGGAAGCAGCCGGGTTTGACAGCGTTCGGACCGTGGATTGATGAGCAGCTCCGAGCTAGCCTAATACGCGTCTTGTAGGGGATTGACAGAGGCACGCAGGGCATAGATCCTTCTATGGAATATCTGATACGGGAGTTCTAGTCACAACACCTGCCGCTTTTTCAATGTGAGGGTGGTCCACAGGCAGTAGAGAATTGGATAGAGAGTACGCAAATTATCTTCGAGAAGCTCGAGACGCCACCAGGGCGGAGGGTCAAACTGGCGACGTACATACTGAGAAGACCGGAGAAACGTTGGTGGGATGTGCAAGTACAGGCTCGTAGGCACGAGGGACTGGTGTGTAAGGACTTCGAGGACAGGTTCTTTGAGCACTTCTATCCGGAGACGCTGAGGGCAGAGAGAGCTCGAGAGTTCTTGGGTCTTCAGCAGGGAGATATGTCTGTCATGGACTACGCAGATACTTTCTAAGAGTTGTCTCGCTTTGCACCTATTATGGTGAGCGATGATGCAGCTAGGGTGAGACGCTTCAAGGATAGATTACGACACGCCATTCGGGTCCTGGTGAACATCTTCAGGCTGGTTTCTTTCTCTGAGGAGGTGAATCAGGCGCTCATAGCCGAGGGAAATGAGAGAGATAAATCTCGTTTTGGAAGGATGACAACCCCAGGTGATGGTTCAGACAGCAGGAAGCGA
Source organism: Viscum album (assembly GCA_963277665.1). Taxonomy (NCBI): domain Eukaryota; kingdom Viridiplantae; phylum Streptophyta; class Magnoliopsida; order Santalales; family Viscaceae; genus Viscum; species Viscum album. The sequence goes on from OY728135.1 coordinate 2,032,755,046, forward strand.
GGGAGAGATGAGTTCCAGCAGTTCGGGTAGGCCAAGGACTCAGCTAGACCGCCTCATGGCAGTTCAGCGGTGGTTTTCTTTCAGTGAGGACAACTGGGACATGTTCGGGCCCAGTGCGATAGGCCCCCGAAGGAGTGTCAGACCTGTGGATAGGTCGGGCATCTGGAGAGGTTTTGCAGGAATCCTTCTCAGACAGTCAGCAACAAGGGACCATGACAGACTGTGGCGTCAGGATCTGGTTCAGTTTCGGTACAAGGAGAGGGTAGTCGAGGTTCCGCTGCACACGAAGGACGTGACCGAGATAATGGGATTCAGCTAAGGGGCCAGTGGCCGGTGACTAGAGTAGCACCGCAGGGAGATCAGGCATCGGGCAGTCGGGCTTCAGGCCAGGTGCATGCTGTGGAGCTGCCAGGGATTGACCAGGCTGGAGAGCCGATGACGGTGGCAGGTACACCGCAGGTGTGGCTGTGAGTTTCTTTACTTTCTTTTGGCATGACTTCTTGAGGGATGTCTGGTTGAGTGCACAGGCTGCACATGATACTTGTGGACTAACTAGATTCTAGTTAGTGGGATTGTAATCATATCAGATGCGTTTTATGATTTATTTATATATTTGAGATGTGTGGCATCAGGAGCATCAAGGATGCAGGTTACTTGAGGTGCCATGGGCATCGGGGCATCGTGGATGCGGGTTACTTGAGGTGCATGGAACCAGGTTTGAATTGAGCAACTATTAGATGCAGGACCTCAGGGAGGCGGACGCCGATGCGGTGAGAGTTACGTTGGGTGTCAGAAGCGACACGTGAGCACCGAGTTGGTGCAGGGGTGAAGATGCATCATGGGAGGACCATGGGTCCGGGAAATAGGTCATTGGGACTTGTTTGTTTATTTGTTTTCCTTGAGCTTTATTCAGGTTGAGACCGAGTAAGCGATTCCTAAGGTGGGGAGCCATTTTTAGGAATTTAGCCAGAACCTTGAGACCGAGGTAGTCTGAGTTGTTTAACTAGGATGGGTGTGTTCAATGCCATCTCCTAGTTTCGTTTGGTAGCTCGGGGATGATCTACGTTAAGGTGGAGAGTTTGTAAGAACCCGAGTTTTTAGAAATGGGTCAAAACCCGGCCTTGTTTAAACTTTTGATTGGTTTTTGAGAAGTCTATAAAATCTGGGCAGTTTTTGGTAATTTCCAAACTACATGCCATGTACTTTAAGTACACGCCGTGTATGAGTTACCCGAGTGACCGGCCGTGTGCTCGCCGAGTACATGCCGTGTGAAGACCTTGTATAAATTTCCACCTACACGGCGTGTATTTATAGACACACCCTGTATCCCATACCCGTGCGAGGCCAGGTACATGTCGTGTGGGGCCCAGGTGTGAATTTCCATCTACACGACATATAGCCTTCCTTGATACGCCGTGTACCCTTTCCCCGTGTAGCGGCTGAGACCCTGGCCGTGTGTTGACCATGCACACGGTCCAGGCCATGTGCTGGACTCCTATTAAGTCGGAGTACGGAAACACATATACATGATGTGTACTTTGTAAATACACACCGTGTACTTTTTTTATTTGATCGTCCGAGACGCTGTCGCGTCTTATTGTGGAAAACATCTTCTTCTTTCCCTTTGGATGAACCCTTCGTCCGAAGAACCTCCAAAAACTCAAACCCTTCCAGAATCTCCGTACGACCTCCGTTCTTCGATCCATATGTGGTAGTGGGACAGCATCGAAAAGGCTAACCCCACACACCCTTCTTCGTCCTTGATTCCTCACCTGTTTCTCCGCAGATTCCATCCGCACAGAATTTACAGATTTGAACGAAACGCAGCTCTACCACAACTCAGTCCGATTCAGAGGCTGAAATCAAAGGAGTGTCATCGTACGAGTACGAGGTAGGTGGTGCATACCTTCTTTCATGTTTCCATAGACTTTTGGGGGTTGTGACCATCGGGTGCGATGTCGGGTGTTGAGAGAGACCCTGTTTATTTGTTTTTATTTAATTATATGCATTTTGGAATGTCTCTGGGTATTCCCTAACCCTATTGCGATTGAGCGAGACCGGGTTAGAGGTCGCTGCTTGTTTGGGGAAACTTGGCCGGGGGTGCCGAAATGCATGTGAATTGGACCATTGTTTAAACTGCTGTGTTTATACTGCTTATTGAATGTATCGAGTTAAACTGTTTAGTTTAATTGTTGAATCGTGAATGAGTCAGGTGCTGGTATGGGAAAGCACAGGTTTGTGCAATTTGACTGTTTAGTAATTGCCTGTTTAAAGTGATGCTTCCGAGTATGAATATACAATGTGTGTTATTGCCTGTGTTGAACTGCTTGTTGTGTTGGGCGTGGCCCAAATATATTGATGAGTGATGGGGATCACAGGTTGGGGCTTTGGATCGGGATACTTTGGGTGGTTGCTGCCACGGGATTGGGCATCAAGGACATCAGTTTAGGCAGTTGGACTATCAGGTTGGGCTTTGGCCCGGGTTACTTGGATGACAAGACCATCTGACTTGAGTGACTGGTTCGCAGGGACACGAGGTGTCAAAGGTGTTGTGGCTTTGGACATACTGAGGTGATTACCGCTCAATGGGTACTTTTGAGTAGCGTGCACACAGATAGACTCCGAGATGATGTGGTACGACCACTTGCTAGGTAGATACCCCCGGTAGATGATATTAGGTATATTTGGTTTGGGGGTGCTTGCCATAGGAATCCACGTGGAAGGTGAGTAGCCTTCGGGAGATAGCTTTAAGGCGGTCAGGTTGGGGGCAGAGGCTCGCCGTGATTTGAGGGAAGATTTCACTGTCCCTCCAGTTATCTTTTGAGGACAGGTATCGCTATTCCTATGGATGTTGTGCTATGGGCTGGTTGAGCTTTCGAGCCGGGTTACGATGGTTGGGTGTGCTTTTGGGACGTCGGTACTTGAGACACATGGTGTCAGGTGGCACTAGGTGCCGGGCTGCAGATCAGACTTTCCGGCGTTGGCCGAAGTAGGTGACACTTCTTGGTGGCTACTGAGCACCAGTGAAGTCCCTGTTTACTTTTGGGCATTGCACTATTTACTATTTTTCTTATATAATAATGTCTTCCTAAACACTTATATTAGGTACTCACCTCTGGGTGGTATCCTACTGAGACTTGTCTCACACCCTACACGGGCCCTTCGGGACACGTGTAGACTTTATGAAATTTCATGCCGGTAGAGGGTCAGCCTTAGGAGCTAGAATTTAGTGCTGTTGACTTAGAGACTGGCATGGACCTTGAGGCCGTGCCATACTAGAGTTACTTGTTCAGTATTCTTTTTCTTGCATCAGCATGTTTAATATATATTATAGCTACTACTGATTATCCATCGACGCCATTATATATGTACTGATTTGTATGACTTGCTTGGATGCATGCATGGTTGTTTTAGCAGTTATTGCAGTTGATTCCTGGCATGATGTTTTGTCACTCTCCGCTGTTGTTGTTTCTATATTGCTTCCACTGTTTATTTTTATTGAATGTGCTTCCGCTCTGCAGGTCGGGTTCGAGTCTGCTGAGTCATTTATTTTCGCTGCATATTTTAGTTTATTACTTGTACCAGCACCTCTAATTCCTCTGAGAGGGTATAGCCTCCCCACTACACCTATTCAGACCCTCGCTGCTAGTCGTAAGCCTTTGGATTTCAGGGGAGGTGCACCTAAGGTAGTAACACACGACCCGTTCGGCACTGTTCGGGTGGCTGGTCGGGTCCGGGTCGTTACAATTGGACAATATGAAATTCTGGAGAGAGTTGGATCAGCTTCTTACCGAGTGGCTTTACCTCTATGTTTTTCCTAGGTACATAATGTTTTTCATGTTTCGATATTGAGAAAGTATATGCCAGATCCATCTCATGTTTTGAGCCCAGAGGTAGTTCGGTTGGAAGAGAATCTCTCTTATAAAGAACAAACAGTCTAGATTCTTGATCGTTGAGAGAAAGTGTTGCGGAATAAGGTAATTCACCAGGTAATGGTTTTGTGGAAAAACCATATGATTGTAGAGGCAACGTGGGAATCAGAAAATGCTATGAGGGATAAATAACCCCACTTATTTTGATAAGTGAATAAAATTGCGAGGACGCTATTCCCAAAAGGGGGGAAGGATGTAACATCCCATGTAAATAAAGAATAATAAATTTTCATATTTGTTAATATTTGCAAATTAAATATTAATTTTACTTTAAAGGGGTTTCTATGTTCGATAGCGTACCCGATACGCAACGACGAGTTTTTTTTGAAATCTTATGTTGCACACTAGTAATATAATAATATTATTTTAAATGGTAGTAAACACGTAGCCATGGCATTGGCGGGAATGAATAGAAATAACTAAAATATGATTATATATGTTTGTTAAATGTTTTTACATTTATCCAATAAAAGATAAAGGCTTAAAATAAGAAAATAATTCAATTTTAGGCATAGATACTCTAATATCCACTAAAAGGTCGAATTATCGCCTTTTAATGGAGAACCATATTACATATAGTTTTGGTCACTCTTTTACTTTATATTGGACCAAATAAAATTCTTCTTTATAACGGGGACATCAAAATTTACTTTGTGTAATGTTTTGGTATTTTTTCGATAAAGTTAATTTTTTTAATGAATAATGAAAAATGTTGTATTTTAATTCATAACCTCTTTTTAATCTAATTTATTTATATGATTATATTATATTTTGAATTTGTTTTAAAGTGAAATTAGAATATATTTTTACCATTTAATCCAATAGTGGTAATTGGAATTAATTTAACTTTTAAATTGGACTTAAACTAGTGTCAATCGTTTGATATATATTGTTTCATAAAAACAAACTATTTGTTTTGACAATGGGAATTAATTATTAACTTAATTAATGAAACTTATATGTTTATAATTTTGTAAAATAGACATCATTTTTGAATTCAGAATATCAAATATATCTTAAGGTGAATTTTTGGTATTTTTCTGAAAAACGTCAATTTTCGATGAATAGTGAAACCACTAAGTGGTAGTTAAAAAACTGATTTTTTGTTTAAATGAAACTTTACCACTTTTTTGAATTGAATTTCAAAAATCTGACTTACATGGTTTCATTAGTAAGTAAAATGTGGTTCAATGGGATGAAAATAATTTTTAGTGAATAGTAACTTTTAAGTTTTATTAATCGTGATTAAAGGTAATTAGTGTAATTTAAGGTAAAAATAATGTTATAATAATATGAAATTTCCTTGAAACATGTCCTACCCTTATTGGATGTGTCATGACTGACCAAGACAATCCATGGGTCAACTTGGGGACCCCATGGAGCCACTTGGGTAAGAAAATGACATTAATAACTTTTTATTTAAAGTTAACATAAAAATGTCACAAACATGTATTATTTTACTAAAAGAATTTCTACATGGGGTTATACAAGTCATATTTTTTACTATAAATATTCATTAGAAATAAAAAAATATTTCCTACATCATGATATTTTTTTATAATTTTTAGACATTAAATAAAATAAATTATTTATGACACCATGATGATGCAACGATTACCTCATTACTTAATGATTTAAATAAAATGAAAAGATAATGTAAAATATAAGACCTACACTTGTCAAAAACATATTTTATAGATTTATTTCGACCTATTATTACCTTATCCTTGAAATATATAATTGCGGGACCTTTAAAATTCAAAACTCATTATATAATAAAGTAACATTTTATAACTTTCCAAGAGTTCCCCTCCTCCCTCTTATAAAATTCCCCCACCTCTACCCCCTTACCCACACCTCTCAAGACTTTGGATCGACAAATATCTGCTCATTTAATCTCTCCACATCCCTCTCCTCATCCTAGAAGCCTTACCTTATGCAGAAAGCTCTTCAAAAAACCCTTTTGGTTCAAACCAATGGGAGTTACCCAATTTAAAGGTAATGTCTTCTCTTATGTCTATTCATTTTATTTTGCTTATCCAACCCTCTAAAATCTTTTTATTCATTTATTTTGTAACAACACCATTATATTTAATAAACTAGGTTGTTTTTATGATAAGGATTTGATTTACACTTACACACACCTCTGTCAAATGGTTAAAGAACATACTCTTTCTGTGGTTGGCGAATTTCTGCCTCACGAAACGATAATTGTTCAATCTTCTTTTGACATATTTCATGGTGGACATTAAGATGTCACTCTATTTATATATGATATATATTATGTTTATGTTTTCCTTATGCTTCTGTATTTTTCATTTATGGCATTCCTTAATGATTTCCATTATGGGTAAACGTGATAATTTCATTTTAGGAAGTGCGGACTACCGCCCCCTCAAAGTGATTTGATTCGTTAATGCCATATGTGAGATGTATAAAGGATGGATTTAATGATATTATATATCATATTATACTAGAATTATAATATACCTTTATATCATTATGATTTCACTCCATTAAATTCGAAATAGAAATGAAAGTAGCGTTCAAGCGTACGTACGGCTTACCATCTCCATAAACGGTGCATTTCATTTCTTACCTATAAGTGTTATATACTATTATAAATACATGTATATAATGGATATATATGATATATATGATATCAAAATCATTAATATAATTCTGGATATAATGAACCTTTGACCACATGAACAACATGTAATTGTAAGAAGTCAGTTTTTGACTTAAGTACCAAATATCGACAAAACGAACTTTATTAACTTAAATGATTACATAATGTTTATAACATGGCTATAAGTTATATAAAAGGAATAATAAACTTGGAAAAAGGTTCTTAAGAAAGTAGAAATTAACTTTAGTTTATTATTCATGAGATTAAAGAGCAATCGAGTCACGTCAGACATAAGGTAAGAGACTTCATCTCAATCTCCTTTCATTGAGGCATATTTTGTTCTAATACAAGACTTTCTTTTATATGGTGTATAAAACCCTTTGACATTTAATTTTATACAAAATGAATCTTTTTCTATGAATCATTTTACTAAACGACAAAAAGGAATGTTTCTTTTAACGTATGCGGTGACAATGACCTTTTCTGCCACCGCGAGTATTATTTGATATTTGGATTCCTCCACAAGCCGTAATGTTTTTAAAATGAAATAAATACCATATACTATTTTATGTATTTGGGTATTGAAAATGGTTTTTATAATGGATTTTTTATGTCAATATATTTTAGTGATATATTGTGATCGAAATGTGGAAATGTTTTCTTTCCGTTATATTTGTTTTATGTCTTATGATTTTATAATGGTACTTGGACATTTGACCGGTGGTTACGTGATAAACCATATGACAGGTGGTGCCGTGAATACCAGGAATGGTGGTTTCGTTATAACCTCCAATGCATTGGGTATGGAAGTCGGCCGTATGGTCATTCCATTTAGTGTTATGTGTGGAAGTCGACTGTATGGTTATTCCATTTAAGTATGTTTATGTCTCAAGTTACCTTTATATGTTATGTGTTCTTCATATGGGTTTTATGGTAATATTTTGGTTACAAAATGGTAAGTAATGATATTTTATTCAGTGAAGAGTTTTTACAAATTCATAAAGGTGAAAAGTATTACTTTGATAAATTATTCATGGTTTACTTGTTGTTTTGAAAAACTAACAGTTTTTCTTCTTTGTGTATCCCTTACTGAGCTTTTTATGCTCATCCTAGGTTTTTTTTTTGAAATTTTTTTCGCAGGAAATAATGTGGAATAGGGTCAAGTATGGGATCAAGGAAAATTCATGATGTCTTAAACATGGAACTAGACATGACTCTTTTTTTTCAAGAGTTCATGTTTTGTAAAAAAATGAAACTATGTAGAAGTGTCTACTTTGTAAAATTTTGAGATGTAATAGTTATGTCCTAATTCTCTAAAACTCTAAACATGAAAAGATCCTCAATGTAAATTACTCATTTAATTCAATATTAACTAATATTTAAGGCCTGGGCCTTATATTTATTGTTTTAATTTTGTTTAATTTGATTAAAAGGAATGTTGATGTTTTTTTCTAAAAGAGGAATAATGAATTTTTTAAAGAAAATGTAAAATGAATATTTTATTTAACACATATGGAATGAACATAATTTCACACCATCATTAATACTCAATGACAGGAAGAAACCTCATAAACTTTCAAAAACAATTATAAGTAAAAAAAATCCATAATATTTTATAATATTTTATATTTTAATATTTTATTTAAAAATGAAAAGGGTAGTTTCCCCAAGAAATATTACAAAGATCTTTTATAGAAATTTTCAATTTATGATAACATGATTTGATTATAATTATTATTTATAGGGGATATTTTCCTATGATACAATCTTTATTTTTTAATAGATGGTTTATAAATACAATAATGAAATACTTATGAAACTCATTTTATTATTCATGTGTTATATTATGGTGAATGTTTCTTTGATCATTTGAAATACATATGATTTCATTTATGATTATATAAATGGTTAGCCTAGATTTATATAGCTCTCTAATAAATTGGGTAAATATTATCATTTTATGGGCTCATAGGGTAAATGGGAGGTTACCCTATACCTAAAAAATAGAATACATAGTAGATTATTCTATTCCCAAAGTAGGTACATGGTAGTTAATATTTGGATGAACATGTGATGAATTTCTTGGAAAATATCCTTAGCATAATATTTCTATAAATATGATATATTTCATATTATGCCACTCATTTATTATAGGTTCTTTTTCCAATATTATGCCCTCATGGATATTTTTCATTAATTTATTTATGATTCATGTCTTTTGAGTTGTGAAGATTTATACAATGTGTAATAGTTTGTTTCTTCTTAGTTTGTTACATGAGATTTTTAGTTTTTGGAGGTAATTTGGTGTAGTTTTGAGTTTATTTGTGGTAGATGGATATTTAGTGGATCTTCTCTATGAAATACATGTCATACATAATTTACACGATACGAAAGTGGTGTTCACGAGTTGTGTAGGGAAGGTTCATGATGTCTAATAAATCAGGTGATTCTTCATTCAAGGAAGTTCATATTTTAGTGAAACATAAAATCACAAAATTAAATTATGTGAAAGGGGAGTACACATCATGTAACTCCCTAATACGGTATAGTTATAAAGTTTATAGCACTTGGGTTTCTCTCAAACACTATATAAGGCCTTCCTTTATCTCCTTCTCCTAAACCATGGCTCCTTGAAGAGTAATTCATGCCCTCTTCCCCCCCTTTGATTTATTGGATCTCATGTTTTTGTTGGAAATTCATGTTATTCCTTTCTTTCTTCTTTTTAGAGTCCTCTTGTTCTTATTAGAAGTTTCATATAGTGGTGCAGTTTGGTTTGGGTTTTGTGCTTAAGATTCATTTTGATGATCTTTTCTTGCGGTGTAGTTTGATACACAATTTATCATGGTATGGTTATGGTTTGCAGGCATTACCCTTCACCCTATGGTGCGTAGAAAGTCAAAAAAGATTCTTTTAAATTGGGCATACATTTCTTCTCTTCATTATGTATCATTCGGGAGGGGTATTCTTTTTTATCTATGGGTTATGGTTGTGATTTATTAATTAATTAAGAAGAATTGGTTAAATTTATATTGAATGTAAAGGGGTTTCATTCTCATTTTTACAGGTTGATATTATTGTGATATTACGGATTTAATGGTCTTGGTGCCCTATAGAAAATTGTTTTCAATGGGGTATTTCTTTGTATAGGATATTAGGTGATGTAACTATTATTCCTATTTATATTATTATGATATCACACAAAAAGGGAAATAGATAAAGAAATTATATTTTCCTAATGAAATGGTTTCCTTACGATTATGTATTGAGTGGTAATACCCCTAAAATAAAGTGTAATGTGTTAAAATACCCTTTTTAAATCTATAAAATGACATTTATTTTTTATGATGTTTGGATATTATTATGGGATAGAGATGTTTGGTTTGGGAATAGGGGGATGATAGTTTAATTGGATATGTTTGGGGGGGGGGGGGTGAGGTGGCTTTTTCCTTGATTTTGGGGCGGTGATGTGGTTTTTTCCTCTATGATTTGGGATAGTGAGGTGGTGGTATATTTTTACTGGATTCCTGAGTAGTTATGGAAAAAATAATTGTGTAATAAGGTTTGAAATATCAGGGGTTAGTTTGGTTAATTGGATGAAAATGGATATTGAATAAATATGTGAGTGGTTTTTAGTTTAAATTTGACTGATTCTAAATATTGAAATAAATGGTATTACTAAATATAATTTGTTGGAAAAAGTGATATAGGTATTTTGTACTGTGTTTTTTACATTTAGAGGTGGTGGAAAAAGTAGAGATATTATGAGCTGATTAGTGTTTGGTTTTGAACCCATATGTTCCACTTATATGTGTGGAAATAAGTATATAATTTTATTATCTTTTTTATTTATATAATTATCCAAAAAACATTGATCACTATGTTCCTACACTCGTATATTCTTGCTGGGGGTGTTTTTTCTAACATCCGGTGAGGAAGATGGATGGTTGGGTACCTGATCATTCCCTCTCTCTCTTCTAGGATAGGAAGGTATTTCATAATCTTTGATGGTCATTGTATTTTTTCCATTATATTGTGGTTGTTATAACCCATGCATTTTTGGGTGATATGTGACAACCCATGTGTTTTTAGGTGATCTAAGATTATGTTTATGTGGTGGTGGACTAGTTTTTTTCAGGCAAGATATGACATTACCATGATTATGGGGATAATTATGGTGTGGGTCATGCATGGTAGGATGAGTTAATGAGGATGATGTCATACATGTTCATGCTACCATACTACTTTTTGTATGTCAGTGGTTGTGTTGTGATAGCCTAGTTTTCTATGGGTGATATGTGAAGGGGTTATTATTATGGGGTAGTGAGCCAAGGTGCCTACAATCATGATTTTTTGTGATCATTGTTGTTGAGAGTTGTGGTGTTCAAGAGAGATATGAGTTACATAATGTACAATATTTAAATATAAGAGTGGTATACCATTAAGAATGAGGTGCAGGGTACCCTTTTCGATGTGATTCTTATTATATTATATTAATTGAATTCTATTTTCTAGTTAGTGTGACTTGGTGATGTTGGGTTTAGTTTGGATACTACCTGTTTAGTTTCTTTAGGTTATTATATATTGTCATGGGTGCATTAGTATGATTCATTAACATGTGAATGAGAGACTTTGTTTTTCCTGATGAGTATACATGTACTCTCACAGAATGTATATAAATATATTTTTAGTTTTATAGGAGGATTACATGGACTACACTATACGTTATTAGCTTGGTCATTTTATAGTTGTTGTGTTTCTTCTTTACCTTCTAATTTGGTTATTTACTTCAGATACTTTTATTTGTATCACCTCTATTTATACATGAATTGTGGGATGGTTCATGTTTTTTTAATATATCCCTTGGTGTTTTATATGGATGATTCATATTATCTTAATATCATACTTTATTATATAGGGTAATGCCTCCCATTTTATTATATTTTTATACTCTCAATCATAATCGCCAACTTGGGGCATGGTGGAAGCGAACATAGGGGTCATTATCTCTCTCCCATCATGATAATTTATTTGGTGGTAGGGGGTCGTGATAGAGTGGTATTAATGTTTATGGTTGAGATATTGGATGAAGTTTGGAGTTTGGATTAGTGATGATATTATGGGTTGGTATGGAAGCAATGCATGTTGACCTTGGTGCGTGAAATTGGCTAGGGATACTAGCTAGAAAATTGGATTTTAGGGCCCTTGTGATCCAGTGCAAGGACTTTGAACTTATTGAACGAACAAGTATGGTGTTTTGGTTTGCAGGTTAGAGAACAAGGAGAGATACATGAATTATAATTACTTTTGTTCTTATTTTAATTGGATTGTTTTTGGAAATTTAAAATAAATAAAATGAACTAAAATGGATCTTAATAAAATTCCTTATTATCGGGTTTATGATTTTATTATTTTCTATTCATCTATGGATCATGTTCATCTTCCACTTGTGGCACAAGAAGTGGATGTTTAGTAGGATGAACTAGTTTATCAATGCAATATTTATTTGATAGGAGAGTACATGGATTGTAAGAGGGAATTTCACTATTTATAGTAATAGGCTTTGGAAAAGTATGAGAGAATTATTTTAGATGTGGAGACAAAGCGCTTGATGGAGGATATTGAGATCAATTTCAGTTTGATCTGGGCCTTAGTTGAATACTGGTTCCCTTTGGTAGTTATTTAGATTCATGGAGCTATTGTCCATGGTTGGAGTTGTATTTAGTATTATAGAAGGAGGTATATGTATCATAGGTTAAATTTTAGAAAGGGTTTCGTGTAGAGTTCCTTTTTTTAACATTAAGGCATTGAAATGGCTATATATATATTTTCTTCTAAAAAGGGGAGTATTTGTTTTTGGGAGTTTAGAATCATGTTTGAGGACCTTCTTCATTTTTCCTAGATCTTTTTTGAGATAAGAAGTCTCATGTGAGACATATTGAGGAGGAATTTTGTCCTCCCATCCAGTATACAACTAAACATTTTATATTTCTGACTTATTTTGATTTTTTGAAGAAGTAAAATGTGATTGAGATGATGAACTATTGAGGAAGTTTACCCCGATGTTGGATCCAACAAAGTTCGATAAGTGGAATAGTTATATGTGGAATGTCTCATGCACCATAATATTGGAGTTTTTCACTAATAGGGATGAATATTACTAGCTTCCATTCTATACTTTTGGGGATAGTTGTTTTCATGCTTTTCCTAGTGGATTTGATTTACTATGTTATAGTTGTAGGGTTTAAGGTCATCACCCGAACTAGTTCATAGTGGTTCACTAAGACTAGTTGTGTGGAGGTGGATAGGTTTTACACCATCCTCAATAGAAGATTCTAGTGAAAGCATTTCAACATAAGGGAAAAATGGTTATGATCTTCTAAGTGTAGATAGGGTAGGTAAACTCCAATCTCAATATGTTCTTAATGTTTTGGTACCATGGAGATAGCATGATTGTGGAGGTGATCTTCAGTAGGGAAGTAGAAGAGATGGTTGTGGTCAGTTATACATAGTGGAGGTTGAAATTCTAGAGGGGATAGTGATCATTAGAGGTGTAATAATTTTATTTAGTAATCTTGTTTGTGCCTTATTTGATTAAGGAGAGTCTCACTCTATTGCTTCACCCAGTCTAGACTATGACATGAGATAATACCTAGAGAGGATTTATGTACCCCTGGTGTTCACTAAGATTGTTAGAGGCCAGTCCATCTTGTTTGATATGTGTCAGGGATGCAGACATCAGATGTGGCCACATCAATCCCTTTGGGATATTTTCTTTATATAGATGTATCCATATGAATTTATCCATGTAATATACTTGTTATATTCAATTTGTGCTATTATCAACTACATCTGGAAGAGAATTGGGTTTTTATATGTGGATGGACAGTGTCTGGTTTTCATTGGAGAGTGCTTTTGTTGGGTGAGAAATTGGTGTGTCATTCCCCTTCATTCATTAATATATGATTTATTGGTGAAATTAGTGGAAAATGGGATGGTAATGGTTCTCAAGGTCATTGGGGAGTTATTTTATGTTTTCTAATAGGATATTTTGATGTTACCCCCTTAATGTGATATCGAGTTCGATATATACTTGTAGCCTAGTGATTATCCAATTTTGATGGATCTTTATCAGATGATTCATTATAAGTTGTGGAATTTATGGATTTATATTGATTATCTGATGTAGAAGGGTTTTATTTGGACTAGTGTGTCATCATGGGGTGCAGTCGTGTTGTTGGATAATAATGAAAATAGTAGTTTGAGGTTCTGTATGGACTTCCAGATGTAAAATTAGTTGGTGATCATGAACCGTTACCCTGTTCGGAGGATAGAAGATATTATCAATAAACTAAGAGGGTTGAGTTGTTTTTCTATTATTGAACTATGGTCTAGATATCTAATGTTGTGGGTGAGGATATGATCTATCCCAAACACTATATTTAGTTGCAGGTATGGGCACTTAGAGTTTATATTCTCTCCATTTGTTGTTATGAACACACTATCCATCTTAATGGTGATTATGAACTCTATTTTCTATGATTTTTTGGACCAATATTTTGTCATATTCATTGATGATATATTAATCTACATGAAGTTATAGTAGGTTCATGTCAAACACATAAGATCCATTTTGTAGGTTCTTTGACACCTCAGGCTTTAGGTAATGTTTTCCAAGTGTATGTTTTTGACATGAGAGTTAGATTTAATTGGGCATGTGGTTTTTTAAAGGGGTATGGTAGTATAACATTTAATGGGGAAGTTACCTTTTTTATAGGTAATAACATAAGAATAGGTCATATGATCAGAGTTTCCTTTGTCTTGTAGAATATTATTGGAGCTTTGTTCAAAATTTACCCCATGTTTTATCCCTTTTGAGAGTGTTGAGTAGGAAGGTCCAAGAATTTTTTGTTGGATAATCAGTTCTATATAGCATTTAGTTACTTTAATGGTAAGTTGGTTAGTTCTTTATTTCATTAGTTTCCATAGTAGGGTTTAATTTTTGAGGTGTTTTGTGATGCTTCCCTTCAGAACATAGGATGTGTGATCATGAATCAGAATACTTTGATATCTTATAGGTCCGGGAGGTTGCATCACTATGAGTGTAACTATGAAATCCATGATCTAGAGTTAGAAGAAGTTGTGTTCACACTGTTGTTTTTGGAATCATTCCCTAATTAAGGAGAAATTTTCGGTCAACAAATATCTTAATACTACGAGGTATATATTTTCATTACATTATTTTATCTTTTGACATTGGTGGTTTATGGTGTTTCTTCACGATTATAATTTTGTGATATCCTACAACTCAAGAAAGGGGAATGTTGTGGCCGGTGATTTGAGTTAGAATTCAGAGAAGGGTGTTTTTCGAGAGTATGGTGATACTTGGAGTGTAATGGAGGTGTTGGAATCCTTGCACATAGATGAAACAAATGATAGTATTAGAGGCTATTTGTTTCAAATGATGGTGAAATATTATCTGATGGAGCTGGTGGAGGAGTCTTATTTGGTAGAATCAGAGGTAGAGGTGATGCACAGTCATGTTATCCATGGTGATGGTATAGTGGTATAGTCAGAGGATAGTCAAAACATGGTATTTTTTTAAGTGAGGTTTTTTTTCTAGTAACAATGTTTGAGGGAGAACATCATGAGATTAATATATCACCTTTTTTTGTACACCCCAGAGTTTTCAAGATGTACCATTTCTCTAGGATGAAGTTCTGGTGGCCCAAGATGAAATGGGTAGTGGTGGATTTAATGGTGAGGTGTTTGGTTTACTGGTAGGTAAATCATGAACACCATGTTTGGGGAGATTTTTTGTAGCCCTTGGATGTTCTTGAGTGAAAATAGGATGAGATATTGATGGATTTCATAATAGTTCTACCCGGAGCTTAGGGGTTTTGTGATGCCATCTAGGAGATCATCGATTGGTTGACAAAATCGGCCCAATTCTTAGAGATCATGATCTCAAACATTGAGGATCATTTTTCTAAGAGGTATATGGATTATTTATTGAAGTTTCATGGTGTTACAAGATCCATTATCTCATATTAAGATTCAAATTTTCCCTTGTGGGACTGGAGGGGGTAACAATATGTTTTGGGCACTCAGTTATGCCTCAACATAGCTTTACTCCCTCAAACAGATAGGCAGACGAAGTAGACTATCCAGATATTAGAGTATATGTTGTGGGCATGCATCTTGGACATTTAAGGATCTTAATTATGAAACATTCCCTTAATGATTTTTATTCTAAAAATAGATATATCTCATCTATCAATATGGATCCATTTGATGCATTTTATATATGATTATTTTTTCTCTATTATACTAGATGAAGGTTGGTGAGGTCGAACATCATGGTTTTGATGTTGTGTAGAGAACAACATAAAATTTTTAGTTTGTTCATGAGTGGATAAAAGAAGTGCATGACCGGAAGAAATCTCATGTTTACTTTAGAATGATTCCCACGAAGTTCAATGTTTGAGGCCATGTGTTCTTGAAGGTTTCCCCTCGACATGGGCAATGATGATTTTGATGGTGGAGTAATATTTATCCAATGTCTATTGGGCCCTTTCAGGTGTTTGGAAAAGCTGGTGAGGTGGAATGTTGGTCAGTTTGTCCACCACTTCAGGAGAGTATCCACAGTGTGTTCCATGTCTATCATATTTTATGATATCTTCATGATGACTCCCAAGACATTGACCAAGGAGAGTTGAATATCAAGGATTACATGACATTCATAGAATGTTTAGTAGAGATCCAAGATCTCAAAGATAAAGTGATACATGGAAAAAAATTTATTTTTTTTCATTTATTGTAGAGGCATGGTATCCTAGAGGAGAGTACTTATAAGAAAAAGACACATATGTGTGCCCGGTACTCAGAGTTTTTTGGGTTTTTCATTCTCTATTTTTCTTTGTGATTTGAGGTTTGGTTCATTCTATTTTATGATATTAGGTGTTTTACCTAGTTCTTGACTTTTATGTGTGAAAATGTCTTGAAATATGAAAAGGGGAGAAATAAGTTCCTAATAAAGACACCATAAATGTGATGTGATTAAACTCGTGTGGGTGAGTTAGTGCTTCCCATAGTGGATAGTATCTTGACATGGGGGATGAAAATCCTTGATTCATGTTTTTCATATGGTTAAATTCATTAGATGTAGTGTTTTTTTGGGATTCATGGAGGTAGATATAGTTGTGTGTTGGGTTTTTGGTAGTGTTCTTGTATGATATGAGATAGTTTGTGGTTGTGGTTTTTCGGTTGTGTGGTTGTGTAGTGAGTTTGAGGCCATTTGGTTTGGCATATTTTGTTGGCGGTAGTATTTAAGGTATGGTGAGATCCTTGTAAAGTTTCTATAATGGTATTTTTTCAGACCCCCTTTCCTTCTAGTATTTGATTTAGATTATCAAGGGAGAGAATCATTTAAGAGGTATTTCATGTAAGGGTTTGTGAATTCTGGGTCCATTACATTGCATATTTTGGTGGTTGGATGTGTTTTAGTTAGGTTCTAGGATTTTTCGATAGAGGATAGATGTTTAGTAGAGTTTCTGTAATAAATACATGTCATGTATAGATTACATAACGTGATAGTTGGGTTCATGAATTTTGATGGTCCAGTTCATGATTTTTAATAAAATAGGTGATTAAACCATCGAGGTGATGTATTTTTCAATGAAACCTAAAAGTATAAAATTACATGATGTAAAATAATATTTCAAGTCATGTAAATACTTGATGTAATGCCCTTATAATATTTAGATTTCTCAGGTTTCTCTCAAAACCTATAGCCTCTCTTCTTTTTCCTCATTTTGGGTGAGCCCTAGGCACCCTGATGATTCATTCAATCCCTCCTTCCCCCATCATTGAATTATTAGATTTGTTGGTTGTTCATTAAAAATAAACTATAATCCCTTCTGTTTACTTAGTGAGTTTCCTCTTTTTATTATTCGATGTTTCATTGTGGTGGTGTGGTTTATTTTGGTTTTGTGTTTGGGATGCATTTTAATGATATTTGGGAATGGTGTAGGTTAATTTTATGTTTCTCATAGTAATTGTTTTGAGTTTTCTTTTTTTCCTTGTGGTGTGTAGAAATTCATCAAAGATTATTTAAGGTGGGGAATCCCTTATTTATATTTACTTTATATAATCCAATAGGGGTATGATTTTGTTTATCTATGGGTTATGATTTTTCTTGGATTAATCATTGTTTGAGAATTGTTTAAATGGAAATTGAACGGTAAAGGGATTTTACTCACATGTTTTTTATGGCTTGTTATTATTGTAATATTTTTCAGTGTACAACCATCATGCATCATAGAAAATTGTTTCCATTGGGGTATTTGTTTTCACTACATGATAAATTGTGTGATGTTGTGCCTATTGTGATTATATTTATATCAATCTAAAATGTAAATTGATTAACTACTTATATTTTTCAAATGAAATGGTTTACCTGGTATTATAAATCATGGGACTACAACCCTAAAATAAATTAGATTCTGATAAAATACCCCTTTTAAATCTTTAAAATGGTCTTTATGTGTTGTGATGTATAGTTGTACTTGTGGGATTGTGATTTGTGGGTGGGCATATAAAACTGATCATTTTTATCCTGATTTTGCGGAAGTGATCGGGTTTTTTGGTTTTACTTTTTGGGTGGAGGTGTATTTTTTTACATTCTTTTGGGGTAGTGAGGTTGTGGTTTCTTTTTCGTCGATGTCCAGGTGGTGATGAAATAAATAATTTTTTAATAATGTTTGAAATAACATGGGTCAGTTTGGTTAATGGGATGAAAATAAATTATGAATAAATAAAATATGGTTTGGGTGGTTAAATGTGATTGATTATAAATAATGCAATGAATGGGATGATAAAAAATAATTTTTTCAGAAATGTGAAATGGTTCTTGTGTATTTTATAGTTTTCATCATTAGGACGTGGTTAGAAAAAGTTACGATGTTGAGAGAAGATTAGTGTTTTGTTGTGAACCCAAAGGTTGGTCATGTGTGTGTGGATATATTTATATACTTTAATATTAATTGATTTAAATATGTACCCAAACCACATTTGGCACTACCATTTGACCCCTGAATAGTCACATCAAGGTGTTTTTTTTTGAAAATATGTTGAGGAGGATAGGTGGCTAGGTGGCTGCTCTTTTCTTCTCTCTCTTCTAGGAGAGGTTGTTATTTCACATCCTTTGATGGCCAAAGGTCTATATGTTCATTAGATGGTGGTTGTGATATCTCATGTACTTTATTATGAGCTTTTATAGACCAAGTGTTTTCTAGTGACACAAGATCACGCTTATGGGGTGGTGGCCCATGTGTTTTCCAGTGATATGTAATATGATCATGTTTAAGGGGGTGGATTATAGTATGGGTCATGCATTATAGGATTATGAAACATGTTTTATGTCCTAAATATTCATGATATTCTACAAATATATTTAAGATAATGGTTTTGATTTGTTAATCCAGGTATTTGTGGGAGGGATGTGATATTCCATGCTTATGGGGCGATGACCCTAGGTGTCTTCAGGTGTGATACGTTGTGACCATGATTCTGGGGAAGTGTGGTACATAGAAGATATGGGAGTGAATAAAGTGTGATTATGGAGTTTTAGAGAGGAATGTCAGTGGTAAATCAATGCTAGGTTCCCTTATCGATGAAATTCTTGTTACAATATATTAGATGGATTGCATTATTTTGTGAGTTTTCCTTAGTGAGGTTGGGTTTGGTATGTATGTATATTTAGGTGTTTTTGGTTCTTATATTTACTCAAGGGTACATTATTATAATTCTTTCACATGTGCATGAAAAAATTTGGTTTTCTTACTGAGTATACTTGTATGATCACCCTACATATATAAAACTATTTTATGGATTGTAGGAAGATTACGTGGGCTGTGATAGTCATTACAATCTCTGCCCTTGGATAGATGTTGCATTTCTTCTTTATCATTTCTTTTGGGCATTTAATTTATAGACTTTTATTTATATCATTTGTATTTTTACACTTATTGTGGGATGGTTTTCATTTATTTTTTGTATTGTAACTTTGTGTTATTTGTGGATGATTCATCTTCTCTCTCGATCCTATATTATTATATATGGAAATGCTTACCATTTCTCTAGATTTTTATACCCTCGATGCTATTCGCCAACACAAGGCCTATAAGAGGAATGAATCGGAGGTCATTATCTCTTCTCCATTCATTGCTGTATATTTTAAGGGAGGGGGTCATGACACAATCAATCATTATTATGATATATGATATCCATGGTTTGTTTTTCTAATGTTAAATTCATGTTCTAATACCCTTATTCTCATTATATGATTATGTTATCATTGTTATCTCCCCTATTTACCCTTAATAGAAATCTAAGATCATCTGTTTTATGTTTCCCTTTTCTAGGTTATGAAGAATAGATTTATGTGTGATATGTCTATGAAGGGTTCAAGTTGTGAAGAACTATGTAAGTGATGATGTATATATATTATAAATCAGTTTTATATGTATCCATGTTTCCATAAACACAAAATATTTAGGGGTATCATGTGAATTGTAATGTAATATATTGAATATTAATCTAAAAAATATAAAATATATGTATTAAAAGTATGATTCAATATATATATATGTCATATAAATCATATATAATAGGAAAAAACTCTCTTTCCCTATCTCAAATATTTAATAGTGACACATATTACAAACTATACACTCTTAGGATATCAAATATATATACTAGGAATAACTTGACAACTCATCCTCATACTAGGGAACATACCCTAACTAGACATCCACATATAGAATGGCCCCTTGAAAAGCCATAATCTTACCCATCATTATATATATGTAAATTCATTATTACACGATGATCCATGTCAAGTAACCCATAATATGATGGGTTGGTTAAGTATAATTCCACCAAGAATTCATATTAGAAAACATGGTATAGGATGTGTTTGACACATTAAATAACCTAAATAATTTTCCCTTTGGGACCAATACAAAAATTACTAAAATGGGGTTCATTATAAAGTAATAATTTGTATGAGTTGAACTACCTGGGTCACTATAAATCCATTATAACAAGGGACTACATAGCCATTATAAAGGAGAATCCATTAGCATAATCCATGTGGCATTTCATCAAATGAGATATACCATGGTTCAACTATGTAGAATTCCACCAACATGTAATGTTAGAAAAATCAATATAAGATATTAATAACACATTAAACTTTATAAAACTACACTAATTTAAATCAATAACATACAAAGAACATAAATGTGATGTGAATCTTATGAGACCAATATGAAGTACGTACACAAAATCATGATACTGAGACAAGAGATAAAATTGCATAAACCATAAATCCATGAAAACAATATTGGATCACTCTAGGTGACATCATACACAAATAAAATGGAAAACCAAGAATATAAATTCCATATCCATGATAATCTAAAATTCCAACCATAATATATGTTTACAAGGTACCAGCCTGATAACTATTACAATCTATGTCACATTAACATGTCAAATAATTAACCTCCTCCCAAATAAAAAGAGAAACAAAAAAATTGATATTTTCTACAAAATTAGTCACATATGATCTGATAAAACATTTTAATGTACTTACATTGATTCACATTACAATAACTAGATAGGGTTACCGTGGGACCTCAAGAATGCCTCCTGATATTCTATAGTCTGCTAAATAATTTTTTGTTGTAAGTTGTTAACATGGGGATACTATACCCCCATATAATATTATGTCACAAAATATTAAAATAACCATGGTGGTATTGATAATTAAAAATAGTAAACTAGATTATATAGATGTAATAATAAACAAAAATGTTATACTAGGTGAACATATGGATTCAAACACTCATAAATACTCAAGTTCATTTGATCATATAACATTGAATTCCCATCAGGTTGACTAGATATATGAATAATTAATAGAATTAATGACACTAAGGCCTTAATGTAATCATAAATTCACATCACTTATTGTCTTTTAATCCTTACCATGTTATCATGCTAGATTATGCTACTTCAGGCCTCCTTTTAACAATAACTTATCGATAATGATGTTTTATCATGTTACTAATTATTATATCCTCCCAACTATGATCTGAGTACAAATTAGCAAGGAGCCATAAATGTGGTCCTATACATAACTAGTAAATGTTTGGTGTACAAATGTGAAATATTTATTTGAAAAATTAATAAAACAAATATGAAATCTGAAATAATATAAATATTACAAATCATCAGGTTCAAACATGACTACTAGGATCAACAAAAATTACTTAGGCTAGTGAAAGGGTGTCTCCAAGAACATCACAGAGTCATTCCAGTCAAATTAACATAAAAAATAAAACCCCACAGAGGTAATCCTAGGTGGTTAATAGTCATAAAGAATTAATATGAACCATAAAAGGTAAGCCTAGGTGACAAAAAAGCCATCATGAATAATTTCAACACTTAGGTCATAATATTAGGAATTATTTTATATCAATGGTAATATTCCATCCCTTATAGGTCATCCAGATAGATAAATAATATTAGGAATCATTACAAAAAAATAATAGGTAATCCAAGGAGATCAATAATAGCAAGAATCATCCATAATATCTTGATGTTAATCTTAGGATATCCATTAAATCATGTTTGGCTACTAACTCATTAGGGTGACACTAGGACATATTAATAATAATTTGTCATTATATAATCCTTTGGGAGATCCTAGGATGTAAATCATAATAGGAATAATTATCCACTACTTGGGGTGACCCCAGGAAATCATTATAAAGATACACTAATACCAACTCCTTGGGGATTATCATAAGTGGTAAATTTTATCAATAATAAAATATGATTACATTGGGTGATATTAGTTAATATATATAACCCAAATATTAAATGTTAGATCTTATGAATATTTTTAATCTCATACGTAATTGGAAACTCAATGGGTTATTTTATTCTTCATGTAATACATCATAAACAACATGTCATAAGTGTTAGAAATACAATTGAAACATTATCAATATTCTGAGTTCATATTAATAATAACATGATGCCATATCAACAACCATTTATCATAGAAACCCTCCAAAGGGTTAATGAATAACAAAAGAAAATAAAGGGTTCCCCTAGGTCTCATATTTCTAAGACATCCTTCATGGGTTCCTCTATCGCATATACCTTACTCCATTCTGATTATAACACTCAGATATCATAATGTACCATGAAATCATAATAACAATAATATGGACTCAGTAGAATTATAATTAAAGTCTAAATATCCTGACAATATATAGAATTAATGAATAAAGACTATCTCAATACCAAAGTCTCACTAGGTAGGTCTGCACACCCAGCCTATCTAAATCATATCCCTAGAACCCCAATATAGTGACCACATTATAAATGGGATGAAACAATCACCCTATGTTTTCTATTATATCAAAAAAAATATAAATAATATTACACTTCCATCATGGCCTAATTGGGACACTCATTACCAATACAGACAATTTACTTTATAAGATGAATCTAAGGGACCTAACTAAGGGACTCTGTTCATTTGACTTATTATCATCTCACCCTTAATGGTCTTCTCATATCAATACATATAGTTATAATTATGTTCATTATAATTGATGGATGTGGAATCATGTCACTGTACAAGGCCCCTTATGACCTTTCTACTTTTTTTTAATTATTTCATGGTCGTCACATTTACCTTAAAAACTTATTTTATAAAAAGTGTCAATTATCCATATAAAAAAGACCACATATTTCACATTCCAAATATCTATAAAAATGAAAAATACATGGGTAATTATCAAAGGACCTATTACCTCTATAAGAGAGTAATTACCCTAGCATATTCCCATAAAAACCTCACCCACGTTTAATATCCAACAGTCCATCTCCAAATCATCTGAGGTCATGGTTCTCCTTTCACTACATAACAACAAACAAACACACATTTGAAGTCAATGATACACTCATAGTACCCTCCTAGTCAAAATCCTTTCATTTAAATAGTGTGTACATACATGAAGTTATCCTTATAGTACATTCACTAGTTACAGTATGTAAAAGAAAAATCCATCTTAACCGAATTTAACATGTTCTAGTGAATATGTACAAAAAAACTATTCCAAATTAAACTAATATCAAGAACTATCTTAGAGAAAAACAATAGAAAAAAAGTGGAGGATCGTACCTTATATCATTATTGAAAGACATACAAATATTTCCTATATCTATTGGATCTAATAGATGGAATGGGTATAGTAGGAAAGGTTTAAATAAATTAATATCATCCTTTAGAGCCCCCCATAACCAAAATATATAACTGAAAGAATATTTCCTTTCTCTATCTTAAAAAAACACCCAATACAACAATCACAATGTGACTAGGTTGTTCAGATAGTGAGATAATTAGTATGAGGTATCCCATCCCAACCAAATTCTATCCATTGAGTAAACTAGGGTGAAAGTAATGAAATTCACTAGTAATATGGTGTCATACCTTGTCATTCCGCATTCATGATCTACAAGGCATGTAAAAATCCCATTCATGGAATGAATCCTACACATCATGTTGTGAATGGTCTTCTAAAAGAAATTTCATCTCCAAGAAACCCATCCACTGCTATAAGATCCACATGCACCCATCTAGAATCCCCAAATCCAAAAACCATATTTAAAAGCATCCCTTTTACACGATAGAACACATATTAGTTCTCTCCAAATTCCATTTATCATGAAAATAAACTCAAAAATTCCAAAAAATCATCTGGATTTCACATCCCTAAAATTAATAAGGTTTTACTAGTATTATATTGGAAACCATATAAAATAGTTGATCAATTTATTTCCCCAAATTATTTTCCATTAAAAAATATAAAAAATGTTTTATGATTCCTCATGTATTTCCTTGATTATTTTCTATTGGATGTGGTGGATGTGTTGTATGGGAAAGTAGGGGTTGTTTATAGTATTTATCAATATAATTGGTGTGATATTTTAATATAGATGGTTACTTATGGTGAAATACATGAGGGAAATTTCATAATTATGGTTGTGAGAAGAGATATCACAATATAACATAGGAAATTGTGGTGTGATGTGGAGATTTATAAGAAAGTTTTCTTTTTTATTGAGTGAGATAAAACCTTTTAAATATTATAGGATACTATTATTTGAGACCTGATTCCATTACATTTATAGAGATATGAATGATTAAAAAACATGAATACCTTGTTTTTCATATATTTTACTATGGTTAATG
Organism: Viscum album; assembly: GCA_963277665.1. Lineage (NCBI taxonomy): Eukaryota > Viridiplantae > Streptophyta > Magnoliopsida > Santalales > Viscaceae > Viscum > Viscum album. The sequence continues at coordinate 2,032,779,944 of OY728135.1, forward strand.
CTATTAAAAACTTCTAATGGGGTAGGTTTTGCAGTTTTGTTCAAGAAAGATGCACTATGGATGTATGACTAAGGCAGAATGTTTTTCATCGAATCATATTGATATATCATGGAATTATGAGGGTATTAATTTTTTATTCTTCCATAGAGAAGTGTGTTTCACTAAGAAAAGAGGTGTTACACCACAAAAAGAACCATGGAGTTTCATTGTTCTAAAAACAATATTGCCAAACAAGAATAAATTATATGATTATATTCTTCAATTAATAAATAAAATCAGTATAATTTAAAAAATTTATAAAAGTGGGTTCCACATTCTTGAGAATCCATTTGTGTATCTTCTCTTCCAAATTTCATTATACTCATCAATTTTGAGATCATAGTTATTAATTGTTTGAATGTTAATATTTATTTCATTGCATATCAACACCAGTGAGTTATAGGATCATTTAATGAAAATATTTTATTTCCTTATAGGGTTTTGTGATTATCACCTAATTATCCTAAATTTAATATTTTAATATATGTTTATTTATTTTTTATTCAATATAACTCATCCAATAGTTACTCTTGAAATAAATTCAATAATCAAGAGGCAGGTGATTCTTAACCTATACATAAGTTTTATTATATGTATGATCTTATATTTAGTAATAGTAAAATTATTTTCTTAACATATATATTATATCTAAATAGTTACATTAATTTTTTCATAATATGAAAACCACTCTTTTTCTATAGGTGGGATGAAGTAAATTATAATATTGTTCCTTGGTTTTTAATGGAATCATTTTTAAAGTCATTATTTTATTTTTCTTAATGAATACCCATAGGGGTGTCCTTTTTAGAAATGTTTCCAATTTGTATTAATTTTAGTCCTTTATGATGTTACAATGATAAATTAAGTTTTTTAAAGTGAGGGTAGCATACTGGTATCCTAATTTAAATATGGGTATGGGTTGAATATTTCATCAATACATGACTTACCTAATGTGATATATATATAGTGATTATTATTAGGTGAGTTACTAACTCCTTTGATCATTTTTTAATTATTAGATGATATTATATAGGATATAATCATTACCCTTATATAGTAAATTATGTAACACCTAGAAATTTAAAAGCAACACTATGTTAGATAGCATATACAACACTCAATACTACAATTAAATAAACCCTGACATATTATTAAATTATGATTATTTAAATGATAACATTCTAACACATCCATTATATTAATAGTAATTAATAATATTTAATATTTTATGTAATAAATATATTTTTTATATTCCATATTTATGTATTTATAAATTATGATGAAATAATCACTCTATTTTGAATGAGAAAATTTATTTAAAAAAAGTTATTAAATTTTTAAATAAATTTTTAAAAAACATTTTATGATATTTTAAAAAATTTTAATATAAATTTATAATAATTTTTAATTCATTATAATTAAATAATTATATATTGAAATTTAGTTATTTTTTTTGGGAAAAGATTTATTTTTTATTGAATAGTAAAAAATACTGAGTTTTGTAAAACCACCTTTTCATTTTAGTAAATTAAGAAATTTAAAACCATAATTATTATAATGAAATGATTTTAAAGTAAAAAAATTATTATTTAGTAATATTTCATTCAATTAATTACATTTAAATCATCTTTATACTGGGTTTTGTAAGAAAATTATTCTTAAGATTAAAACACATTTTTCTAGAGAAAAATTAAAGTGCATAATGTTTCATGAATTTAATTATTTAAAATAAACCCTCATAAGTATTTAATTAAATAATATTTATATATTATAAATCTATCCTTTTGATTTTTAATTCAAATAATAAATATTAATAGTCATAAAGTTAATATAAAATCATCATTATCATGAAAAATGTAATTTTTATAAAATTATTGTTTCATCATGCTTGCAAGTTCTTTTAAATTATGATATGAAACTTCTAAAAATTTACTTTGATAAAATCTATTATATATTTATAATAAGAATAATTTATATTATATAATAATTTGAACTTATTTTTTAGTCCTAATTAATAGTAAATATAGTAAAAAAGTAGTTACTGTTGTAGAAAAATTAAAATGGTAAAAGTGATTAATCTTATAGGTAACCCCATAACATCACTTCCACACACCTCTCAAGTAATTTTTATCAAATAAATCCAACCAAAATATCTCAAAAACATCCTAATCCACATTATTGAGCTTTATTTATTCCTAAAAGTCTAATCATAGGGTCTTTAATAATAAGTAGAAAGGAAATTCCTCTAAGTGAATGTAATCTGCTTAATCGATCTCATTCTCTTCAATTATTCCTTTTACTCCTTAAATTATTCATTAAAAATTATAATAATAAAACTATAATCTTGTATATATATATATATATATGTTATTATGTTTATTTAATATTATTTATCCTTATCACATTCCATCTAAAGGGAAATAAAACCATTATTCAAGTGTCCGGTGGACTACTGCCTCACGAACTGATGTAATTCCTTCTCTATAATCACATATCATACTATTTTATAAAAATTAATTTAATGATTTTATATGATATTAATGAGTTATTAATATTTTTATATATTTAATATATCTTTTAATTTTTTACCTGATCATCCATGGAAAAATCAGAACACCCTTACTGTGTATGGTGGACTATTATAACCCAAAACAGTGTGATCCATTTTTTATTTCCTCAAAATTGATTTAGTATGTATTTTTTATTTAAATAGTTAATTTAATAATTATAATATTAATAAATTTATGTAAAGGTAAAATAATAGTAACCTTCTTGGTATAATGATAGTTGAAAAATGGAATCATTTTCACGTGCGTATGCACGACCTACCATCTCCATCATTATTAATTAGCTCATTTTTCATGACCCCAAACCATGGATGATTTTAAGAGTAAAATTTAAGTATAAAAATGAAATATATATGTTAATATTATACTTCTATATATTATGTAACAATGACGCCTTTGGCCATATTGAACATGTCAATTCTATTTTGAAATTATGAACAGAGCTCCTATAAAACACCCAACATTGACATAAATGAATAAGTAATTAAATATGTCATTAAAATGAATGATATATTTGGTTTATGTATACTTTAATAAAACCATAAATGGTTCTTATAACATCTTGTAATTTATATAAGTTTTTTCTATTTTATAAAAAAATACATGACAAAGTCTGGACTCAAGCTAAGGGTTTCATCTCAAAACCTTTTTCTTTTAAACACATATAATTTCATGGAAAATAATTATTTTAAATGTAGTATATACTTCTTATTTAAATATTTTATCATGAATACATCAAACATAATGATATTTTTAGTTATAATTTATTTACATCATTATGTGAGTTATTATTTAAAATTTTAAATTGTGGTATGGTTTTATGCTTAAATATCATTTTAATTAGGATTATGTATTCTTAAATTTCAATTGTAGGGAATTATTTGATAATTTTCCAATAAAAAATTTTAATTTTATCCTATACCTCTTATTCATGATATTTTAAATTTAATGTAACATTTTCCACTCTTTGGTACTAAATTTTTTTGAGAATATTTTTTTAAGAAAAGTTATCACCATTTTTCTATTTGGTAAAAAATAATTTTTATTCCATACCCATGTTTTATAAAAATATTTTGAAGAATTTTGTTAACATTATTCAAATGATTTTTTAATGACTTTTTTAATTTTTTTTTAAAAAATGTGTCTTGGATGGATTCTTCTTTTCATTTTCTGAATGAGGTCCTTTTTAACCTTTTTATAATAGTGTGAAAGGAATGTTTTTTATACGATATGTAAAAAATTAACAACCATCATAAATACTCTATTCATTGATGATTCCATTATAAATTTCTATTATTCTTTATAAATATTTGTTTTCTATAATTTTTTAGATATTTTTATATTTCAAAGAGTAGATTTCAATGTGAAAATGGTATATTCCCCATGAAATATTACATCTAATCATTTAAAGAAATTTTTATCAGTGGATAAAACCATTGATGTTATGGTTTTCTTCTAAAACATGTATATCAATCTCTCAAATATACACCAATATTATTATTCCATACTTTTATTGGGTAATAAATTCTTTATGTTCACATCTCAAATTCCGTTATTATGAAATTTACTTTAATTATGATATGATAAAATATTATGAAACCTGTTTTCTCATCATGGGTAATTCTTATGTTTATTTTTTATGATTTATTTACATCTTGTTGCATAATGAAGTTATGAACATGTTATGATGGGTGTGTCTAGATAGTACTCTAATGAAATGGGTAAGGTTTTAGTCTTATGAGACTTTATGTATGAAATTGGGGACAAAACCTAATCCCTTATGGGACTTTGTCCACCACATGATATATATTTTAGGAAGATAGAATTGTCTTATGTTTTTGTAAAGTTACATTTTCTTCTTTGTTTCCAATTATTCAATCATCTTATGAAACTATATTAATTATGTTATACTCTAATGAGATTAGTCTTGATCCTTATATTTTTTGATATCATGTAATGTGTTTTACTCACACATTATGCACCCTTTTCAAGTATTTCACATACTAGAATTTTTATTTCACCCCATTTTCTATGTAATCCACTGGTTATAGAATTTAGTTTAGGAGTTTAATAGTACATAGTATATAATTATAGAGAATAAAATAAAATAATTTATTTTTTTCACACTATTATTATTTTAAAACATATTCATTCAAGGACACCAATCTTCAGGATCAATTTTTTTATAATTAATATAAATTTACATAAAAATGTATGTAATAATATTTGTAAAATTATTGGGTTTCTATAGTTTGTATTAGATAAATGTATAGTTATATTTAAGGATTGTTTTTCAATAATTTAGTGAGAAACAAATGTATATGTATAAGGATAAAACTATGTATAAAAAAGTTTCTAGGAAATTTGGTGATGTATAGAGTGAGTTGGTTCCATGAAATTACTTCTCAATATTGATAATAAAAATTGTTTTGGATCTAGAGAAATTTTACCTTAGGGTAACAAATTCTAAAAGGATGCATTGAGGAAGGCACATTCAACACATGGAATATGAAAATGGGCCTTAATGCCTGCCTGGTTTGACACCCTTGATGGATAAGTTCATGAAATTCACTAATTTTTATAAATAATTATGAAGGGATTTAAAAAATTGTTGTGTTAGAAAAAGTTACAGGAAAATTTACAATGGGTAAATTATATTGAAACTATGAGACTCATAGATCATGATATACATAACAATTATTACTAATTCCTTATAATTTTATATGTCTCCCCCTTTGAATGTGTTGAAACCTTTTGAATGAGTTATAGTAATTTTAGGATAGTGCAATACTTGAAGCATGACTAATATTTTCTCTATAAAAGAATGAATGGATAAGAATAGCTATATAGCGGTTAAGAACCAAGGTCATATGAATCATATGACCCTAAAGAAATCACACGAATGGGTCATGTACTTCATGTGATCTTTTCTTGATCACAAGAATCCCCTATATATAGCCATAACGATCTTTTGAAGACTTATTTTAAAGATATAATGATCATGTGAAGGATTGTATATGAATTTCAATTAAATTATGTGGTATGATGACTGATAGGTTCCTTAAAGTCACCCAAAACCTTTATAAACTAAAATCTGAAAAAGTTGAATGCTTCATGCGGAAGGGTATTACATTTATTTTCATGTGTTAAGATTATTATATTTCAAGGACCATTTATAGATCATATAAAAATACACATGAATATGTTGACTTTTTCAAGATAAATATATTGAACATATGTAAAGACCCGGAATTTTAGTGGAAATTTTTTTATCAAATACATGGGAATTTTTTGAGTTCTGAAAAAATTTACGGCGCTTGATTCTGAGGCTTGGTGTGCCCGGATTCAATTTCTGATGTTTTGTTCAGGTACGTTCAGTAAACGTACGAGCGCGATTTTATAACTTTTGAAACGGTGCTCAGAATTGAAATCTGAGGGGACCGTTGAACTCGCAGCACCGATATTCGCTTAAGAAGGCTTTCACCTCGATGGAAGATGGTCGAGAATGGAAGTTAGTGTTTGGAGTTTTTAAGAATAAAGTTATAAAAAAATAAGTGTAGCTTATTTTTTTGGCGGTTTAAATCTCCAAGGGGAGGTTGGAGGTGGGGGTCACCACACCCGAACCTTCAATGGGAGGTTATGGTGGTGGGGCCCACCCAAGAATAACCTCCCTTGAGAGGATAAATAAGATGGGTACCACCCGAGCTTCTTAACTCAATGAACTCCCCATAAGTGGGGGAAAACTCTTGAAATGCCCTCATTAAAGTGACACTACACTTGAATTAATTAATATAAATTTAATTAATTTAATTTGAAATCTTTTGAATTCACACCAACAATTAAATAATAGACAAATCTGTTATTTCATTTTGGTTTGCATCTATTCATTGGGGGTAGCCTTGGAGAACCCTTAGAGAAAAATCTCCCAATGAAGAACACTATGAACGCCTCTTCATCATCCACCGAAGAATGATGAACTCTTTCTTCGATCTTGGACTGATCCAAAAGAGAAGGAGATGACCGTGAAGAATGCCGACGACGCTTCTTCCTTGGTCTCCTACCTCAGATGCTTCCCAACGTCAACGAATCGACGTCCTACATTCCTCTCCTTCCACCATCAAAGATCGAAAAGAGAGGTAGGGGTTGTTTTAAGTATGAGTTTTACCCTCCGTTCATCATCGTTTGTTGACCTCTTTGAGGCTGATTGTTACCACCATAACATAGAGGGCGCGGGATGAAAAAATACAGCCTGACCGCCCACCGTTTTTCTTCGCTTGTTTACGACGACGGCGACGCAACAACACTGCCAGAAGAGAGGACCACATCAGAGTAACTGTGGTCGGCGATGAGCCGACCGTGAAGGAAACTAGCAGTGCAAAGGCCACTGGGTCGCTGAAAGGGTGTGGTGTCGTCGCACCATGCAGAGAACCTTCTGCAGCCAGTGCGGGCCGTGGCGGAGCAAGGTGGGCTTCCGGGCCGCCGGAGGGGCGTGGCGCTGTCGCACTACGTGGGTGGAAGGGCCGCGGCTAGGCGGGCCACGACGGAGGAGCTCGAGCGGCTGGATGCTCGGAAAGATAGGAGGAGTGGGACCAAGTAGGTCCCACGTGTTCTGGACTAGCACCACCTAGCGCAGGTTTCAGCTCACACCCGAACGACTTTGCCATTCGGGAACCAGGGGGCACGCGGTTCCACCCTGGACGCGGCTGAGGCGGACCCCCCGCGGGCTGTTGGGCCGCCAGGCCACTGGGCCAATGGGTGGGACCCATCACAGGTCGGGCCTCCCTCGGGCCGGGCGGCCCTCTCGGGCCATGTCGGACCAGCAGACGGGGTCAGACCGGTGGACCGGGTCAGATCCCAATCCGAACCCAGGTTTGACCCAATACCCCTTTTTTCCCATAACTTGGGCTACATGTGTCCGATCGACGAACCGTCTACGGTGATGGAAATTTTAGACTGAGACATTTATTTTGGCATACCCCACTTGAGATTTGGACATATTTGGGGTACAGTCAGGTTGGTTTGAACCTAAAATCGAACCGGGCCCCTGGAACGGAAATGGAAATAACTCACAGACTGGGCGTCCGATTGACGCTCCGTCTATTGTGTTGAGACCCCTATACCGAGCCAGACCTTTGAGATACTTCTTCATGGTACTTTGTGATATTTGGAGTATCGACCTATAGCACGTGGAGAGTATCCTCTCGGAGACAAGAAAGCGGAGTATAGAGACCTAGTAGCTAGCTGAGACATGACGACTGCTGACTTTTCGACTCGGAGTGTTTTGACTAGCACAGTGGGAAGTCCCTCCATGTGATGTGATAGACCCACATTAGGGAGTGCCTCTGTGTGACACGGTAGACCCGCGATACTCGATAGTAGGAGTACCTTAGTAAGCTATGAGGGGGGGGGGGCTCTGTGTGACGCGACAAACCCACAATGGGGAGTGCCTCTGTGTGAGCACGACAGAGCCACAATACTCGACAAGAGGAGTACCACCGCATTCCAGGATAGTGGGAAGCTCCTTTGTGTGACGTGGCAGGCCCAGTGTACTCGATAGAGGAGGAGTACACCATTCTCTGAGGTTCCTACAGTGTGACTAATGATGTTAGTTGATATTAACCCTAGAATTAAATCATTGTTTGAGCTGATTCAATGACTTTTCTATTTTCTTCATGGTTGAGATGGGTTACAAGATTACTTAGGTACATGTATGGGAATATACCTAAGTAATGGTTATCTGTTGAATCCATTATTTTTGGTTTATCCTTGTTGTATTTATTGAGACCTTGATGGTCTCAGGGTCCCTACTGAGTATCGTTATACTCACCCCTGCATGGGCTATCCCGCACCTCGTTGTGTTGTATGTAGGCGCCAGAAAATGATGACTGACGTAGGGAGTAGCAGGACTGGACAATACTTGGTGGTGGACCACTCGGTGTGACGGTACATGGAGTGGACAGACAGACATGGAGTGCTGAGAAGGCCATCTGTACCTACCCTTCAGGTCGGAACCCCAGAGGATGACCCAGTAGCTGCTTTACTTTTCTTCTATTGTACATGCTTTCAGTTGTAATTGTACTTTACGGGTGGGCTTGTATTTACGGCCCCTTTTACTTCCAGCACTTCCATTGTATAAAATTTTTACTTAGTGTTTTGCTTCCGTTTGTGTACTATTTTGTGTTTGTTTACTGTTATAAAGGAAATTCCTTCCTAGATTAGGAATTTACGCCTTTGGAGCTAGTCGTCATCCCCTGGACTTTGGAAGGCGGGCATGGGGTAGTCACGATATGGGCCCCGTGGGACAGGTTATGATAAATTTGTATCAGAGGAGTCGGTTCTACCACAGAACCTTGGACTCTGATCTTTTTTTTTCTGCGAAGCAATAGTGTTAAGGGTACTATGTGTGGTTTTCAGGTCAGGGAATCCAGTGTTGGTGCGGGCAGCCGACGTATCCCTACACCAGGACCCAAACTACTAATTTCTGACTTAGTTCCCAAAAACACTGACTGCGTGCGTATATTTAAATGTTTTCTTAAGTCATATCAACAATTTTAGCTCACCAGGTATAATCTTTTGACCGTGTCCCATATTTATCTTTCAGGATGCCTCCCCAAAGATCCCCGAGAGTCGTACGCTCTGACAGCCCATCGAGCGACGAGGCCTCGGTGTAGGGCCCACTTCCAGCGGAGGCACCAGTGGTTCCAATTTCGGTTGGGCCACCGATGACACAAGACCCAATAGTAGATGATGCACGCTGCTTGAGCACATTTAATGAGTTCCAGCTCCAGATGCCACCCTGGTTCTGGGGAGAGATGGACCCACAGGCGGCTGAGGATTGGCTAGAGGCTGTGGTGAGAGTCTTCAGGCTATTAGGGAAACCCCCAGACCTTATGGTGATTCTTGTTGCGAGTCTCCTTCAGGAAGCAGTAGGTAGATAGTGGAGCTTGATGCTATTGGTGCATGAAGAGGCAAAACTATTCCTGACATACTTTGAGATCCTATTTCGGGCGGAGTTTGTCCCAGCCACCCTTCGTGCGGTGCAGATACAGAAGCTACTTTATTTGCAGCAGGGAAACATGACAGTAGCACAATACTCAATGAGGTTCACCGACCTCTCATGCTACTCCATTAATATGGTACGATACCCATTCTACAGGGCTGAGACCTTCGATCAGGGGCTCAGGCTAGAGATCATGGAGTCAATGTTCTCTCTCAGCATCCCAAAACAGGAATGGATGTTAGAGAGAGCCCTCATAGTAGTGAGTTTCCTTGCTGAGCTATCTCCAGCAGTGAGACCCACTACTAGTTGACATGCAGTAGAGTCTTCTACAGCTGGCAGTAGACAGATGACATAGAGGTCCAAGAGGACCAGACCCATGGGTGGGCGACCACAGGACTCACAATATATTGTGCAGGGCACCCGAGGCAGTGACTTACCTACCAGGAGAAGGTAGTGTTACTCATGCGGCGGGAAGGGTCACATGGCTCATGACTATCTGACCCACCATTTAGATGATCAGAAGATAGTTTAGGGACCTCCTAGGTAGAGGCAGAGGTTCGATCAAAGTAGTCCATAGGGTGCCGGTGGACGTGGCAGAGGAGCTGGTCAAGCAACTGGAGGTGGATGACGTTACGAGGTGCTACTTCCACCACCACCAAGAGGTCCACCCTGACCGCATGGAGTAGGTGGATAGGGTTGAGCTCAGCTTCAGGAAGCTAAGGCATAATACCATGACGCTCCGGAGATGATTCGAGATACTATATGTGTGTACTCCACCTTAGCTACAATTCTTATATACATAGGTTCCAGACACTCTTTCATTGCCACTACCCTCATTCAGAGCTCAGAGATTCCGACGGAGCTGTTGACTCGATCCTTACAGCTAGAGACTCATACTGGAGCAGAATCGAAAATTACGCACTAGTGCTGACAGTGTGAGCTTACTCTAGGAGGTGATAACTTCGGCTGGGATCTCCTTGTAGTGGTGCCGAGGCCTTACGACATCATCTGGGGTATGGACTGGTTATCTAGAGTTCATACCAATATTGACTGTATTAGGCAAAAAGTGTGGTGTGTCCACACAGATGGGACCAGGTTCACCTTTACCGGTGAGAAGGGAACCATTATAGCATATAACTAACTTACTCAGAGGAGGGTGTAGTTGATCACTCACCAGTTGTCTTTCCATACCCTCAGAGCAGTTGATGTGGAGAGTTCGACTTATCCTGTAGTGGTGGACCAGAACATGAATGTTTTCCCTGACGATGTTCCAGGACTACCTCCTTGTAGAGAGGTGGACATCTACAGTGAACTGCACCCCAGTACAACACCGATATATACTACAGCATATCGGATGGCTCCCTCTGAGCTTCACGATCTGAGGGTACAATTAGAGGACTTATAGGGGATGGGATTCATTCGACCTAGTGTTTCTCCCTGGGCATCCCCGATTCGGTTCGCCAAGAAGGTGGATGGGAGCTTGAGGCTCTATGTTGACTACCGTCACCTGAACCAGGTGACCGTGAAGAACAAGTACCCTCTCTTGAGGATTGATGACCTCTTTGATCAACTAAAGGGAGCCCGGTGGTTCTTGAATATAGACCTCAGATCAGGCTATCACCAGCTCAGTGTTCGAGATGAGGATGTGCAGAAGACAGCCTTCAGGTGTCGGTATAGCCACTACGAGTTCTTGGTTATTCCATTTGGCATAACCAATGATCCAAAAGTGTTCATGTGCCTCATGAATAGGATCTTCCAGACATACCTCAATCACTTTGTTGCGGTCTTCATCGATGACATTCTGTTCTACTCAACTTTTGAGGAGGAGTATGGCTACCATTTACAGGTAGTACTGGACACACTCTGAGAGCACTGGCATTATGATAAGCTCTCAAAGTTCCAGTTTTGGATTCGAGAGGTTCACTTCTTAGGACACATAATCTCATAGGCCAAAGTTGCAGTAGATCTAGTGAAGATTGAGGTGGTACTTTCTTGGGAGCCACCCTAGAGTGTGAAAGAGGTATGGAGTTTCCTGGGCTTGGCTGGATACTATCAGAGATTCATTCCAGACTTCTCTTGAGTTGCAGAACCACTATCAGCCTTGATGAAGAAGGGGAAACCCTTTGTGTGGTTGGAGAGATGCCAACAGAGCTTTTAGGAGCTAAGGTAGAGGATGACTAGTGCCCCCATCTTGAGGCTTCCAGAGGATGGCGTAGGGTACGTAGTTTACTACGACACATCACGGACCAGACATGGGTGTGTCCGGATGCAGGAGTGAGAAATGATCGCATATGGTTCTCGGCACCTGAGACAACATGAGAAAAACTATGCTACCCATGACCTGAAGTTAGCAGAAGTAGTCTTCACCTTGAAGATGTGGTGACACTATCTGATGGGCGAACATTTTACCATGTACTCCGATCACAAGATTTTGAGGTATATCTTCTCTCAGTAGGACCTGAACCTGAGATAGTGACGTTGGATTGAGTTCCTCCAGGACCATGACTTTGAGACAGTCTATACTCCTAGGAAGGGGAACACTATTGCTGATTCTCTCAGCAGGAGATATGTTATACAACTACTAGGATATGTGATAGAGGAGTTGGCTGCCTTACAGATATCCTTTGTGGATAGATATGTGGTAGACTATCTACAGTATCTTACAGTCACTCCTCCACTTATTTAGCGAGTTAGAGAGGTGCAACATGGGGACACTGACTGTGAGACATGATGTGCTCAGATATCCACAGGTAAGGCACCAGATGATTTTTTTGAAGGTGGGGAGCATTCCATCCTTTTTAGAGGACATACCGTTGTACAAGTTTCACTTCAGAAGGAAGTATTGAGGGAGTTCCACACTTCCCCTCTAGCAGTACATCCAAGAGTGGTGAAGATGTACCAGGACCTTCGACGACAACACCAGTGGATAGGTATGAAAAAGGCAGTAGCAGAGTTTGTATCATGGTGACTCACTTTTCAGTAAGTGAAGGTGGAGGACCAGGTACCGGTAGGCTTGGTTCAGCCCTTAGAGGTCCCAGATTGGAGGTGGGATGGGATATCCGTGGACTTCAAGAAGGGTCTTCCACGTACATCCAAGAGTCACGATTTGATATGGGTGATCGTTGACCAACTCACCATGTCGGCCCACTTCCTACCGACCAGAGAGCAGGGCTCCGTAGAGATCTTGGGACGTCTCTATGTGCAGAAGATTGTGCGTTTACATGGAGAAATTTTCTTGATTGTCTTCGACCATGACACACGGTTCACTTCCTAGCTATGGAAGGGGTTTAAAGAAGCTTCCGGGACATAGCTTCGCTTGAGCACCACCTTCCATCCTCAAACTGATGGTCAGACTGAGAAGACCATCCAGACCCTCGAGGACATGCTCCGCGCATGTGTCCTTGACTTTTTTCGTAGCTGGGAGGATCAATTACCGTTGATAGAGTTTTCTTACAACAACATCTATCACTCCAGCATCAGTATGGTACCTTTTGAGGCCTTGTACACGAGACCTTGTAGATCACCTCGGTGTTGGAAAGACCCTGGGGAGTTAGCACTGGTGGGACCAGAGATGGTACGAGCTACCACCGAGATGGTGCAGATCTTCCAGAAGCGGATGAAGACTGCACAGAGCAGGCATAAGCCGTATGCTAATAGGAGACAGAGGCCTCTAGAGTTTGAGGATGGAGACCAAGTCTTTCTACAGGTCTCACCTTGACGAGGTCTATGGAGATTTGGCTGAGGCGACAAGTTCTCTCTATGATTCATCGGACCTTTCCCGGTCCTCAGTAGAGTAGGCGAGGTGGTTGACCACTTAGCTCTTCCACCTCAGTTGCACCGAGTGCACGACGTCTTCCACGTTTCTTAGCTAAGAAGATACGTGCACGACCCTTTCCACATCTTCGACCATGGATAGATAGACATCGAAGATGGTGTGACTTTCACGGAGGTTTCAGTAGAGATTGAGGATCAACATGAGTGGGTCTTACATAAATGGTCGATACCTCTAGTGCACATTCCCTGGTAGCACGAGAACCTCCAGGAGAGCACATGGGAGCGGGAGGCTCAGATGCATGCTTAGTACCACAATTTGTTCCCATAGTCCAAGTTGCATCTTATGGGGAAGTAAAGCCCTGAGGTGGGGAGAATGTAAAGACCCGTAATTTCTGTGGAATTTTTCTAAAATACATGGGAATTTTTCAAGTCCTTGAAAATTTACGGAGCTTGATTCTGAGGCCCGATGTGCCCAGAATTAATTTCTAAAGTTTTGTTTGGGTACGTTCAGTAAACATACAAGTGAGATTTGATAAATTTTAACCGGTGCTTGGAATTGAAATCTGAGGGCACCGTTGAACTCGCATCACTGGTATTTGCATAAGAAGGCTTTTGCCTCGATGACAGATGGTCGAGAATGGAAGTTAGTTTTTGGAGTTTTTAAGAATAAATTTAAATAAAAATAAGTGTAGATTATTTTTATTTTGGTGGTTAAAATATCCAAGGGGAGGTTGGAGGTGGGGGCCACCACACCCTAACCTTTCATGGAAGGTTATGGTGGTGGGTCCCACCCAATCAAAAACTCACTTGGAAGGATAAATAATGTGGGGACCACCCAAGCTTCTTAACTCCTTGAACTCCCCATAAGTGGGGGAAAACTCTTGAACCCCCTCATTAAAGTGCCACTCCACATGAATTAATTAATTGGACATTAATTAATTTAATTTTAAATATTTTGAATTCATGCCAACAATTAAATAATAGAAAAATCTATTATTTCATTTTGGTTGGCATCTATTCATTTGGGGGAGCCTTGGAGAACCCTTGGAGAAATATCTCTCAATGAAGAACGTGAAGAACGCCTCTTCATCATCCACCAAAGAATGATGAACTCTTTCTTCGATCTTCAACTGAGCCACAAGAGAAGGAGCCAACTGTGAATAACGCTGATGACGCTTCTTCCTTGGTCTCCTACCCTGTATGCTTCCCGACGTCAATGAATCGACATCTTACATTCCTCTCCTTCCATCGCCAATGATTGAAAATTGAAGTAGGGGTTGTTTTAAGTATGAGTTTTACCCTCTGTTCTTCATCGTTTGTTGTTCTCTTTGAGGCCGATTGTTACCACCCTAACACGGAGGGCGCAGGATGAACAAACACGGACCAAACACCCTATGTTTTTCTTTGTTTAATAACGAAGATGGAAACAAAATAGTTCCATCGGAAGAGAGGACCACAACAGAGTAACGATGGCTGGAGACATGCCATCCGTGAAGGAAACCGGTGGCGCAAAGGCCGCCTGGTCGTTGGAGGGGCGCGGTGCCATCGCGCCGTGTGGAGAACCAAGCCACAAGCAACGCGGGCCACGGTGGAGCAAGGCGGTCTGCCGGGCCACTAGAGGGGCACAATGCTGTCGAACTACGTGGGTGGAAGGGCCGCGACCAGGCGGGCCACATCGGTCAGATGGAGCAGTGCAGCGCTGTTGCGCCATGCGGAGCAAGGGAGTCACGGCTAGGGCAGGCCGCGACAGAGGAGCTCGAGCGACAGGGTGCTCGACCAGCTGGGAGGAGCAGGACCCAGCGGGTCCCATGTGTTTTGGACTGTCACCACTTGGTGCCGGTTTCATCTCACACCTGAACAGATTTTCTGTTCGGGAATCAGGGGGCCCATGGTTCCCCCTTGGACGCGGCTGAGGTAGACCCCCCGCGGGTCGCCGGACAGCCGGGTCGTCGGGCCGGTGTGCTGATGGGCCGGACCTAGCACGGGTCGGGCTAGCCCATCGGTCTGAGCCTCCACATCGGGCTGGGCTGCCCCATTGGGCCGGGCTGCACCATCGGGCCAGGCTGCCCCATCGGGCTGTGTCGGACCCGCGTACTGGGTCGGATCCCAGTCTGAACCCAGGTTTGACCTAATACCTCTTTTCGCCCATAACATGTGCTACGGGTGTCCGATTGATGAACCATATAAGAATACAGAAAGATTAGAGTGAGACAGTTCTTTTAGCATACCCCACTTAAGGTTTGGACACAGTTGGGGTACAGTCGGTTTGGTTTGAACCTAAAATCCAACCGGGCCCCTGGAATGGAGATGCCAATATCTCACAGACCGGGTGTCCGATTGATGTGTCTTCTGTTGCGTTGAAACCCCTATGACGAGGTGGACCTTTGAGATACGTTTTCGTGGTACTTTTTGATAGTTGGAGTATCGACCTGTAGCTCATGGAGCAGATCCTCCTGGAGACACGTGAGTGGAGTACAGAGACATGGTAGCTGGCTGAGACCTGATGACTGCTGACTTTTCGACTGAGAGTGTGTCGACTAGCCCAGTGGGAAGTTCCTCTGTGTGACAAAGAAAACCCATAGTGGAGAGGGCCTCTGTGCGACACAGCAGACCCATGGTACTTGATAGGAGGAGTACCTTAGTAGGCTACGAGGGGGGAGCACCTCTGTGTGACAGGGAAGACCTACGGTGGGGAGCGCCTCTGTGTGAGCGTGACAAACCCATGATATTCGACAGGAGGAGTACCACAATAGTCCAGGATAGTGGGAAGCACCTCTGTGTGATGTGGCAGACCCAATGTACTCAATAGAAGAGTAGTACATCATTAGCTAAGGTTCCGACAGTGTGACTGGGGATGTTACTTGATACTACCCCAAGAATAAAATCCTAGTTTGAGCTGAGTCAATGACTTTTCTATTTTCCTCAAGATTGATATGGGTTACTAGATTACTTAGGTACATGTATGGGAATATACCTAAGTAATGGTTATCCATTGAGTCCATGATTTGTGGTTTTTATTTGTTGGATTTAGTGAGACCTTGAGGGTATCGGGGTCCGTACTGAGTATTGTTATACTCACCCCTGCACGGGCTATGCCCGCACCCCGTTATATTGGTTGCAGATGAGAGAAATCGCTGACTGAGGTAGGGAGCAGCAGGACTGGACAATACCCAAAGTTGGACCACTCTGCGTGACGGTATACGGAGCAGACGGATAGACGTGGAGTGTTGAGGAGGCCATCTATACCTACCCTTCTGGTAGGAACCCCAAAGGATGACCCAGTAGCTGATTTACTTTTCTTTTGTTGTACTTTCTTTCCGTTGTACTTGTACTTTACAGTTGGGCTTGTATTTCCAGCCCCAATTACTTCAAGCACTTCCTTTGTATACAGTTTTACTTAGTGTTTTTCTTCTGGTTGTGTACTCTATTGTGTTTTTTTACTGTTATAAATGCAATGTCTTCCCAGCTTAGGAATTTACACCTTTGGTTCTATTCTCCAGCCCCTACCCTATGGAAGGTGGGCTTGGGGTAGTCACGATACGGGCCTCTGGGGACGGGTCATGACAATATGTTACATTCATCATGTGATCGATATCATGAATCTCCATTTGATCATTTGATACCCTGATAGACAACTACTGGGTGAATACCATTAGATTTATAAAATAAAAATAAAAAATAAGATACATTTATGAAGAGAAGGGGTATGTTATTTTTTACATGGCAGGGTTATGTGCCTCATGTGATCAATTAACAATACACACAAAGACCCTTTGATATGCCATCTTAATCACATGAAGGGATCCAGACAAGTCTTCCTCGATCACACAAAGGCCCTATGACATGAAAACTTGATCATGCAAAGAAACCCTGAATTTCATCTTGACTATGGAAATGCCATTTGGAATGTCAAGATGATTATGAGAAATCTATATGCAAATCCACGATCGCAATAGATATGAAAATGATGAACTGATATAATTGTCCTTATATATTAAGAGACATGAAGGTGAAGTCAAGGATGACCCATGGAATGCTCATGAGAAATACATAATGTGATTCTCCCTACATCAAATAAGGTCCATAAATAGGATTTATGTATTATTTAAAGAATTTTATATATGAGCCAGTGAGGGTTATAAATTCTCCCTACCCATGTATTGAAAAAACACATACCCAAGATCATAGAGGTGATAGTGTAATTCTCAGAGTAGAGAACCAAGAAATTTAAAGGGTCTTCTACCATATAAAATTGTGGATTGAATTAATGGATTATATGGTATTTTTATAAACATCATGTTATAACATCATTTATCCTGCTAAGGAATATGATCATGTCGGTTAAGTCTTGAGATGAAGTTTTTATGTTTCAACATGGTCATTGGAGGCCCCAACTAGAAAGTGTATGACGAACAATTATGCATTTATGCAATAATTATTTAAAATTATGTGAGAATAATTCAAATATTGATACACAAAATTTCATGTTAGGGGGATCAAATGCCACACCTGACCCTTTAATATAGTCATTTGATGGCTCCATGACTTTTTATCCAGTTCATTTGATATCCTTTATACTTTTCAACCGATTCACACATTATCCATTGGACATATCAACCAAGCCAGGTGACATACACTAAACTTATCAGGAAGATACTGCAATTTCTTCCATACATGTCAGCTATTTCATGCGATGTCCTTGGGACATTTTAGTTGGTTCATGAGTAGTCCTTTAGACATATCATCCAGTTCGTAAAATGACCAGTCAATATGTTTGTAGAGTTAGGAGATGCCCTCTGGACTTATTATCCATGTCATGTGATTTCCTAAAGATATGTCATCAAGATCATGTAAAGTTCTCATAACATGTCATTTGGTTCATACGAACTACTTTGGGAATGTCATATCGTTTAGATGAAGTCCTTCAGACAAGTCGGTCGATCATGTGATGGACTCTGGACATGTCTTCCATGTAATGCAACATCGTATAGACATGTCAGATGGTTCATTATAAATCATTTGGACCTATCATATTTATCATGTGAAATACCTCATATATGTCAAATTTGATTAGGTAAAGACCCATGGACATGTTGAGAAGATACATCTGGACATGTTATGAAGATTCCCTAGAACAAATAGGCCAACAACCTCAGACTTATCAGCCTAGTCTAGCAGGAATACTCAATCATGTTCCCTCAACCCATGTGAACCCCAACCTATGAGTCTTTGGTTGAGAATTCCACATTCATATTGAAATTTTCAATATTTTACTAGGTATGTTCACTCATTTTGATATCTCCATGATACTCATGGTACCCACCCTCTATCAGTTAAATTGTAAGGTTCTAGATACCCCATATGGGAATCTACTTCAGTGTATGGGACTCCATATCTAAAGAACACTAGCTCATGGGACCAGAACTCTCATATGAGAGTATCCTCCTTCTTTGTCCATCTACAGAAATGGAATGGTATTATTCATGGATATACACTTCATTGTATTTCCATGATATTTTATTTACTCCAATTTTTATATCCCATCCCTTGTGATCCCATCACCAATCCTTATCCATCATCAGATTGAGAAAATTATTAAATTACATAGACTTTGATACCTACTATAAGTAGGGTGTGTAGGATTAAATCCTCAGTTCCGAGATCAATATCAAACACTCCATCTAGGTCACCCTAGTTAATATGTCCAATATTTATATGTAGTGAGTTTGATTACATTCTACACCTTATTTCTCACACTGAGTATTACTCATATCAGAATATGGATTTTAAATAGTCATATCAATATCATCATAAAATTATTCAAATAAGGGAAATTATAGTGTGTAATCCCTCTTCAATTAAATGATTGTAATTCCTCTATACATGGGTGTCCAAATTGGTGTATGTGATGAAATATTTACCATATTAGTAAACACAATGAAGATAACCCTTATGTGTACTAATTATGATTCTCTTCCCATTATAAGGTCAGGGGAATACTAAAATCTAAAGACTTTGTTTTATATTATAATTAGGATATGTCAGACACCTTCCTAATGATTTTTTTTCATAAAATATTCTTATGTTCCCTCATATATAAATCATTTATGAATGACATTAAATTTCATTTTCTATAACGGAGGAAACTACATAGGTATTGATTATTCTTCTCTTAGGATTTGTAAAACACCTTCTAGAAGATAAATACCATCCTCAAAGTAAAAAATATCATACCTATATGATATTAATATTTATAGTGATTGGTTATATGGATTCAAAACAAAATAAAGTACCCATTTATAATATACTAATAAGAAACAAACAGAGAATCATGGATATACAGAGATAGTTTCATAAATTGAACCCTATTTAGATATAAAAGGATTCAACACCATATAATATTTTTTGGGTAAACAATATTATATATGGATTTAGAAGAGTGTTGTGAACAAATATTATTTCTATATGAGAGTCATGGAGTATGAAATAATCCCCCCCAAGATGATTTTATGATCCCAACCTCCCATATTATTGATCAATTAGACTACTTATGTGTTATTTGGTTTGAAACCCCAAGAGACCACCTACCTATAAAAAGAAGGAAATTAATTTTTTCTGAATGTGAGAGCCTTTGAGAGTTTTAATTAGTGATGAAAATGGAAGACCAGATGTGATTGATCATGAATCCAGACTCAAACCCCCAATCAATCATCAGACCCCATTTATTTCTCGATGTAAATATGGAGAACTCAATGTGAAACTCATAATAATATCATGACGTGAAATCCTTTAACCATTCCATACATTTAAAATGTTAAAAATGATAGATTTATTAGTTCCCATATATTTATAATTCCTCTACACCACAATTGAAAAAAGGGGAACATGACATGAATCTCTCAATTAATAATAATGATTGGTTGACCATGCATCATAAATGTTTTTGTTTTGTGACCTATGAAAAAATGGCATGTCCAACATGAAATATTTCATTAAATTATTAGGGTTCCCATTAAAAAGTCCATTGACAACATAAAATTTCCAAATGAGAGAAATAGTCATATCGAAAAAAATAATGAAATATTATTTTACCTGTGTCGTTCTTATTAAGTATGTTTCACGCTGGTGAAATTTTCCTTTTTATATTTGTGACTACAAAAACTACTCTCAGAAACACCACTACGACTCGAGATTATGACATCATCAATTGAATGTTCTAGATCCTTAAATATGTTTGTAAACTATACATACTGAAAAGAAATTACCCACACAAGACCTTTTTATATAGGTTTAAATCAAAATGGGTCAGGAATACCATCAAAATTGTAAAATACAAACCCTCGAGTCCACACATTACGTTCTCTAGAAAATGAATCCAAAAACCTCATCTCATTAAAGGAAAGCTTAAATGGAACATGTTTTTTCTATCCCCACCAACAATAACTTTATAATCTTATCCATGCAGTGTGGATATCAACCCCATCCATACAATAGGAAGGTGAACAAAATAGATAACTATATATCCATCTTGTTTTATTAGCTACTTAGGATAAATCCTATCAACTACCATCATCATCATTATCCCACTAGTTCCCCTCAGTTTCCTACGGATGGATCCACCTAATATATTTCCACATTGGATAGTCATACATGAGACAAAAGAGGTCCCACTACTTGTGTAAGTGAATGGATAAATAGAAGTTTGTCCATATCCATGTTTCCACTAAAGACGCCTGTTAGAATACTCCAACTGTGGCTAGTGATCAAGATCATATCCCTAATCTCTTCGATCAAGTTTTCTTGAATATTTATATAGAAATCATGGGGTGGAACATATCCCTTCCCCACCACTTAAATCCCATCAGTATATTCTAATGGAAGAAGTAGGATAGAGTGGGATTAGATTCTTACTTCAGTTAAATACATCTACAAGTATATCATTGAGATAAAGGATGTGCATGCCTAAATTCATTCACACACTTTTAATAACTATAATTACATCATAGAAATAATAGAGTATCTCTACAAATATATTCCAACATTTGGATAGATATAGGGACATGTACATATCCATATTTTAACATCCATAACATCATATCACCATGACTAATATGAACCTATTGATACTTTAAATAATTCTCACATTATTACTCATGTTTAGGATGATTATTAGCATATTTCATTAAAGGATGATGAATAGGATGGGGTCATATCCTTGGTACGAATGGGGGTCACCAATCTAGTTTGTGACATGCTATTGGATAGTCAAACACTCTTATCAAATAAATTGAATGACATAATACAAATGGCATATAAACAAGATCATATCCCTTATCCAGATGAGTTTTATCAATATAATATTAAAATAACCTCAAGGATAGACCATATCTTTATAGATAAATCAACTCCTCATATTCTTCAATTTTTTGGAATCCATGATAACATTCGTTCTTATACCAATAAATATCCTTGTTAGGATCCCATAGGGTAAATTCAGGAGGAGGTTCATATCAAATCACTTATTTTGTAGGTATATAGTAATATTTGTAAAGGTATTTTATAATTGAAACAAGATCATATCCTCGCATAATCTAGAATTGACCAAACTTTATTGGAAACCAGTCATAGGAAAGCTCATATAACCACCGATGTTATAAAGGATCATCAATATACTCTAATAGATTATAAATAGATCAAAATCATAATTTTTTTTTGAAAATCATAGAACACCCGAATATCCATGCTTAACCCCCAATGGAAGGTCAACTTATTCTGACCATGATGTAGCTTGAAGCTCAGAAAACTGATCTAGTCAATTCTAGTGTCCTTGAAGCTATATGATGTATATATAAAACTTTTCAGGGCTCCATTTACACTTAAACTAGAGAAGAAAGTATTGAATTTCTTGATAGATCTCTTGGATATTGTGTAATTTTTTTCAAATAGTCTTTACTATAGATGTCCACTATGGACAACCTCCCCATTGTAGTATCACTTTTAGACATGTAAATACCCCCTTACCCATACAACATCATATAGGTAGGCTCTAAAATACAAGAGTCTACCATAAATAGTTCCCCATAAAATGTTAGAAACACCACTCCTTAGTTAGAAAGAGAACAAGATAAGAGTTTTATGTACTCTGACTAGTTAGAGGAACATTACTCCAACAATGAAGAATATAATATATATATATATGGAGAGAATTATATAGTAACATCCTCAGAACCATATTATTTCACATCACCACTTCTGATTATGAGATCCATAATTAGATATATAATTATTGAATTCATTACATATGGAATAGGGATTAAATGTCAAAACCCCCCATGTCCATGATATGAGGGTCTCATATAGATCATAAACATACTTTATTGGAAAAAGGACCTTGATGCTATCTCTATGGATTGGGATTTGAGACAAATTTTTTTTAGTAAATTTTTAAATCATTCATAACTCCATAGCATTGAAAAAATCTAGAAATGGATCACTAAAACATCATCATACATCAATATCTAAGTATGGGTTGAACTTGGGTAGTTGAACTTCACTACATTCTTGGAAAACAAATCCCCCAGATATATGATCCAATAATATTATATTCAGAGGATAAATTAGGGGAAAGGGTAATACATGGTATAATTTTTTAATATATTGAGTCTCCTATATTTTGAGGACCCAAAGATGTCATGAATGGAGGTTGGGGCTACCATAAGCCTCATTAGCTTGGCCAATCAAAAAAATGGAAACACCTCATGAACACAAAATATAATGTTGTGGATTTCCTCATAAATTCTCAAATAAAATGACTCTCATATGAAATTTCCAGTAGAACCTACTCATATGAGAATATGATTTCACAAAATCAAATGACTAAAAATAGAATACATACAAGAGTAAAAACACCACCCATGATAGGAAGATTTATCACCATTGCCTCTACCAATGGGGTCATTACAACCTGAGAGGATCCCATAAATATTGGTGGAAGATGTAAACCAATCAAAAACCATATGGTTGGGGGTATTTGTGTCTCAATCTCCGCCACAATTTTCATCTCACCCAAGAGGGTCTTGCATAAGTTCATTGTGCCCATCCCATAAGTATATTATAATTTTTATCTCAATTTCCAAATCAGGAGGGATCACATACTCACATAGAGTTATTATATATGTAGTAAAAGGGTCAATAAGTTCAAATAGAAACCCAAAATTATCCCCATACCATATGTATAGGTGATTTCTATAATTTACCATCATTCCAAAATGAGTTTGTATTCTCTAGTTTTGGAGAAAAATATTGATAATTGGAATTGACACAATTACTCCCACCATGAGACACACCACTTTACCATGGGATTTCTAAACAGGTATTTCCATAAACTCTCTTAGGGTCACTATTCAGATAACAAGACAAGGGGACTTTATGGTAAATTTGGTCAAACCTCATAATGTTTTTAAGAGAAAATAGACTAATATGATCAGGGGTTAGAGAAATGACCCTAACAAAAGCCATGATGGGGAAGTAATTAGTACTAAACCACCCTATTATCGAGATAGTTATGGGATAAATACCATTTATTTATACAAATTATTGAAAATTGTCACTATAAATCCAAAACATTATGTGGAATATGATTTAAATTCATAGGGATGTGACTTAGAAACCATGGCTTGAGGGATGGGGAATCTGGATGCACAAATTGAGGCTTATTAGAGAATGTTTTGGAACAGAGAGCCTTTTAATGATGAATTGAATCTTCTATAGAGGAACTCTTGCAAGGACAATGGGAATAGTGTGGATATATCTCACTTACCTCCCATGGGAGATTAAATCCCTTATATATAGGAATGGTTATCATAGGATGATAATGAAATACATAGTATTAGATAAATAAATGAGGAAAAGCACTTGTGATATATTTTAGATAGGTATCATAAAGACCTAAATCCATCCTAATACATATCAAGTGAGATATAATCCAACATTAAGAGTGGAAATCTTGATTTAGGTCAGCTAATGATCCTAGAAACTAGTCCACATAAATGAGTAAATTGAGAATTTTCATGACATATCTCCATTTTGATGATATAACATCCCCAAAACGGTGATAATTCTATCCTGGAAAGGAATGGGAACTAGTGGGACATGAAAACAAGGCCACCCAATGAAGACACACCCACTCCCTGAAGATGGGATGTGCTTGAGATAGTGGTACCAACATAACTCTTAAACTCAATTGGTTCTTTGGCTACTCAAATAGAATACATTGAAGGGTGGAACACACCAATACATACTAAAAAGAAGATATATCCCAAATGGGTGGATGGCACATTTCCCCCCACATTATTTTATATATTCTTTATTCCAATACATTGATAGTGTAGGAGACCAATAACAATATTACATGCACATTGTGTCCCAATGTGTACTAATGATGGATCCTTGAGAGAAGTAACAGGAAAACAAAATGAGATATTTTGTACAAACATTGGTAGGTCCAACCTTTGTTTATTACAACATCCATCCAACAAGATCCATTAAGAAACGAGAATAACATCTTCATCTATTCATTTATCAATTAAAGTCCACATTAAAGAAAAAAATAATTATCAAGCTCAAAAAATTAAGCAACATTAAAATGAGAATATTTATTACTTTATATATTAATAGAATGGTTTAACCTATTCACTCAATATACATTGATCATAAGAGAAATAACCAAAAACTATTTGCGAGTATTCTTGATAATATTCCAAAACAATTGATCTTAAGGTGGTATCCCCAAAGATTCCATGTGTTATGAGAGATGGAAAAATATCAAGAATATTCAATTCAGTGGATCTGATCTAAATATCATCTAATTTCTAGAGAATAGGGGATAATGATCAGTAAGGTAGAGACTACTGCCATTACTCTCAAACCCGTAGGATTACATGTTCATGTACCTAGGTATGACTTAAATAACCTAGAACCTCCCATCGTTTGGAATAAGTAACAAAATATCCATCAATCATAACGAAAAAGACACTAGGATTTCCCATTATTTTAGGAATGCGTGAAAAAATTGTATTCATACAGAAATTTTGAGGTCCCTAGTTATTTCATTACATCCATATAAAATTTCAAACACATGCTACTAGAACCTAGGAAATCGAATGAGGTCAACCTCCCCAACCATAATGAAAACTATCCCTTCCATAGGAGATGGGGACAAACCATTTGGGAATGCATTTCCCTTTAATACATCCTTCAAAGCATGGTTGATTCTGGGAAGCTGATATGGTATAAGTCTGTAACAAAGGTGAACTTTAAACCATCATGATATTAGAGGAATATGGTCTACAATAATTTTTTTGACCATGTGTGGAAGGATGTTTGATACACTATACAAAAAATAGTTAATCTCCTTGGGGGTATTTGTCATCAAGAAGAAACTCCTCAGAAATATTCCCATAGAAATAGTTACTTAGGATTGAAAAACAATTGTTCACAAATATGTATTGTTTATGATAGAAAGTATACCTCAATCACAAATACATTTGGGTAGCTTGTACACTCGGTAATCCAACCATGGAAATTTTTAATGGATAATGTAATCCATCATAAATAATAATAAAAATAAACCTTCATCAATTTCATTAATTATCCATCACAAAAGGCTAAATATTAACATTTCTGATGGATTAAAATATCTTTCTATTAACTTGACATAATTAAATTTTAATTATTAAACCAAATGACCCACTTTATTTTTTACTTATCATTCTACTCCAATTCTCCCCTATACTCCAGCACTCAACCCTCATATAAATCCTTCATAAAATAGACTAGTGTATCCAATTTCTTGAATATTTGGGTTTTAATCCCCAAGGTAAATACTTTTAATCTCTCATATTTTGTTCTTTTTTTCAATTTCCTATTACATATTTCCAAAATTAGTTTGGCCAAACCATAGATCAAACAATTTAACAAAATTTGATGATTTTTTTATTTTGGGAAACTATAAGTTTATTATTCCTTGTTTTGGAGTCTACTAGATCAACAAGAGTTGATTTCAATTTATTTTTGGTGTGTTCTATATTTTTAACCTTTAGACTTAATATATATATATATATATATATATATTTTTTTTAAGGAGTAATGAAAGTTAATATTTTATATTATTTTTAGAAATAAAATTATTAATTAAATTATTTATGGATATCACATCTTGAAAAAAGTTTGTATAACTCAACTTAATTGGCCAATTGTATTTAATGATTATAGCGATATATTTTTTAATAAATTACTATAATTCTTGGATCATATTAGTGATGTTAAACTATATTTGAGTGTTATTTTATTATTTATTTTAACTTATTTGAAACATCTGAATATTGTTTTGAAAACATTTGTATATATATATGTATATATTGACATGTTAATATACACAAATAATAATTTTTAAAAACCCATGTATGATTTTGAATATATAGTTGTATGTATGAAAAAATTTGATTTGTATATTCATTTTCAAATATGTAAAAATATATTTGATATATATATATATATATATATATTAAGAAAACATGTAAAAATACATTTGATGTGTATAATTTTGTTAAATAAATTATCATATATATATATATTATCATGTGAATATACATATATAAATGTTTAAAAAAATGTGTTTGTCTATATATATATGTGTATATATATGTATAGATTTGATATGTATTTTCCTTAAAACATGTAAAATTTATTTGATATATATATATATATATTTAATTATGAAATCATGTAATATATATATATATATAATCTTTTAAATATATATATTTGTATGTATATATGTATGTATATTTGTATGTATAGATTTGATATGTATATTTTTTTTAAATTCCTGTAAAGATATATTTTATGTATATATATTTTTTATTATGAATTGATGATATATATATATATATAATAGGTAAATTTACATGTATTTGTGTGTGTTTAAAAAAATATGAAATAGTTTATATATATTTATATATACATGAATATATATTATTTGATATGTATATTTTTTTTAAAATAAGAATAAATATATATTTGATGTATATATATTTGATTGAGAGATTTTTTATATATATTTTTGTGTGTATACATTAACTTGTGAATATAGATATATTAATGTTTGAAAAAAATCTAAGTTATATATATATATATATCTGTTTGGGTGGGTGTGTGTTTATTTATATTTGATATATATATATATATTATTAGAATAACATTTTAATATATATTTGATTAATAAATTATGTAATATATATATATATATATATATATATATATATCTTGGATTGTATGTGTACTAACTTGTGAATATAATTATATATATATTTTAAAAAAATATTTTTTGTTATATATATA
The DNA here is from genome assembly GCA_963277665.1 of Viscum album. Classification (NCBI taxonomy): domain Eukaryota; kingdom Viridiplantae; phylum Streptophyta; class Magnoliopsida; order Santalales; family Viscaceae; genus Viscum; species Viscum album. Next base: position 2,032,807,724 of record OY728135.1, read on the forward strand.
TATATTCATGAAAGTATGTATATAAAGGTTTTATATTTATATTTGTTTAAAAAATGTGTAAAAACATTTTTGATGTATATATTTTTGATTAAAAAATAAAAAATTTCAAATATAGTAAACAATTATTATAAATTTACAATAATTAGTAATAAGAAAAATCTTGTAATAAATTAAATAATTACTAATAATAATTTATAATTTTTTAATATTAGTAAATTTTCATATTTTTTTAAATTTGTATAAAAATATATTGAAATACAAATTAAACATAATTAAATTATACAAATAATTTTTAGTTAGTCACAACAAGTAATAATATTTCTTATTTTTGTTGTTTTCATAGATAAATATGGACTTAGAGTGTAGAAATAAGTTTTTATTAGGTGACCATTATTGGATAAATAATCAAAAAAATAACAATGGATCATGTATAAATTCTATATATATCGAGGGTGTTGAAATATTTAATTCATTTTCATTATCAAATTATGATTTTATTTCTAAAGAAATAATAAAATTTATATATATGAAATGTTATCTTAGGAGATTTGAAATTTTTGACAATGTTAAACTTCATATAATGTGTTTTGGTTTCCAAAACGATCATACTTTTTTGATATTAACATGGTGATCAGAATTCAGAAGAAAATAATTTTTTTTAGTTGTAAATCTAATTTTTCTGAATTTAATACATGATCCAACTGGAAAATCTATTCAAGAAACATAAACTCATAATGATATTCAAAATATTGAATCAAAACCTTGTTATTTTTAAACATTACTGAAATATGTTGAGAATTAAATATATATAGGATGCTAAATAAACAAAATTGAAGCTGTTAAAAAAATAAGTGTATTAAATTACAATTAAGAATATTAAAAAAATTCTTCAATAAAATATTTTCTTTGGTTATTTTTTTCCCCTGAAAGAAATTTTTACCAGCAAGTTACTATAAAAGTAAGAGGTTGGTCCATAATTCTGGTCTTATTTATCAAAAGTCCCATTCTTGATAAAATGAATAGATCTTATATTATAGTGATTGCAAATCTATAGTTTATTATCAAATATGTAAACAATCAAGGTATAAAGAGGCATAATATGGAAAGTATAGATATTTTGTGAATAAATTGAGGTATCTTCTAATTATACATAATTTATAGAATTTATTTATATATTGCAAAAAACATTGATGTCATGGGAGAAATAAAATATTTTCATCAATAAAAGAATAAATCATCCATGTGATGCTGAATCATGGAAATACCTTGATCGGATGAAACATTCTCTTTCTTTAGAACCTCTCAACATACAATTGAGTGTTTCTATGGATTTGTATTATCCATTTCATTCTTATTTCAGTCGATCATCTTATTGTATCATTTTCATTTCTCTATACAACATACCTTCTTAGATGTGGATGAAGGAACCATATATATATATATATATTGATATTAATTTCAAGACATCCAAATAAGAATATGTTTTTTTATTTGAAGTAACTAATTGATGAGTTAATTTCATTAAGGTATAATGGTTTATATACAATTATTATACTTTAATATTAGAATAATTCAATAATGGTTGAATTAATTTGGAAAATCAGTGCATTTTCAATGTATGGTTTGTTATCTGGATGAAGTATAGATGGTCAAAAATCATTTATACACTACATGGATGAGAAAAAAGTGTTTATTTTAAAAAATTGGAGAATTAATAGTTATTTTCATTTCATAAGATATTTTTTCCAAAGGTTCATCATTTTATAAGGGATAAAAATAATATTATAATAGATATAATTGAAAGAGGCTAGACACCAGAAGTTATCATAGGTATTCAAGTAAAATATAAGATCTATCTCTCACATATTTTTAATTTTAGACCATTCATAAATTAAAAAAAATAAATGGTTTTGGGAGAGGTCATAATTTGATCAAACCTAGTATTTATTGGGACATTCTATGTTGGTCTAATTTATTTCTCCATTACATGTTTTATGTAATTCATATTGAGAATATTGTTTTTGATTTCATATTTTATACCATGATGGAAACACCTAGTAAGACCAATGATAATTTAATTGAATTGTTATATATTTCCCAGTTTTACAGTCCTCATGAACATGGAATACTTGAAGATGAAACACCACACACATTATTGAACCAAAAACCATCTTACTCAATTTCAATGGTAAGTTTTGTATTACTCTTTAAATGGATTTTGTTTTCTCTGAAAGGTTATGCTTTTAATTTTTCATACTATGTAAAAAATAGACCTATTAATGGGTTAAAAAGAAATGGATTCCATGTACTAAGGGAAAGTTTGTTACATATTGTTATTATAGGGCTGTTGAAATCATTAATTTGGGTTGTGTTAATAAAAATTTCTTATCTATTCTAGGATATTTATTTCTAATCATAGAATTTTTATTCACTAAGTATGATGCAATAATATGATGTTTTAAGTTTTTGTAAATTGGATAAAATATTCTTTTCAACCGTTATTGAATAAAAATAACATTAAATATTTGATTTATTATATAAAGAAAAAAGTGGATGGTCAATAAAATTCAGATTGATGTAACCAATTGAGAGATGTATTAAAAAAATTATAGAAGAATATATGTAAAAAATAATTTGTTTATGTGTCAATAATAAAAACATATTTTCATAATAAAATTTCAAAGTTCTTTTGTTCTCATTTTCCATCAAATATCCTTCAAAACATAATTTCATGGGTTGCAATGTGAAATTTTTTGATGATGTCACTAGCCATAAATTGTCTGTTTTATTCATCCCTAGAATGGTTGTGGTGGTTATCATGAATGATGTTTTTTATATGATGATTTGCATAAATCTCATACATATTTTTTTCCGAATTAGGAAAAAATGACATTCTCATAGGATTAAGTAATATTGTTTTTATTTTATTTCATTTTTACAATATATACATTTTTGTGAACTATTTTCTTTGTATAATGCATGATAAATATATGAAACAAATAGATACAAATTACATATTCTTCTCCTAAAGAACATCATCCACATAATTATTCATTTTGGTTTCAAAGACTCATAAGTTAATTTTTTATGGAACATTAAATCAATTATATAATGGAATAAATTATATGATTTTTTTTCAAGAAATGTAAAATATAAGTAAAATTTATAGTCGATTATGTGTGCTCAAAATCCCTCTATAAAAATTGGTATAACATGATAAAGGGTATGTGTTTAATGGTTTTCAGTTCCATGCGTACATATATAGTTTATCAAAGAAATTAATGAATAATTGGTTTTTTTGAAATTATCTCAACATAATGATAGTTATGATGAAATTTATGGTTAACTGTATTAAATAATTGAGTTATGTTATATGAGATTAAATTTTGTAAATTTTTTAATGTAATTTGTTTAATATTGATGAAGGGATGTGAGTTTATCCAAGACATAGAGTCATTGACCATAAATGGAGCAATCCTTTTGCCTCCAATGAACCATTTGTGTTGGAACGTCTAGGATGTTAAGTTTATTTTGAATATTTATGTGATGTTTTAGAAAATTTGATTCACTAGTAGATTGTAAAAAAAATAAATATCATATTAATTAGTTTCATGAAAATGAAAATGGTTATATGGAAGGGAACCATATTAAAAATTTCAGGAAATATCCCCAAATATATCTATTTTCCATTGAGATAGAAATATTTATGATGAAACCCTTCAATTAAGGGTTGTGGATAATGACAATATTGATAAAATAATAAAGTATGATTAAACTAAATGTCATTTGGAAGTTAAAAAATGATAAAGTTGAAGATGATTACATTACCCTCAATGGTGACGAGGAAGAATATGATAATTGAAGTATTATATTATGTTATTTTTACCTTTACATATTTCATATTTTTATTAAAAACTATTTATTGGTAATATTTTTTTCTTCAGATGGTTGTACTCGATGATATTTTATATTTATTTGTGTATCATAGTAATTATTATTTTTAATATTTTATATCTCTTTTAAAAATTATTGACATGTATGAATATTATATTCTTCATGGTATTTTTTATATTTTTATATTATATATATATATATTAATAAATATTTATATATTTTATTATTATAATATTGAATTTATTTTTAGATAATATTTTCTGGTATTTTTTTAACAATTTGATATATGTATTGATAGTTATTTACAATTATTATTATTAAAATATGGTACTTGTAAGTTTTTTATATTTTATATCTATAATGAAAAAATAATGGGTAATATTATTTGTTTTAGATTTTAGGAGATGCTCATGATGATCTATTTAATTCACTTCCTAATGTCATACATTCCAATCATGAACATGATTCATATGATCTTCAAGATTCTTAACATATTATGAGGGGGGTGAAACCGTACCCAATCAATGATTATGGGTCCTATTCTAGACATAGGGACACCTATTGATTCTTATTATCATTTATAGAGGTATGTTCAATAGATTAGGGTAATTAGTTTATATTTTGTTTTTATATTAATTTTTTTGGAAATATTCTAATTATTTGATTTTACATTCACATTTTTTTGCATCTAGATATTTGGAAGGCAATAGAGATTCTATGAAATTATTTTTCTACACTATTGGTGTCATGGGATTAGGTTCACATTGAAATTCATAAGCATAGTTTTGACAACATGATAGTTTGTTATTAAATTGTATATGTTATTTTATATCTATTTATTTACTAAAATGGTTATTTATATTGTCTTTAAAAATTTATGGTCTCAATTTGATGATAGATTGAGATCTTATATCAGTGAGGCATGTGGAATTTCTTTGTGTTAACATTTTCATCAATTTTTACGACACCTAAAAAAGTGAGCCATAAATAACGATTTTGTTACTATTTTCGAATAATCACTCTTCCCCCATCAGACTAACTATATATCACCTTAGGTCTGAGATGTATTCATTTTCTACTTGATAGGACATATTTTTTGAAGTATATTATCATCTAGGTGATATAAGTGGGGAGGAAAGAGATCACACATAGGGTTGAGAGTCATACAATAGGTAATCATGGATGTAGTTTGTTAAGTAATATTATATATTATTATAAATATATACATTAAAACGTAAAATCATTTTTATATTATGTAGGACACTACTGAAACCTCAATTACAATGTTTTATGCTTACTATAAGATATACACAGATCCCTATATATGAAAGCTTATTAGAGACTGACAACACCCAATTTTGGTTAGTAATTTTTAACAAAATTTTACTAATATTAATTTTACCTACAATTTAATTTTAAATCATATTTGAAGGAAAAATAGGTGATTTTCACTTCTCATTCATGAATGAATTAAGATAATCTAGAATAATATACAACTTGCGAGATAAATTTTGATGAGGGGGATTGGGTAAAAGTGACTAAGTGTGGTGTCCAGAAATTATAGGTGACTGGTATTGGTTCAAAAATGAAATTTACTAGTTATTAATATATAAGTAGGATGGTATCCATTAGATATAATGTTTCTTCAGAGTCTATATCATCAACTGCACAATATGAGGAGAGTTTGAGATATTAGTATGATATGGTACAGTGGATCTATAGATAGAGGGAGTAGGAGCATGAGAAGAAGTATTAGAGAGAAGAGAAAATGTTGTAGTATATGAGATAGATTTATTTTTTAGTTTGTATAGAGTTTCGTCCCACTGATCCTTGTAGTGATCCTCCTCCACCTAAGAATCAGTGATGATCAATGGTATTTTTGACTACTCTATATTTCGGGTTGATAAAAATATTTTCTGTTAAATGATGTTATAATTTTATTCTTGTTTTTATATGATTTAATTTTATTAAAAGAAAATAATTATTTTTTATATTTTATTTTAAAAAATAGATAAAAAATTATGATGGATTAAAATATCCATCGCAACTAATTTTTTTTTAAATTTTAACAATCTTATTTGAAATAGAACATGACCTTTTCATAAATAATAATTATTAGAAATGAACCATTTCATAAAAAAATAATTTTGATTCCATTTAATATGACCAATAATTAGTGATGCATTCCATTCAGAAAATTCCATTAGCGAGATAAATACATCAAAAATGTGACATCATAATAGATTAACACTCTAGTAGTGATAATTGTATGACTTGAAAAACAATTGACTGAGATCATGACATATTGATTGTACAACTTAAAAAACATGTAATGATATTGAATCCTATATAGGAATCTCCAAATACAACTACTGTATTCTAATAAAATTGTTAGAAATAGGAGAATAAATAGTAAAAAATGTAATGTCCAACTTTCACATGAACTTTGATTCTTTCATATTTCATTCCTTCTACATGAAAGGAATGAGAACCACCCCACAAAATGGTAACCTATTTAATTGAAGATATTTTATTTGGTTCTATTAACATAGATTTTAAAGACCAAAAGCTTGACATACATAGACATTACATTACTTATGCAGAATACTTAATACCTGATAAAAATAAACACACAAGGACCATAATAGCTTATTGTCTTTGGAAACTCGGAAAAATAATCTTCTAATCTAGGTGAAAGATCATCAACATATCCCATTAAGATCTTCCCTTTTTTTTCTTACCTAAAACCTTTCTTTATATCCTGGGGAAAAGAAAACACATAAAGGGTGAGCTCTAATTCTCAGTAAGGGTATGCATGGAGAAAATAAAACAAATCATATACATTTGAACTTAAAAAAACATGAACATAATGTTTAAACAACAAAATCATGAGAAATGACATAAAACATGGCAGTACGTAAGGCATAGATCATAATGGATCATCAATCATGATAAAATATCATGGGAATAGAGAATGTAATTATGGCAACCATTAAGCACATGTTTTGATTTCCATAGTAGCCAAGGCATTGCTGCCAAGACCATCTTGGTGGACAAAGACCCTTTCTGAATCGAGTTCACTCCTCGTTCCAGTCCTGTATTACTGAACCTGATTAACTTACCATTCCATCCATGTATATCTCATGAGATATAAATCTTTACCCAATGCATTGGAGGGAGATATAGGTCCCACCCATCTCATATTGAAATCATTCTTACGTGTGCCACAACATATACATAAATCAATCATCATAACCCAAAGAATAAAACGGGTTTCATAAACATCATCGCATCATAACATAATCCATATAAAACAAATGGATATGATTTCATCATAAGAAAAGTAGAACCATGTAAATCATAGAGACATTATAATTGAAACATACACATATGAAATAATGTCATCTTAGATGGAAAATGGGTTTGATAAAACACATGAAATAAATTCTTGAAGAAAATATCCTTTCTTTTTCAAAATCATTTTATTTTCACAAAATGCAATTTAATTTTAAAAGAAAGGTATTTTTTTTCAAAATAACAATGAAATCATTTATAGGAAGATTTATGTAAATAAGGCTTTATGAAACCGTAAAAACTTGATCATGCCATATAAGTTAAAAGAAACATTCTCCTCATACTTTTGCCTGAAAAGTCAAAAAAGTTCCTCATATGGTAAACAAAAGAAATATTCCTTCCATAACATGTGGTAAAAGTAAAAATGGGTAACAATGACAATAAAAATACATGAAAACATTTTTAGAAAACATGGAAATGGATGATAACAATAACCCCAGTAAATACTTACGAATAACAATCTCAGATAAGAATGAGATTAGAATAATTATCCCTTACCTTATGTCCAATATGCTTCGTATGTATCTGAACATCCTGTATAATGATTTAAATAATGTCATTTACTTATTACATAATCATATTCATTGTTATGATATCATATATAGTTTACTTATGACTTTATATTACTCATTCTTTTGTAAATTCGATGTAAAAGCAGCAATTTGGGTAAAATTGTTTCATTTATTGTACGTGTTTCGACTTGTTGTTCTTTATATTATTACTTATATCCTGATTTACTTAATTCCATAATGTAAAAAAGGATTTATATATAATATATATTAGTAATATACATATATATATGATAGATCGATAAATGGAATGAAATACACCGTTCATGGAGACGGTAGGCCGTACGTACGCATGAGTGTTGTTTTCCTTTCCTTATTGACTAGAATGGAATTAAGTAGATGACATACATACATATATATATACATAAATCCAGTAGAATTATTATGTCATATATTTATTATTACTTATTATATATACTTTATAATCATTCTTGAATTGTTAACATGGAAAATGAATCTCATCGCATCGTGGAGACGGTAATCTGTACGTACGCACGAGCGATGATATCCTTCCCATGATCGTGGGATTGTATTGAAGTGTATGTATACTATTTCAGAATCAATATCACTTTACAATAATCATATATAGTTATTCTTTACATCATTATAACACTCCAAGTAAGGTGTTGGTGGAAAACAGATTACTCCACAGTGTGGAGACGGTATTCCGTACGTATGCACGCGTGGCGATTTTGTTTTCCGTAGGATGTATAGAAAGTGAAATAGGTTTGTTTCATATTTATAATAACATATCCGTATATTAGTGATACTTATTTTATTACTTCATAATTAAACAACTAAATAAGAGGACGTAGAAGAAGAAATAAATTTGAAACAATCGGTAACAGACATTACCTCTACTTTGAAGCGCCTCTTCTTAACCTCCTCTTAGGGTACTAAAGATGGTCTTTGAAGAAGACCAGGACCTCTAAGATATTTATAGGTAAGTGGAGAAGAGAAATTGGAATGGGTTGTCTGAGAATCATGGCTCAAAAGGGTATGAAGAGAAGAGGGAAGGGGTGCCCTTTTTATAAGGGAGGAGAGGGGCACATTTGAAAAAACATAAAATATTATTTTATAATAAAGTCATATTCGGTTTTTAATATCTCTAAATTGATTTATCTAGAGAATAAGGTGGGTATGGGTCGAAATAATATCAACCAATAGGTTTTATACAAGTTTAAATTACTATTTTATCCTTATCATTTAGATTTAACTCTAAGTTAAATAATTTAACTTTTACCGTGTCTTTTTGTTTTCTTACACTATATGGTTAATAAATTTACTATAAAAATAAAAAAGAACCCCAAGTGGTCCATTATTAATATATATCCTTATCTATGTCATTTGGATTATCCTTATATTTTTAGGAATAAAATAACAATTAATAATATAATATTTGTTTTAAAAACTATTTTATGTCAATTTTGACACAATTTGGTACATTATTTTTGTGAAAATCATAACAGCATGATTAGTTCGAAAAATTTAATTAAATCAACACTAACATGTCATATTAACCTAGAAAATTAGTTTAATTAATAAAAAGTCTAAAATTACATTTATTTGGGTATTTATAACATCAATTATGTTAATATTTCATTAAAAAGGTAATTACTGCCTCATCATTGTGTCATAAATAAATTAAATTATTTAATGTATAAAAATTATTAATAAAATACCATTATGTAGGAAATAGTTTTATCTTTCTAATAAATGTTTATAGTCAAATTTATCTTAGGTATAACCCTATATTGAAAGTGTTTTAGTTATTAAACCTTGATTTTATCTATTTTAATTATTCTTTAAATAAAATAATAATAAATGTCCTAATCTAATAAAAGTGGACCTAAATGGTAATATTTTATTCCTAAGGTTGTTTTTGGTCTAATTACACTTATCCAATAGAATTAGTACATGTGTTAGGGTAATAATAATATCTTTTTTACCCTTTATTACCCTATTTACTTTTAACCGTGTTAAATAAAAGTAAAAAGTTACTATTCACCAAAAATTATTTTTATCTTATTGAAGCACTTTTTACTCCTTGATATTAACTTAGTCTCTCGGATTTTTGAAATTCCACTCACAGAAGCGGTAAAATTGCGTTTTATGTAAGTTTTCAAACTCTCATAGGAGGTGGGTAAAAGACGGTGGAATGTTCAATAAAATTTTTATATGTCTAAAATTATTATAAAATGACTCCAATGAATTAAATTGAACTTATATAGGTACTATGTATCAATTTTCACTTAAAATAAATTTATATAAAAATAAATAATTATTTATATAAAAAGTCGGTTTTTAAATAGTAACCCAATGTTTTCACTATTCATTAAAAATAGAATGTTTTCAGAAAAATACCAGAAATTCACCCTAGGCTAATTTCGATATTACGAATCCAAAAATGAAGTTCATTTTGAAAAATAAAATTTATAAAATTTCAAAAAGTTGTTATTACTATTCATAATGGCTAGTTCATAATAATATTATAATAATATATCATTTAGTGAAACTCGGTATTGCGTACTACACACGCTATTGAGGAAGGTCTTGATTGCGTGTAATGCAAGCCAAGTCAGGGATGCGTGTAGTTAAAGCTCCATTTTGTGTTGCGTATAACATAATCAAAACATATTTCAATTATACATTAAACAAAATCTATACTTAATGTTGCATAAAATAATTTCCACAAAACGAACTTGAAATTGTGTGTAACACGAGCCAAGAATAGTGTTGCATATACAGCAAGCTAATACAGTGTTTCGTATAGCACAAGCTAATTTTGGTGTAGCATACAACACAAGACATCAATGAAATTAAAAAGAATAATTCTCATAAATTCTTGGGTTGTTACATAGATCACAAAAAATACCACTACTTAGAGGATGAATATTTCTCATGAGTATGAGTTACCAATACATAACTGGTGATATGAAGGCCAAGGATGTAGAATCCAAGGATACCATGGATGGTGCTAGTTTTTCAAAAAATAAATATTCCAGTCACATACTTGTGAAATCCTTATATATAGTTGTGAACCATGGGTAACCACTTCAGAAATCCCCATAGAAACTTGGAGATTCCTCAGTCCCCTCAAGTGGTCATTCAAGACTAGTAATTTTACTTATGTAACTAGAAGGGTTGTGATTTTCCAATTAGACTAGTCAAAGGGGAAGGATGATGAAACCTATTCCACATGCATACGATTCCCCACCAACTTCATCTCATGGATTATGATCATCCACCTCAACAACCTCTGATCCTAAGACACATAATCGGGAGAAACCCAAACTTGGTAGGTAAGGCTTCTTAGGAACCAATAAAACATTATAAAATAGTTATTGGTTTTCTTTGATAGACTCTAAATCCTAGATCTTATCCATCATTCAAAATAACTTAGATGGGAACTCATCAAGACCCTCTAACTCCTGTAGTAGTTTAAGATTAAAATCATTGGGTTCGAGGATTATATGGAAGATAATATGCAATAATAATGCTATACTACCATCTCAATCACATGATTGGACCATGGAGAGGTCATCCATGGAAATATCAGATAAATGTATGTTTAATGAAAATTCAATAATGCCAACATATTAAGAGAACATATCGAAAATTAATTTGGGATCAAACTCATACTAATCAAGAAAATTTGATGTTTGGGATATAGTAAGGTGGACTTATCCTTGATAAAGCTTATCATTAAATGGTGTGAAGAGAGAATGAAACAACACCATGGGTGGATAATTCCCCAATATTAGTTTGGGGGACTCACATTAATGTTTATTTCACAGTCATCCACCAAAACAAAACACATAATTTCTCACCTCAAATAAAGTTTATTCAAATCCACATTTTGGTACCCTCAAAATTCCATCAATACTAGAAGTACCAGATTAATAGAAAGGTCATAATACTACATGGTGGAAACACTCCCTTTGATCCTTGTGATTCCACATATATTGGGCCATGATTCTATAAAAGATAAGAAAAACAATCAATAGTCGATTATGACATGATGGTTACAATTGTTATTGTCTTGGGAAACTCCCATAAATATCAAAAGCATCTACTTGAAAATTAATATTTTTCCCATAAAACTGATCAAGTTAGTAAGATTAGTTCAATTAAGTTAAGGTGAATTGAAAATGTTTCTTCCCAATGTCCATGTGATGACAATCACATCAGCTAAAGTGGATTCTTAAAGGATTAGTCAGTATAATTATATATCAGGATCCATAAATTCTCTTGTGCAATTAGAACCTATTCAAGACTACCAAAATTCAATATATACAACTCAATATACCTTTTTCTTTCCTTCCACCATTATCTGTGAAAATTAAGAAAAGAATAAACAAAATATTTATGTTCTTACTAGGGTAGTTTCAGAATTCAATTTATCTTATCAGTGATTCTATTGTATTTGTTGTGATAGTGATGCCCCCATATTATCCACCATGTATGAAAATGACTCCATGATAATAGAAAGGTAAGAAGAATAGTATTACCTAATGAACCCTTACAAAATTTAAGAAATGCTTTAAAACCAAAATCAATTACCCCAGTCAGGTGATTTTGGTAATAGAATAATACATATGATCTACACTTATTAATGAAATCATTCCTCTTTGGGAGTAGGAGATATACATTTCATTTATAAATTGGCATCTATATGTACTCTTTTGGAATTATATTGAGTTTTGTAGGATAAATACTTAGGTGGTTACTCATCATCTAGGCCTTCTTGATGATAATTAAATTTTCATATAAAAATCCAAGTGAATGAACCACCATAATTCTACTAATATATAATCAACTCTTCATAAATTGATCAATGTTATCTTTTTTAGTGGCTCAGTACTGAAAATATATCATCAACATCATATGAATAAAGAAAAATAATTTGAAGATCATGGTATGCATTGATTTCATAGATATTAATAGACGCTTCTTGAAAGATGAATTCTCATTACTGATCAAAGAACTTATGATTGATGTGACTACTAGAATCAAATCCCTTTCTTTTATGGATTGGTATTCAGTGTATAATCTGATAAATATCTCCCCTGAAGATAATGAATCTTCTACCTTTAGAGAACATCATTGTGTCTTTTTCTACCACGATATTCCCTTCAGATAAATAAATATTGGCGTTACTTAAAAATGCACAATTAATCATATCATCATACCCTTATGAGGAGAAGCATTTATTGTCATGTCAACAACCAAGTTGTTAAATATAGAAAGTGACATGATCATTTCATGGATCTTAATCAATATTTTGAAATATTTAGAAGCATAATTTGATGAAAAATCTTATAAAGTGTTCATTCACAATAATTTAATGGATATTATATGGAAATTTGGTATTCCACTATGGACTCATGGTCAATACATAAATGACTAGTGATATAGTTTTAATTTCTCCCCTTGGAATATTAACGAACTGAGGGGGATCCAATGGAACCTCTATTATATTCAATATTTCATATCCAAAATAGCTATAAAATTCCATCCCCTTCAACATGATAATGAAGAATGAAGTCTTATATCGATGGGATTTGGATTCCATGAACATTTACATAATATATAGCAACACCTAATTCACCAATATGTATTGATGTTGTCGATAGAGGGAGAACCACTTAATTATATGTGGCCACCATGGAAAGATCACATGATGATTTGATCCTAAATAAAAATGATGTGGGGAATGGTAAAATAATCTAATACCTCATTAGAAAAATGTAAGGTACTAATACACAATATTATGATATTCATGAGTACTACATCACACTCATCTTTATAGTGAAAAGATGGTGCATTAAATGCAGTATCAGAATGTCCATTAGGTCTCCCGTATATACCTACTCAAGAACATCCTTCACCACCCTATGTTGAATAAGAATTTCAAAAAATGGGACTTTATCATATAACTATATTAAATCTAGTTCATGTTAATGTGTTCAGTTAATGGGATGGCCCCTAATGATTTCCTTGGGGCACATCCCACCCCCAAAATCACAGTAGTGGAAACCAAATATTCAAATGTTGAGTTTTTCTATGACTGCGATACTCCCTGAATATGAAATATATATTTTTATTATTCAATATGAATTAATTTTTTCATGAGTATGGAAGATTCTAATCTCAACATGGTTGGTCTAGGTATTTTATTGGTTTCCCAAGAGGATAAAATTTCACCATATTCTTTCTCATTATTTGAAGGTTGGAATAAAAATGAGTTAGATTATCAATCCTTAATTGTTGGAAAATAGTTACGAATATTGTAATAGATATCCAATACAAATATCAAGGGGGACTCAAATATAGTAATCATGAAGATCAATAGTAAGAAATATATAAATAAATAACAATTATCCCCTCGCATTGGCTACATTAGAGGATTGATGGAAGAATACTAATTTTAACCAACATAGAATCATGTCCCTCAATCAAAAAATGGTCATGATGGTGAAATGTAAAAACAAGTAACAACCCTAGCCAATCTATATTAATACCTTGTGTTTTCCTATATCATGTACCTATTGGTGGTACCATCAGTCATCATCTGCGACATAAAGGAAAAAAGTCAAATAAAAAATTTACACTAATGAAAATTGGTGTTTTCCCAAAACTTTTATCCCAATGGTTTAATAAACCGTTGTGAAAGGGAGGCTATACCAACGATTTAAAAAAACGTTGGTATAGGCTTGTTTGGAAGAATCTTTCCCAACGGTTCTCTATAATTATTGGGAAAGGTTTCTTTGTAGGAGGATTTACCAACTGTTCTACAGAAAAGTTAGGTAAAACATATTTTTTAGAGGATTTTACCAATGGTTCTATATCAACCATTGGAATGGAAATTATTTTCCAACGGTTTTTAAAAACCGTTGGGAAAATTTTGCCCCAATTAAGCAGCCCCCCTCATTCGTGAACAGAAGTGAATGTGCAGCAGAAGACGCCCTCCTCGCTCGACTTACCCCATCCGAACTGCTAAATCTCAATCAGATCCGTCTCAAATTAGGTATTTTATTCTTTCTACACTTAAAATCTTTAATTGTTTTTTTTATTATTATTGTTCTTCATCTAATATTTTAGTTTTGTGTTTTGATTTTGATGTGTATATTTTTTTTCTGTTTTTATTTAACCTAGATTTTATCATCCCATCGGATCAATTTAATTAATTAAAACATTAACCCTCCGATGAAGGTGAAAAATATTATATTTGTTGTGGTTTTATTCCATATTTTCTAAGTATGTGTTTTTATTATTTTTCTTCATCTTGTAATTAATTGTTACTTACGAATTCATTTATATGTGTTTATTAATTTTTAACAAAGTTTTTATGAATGTTTTCCCTGAAATTCCTTGTGAAATATTATTTAATCCTATTCTCATTGAATTGAACATGTAATGAATTTGATGACTATAATTTTGACACCTTTCAACTGTTTATGAATTATTCAATTCCATGACTGTTTAGAATTATTTTCAAAGAATATTTAAAGATTAAATTGGTGACACTGAGACTTTGTCTCTGTTTTTTATTCAAAGAATGAAATAAATTTACTTGAATGAAATGAGTTGAACTATTTAATGTGTTCTAAGTAGTTTCAAATGATTGAAGTTTTGAAATGACAATGAACCCTCTTGGAATGAGGGGGGTGAGGGGGGATGTCCAGAAGGTGTGGGGGGCTATCTGGGGGGTGGGGGGTTGTCTGGGTTAGTGGCTATCCGGGGTGAGGGGGGGCTATCTGGGGGGTTGGTTGGCTGTCTGAGGTGGGGTGGGGGGTGTCTGGGGTGAGGGGTGGGGGTGTCCGGGGGGTTGGGGGTGTCCGGGGGGTTGCGGGGCCGTCCAGGGGGGTCAGCGGGGCTCTCCGGGGGGTTGGGGGGGGGGGGGGGGGGCTGTCTGGGGGGTGGGTGGGATGTCCGGGTTGATGGGGGGCTATCCGGGGGGTGGTTGTGCTGTCCAGGTGGTGCAGGGGGATATCTAGGTGGTGCAGGGGGCTGTCCGAGTGGTGCGGGGGCCTGTCTGGGTGGTTTGGGGGGCTGTCCGGGGATGGGATGGCTTTTCGGGGGTGGGGGATGTCTGAGGTTGGGGGGGGGGGGGGGGGGTTGTCTGGGGTGGGGGAGGGGGGGGGGGCAGTTTGGGGGGTGGGGGGTTGTCCAGGGGTTGGGGTATTTCTGAAGGTTCAGGGGGGGGGGATCTCCGAGGGTTTAGGGGGGCTTTCCAGGGGTTGGGGGGATATACGGGTTGCGGGGGGGGGGGGGGGGGGTGTCCGGGGGTGGTTGGGCTGTCCGGGTGGTGCGGGGGGCAGTCTGGGTGGTGCATGGGGCTGTCCGGGGGGTGGGGGGGGGGCTTTTTTGGGGTGGGGGGTTATCCGAGGTGGGGGGCGGGGGGTCCGGGGTAAAGGCCTTCCATATCATTTCTTACCAACGATTTACTTAAACCGTTGGAAAAAACATACATTCACAACGGTTTTTAAAAACCATTGGGAAAAAATTACCAAAAATACACAATGGGCATCCACTCCCCCTCCACTCAATTGCAGTTCGACTCCGCTGAATTGGTTCCTTAAATCCAATCTTCCTCCTGCCAAACTTATTCCACATCTTGATTGGGACATGATTCTATGAATACACCCTACCAACCTATGATCTATGGCCCCAAACCTAGGATCGTTTAATCCATGGTTAAGGTGAAACTTGATGAGGCCATTACTACTTTTCATGTGATCCTCATCCTACTCCTCATCCAGATCTCTGTGAAGAAGTTA
This sequence comes from Viscum album, assembly GCA_963277665.1. Taxonomy (NCBI): domain Eukaryota; kingdom Viridiplantae; phylum Streptophyta; class Magnoliopsida; order Santalales; family Viscaceae; genus Viscum; species Viscum album. The sequence continues at coordinate 2,032,824,324 of OY728135.1, forward strand.
AAGTATAAAACTCATGTACTCCCAACAAGACCCTTAAGGACAATGTCTTCCTTGATCCACTTTCAATATCTTACTGGGCAATCATTGAATATAGGCATTAGAAATTTTGTATCTTATTTTCTTATATACACTGTATTTTTTTCTATTTCTTAATATGATTATCATATAGAGTAATGTGTTAGTTATGATTTTATTTAAATTAAACAATTGTCATTTACCTAAATATTTTTTTGATTGAACTTCAGTATTATTGAATTTCTTTGAAATGTCTTATTGAATTTTTTTTACAGAATGGATACATGTTGGATGTACGAAACTGATCAGATTTACCTAATTATATTTAATTAAATATCTTGAATAAGTTTTATTTAATATAATCATTTCATTTGATAAAGAAAGTCATGTTTTTATTATAAAACCCCTCCAATGGAGGTGCGCTATCTGTGAAAACTCACAGTGATAGTTTAGGGTGTGATAATTTGACTCTCAATTAGTAGTTTCAAATACCTAGTACCACTTTTAAAAATAACGGATATAAAATATATTTCTTTATCATACCACAATCTCGAATCAAGATTATGTTTTTTATATCATAAGATCAGTTTCTATAATGTCAAGGACAACAACATAGGATATATTTGGAATCCTGGCTGGATGATTCTCCCTCACGGATGTCACTAGACTGGGCCAACACAGCACGGTCATGTCGTGGTCACGACACGGTCACACCGCAATCACGCCGTGGTCACGACGTGGTCACGCCGCAGTCACTCCACGATAATGCCTTGATTTAGCCCTGCTCAAGGACAACACCCCACGAGATTCATAGTCATGTCGGAATTCGATGTATGATACCTAGATCCAATTTTAGATACATTACCCACCCTCCATCTTGGACCCCTGACAGCCCCCACACTCCTCCCTAGACCTCAGACATGACCCCAGACAGCCCCCCACCCACCTTAATCCGAGGCACAGTGTGGCCGGTACCACTCAAATTGTCTTTCTATTGTTTAAAATGGATACTCTTTTAATGAAAAACAACTAGCATACGAAAAAACGACCAAACACATTCATATTGTGTTGATACTTTAGGAAAACAATCCATGGGTCATTTGTGACATGTACAAGTCAACCCCGCCTCAATCCAAGGCGCGGTGTTGCAGGTACCACTCAAAGTGTTTCACTTTTATTTGTAATGGACAACATTTTAAGTGAAAACAAAAACTGGCATACAAAAAACTGACTAAACGAATTCAGATTGTGTTGATACTTCAAAAAAACAATCCATTAGTCATTTTTGATGTTTACTAGTCAACCTCACCTCAATACGAGGCGCGGTGTGGACGACACCAGTCAAAGTCTCTCTTTTGTTTCAAAAGAAAATCATTTTAAGTGAATACAACAACTGACATACGTAAAACCGACCGAAGGCATTAAAATTCATTTGAAACATTAGGACAATGATCCATGGGTCATATGTGACATGTAGAAGTCAACCCCACCTTAATCCGAGGGCCGGTGTGGCTGACACCACTCAAATTGTCTCACTTTTATTTTAAATGGACACGATTTTAAGTGAAAACCACAACTAACATACTTAAGACCGACCAAACGCTTTCAGATTCTGTTGAAACTTTAGGAAAATGATCCATGGGTTATTAATGACGTTCACAAGTCAACCCCACTTTAATCAGAGGCGTAGTGTGGCACGACTGAATATGTGTTTTTTAGGTGTTTGGTGTGCTTGAAAAGCATGTGTGGGGTGGTCTAAACTGGTCGAACGACCTAGGAATGCCATGAAATCATACAAAAATAAATGGTGGGATAATTCTGAAATGGTTGGCTAGAAGGAACATCAATCGGAGGTGTCGTGTGACCACGCTGGCTGAAAAGGCTCTGTGTGTGTCGTAAATGGCCAAAACATGCATTTAATGGTCAAATGAATGCCGAACAACATCAGAATGACTTGAAATCACACGAACACTCCATAATTATTATTTATGAGGTGTACAAGGAGACAGAACGTCATTCAGACGCGCGGTTATCACGACATGACTGAATATGTTTTTTGTAGGTGTTTGGCGCGCTTGAAAAGCATGCGTGGGGTGGTCGAAACCGGCCGAACGACCTCATAATACCATGAAATAAGAAGACAACAAATGGTGGGTGAATTATGAAATGGTCAGCCATACGGCATGTCAATTGGAGGTGTCGTGTGACCGTGGCAGCCGAAAACGCACTCTGCATGTCGTAAATGGCCAAAACATGCGTTTAACGGTCAAATGCATGCCGAATGACATCAGAATGACTTGAAATCACATGAAAACACGCTAATTATTTTCGAAGTGTATGAGTAGACCACATGTCATTAGGACCCGCAATTTCCATGACATGACTGAATATGTGTTTTTTAGGTGTTTGGTGCGCTTGAAAAGCGTGCGTGGGGTGGTCGACACCGGCTGAACGACCTCCGAATGCCATGAAATCAGACGACAAAAAGGGTGGGTGAATTCTGAAATTTTTGGCTAGATGACATGTCAATCAGAGGTGTTGTGTGACAGCGAAGTCCGAAAATGCACTCCACGTGTCGTAAATGGCCAAAACATGCCTTTAACGGTCAAATGCATGCCGAACAGCATCAGAATGACATGAAATCACACAAAAACATACAAATTATTATTCGTGAGGAGTATGATGAGACCACACTTCATTCAGACACACGGTTTCTGTGACATGGCGGAATATTTGTTTTTTAGGTGTTTGGCGTGCTTGAAAAGCATGCGTGGGGAGGTCGAAACTGACCGAACGACCTCAGAATTCCATTAAATTAGACGAAAACAAAGGGTGGGTGAATTATGAAATGGTCAGCTAGAAAATACGTCAATCAGAGGTGTTGTGTGATCGTGGTGGCCGAAAACACACTTCGCGTGTCATAAATGGCCAAAACATGCGTTTAATGGTCAAATGCATGCCGAAAGACATAATTAATGACTTGAAATCATAGGAAAACACCCTAATTATTATTTTTTATGTGTACAAGGAGACGACATGTCATTAAGATGTGCAGTTTGTGCGGCACGACTGAATATGTGTTTTTTAGGTATTTGGCCCACTTGAAAAGTGTGCGTGGGGTGGTCGAAACTGGCCGTACGACCTCGGAATTCCATGAAATTGGATGACAGAAAAAGGTGGGTGAATTTTGAAATGGTCGGCAAGATGAAACATCAATCAGATGTGTCGTGTGACTGCGTTGGCCAAAAACAAACTCCACGTGTCATAAAAGGCCAAAACATGCATTTAGCTGTCAAATGTATTCCGAACGACATAAAAATGACTTGAAATCACACAAACACACCTGAATTAGTTTTATTTAATAGTACAAGGAGACGACACATAATTTGGACGCGCGGTTTGCATGACATGCATGAATATGTGTTTTTTAGGTGTTTGGTGCTCTTGAAAAGCGTGCGTGGGGTGGTCAAAACTGGCCGAACGACCTTGGAATTCCATGAAATCAGATGACAATAAAGGGTCAGTGAATTATAAAATGTTAGATAAGATGAAATGTCTATCGGAGGTTTTGTGTGACCGTGATGGCTGAAAACGCACTCCGCATGTTGAAAATGGCCAAAACATGCATTTTACTGTCAAATGAATGCCGAACGACATCGGAATGACTTGAAATCACATTAAAACACCTTAATTATTATTTTGGAGGTGTACGTGGAGAGGAAACATCATTCTAACACGCAGTTTTCACGACACAACTGAATATGTGTTTTTAGGTGTTTGGCGCGCTTGAAAAGCGTGCGTGGGGTGGTCGAAACTGGCCGAACGACATCAAAATGCCATGAAATTGGACCACAACAAAGGGTGGGTGAATTGTAAAATGGTCGGCTAGACGGCACATCAATCATATGTTTCGTGTAACCTCACTGGCCGAAAACGCCCTCCGCATGTCGTAAATGGCCAAAACTTGCATTTAACGGTCAGAGGCAGGCCGAACAACATCAAAATGAATTGAAATCACACTAATTATTATTTGTGATGTGTACGAGGAGAAGACACGTCATTTGGATGTGCAGTTTGTATGACACAGCTTAATATGTGTTTTTTAGGTGTTTGGCGCGTTTGAAAAGTGTGCGTGGGGTGGTTGAAACTAGCCGCATGACCTCAGAATGCCATAAAATTAGACGACAACAAATGGTGGGTGAATTCTGAAATTGTCAGCTAGACGACACATCAATCAGAGGTTTCGTGTGACCGCGGTGGCAGAAAATGCACTCCGCGTGTCGTAAATGGCCAAAACATGCGTTTAACATCCAAATGCATGCCGAACGACATCAGAATAACTTGGAATCACATGAAAAGACCCTAATTATTATTCGTTAGGTGTACGAGGAGACGCCATGTCATTCGGACATGCAGTTTGTGCGGTATGGATAATATGTGTTTTTAGGTGTTTGGCGCGCTTGAAAAACATGCGTGGGGTGGTCGAAACCGGCTGAAAAACCTCATAATGCCATGAAATCAGACGACAACAAAGAGTGGGTGAATTCTGAAATGTTCTGCTAGACGGCACGCCAATCAGAAGTGTTGTCTGATCGCAGTGGCTGAAAACGCACTCCGCGTGCCGTAAATGGACAAAAACATGCGTTTAACAGTCAAATGCATGATGAACGACATCAGAATGACTTGGAATCACACGAAAGAACCCTAATTATTATTCGTGAGGTTTATGAGGAGAAAAAACGTCATTTAGACCCGCAGTTGGCGCGACACGGATGAATATGTGTTTTTTAGGTGCTTAGCGCGCTTGAAAAGAATGCGTGGGGTGGTTGAAACCAGCCAAACAACCTCAAAATGCCATTAAATCAGACAAAAACAAAGTGTGGGTGAATTCTGAAATGGTTGGCCTGACGGCATGTCAATCGGAGGTGTCGTATGACCGTAGTGGCCAAAAACGCACTTTGCGTGTCGTAAATGGCCAAAACATGCGTTTAATAGTCAAATGCAGGCCGAACGACATTAGAATGCCTTAAAATCCAATGAAAACACTCTAATTATTATTCATGAGGTGTATGAGGAGACTATATGTCATTCGGACCCGCGGTATGTGCGAAACGGCTGAATATGTGTTTTTAGGTGTTTGGCGCGCTTGAAAAGCGTGCGTGGGGTGGTCGAAACCGGCCGAACCACCTCCAAATGCCTTGAAACTAGATGACAACAAAGGGTGGGTGAATTCAGAAATGGTCGGCTAGACGGCACGCCAATCAGAGGTGATGTGTGACCAAAGTGGCCGAAAACGCACTCTGCGTGTCGTAAATGGCCTAAACACGCATTTCACGGTCAAATGCATGCCGAACGACATCAGAATGACATGAAATCACATGAAAAAACCCTAATTATTATCCGTGAGGTGTATGAGGAGACGACTCATCATTCAGATGTGTGGTTTGTGCGGTACGGCTGAATATGTGTTTTTTAGTTGTTTGGCGCGCTTGAAAAGCTTGTGTGGGGTGGTCGAAACTGTCCGAATGACCTCAGAATTCCTTGGAATCAGGTGACAACAAATGGTGGGTGAATTCTAAAATGGTTGGCTATATGACACATCAATCGGAGGTGTTGTGTAACTGCGGCAGCCGAAAACACACTCCGCGTGTCGTAAATGGCCAAAACATGCGTTTAATGGTGAAATGCATACTGAACGACATCTGAATGACTTTAAATCACACGAAAACACCCTAATTATTATTCGGGAGGTGTACAAGGAGAAGGCACGCCATTAAGATGCGCGGTTTGCATGGCACAGCTGAACATGTGTTTTTTAGGTGTTTGGCGTGCTTGAAAAGCGTGCGTGGGGCGGTCTAAACCATCTGAACAACCTCAAAATTCCATGAAATCAGATGACAACAAAGGGTGGGTGAATTCTAAAATTTTCAGCCAGATGGAACGTCAATCGGAGGTGTTGTGTGACCGCTGGGGCTGAAAACACTTTTCACATGTTGTAAATGGCTAAACATGCATTTTACGGTCAAATGCATGGAGAACGACATCAGAATGACTTGAAGTCACACGAAAACACACCAATTATAATTGGTGAGGTGTACAAGGATCCAACACATCATTCAGACACCTGGTGTGTGCAGTACAACTGAATATGAGTTTTTTAGGTGTTTGGCGGGCTTGAAAAGCGTGCGTGGGGTGGTCTAAACCGACTGAACGACATCAGAATGCAATGAAATCGGACGACACAAAAGGGTGAGTGAATTTTGAAATGGTCGGATAGAGAGCATGTCAATCAGAGGTGTTGTGTGACCGCGCTGGCCGAAAATGCACTCCGCGTGTCGTAAATGGCCGAAACATGCATTTAACGGTCAAATGCAAGCCGAACGACATCAGAATGACTTGAAATCACATTAACACACCATAATTATTATTTGTGAGGTGTACGAGGAGACGACACATCATTCGGACGCGTGGTTTGTGCGGCACAACTTAATATGTGTTTTTAGGTGTTTGATGCGCTTGAAAAGCGTGCGTCGGGTGGTCGAAACAGGCCAAACGACCTCGTGATGCCATGAACTCAGATGAAAATTAAGGGTGGGTGAATTCTGAAATGGTCGGCCAGAAGACATGCCAATCGGAGGTGTCATGTGACCGCGGTGGCCGAAAATGCACTCTGCGTGTCGTAAATGGACAGAACATGCGTTTAATGGTCCAATTCAATGCGAACGATATCAGAATGACATAAAATCACACGAAAACACCCTAATTATTATTTGTGAGGTGCATGAGGAGAGAAAACTTCATTTGGACCCACGGTTTGCACGACACGACAAAATATGTGTTTTTAGGTGATTGGAGCGCTTGAAAAGCTTGTGTGGGGTTGTCGAAACGGGCTGAATGACCTCAGAATGCCATGAAATTAGAAAAAAAGGGTGTTTGAATTCTGAAATGGTCGGCAAGATGACATGTAAATCAGAGGTGTCATGTGACCGCTGTGGCCGAAAACGCACTCTGCGTGTCGTAAATGGAAAAAACATGCGTTTAACGGTCAAATGCATGCCGAATGACATCATAATGACTTGAAATCACACGAAAACACCCTAATTATTATTAGTGAGGTGAACGAGGAGTAGACACATCATTTGGACACACGGTGTGCGCAACACGACTGAATATGTGTTTTTTAGGTGTTTGATGTGCTTGAAAAATGTGTGTGGGGTGGTCTAAACCGACCGAATTAAATCAGAATGCCATGAAATCAGACAACAAAAATGGGTGGGTGAATTTTGAAATGGTCGGCTGGACTACACGTCAATCAGAGGTGTCGTGTGACCGTGCTGGCCAAAAACACACTCCGCATGTCGTAAATGGCCGAAACATGCGTTTGACGGTCAAATTCATCCGAACGATATCAGAATGACTTGAAATCACAACAACACACCATAATTATTATTCGTGAGGTGTACAAGGAGACGACATGTCATTTGGACGCGCGGTTTGCACAGCATGACTAAATATGTGTTTTTAGGTGTTTGGCGCGCTTGAAAAGCATGCGTGGGGTGGTCGAAACTGGCCGAACGACCTCAGAACACAATGAAATCGGACGACAACAAGGGATGGGTGAATTGTGAAATGGTCGGACAGATGGCACGTCAATCGGAGGTCTCGTGTGATCGCGCTGGCCAAAAAGGTACTCTGCGTGTTGTAAATGGCCAAACCATGCGTTTAACGGTCAAATGCATGCCGAACGACATAGGAATGACTTGAAATCACACAAACACACCCTAATTATTATTCGTGAGGTGTAAAAGGAGACAACACATCTTTCAGATGCGCGGTTTACGTGGCACGACTGAATATGTGTTTTTTAGGTGTTTGGCGCGCTTGAAAAGCCTGCGTGGGGTGGTCTAAACCGGCCAAACGACCTCAGAATTCTATGAAATCAGACGAAAACAAAGGTTGGGTGAATTGTGAAATAGTCGGCTAGATGAAACATCAATCAGAGCTGTCGTGTGACCGCGATGGCCGAAAATGCACTCCTCGTGCCGTAAATGACCAAAACTTGTGTTTAACGGTCAAATGCATGCCGAACGACATTAGAATCACTTGAAATCACATGAAAACACCCTAATTATTATTAATGATGTGTATGAGGAGACAACACACCATTCAGACGTGTTGTTTACACAGCACAGCTGAATATGTGTTTTTAGGTGTTTGGTGCGCTTGAAAAGCATGTGTGGGGTGGTCAAAACCGGCCGAACAACCTCATAATGCCATTAAATCAGACGAAAACAAATGGTGGCTGAATTCAGAAATTTTCGGCTAGACGACACGTCAATCGGAGGTGTTGTGTGACCGTGGTGGCCGAAAACGCACTTCGCATGTCGTAAATGGCCAAAACATGTGTTTAACAGTCAAATACATGCCGAACGACATATGCATGACTTGAAATCACACTAAAACATTCTTATTACTAGTCATGAGGTGTACGAGGAGACTCCACGTCATTCAGATGCGCGGTTTGCATGGAACGATTGAATATGTGTTTTTAGGTGTTTTGCGTGCTTGAAAAACATGTGTGGGGTCTAAACCAGCCAAACGACCCATGAATGCCAAGAAATCCGATGAAAACAAATGTTGGGTGAATTATAAAATGATCGGTCAAATGACACATCAATCAGAGGTGTCGTGTGACCGCGATGACCAAAAACACATTCTACATGTTGTAAATTGCCAAAACGTGCATTTTACGGTCAAATACATGCCGAATGACATAAGAATGACATTAAATCACACGAAAACAACCTAATTATTATTGGTGATGTGATATAGGAGACGACACGTCATTCAGACACATGGTTTGCACGGAACGACTGAATATGTGTTTTTAAGGTGTTTGGCGCGCTTGAAAAGCATGCATGGGGTGGTCTAAACCGGCCGAACAACATCAGAATTCCATGAAATCGGATGAAAAAGGGTTGATGAATTGTGAATTGGTCGGCCAGAAGGTACATCAATCGGAGGTGTCGTGTGACCGCGCTGGTCGAAAATGCACTCTGTGTGTTGTAAATGGCCGAAACATGAATTTAATGGTCAAATGCATGCCAAATGACATCAGAATGACTTGAAATCACACGAACACACCAAAATTATTATTATTGAGGTGTACGAGGAGACATGACATCATTCCGATGTGCGGTTTTCATGGCATGGATAAATATGTGTTTTTTAGGTGTTTGACGCGCTTGAAAAATGTGCGTGGGGTGGTGGAAACCGGCCGAACTACCTCGGAATGCCATGAAATCGGATGAAAAAAATAGTGGGTAAATTGTAAAATGGTCATCTAGACGACACGTCAATCGGAGGTATCGTGTGATCACGCTGGCCGAAAACGCACTCTGCGTGTCATAAATGGCTAGAACATGCGTTTAACGGTCAAATGCCTGCTAAACGACATTGAAATCACTTGAAATCACACTAACACACCCTAATTATTATTCGTGAGGTGTACAAGGAGACGACACATCATTCGGAAATGCGGTTTGCATGAAACGACTGAATATGCATTTTTTAGGTGTTTAGCATGCTTGAAAAGCATGCGTGGGGTGGTCGAAACCGACCTAAAGACCTCAGAATGCCATAAAATAGGACTATAACAAAGGGTGGGTGAATTGTGAAATGGTCGGCTAGACGGAACATCAATCAGAGGTGTCATGTGACCGTGCTGGCTGGAAACGAACTCCGCATGTCATAAATGGCACAGAAATGCGTTTAACGGTCAAATGCATTCCGCAAGACATCGGAATGACTTTAAATCACAAGAAAAACACCCAAATTATTATGTTTGAGGTGTAAGAGGAGACGGAACATCATAAGGATACGGGTTTGCACGACACGACTGAATATGTGTTTTTAGGTTTTTGGCACGTTTGAAAAGCATGCGTGGGGTGATCTAAACCGGCCGAACGACCTTGGAATGCCATGAAATCAAACGACAACAAAGGGTGGGTGAATTATAAAATGGTAAGCCAGAAGACACATCAATCGGAGGTGACGTGTGACCACGATGGCCAAAAACGCACTCCGCGTGTCGTAAATTGCCAAAACATGTGTTTAATGGTCAAATGCATGCCGAACAGCATCAGAATGACTTGAAATCACATGAAAAAACCCTAACAATTTTTTGCGAGGTGTGCGAGGAGACAAAACATCATTCAGATGCGCGGTTTTTGCGACACGACTGAATATGTGTTTTTATGTGTTTGGCGCTCTTGAAAAATGTGCGTGTGGTGGTCAAAACCGGCCGAACGACCTTGGAATGCCATTAAATCAGACAACAATAAAGGGTGGGTGAATTGTGAAATGGTCGGCCAGACGGTATGTTAATCGGAGGTGTTGTGTGACCGCACTGGCCGAAAACGCATTCTGTGTGTCGTCAATGGCCAGAACATGTGTTTTACGGTCAAATGAAATCCGAATGACATCATAATGACTTGAAATCACACGAAAACACCCTAATTATTATTTGTGAGGTGTACGGGGAGTCAATACGTCATTAGGACATGCGTTTTGCGCGGCATGGCTGAATATGTGTTTTTAGGTGTTTTGGCGTGCTTGAAAAGCGTGCATGGGGTGGTCTAAACCAAACGAACGACATCAGAATACCATGAAATCAGATGAAAACAAGGGGTGGGTGAATTGTGAAATGGTCAGCTAGAGGGCACATCAATCGGAGGTGTCGTGTGACCACGCTGGCCTAAAACACACTCTGCGTGTCGTAAATGGACGAAACATGCATTTAACAGTCGAATGAATTCCGAACAACATCATAATGACTTGAAATCATACGAAAACACCCTAATTATTATTCGTGAGGTGTTAGAGGTGAATACATGTCATTCAGACATGCGGTTTGTGCGGCATGGCTGAATATGTGTTTTTTAGGTGTTTGGCGTGTTTGAAAAGCGTGCATGGGGTGGTCGAAACCAGACAAACGACCTTGGAATGCCATGAAATCGGACGACAACAAAGGGTGGATGAATTTTGAAATGGTCGACAAGGCGGCACATCAATTAGAGGTGTCGTGTGACTGCACTGGCCGAAAATGCACTTCGCGTGTCGTAAAAAGCCAAAACATGTGTTTAATGGTCAAATGCATGCCGAACAACATCAGAATGACTTGAAATCACACAAAAACACCCTAATTATTATTCTTGAGGTTTACGAGGAGACAACACGTCATTTAGATGTGCGGTTTGGGCAGAAAAGATGAATATGTATTTTTTAGGTCTTTGGCGCACTTGAAAAGCATGCGTGGGGTGGTCTAAACCGGCCGAACGACCTCAGAATGCCATGAAACCAGACGACAACAAAGGGTGGGTGAATTTTGAAATGTTCGGCCAGTCGAGGATTTATCTCACATCACACCTAGGAGATAAAATTACAATTAGCCACATACCCCCTTATTCTAATTGAAAAATCTATAAAAAACATGTAGGCTATTCCGGAAACCCATCTCATATGTCGAGATTGGACAATGTTTTCCACTAACACACTAGGAACCATTTATACATGGATACATAATCATTAGAGGAATATAAACATCCCACGTGCTTTCTATAACTCATCCTAGGTCTAAGAACATGAGCACTACCATTGTCTATATTATGGGTATCATGATCCTTGCCACTCTACCCAAGTTTTTCTGTTGGTTTTAAGATACTCAACCCAAGACTGTGACTAAACATCCCATGTGTTTCCTATAACATGTCGGTTTTTTCCCTCACCCCTGGACACCCCACCCCCGGGACACCCCCAAACCTTAGTATGTCATATTATATATGTGTAATATATAATTCATAATTCTGTATGCAACATAGTTAATTTTGTATGTGTTATTGATTCATAATTCAGAATTCATTACATAATTCATTACATAATTCATTCTTTATGTATTAAATTGAGAATCCAATTAAAAATTCTATATTTCATAGGGTAATTGGGTTCATATACATTACTATAATTGTCGTACATTCCATGGTTATAATAGTATCCTGTTTTTATGTGTTTTTGTGTGCTATATGAGGTGTTTTTGTAGATGTTAAGAGTGTATGCAGGTGTGTAGTTGAGTGTGCAGTGGAGGATTTTAGGTGCTGTCAAATTCTCGTAATACACTATACCAACAGTTTAATAAACCGTTTGTATAGCACTGTACATATTTTTACCAATGGTTTTAGTAAACCATTGTTAAAACATGGAAATACTCCAGAAATGCCAACAGTTTGTAAAACCGTTGGCAATACTCTTGTTTCCCAATGGTTTTAGTAATCTATTGGCATAATGCTTTATTCCTCCAAAAATGCCAACGGTTTTACAAACCATTGGTAATACTCTTTACAGACCCCCTTCCCAACAGTTTCAAAAAAATTGTTAGTAATGGGCTACTGCCACGCCTTACTTGCCAACGGTTTTATAAACCATTGGTATATAGGATACAAATGGTTTGGAAGTCTTTACCAACTATTTCAAACTGTTGGTAAAGGCTTAATTTTCAGTAGTGTTACCAAAGTATGATGAGTCGTTATCCAGCCATGGATGTATAGATCTTGTATTAAATTAATTCTATAATGAGACCCACCAATTATATCGATCCAATATGAAACAAACATGATACCGAGCAGTGAACTTTACTGCTTAACATGGACCATATATGTAACCTCCCATCTATTGATAAAATAAATATTTTTATTATTTATTAATGTTTATGAATTATATAGTAATTTTAAATTAAAAGGGAATCTATGTTCAATATAATTATGACATCCAACAATGACTCTCTTAAAAATCATATGGTGTACGCAGGACTTAGTTAAACTAAATAATAATATAAAATTAATATTATTATTTAATATGATAGTTATCACCTAGCCTTTTAATATAAGTGTAATGAACCATAATTATATCAAGTAAATTTCACTTATTATAATTATTTCGTATAGTATGAATCATATAAAATCACATAGAGAATACAATACAAACTTTATAAATAAATAATGAATGAAATAAAAGGTATTTCTAAAATTCAAGGAACCAATTCTAATGGAATAGTAACTTTACTTTGGAATAGTAATTTGACCATTAATAAAAGTAATATGACCAATATAATGGTAGCTTCACCTATGAAAGTATATATCAAATTTTTGTATCTTATTAATGAAAATATGATATATATATATATATATTTATATAAGTAAATAAATGTTAAAAAAAATTATTTACTATTTATATTTTTTGTAATTCATAAATATTTAATTAAAATTTTGTAACTAATATAATGATTTCACACAAATTTATTTTAATAAAATATATGAATAATTTAATAATATGTTCTCTTATGATTATTTGATAATTTTATGAGACCTTAATTAATTTTTTAAAGTGTTATAAAATCAGTTACAATTTTAAAATTAGTATTTTTTAAATAAATGATTATTTTATTTTAAATTAAATTTATGATATTTGGAAAATTATTTTCGTAAAATGGATCCCATTTATTAATTCTAAACAAAGAAAAGTGGTTAGTGTGATTTTTTGATATTTTTCTAAACTGCATTATTTTTTTGTGAATAGTAATATAAGCTAACTTACGGTAAATATACATTATAAGATAAATAATCCATTCATTGAATAATCAATGATGTAAGAACTATGATCTATCATTATACTTCTATATTTTCTGTATTTATTTATGGAATCATCAATATTTATTTTCTTAAAGAAAAACAATAAAATAATATATAAAATAACGAGAAAACACCCCTATCCTCTACTATATAAACCACCCCTCAACACCTATTCACTTCACACTATCTAATCAATGAGCCTTATCAAAATTCTACCAAAACCACTTCCCATGCCTCTTACCCATGTCTCGGATTATTTTGTCTCAAAAAAAGACCAAAACCAATCCCCTTAAAGAGGTTCTGAAGGAGAATAAATCAAGTGGTAAAAATCCTCATTCTTTTTTTTATTTCCAATTTCTTTTCATTACTACCTTCCCTCACCCGCGCTATCTAAAGTAAAATGATAACACAATTATCATTTATATACTAAAATTTTATTATAAAAATAGAAAATCCCCTATGATTTCTCTTCCCTGGTAACTTTTATTTTAAAGATGAAAACATCATTTAAAAGGTGACGATTTAAAACTTTCATAGATGACGTGTTTTCGTTTTTTAATTCCAATTTCAAGGCATGTAATAATTCCATTTTAATTGTTAAAAAAGATTATAATTTATGTATTAAAACTCATTTAATGTTATGGATCCATTTTAAATACAAAAAACTAATTAATTAAACAAAAATAGTTTATAATGATCGAAAAACCTCAAAAATATTCATAACGATTATCATTGATGTCTAATCTAATGATTCATCCTCATCCTAAATAAAATGACTTATACAACCAATTAATATTTTTGATGTTAATTAATGACATAAAAAAATTATTCTAGACAAATATTCTAATTTTATATGATCTCTCATATACATGTAAAAGTAAACTGATCCAGAAACCAAGGAAAAGAACAATTCTGAATAAAAAAATGAATCTTATAACTCCTCAAAAATGACTTAAATTAAATTAAAAAAATTATACTAAATAAATTTTTTTATGTGGATCTGAATGAACTTATTAATAAATATAATTTCATTATCAATGATATTAAGCGCAATTTTTGAACACTTTCATACATAAGGTATGATTTTCTTCCCAAACCTCAATTTTCATTCAGGTTGTAGTTCATCCCTCTTTAAACCAATGTAATTCCTAATTATTTTTAATAAATATTTCAAGATTTTGGTTATATGTTCCCAAAATATGTATATAGATTATTTCATCTTTATTTATTGAAAAATAAATGTTCTACAAGTTTCCTTTATCAATTATTCCTCATAAAGAAGCCAGATTAAAGGGGACATCTTGATTTCTTGACCATTTTCAAGTACCATCCATAATCTATTATTATAAAGCATTATTTTTATAAAATCAATAAATTTTTCCAGAAAAAAATCTATTTGATATTTTCTGGTCTCATACAAATAATTATGAATAATACAAATTATTTTTCCAAAATAAATCTTCTTTACAAAGTATAAAAGGGAATTCCTCTTAAGAACTCCTCAATGATTTTATTATAGTACATTCATATATTTCAAAACCTATATTTAATATTATTATTTATTTATATTTATTTATTATTGTTATCATTTACCATATCTTATTAAATGTTTTATGATCTGTTTCACTGTGGATGTGCTATCTTGATACCATTCACCATACTAATCAGAATGGTTCGTGAATATGTTTACAAAAATAGGAAATTTTATTTACATTTCATTGGTATATATTTTTTATGTTTGACACCATTACTATGAGGAATTCATTGGATTTTTTATTTGATGGGTGGAGACTATTATATCTCCTCAATGCATCGATAGGATTCGTGAGACAAAACAAAAATAGATTTTTTCGAGTCCTTAACCACTTATTTTTAGATGGATTGGTCGAGTCCTCGATATTATCTTTATGATGTCTGAAATTATGAATTACCTCATTATGATATTAGTAATTGATAAATCATATTACTATTTGACAAGTATAATATCCATGGTTATGTTTTATTTTATTATTTATATTTAATTATTTATTTTTCTTTCATTACTTATATATTAAGACTAAGATATGTTTTATTAGAATGGGTTTTAGTTATTCATGTTGACTTATTTTTTATTTTTATGATTATAAGGCCCCAGCCTTAAACCTTACTTAATATTGAATTAAATGAATAATTCACATTGAGGATCTTTTCAGGTTTAGAGTTTTAGAGAATTAGAACATAACTATTACATCTTAAAAGATTACAAAGTAGACACTTCTACTAAGTCTCCATAAAATAAAAACTCTTAAAAAGAAAGATGTCTAGATTCCATGTTTTAGATAGCATGAAATTCCCTTGATCCCATCCTTGACCTTATTCCACTTTAAGTCTTGTGAAAAACATTTCGAAAAACTTGGGGTGAGCATAAAAAGCTCAGTAAGGGATACAAAAAGAATGAAAACTGTTAGTTTTTCAAACATCAAGTAAACCATATATACTCTATCAAAGTAATAACTTCACCTTCATGAAGTAGTAAAAACTCTTTACTGAATAAAGTATCATTACTTACCTTTTTGTAACCAAAGGATTACCATAAAATCCATAAAAAGAACACATAACATATATAAAGGTAACATGGGACATAAACATACTTAAGTGGAATAACCATACGGTTGACTTCCACACATATCACTTAATGGAATAGCCATACGGCCAATTTCCATACATACTTAATGGAATAGCCATACGGCCGACTTCCATACCCAATGCATTGGAGGTTATAACGTAACCACCCGTCCTGGTATTCACGGCACCACCCGTCATATGGTTTATAACGTAACCATCCGTTAAAATGTCCAAGTACCAGTATAAAATCATAAAACATAAAACCAATATAAAGGAATGATAACATTTCCACATTTCAATCACAATATATCAAAAATATATTGACATAATAGAATCCTTTTTCAAAACCATTTTCAATACCAAAATACATAAAATAGTATATGGTATTTATTTTATTCTAAAAACATTACGGCTTGTTGAGAAAGCCAAAGATCAAATAATACTCGCGGCGGCGGAAAAGGTCGTTGTCACCGCGTACGTTAAAAAAAAACATTCCTTTTTGTCGTTTAGTAAAACGCTTCGTAGAAAAAGATTCCTTTTGTATAAAAGTAAAAGTCAAAGGGGTTTATACACCATATAAAAGAAAGTTGTGTATAAAACGAAATATGCCTCAATGAAAGGAGATTGAGACGAAGTCCCTTACAAAGATAATTTTTAAAATAAAATAGATATATTATGTGCATTCACTATAAGTACACATAAATAAAGTACAAATACAAGATACGACATAATAATATAATGACATAATTTGAAAGTAGGAGATTAACCCAAAGAATGGAAATTGGGTTAAAAATTTCCCTTACCTCGGGTCCGACTTGACTCGATCGTTCTTTAACATCCTGAATAATAAACTTGAGTTAATTTATACTTGATTAAGAACCTTTTTAAAGTTCATTATTCCTTTTATATCACTTAATGCCATGTTATAAACATTATGTAACCATTTAAGTTAATAATGTTTGTTTTGTCAATATTTGGTTCTTAAGTCGAAAGTTGACTTCTTACAATTACATGTTGTTCGTGTGGTCAAAAGTTCTTTATATCCAGAATGAAATTCCCGATTTGGATATAATATGTATCATATATATCCAGCATATACATGTATTTATAATATTACATAATCATTTAGAGGTAATAAATGAAATGCACCGTTCATGGAGACGGTAAGCCGTACGTACGCATGAACGCTACTTTCATTTCTTTGTCATATTAGTGGAATTAAAACTAAATTAGAGGTATGTATATTTTAATTCCAGAATTATATTCATCATTTAGATATATCATTAATTATATATATACATTATATACATGTAATTTTAATAGTACATTACATTTGGGGATAAGAAATGAAATGCACCGTTCATGGAGACGGTAAGCCGTACGTACGCATGAACGCTACTTTCATTTCTATCTCATAATTTAATGGAAAGAAATAATAATGATATAGAGGTATATTATAATTCCAGTATAACATCATATATAATAAATTTAAATCCATCATTTACACGTCCCACATATGGCATTAACGAATCACATCACTTTTAGGGGGCGGTAGTCCGCACTTCCTTAAATGAAGATATCGTGTTTACCCATAATGGAAACCATAAAGGTATGCCAAAAAAGAAAAATACAGAATCTTAAAGAAAA
Source organism: Viscum album (assembly GCA_963277665.1). Classification (NCBI taxonomy): domain Eukaryota; kingdom Viridiplantae; phylum Streptophyta; class Magnoliopsida; order Santalales; family Viscaceae; genus Viscum; species Viscum album. The sequence continues at coordinate 2,032,842,272 of OY728135.1, forward strand.
CATAAACATATTATATATCATATATAAAAATAGTGACATCATAATGGCCACCCTTGAAGGTGTTAAATGAGTATTGAACAATCATCGTTTCGGGAGGCAGAATTTTGCCATCCACGGAAACCGTATGTTCTTTAACCATTTGATGTAGTTGTGTGAGAGTGTAGTTCAAATAAATCTTATAACAACATCCTAGTATATTGAAGATACTTGTGTTGTTACAAAAGAAGTAAATAAAAAGAGTTTAGAGGGTTGGAGAAGCAAAATAAAACAAATGAACAAGAGAGAATGAATTACCTTTAAAAGTGTAACTCTCTTTTGAATTGAGCCTAAAGGCTTCCTTTGAAAGGATTCTTCCCAAAGGGAATCCTCTAGGATGAGGAGAGGGATGTGGAGAGAGTAATTGGGAAGGGGTTGGCCGAGCCAAAGGCTTGAGAAGTGTGTGAAATGAGGTAGAGGTGGGGGCCTTTTATAAGAGGAGAGGAGCGGCACTTTTGGAAAGTAAAGAAATATTACTTTATTTGAAAATGTGTTTCGGTTTTAAAAGGTCCCACATTGATATAATTCGTGGATAAGGTGATAAGGGTTCGAAATCCACTCATCCAATTGGTTTTTTCCATGTGTAGGTTTTAGATTTTTCATTATCTTTCCATTTTATTTAAATCATCAAATAATGATGTCATCGCTGCATCATTATTATGTCATATATAATTTAATTTAATTAATGTCTAAAAATCATAAAAAAAATACTATGATGTAGGAAATCTTTTTATCTTTCCAATGACTATTTATAATCTAAATTTGGACTTGTATAACCCCACTCAAAAATTATTTTAGTAAACCAATTTATGTTAGTGTCCTTTTCACTTTAACATTAAATAAAAATATATTAATGTCATTTTCCAACTAAAGTGGCTCCATGGGGTCCCCAAGTTGGCCCATGGCTTGTCTTGGTCGGCCATGACTCACCCAATAGGTGTAGGACAAGTGTCATGGTGTTTTCACATTCTTATAATACCATTTTTACCTTAAACTACACTAATTACCTCTAATCGCGATTAATGAAAAAAAGTTACTATTCCCCAAAAAATTATTTTAATCTCATTGAACCACATTTTACTTCTTAATGACAACCATGTATGTCGGATTTTCAAAATTCAATACACATTAGTGGTAAACTTTCATTTAACTGAAAAATCATTTTGCTTGATTACCACTTAGTGGTTTCACTATTCATCAAAAATTGAAGTTTTTCAGAAAATTACCAAAAATTCACCCTAAGCTATATTTGATATTCCGAATTCAAAAATGAAGTCCATTTTAAAAAATTAAAAACATATAAGTCAAATTAATTAATTTAATAATTAATTCCCGCTGTCATGACAAATAGCGTGTTTTTGTGAAACAATAAGTATCAAAAGATTGACACCAGTTTAAGTCCAATTTCAAAGTGAAATTGATTCCAATGACCACCATTGGATTAAATGGTAAAAATATTTCCTAATTTCACTTTAAAACCAATTAAAATAATAATCTAATCATATAAATAATTTAGATTAAAAAGAGGTTTTGAATTAAAATACAACATTTTACACTATTCATAAAAAATGAACTTTATCAGAAAGGTACCAAAAATTCACCCAAAGTAAATTTTGATGTCCCGATTCTAAAGAAGAGTTTTATTTGGTCCAAAAGAAATTATAAGAGTGATCAAAACTATATTTAATGATGGTTCACCATTAAAAGGTGATAAGTGAACCTTTAGTGAAAATTAGAGTATATATGCCCTAAAATTGAACTTTTTCCGTATTTTAAGCCTTTATCTTTTATTGGGTAAATGTATAAACATTTAAAAATATATCTAATCATATTTTAGTTATTTCTATCCATTCCCGCCCGTACAATGGCTACTTGTTAACTAACATTTAAAATAATATTATTTTATTACTAGTGTGCTACGTAAGTTTCAAAGAAACTCATCGTTGTGTACCGGGTACGCTATCGAACATTGCAACCCCTTTAAAATAAAATTAATATTTAATTCGTAAATATTAATAAATATGAAAATTCTTTATTCTTTATTTACCTGGGATGTTACATCCTTCCCCACTTTTGGGAATTGCGTCCTCGCAATTTTATTCACTTATCAAAATAAGTGGGGGTATTTATCCCTCATAGCATTTTCAGATTCCCACGTTTCCTCTTCAATCACATGGTTTTTCCACAAAACCTTTACCTGATGAATCACCTTATTCCGTAACACTTGCTCCCTGTGGTCAAGAATCTGGACCGGTTGTTCCTCATAAGATAGGTTCTCTTCCAGATGAACTACATCTGGGCTCAAAACATGAGATGGATCTGGCATATACTTTCTCAACATCGAAACGTGAAAAACATTGTGTACCTGAGATAAACTCGGAGGTAAAGCCACTCGGTATGCAACTGATCCAACTCTTTCCAGAACTTCGTATGGTCCAACCAACCATGGACTCAACTTTCCTTTCTTACCAAATCTCATCACACTTTTCCAAGGAGAAAACTTGAGAAAAACATGATCACCTACCTCGAAAGATAGATCCTTACTCCGGTTATCCGCATAACTCTTCTGCCTTCTCTGAGCTGTTCTCATGTGTTTCTGAATCAGCTGAACTTTTTCTGCCATCTCTTCTACCAATTATGGTCCCATCAACATCCTTTCACCCACTTCATCCCAAAAAGCTTGAGTTCGACACCGCTTCCCATATAATTCCTGAAATGGTGCCATCTGTATACTGGAATGAAAACTGTTATTATATGAAAACTCAACCAAAGAAAGATGTTGGTCCCAACTTCCCTGATAATCCATAGAACAAGCTCATAGCATATCCTCCAATGTCTGAATTGTTCGTTCTGACTGCCCATCTGATTGAGGATGAAAAGATGTACTAAAATTTAATTCAGTACCCAACGACTTCTAAAGGCCTTTCCAAAAGTTAGAAGTAAACTTGGGATCACGATCCGATACAATGGAGAGAGGAACTCCATGTAACCAGACTATTTCTTTAAGATACAAACGGGAAAGTTGATCAAGAGAGAAAGTATATCGTATAGAAAGGAAGTGAGCATATTTGGTCAAGCGATCAACAATAACCCAGATTGCATTATTACCTCGAGATGTCTTCGGTAATCCAACAACAAAGTCCATGGATATATTCTCCCATTTCCACTCTGGCACTGGTAAAGGCTGAAGCATCCCTTTTGGTAACTGCCGCTCTGCTTTAACCTGTTGACATGTCAAACACTTCACAGTAAAATCAGCAATGTCTCTTTTCATTCCATCCCACCAGTAATACTCCCGCAGACCTCTGTACATCTTAGTACTGCCAGGATGAAAAAACAACTCATTCTTCAACTGTGAATCACAAGGCACACATAACCTCTTCACAAACCTCAAAACACAAACACAAACTTATCCAAGAACTCATGGAAAATTTTATTCATAAGGTCCATGAATACAGCAGGTGCATTGGTTAACCCAAAAGGCATAACTACAAATTCATAATTGCCATATCTAGTACGGAACACAGTCTTCGGAACGTCTACTTCTTTTACTTTCAACTGATGGTACCCCAACCTCAAGTCAATCTTCGAAAAATACTGAGCTCCCTGGAGCTGATACCACTTCATTCGATGGCCCAACATCTTCTGAAGTTGTTGCAAAGGATTTTACCACCCCTTTCTGCTTGTAGTCTGGCTGCATTCCCCCAGTTGAGTTCTTCGTTGGACACTCGTTTGCATAATGACCCATTTCATTACACTTAAAACATCTTACCGTTGGCTTTTCATTTCCTGCTTGACCATCTTTCTTACAGTTACGAGCAATATGACCAGACTTACCACACCGAAAGCACTTACCAGACTTTGATAAACATTCTCCAGGATGCATTTTACCACACTTCTCACAGGATGGATATTTGGTTTTCTTACCTCCTTGATTCTTTGATGAATTCTTCCCCTTTGCCTGCCAACTAGACCTCTTATTCTGTTGTTTGTCATAGAACACCTGATCATCGGTAAACTCCATTTCCACCTTCTCCGCACATCGAACAAGTTTTTCATAACTTTTTAACTCATGAGAAGCTAAAGCCCTTCGATACTTTGGCTTTAACCATGAGTAAAAACTATTTATTTTACTATCAAGATCTCGTATGAAGTTTGGAGCATACCATGCCAATCGAGTGAACTTTTCTTCATAAGAAGTCACTGAATCATCCTCCTGCCTCAATTCTAGGAACTGTTTTTCCATCCTAAGACGAACCACCTTAGGAAAATATTTCTCAAGAAACATACCTTTGAATTTGTCCCAGTGAAGATCCTCAATCTCATCACTATCCCTTATATTTTTCACCATCGACCACCACTGATCAGCTTCACCTTCAAAACGGTAAACAGCAAGACTAACCTTTTGATGTTCTGAACACCCCATGACATCAAAAATCTTCTCCAGTGCTTTAATCCACCCTTCAGCTTGCACATGGTTAGATGATCCTCTGAATGATGGGGGATGTTGCCTCATGAAATGTTCCACCACTGACATGTTCCTCTGTGGTTGATCTGGATAACCTCGTGCATGGATACCACCAACATTTATAGCCTAAGTCAACTGTGCCATCACTGCAACAAACTGTTCAGTTCCGATTCCGACCATCTCAGGTTGCTGATTTGGAAGGTTATCTTTCTCCTGATGTCGTCCCAACATACCTGCTTTGTTTCCTCTGCGGAAGAAAATTCTGAACACAGAAATTTCTTAGGCGAAGCAACATGGTAATCCGTAAATGCTATATCATTTCAATCATATTATAATTTAAAACTTTTCTAACTCCTAAAGTTGTCTAAACCGACCTCTGATACCAACTATATGGCCTCAGCCTTAAACCTTACTTAATATTGAATTAAATGAATAATTCACATTGAGGATCTTTTCAGGTTTAGAGTTTTAGAGAATTAGAACATAACTATTACATCTTAAAAGATTACAAAGTAGACACTTCTACTAAGTCTCCATAAAATAAAAACTCTTAAAAAGAAAGATGTCTAGATTCCATGTTTTAGATAGCATGAAATTCCCTTGATCCCATCCTTGACCTTATTCCACTTTAAGTCCTGTGAAAAACATTTCGAAAAACTTGGGGTGAGCATAAAAAGCTCAGTAAGGGATACAAAAAGAATGAAAACTGTTAGTTTTTCAAACATCAAGTAAACCATATATACTCTATCAAATTAATACCTTCACCTTCATGAAGTAGTAAAAACTCTTTACTGAATAAAGTATCATTACTTACCTTTTTGTAACCAAAGGATTACCATAAAATCCATAAAAAGAACACATAACATATATAAAGGTAACTTGGGACATAAAAATACTTAAGTGGAATAACCATACGGTTGACTTCCACACATATCACTTAATGGAATAGCCATACGGCCAATTTCCATACATACTTAATGGAATAGCCATACGGCCGACTTCCATACCCAATGCATTGGAGGTTATAACGTAACCACCCGTCCTGGTATTCACGGCACCACCCGTCATATGGTTTATAACGTAACCATCCGTTAAAATGTCCAAGTACCAGTATAAAATCATAAAACATAAAACCAATATAAAGGAATGATAACATTTCCACATTTCAATCAACATATATCAAAAATATATTGACATAATAGAATCCTTTTTCAAAACCATTTTCAATACCAAAATACATAAAATAGTATATGGTATTTATTTTATTCTAAAAACATTACGGCTTGTTGAGAAAGCCAAAGATCAAATAATACTCGCGGTGGCGGAAAAGGTCGTTGTCACCGCGTACGTTAAAAAAAACATTCCTTTTTGTCGTTTAGTAAAACGCTTCGTAGAAAAAGATTCCTTTTGTATAAAAGTAAAAGTCAAAGGGGTTTATACACCGTATAAAAGAAAGTTGTGTATAAAACGAAATATGCCTCAATGAAAGGAGATTGAGACGAAGTCCCTTACAAAGATAATTTTTAAAATAAAATAGATATATTATGTGTATTCACTATAAGTACACATTAATAAAGTACAAATAAAAGATACGACATAATAATATAATGACATAATTTGAAAGTAGGAGATTAACCCAAAGAATGGAAATTGGGTTAAAAAGTTCCCTTACCTCGGGTCCGACTTGACTCGATCGTTCTTTAACGTCCTGAATAATAAACTTGAGTTAATTTATACTTGATTAAGAACCTTTTTAAAGTTCATTATTCCTTTTATATCACTTATTTCCATGTTATAAACATTATGTAACCATTTAAGTTAATAATGTTTGTTTTGTCAATATTTGGTTCTTAAGTCGAAAGTTGACTTCTTACAATTACATGTTGTTCGTGTGGTCAAAAGTTCTTTATATCCAGAATGAAATTCCCGATTTGGATATAATATGTATCATATATATCCAGCATATACATGTATTTATAATATTACATAATCATTTAGAGGTAATAAATGAAATGCACCGTTCATGGAGACGGTAAGCCGTACGTACGCATGAACGCTACTTTCATTTCTTTGTCATATTAGTGGAATTAAAACTAAATGAGAGGTATGTATATTTTAATTCCATAATTATATTCATCATTTAGATATATCATTAATTATATATATACATTATATACATGTAATTTTAATAGTACATTACATTTGGGGATAAGAAATGAAATGCACCGTTCATGGAGACGGCAAGCCGTACGTACGCATGAACGCTACTTTCATTTCTATCTCATACTTTATGGAAAGAAATAATAATGATATAGAGTTATATTATAAATACAGTATAACATAATATATAATAAATTTAAATCCATCCTTTACACATCCCACATATGGCATTAACGAATCACATCACTTTTAGGGGGCGGTAGTCCGCACTTCCTTAAATGAAGATATCGTGTTTACCCATAATGGAAACCATAAAGGTATGCCAAAAATGAAAAATACAGAATCTTAAAGAAAACATAAACATATTATATATCATATATAAAAATAGTAACATCATAATGGCCACCCTTGAAGGTGTTAAATGAGTATTGAACAATCATCGTTTCAGGAGGCAGAATTTCGCCATCCACGGAAACCGTATGTTCTTTAACCATTTGATGTAGTTGTGTGAGAGTGTAGCTCAAATAAATCTTATAACAACATCCTAGTATATTGAAGATACTGGTGTTGTTACAAAAGAAGTAAATAAAAAGAGTTTAGAGGGTTGGAGAAGCAAAATAAAACAAATGAACAAGAGAGAATGAATTACCTTTAAAAGTGTAACTCTCTTTTGAATTGAGCCTAAAGGCTTCCTTTGAAAGGATTCTGCCCAAAGGGAATCCTCTAGGATGAGGAGAGGGATGTGGAGAGAGTAATTGGTCAGGGGTTGGCCGAGACAAAGGCTTGGAAGTGTGTGAAATGAGGTAGAGGTGGGGGCCTTTTATAAGAGGAGAGGAGGGGCACTTTTGGAAAGTAAAGCAATATTACTTTATTTGAAAATGTTTTTCGGTTTTAAAAGGTCCCACATTGATATAATTCGTGGTTAAGGTGATAAGGGTTCGAAATCCACTCATCCAATTGGTTTTGTCCATGTGTAGGTTTTAGATTTGTCATTATCTTTCCATTTTATTTAAATCGTCAAATAATGATGTCATCACTGCATCATTATTATGTCATATATAATTTAATTTATTTAATCTCTAAAAATCATAAAAAAATACTATGATTTAGGAAATCTTTTTATCTTTCCAATTACTATTTATAATCAAAATTCGGACTTGTATAACCCCACTGAAAAATTATTTTAGTAAAACAATTTATGTTAGTGTCATTTTCACTTTAACATTAAATAAAAATATATTAATGTCATTTTCCAACTAAAGTGGCTCCATGGGGTCCCCAAGTTGGCCCATGGCTTGTCTTGGTCGGCCATGACTCACCCAATAGGTGTAGGACAAGTGTCATGGTGTTTTCACATTCTTATAATACCATTTTTACCTTAAACTACACTAATTACCTCTAATCGCGATTAATGAAAAAAAGTTACTATTCACCAAAAAATTATTTTAATCTCATTGAACCACATTTTACTTCTTAATGACAACCATGTATGTCGGATTTTCAAAATTCAATACACATTAGTGGTAAACTTTCATTTAACTAAAAAATCAGTTTGCTTGATTACCACTTAGTGGTTTCACTATTCATCAAAAATTGAAGTTTTTCAGAAAATTACCAAAAATTCACCCTAAGCTATATTTGATATTCCGAATTCAAAAATGAAGTCCTTTTTAAAAAATTCAAAACATATAAGTCAAATTAATTAATTTAATAATTAATTCCTGCTGTCATGACAAATAGCGTGTTTTTGTGAAACAATAAGTATCAAAAGATTGACACCAGTTTAAGTCCAATTTCAAAGTGAAATTGATTCCAATGACCACCATTGGATTAACTGGTAAATATATTTCCTAATTTCACTTTAAAACCAATTAAAATAATAATCTAATCATATAAATAATTTAGATTAAAAATAGGTTTTGAATTAAAATACAACATTTTACACTATTCATAAAAAAATGAACTTTATCAGATTGGTACCAAAAATTCACCCAAAGTAAATTTTGATGTCCTGATTCTAAAGAAGAGTTTTATTTTGTCCAAAAGAAAGTATAAGAGTGATCAAAACTATATTTAATGACGGTTCACCATTAAAAGGTGATAAGTGAACCTTTAGTGAAAATTAGAGTATATATGGCCTAAAATTGAACTTTTTCCGTATTTTAAGCCTTTATATTTTATTGGGTAAATGTATAAACATTTAAAAATATATCTAATCATATTTTAGTTATTTCTATCCATTCCCGCCAGTACAACGACTACTTGTTAACTAACATTTAAAATAATATTATTTTATTACTAGTGTGCTACGTAAGTTTCAAAGAAACTCATCGTTGCGTACCGGGTACGCTATCGAACATAGAAACCCCTTTAAAATAAAATTAATATTTAATTCGTAAATATTAATAAATATGAAAATTCTTTATTCTTTATTTACCTGGGATGTTACAATGATAACATCCACTATATTGTTAACCCTTACTGAGTACTTTATCTCACCCCTTTCTTATGTTTTATTTCTCCAAAGGATGAGAAGATTTATATTATGCCTGACTTTTAGTGATAATATATGAGTTATGGATGTTTATAACAAAGGGTCTATGTTGTTTTTACTTCAAATTTATAATGTAAAACATATCATTGTATCTGGTTTTCAAAAAATAAAAAACTCCTCAATCCTCGAGGATGAGAATAATTATTCATAGTAAAAATGTAACAAAGTATGTCACCGAATCTGGGCTACTAGGTTTGGTATCTTTCCAATTGGTATTATAGGAAGTTTAGTAGAAATATTGGAAGATAAATTTAGAAAATATTTACTAGGTAAAATTAACCAAAGATAAACTTTGAGGATAAACAAATATGAATATCTTATAATTTTGTTATGTTAGATTTTATGTTGGTCTTCCTAGAAATATATCCATATTAGGATAATACTACTAGAACTGTTTTTGGAAAATATGTACCTAGGGGAATCAACTCCAACAAGGTGACACATGCCTAACTCATGGTAACCCGGTATATATAAATTGGACTCATAACGCATCTATTTTGACACTCCCATGGCATTTTATTACTATAATTTAAATTTTATTTACAAAAAATTATAAAGAATTTAAAATTACATATTTACCTAAGGAAATCATGATTTGGATTATGAGATTAACTATGGGTTAATTTATAATTTATGTTAACATTGTTTCTAGTTCAAAACTATGCATTATCATTCAAATCCTAATTAATTTATGAAAGTATTTTTAAATGGTGAATAGTGGAAAGAATAGAAACTGTATCAATGAAAAATTCCATGTAGGGGTTTACCACCTATACAATATATTGATCATGGTATTAGAGCTACTAATGGTGCTGAGAAAATTATAACTATACTAAAATGACTAACTCAGGTTATAACCAACAATCTTACACATATAAAGCATCTTAATCCATAATGTGGAGGAATAATGTTAGATCACTTCATTACTCAACAACCTCTATCATTATATGGGACTAAAAACCCATTTTTATATGAGAAGTGGGTAAGTTAATTAGAGAATATATTTCTCTATTTGGGAATTAACAATGGGGAGAATTATATCACGATAGTTTATCACCTCTCATAAGAATCAGATCAGTGGTGGTCATTAATTCAAAACAAATAGGAGGAGGAAGCAATTTCATATATGGAATAGAAATATTTTACATAAATTTTATTGGAAAAATAATTCCTTCAGGAATAGTGAGTGGATATGGAGATACAATTCTTGAGTTTGGTATTGAAATATTGTAAAAACATTCCCAACTATGAATCAAACTTTATAAGATTATAATGTCATGTCCTGGAGTATATACATAATCTAAGGAGAAATATTTAAGGACTCTTTGATGTGTTAAAAACATCCATCTTAAGATAAATGGTCTCCTGAATATTCCCATCATATGAAGAAATACTCTTATGTTCTATCAATAAATATAAATAGTTATCCAATTGTTATGAAATTAAGGGAAAAAGATAAGAATAGGGTGGTAGAGAAAACAATTGATAAAGGGAAGAATAAAAAAAGTAATTTTCAAAAATAAAAATTTTAAGGAAGGAAACAACCTTGTGCCTACTAAAAGGAAAGGGATTCTGAGAATAAATGTGGAGAAAAAGGCCTCTACACCCATTATATAAAGGGAAATTAAGAAGATACCAATGTTGAATGAAGAAACTGTAGGGATATTTGGAACTATGCTAATTTGTTTCTGAAGCATCAAAGAAACATTCTATAGAAAAGGACAAGTGATCAAGTCCATGTTTACATGATCACAATTGTGGAGGTTGATATTCTAAATGATGTGGTAAAATGTACTTTAACTATTTCCTAAATCATAGACAATTCTTTATTGGATTTTGGGTCATCTCATTCTTTTATATCTTCTTAATTTTTTAAGAAAATTTGACATTTAAATATTTATTTAATTAAGGTGTTATTCATCAAAACATATAAGGGAAGTATCATTGGAACAAATATTCACTAGGTAGTCCCCTTTACAACACATAGAAATTATTTATTTGGAAACCTCATCATCATAGATATTGTTTGTTTTGTTATAATCCATAGTATGGACATGATTTCAAAATATGATATGAAAATATATTCCATGAAGAAGAAATTTATAATTTATAAGGAATATATAGAATCCCATATCTTTAGTGTAGAGACATCACCACCTAGTTCTTAAGAAGATCCACCCCTAGTATTCCTATAGAATGAAATTATTGGGGAGGAAGAGAAAAATAATCTATGGATGATGAAATAAATCATCAAATTTAGGATGTAACTATTGTGTAAGAATGCATTGATGTATTTCCTAAGGATTTACTAGGACATCCTTAAGAGAGGGAAATTGAATTTTTTTTATCATTTTAATCCCTGAACAATATGAAAATACGCCTTATAGAATTTTTAATCTAGAATTTTTGGACTTGAATAAAAAACTGTATGAGTTTTATAATAAGGGATTTATTCTCCCTAGTGTTTATCTATAGGGAACGATTATTATTTTATTCATGAATAATAATGAATCCATGAGGTTGTTTATTGACTATAGTTAAATTAATGCTACTAAAATAAAGATAAAGTATATTTTCACATTGATTATTTATTTAATCCACTTCATGGATCTCAATATTTTTTTAATATTGGCCTTTATTCTGGATATAAACAATTGCATTTAATGAAGGAAGATATTACAAAGATAGTATTTGGAACTAGGTGTAGACATTATGAGTTTATATTAATTCCATTTGGACTGACTAATGCACCTTGTGTTTTCATAGATCTAATGAATAGAGTTTTGATGAGATATCTTGATGGATTTTTTTTGTATTTATGGATGATATCTTGATATAATCCAAAGCTATTATGACCATGAGAATCACTTGATGATTATTTTGAAGTATCTTAGAAGAAAAGTGTTATCTGGAAAGTTTAGAACATACAAAATTTATCTTCAATCAGCTTATATTCTATTTTATTTTGTCTCTAAGGATGGATTATCACTTGATCATCTGAAGAAAAAGGAGGTTCATGAATGGATACAACAATGAACATAACTGAGGAACATAGTTTCATTTTTTTATCATGTTACTATCAGTGTTTCATTCATAATTTTCCCCAATTAGCAAACCCATTAACTAAGCAGACTCATAAATGGGTTAAGATTATTTTGAATTTTTTTTTGAAGAATTGTTTGAATAATTAAAGTGGAGATTAAGGAATTCTACTATATTGAATGTACCATTGGGAAATGTTGGATTTGATAGTTAAAGTGACGCATCAAATAAATGACCTAGTTGTGTCCTAATGCAGAATGATAGAGCTATTAGCTATGCATAAAGGTAATAAAAAGTCATGAACATAACAATAGAACTCATGATCTTCAGTCAGCAACCATAATAATTTCTTTGATAATATGAAGAAAGTATCTCTCTGGAGAAAGATGTAATATATACATATATATATATATAAATCACAATAGAATTAAATATATCTTCACATAGAAAGAAATCATTACGAGGGAAAGGTGATGTCTCAAGATAATCAAGGATTATGATTTTTTTAATAAAATATAATCTAGTGATGGAAAATTAGGTAACTGATGCATTGAGTAGGAAAGATCATGGATCTAAAAACAAAATGGGGATTTAAAGTGATCCCATGTATATAGATATAGTGAATATAGATATGGAAATTATCACAGAAGATGAAACATAAATAATTTATCAATTGGTTTCCCAAAAATATTAATTGGAAAGGATTATAAGTTCTCAGTATGATGATGAGAATCGTTAGAAGGTAATTAAATCTATGAATGATGGAATGTTGGCAGACTTCATGTAAGAGGATGTAATTCTGAGATTTTTTGGAAGAGGATTTGTGTTCTCTCTGTACTTGAGAAAAAAAGGGAGTTATTGGATGATGCCTTTATCGAAATTATCTATACATCCTGGTAGTACTATGATGTATAAATATTTTAAGGAACATTTTTTTGGATAACATGAAAGCTGAAATAACCGATTATGTGTCAATATGGTTAGTCTATCAATAGGTTAAGGCTGAAAGACAACATCCTAGAGAGTCTTTCAACTTATGCTTATTCCTACATGAAAATGGGATTAAGTCACTATTTATTTTGTCACAAAATTACCAAAAAATCAACTAAATAATAATTCAATATGTGTAATTGTTGATGAACTTACCAAATATTTACATTTATTTACCATAAGGGAGGATTTTCCATTTTAGGTCCTTGAACGACTCTATATTAATGTACTTGTAAGACTTGACGGATCAAATCTTTTAATTGTGTCTTATAATGATTCATGAATTACATCAAAATCCTAGAAAAGGATTCAAAAAGATTTGGATACTGAGTTTTATTTGATTACACCTTATCAGCCTCAAAATGGTGGGCAGTCAGAAAGGACGATCCATACATTAGAAGACATATTTACATAATTATCACTTAACTTTAAATGAATTTAGGATAAATAAATACCTTTGATTGAGTTCTTTATAACAATAGTTTCAATTCTAGTATTGAAATGTTACCATATGAAGCATTGTATTGAAAGAGATATCATACACCAACTTGTTAGGATGAAGTTAGTGGAAGAGAGATTGTAATACTAGAACTCAAGTAGAAAACAATAGAAAAGGTAAAGACTATTCAAAACCACATCAAAGTATGTTATAGTAGAAAAAATATCTATGCTAATAATCAAAGGAAGGATTTTTAATTTCATGTAGGGGATTATATTTTCTTAAATGTATCTTTATGGAAGGGTGTTATAAGATTTGGTTAGGAAATGAAATTTAGCACTAGGTACATTGGAAATTTTGAAACTATGAGGAGATTTGGAGTTGTGGATTATTTTTTGGAAATGCCACCTATCCTTTTCAAATATGATTATGTGTTCCATATCTCTTTTTTAAGGAAGTACATGTTCGAACCAAAAAAAATTGTCAATTCTAAAAAAATAAAAATGGTACCTGATATATCTAACTGTCAAGAGCTTGTATTGATTCCGGACACTAAATAATAGGTGATGACGAATCAGATGACTCATATTGTAAAGGTATTTTGGAAAAATCATAAAATTGAAGAGGTGATGTGGGAACTAGGAAAAGGTATGATAAAGAACTACCCAAGTCTTTTTATGAGGTGACATTATAGAAATTTAAAGGGTAATATTTTTTATAGAAGGGGGGAATGTAATGGCCCAAAATTATATCAATTAAATTTCACTTCTTATAGTTATTTTATATTGTATGAATCACAAAAAATAACTTAGATAATAGAATCTATACATTATAAATAAATAATTAATGAAATAATAGGTATTCATAGAAGTTAGGGAACCTATAACAGTGGAATATTAACATTACCAATGGAACAGTAATATGATCATTAGGAATAATAATTTAAGAAATATAATATTAACTTCACCAAATAGTGTAAAAATTATATTTTCGTATCTTATAAATGAAAATATGATATATAGAAATCTTGTTATAAGTTTTTACATGTTTTAAAATTAATAAATTAATTGTTTTTATGTTTTTAATTCATAAATAATTTTTTAAAATATTATAATTAATATAAATATTTAAAATAAATTTATATTTATAAAATAGATTTATGAATTAATCATTAATTTTTTTATGATTAGAAGATAATTTTATGATACTTTAATTAATATTTCAAATTATTATAAAATTAGTTATAATTTTTAAATATGTATTTTCCAAATGAATGTTGGTTTATGTAAAAATTAAATTTATCATATTTAGAAAATTATATTCATAAAATGGAGTCCATTTTTTAATTCTAAATATTGAAAAATGGTTAGGGTGAATTTTTGAGATTTTTAAAATGTAGTTGATTTTTGTGTGAGTAGAAAGATACAATAATTTATGGTATATATACATTATAACTTAAATTAACTATTCCTTGAGTCATCTGTGATGTAAGAACCGTAATCTCAAATTATAAATCTCTCTTTACCGTATTTATTTATGTAATTACCACTATTTATTGTCTTAAGGAAAAATAATGAACTAAATAATAAAATAATAGAAAAACACCCCTCAACTCCACTGTAAATACTACCCCTCACCACCTCTTCTCCTCACACATTACAAGATCAAAGACTTGTCCAAATTCTTCCAAACCATATTCCTAGGATTCTTCCCCATGTATTAGATCTATTGTTCTAAAACAAACCAAAACCAATCCCTTTAAGGTGGTTCTGAAGGAGGAGAATTCAAGATGTAAAAATCCTCTTTCTTTTATTTTATTTTATTTTCAATTTCTCTTCATTCCTTTCCTTACCTCACCTAACCTATCCAAAGTTTCATGATAACACAATTATCATTTATATACTATAATTTTATATTGATAATGTAAAATCCACCATAAAATCTCTTATCCTTTTTTTTATTTTAGGGATGAAAACATTGTCTGAGAGGTGCCGATTTACTGCCTTCATGGACGACATGTTTTTGTTTTTCAATTTTTCCTTTATGGATGGTCATAAAACCATTTATATTATTAAAAATGATTATAATTAATGTATCAATACCCATTTATATTTCTAGAAAAATTTTATAAACATAACATTAATTAATAAAATAAATCTAGATTGTGACGATCGAAAAAAAGCACCAAAATAACCTAAACGATTATCACTAACATCTTATCTAATGAATCATCCTTATCCCAAACAACCAAATTAATTTTATAACCATATAATCCTTTATATTAAAATTAATAACAAATAACTTCAATACTATACTACTATTCTAATTTTAAAAGATCTCTCATATACGTCTGAAAGTAAACCAATCATGAAAACCAAGGAAAAGAACACTCTTGAATGACAAAATTGAATCTCTGAAATCATCAAAATGACCATAAATGAACTTAATAAAATTACAATAAATCATTAAATATTTAATATTTTATTAATTAATTTATTAATGAATCGTATTTTGTTATATAGGAAATTAAGTTCAAGTGAAGAACACTTTTAGTCATTAGGTAAATGTTTCTTCCCAAAACTCAATTTTCATTATGGTTATGATTTATCAATCATTACAACAATTTAATTATAAATTATTTTTATATAATTACTATAAATTATGTTTAAATTTTACAAAAAAATGAATCCAGATAAGTTCATCTTTCTTTTATGAGTAAATACATGTTTCACATGGATCCCTTCTCAATTTATCCTTATAGAAAAACCCGATTGTATAGAACATCTCGATTTCTTACCCATTTTGAAGTATCATCCATAATATGTTATAAAATGCCATTATTTTTATAAAATAAATAATTTTTTCATGTAAAAATATTTTTTTAATTTATTTTTTTATATAAACAATTATAATATAGAAAATTTATTTTTCCCGAAGAAATCCTATTTGAAAATTAAAAAGGGTATTCCTCTTAAGAATTTATCAATGGTTTAATTAAAGTATTTTAATCTATTTAATAAAATATATTGAATATTATGCTTTATTGATATTTATCAATCATTTTTTCATCTTCCAAATTTTATTAAACGGTTTATGATCATTTTGACTATAGATACACTATCATGATACCATTCACCATACTACTCAAAATGTTGAGTGATTATACTTATACATTGGGGAATGTTATTTACATTTCATATGTATATGTTTTATTTATTAAAACCAATTATTATGATAAATTTAGTGGACTTATTAAGGAATTGGTGGGTCCCACTATATCCCCTTGACGCATCGATGAATCTAGTGAGACAAAATAAAAATGAATTTAGCAAAGTCCATAACCATATATTTTATAATGTCTTGGATGATTCCTCAATGCTATCACTATGATGTCCGAAATTATTAATGAATTAATTATTATATTATTAATGGTTATATAATGTGTTTATTTGAATAATAGAAGATACATTGTTATATTTCATGTGATTATTTATATTGTTTTATTTATTCACCATGTATTCCTACCATATTATGCACAAGATTATATTTTATTATCATGTGTTTTAGTTATTAACCTTACTTTATTGTTTCAGTTGATAATAGATTCTCCTAAACTATTTACCCTTACTATGCATCTGATCTCACTTCTTTATTAAATTTTATTTTTCCCTAGGATGCAAAGATATATATTATGAATGACTTATAAGGACAATCTCAGAGTTAGAGAAGTTACCAATTATGTTTATATATTTTTTTCCTTTTGTGTTGTAATGTAAAACTAATGTTTGTATTTGGTTTTCCAAAACTACTGAACTCTTCGATCTTTTGGGATGTGAACACTTGTTCATAGTACCAATGTAATAAAGTAAAGCACTCACACTAGGCTATAAGGGTTGTAGTCATTACAACGAGGGTATGAATATAAATAAAATTATTATAAAAATTTATTTTTTAAATACATTTATTAGTTATCTCTAATCTTAAAAAATATTAATGATCATTTAAAATAAAAAAATTCTGAAAAAATAATTTTGTCCCTAAAAAGAGATTTTGTCGTGCTTTTGGTGAATTAACATTAAAATATTTTCTATTTCTATCATAAAAATAATTTAAAAAAATATACTTCTATTTTAAATCATAATGTCAAAATTCACTTTTGTTTAATTTTTTTTATTTTTTTTGAAAGGTGTCATCTTTTGATGAATAATGAAAAATAGTGAATTTTAATTGAAAACTATCTTTTCATCTAAATAAATTTTAATGTTAAATTATATTTTAAATTTTTTTAAAGTCAAATATCATAAATTATTTATATATTAATTCAATTGAGGTAATTTTAATAATTTTTAAATTTAATTTGGATACTAAATGTTAGTTAACATTTAAACATTTTTTTCTTTAAAAACATACTATCTCGTTTCATTTTCCATATTAATTTTAAATTAAATTCCACCACTTATGTTAATTTAATTTGGAAAAATTTATTCCATATTTTTAATAATCATACATTATAATTTCTAGTAAGTTCAACTCAGTTTTTGACTAATAATATTAGTGAAAGAAATTAAAATTAATTACAGTGATTAAGGTAAAAATGAGTTTACATAGTGGTTAAATATTAATATTAAGGGTCCAAATGAAATAGAAACTTGTAAAAACAAAATCGTATGTGTTTTTTTACGATATCCCCTATATAATAGAAAATGGTCCATTATTTTTGGAACATTATGTATGTGATACCTCCCAATAGTGTTTTCTTTTTGTGTTTATTGGAATGACACACCTCCTCCATTATAAAAGGGAATTTACTCTCCCCCATTATACAAAATTATTAAGAATTTGTCTAATACAAGAGCAACCCTAATAACTCTCAAAAATACCTACCATATTAGTATACTCATTTTTTGAAATAACTAAAACCATAGATGGATTTTCGTACAATCCCAGATGAATTACCCAAAGAAGAGGAAACATTCATTAACAAGAAATTTTATTTAATTTCTTTATCCACTGCTTAAATTATTCATATACCATGATTATATAATAAAATGTATATATTAAATATACAAAGATTTTTTATGTTATGTTTATGAAATAAAAACAAAAACATTTTTATCAAATGGGTTACAAAATCATTAATCGTGTGTACGATTGACAATCACCTTGCAAAACATTGTCCCCCGTTTTTTCATTACAAGCTATCATGGCTGGGAATAATGATATAAATACAGGTTATATATGATATTTATGATATTTAAAAAATTAATACTTCTGGAGTAATTATATCATATTCACTTTTTTCACATTTTATACAGTATGAGATACCATGGCGTCGCTCATGTGTACGACGGACTACTACATCACGAAGTGATGTGAATTATTTTTAACTAATGTGTTATATGGAATGTATTAATGGTAAATACAATGAATATATATGATATACATGAAATATTTATGATATTACTAACATAATTGTATTTCTTTAAATATAATATATAATTATCTTTTTACCTTGTCACGCACCGAAAAAGTGATAACGTCGTTCATGGATGTTTGGACTACCGACTCCTCGAAGAGATGTAATTTTTTCTCATAACCACATAAATATATATATATATATATACATATAAGTTCATATAGATACATAATATGGTATTAATTTTATCATATCCATTTTTTAATGATAAGTTTTAATTAATTTTTTACTATAGTGATCATTGAAAAATGGCAACGTTACTCTTGCGTACATACAACCTATCATCTCCATGATTGTAATGTTGGTTCATTTTTAATAACCATCACGCATGATTGTTTTGAATAGAATAATTTATCTATAAATATTATTATTATTTCATTGTTATTATTATGTAGATTTTTAAATTATGTTCCCATTGAGCATAATCGACCTAGGAGATGCTTTTTTACAAATAAACCAAATATGGTCAAAAGACCTGACATAAAGTTAATTGATTAACTAATTGTATAAAAATTGATAATATGTTAAATATATGTAATAATAAACATAAAAAAGCTTCTTAGTAAATTAAATAATTTACATAAATTTATTATTCATGAATATTAATACACACATGATGAGTCACACTCAAGTTTATGGACTTTACCTCAATTTCCTTTCATTGAGGAAATTCTTGATTTTATACACTTTTATAATTTTATAAGGTGTATATATATAAAATTCTACATTATATATCAATAATATATATATTATCATGATATTTAATTTTTTTATTTGTATTCTTTAATGGGATTTTTGATTTATGTGTTTGTCAAGTGATAAAGGGATTTTCTTTGAAACAAAATCCCCTTTTATGGATTTCATTCAAACAATCATTCCCATTAGTTTATGTGTTTTAAAATGATATTTTCAATGTTTTATACGGAAATAAAAGAGTTATACATTTCTTTTTATGTTATTTTTCTTTATTTCAATTTTTTCAAAAGGAATATTTTAACGTGTTTTAAATGGAACGATGAAAAAGAATTTTATTGACTCTATGAAAATTATTTAATATATAACTTTTATTGAAATCTTATATGATTTATTAAATAAAAACAATATTTCTGTTTGTGTATTTCCTTTTAGATAATTTTTTCTCAATAAAAAAATATTTTTTTCATTAAAAATGGGATTTTAAAATAAAATGGTTTTTAAAATTTTTAATATGATATGAATATGATTTTAAAATAGTTTATCAAATAATGAAAATATTTTATTTCATGCCGTGGTTCTTGGAAATTATAAATGATGGGTGAACCCATATAACATTTGATGAGCCTATAATAACTTAAATAATGGGTTCATCTAGATAACACTACAATCCTTTAGGTAATGCTTATATTTTATGGATAATTATATTGGATTATGGTCATATGGTTATTATAATCTTTAAGGGTTGTCTAAAGGTTTTGTAATTGTTCTATAAGGGTTCTAAATAATGATGTAACATGGCACCTAAATGAATTTTCTATTCATTATGATGAGTTATTATGGAATTTTTTTATGAAGGTAAAATAAATGATCTTTTTAAAGGAATGAAATTTCAGTTTATGGGTAAAGTGTTATAATTTCATAAAAAATGTTTTTGATGAATTTTCATGTTTTTTATGAACTAACAATTTCATTTAATTTTATCTCCTTCACTGAGTTTCCATGATCATCTCATGTTTTTTAAAATGTTTTGACATAGTTTAAAGATGTTTAATGCATTGCAAGAGGTCATGTTGACATTTAGGATCTGTTTTCATGAAAACATGTCATGATTTATTTTAATGGTTTAATATTATATGAAAATTATTGTTAATATTATGTGTCCATTTTTTATTTTATTGTCTTTTATATATGATTTATGACCTAATTATATAAAACATCAAACAAAAAAAGGTCCCAAAATTGAAATAAAATAATTTCCTGACATAAAATCAAGAGAGTGTAATTTTTTGGGCTGAGGCCTTGTGTTTAGTATCAAAGGTCATTTTAGATAATATCAATGGTTAAGATAATATAAATAACATTCTATTGAAATATTTTTCATCATATAAAAAATAAAATAATACATAATTTGAAGATTATCATGTTGTTTCATATAAACTATGTAGATTCAATATGGTTATATATTAAGGAAATACTGGTGTTGTAGTGGGAAGGTAGTGAGAGGATAATATCATTCCAAAACTAGCATACTGAGATGATTACAATTGGGAGGGAACAATTTTTTGCAATTGTGGCCCGTTTGAAATGAGGTATTAATGGTGGTGGTATCCATGCTAGATAGGAACGTGAAGTACCACAAAAAGTCTATAGCAGATGATTTCATGAGGAAGAAACCTCTATCATTTAGTGGATCATCTAACACAGTGGAATTTAAAGGCTGGATTAATACCCTATATGAGATATTTGAATTCATGTGATGTTTAGAATATTAAATTGTATCCATTTGAATTTATCATTTTGATAATTAAGATGATCGATAATGGTTCTTTGTTAATAATACTACGGGGAAATATGATCTTAATTCCATGAATTGAAATAATTTAACAATATCGTACTTGATAAATATTTCCCTAAGTTTTTCTATATTTTTGTCAATATAAAATAATTTTAATTGAGGTAAAAGGATGAAGATTAAGTGTCATTACAAGAATAAAATATTAAAATGCCTTACAGATATATATCATATTTTTTTGAGGCATTGATAATAAAATTTAGATATTTTACAAAGGATTAAAACCTAATATTTTGAATATATTTTATATCACGAGAATATAAAAATTATGATAATGTTGATAATTTGGAGATGAAATTTGAAGATAGTTGTGTTCCAAGAGATGAAATGAGTAATAAATGGTATATGTGGAAAGAAATAGAGAATATAATATTTAAGAAGACTTTAAGTAAGCCCCAATCATGTTTCAAGTCTAGTAAAATAAATTTCATGGAATGTTTGTTAATATATACAATGTGTTACCAGTGTGGTATGTTAGGTCACATGGTTCGTGACAATAAAGGAAAGGGTCCTAAATAACCAATGAATGGGGTAACTGATATCCATCCAACGGAGAGACGTTTTAGTTCAAATGAGTTTGTTAATTATGTTATTTTGTGTCCAAATTTATTTTCATATGATAGAAATATACATAAATGTAAATATCAAGGTGTAGAAATGACATTTTATACTATTATAGTCTTTGTTGGGATGTAAAATAAAGTGGTGAAAGGTATGTTACTTATGTATTCTAATTATACCAATACCATATTAAACTCTAGATATTTTCATGTATTAATTTATGAGGAATATTAAATTAAATTATGAATATCATCTTAAGAATGTAGGATATAAATTTTTGTGAAACATTTTGGTGGAAGTATTAATGAAACCAATATATATTGGAATATTCTTATTGTTATTAGTTGGAGGGTCTTTTGGAAAAATCTTGTTGAATTGAGCATAATATATTTTGATATCATTCTTGGAATGGAGTATAATTTATTTTATCATTCTAATAGATATTCCAGTTCTAAGAATGTTTTTTTAATTCTTTCATGACTTTGATAACATACCAAGAGGTTTAAAAAATTTATTTGATATGGCAGTGAATGTTACCTAGATCATATTTTTGAACACTAAGAAACCATTAAAATTTGTAATGTGCTAGAAGTAAATTAATTAATGGATGTTTTTTGGATTATTTCCCTAGTTTTATTCCATATATGTAGGTTTAGTATGTTTTTAATTTATTATCTTCTATTAAGAATGTTTATAAAACCCCTTATCAAATGGATCAATCATAAATTTTAGAATTAAAAGATAAATTGTAAGATTTGTTACATAATGTTTTCATTCAACCAAGAACATCCCCATTGGGTTATCCTATTTTTATTTTTAACAATAAATAAGGTTCAATTGAAAATTTTCATTGATTATACACTATAGAATATATCACAGTTAAGAGTAGTATTATTTTCATCATATTGATGATTTTTTTGATATGTGCCTAGGAGAATAGTATTTTTTGATGGTTGAACAAAGTTCATGATACCATTAGTTGAATGTGAGGGAATAATATATTATAAAGACTATGTTTCACACTATATATGGGCACTATGAATTTTTATTTAATTTATTCGGGTTATATAATGAACCTATTGTATTCACGTATATTATGAATAGAATTTATCATGAGTTATTAGAAAGGGTTGTGGTTTTGTTTATAAATGAAATTTTGGTGTATTCAAAATGGAATGTTTTATATAAAATGAACTTAAGTGTTTATTTTCATGTTTTAAAAGAAAAATAAACTTTATGGTAAATTTAATATGTTTGGATTTTGGTTGAAGTAAATTTCATTCCTTAGTCACATGTTTTAAAATTATGGTATAAATATCAATCCTAGTAAAAATATTGTATTTTAATAACAGTAAAGACCAACATATATCAAAATTATTCTAGTTTTTATTTGATAATCATGTTACTGAAAGTGGTTTTTTGATTTGTTTTGGTATTTTTTCCAACTAAATAAGTTCACTTGAAAATGAGTTTAGTTGACATGGAGAAAATAAAGTGATGACTGATTTTAGCTATTAGTGAATATAGTAGTATTAACCCTTCCTTCCAGAAATGACATTATTATCACCTAAAGTGATGATTCATTTGAAGGACTTGGTTGTGTCCTAATGAAAAATGATCAGGTAATTTATTATGCTTAATGTTAGTTGAAACTTCATGATTTAAATTACCCCACACATATTTTGGAATTAGCTTCTGTTTTTTAGGATCATTTGTGTGTATTAACATGTGAAATATATATTGATCATGAAATATATAATTATATATTAACTCAAAAATAATTGAACATCAGATAGAGAAGATGGTTTCAAGTAATCAATGACAATATTGTAGAATTAATTACCGTATGGGATAATAAAAAAGTGGATTATAGTTTGAGTTGAAAAATTAATGATACATTAACCATGTTATTTTGGAATGTATCCCTTTAGTTAATTATCTGAAGAATATTGGGGTTGAATTTGTGGATTAAGGTACATCCACTATTTTTTTCAGGATTTATTATAGTCAAATTTATGAGAAAGAATTATGATAGCTCAAAAAGAGGATAAATATATACATAAAATGGTTGAATTAGTTAACAATGGTAAGTTACATGGTTTTAATATTGATAAAGAAGGTATTTTATGATTTGGAAAATTATTATGTGTTAATTGTAATTCTCATTTGAGAACTGAGTTGTTGAAAAAATATCATGGTTCTTTATTTTTAGTTCATCTAATTATTACTATGATTTTTAGAGACTATTTGGATTATTATTGGTGGGATAAAATGATAAGAGATATTTCTAAATTTATTGTGGAGTGTTTTACATTTCAGCCGGTTAAAGAAAAATGAAAGTTACCAAAGTTGACACTTTAACCATTCCATTAGAAGAGTGTAAATTTGGGAATCTATCAGTGGATTTTATAATAGGATTACCAAATACTTCTTAAGGTAAAAATGAGATTTGGGTTATTATTGGTTGATTAATTTAATCTTAAAATTTCCTTCTCATTTTAGATTTTATGTTTTTAGAGAAGCTTTCTAGAGTGTATGTAAATGGAATTTTCAGGTTATATAGATTTCCTCTCTCAACTGTAATAGATTATTATCCTTGTTACACACTCAATATTTTCAAAGGACTTCATATGTATTTGGGTAGTGAATTAAATTTTATTACAACATTTCTTCCTCAATCCCATGGATATTATAAGAGGATGAGATGACTCTAAAATATATTCTTTGTTATTTATTAATAGATTACGAGGGAATTTGGGATTAACATTTTTATTTAGTTTATTTTTCTTACAATATTTTTTTTCATTGTAGTATGAATATGGCACCCTTTGAGGAATTATATGGAAAGTGATGTTAGGGACTATCATTTTAGGATGATGTAACAGAAAGGAAGTTAATAGGACTAGATTTTGAAGAGAAATAGACATATAATGTTTAGTTGATACAACAACACATGATGACTACTCAAATAAATAATAAAACATATAGGGATAATTGGATGAAAGATATTTATTTCTATGTATGTGATATTGTAATTCTAAAAGGTTCTCCTTGGAAAAGTGTGATTCTTTTAGAAAAAAGGTGACAATGATTCCTTGTTTCCTTATACCATATGAAATCCTATATAAAGTTGAATTAGTAACCTATAGGGTGGTTTAATTCAAATTTTTGTCTCAAGTATATAATGTATTTCATGTTTCAATGTTAAGGAAATATATTCTTGATTCATCTCATGACTTATTCCTTGAGGTAGTTCAATTGAAATAGAATCTTTCATACGAGGATCAAATAGTTCAGGTTCTTGATAGTAGAGAGGAAATGTTGTTGAATAAGATGAATTATGAGGTTAAAGTTTTATAGAGAAAATATTTTTGAATCGGGAAAATTGGAAAATAAAAATTCTATGAGGGAAAAATATATACAGTTATTTAATAAATGAATAATTTTTTAAGGATGTAGTTTCTAAATGAAAGAAATGTAAAAATATAGGTATTGATAGAATATGTATTTTTTCTATTTATTAATATTAATGAATTAGAGATTATTTTTAAATTAAAATGGATTCTATTTTTGACATCATAAATGACATGCTACAACAAGTCTCTCTGAAATCTTGTTTTTTATCTAATATCGAGTTTTACTACTCAATAATATACTCATATTATTATTATTTAATAACAAAATTATCACCTAGACTTTATATTGGATGGTATGAATATAAATAAATATATTATGAAAATATATATTTTACACACATTCCTTAGTAATCTATAATTTAAAAAATAAAATAAGTATTATTTAAAATAGATACATTTTTTTTTGAAAAATTAGATTTTTTCCTAAAAAATGATTTCACCGTGCTTTCGTAAGCCTAAATTAAAAATATTTTTTTTCAATTTTATAAATCTTATCTTAAAAAAAAAATTTATTTTTTAATATGAAATATTAAAATTTACATTGGTTGAATTTTGGTATTTTTCTGAGAAATATCATTATTTGATAAATACTAAAAAATAGTAAAAATAAATTTATAACTGCTTTTTAATCTAAAAGATTTATATTGTAAAATTATATTTTAAATTATTTTTAAAGTTAAATAAGGTAAATTATACAAATATTAATCCAATTTATTATATTTTAATCATTCTATATTGAATTTTGATATAAACACTTAGAAAAATTTGGACATTTTTACCATAAAACCCCAATTTCTAATTCTTTATACTGGATTAATATAAAATTTTTTCTAATAATTTTATTAAATGAATTTTATAAATGGATTAAATATTATGAATAATAAAAATTTATAATTTCTAGTATCTTACTCTTAGTTTTTTACCGAAAATATTACCGAATGAAATTAAAATTAATTAGATTGATAAATGTAAAACGGAGATTACCTAGTGGTTATACTTTAATCTTATATATATAAATGACCTAGAATGCTATAAAATAACCATTTTATTGTCATATTAAAAATATAAACTATATTTTATATTCCAATTTTCATTATTGGAGGTACATAATGTAAGTAAGACCTATTAATAGTGTTTTCTTTTGGTATTTTTAAAACATTCCACTCCTCCTCCATAATAAAAGGACACTCACTCTACCCCATTATACACAAATATCAGGAGTTTTTTTTCATAATCTCCATGACCAAATAACTTCCCAAAATTTCTATCCTCATTATATGAGAATTTTTTGGACTGAAATCAATCAAAAGAAGTATTTTGGTACAAACCAATTGCAGTTTCATGAAGAAGAGGTAACATTCATAAATGATAACTTTTGTTTTATTTCCATCTCCACTGATTAAATTATTATCATACCATTCTTATATTTTAACCTTAGTATAAACAATATAATAATAATTTTCTATGTTAAGGGTATGACATACCAAAATAGAGACTTCCATCAAATGGGTTATGAATTCCCCATTCTTGTGCATGGAAGACTACCACCTCATGGAATGATATTGTTCCTTTTTCCACTACCAGATTCCATAGTTGAGAATAATGATGGAAATAATATTTATATATACTATTTTTGATATTTAAAATATAATAATACCTATTTAGTCATTATATCAAATATAACATTTTTAAATTTCATACCATAGAAGATACAATAATGTCGATCATGTCTAAAGTGGACCAATGCCTTGAGAAGCGATGTGAATCATTTTTCACTAATGTGTTACATTGATGTTTTTATGTGTAACTATAATAAAAATATAGTATACACATTACATATTTGTGATATTCATTATATAATTACATTTCTATACTTATAATATAAAATTATTTTCATACCTTTTCACCCATTGGAAATGTAATAACATCGTTCAAGATGTGTGGACAACCACCTCTTCGAAATGAAGTGATTATTATATTTTAATCACAAAATATAATAAACGATATATATAAGTTTATATAATTTAATAATAAGGTAATTATTACATAATTATCATTCATGAGTGATGATTTTTATATACCTTATTTTAATAATAATCAATGAAAAATGGGAACCTTAATCATGCATAGGTATGACCTAACATTTATTTGATTGTAACATTGGTTCATCTTCCAAAACCATAACCCATGATTTGTTTTAAAATAATAATTTATCTTTAGATTTTATGATTATTTCATGATTAATATTCTCAAGTTGATTACATAATAACTATATGACCATATTCGACCTATACAATTTATTTATGACACAGAAACAAAAAATTGTCAAAACACCGGACCGAAAATGAATTGATTAAGTAATTTTATTTAAATTGATAATAGGTGAATGCAAATTATCAATAAAATTTAAAATATCTCTCAAAAAAGAAAATAATTAACCCATGATTATTATTCAGGAAGAGAAAGACAGACGTGATGAATTAGACTCAAGGTAAGGGACTTCGTCTAAATTTCTTTTCATTGAGGAAATTATTTATGTTATGACCCTTTATTATTTTATAGGGTATATATGTAGAACCATTAAAATTTAATATCAGGAATTTTTTGATTCTAATTATATTTAATGTTTTTTAAGTTCCTTATCTAATGGGGTTTAAGATTCAAGTATTTCTCATGTGGTAAGAGTATTTTCATTTAAGAAATCCTATTTTATTGTTTTCATTAAAAATATCTTTCACTTATATGTCCATGTATCTAAAATTATATTTTAAATGTTTTATATTTTCAAAAAATATTTATAAATATCATTTTATTTATCTTTTAATTTTATTTATGTTTTTCAAATGGAATATTGTTACAAGTTATAAATGGAACTGAAAAAATGAATTTTTCCACCATTAATATTACTTAATTTATTGATTCCTTTGGAAGAATACATGTTTTCATAAATAAAAAAAAAATCTTTTTGGTATTGTTTTATTAAAAAAAATTCTCAATTGAAAACTTTATTTTTTATTGAAAATGTTCTTTTGAAATAAAATTCCATTTAAAATTTTTAATGTGATTTGCATATGAGTTTGAAAATGTTTTGTAAACGATTAGAATGTTTTATTTTATGTTGCGGTTCTTGGAAATTATAAATGATGAGTGAAACCAGAGAGCTCCATGTGAGCCTGTTGTATCTTAAATGATGGGATTAACCATATAGTGTTCCAATTAATTGGGTAATGATTATATTTTCTAAATAATTATATTATAAGTTGATCATATAGTTATTAAAATTTTTAAGGGTTTTATAAGGGTTATAAAATGGTTTTGTAAGAGTTTTATTTAATTATGTATCATGTTATCTGTATTAATTATCTATACATTCTAATGAGTTTTTATGGAAATTATTTATTTTTTAAAGGTAAATTAAATGAAAATTTTAAGGGAATGATATTTTCTTTTATAGGTAAAATATTATGTTTTTAATAAAATTATTTCTCTTTTTTTCATGTTTTTATAGAATTAACATATTCCATTATTATTATTGTATCCCTTATTGAGATTTATTTCTCATCCCATATTTTAAAATATGTTTTATCAACATTTAAGGATGAGAAAGGGATTAAAATAGGTCAAGTTGAATGTCATGATGAGTTTTCATAAAAATAGATAATTCTCAATATTAAACATTTCATATTATGGGAAAATATATACTAATCAGAAGTGTCTTTTTTATATTTATATTTTTGTAATCTATGATTTATGATCTAATTCTCGAAAACTATAAACCTGAAAATATAATAATAGTGACTAAAATTATATTCTTGAATTATTCTTTAAATTATATAATGATTAACGATGAGGACTTATTGCTGGTAGAAATGGTAGTCTTAGATTACATTAGAGGTTATGATAGTGTTAATATCACACCCATGATGGATTTAGCATTGTAAATTTTTTCAAAGTTAATGACCCATATAATTTTGATGTTTTTTTATCAAAAAATTATATTTTTAGAATAGTTTTCCATATATAAAATAGGGAAAGTTAGTTGAAAGACACTAAGAGAACAATATACATCTAAATTAGCATTCTGAGGTGACCAGAATTGGGAAAGACTAGTTTGTTGAAATTCTAGCCAAGTTGACACAATAAAATAATTGTGGTTGTATCCTTTCATGAAGGGGACCTGATCAACCATGAAAGAGCATGTCTATAGTGAATCATTTCATAATGAAACATCCCATATATTTCAATGGACCATATGACCTAGTGTAAGATGAAGGATTGATCAATTATATATATAATGTATTTGAATTCATTGGAGGTTTGGAACATTAAAAGGCAACCCTTTCCCTTTATCATTTTGAAGGATAATTAGATTGATAGTTGTCTTTGGTTAAGAATACTATAGAGACAAACGATATTGATTCCATTGAATGAGAACTGTTTTACAATATATCCCTTGAGAAATATTTCCCTATGTTTATTTGGAATAGCATAAAGAAACAATTAATAGAATTTAGATAAAAGTATGAATATTAAGTGTCTACACATAAAGAAAATATGAAAAGGTTGTACAAGTAATTGAATGCCACAAAAAATGGGATTTTTAGGGTAATTATTTGAATCATTATGATAATTTCTTTTCAATGTTAGTTAAAGTAGATGAAAATATTCAGGATCATATGTAAAAATTTATAGATATTTTACTTTCAATTACTATTATTGATTTTACGACAACAAAAGAAGTGGTGAAAGGTTTGTTGCATGTGTATTAGAATTATGCCAATACACTCTTTGAATCTGGATCATTGAATTCTTCTATTTATGAGGAATTTTATTTTAAATTTTGAATATCAGCTAATGAATGTAATACATAAGTTTGTTTAAAACTCTAGGTGGGTTTATAAATAAGCCCAGGAGTCATAGGAATAGTCATATTTTTATTAGTGGTGTTGTATTTCCAAAAAAACATGTTTAACTAGAAATATTAGTTCTTGATATCAATTTAGTATGCATTGGATTTTATTTTATCTTAATAATATATATTTCATCACTAAGAAAATTGATTTCAGTGATTTTATGCCTTTTATATAATACCATGAAGGTGAGAAATTTATTAGAGATGGTAGTGAATGTTACCTTGTTCATACTTTTGAAAATAAAGAAATTGTTCAAATTAAGGGTGTGCTAGAAGTAAATAAATTCATGGATGTTTTTTGGAGTATTTAATTAGTGTTATTTCGGATCGAGAGGTTTAGTTTACAATTTAATTAGTACCTAACACTATGCCCAAATCTAAACCCCCTTATAGAATGGCTAAAGTGTATATTTTTTAATTTAAAAAACAATACCACGAGTTTTTAGATGCCGATTTAATTTGACCAATAACATCACCATAGGATGACTCTATTTTTTCATTAAAATATGATTTAATGGGAAATTGAATTGATTATATTTATTTTAATAACATAACTGTTAAAAAAAGTATCATTTTCCTCATATTAGTGATTTTTTTGACCATCACCTGGGAGAACAATATTTCTCAAAGGTTGTACTGAGGTCATGGTAGCATCAATTGAAATTGATGGAATAAGACATTCTGAATACTACATTTAGGCCTAGATATGGGAAATAATATTTTTTTAGTTATAACATTTGGTTTATGTTAGGAACCTGATATATTAATGGATCGTATTCATAGAAATTTCCATGATTTATTATAAAGGATTTTGTCTATTTTTACCACTTTTATTTTTGTATATTCTAAAACTCAAGTGGATCATGAATGGAACCTATGTGTTGTTTTGAAACAATTAAAAGAAAATAAACTATATGAAAAATTTAACATGACTAAATTATTTTGGAAAAATACTTCATTACTTGGAAGAGTTTATTCTAATGATGGAATAATTGTTGATCTTTAAAAATAAATGATGTTGGAGAATTGACATGAAAAAAATATCACTAATATTCCTAGTTTTCTTTCATTAAAAGGTTACTACTATTAGTTTTTTGAACACATTGTTTTATTTTATTACTAACTAAGTTAACTAGAAATTTATTCAATTTCATTTAGAAAAAATAATGTGGTGATTAATTTCAGGAATTGAAAAAAATATTTTGGAATGCTTTTGTGTTGGCCCTTCCTTCCAAAAATTGTAAAGTTATCATCTATAATCATTAATCATTAAAATGAATTTATTTTATCCTAATTTATAATGATCAATGAACTGATTATTATTTATGATATTTGAAACCTCATTAGTTAAATTAACCTACAATTGATTTTTAATTACCTTCTATTTTTATTTAATAATTCAGAGGCCATATTTTGATTGAGTAATGTGTGGAATATATATTGATCATAAATGTTTTTAGTATATATTTAGATAGAAATAAAGAGAATGGTAAAGAGAATATGTATGTATCTAATTGAGGATTAGGTTTTCATGATACATTAACATCTAAGAAATTAAAACAAAGTGGTTGATGTTTTTAGTCAGAAGAAGGAATTCTACATTCACCATGTCACATTTGAAAGGTGAGCATTTGGTAAATGATTTGATGAATTAGGCCTAGAATTTATTGATGCAAGTACATCCTATGTTTTTTTTAGTTTTATAGGTGGTATACATTGTTAGAAAAAAAATACGTGATCTCAGACGACATATCAGTCTTTATATTAAAATGTGTCATATATTCAAAAAAATAAGTTACCTGATTTAAAAACATATGAAGAATTAATTTTATGATTTCGAAGATGATTATGTGTGCCTTGTGATTATATATTGATGAAGCAGTTGTTCGCTGAAGGTCATAGTTCTCTATTTTCTATTCATTTGATCTCAAATAATATTTACAGATGCTCTCAATACTATTACTAGTGGGATTTAATAAAAATTTATTTTGCTAAATTTATAGCTAATTCTTTGAATTGTCAATAGGTTATATCGTACTGGTAGTTACCAAAGGGGATGATTTAATATTTTCTATTATTATAATTGAAATGGGTTATTATATTAATGGATTTCAATGTAGGGTTTCGAAATACTTCTCAAGGTAATAATTCAATTTGGGTTATTTTCAACAGATTATCCAAATTGTTACATTTATTTACCATTTGAGATATGATGTCTTTATATCACTTTTCTAGACTGCATCCAAAGGGTATTTTCAGGTTACATGGAGTTCCTCTCTCTATTAATTAGACCATAGTACCGGGATCACATATATTTTTTGGAAAGGATTTCATATGTTTTTGGGTACTAAATTAAATTATAGTAAAAATTTTTGTCGTCAATATAATGGATAGTTTTAGTAGACAATTCATAACTTTGAATACATCATTCATTCTTACTCAATGGATTACCAGTAAATTTGGTATCTACATATCTCATTGGTTGAGTATTCTCATAATCATAGTTTTAATTCCAGTACATAGATGGCACCATTTGAGGCATTATATGAAAATTGATGTTAGACACCAGAATTTGGGGATGATGTAGGAAAAAGTAAGTTAATGGCACCAGAGTTGGTTGAGGAAAACATGAAAAAATTTATACTAATTCATAAACACATGAGGATTACTCAGAGATGGAATAAAATCTATAAAGATAAATAGATGAAATATATTTATTTTAAGGTAGTTGATCATGAATTTCTAATTGTTTTTGTAACATCCCAGGTAAACAAAGAATATTAATTTTTCATATTTATTAATATTTGTGAATAAAATATTAATATTACTTCAAAGGTAACACTTTTCTCGATGGCGTACCCAATATACAACAACGAGTTTCTTTGAAATCTTACATTGCACTCTAATAATAAAATAATATTATTTTAAATGGTATTTAACGACTAGCCGTTGTATTGGCAGGAATGAATAAAAATAACTAAAATATGATTTTATATGTTTGTTAAATGTTTTTACATTTATCAAATAAAAGATAAAGGATTAAAATAAGAAAAGAATTCAATTTTAAGCATAAATACTCTAAAATTCACTAAAAGGTCAATTTATCACCTTTTGATAGTGAACCCTGTTTAATATAGTTTTTGTCACTCTTATACATTCTATTGGACCAAATAAAATTCTTCTTTAGAATCAGGACATCAAAATTTACTTTGTGTAAATTTCTGGTATTTTTCCGATAAAGTTCATTTTTTTAATGATTAGTGAAAAATGTTGTATTTTAATTCATAAACTCTTTTTAATCTGATTTATTAATATGATAGGATCATATTTTGAATTGGTTTTAAAGTCCAATTATAATATATTTTTACCATTTAATCCAATAGTGGTCATTGGAATTAATTTCACTTTGAAATTGGACTTAGACTAGTGCCAATCTTTTGACATATATTGTTTCATAAAAACACGCTATTGGATTTGACAACGGGAATTAATTATTAAATTAATTAATCCAACTTATATGTTTTTAATTTTTTAAAATAGACATCATTTTTGAATTTGGAATATCAAATATAGCTCTGGGTGAATTTTTGGTATTTTTCTGAAAAACTTCAATTTTGATGAATAGTGAAACCACTAAGTGGTAGTTAGAAAACTGATTTTTCGTTTAAATGAAACTTTCCCACTTCTGTGATTTGAATTTAAAAAATCCAACATACATGGTTTTCATTATGATGTAAAATTTGGTTCAATGGGATTAAATTATATTTTTGGTGAATAGTAATTTTTAAGTTTTATTAATCTCGATTAAAGGTAATTAGTGTAATTTAAGGTAAAGATAATGTTATAATAATATGAAATGACCTTGAAACATGTCCTAAATTTATTGGATGAGTCATGGTTGACCAAAACAATCCATGATTCAACCTGGGGACCCAATGGAGCCACTTTGGTAGGAAAATGACATTAATAACTTTTTATTTAAAGTAAAAATTAAAATGTCGCAAACATGTATTGTTTTACTAGAACAATTTTTACATGGGGTTTTACAAGTCATATTTTTCACTATAAATGTTCATTATAAAGATAAAAATATTTCCTACGTCATGATAGTTTTTTTATAATTTTTAGACATTAAATTAATTAATTTATTTATGACACCGTAATGATGTAGTGATTACCTCATAAATAAATGATTTAAATAAAATGAGAAGATAGGGTAAAATATAAGTCATACACATTTCAAAAACCTATTGGATGGGTGGATTTAGAAAAATTAACACCTTATCCTATAAATATATCATTTTGGGACCTTTAAAATCCTAAAATCATTTTATAATAAAGTAATATTTTATAACATTCTAAGAGTGGCCCTCCTCTCCTCTTATAAAAGGCCCCCACCTCTACCCCTTACCCACACCTCTCAAGCCTTTGTCTCGACCATGCTCTACTCCTTTTATCTTTATAAATCCCTCTCCTCATCCTAGAAGCCTTAACTTTGGCAGAAATCTCTTCAAGAAACCCTTTTGGTTCAAACCAAGAGGAGTTACCCGATTTAAAGATAATGTCTTCACTTGTTTTCTTTTGTTTTATTTTGATTCTCCAACCCCTAAACTCTTTTTATTACTTTCTTTTGTAACAAAACCAGTATCATCAATATGATAGGATATTTTTATAAGAAGGATTTTAGATACAATTACACACACATCCGTCTAATGGTTAAGGAACATACTATTTCTGTGGATGGCAAATTACTACCTCACGAAATGATGATTGTTCAATATTCCTTTAACACCTTTAAAGGTGTCCATTATGATGCCACTATATTTTATATATGATATATATGGTATTTATGTTTTCTATATGCTTCTGTATTTTATATTTAAAACATACCTTTATTCTTTTCATGTTGTGCAAATGTGATAATTTCATACGAGGAAGTGTGGACTACCGCCCCCTCAAGTGATGTGACTCGTTCATGCAGTACATGGAATGTATAAAGAATGAAATTAATAAACATATGTGACCTATATAAAATATATATTATAATTAAATTAAAATATATATATCCATATTTTTTTTAATTCCATTAATATGACAAACAAATGAAAGTAGAGTTCATGCGTACGTTCGGCCTACCGTCTCCATGAGCGGTGCATTTCATTTCATTTTATCTCAAAATGTTATGGAATAGTATAAAATGAATATCTAATGGATATATATTATATTTAAATCATTAATACTATTCTAGAGATTATTTAATTATAACTACATGGACAATCATTGTCAAACAAGTTCATTTTTGACTTATGTACCAAACATCGACAAAAATGTCTGATATGAACTCACATTATTGACCAACTATTATAGCATTATAATATGTGATATGAACTGAATATTAATATTTAAAGGATGTCCTTAAGTAATTATAATTTGAACAAAGTTTATTATTACGAAATATAAAGAAACGAACAAGACAAGTCAGACTTGAGTTAAGGGATCCAACCTCTCTCTTTCTTTTAAAGTACTCTCTTTTATGTAATTTCATTTAAGCTCATTTTTGTTATGTTTAGGGATGTTATTTTATATTACTCATTCTGTAATTTTTATGTTAATATTATTAGAGACCCTATTTTATCTCATAAATCCATTTTTTGGATGTTTTAAGTGGCGCCGTTAGGCTGCCAAGTTTTTGTTAGGGGTTTTTCATCTCACTTTTATTCCCATGAGATTTATGCTACATTTTCCTCCATTTACTTTGAGTGGTATATGTATTGTCCACTATTATTCTCTTTGTGAAATATACTTTAGTTTATGAGTATTTACATCAATGTTGTATTGTCCTTCTTTCATTGGGTGTATGTTTCGAAAGATACCCAAATCGGCAAGGGAACTTTTCACCCTCTTTTTTTTAAAAGACTTATATTTGTTTGCTCTTTTAATTTACATATTATTATGTTGGGATATGTTATTATATATCCTTATTGATGTAAAATTTATTTCCAAGTGATGAGATACCCTTTTGGTCTCATCAACTCATTTTCTGAATTTTAAAGTGATGTCGTTAGGCTGTCGAATTTTTACAGGGGAACTTCTTAACCCAATTTAGATTTCTTTGGGTTCAACTTGTATTTATTGAATATGTAATCCTATTAATATGTTTGAATGACCTCTGGTTGTTTTACACTTAATATCCACTTATATTTGTTGTATTTATATTTTTCACACATAATTATGAAGTTGATTTATCTTTAATTTAAAGATACCTTCTTTATAAGGGATTTCATCTCATTTTACATTTCTATTGAGACTTAATTGTTGTTATGCACAAATTCACTCCTATATGGTGTATATACTATACGTTGGAATATTATATCATGAATCCCTTAATTATCTTGATATTATAAAGTTATGATTAAATGTTATTCCTTAATAACTTGTATTAAAGTGTCTCTCATTTTGTTAAAATGTATTTAACTAACATATCATTTTAAATGTTTTAATGATTTATTAATATATATATTTATCATTAATATCCATGTTTTCAAAGTGGGTTTTGAGGATTTATTTATATAGATATTAATTGTTTAAAATTATAAAAGCTTCAAAGTGGTAAGGGACTTCGTCTCAATCTTCTTTAATTGAGGCATATTTTTTTATAATACAAGGCTTTATTTTATATGGTGTATAAACCCATTTGAAATCTAATTTTATACAAAAGGAATCTTTTTCTACGAAGAGTTTTACTAAATGAAAAAAAGTATGTTTCTTTTTAACATACGCGGTGACAATGACCTTTCCCCCGCCGCGAGTATTATTTGGTCTTCGGCTTCCTCAATAAGCCGTAATGTTTTTAAAATGAAATAAATAACATATACATGTTTCTGTATTTTGGCATTGAAAATGGTTTTTATAATGGAGTTGTTATGTCAATATATTTAAGTGATATATTGTAATCGAAATGTGGAAATGTTTTCTTTCCATTTTATTTGTTTTATGTCTTATGATTTTAAAACGGTACTTGGACATTTGACGGGTGGTTACGTGATAAACCATATGATGGGTGGTTTCGTGAATACCAGGATGGGTGGTTACGTTATAACATCCAATTCATTGGGTATAGAAGTCAGCCACATGGCTATTCCGTTAAGTATGTGTGGAAGCTGACCGTAAGGTTATTCCATTTAAGTATTTTTATGTCCCAAGATACCTTTATATGTTATGTGGTATTTATATGGGTTTTATGGTATTCTTTTGGTTACAAAAGGGCATGTAATGATCTTTTATTCGGTGAAGAATATTTACTACTTCATTAAGCTGAAAAGTATTACTTTCATAAAGTATTCATGGTTTACTTGTTGTTTTGAAAAACTAACAGTTTTCCTTCTTTGTATAACCCTTATTGATATTTTTATGCTCATACCAAGTTTTTTTGAAATGTTTTTCACAAGATATAAAGTTGAATAGGGTCAAGGATGGGATCAAGGAAATGTCAGGATATCTAAAACAAGGAACTATACATGACTGTTTTGTTCAAGAGTTTTTATTTTTTAAAAAAATTGAAGCTGAGAAGATGTGTCTACTTTGTAATCTTTGAAATGTAATAGTTATGTTCTAATTCTCTAAATCTCTGAACCTGAAAAGATCGTCAATATGAGTTATTAAATTTAATTCAAGATTAAGTAAGGTTTAAGGCCGAGTCCTTATAGTTGGTATCAAAGGTCAGTTTAGATAACTTTAGAGGTTAGAGTGTTGTTTAAGCATAAGTGACAAGTTGTGTATAACCATAATGGTTATTATATTAGATAGAGTCATTGTTATTTTTGAATGTTGGAATGACTTTGAGATAACTTGGATAAGTATATCTTAGTGTTTATCTTCCTCTTTAGTACATGATGATTTTGTTGATATACTCACACTGACCTTTTTGGTTTTAGTAAATGGATAGATCTAGCAAGCACCAAAGTGACAATGGGTTTGATGGAAACTATGGTGGTTCTCTGATTAAGAAACTGTATGAAGTGGGGGATTCAATGAGAAATCTCGTGGTAATTCTAAACCAACTATCAGGAGTCATGATCAACCACTTGAACCTTGGTGAGTTCTCTAATGCATCATGTACGAGGGAACCAACTCGATGTTGAATATCAGGTGATAATTATAATGGTAATCATTAGGGTTTATATGATACTTACTTTTGAGGTAATTATGGGTTACTATATGTTATAATGGGAAATGAAAGGCATGAGATAAACTTGGGGTTAAAATATGTTATGATTATTTTTGAATATTTTATCTCATTTTGGGGATTGTTTTAAGAATTATACAGTTTTAGAAAAAGGACAACACGTAAACTGTGTGACAACCCGTCGCGTCAGATAAAGCTGTGGGAATCGAGCCCACAACCAAAGTGCGACTGGTATTTATCGCCTACCACTGGACTATGTGAAGTCCCTGGTTATTATGACTTATTCTTTTTAGTTAGATTATTTTATGAATCTAGAATAAGTTTATTTTGTGTTATCTATAGAAATTATTAACCTATCATGGGGGATATGTGATTAAGTTAATTACTTTTCAATATGAGACTTTAAGAGCAACTGATGTTATTTAGAGATAAATGTTAATTTGTACCTTGGAAGAATATGTGATTAAATCCTTCAAATATTTGGGTTTCAATCATAGTTTGGTTTACATTGAAGAATTTTATCGAAAAATTGTTTATAGAATGGTCTTCGTTGAACTTTGGGTTTTGTTGGATAAATTTTAGAGATTAAGAGTATATTTTCTTTTTTTAAAGGATTATCCATTTTTGGATTATCTGATCTTGTTTTAAAAATTTTGGTTTTGGTTTTTGTCTAAAGACATGGGAAATATATAGTTCTCTTTTATGGTTTGGGTTATTCTCTAGAAGTTGATTATAACTCTCTTAATGTGAACAAGTCATCCTAAATACTCGTCTTTTGGAAAAAAATATGAGTTTGTGTAAGAAATCTAGTAGGAGATGAGAGACTACACGAAAAGTAAGTATGTTTCCTTATGATTTAGTTAGGCTCATAAATAAATTCTTCAATTAAAAGTAACTTAAAAACAAAAATGTTTTCTTTTAACTTTTCCTACTGGGGAATCAAATACCATTTAACCCATCACCAGTTTGTGATTTTCTGGTGGTTAACTTTCTCCTAAACATGTTTTCTATCTCTCTACCTTAGAACATGAACCTTTGTTTTTACTTCCATATCCATGTTTTCCTACATGGAATCCTAGTATGGGTTAACTCAGGTGACCTTTTTTACTTCCCTTTATTTATTTATTTTAAAGTGATAGTTTAATTTACTCCTTTTCCGATGTGGGGTTTTCAATGAAGTTTCCAAGCCCAATTTTAAAATTGCGAGGACACAATTCCCAAAAGGGGGGAAGGATGTAACATCCCAAGTAAATAAAAATATTAATTTTACATATTTATTAATATTTATGAAGAAAATATTAACATTACTTTAAAGGGAATGCTATGATCGAATGCATACCCAATACGCAACAGCGAGTTTCTTTTTAATCTTACGTTGCACTCCAATAATAAAATAATATTATTTTAAATGGTAGTTAACGCCTTGCCATTGTATTGGAGGGAATTAATAGAAATAACTAAAATATGATTTTATATGAATGTTAAATGTTTTTACATTTATCCAATAAAATATAAAGGCTTAAAATAAGAAAACAAATTCAATTTTAAGCATAAATACTCTAAAATTCACTAAAAGGTCGATTTATCACCTTTTGATGGTGAACCATCTTTAATATAGTTTTGGTCACTCTTATGAATTCTATTGGACCAAATAAAATTATTCTTTAGAATCGAGACATCAAAATTTACTTTGTGTAAATTTTTGGTATTTTTTTGATAATGTTCATTTTTTAATAAATAGTGAAAAATGTTGTATTTTAATTCAAAACTTTTTTTTAATCTAATTTATTTATATTATTAGATCATATTTTGAATTGGTTTTAAAGTCCAATTATAATTTATTTTTACCATTTAATCCAATAGTTGTAATTGAAATTAATTTCACTTTGAAATTGGTCTTAAACTAGTGTCAATCTTTTGATACATATTGTTTCATAAAAACACGCTATTTGTTCTGACAACGGGAATTAATTATTAAATTAATTAATGCAACTTATATGTTTTGAGTTTTTTAAAATAGACATCATTTTTGAATTTGGAATATCAAATATAGCTTAGGGTGAATTTTTGGTATTTTTCTGAAAAACTTCAATTTTGATGAATAGTGAAACCACTAAGTGGAAGTTAAAAAACAGATTTTTCATTTAAATGAAACTTTACCACTTCTATGATTTGAATTTCAAAAATCCTAAATACATGGTTTTCATTAGGATGTAAAATGTGGTTAAATGGGATTAAAATAATTTTTTGGTGAATAGTAACTTTTATGTTTTATTAATCGTGATCAAAGGTAATTAGTGTAATTTAATGTAAAGATAATGTTATAATAATATGAAATGACCATGAAACATGTCCTAACATTATTGGATGAGTCATGGCCGACCTAGAAAATCCATGGGTCAACTTGGGGACCCCATGGAACCACTTTGGTAGGAAAATGACATTAATAACTTTTTATTTAAAGTAAAAATTAAAATGTCACAAACATGTATTGTTTTACTAATAAAATTTTTAGACGTGGTTATACAAGTAATATTTTTGAATATAAATATTCATTAGAAATATAAAAATATTTCCTACATAATGATAGTTTTTTTATAATTTTTAGACATTAAATAAATTAATTTATTTATGACACCGTGATGATACAATGATTACCTCATAAATGAATGATTTAAATAAAATGAGAAGATAGGGTAAAATCTAAGTCTTACACGTGTAAAAAACCCATTTTATGGGTGGATTTAGAATCCCTATCACCTTATCCTCGAAATATATCCTTTTTAGTCCTTTAAAATCCGAAAATAATTTTATAATAAAGTAATATTTTATAACTTTCCAAGAGTGCCCCTCCTCTCCTCTTATAAAAGGCCCCCACCTATACCCCTTACCCACACCTCTAAAGATTTTGGATCGACCAACCTCTGCTCATTTCATCTCTCCACATCCCTCTCCTAATTCTAGAAGCCTAACCTTTGGCAAAGATCTTCAAGAAACCCTTTTGGTTTCAACTAAGAGGA
Source organism: Viscum album (assembly GCA_963277665.1). NCBI lineage: Eukaryota > Viridiplantae > Streptophyta > Magnoliopsida > Santalales > Viscaceae > Viscum > Viscum album. Next base: position 2,032,884,079 of record OY728135.1, read on the forward strand.
GTTACCCGATTTAATGGTAATGTCTTCACTTGTTTTCTTTTGTTTTATTTTGCTTCTCCAACCCACTAAAATCTTTTTATTCATTTATTTTGTAACAAAAATAGTATATTAAATATACTTGGATTTTTTTATAATAATTATTTGATCTACACTTACACACACATCTATCTAATGGTTAAAGAACATACTATTTCTATGGATGGTGAATTACTGCCTCACGAAACGATGATTGTTCAATATTATTTTAACACCATTAAAGGTGGAAATTATGATGTCAATATTTTTTATATATGATATATATGGTATTTATATTTTCTATAGGCTTCTATGTTTTATATTTATAACATACCTTTATTCATTGCATGTTGTAGAAATGCTATAATTTTATATGAGGAAGTGTGGACTACCGCCCCCTCAAGTGATGTGACTCGTTCATGCAATAAATGGAATGTATAAAGAATGAAATTAATGAAAATATGGGACCTATATAACATATATATTATATTGGAATTATAATATATATATATATATCATTTTTTTAATTCCATTAATATGACAAAGAAATGAAAGTAGTGTTTATGCGTACGTACGACCTACCGTCTTCATGAACGGTGCATTTCATTTATTTCTATCTCCAAATGTTATGGAATAGTATAAAATGAATATTTATTGGAAATATATTATATTTAAATCCTTAATACTATTATGGAGATGATTTACTTATAACTACATGGACAATAATTCTCAAACAAGTTCATTTTTGACTCATGTACCAAACATCGACAAAAACGTCTGATAGGAACTCACATTATTAACCAATTATTATAACATTATAATATGTGATATTAACTGAATAATAATATTTAAAAGAAGTTACTCAATAAATTATAAATTGACCAATGTTTATTATTCAGGAATATAAAGAAACGAACAAGACAAGTCGGACTTGAGGTAAGGGATCATACCTCTCTGTCTTTTTAAGTACTCTCTTTTATGTCATTTCTTTTAAGCTCATATTTCTTATGTTTGGGATGTTATTTTATATTACCTTTTATGTAATTATTATGTTAATATTATGAGAGAACCTATTTGATCTCATAAATCTATTTTTTGTAAGTTTTAAGTGGGGCCGTTAGGCTGCCGAGTTTTCATCAGGGTTTTTTCTTCTCACTTTTATTACCGCGAGATTTATGCTACATTTGCCACCATTTACTTTGAGTGGTATATGTAATGTACATTATTATTTTCTTTGTGTAATATACTCTCGTTTTTTATTATTTAAAACAATGTTGTATTGTTCTTCTTTCATGGGGTGTACGTTTCGAAAGATACCGAAATTGTTAAGGGAACCTTTCACCCTCTTTTTTTAAAAGTCTTCTTTTTGTTTGGTCTTTTAATTTATATCTTATTATGTTGGGATATGTTTTTATATATCCTTATTTATGTAAAATTTATTTCCAAGTGATGAGATACCCTTTTTATCTCATTAACTCGTTTTTTGTGTTTTAATGTGACGTCGTTAGGCTATCAGATTTTTACAAGGGAACTTCTTAACCCAATTTCGATTTCCTTGGGTTCAACTTATAGTTATTGAATATGTCATCCTATGAATATGTGTGAATGAACTCTGGTTGTTTTAAATTTAATATCCACTTATATTGGGTGTATTTATATTTGTCACACAAAATTATGAGAATGATTTATCCTTAATTTAAGGATACATTCTTTATAAGGGATTTCATCTCATTTTACATTTCTATTGAGACTTCATTGTTGTTATGCACCAATTCACTCTTGTATGGTGTATATACTGTCCTTTGGCATATTATATCATGAATCCCCTTATTATCATGATATTATAAAGTTTTGATTAAACCTTATTCCTCAATTACTTGTATTCAAGTGTCTCTCATTTTGTTAAACATTCTTTAACAAAAATATCGTTTTAAATGTTTTAATGATTTATTCTTATAAATATTTCTCATTAATATCCATGTTTTCAAAGTGGGTTTTAAGGATTTATATATATGGATATTAATGGTTTAAAATGTTAAAAGCTTCAAAGTCGTAAGGGACATCGTCTCAATCTCCTTTAATTGAGGCATATTTTGTTCTAATACAAGACTTTATTTTATACGGTGTATAAACCCATTTGAATTTTAATTTTATACAAAAGTAATCTTTTTCTACGAAGAGTTTTACTAAACGACAAAAAGTATGTTTATTTTTAACGTACGCAGTGACAATAACCTTTCTACCATTATGAGTATTATTTGGTCTTCGGCTTCCTCAACATACCGTAATGTTTTTAAAATGAAATAATTTCCATATACTCTTTTCTGTATTTTGGTATTGAAAATGGTTTTTATAATGGAGTTGTTATGTCAATATATTTAAGTGATATATTATGATCGAAATGTGGAAATGTTTTATTTACAGTATATTTGTTTTATGTCTTATGATTTTATAATGGTACTTAGACATTTGATGGGTGGTTATGTGATAAACCATATGATGGGTGGTGCCGTGAATACCAGGACGGTTGGTTACGTTATAACCTCCAATGCATTGGGTATGGATGTCGGCCGTATGGCTATTCCATTACGTATGTGTGGAAGTCGACCGTATGGTTATTCCATTTAAGTATGTTTATGTCCCAAGTTACCTTTATATGTTATGCGATACTTATATGGGTTTTATGGTATTATTTTGGTTACAAAATGGTAAGTAATGATCTTTTATTCGGTGAAGAGTATTTACTACTTCATAAAGGTGAAAATTATTACTTTGATAAAGTATTCGTGGGTTACTTGTTGTTTTGAAAAACTAATAGTTTTCCTTCTTTATGTAACCCTTTCTGATATTTTTATGCCCATCCCAAGTTATTTTGAAATGTTTTTCATAGGACATAAAGTTGAATAGGGTCAAGGATGGGATCAAGGAAATGTCAGGCTATCTAAAACAAGGAACTATACATGACTCTATTGTTCATGAGTTTTTATATTTGAAAAAAATGGAAGCTCAGTAGATGTGTCTACTTTGTAATCTTTGAAATGTAATATTTATGTCCTAATTATCTAAAACTCTAAACCTAAAAAGATCATCAATGTGAGTTATGCAATTTAATTCATGATTAAGTAAGGATTAAGGCCGGGTCCTTAGAGTTTTTCCATGAGAAAGTGTTATTAATTTTGGAAAGAAGTGGAAGGTGAGTCCGTGGTTTATTAAACCATATGAAATCCTGTATTATGTTTAATCTATTTCTTATCCATTTTATTTAACTGTATGTTTATCATTGGTAAACAATTTATTTCATGTTTTAATGCTAAGGAAATATATTTCAGATTAATCCTATTTTTTTATTCCCATAGGTAGTTCAGTTAGAATATAATATTTCTTATAAAGAATATAAAATTAAAGGTCGTGAAATTAGAGAGAAAATTTTGTTGGATAAGTTGATTCGGTTGGTTAAGAATTAATGAAATAATTCCTTAGGTGAAGAGTAAACATGTGAATATGAAAATAATTTGAGGTAAAAATATCTCCCCTTATTTAATAAGTGATTAAAATTGTTGTGACACAATTTCCAAAAGAGGGATGAATGTTGGAACCCCAGTAATGATAGAATTAATCCTTTTAATATTTATTAATATTTATAAATTAGATATTTTTTTAAATTAAAGTTTATTCATTTTTAAATATTCTATATGAAATTAACAATTAATCTCTTCAAAATTGTGTGTTGCGTAGAAGACTTAGTGATATCGAACTATAGTATTTCATTAATATTTTTACCTTATATGAATCTTATCACCTAAAATTTATATTATTTTGTATGAATAAGACTAAATTTTTTATGAAAATATATATTTTTCATTGAATCATTAGTTATTCATCATTTAAAACTAAATTTAATATTAATTTAAATAAAAATAAATGATTTCTCAACAACTGCATTTTTCTTCTTCTAAAAAGTGATTTTACCATGCTTTGGCTAGCCTACATTAAAATTAATTTTTTTTTTCAATTTTTGAAATTTAATTTAAAAAACAAACATATTTTTTTATATCAAAATAGAAAAATTTACTTTGGTTTAATTTTTTGTATCTTGGGGAGATGTTTCATTTTTTTTGTTAAATAGTGAAAAATACTAAATTCTAATTGAAAAACTCCTTTTATATAAAAAATTTATGATGGTAAATTATATTTTTTATTAGTTTTAAATTTTAATTAGATAAATTAAAAATTTATAAATCCAATTTGTTTTTTTTAATAATTTTTATTTTTAATTTGGATATAAAAAATTAGTAATTTTTTGAACTCTTTTACTTTAAAACCCACCTTTCTTGCTCTATTTACCAGATAAATTTTAAATTAAATTCTTCCACTTCTATGAATTTAATTTTTAATAATGAATTAAATATTATAAATAAGAATAATTTATAATATATAGTATTTCAATCATAGTATTTTATCAATAATATTTGTTATATAAATTAAAATTAATTACTACGATAAAGGTAAAAATGAGTTTTCATGGTTGTTAAACATTAATCTTAAGGGGAAAATTGACCTAGAATATTGTCAAAATACAATTTTGTAGAAATATATTGACCATTAAACTTTTTACGGAATATGGTTCATTATCGGAGGATCATTTTATAAGGGATGCCTCCAAATTGTCATTTCTTTTGGTATTTACAGGAAATCCATGTCTCCTTTACTATAAATTAGCATAGACTCTCCCCCATTCTACACAAATATCAGTCAATTTATGTCACCAAAAACCTGGCCAAATATGTACTAAAAATAATTCTCATCATCCTATAATTTTCTTTTACAGAAACCAGCCCATGGAAGGAGTTTGGTACAAAGAAAAAGGTGTTATAATGAGAAGGGGTAACATTTATCCATGGGAACTTTTGTTTTAATTCTTTCTCCACCACTTCAATTATTATTATAACATGATATATAATAACCATAGTATCCTAAAACAATGATATATTTTTATGTTAATTGTATGAATAGAAAACAGAAACACACATCTATCAAATGGGTAATGAAATCATCATTCATGTGTACGACAGACTACCACCTTGCGAAATGATGTCATTTGTTTTTCCATTACCACCACCCATGGTTTAGAATAATGATGTACATATTGTTTAAATATTATATTTATAATATATATAAAATAATTATACATATTTATTCATTTTATAATATAATCAATTTTTACATTTCATATCGTAGTGGATATAATAACAATGCTCATGTGTACGACGGACTACCACATTGTGAAGCGATGTAAATAATTTTTCACTAACGTGTTACATGAAAGGTATTAATGAAAACTATAATGAATATATATTATATATCTGACTTAATTAATATATTGATGAAATAAATATATTTATATACATAAAATATATAGTTATCTTCTAACCTTTTCACACACTGAAAAAGTGACACCGTCAGTCATGGATGTGCTGACTACCACCTCCTCGAAACGATGTGATAATTATTTTTCATCGTCACATCATAAGAATGAAATATATAGGTAAATATAATTAAATAATATGGTATTTATGATATAATTATAAATCTGTAATAATAAAATTATCATACCTTCTTTCCATAATGTTCATCAAGAAATATGAACATTACACATGCATACGTACGATCAGTCGTCCTTATAATTGTAATTTTGGTTCATTTTTCCTAAAAATATTCCATGATTGGTTTTAAAAGAATAATTTATGCATAAATATTAATATTATTAACTAATTATTATTTTTTATATTTTTAAATAATTACCCCTTTGACCATAGTCCATCTACCAAAATCATTTTTTACACATAAATCGACTATGATCAAAACAACCGACATAAAAATAATGGATTAAGTAATGGTATATAACATTTTAATAGGTGAAATAAAAGTAATAATATGCCTTAAATGGTTCCAAAAATATTAAATAATTAAGATATGTTCATTATTTAAGAATATAATGATGCATATGACAAACAATTCTCAAAGTAAGGGACTTCGCCTCAATTTACTTTTATTGAGGCAATTATTGATTTTATGCACCTTTATTCTATTATAAACTGTATAAATATAACTATTGAAATTTTATAACAATAATTAATCTATTATCATGGTATTTAATGTTATATAAATATCATTATTAATGGGATTTATGATTAATGTTTTTCTCAAGTGGTAAGGTTCTTTTCTTTGAAAACAACCCTTTTATGGTTTCCCTTCAAAAAAACTTTCCTTCCAATGTCCGTGTTTTTAAATAATATTTCAAATATTTTATATAGATGGATATGATTTATAAATTTAATTATATTTTTATTTTACATTGATTAAAATGTTTTTAAAATAAATATTTTTACGTGTTTGAAAAGTTATGATGATAATTAATTTTCATACCATCATGACTGTTACATAATTTATAGCATCCCATGAATGGATCCAATTTTTCTTAAATAAAATATCTTATTATTTTTGGGTATTGATTTATTTAAAATGGTATATCAAAATAAAATTTTATTTTGTATTGAAAATTTAATTTTTAAGTAAAATAAAATTTTAATATTTGAAAGTGATTTGCATACAAATTTAAAAGGGGTTTGAAATGATAATAATGTTTTATTTTAATTTGTGTTTCATGTAAATTTAAAATGATGGGTGAACCTATATAGAACTAGGTTATCTCATTTTAGATTAAACTATGAGTTCTCCCATATGTGGATCAAATTAATTTGTAAATTATTATATTCCATAGAGAATTATATTGGACGTTGGTCGTATAATTATTTCAATATGTAAGGGTTATATAAGGGTTTGATGTGATGATGTATGAAGGTAAGAACCTGAATTTTATATTCTAGTTAATGATTATTTTGGTTTTTTTTTATTCAAAAATTTTATATAAATCCTCATTATAATGAATGATATTTTTCTTTATGGGTAAAATGTTATGCTTTCAAGAAATTTTTTTCATGTGTTTTGGTATTTTTAATGAACTATTGGGTTCTATTATTTTTATATACCTTAATGATATTATCTTCTATTACCATGGTTCTTAATTTTTTATAGGGTTTATGTATGGGTATGTTATTGGAAGAGATAAATTTGAAATTCATAGTGATTTTTCATGAAAATATATCAATATTTATTTTAAAATTTTTATATTATGTAAAAAATGGATATAAATCGAATGTGTCACCTTTTTATTTTTTTACGTATGAGTTATTAACTTATTCTACAAAACTCTAAACATTAAAATAAATTCAAAGATAATAAAATAAAATTATTGATATAAACTCAATATTGTGTAATCATTATGACTGGTATAACAACCCTATCCTTTTACACAAGTTATTGGATGATTTGAAGTACAATTATTCATTTAATAAAAAACATGGATAAAAAAGTCAAGTGTATTTTGATGAATAGGTATATAATTATAAAACATGAAACCAAAATAAAACAACACTCTATTAATCATCCATAATGAGATATTAACTTCCTTGGGCTCTAACTTCTATACATGATAACCTAGGTAATACATGGACAACTGGGATGAGTTCAAAACCCTATTAAGAGAGTAAGAATGTAAAAGAATAATATCATGGGAGTCAATGACATAACCTGATAACTTAATAGACATGTAACATGAATAAAATAAAGAAGGATAACAAAGAGAATATGGAATAATATGATAAAAAACTCTATAAACGATGAGAAAACATATAATATGACATAAAAATGAGTTAAGGATTACTTCCAAGACTACATCACGTAGTGGATAAAGTCCCATAATAGATTAGGTTTATGCACTAATACCATAAATAATGTTTAATGAGACAAAAAATTAAATAATTTATCATAGTGATATATAGGTGAACCCATCACAACATGTTTATGAATATCTGTACCGTATAAGAAAAAAAACATATGGAATAAACATAAGGGTTTCCCAAGGAATAATATAGTTTTCGTAATGATATCATAATGAAGAACCAAAGGGGCTATCATAATGTTATAAATTCAGGTATGAATTTAAATAAATATTGAAAATTAATATAAAAAATAAAAATAATTAATGAATAATGGTGTTCAAATGATGTAGAAAAATGAAAAGTAGTGGGTGGGTAACTTTAAAAATGAGCCACTTTAGTGCAATTTAAGGAATAAAATTAATGAGCCTTTAAAGAGTATAAAATAATAATATTTTAAAGAAAAAAATGAACTAAAATATTTTTTATGATATAATTAGTTATTTTAGAGAAAAAATAGGTGGATTAAAACATTTTATGGAGTGTAGATGAATATAGGAAATAAATAGTAAAGTTCCCTTTAATCGGGCTTACATATCAAGAGGAATTAAGAAGGGAAACATTTAAAACATGTATTTCCCCATAATAAGAAGATGTATTGAGATAGATAAAAAAATTTAGATCACATTAAAAAACTATAGATAAGTATATAAGAAGAATTACAAATACATTGGGGGTAAAGAGTGGGAAAGTATAACCCAAAGGGAAAAAATAGAGCTTTGGAGAGATCCCTTACCTTATGTATGAATTTGTTCTAGACTTGCACATAATTTCGTGGATAATCAAATTAGATTCATTAATAATTTAATTTATTAACTCTTATAAATTTATTTTTTTATTATAAATTTATTACTTTTATTAATAGTCATTTCATTGAGTTATATGGTTTAATTTCAATGTTATGGCTATGTTTGTTTCATGGTTTCATGGATGGTTTACTTATGTATAATAATGGGAGTTATTATAAAATGATAATAGTTTAGTAGAAGTGAAATTATATTTTATTAATGAACATAAAAACGTTTAAATGGTCTCATATATATTTATTTAAACTATGTGGATGATTCATTTGATAATCTATTAATGATAAATGTTTAGTTTATTTTGGCGTTTTCTCGATAAGCGTGAACCAGATTCATTTTATTTCATATTATGTCTATAAAATAAAAATATTTATAAAATAAATATTAAAATATTCTTTAACCATAATATTATCTTATGACCAACCTTGAAGGTTGTAATGTAAAAAAATAAATCTAGTCATCCATGAAGGCAATGAACCGACATATCAAGGTTGATGTTTTCATTTTTTGGATAAATGTAGAAGTGTGGATATTTTATAATTGATATACCTTTAAACAAATAAAATTATATATTATATATAATAATTGAGTTATCATGCCTATTTTTATAGGGGAGTTGAATATAGGATAAGAAAATATAATACATTAAAAGGGAAGGATTTGAGATTTTACCTCTTGGGTGTTGTCTACTTGTGAACCTAGATATGTACATTGGGTTTGTTCTTATGTTGATAATAGAAGATATTTTATGTGGGGAAAATGATTTTTAATATAATTGGGAAGAATATTTACATTCTTCAAGGATTAGAATGTGTGTTGAGAAGGGATGGTGAGATGTGTTATTTGAAGGGGGATGCGAGGGTGTTTTTCTTTATTATATTCATTAGTTTATTATGTTTAATCAAGAATATCAATAGTGTTGATTAATATGAATAAATACAATAAAAGTTTTAGGTGAGATCTAGGCAATATGTTATTAAATATTTTTTACAATATACACAGCTAAAAAATTCTTATAATGTTAAATACAAAAAATTACAGAATTTCACTATTCACTAGAAATTCAGCTTTTTAAGAACATTCCCAAAAATTCAACGAAACCATTTTTTGAAATTTAGATTTCAAAAATGGAATCCATTATATGAGAATAATTGTATAAATATCATAAATTTAATTCTGAAATAAAATCATCATTTATTCAAAAAATACAGATTTTAATATTATAAACGATTTTATGACAATTTTACACAATAATTAATGTCTCATATAAATTTTTTATAATTATAATAAAACATATTATTATGTTTTTAATATATTTGACGAAAATATTTTTTATTTTAAATCATTATTATATTTATAAAATTGTAAATGAACATTAACATTTTATAAAAAAACCTCCATTTAATTAATCATTATTAACAAATTTATTAACTTATACCATTATATAATTATATAATATTTTAATTTAATAAATACAAAAAATTTATTTAATCTTTCATAGTTGAGATTACTATTCTAATAGTCATATTACTATTCCAAATAGTCAGATTACTATTCCAATGGTTAGGTTACTATTTAAATGGTATATGTTACATAATTTATATAAATATGAATTATTTAGTTAATTATTCATTCACTTATAGTTTCTCTAAAAGTAATATATTTTCATCTTGAAATTGAAAATTTTATTATCAATATTATGCTTTATTTCTATATCATTGTTCATGAGTGAGGTCATTCTAGTGGATCGAGAAGATCCAAATTTTCCCATTCCAATTATCTTATTGTTTATCAATTTTCCAATTGCAATATATTTCATCATTATTGGTTTATTTTATAAATAATTTATAATTATTAATTTTATAGAATAGTGTTTTTATTGTGTTATATATTTGATGTGAGTGTTTTTTAACATAATTAAAAGATGGGAAATTCCATGGATAAAAATATAGGTCATTATAGTTTCACCTAATAAAATTTCTCCCTCAAAACACCATTTTACATATTAAGGTGAAAATGTGTGGGGGTATTTCTCCTACAACACTTCATCTGGTTCCAATGTATCATCTTCATACTTATGGTTTCTCCAAAATCTTCACATGTTTCTCCAAACAAGAGAGATCATTTTCCAACTCTACAAAAAAATGTGTTTAGTACATTTTAGAGATCTGTTATGTACTTCTTCAAGAGTTATACATGGAATACCTCATGTAATTGTGGTGTGGTTGGTGGAAATTATATTTTATAGGCCACAACTCTGACATAGTACAGAATCAAAAAGGTTCTAGTATACTTGGGACTTAACTTTCTTTTCTTACAATACATTATGACCACATCCATGGATATATGTGGAGGAATACCATATCACTAAAATAAAAAATCTATATCCTGATGATGATAGTCTACATAGATCTTCTGTCGACTTTGGGAATGATTTATGTGTTATTGTATGGTGTTTAACTTTTCTACCATTTCTTAAACCCATTTAGGTTCTAGGAGAATTCACTCTCTATTTTCATTCCAACATTCATGTGTTCTACATCATTTCACATAAAGGGATTTCTAAGGACCCACTCATATTCTTGAGTGGAAACCATTATTATAAGAGAACTTGATGAGTGAAATATATTGATCCCATCATTATTTAAAAACCATTTAACATTCTTTGAACATATCATCATGTTTTTTTGAATGTTCCACTTAGACCGGCCATCAGTTTGATGGTGATAATCCTTAATGAAGTTCAACATAGTATTTAGAGTATGATGGATAATTTTCTAGAATGTAGAGGAAAATCTTAGTACATGGTTAGATAAAATCAATTACAGTACACCATATTTCCTTACCACTTTTATTATTTATATCCATGATTGTTGATCGAGTAAAGAGTCATATTGAGTCATAATGAAGTGAGTAGTTTTTTGTAAGATGATCCATAAAGACCCATATATCATTATTTACACTTGATTATTTGGAAGTATAACTAATAAGTCAATAGTGATGTTTTCCCATTTCCATATATGTATGGGAAATGGTTTCATCTCCTTCTTTTACTTTTACCTTTCATCCTTCAGTTGATGACATACTAGACTATTTTATGTTTATTCAGTGATATCATTCTTCATATTATCCCACCAAATGTACACTCAGAGAACTCGATACATATTTTTTTCCATGGTGGGATATAGAAGGTTGGGCTATGTGAATTACTAAGAAGAAAATTCATTGTCTCTAGACTTGATGGTACACACAGTGCTCTCCTAGATATTACAACTACTTCCTCATCAATTTTTAACAGTGGGGATTTCACCTTTCTTATGTCTTCTATACTTATTTAAATTCCATATCATCTCATTGAACATCATTTATCTTCTATATAAGAGATGATTGAGAAAGAATTTTTAAAAGGAATAATGATGTTCCTTACTTTATGATTCCCATTTCCATCATTTAGAAGTATAAAAAGATTTTATTATTCCCAATTATCATCATTGATAATGTTACATGATCCATTATACTTAGAGTATCTGCCACTATATTTTCTTTACTAGGATGATATTTGATTGATAATTTATAATAATTGATGAGTTCTAACCATATTCGATGGAATATATTAATATCCTTTTTTTAATATATATTTTGGTCTCTTATAATCGTTATATATCTGAAACTTCTCCCCACTAAGATAATGATCCATGATATTCTACATGAACATCATAGACACCAACTATAGATAATGTGTTGGATAGTTTTTCTAATGAAAAATCAACTGCCTTGAGATTTATGCTATAAATTTATCATGTTTCATCATTTTAAAGCTTAATCACTTCTCTTCTGCATCAAGTTATAAACAAATGTTCCCTGTATGTCTCATGTATAAGTACTGGTGCGGTGATAAGACTCTTTGACAACTCTTTAAAGTGGTCCTCACATTCTCAGGTCCAAATAAACTGTATTCCTTTATATTTATTAGGGTTACAGGGATTTAAAATCACTATAAGTTCCTCGAAAATCATCGGTAATACCTATGTATAATATGGAAATAACAGCTCTACATTAGAGATGCTGGTCTGGGCCACTCCTCAATTACCATTATTTTAGAAGGGTCTATATATATTCCTTAAGTATTGATTAAATTCCCTAATATTGATAATTCATCCATCTAGAACCCAAATTTAGTATAATTTTAAGATTTTTCTTCCTATTCAAGGTTTGTAGCATTGTATACAAATTCTCCTCATGTTCTTCCTTTCTCTTGGTGTATATCATAATATTATCTATAAAGAATACCTCAATTGTTTTAAGGTAATATCTAAATACTCTTTTCATTATGTCCATGAAACATTTTGGGGGATAAGTGATTATGAGGATAATAAATATGAACTCATAGTTCCCATACCTCATTCAAAAGGATGTCCTGGGAATATCTTACTTCATCACGTTTAATTGGTGATATCCCAAATGAAGGTCCACCTTAGATAAATACTTTTCCCTATGTTTTTGATAAAATACATAATATATCAATAAGAGTGGATACTTTTTCATTTCCATTGTTTTGTTATGTTCATTATATTCAACATATCAATTCATTGATCCATCCATCTTTTGTATGAATAGGATTTGCGCACCCCATGATGAAGAACTCAAGAATGTAAAACCCTTTTTCATATTCTCTTATAAATGTTTCTTAAATTCCTCCAAATCAATGGAGTAAATTTTATAATGAGACATTGATATGGGTATAGATCCATGTATAAGTTAAATTGATAACTCAACCTCACTCTAAGGAGGAAGACAAATCAATTTTTCAGGGAACACATCAGTGTAGTCCCTCACAATGGGAATGAACTAATAAATGATTATCTACGTTTTCTCAATAATTTGATCAATATATTGTTACTCACAAGGAAATAATATCAACAATTGAAATGATGAATATAAAGGATTATTAACCCCTCCTTACACTTGTACATAATTGATGGATTCCCCAAGATGCGAATAGTGATCTCCTTTCCTGATAGTTTAACATGGATTTGTATAAAGATATTTGATCCATTCCTAATATAGAATAAAAATCAACGATAAGAAGTAATATGATATTTTTTGGGTGGTTCACTCAAAAATCCTTAATGGAAGAGGAGATATATACTTTAAAAGTAATAAATTTTCCTTTATCTATACTCATCTATAACTCAACATTCATATTTTCTGTTGTATTTAAATAGTTAATATTGACACGAATGATGTGAAAGAATGAGTAGAACTAAAATAAAATAGGATATTCATTATTATTGAATCAATAACTAGAGTACCTTTAACCACATCATTGTTAGGATGATCCTCACTAGTAGTGATAGGATATGAACTTCCGTACTAACTTGGGGGTTATTATTTTTTATTAACTCTGATAGTTCATGGATTAGGGAATTGGATCACCTAATGACTATAATCCATATAGTTGAAACACTCCATTAAAAGCAGAGTGTTAATCTAAAATTTGTATTCTTTAACTATATTAGTTCAATTATATAAATCCCTTCATAAAAACATAGATTAATTTATATCTCTTCCAAATTTAAATAATGTACTTATTCCCTTTACACAATTCTCAGGATTCTCCTTCAACCAGTTTAGACATGTGGGGTGCTGTGAGTTCATTACTTAAAGGGATTAATCTATTGATCCTCACATGTTAAACTCCATTTCTACTATTTATATCCAATCCCATGAGACCAATTAGAGTCTCTGATATCTATATCAACCATTAGGGTATATTGGATAATCTCCCTATAACTATCAATGTCTCAAAGCACAAGGACTTTTGGTTGATTTTTTAATCCACTGAATAATCGAACCACCTTGATTTAAGTATTTATGAAAAAGAAGATGGTGTATAATGAAATTATTTTGATGTTTTCCTTGTACAACCTGATAGATTAATATTACTTTTTCATTAGTCACAGGAACACTCTATTAATGTTATAATAGATATTTCGGGTAAAATATTTAATGAAATATATTTTCTTGAATAATCCTCGATCCATAAAATCAATTTCCATAATAATTTTTTTTATAATTAATGTCCACCTCTAATTATGTTCCCCATCAAAATGTTAAAACTATAATATGACATTATGTTCTTATCATCATTGAAGAACACATAATAAATTCTTAATATAGTTAATCTATTGTTCTGTGGTGATGGGATCAAAATATTTTCTAAATATAGGAGTTATTTTTTACATAAAAAATTCAACCCCCACTTTATCTTTTTTAGGAGAATTTAGGATTTCTACATAATTCATGTTATTATTTATTACATGTTTTAGTTAATCTAGTAATATCAGTATGTTCTAAGATCTAATTCTAATCATATATTGAATTTTATTAGGTAAATAATCACATATCCAATGTCATTGATTTTTTACATGCATTCTTATGTTTCACTTTGTTAAATATTTTAAAAAAACATTATTGTGCTTTAATACTTATGTAAATAGAATATAAAAATACAAGCATAAACATGGAGGGAATAACTTATAAATGAAAAATATATCCTATATTATGATTCTGTAAGATTCATCATAGTGTATTCATAGTGATAGAATTAACCCAAGGGTTCCAAATAATGGTTTCTATTCTTAATCTCCAAAAATAACTAGACCATGTTGTGATACAAAATACTGCATCCCTAGACTTTTACACATGTTTTTACATAAGATTAATTATACATTATATACCAGAAAAGGATAAAAAAATTATTGTGTCACTATAGGAGTGGGTACATAATTATAAAAAATCAATATAAAAAATTATTCTTTTTATTAATATTCAAAAATGATCTCTTAATATTCTTTGATCTCCTACACCTTTATACATTATCTTGGGGAACACATTGACAAAATAAATCAAGTAAAAATCCAAGTATGAGAATAATAATGGAAAATAAGCATATAATACGATACAAAGGACTAACATGAAAAAAATATCCCTGGAAAGTAACACCCCATGATTTTAAAATACGTCTATTTTTAAATAAATACAATATCTTCAATATCTTTCCTTTCATATAATATTGAGCTTAAACAAACTCTAAAAATATTATTATTTTAACACGACCATTATAAAATAGTTTTAAAATTGGATATAATGAATAGTATTAATAAAATTATGAAATATATAATTTTCAAACTCATTTTTAATTAATTAATTTTAAATATTCACATAATTATTAGTAAAGTTATTTTATTTTTAAAAAATATATTGTCTTAAAAAAGTAGTTTTGTTACATTATATAAGAAGCTGAATATAATTAATTTATTAAAATAATTAAGAAATTTATTAATAAAATTAACTTTATTTTTGGATTTATCATGAAAAAATTATCTTTAGGTTATTTTTTGAGAATCTTCAGAAAAGATAATTTTTTTAGTAAATAGTGAAAAATATTGATCTTTGTAAAACTTCCATTTTTATCAATAATGTAGGAAATTTAAAAGTACCATAATGTTTTTTATACTATTTAAATTAATATATTTATTATTTGTTTATATTTCATCTAAATTAATTATTTTAATTAATTTTATATTGTATTTTTTAATAAGTTTTTCTTAAGATTAAAACATGCTTTTTTTTCTAAAAATTGTTATAAAGTTTATAATGGTTATCATTTTTAATAAAATAAAATAATCCATAATGGGATTTCTTTAAATAAAATTTATATATTTTATATCATTTAATATTAATTTTTTCATTATATGATAATTATTATTCATAGAGTTAATATAAAATATTGTTTTCTTAGATTAATACACTTCTTGAAATACCACATTCTATCATGTTTGCAAGATTTTTTTAAATAAACTTCCAAAAAAATGAATTTATTTTTGAAAAATGGATTCTATATTTTTATTTAAATGGTAAAAAAAATCAATCATTTTCACATTTATGCATTAAATAGTTACCACAGTAAAAATAGATTTTTCGTGGTATAGATAAAATAATAAAACAGATTAAAGATAACAGGTAAAAGAAAAAAATAACAAAAAACTAAAAATTTAAGTGGGTGTTTTATGTGTTGATCTATCATTGAAATCATTTAAAAAAATAATTTTAAATCTAATTCTATGGAATTAATTACTCACATATTTGGTTGTATTTAAATATAAAATAATTATTATTTTATCACTTAACACTACCCATCCCCATGTATAAATACCACCCCTCACCACCCCATTTCTCATAAAAATCCTCAAAGATCCTAAAATATCTTCCAAGCCCTCTGTTAACCCCTTTCCCTATTCCCACGTTCTTTTAGTTTCACAAAAATATCAATTCTAAGGACTATAAGTGATCCTTCAATGAGTTGACATTCATGAGGTAATTTTCTCAACCGACCACTTTTATTTTAATTCATTCATATAATTTCCCTAAAACCTTTTTTAATTATGTAATAACAACTAAAATTAATTTAAATACATTAATTTTATTTTTCTAATGGAATATCCAACATCCATCCCCTTTATTACCTCTTATTATTCTATCAAATGAAATAATTACCCAAATTATGGTGGTTACCCATCTCCTGGAATAAATATTTATATTTTCCCGTCACCTCCTTTATGGTTGGGCATAGAATTGTTATTTTAGGTAAATAATATTTTAAAATTTATATTAGAACCTATTTTTTGTTTTTGGAACTAATATATATAAATATTATTATATAAAACAAAACTAGTTCATGATGGATAGAAAACCCACAAAAAATAAACTAAACAATTATCATTAACATTTTATCAAATGAATCATCCTTATATAATAAATAAAAATTATGTAAGGGACAATTTAAACGATTTTAATCTCATAAATATCATTTCATTTTGGTGTTTTATTTCCATTTCAAAATAAAATACTTAACTATACATAGGTAAAGTGACCATTAAACCATGACACAAACGCACTTGAAACAATGTAAACTATGACTTATTATTAATGAATTATTGGAAATATTTTATAAAAGTATCATATAAGGTATTAAAAATATTAATATAGTTATATATTGATTTAATAAAAATATTTATGTCTTTTTACATGAGTTTAATGTATCAAATACTATAGGGAATTGTGATTTAAGGGTTTCTAATCTCACTTTTACTTCCAGGAGATATATGCCTTATTTACCACTTATTTCAAGTGATTGGTGTAAATATTGTACCCATATATCTTATAATAAATATAATTATCATAATTTTGTTAATTTTTTTTCTTTTTGATAATTATTTTTTTTATGGGGCATATAATTTCAGTGATTATAATGAGCTAATGGATTTTTTTCTCAATTTCAATTCATTGGGTTACACTTATACTTAACTGATTATGTCATGATAAGATTATGTGTCAAATTAATTTTGAATATGTTATGATTACATTTACACTTGTTTTATGTGTTTTATAGATAATATATAAAATAGATTAATTTTATTAATGGTCACTTTAATGATATGATATTTATAAGGGGATTTCTTTTTAGAGCTATATTTTTAATGTTCCATGTAAAAAACTTTTTTTATTATATATCCCAGTTTAATATTTTTTTCCCACAATTGCCTTTATTTTTTATTATTTATTTTATTTAATTCTTAATCATGTTTTAATTTTAAAACAATGGTTAGAAATGATTCTTTTTGCCAGTTTTTAAATGGCATTCTCTGTGAATTTTTAGCAAAAATTACTGAAGGAATGATTTTTTAACTTATATGTCATGAGTGTATTTTACCACCATCATAATGAATTAATATTTTTATAATTAATTTATAGGATTAAAATTTTATTTTCAAATTATTTTTTTCCTTTATAATTGTGTGGCTCTTTAAAAATAAATGATTTGAAAATTAAAAGGTAATTCTTTTCCAAGAATTATTTTAGGTGATATTTCAAAATTATTTTTTATATAAGATAATATTATTTAATATTACTATGCATTCTTGGGTATATTACTAAATTATATTATCCTTATTCAATTTATGGGATTTTTATGTTTATGATTGAATGATATATATGAATCCCATTTCTTTTCCATGGGTTATACTACAATGAAATGTTTATGAAACCTATTTCTTATCATGGTTTATAATATAAGGAATTATTTACGTTCTTATTGATCAAATATGTTTGGATTCCATTATTTTATGGATGTGAAGTATACGTCCCTTAAATATATAAGGTAAAAATGTATAACTCATAAGGTAAATATGTTATGCATGAACCTGATTTCATGTCCACAATTCTTTGTGGGGACCTGGTTTTCATTCCCATAAGTTTATGCATGGACCTATCATTCATGTACATAAGTTTATGAAAGTGCATCATTTCAGGTCCTTGACTAAATGAGTGAACATATTTCTATTTATACTTATTCATAATGACATAAATTTTACTTATTTTACAATTTCATGATTCATTTCATTATTAAACTTTAAGGGATTATGTTCTCTAATTCATTTAATGATCCATGTATTAAAAAAATAATATATATATATTCCATTACTCAATATTAATATCATTGATTTGAATGGTACAATTTTCAATAGTTAGGTACATGTTATTGTTCCCTTATTATTTTGTTATGATTTATATATTTATTTTTTTACCACTATAGATTATATAATATCACTCTTTTATTATTTTTTATTTTACCGAGGATATTAAGGATGATATTAAGTATGAAATGTCAAAAGGTGTTATAGTTATAAATGAAAAAAAGGGAGATGATGTAGACATTTTGTGAACCAATTTTTTCTGTTTCCAAGATTCAAAAGACACGTAACCCATACAGTTCTTATGTGGGTTTTAATGTTATGTAATGAATATTAATATATTTATATGCAATATATATGTATGAAAAAAAGTGGTCCATTATAGTTGTTATTAGAGAACGTTTTAGTAAACCTATAGAAACTAGGTTGAGAAATACTTATGTAATATGACTAAGGATAAGTGTAAGTATAGGATAAAATCCTATAATTTTGGTTATAATCTTGAATTACATAGTACTAGACCTAAGGTCTCAAAGTTCAAAATATTATAGTAAATTTCCCATTATTATTTAATTTTCCAATTATGATTAGTGTTGCTCAAACAATGTTTTTTGTGTTTTATACAATGGCTGGTACTAAGAGGATTCATGTTAATTTTTAATATGATTTACAATGGAATTATCTTAAAAATGAGAAAAAATGAAATGGGTTTGATAGGAAAAACCTTATTATTAATCATAATAACAAATATCATTATATAATCAATAATTTAATCTTTTGTGAGCTTCCAAATCCATTTAATAATAGAAATACAGAGTTTCATGTTGACCACACAGGAAAGAATGTTTAATTTTCTTCCTGTAAATCACATGGGTAGAGGGATGAAGGATGATGTTTCAAATGAACTGGAAGAAAATGTGTGTATGGAAATGGAATAAAAGTATGTAATTTCTTTTAAAAAGTGAAATGTTCAGTAAACACAGTGGATGAAAAAATGTTATTCCGAAAGAATCGTCATTAGTTAAATATTTTGTAAGTGTATTTAAGGGATTTATAAAAAATAATTCCCTTTATGGAAATCTTGTGAAAATAATTGAAAAAGTTGTATGAGTAATGGTTATATTATTGATGATAAAGAGGGTAAATATGACATTTGATATGGAGGAAATTTTAAGAAATAAAATTATGATTCCAAGTTAATGGTTTAATAAGGAAGTGGAATGATTAGGTTTTTATATATCAGAATTCAATATTATGATACAAGACTACTTTTATTGTATTACAAAATGATGAATCATTTACTAAATTTTTCATTATAATTTTTCCTTATGTATTTTAAAGTATATTTTGAAGTGTATCAGTAACATTGAAATGTGATTGAGTTAGTAAGTTGATATTTTTGTATAACACATGATTATGGGAATTATAACCCATAATATGTGTGTGATGATGGTATAATAATGAGATAATAAAATGTTTGGTTTTGTTAAAAAAATTGAATAATATTGATGACCATATAACTAATTATTAATACGATGAAAAGGTGGTTTATTTATTGGGTTTATTGATTTTTTGGATTTAAGGTTTGAGGAATGAGTTATTTTTTTATAATTATGAATTTCCGCACCAATAGTTTATGGTATTTAGGTTACATCAATGTTTCATGAGAATACATGTTAGTGATCTTAAACTATTTTTTCTGTGAAAATTATGTGCAAAATCATATCATTTGGGGGATTAATGATAATTTGGTTTTGAATATTTATTGTCCTTATATCCAATGATTCAGATTTTTTTTTGGAAAGTTCATAAGGGTAAACATTTATGAAATTGTATAGGTTGAACATTAGGTTAGTTATTAGAGGTTAATTTATTACATAACCATATGAATATTTATTCATATTTAATAGTAAGTGATAACCATTTTTTTATGATTACTATATAAAAAAATAATGACTTGTTATCAAATTATGGATCTTATGATCAACTATTTCTGCATGCATTACAAATTCTAATTCATTTATTAGAGTAATAAATAAATTATTGATTTTTCATTTCACAAGAAATGAGTGATATTTTAATTATGTTATGAAATAATTTATATATATATTCTAAAATTATTTTCAAATAAAATATTATCCTATTAGTATCATTTATAATGATATCAATTTCATTTTTCAGACCTATTTGGTCTATCGTTCTGTGGACACTAACATTATAGTTATCATGTTATATATGTTTCTTAATAATAACATGATAATTATAATTATCCTGAATTTCTGTAATTTTTACATTTCACTGTAAATATTTTAATTATAATAATTGTTTTGTGGTGATCATCACCTTTTAGTTTCCACCCTTTGAGATGAATTTTTATTAAACATTTTTACTATGTGGGTTCCCATGAAATAATTTTCAAATATCCACCATAGATTTTTGAATGAAAATTTAGAATTTCAAGGATTAAAATTATTATTATTCTTGATCATAATCGAGTTAATAGGTTGTGGACCGATTATTCCACCGAATCTCTCTCATGTTCATGATGTGTTCCATGCATCTCTCCTAAGAAATTACATACCTAATCCTTCACATTTACTAATAACAAAGGTCTTATCACTAGAGAACTATAATTCTTATGATGAACAATCTATTGGGATCTTGTATCATAGAGATAATTTTCTTCCAAATAGTACCACTCACATGGTTAATGTGTTTTTGGAGTAACATCCAATTTGTAGAAGATACATGGAAACATGAGGATGGTATGAGCAGAGGTAACCTCACTTATTTGAGTATGAATGGAAATATAAGAGGGAGAGAGTCCTTTTTAATGGGGTTATAATGTAAAACCCCATGATTTTATAGTATGTATATTTTTAATTTAATTTAATCTATTTGATAGCTCACATTGCACATAACACTGATCTTAAAAAAATCTAAAAATACAATTATTTTAACACGACCATTACAGTCTATCCATTAAATTTATTGGAATGAATAGTAATAACTAAATTATGAATTATATAATTTCTAAACTCATTATTTAATTATTAATTATTTTATTTTGAATACGCACATATTTTGTTAATATTGTCATTTTATTCTTTAAATATCTATTTTCTTCAAAAAATAATATTTATTACATTCTTTGAGAAAATAAATATAATTGATTTTTGAAAATTTATGAAAATTAATTTGATAAAATATTATAATTTTTTTATTCAAAATTTCAAAATTATATTAGGATAAATGATTTTGAATAATTTAAAAAGTAAATTTTTTTAATGAATAGTTAAAAATATAATTTTTTAAAATATACATTCTAGAAATTTATGCAATTAAAACGTCCAATTATGCTTTGAATATTTTTTAGGTAAAATTATAATTATTTATTTATATTTCATAAACACAAATTCTTTTTTAATCAACATTATATTATATTTTACAATATGTTTTTTTGTTTAAAATAAATATTTTTATGTAAACTATTATAATATACATAAAATTTCCCCTTTTTAATTAATTAAATCAATCTTACTGGGAGATTTATAAAATTAAATTTATAGATCATGTATCATTAAATATTAATTTTTTATATGGTGATAATTATTAGTCATAGAGTTAATATAAAATCAATATTTTCTTGAAAAATACACATCTTGAAAATACTTTTTCCATCGTGTATGTGGGATTTTTAGTCAAATTTGTTTAATTTTGTGAATTTAAATTGGTAATATTTATTCAATATATGGAGAAATTGGGGTCTAAATTTTTTAAGGTCATTTTCATTTTTAGGCCTAAAACATTTACCATGGAAAAAAAAGATATACTGCAGTATAGGGAAAATAATGAAATGGGATAAAATGAAAAGGTAAAATATTAAAATATCTATAAAATAAAAAATTAAATTGGTGGTTTATGTGTTTATATACCATAAAAATAATTTAAAACATTAATTATAAACATAAATATTTTCAATTAATTCCACCAAAATGTGGTTGGCTTTAAATTTAAAGTAATCATCATTTAATCACTTAAAACCACCTCTCCTCAAGTATAAATACCACTACTCTACACCCTCTTACTCCTAAAAATACTTGAAGCTCATAAAATATAAGCCAAACCCTATCCAACCTATCATATTCATTTAAATGTGTTTCTATTCTCACTAAAATATTTATTCTAGGGACTTTAAGTGATCCTTCAAGGAGTTTATATTTAGAACGTAATTTTCTCAAACCACCTATATTATTTTCATTTCTTAATTTAATTTCTCCTCACTTAATTCATCCATCAAGGAATAATAACTCAAAAATCATCAACTTTCTATAATTTTATATTGATAATATAATAAACTATTTCCATTCCCTTTATTATCTCATCTTGTTCAATGAAATGAAACCATTATCCAAATTATGATGGTTAACTGTCTCTGTGAATAATGATTTTTTTACATTCCATTACCACCTTCAAGGATGGTCATAAAGGTAAGATTATTGTTAAATAATATTATGAAATATTTTTATTATTATTTAATTAATATATAAAAATACTATTAAATAAAACCAAACTTGTTCATTATGTTAAAAAAACCCCATAAAAATACTAACTATTTATCATTAACATTTTATCTAATTAATCATCCTTATGTTAGAAATAAAAAATATATATAGGGACATTTAATATTATGGATGTAAATTAATACCATTTAATTTTCCTTTTAGTGTTTTATTTCCATTCAAAAAGAAAATCAATAATTATAAACAAGTGAACTGACCATGAAACTATGAAACAAACACACATGAAACAAAGAAAATCATGAAATATTATTAATTAATGGGTGGTAATATGTTGTAGATATATAATATATGGTAATATAAATATTAATATTATTCTAGAATGAAGTAATAATATTCTATAAACCATTATATATGACATTAAATTAAGAAAAACTAAAGGGATTGGTGAGGTTATGGTTTCTCATCTAACTTTTACTTCTCTGAGATATATATCATGTTCGCCACATATTTATTGTGTGTGATGTATATACTAACCTTGTATATATATAATATAATAAATATCATTATCCTGTTGTAATTCATTTTTTCTTCTAATAACTATTACTTTTATTAGGTATAGGATTCAACTCATTACAAATTGTTAAGGAATTTCATAACTCATTTTCCATTCAACGAGTTAAACATTTACATCATTGATTATGTTATTTTATGATTATGTGTTGAAATAAATTTTATTATATTATAATTTTATTTACACTTATTGTAAGTGTATTTATGGTTAATAAAAAAATTGTTTAATTTTATTAATGCTCACTAAATTATATGATATTTAGAAGGGGCTTTCTTTTAAAAATTATCTTTTTAAATTTCCCCCTAAAACACTATTTTCCTTCCATGTCTATGTTTTCTTAAATTTATAAACAAAATACCTTTAATATTTTATTATGATTTATTTTATGTTATTTACTCATGTTTTACTTTTTACATAATGGTTTTAAAGGATTAATTTTTTCCATTTTCTGAGAAAATTTCTTGGCGACTTTTTTAACAAAAATACAGAAGATTTTTTTTTACCTTATACAGAATAATAATATTATCCCATTATTATAACATATTAATTATTTTATTATTTATTTATAAGATTAATTTGTTATTTTGAATTAAAATTATTTCCTTTATAATTTTGTGGTTCATTTATAAAAAATGGTTTGAAAATATTAATTTTTTTTGAATTATTTCATGTGTTATTTCAGAATTATTTTCCATATAAAATAACATTAATTGATATTAATTATTCTTTTCTAGGTATATTATTCTATCATACTATCCTTATCAATCTTATGGTTGGTTTATTTTTATGATGAAATGATATTTATAAAATCCATAACTTTTCCATTGGTTATATTATGATGACATTTTTATAAAACCTGTCTCATTCCATGGGTTCTCATAAGAGGAATAATTTATGGTCATTTAAAACAAATATGTGTGGTTTTCATTACTTGATATGTTGTAGCTATATCTCTTATCAATGTATTGGTTAAATATGTTGGGCATGTACCTAAATTCATTTCATAATATAATTTGTAGTCTTGGTTTTCACATCCATATCTTTATGTATAGACCTAGATTTCATGCCTATATGTTTATTCAAGGGAATTGTTTCATTTAATTAATATAATGAATGAAAATTCTTCTATTTTTAAATTTTAACAATGTTATAATTTTATGTTTATTCCACAATTTCTTGTTTCCTGACAATATTTTACCCTTATAAATTATTTTATTTAATTATTTATGATTCATGACTTTTGAAATTATATGATTTATTCCATGAATAAAGATTATGAACTTTGATATGCAGAGTATAAATTTCAAATGTAAATTTTAGGTTATTATTCCTTTATGCGTATATTATGTTTGATATGTCCCTTGTTTACCCTTACTCATCATCTGAGTTCACCCTTTTGTTAAGTTTATTTTCCAAAGATATAAAGAAATATATTACGTATGAATTGGGGAAAATAGTTCTAGTTATGAAATAAGAAGAGAGAGATAATGTATGTGTTTTACTAAAAAGTTTATTATGTTTATAAATTTCTAAAAAAATTAAAACCATATGGTTAGGGAATGGTTTTTTTATGCTATGTAATTAATATACATATATTTATATGTAATATCTATGTATGAAAAACTAGGGTCGTTATATATAATTTGAATAAAATATGTAAGCATAAGATATAGTACATAGAATTATATGATCATGAAAATATTAGATAGTGGATGAAATATATAAAATTACATAAAAATGAATCTAGAATAACTATGAAGGTTATATCACATGGTGTACAAACTCTAATAATTCATTAGGTTTACTCACTAATCCCATACATAATGTCTCATGATACAAAAAACTAACCAAATTCATTAGAGAACTATATAGGTTCACCCATCATAACATGTTCATGAATATTTTTTCTACATAATAAATAAAACATAAAAAATAAACATAAGGGTTACCCATGAAATAATAAGGGTTTCTGAATCATGTCATAAGGTATAACCAAATGAATTATCATAATGATATAAAACAAGGAACGAATTTTAAAAATTATTGTAAATTAATAATTTAATAATAAAAATAGATCATGAATCATTATTCTCAACTGATGTGGAAACTATAAAAGTATTGGTTTGGTAAATATAGAATTGATCCACTTTAGTGTGTTTTATGTAAGAAGATTAATGAGTCTTTAAAGAGTGAAAAGTCTTAATTGTTTGCATAAAACCAAAAATGAACTAAAATAGTTTTTTCTGGAAAAAAGAGATATTTTAGAAAAAAATATAAGTGGAATAAAAAAATATATTGTGTACACTTGAAAATACATAAGAAATGGAGAATTATCCTTCAATTGGGATTTATTATTGAGTGGAATTGAGAAGGGAAGCTTTTAAAACATGTATTTACCCATAAAAGAAAGATTTATTAAGCTATATACACTTATTTAATACAAATTTAAAGAATTTGGGAGATTTATATAAGAATAATTAAGAAATTAATTGGGTTAATGATAGAGGAAGAGTGATCCAAAAGAAAAAATGGGGGTTCAGATAGATCAATTACCTTATGTCTAACTAAATTCTTAAGTTAAACTTAATGTCCTAGATAATCAAATTAGATTCATTAATTATTTAATTCAGAACCTATTATACATTTATTTGACTTATTTTAATTTTATTATGTTCATTTATAGTCGTATCAATGAGTTATAAGGTTTAATTGTTTCATTCCAGGTGTGTATGTTTCCTGGTTTCATGGGCTGTTTACTTATGTATAATCATATGACTTCTTTTAAAACTGAAATAATTCTACAGAATTGAAATTATAAGTTTTTAATTTATATCCACAAGTATATATGGTCCCATATATAATTTTGTTTTCTGATATAAGGCTTGTTTATTTTGTAAGATATTTATGATAAATGTTTAGTTTATTTTGGCATTTTTTCTATCATTATGAACTAGTTTCATTTTAATTATTATATATATATATATATATATTAGTTCCAATACATTTAGAAAGTTATAATTTAAATAATATAATCTATTTTAATTATAATATTGGTTTTATGACAAGCCTTGAAGGCAGTAATGGAAAACAAATACTAGTCATCCACGAATGTAGTGAACCGAAATATCACGGATGATATTTTCATTTTTAGAATAAATATAGAAGAGAATAAATTCAAAGATATATATTAAATTTAAAAATAAAATAAAATAATATATATATATATATATACATTTATTTATTTATCATTCATATTTGGATAGGCTGGTTGAGGATATGATAAGAAAATAAAATAAATTAAAATAGAAGGATTTAGGATTTTACCTCTTGAGTGGTGTCCCCTAGAGAACCACCTTCAGGTAATCAGGTTTGGTATTTTGATGGGACAAAAAACTATTGGATGGTTGGAAAAGTATTGGTCAAAGAATTAGGAAAACTATTGATAATATACAAGTCTTAGAAGGTGTGAGGAGAATGGGTGGTGAGAGGTGTTATTTATGGGGGATATGGGAGTTTTGATTATTATAATGGTTAGTTTATTATTTTGTCTCAAGACAAACAATATTATTGATTCTAATGACTAAATACAATAATTGTTTCATGAAATTTCATACCAATGGGTTCTTACATCATTATTACATCATCAATGACATATAGATTCTTATAATGCTAAATACCAAAAACAACCTTATTTCACTATTTATAAAAAACAAAAGTATTTTAAAAAAACAAAAAAAACTAAACCTAACAATTTTTTGAAATATATGTTTCAAAAAATAGAATCCCTTTCATGAAAATAATAATATAAATATGATAGATTTACTTTTTAAATAAAATCAAATTTAAATCAAAAAATATATATTTTAATATAATAATTATTTTTATGACCCGTTGAAACATAAATTAAGGTATTCTAAATTTACTTTATATTTATAATAAAAAATATTATTAATCTATGAATTATTTTTTTGAAAATAAATGTTATTTATAATTAATATATTATTTTTAAATTGTAAAAAACATTTACATTTTATGAAAATTTTAAATCTTAATTTTTCATTTTTAAAACATTTATTTACTTATACCATTATATATTTATATCATATTTACATTTATAGAAGACCTAATTTTTTTATACATTCATAGGCTAGGTTAAAATTCTAATGGTCATATTAATATTCCTAAAATTCATATCAAAATACTAGTGGACAGGTTACTATTTCAATGGTATAAGTTAATTAATTGCTATAAATACTTCTTACTTCCTTCGGTATTAATTCACTTAAAAATTCCCTCAAACTTATATATTTTACTATTCAAATTAAATGTTATATTATTATTATTATGTTTTATTTCTATATATTTATTCATGAGTTTTGGCATTCTAGTGGATTGAGAATATTCGAATTTTCTCATTATTTTTATCCTATTTTCTATTTCTTATCCCACTTTAATATTTATAATTCTTACTGATTTATTTGATGACTGAAGAACCACTCTTTATTTATAGGAATATTGTTTTTATTGTTTTCTCTATGTGATATAGGCATTTTATGACCAAATTAAATGATGAGAAATTCCAATGATAAAATTTTGTATCATTACATCTAGGGCCTTATAAAATGAGCATAATTCACTCTACAATGAGGCATAGAGGGAATCCTCCTAACATGATTAGTAGAATGAGATTTTCCAACCATCATTGAAGAAGTATATGCAGGATCCTATGGCACTAATCAGTCTAGGAATAGTTTTTCCAACCAAATTAGGAGGCATGGTTACTACTATAAAATGAATATGTCATAACATGTGTAATTTATAATGATTTCTCATGCAGGCTAGATAAATGAAATGTTCATCCACCAACCTCTATAGTTTATACATATGGTTATGTACTCCTAGTCATTTTATATATGAGGAATGGAATTTGTGGAGCCATATCCCCCACTATATCTAGGTAGTTTATATAAATCCATAAAATAGTTGAATTCATTCCTAAATGGGTTCATGAAATACCACTCAATTATGTCGATATGAATAATATCATAAATATTGTTAATTCTAATATTTTCACTAAAATCAGACTCCCTAACACTATACTAATAGACAATGGAATGAAATTCTATTCTTTCATGCTGATGAAGTTATACCATGAGTACAAAATCGATTCCAACCAATGATCCCACTATCATTAATTGGTAAATTTATAGATAAAGGCATTCAATAAGTTTATATAAAATAAAATTTAGAAAATGGTTGATAATTACAAGAATTTATGGGAAAAAAATCTCACTCATGATATATGAGACTACCTCACAAACACAAATGATGCTATATAGAAGACCCATATTCAATAGATTATGGGACTGTGGACGTTTTTATGATTGAATTATTGTATCCCTCTCTCTAAATATAACTATGTGGTAACATTAAAATGATGACCAGTCACAAATTAATAGATGATTTAGAGAGATTCAACATTGAAAGGTTGCATATAGAGTACAACCTTGATGTTCATCACAGTCAGATTCCATGAGAATTCAATAAAATTCTTCACCTCTTATCTTTCCTTCAAGTAGATATGGTATTGGTTCTCATAACCCCAATAACTTAAAGAAATAAACCACATAATTTTAATGTATGGGTGAAGGGACTTAAATCATACATGAGGTCAATTTCAATAAATCTTACTCATTCAATAAAATGGATGGGGAACAGATTTCATCCCCACTCATGTGAGGTTTCTCATGATATAATTTTCATAACATCCAATATGAGAACAATTTATGGAGGCACAACTTCAAAACTCATAAAATCATACATCCTAACATCATGGCACTGGACTTCATAGTTGATGTCACTACCACATACCGTTTAACTAAATGGAGGACATTACATAAATAATTATTCACTAGATTTAAGCTAGATCTATGTGAGAGAAATCCAAATTACTTCAGTCCCTATACATGTCAAATTCTAATATTGAAAATTACATTTAAGAACTACATGTGGCTTGATTCCTATCATTACAGGATATATAATGACACTCAAATCTCCAATCATGAGTCCAAACATAATATATATTGAAAATATACCCCCTATCTGAATATGTGTCCACCCTATATAGTTAATTATATATTTCAGGAACTATGTGTGAAATTATTTTTATTAAAATAATATATGAAAATAGTCCTAGATATCTAATCAAGGGTCTAGAAGAAAAATAAAAATATATCCCCTCTGTGTCTATGGCTCAGAATTAAGCAAGAAAATTTCATATAAGATCTACATATATAATTATTCCTTTTTAGGAAGGATATGTTGTGAGGACCAAATCACTAATCTTGTGTATAGTCACAAAATTATTGGGAAATTTTTTCCCACCTCCATATAGTTTAAAACTATGTAGAAAATTTTCTATTAATGAACTATGTGTGATATGATTATTATTTCAATTGGATATATATTGATTTCTAGATCCCAAATCCTAGTTCAAACTAAAACATATAAAATTGAAACATAATCCCTAGATTTTTATGGCTCAGAACTGAACAAGAAATTTATATTAAAGTACTACATGAGTCTTGATTCTTGATTATCATAGAATAGGTAGTGATGCTCGGATCACAAATTGAAGCCCAATTAGAATATATATATATTTATATAATACAACCCTCAATAAATATGGGATGTAACTATGTAGGTAAAATTATCAAAATAATAAATGGTATCATTCCATTCATGACATGATACATGGTGATCCATATATCATAAATCATGGGCCTAATTAGAATATGATAAAAATTACTCCTTTCTATAGAATCTCAAAAAGTTTAATGAAGTTAATTGTAAAAAATAAGTGTGGATTAATTTATATTACCACATGATAGGTAGTGATGACCAATATTCCAATGTCGGGTTTATCAGCGACACAATAATAAAATCCATCATTTATGCACAATATCCTGATTTGTGTAGGGAAGTTTTGTTCAATTAAATATTTGTGTCTTGATTCCCATAATATGGGATACATATTAATGCCTGGATATACCATTTCATTCCCTTCCACGGAGTCTCACCACTCCCATATATTCACCATAGTGAGAACTGATTCTATTTGGGTGTTCAATTTCATAAGAAAATGTGAATATCCCAACATATTCCCTACCATACTCTATTTTATGACTCAACAAACTATCTTATTGTCTCTATTTTCTCACAGTAGGATTGACTAGTGTATTATTATAGAATCTAAAATTCACTCATATTTTCATGATTGAGGTGAGTTCTCTCCAAAGGTAGTGAACCACAACCTAATCACATGATAATAAAATTCATGACAACTTTTTTATCACATTACATTAAACTAAATAATAAAATATCTTTACATTGAACTAATCATCCCCTATGATGATTTTGTACTCAATAATAAAATATTAATCCAATACTCTAGAAATGTTACCAATAGAACTTATCCAAGAATTTAGGTATCTTTATCCCTTCTTGAATCTTACATTATCTATAAACTAACTTCATATCATTGATACCTAAGTTTATACCAAACAATTCACTGAGTTGATATCTTTTCCATGGAACCCCATAGAAATTAGGCTCCTTTAATACTTATTATCCTTCAAAGAAGACTACTAATAGGGACCAGTTAATCCTAGGGGGGAAAAAATAGGATTCGATGGTGAATAACACACTTCTTATGATCTTGTGACATGCAGTTGTTTTAGACTAGAGGAGAGCCACACCCATATATCCTGGAGTTACTATCCCTACACTGTGTAATATCGCCTTCCTCCATTACTAATGGTTGAACCATAAAAATCAGATTCAACCTACCATTAAATCATATATTATTATGATATGATTTATACTTACCATAACACAATTATTGAAGAAGATACAAATACTCCCAATGTTACAAATAATATCACCATACCCATTATCTAAGAATAGTTGTAACATAAAATTCTTATACTCTAATCAATACAGGGTATACACCTCTTATGAACAACCAATTTCCCTAAGTTAGTCATTCCTATTGGTGATACATCCTCGTAACATGATGTTAAACTATTAATGAAAACCTAGTCACACAATGTTAGACCTCACGATAAAGTACTAGTATTAATACATTAAACTAGAAGATACATTATCCATCATCAAAACCTAAACATGTGTTAAACTATTCTATCCTATTTATGAATCAGTGCTATTGGTGAATGATTCACCTTCATACTATAATTTAGTATTTAAATTCCATTTCACTGAACATGATCTTGACCCATGTAAATGATCCTTTAGCTGATATAATGTCGAGAATCACTAAAGGAAGAAAAAACATGCCCCTCTCCCCTTTACATCTAATAGATCTATGCATATAGATCTCAATAAAAGAGATGAATATTGAATGATTATATCCCTTATAATATGCATATAAAAACCTAGGAGAGCCTAGCCATAAAAAATGTGCATGCCACTCCTTAAGGATGTACACGTTTGACCTAATCTCTTGGCCCATAGAAGAATCACATCTACATATGTTTTTATTGCCTATGAGATACATCTGTGAAATTTGGGCTTTAGAATATGATTACAAACCAATGACCCTATGTGATGATAAAAGATAACTCTAACATCATGACACTCTCGACCAGTTAAATGTTTCTTTGATGATATATTTCACAATTTCAAAATTATTCCTATGTCATTACCACATGATAATAAACTAAAAAGAAGATTTCCTTGTCACATGGTGTTAAAATGAAAGAAAAATGAATCCCCACTACATTGTAATAAACTACATATAAAATATTCTATCTTCACTCATAATCAAAGGAACATTAGAGACAGATGCTTTCCAGAAAATTTGAAGGGTGCCACCATCATCTTCTTAATTAGCTAAATCAATAAAATAGACCCTTTTCATGAGTTTCATAGGTTTTGAAAAACATTTAATGGAAACTAGAGAGAATAATTTCCACTCCACACGCCCATTTCCACATGTTCTATGGGATCATGCATATGGTCCTTTCAACCATAAACAAGAGGAATCTCATCCTTATGGGAATTGACCTCAAATACATGGGATCCATGACATTGTCGCAGTGGAGATCATCACCATATAGTGATTCACAATCATCCATGTCATGTTTTCTACATACCATTAATCATGATCTGAGAACATTGATCTGTTATTGACAACATCTTCATATCCTTTTTAAAAGGATGTTATAGTAATCTTGGCTCATGGGACCCCAATTAAGATGATGTGTAATACCCCCTAATACCAGGTCAATACCCATCATTATCTTAAATCTCATGGACATTTTTCAATTTTATAAAACCTTAAAATTTATACTTTGATGATCCAACATTCAAGACCCTAAATTGAAAGTAAAGGACATATAAAACATGATAGGATGAAAACCCACAATGTGTAGGGAGATAAAAATTCAAGTCGCTACTTGATAAATTGATAATATATAGATTTTAGAGAAAATTAAGGGCATAAATAGAAAAAAAATAAATCTCATGGTGTCCACCTTGTGAGCCATGTAAAAGTTGAGGAATGATCCCTAGACTCTCTAGTCCAAGAAAAAGATAGAGTTCTATTTTTTTCTCATAGTCTCACAAAAATAACATTCTCACTGGGTAGTAACAAGTCTTGTTGGGTTATCAAACCTTTATTGAATAATACATTTTCCAAAAATCACTTATATATATTCAATGTCTGATTTAAAACTCAATAATTTCATGCGTTGATACACTTACCCTGGAACATTATAGTCTGTTGTTATTTCTCTAGTTTATTCCATATTCTATAGTTGTAAATGGGACAAATAGCTTAGATGGTACCCTACTAGGCTTCATTATTGGATATGAAAACACTATAGAGATTATGCATGTTGGGTTTTTAGGTCCTGGAGGAATGGTCCCTCTTACATACATGAGATATTTTCTTCATTGTGTGTGATACTGGTTTCATAATTACTATAGTTTACCTTTATCCATTATTCCCTATTTTTAGTTGACTTATATATTCATTACATATGATTTATTGTCCGCATAACTAGACTATTCATGTGGATTAATCATAATTTACATTACATAACTGTGAATTCTACCAATTATCAAAGAAGGAACGCGATATTACATTCGAAAACCTTTTAAAAGACCACACCATGTGACCATAACGAAATGGTGTAGGGTTTTGTATTGACAACCATGATATATACTTCCCAAAGATCCCAAAACCCTTATTTTATAGATGTTTTCTCTATATCCCACTCGATCATCCAACATTTGAATCATTACAAATCATCAATGACCCTTATAAAATAGGGGTATCACTTTATTTGACCACACATTTAAAACATATAGGATCAGATATAATGGATTTTGACCCATTAACTTTAGGTTTTTACTCATTATAGAAAATGTCATCCAATCCACATGATTTCGAAAAATATAATGGAGGAACTCAAAAACCCATAGTGTTTTGCGATCACCCTAGGCATGTTTTCCCCATTTTGTATTCACCAGTTCAAACACCTAGACATGTGATTTACACAACCCATATTCAAACTATCCAAGTCTATAATCCTTCCCTAATATTATGCCACCATACATCAAACATGGTTTCAGTAAGGATACATGGTGCCACAAACCATTATGGTTACACATCAATCATTTTTTCAGTAATTTGGGGTGTTATGACTCCTTGTGGAAATTCATTCATCATAATATCAATAATTAATATAGGGTATCATAACCCTTCATGAATAATCATTATTTAGAATCTCAGGAAGGATTCATGGTTCTGAAACACTTCATTAATACCCATCCTTCATAACTAATAAAACATTCTTAATTAGCTGAAGACAAATTATAGAAACAAATGGATCAAGATAGAATATATTAAACTACATTAGTAGATAGTATTAGCTGGATGACCCAAAACTACAGTTATATATAGTCCAATCTAGAATAACATGAACTATAGAATCAAATGGCCTAAGCTAAAATACCGTAAAATAAAACAATAAATTTTCCATGATAGAATTAACTAATCTAAAATAATAGAAGGTCTAATCTATTTGACCTAAATACATATTATAATATAAATACAATATAGAAGGCCATAAAAATATATTTAAAGAGATATAATTATCTATATAAAGAAAACTTATAATGTTCGCACCATTCAAAATTAATGTTTCAAATTTTTTGACACACACTTTGTGTGATCCATGAAATATTAAGCAATTTCAAAATGGAAAAATAACAAAAATTTTCTGGTTGAAAACCTATAATGATCTCTCTATGAAAAAGAAACGTCCATGGACAGTATGACTACCCCATATGAAACGTAGGAAAATTCTTGAGAAATTTTAAAAAATATGAGATGAAAATATTATAGGGATGATTATATTTCCCTATAAAAAATAATCTTATACTTCATAAGTCAAATAACTTACGAAATATTTATGGAAATATACAATTAAAGATATAGGGCTTGTCAGAATCATTATTGATCCCCTATAAAAAAAATTCTTATCTTGATGACATCTATCCTAGTAAAAAATTAGAACACATTAAATTTTGTACTTGTTTTCCCAAATTATCCTTATAATCTATGTAATATTAGAACAAAAAGAGTAGATACATCAATGAAGATTATAATTCCAACAATAATTCTCAGGGAATTCAAAATAATGGTATGTTATGATTTATGAATTATAATTCATATTTTTGTGTTTAAATGGTATTATAAATATGGTGGATGTATTATATTATCTATATGATATAAATCCAATGAAATTTCAGTCACATTATTAATGAGAAAAAGCCTAAAAATGACATGTAATACTCCAAATATTTTTTCATTGATAGTATCTAAAAGAGGGAGGAATATCCACAATATAGAGATTCCCTATGGCTCCATAAAAAACTATTCATTTCTATAACACAATGAAAAAAGTCCACTGAGATTATAATATTAGATATAGTCTGATGGGAGATTTAAATATGAATCTAAATTTCTATTCACTCTATGCCCTCAATCATTATTAAAGGAAACCGATTATAAATCTTAGTGAATATCACTTTAACTCCCTTTTCTTAGTCACTAAAAGGACAACAGAATTTAATAATATGACCTTTCATGAGAAATAGCTAGTTCTTGTCTTATTATTTATATAGTCGATTCACCCATATGAGTGTGAAAATAAGAAAAATTATAGTATCTATATTGAACCACCTATGATGCTTCACTAATTGGTTCGAATAGATATTACCTATTTTTAAAGATACACACATTCCTCTCATTGATGACCTGAAATTTTCTAAACAAAATGATATGTATAATGATATCATGGAATTACCAATTTTCAAAAAACCTGGCTCCCAAATTATGAAACTGATAGATAACACAATCTGATTAGTCATGAATTTTCAGTAATGGAATATTTTTACTGTAGAGACCCGAAGCCTGACGTACATGGACATTACATTACTTTTTCGGAATACTTAGTACATAACAAAAACACACACACAAGGATCGTAATAGTTTAGTGTCTTTGGAAAGTCGGAATATAATCTTCTAATCGTGGTGAAAGATCTTCAACATCTCCCATAATGATCTTCCTTTTTTTTACCTAAAAACTTTCTTTATATCCTGGGGAAAAACATAAAATGGTGAGGTCAAATGCTCAGTAAGGGTAAACAAAAGAAATATCAATCACATCATTTTCATAAGAACATAACATTTTGGAAATCTTAACCAGTAAAAGAGTGCATAATTTCATAACATGGGATAAATCATAGTAGTGAAATGAAATCCCAATAATCATAACATAAAACATGAAACTTTGTGGAATACACACATAATCATAGAGAATCATATCTTATTAGTCAAGACTCACTTCCAAGACTATCTTAGTGGACAAAGTCCATTTCTGAACCGAGTCACCCTCGTTTCAGTCCTGTTTTACTAAACCGGTATAACCTACCATTCCAGCCATGTATATCTCATGAGATATAAAATCTTAACCCAATGCATTGGAGGGATATATAGGTACCACCCATCTCATAATAAAACCATTCTTATGTGTGCCACAAAAATCATAAACCATATATCATTGCATAACCCATGTAATAAAAATGGGAATCTTAAACATCGTGACATCATCGAACAATTCATATAAGATAAAGGAATTCATAAAAATAATTCCATCACAACATAATCAAATCAATGTAATAATAGGGATAGAAATAGAACCCTATATTATCTT
Organism: Viscum album; assembly: GCA_963277665.1. Classification (NCBI taxonomy): domain Eukaryota; kingdom Viridiplantae; phylum Streptophyta; class Magnoliopsida; order Santalales; family Viscaceae; genus Viscum; species Viscum album. The sequence continues at coordinate 2,032,921,668 of OY728135.1, forward strand.
ATATGGAAAATAATTTTGATAAAACACTTGAACTCCATTCTTGAGGAAAAAATCCTTTTTACTTCAAAAACACTTTTCCTTTCTTAACATGTCATAAAATTTTAAACTAAAAGAAGTTGATTAAAAATAAACTTGAAAACTTGTAAAGGAATCTTTTTGGAAATAATGTTTTAAAAAACCATTCATGCCGTATAAGTTAAAAAAACATTCTTCTCGTACTTTTGTCGGAAAAGTCAAAAAGTACCTCGTACGAAAAATGACAAAAGATTACTTTCATATCTTTTACTAAAAACTCACTGAAGGGTAAAATACGATTTAAACAATTTTAGGTGAATGGAAATAATATTACATATTGAGGAAACATGGATGTGGATGATAAAATACACCCCAGTAAATGCCAAAGTATAAACAATCTCGGATAAAAATGAGATTGTGATATTTTCCCTTACCTTATGTCTGATATGCTTTGTACGTATCCGAACCTATTGTATAATGATTTAAATAATGTTATTAACTTATTACAGAATCATATTCATTGTTATTATATCATATATGGTTCACTTATGACTTTATATTACCCGTTCTTTTGTAAATTCCATGTTAAAAAAGCGTTTTGGGTAAAATCGTTTCATTTATCGTAGGTATTTGGACTTGTTGTTCTTGACATTATTATTACTTATATCATGATTTACATACTTCCAGAATATAAAACATGATTTATATATCATATATATTAATTATATATATATATAATAGATAGATAAATGAAATGAAACACACCGTTCATAGAGACGGTAGTCCGTACGTACGCATGAACGCTGTTTTCCTTTCCTTATTGTCTTGAATGGAAGTAAGTAGATGACATACATATATATATATACATAAATCCAGTAGATTTAACATGTCATATATTTCATTATTATTCATTACATATACTTTATAATCATTCATTAATGGTTAATGTGGAGAATGAATCTCATCGCGTCGTGGAGACGGTAGTCCGTACGTACGCACGAGCGATGATATCATTCTCATGATCGTGAACTTGTGTTGATGTAACGACCCGAATTTTTTTTAAATAAATTTTGTTTCCTAATTTTATGTGTTATTGTTATACTCAACAAAAATGTTTCATTTGGTAACATGAGTATAATTAAAATAAGACTTTTGGGTTTTGACTGTTATTTGACCATTGGTCAATATGACCGCTGGAAACTAAACATTTTGACTATTGTCTCTAAATACAAGAAATCTTGGTTAATTAATATAGAAAGAAGATTCTATGGCCTCACCCAGTAGTCTTGGACCGATCGAAGCCCATCTAACAGAACTTGGGAAGGAGGTAGCACCACTGGGCTTCGCTCTGGACCAAACCCAAGCTGAACTTCATCGTATAAAGCTAGAACGGGATCGCCTTCGCGAGAAGTTCAAACTGATAGAAATTACTACTCGTGCGATGTTGGCCGAGCCTCCCTCGGATTCTCTCACCTTAGCACACCTTACACTTAGGTCCTATGCTGGTGTGATAAGGGGCTATGTAAGGAGACCGTAACTGTCTTGTGTAATCCTTTGTTTTAAATAAAATTTCGATTTCTTTTATGAATTTTCAAATGACCAGATAAATATAGTATGCAAATTTTTGATGAATTTTAGAAAAAGGATATTTTAAATATATTTATGTAAACCCTAAATAATTAAAAATGTGTAATGATTTTCAAAAAATGGTCTTCTGCAATTATGTTCAGTACTAAATTTAGAGTCTAATAAGATCAACTTCATTTTTGATGAATAGTAAATTATGAATAGTGATTTTATGATTAGGATTAATAATGTGTCCAAATGGATTAGTAATCTCACTTAAAGAAAGTATTAAAATAAGCTAGGCACTTTGATTAAGTAATGTGATTCAATAAAATGGTTAAATAACGGTTTCATAAATTATTATTCAAGTATTAGTTTTTTCGGATGAATAGTGTTTTTTAATTAAAAATTTAATTAAAAATAATTAGAAAATTATTTTTATAAAAATGACTATTTTTGAACTCAGAGCATCGATATTATGTTATGGTAATTTTTGGGGATTTTTCTGAAAAAAATGAATTTTCGGTGAATAGTGTATTTATTTAAAAATAAAATTAAAAATATTTAGAAAATTATTTTTATAAAATGGAGTTCATTTTTGAAATCGGAGCATTGATATTTAGTTAAGGTGAAAGTTTGGGATTTTTCTGAGAAAGATGAATTTTTCAGTGAATAGTAAAAATGCAGTTTTAGGGTTTCGGTATGTTTAATGACATCATAATTGTGTCATGATGATGTCATGAGATCTTTTAAGGGTTTTCCGGCCAAGGGTGATGAATTATTGTTTTGGGGGCCCCATGTGGCCTAACTCCATGATAAATTCCAAGGGAGAGCACATGGGTTTGAGAAAAGCACATGTGAGGTGTCCCTTGGCCATTAATGTCTTGTCCCCTCACTTTCCCTATAAATACCAAGCCCTCCTCTCATCCATTCGACTCCCCACTCATTCCCAACGAATTTCTGGTCTCATTACCTCCCAAGGAGTCCTCCCAAGGTGCCTCCAAGCCCTCAAGGTCCCAACCTTTGAGGTTTAAGAGTTACATTTTAAGGTAAGGGATCCGACCTCTCTCTTTCTTTTCAAGTAATCTCTTTTATGTCATTTCTTTTATACGCCATGTTCTTATGTTGGATGATGTTCTTTTATATTCATCCTACTGCATATTTCATGTTCATATGATGATAGACCCCCCTTGATCTCATCAATTCGTTTTAATAATGAATAAGTGGCGCCGTTAGGCTGCCGAATTTTTAAGGGATTCTTTCACCTTCCTCGTTTTCAAGTTCTATTTTCATTCAAGTCTTTCATGTTCCTTTTTATTATGTTGGGGTATGATCCCTAAATTATCATACTGATATTTTATTATCATATGATGAGATACCCCATTTGATCGCTTCAATTCAGTATTTTGATGTTTTAAGTGGCGCCGTTAGGCTGCCGAATTTTTAAGTGGTTCTTCACCCTTCTCGTTTTGAAGTTCTACTTTCATGTCAATTATTTCAAGTTCCTTTTTGTTATATTGGGGTATGATATCTATATATATCATAATGGACTCTTATTTTCATATGATGAGAGACCCCATTTGATCTCTTCAATTCAGTATTTTGATGTTTTAAGTGGCGCCGTTAGGATGCCGAATTTTTAAGTGGTTCTTCACCCTTCTCGTTTTGAAGTTATACTTTCATGTCAATTATTTCAAGTTCCTTTTTGTTATATTGGGGTATGATCTCTATATATATCATACTGAACTCTTATGTTCATATGATGAGAGACCACATTTGATCTCTTCAATTCAGTATTTTGATGTTTTAAGTGACGCCGTTAGGCTGCCGAATTTTTAAGTGGTTCTTCACCCTTCTCGTTTTGAAGTTCTACTTTCATGTAAATTCTTTCAAGTTACTTTTTGTTATGTTGGGGAATTATCTCTATATCTATCATACTGAACTCTTATGTTCACATGATTAGAGACACTATTTGATCTTTTCAAATCATTTTTTTTGATGTTTAAGCAACGTCGTTAGGCTGCCGAACTTTCATAAGAGAAATCTAATTTTTTTTCCTTCCATGTTTTTCATTTCAAATGGTATGTCCTTGAAATTTCATTACCATGATCATGTATCCTTCTTATTCTGTCCATGTACTATTTTATGGGTCATTTATGAATGTTTGACCCATTTTACCTCTCTTTTAATGTCTTCTAAAACCTCGGAACATTGCCGTTATGCTGCAGAATTTCTGTCTCAAAATGTCTATCTCTTTTTCTAAAGTTCTTTTATTTTATTAAGTGAATACTCAAAGCTATTTCTTCTAAAGGGGTATTCACATATATACCAAAATGTTCTATTTTAAATTCTGGTATTTACATACATGAGACCCACCTTCCTTTTCTGTGGGTTTTAAAGTGACGTAAAGATCTTGTCTTTAAAGCAGTTTTAAAACGTTATGATTATGAAATGAAACCCATTTATTTTATGTTATATGGGTTAATTATGAAATGTTTGATGATGATATATGTGGCTCACATGATAATAAAGGCAAATTTAAGGGTGCGCCCTGATAGCGCTCCAATGCATTGGGTAATGATGTAACTACTAGAGATTACAATTTTCACGATACCTTGGTGAATAACCTTGGTAATTTTCAAATGACACCTTGGGGATGGACCTTGGTGATATGTTCATGATTGTCTATTTTAAATGATGTAGCCACATATTCAAGTTATGAAAATGTTATTTTTATTATGATATGCCTCATGATTTCATTCTCATGCCTTAAAGTTCTTTTCATGACTTTATTGATGTATCTCAAGTTCATATGTAAAATATTTCACTTGTTTCCCTTGCTGGCCCTTCTGCTCACCCTTCCTTTTGATGTATGTCCCCAGGTTATGAGATGCAGTAATGAGCCTAGGGTGAACATGAGGAGAAGCCTTTCAAGTGTTTAAGAAGAATGTTTTTTTTGTTTCAGGTTTTATGTTCCTTGTTTCCAAGACACTAAACCTTAAAGATCCTCAGTTCCGTGTAATGGAATGAAAGTTATGTTATAAAAAGACGGGATGCTATAGTTGGTATCAAAGGGTGGTTTAGTTATTTGTGGAAATTAGGATATGAAAACTCTAGGAAGAACCCTATAGAAAAGTTTAATATAGGAAATATTCCTATTATTTTGGTGAGTATTGAGTAAGGGGTTGCCAAGCAAATACATCCCTGTCTGGATACGAGCAGGTAGAGGTGGCTCTGGCACAGATGTACATAGGGGTAAAACCCGAAAACACCGCTTTGAGGTAGACTCGAACGGGAACTGGTACACGACAACGGGCCTTGCTGCACTCTTGGTTACGACACTCCCGGGGGATATGCTTTGGTAAATTCATAAGCTTGGTATGAACCATTGTTAAAGGAACAAAGATAAAATAAAATAAAGGTTCACATAAGAATATATGATCATTCATAACCTAGATGGGAACCTAGGAGATCACAAGTTAGGGTATACCTTTCATATACAAGTTATCCTTATATGCTTTCAGTTCCTTTTCATGATTATTAGCTAAGTACTTAAGCCCCTAATTATGCTTTCTCTTCTTAGTTAATGGTGGGAAATGGAAGAACATGTTCCGACAACCAATGTGATAGGAAATGCGACGATTTTCGTATTAATATGACAAGGATGATTAGGGGACTAAAATATGATTATTATTTTGGAAGACGTTCATTATTTTGGGAACCATATTTGATCGAGGTAAATAGATTACTACGGTATTTCCATTAAGGAGTAAGGTTGACTTATATTTTGAAGAATCGATGAATTTAAGGTGAACTTATAGTAATTTAGGTTACTTATGGGAATGACTAACCTATCTTGGGTAAAATATGTTTAGGTTAGCTACTTTTTTTTATAAGATGTTAGTAGTGGTTGATGTTGTCTGGAGATGAACAATGAAGTTGTTTTGGAAGACTATGTTATCAAATCCTTCTTGTATTTGGGTTTCAATATTAGTTTGTGTTGTTTTGAGGAATTTTAAGGACCGTTATTTATGGAATGGTCTATGATGAACTTTGGGTAGTACCATGGAACTATGATGATTTAAAAGTAGTTTCCATTCCTATGGGATTCTTTATTTTTGAAGAGTTGTTTTACCTTAACCTTTCTGTTTTTGGGATAATGTTTAAAGATAGAATAAATAGATAGTTAATCTTTTGTAGATTATGTGATTCTATAGAAGATGATTCTTGTGCTTTTATGAGACCAAGTGTTTTTGAATTCTCATCATTTGGAGAAAAGATTAGTGTTGGTAGGGACTTGTTAAAGGATAAAACTCTACTTGAAGGTATGTATATTTTCTTATGTTTTTGTTCTATGTAGTAAATGAAATCCTCAAAATTATGAAAAGAAATGTAAAACAAAAATGTTGTTGGTTTACGTTTCCTACTAGGTAATCAAAGACCGTTTACACACATCATAAGTTTGGGATTTTCTCATGGTTAACTTTCTCCTAATCATGTTCTCTATCACTCTCCCTCAGAACTTGACCCTTTGTTTTCTCCTCCATGTCCATGTTTTCCTACATGGAACCCTAGTGTGGGTTAACTCGGGTGACCTTTGTACTTCCCTTTCTTTATTTTAAAGTAATAGTTTTACTGACTCCTTTTCCGATGTGGGACTTTCAATGAAATTTCAAAACCCAATTTTAAAATTGCGAGGACGCAATTTCTTAAGGGGGGAAGATTGTAACGACCCGAATTTTTTTTAAATAAATTTTGTTTCCTAATTTTATGTGTTATTGTTATACTCAACAAAAATGTTTCATTTGGTAACATGAGTATAATTAAAATAAGACTGTTGGGTTTTGACTGTTATTTGACCATTGGTCAATATGACCGCTGGAAACTAAACATTTTGACTATTGTCTCTAAATACAAGCAATCTTGGTTAATTAATATAGAAAGAAGATTCGATGGCCTCACCCAGTAGTCTTGGACCGATCGAAGCCCATCTAACAGAACTTGGGAAGGAGGTAGCACCACTGGGCTTCGCTCTGGACCAAACCCAAGCTGAACTTCATCGTATAAAGCTAGAACGAGATCGCCTTCACGAGAAGTTAAAACTGATAGAAATTACTACTCGTGCGATGTTGGCCGATCCTCCCTCGGATTCTCTCACCTTAGCACACCTTACACTTAGGTCCTATGCTGGTGTGATAAGGGGATATGTAAGGAGACCGTAACTATCTTGTGTAATCCTTTGTTTTAAATAAAATTTTGATTTCTTTTATGAATTTTCAAATGACCAGATAAATATAGTATGCAAATTTTTGATGAATTTTAGAAAAAGGATATTTTAGATATATTTATGTAAACCCTAAATAATTAAAAATGTGTAATGATTTTCAAAAAATGGTCTTCTGCAATTATGTTCAGTACTAAATTTAGAGTCTAATAAGATCAACTTGATTTTTGATGAATAGTAAATTATGAATAGTGATTTTATGATTAGGATTAATAATGTGTCCAAATGGACTAGTAATCTCACTTAAAGAAAGTATTAAAATAAGCTAGGCACTTTGATTAAGTAATGTGATTCAATAAAATGGTTAAATAACGGTTTCATAAATTATTATTCAAGTATTAGTTTTTTCGGATGAATAGTGTTTTTTAATTAAAAATTTAATTAAAAATAATTAGAAAATTATTTTTATAAAAATGACTTTATTTTTGAACTCAGAGCATCGATATTATGTTATGGTAATTTTTGGGGATTTTTCTGAAAAAATGAATTTTCGGTGAATAGTGTATTTATTTAAAAATAAAATTAAAAATATTTAGAAAATTATTTTTATAAAATGGAGTTCATTTTTGAAATCGGAGCATTGATATTTAGTTAAGGTGAAAGTTTTGGATTTTTCTGAGAAAGATGAATTTTTCAGTGAATAGTAAAAATGCAGTTTTAGGGTTTCGATATGTTTAATGACATCATAATTGTGTCATGATGATGTCATAAGATATTTTAAGGGTTGTCCGGACAAGGGTGATGAATTATTGTTTTGGGGGCCCCATGTGGCCTAACTCCATGATAAATTCCAAGGGAGAGCACATGGGTTTGAGAAAAGCACATGTGAGGTGTCCCTTGGCCATTAATGTCTTGTCCCCTCACTTTCCCTATAAATACCAAGCCCTCATCTCATCCATTAGACTCCCCACTCATTCCCAACGAATTTCTGGTATCATTACCTCCCAAGGAGTCCTCCCAAGGTTCCTCCAAGCCCTCAAGGTCCCAACCTTTGAGGTTTAAGAGTTACATTTTAAGGTAAGGGATCCGACCTCTCTCTTTCTTTTCAAGTAATCTCTTTTATGTCATTTCTTTTATACTCCATGTTCTTATGTTGGAGGATGTTCTTTTATATTCATCCTACTGACTATTTCATGTTCATATGATGATAGACCCCCCTTGCTCTCATCAATTCGTTTTAATAATGAATAAGTGGCGCCGTTAGTCTGTCGAATTTTTAAGGGATTCTTTCACCTTCCTCATTTTTAAGTTCTATTTTCATTCAAGTCTTTCATGTTCCTTTTTATTATGCGGGGGTATGATCTCTAAATTATCATACTGATCTTTTATTATCATATGATGAGAGACCCCATTTGATCTCTTCAATTCAGTATTTTGAAGTTTTAAGTGGCGCCGTTAGGCTGCCGAATTTTTAAGTGGTTCTTCACCCTTCTCGTTTTGAAGTTCTACTTTCATGTCAATTATTTCAAGTTCCTTTTTGTTATATTGGGGTATGATATCTATATATATCATAATGGACTCTTATGTTCATATGATGAGATACCCCATTTGATCTCTTCAATTCAGTATTTTGATGTTTTAAGTGGCGCCGTTAGGCTGCCGAATTTTTAAGTGGTTCTTCACCCTTCTCGTTTTGAAGTTCTACTTTCATGTCAATTATTTCAAGTTCCTTTTTGTTATATTGGGGTATGATCTCTATATATATCATACTGAACTCTTATGTTCATATGATGAGAGACCCCATTTGATCTCTTCAATTCAGTATTTTGATGTTTTAAGTGGCGCCGTTAGGCTGCCGAATTTTTAAGTGGTTCTTCACCCTTCTCGTTTTGAAGTTCTACTTTCATGTCAATTCTTTCAAGTTACTTTTTGTTATGTTGGGGAATTATATCTATATCTATCATACTGAACTCTTATGTTCACATGATGAGAGACCCTATTTGATCTTTTCAAATCATTTTTGTTGATGTTTAAGTAACGTCGTTAGGCTGCCGAACTTTCATAAGAGAAATCTAATTTTTTTCTTCCTTCCATGTTTTTCATTTCAAATGGTATGTCCTTGAAATTTCATTACCATGATCATGTATCCTTCTTATTCTGTCCATGTACTATTTTATGGGTCATTTATGAATGTTTGACCCATTTTACCTCTCTTTTAATGTCTTCTAAAACCTCGGAACATTGCCGTTATGCTGCAGAATTTCTGTCTCAAAATGTCTATCTCTTTTTCTAAAGTTCTTTTATTTTATTAAGTGAATACTGAAAGCTCTTTCTTATAAAGGGTTATTCACATATATACCAAAATGTTCTATTTTAAATTCTGGTATTTACATACATGAGACCCACCTTCCTTTTCTGTGGGTTTTAAAGTGACGTAAATATCTTGTCTTTAAAGCAGTTTTAAAACGTTATGATTATGAAATGAAACCCATTTATTTTATGTTATATGGGTTACTTATGAAATGTTTGATGATGATATATGTGGCTCACATGATAATACAGGCAAATTTAAGGGTGCGCCCTGATAGTGCTCCAATGCATTGGGTAATTATGTAACCACTAGAGATTACAATTTTCACGATACCTTGGTGAATAACCTTGGTAATTTTCAAATGACACCTTGGGGATGGACCTTGGTGATATGTTCATGATTGTCTATGTTAAATTATGCAGCCACATATTCTAGTTATTAAAATGTTATTTTTATTATGATATGCCTCATGATTTCATTCTAATGCCTTAAAGTTCTTTTCACGACTTTATTGATGTATCTCAAGTTCATATGTAAAATGTTTCACTTGTTTCCCTTGCTGGGCCTTCTGCTCACCCTTCCTTTTGATGTATGTCCCCAGGTTATGAGATGCAGTAATGATCCTAGGGTGAACATGAGGAGAATCCTTTCAAGTGTTTAAGAAGAATGTTTTTTTTGTTTCATGTTTTATGTTCCCTGTTTCCAAGACACTAAACCTTAAAGATCCTCAGTTCCGTGTAATGGAATGAAAGTTATGTTATAAAAAGACGGGATGCTATAGTTGAAGTGTATGTATACTATTTAAGTATCAATATCACTTTATAATAATCATATATAGTTACTAATTACACCATTATATCCATCCAATTAAGGTGGTGGTGAAAAATAGATTACACCACGGCGTGGAGACGGTATTCCGTACTTACGCACGCGCGATGATTTCCTTTTTCCGTAGGATGGATAGAAGGTTAATTAGAGTTGTTTCATATTTATAATAACATATCAGTATATAATAAATACTTATGTTATTACTTTATCATGAAACAACTAAAGAAGAAGAAGTTGAAGAAGAAAGAAATTGAAAAAGATCGGTAATGGATATTACCTCTTTTTGACGCGCCTTTTCTTGAAATCCACTTAATGAACTAATGATGGTCTTTGAAGAAGACCAGGACCTCTAGGATGATACTAGGGAAGTGGAGAAGAGATTTTGGCAGGGGTTGGCCAAGATTGAAGGCTCAAAGTGGTGTGAGGAAGAGGGGGAGGAGGTGCCCTTTTATAAGGGAGGAGAGGGGCACCTTAGGAAAATCTCAAAATATTATTTTATATTAAGGTAAAATTAGGTTTATAATGGTTCCAAAGAGTCCTATTTCGAAGATAAAGTTGGGATGGGTCGGAAGCCTCTCATCCAATAAGATTTAGACAAGTTTAGGTTATTATTTTAACCTTATCAATTAGATTTAACTCTAAGTTAAATAATTTAACTTTTACCGTGTCTTTTTTTTTCTAACACTACGTGGTTAATAAACTTACCATAACAAGCCAAAAGAACCCCAAGTTGTTTATTATTAATATATCTATCCTTATCTAAGTCATTTTGCCGAACCTTAGATTTTTAGGAATTAAATAACAATTAATAATATAATATTTGTTTTAAAAAACTAATTTATGTCAATTTTGACACTATTTGGTACATGATTTTTATGAAATTCATAACAGAATGATACGTTCGAACCAAGTTACTTATATCAACAATAAAATGTCATAGTAACCTAGAAAATTAATTTAAGTCATAAAAAGTCTCAAATTACATTTATTTGGGTATTTATAACATCAATTATGTCAATATTTCATTAATAAGATAATTACTGCATCATCTTTGTGTCATAAATAACTTAAATTATTTAATGCCTAAAAATTACAAATAAAATAAAATTATGTAGGAAATATTTTTAGATTTCTAATGAGTATTTATAGACGAATTTATATTATGTATAACCCTATATTAAAAATTATTTACTTATTAAACTTTGATTTTAACTATTTTAACCCTTCTTTAAATAAATTAATAATAAATGTCCTAATCTAATCCAAGTGGGCCTAAATGGTCATATTTTATTCCTAAGGTTGTTTTTGGTCGAATTACACTTATCCAATAGAATTAGGACATGTGTTAGGGTAATAATAATATCATTTTTACCCTTAATTACCCTATTTACTTTTAAGCGTGGTAAAAAAAAGTAAAAAGTTACTATTCAACAAAAATTATTTTCATCTCATTGAACCAAATTTTACTTACTGACACCAACCATGTCTCTCAGATTTTTGAAATTCCATTCACAGAAGCGGTAAAATTAAGTTTTATGAAAAATTCATTTTTTTAACTACCACTTAGTGGTTTCACTATTCATCAAAAAATGAAAGTTTCCAGAAAAATACCAAAAAATAGGCCTAAGCTATATTTGATATTATGAACTCAAAAATGATCTTTATTTTACCAAATTCAATACATATCAGTTACATTAACTAATTTAAAAATTAATTCCTGTCGTCAAAACAAATAGCATGTTTTTAAAAGATAATAACTATCAAAAGATTGACACTTTTTTATGTGTGGTTTAAATATGAAATTACATACAATGACCAACATTGTATTAAATTGTAAAAATATATTCTAAATATAGTTTAAAACCACTCAAAATAATAATTTATCACTATTAATTATTTAGATTAAAAAAGTTGTTTTTAATTAAAATTTAGTAATTTTCACTATTCATCAGAAAATGAAAGTTATCCGAAAGGTACCAAAATTTCACCCTAAGCTAATTTAGATATTCCGAATCCAAAAATGAAGTCCATTTTGAGAGATAAAATTTCTAAAATTATAAAAGGTGGTTATTACTATTCATAAAAGCTAGTTTTAATAATATTTTAATAACATATTGTTGTTTAGTGAAACTCGTTATTGCGTACTACACACGCTATCGAGGAAGGTCGCGATTGCGTGTAATGCAAGGAAAGTCAAGGATGCATGTTGTGCAAGCTCCTTTTGGTGTAGCATAAAACACAAGACATTAATGAAATTAAAAAGAATATTTTTCATAAAATCTCGGGCTGTTACATTCTACCCCCCTTAAAATGAATTTCGCCCTCAAAATTCGTCGGGGTTATAAATGGTTTACTATTTGAAAGTTTATTTAATAGAAACCCACATCGTAAAAAGGAATAACAAAACCAATCTTTAAAAACATAAGTATGAAACGTAACGGTTACCCAAATAAACTAATCACTGGGTTTCCACATAGGTGAAAATATGGATATGGAAGAGAAATCTAACCATCATGTTCTGATGGAGAGTGGTAGAGAACATGGCTATGAAAAAGCCAACAATTGCAAAGCCATAAATTTGTGATGATCTAGGGTACCATCTGATTCATCAGATATAAGATCACTAGGACAACATTTTTGGTTTTCAAGATCATTACCCTAAAGTTGATGAAATTAGAAGAAATACTTTCGTGATTTTGGTATAGTCTCACCGTTGGTCATTCTTTGGAAAATTTCCACTTCATCTCTTAAAGAAATGAAGTTGAATTTGTCATTCGTGATGTGTTAGAAAATCATGTGATAGAATGCTGGTTCATTCCATCTATCTCAAACAAAAGGTTAGAAAAGTTATCAAAAAATACATAAGTCCATCTATAGTGAGATTAATGATATGTGGTTCCTAAAATGGACTTATACTTCATATAACATACTGCTTAATATAAAAAATTAGTATATACTAAACAAGGAATTCCTGTAGGCCAGTGGTAGGCGATAAAGGCCAGTCACACTTCGGTTGTGGGTTCGATTCCCACGGCCTTGTCCGACGCGATGGGCTGTCACCCGTCCTGCATGTTTTCCTTTTTATAAAAGTATATTACAATAACATCCCATCAATAATATCGAAAAAACTTCTATCCTTAAACAATACTAACTTATGTCCAAAATAATCCATTCTAATCTTTAGGCTTATCCATAATACTTCAGTCCACTCTCATAATACAGTGAAAACGATTACCCGAGATTTAATACCATCGTTGATCCCCATATATCATAAGATATGTCTTGTTGGTCACATTCCAAGCATTCAAAGGCCTTAATCATGTATTCTCTTGAATACCCATTGAACCTTAGTGAAAACATGAATGCAGTTAAAAGTTAACACTTTCCACATACCAAAATCCTCAAAATTATATATACTCAAACCATGATATCACTTAGTCCTTATATCAATCATGAGCTCATGAAAACTTTCAAACATTTCATTTTTTCCTTATCCCTTCATTATGCGCATATCATCTTTTTTCTAAAAATATCTCAATCACTTTCCATGGTTACCAGTACCATAAAATTATTGAAAACCATAATAGACTAATACAAAAATATTCTAATAATCCATAAAAGTACCTCAACAACATTATTCTTGAATAACAATACATAAACACTTCAATCCATCCTCTTCAATGATTGTCTTGGAATAATTACTTCCTTGTTTTAGAAGTAACTTTTCAGCTCAGGGCATTGAGTTGGGTAATGCCCATGTTATCCACAAATAAGACATTGAACTCCATAATAGTCTGTCACTCTATGACCCATTTCTCCACACAGATAACATCTGTCCCTCCATTTGAGGTATTCCTCAAGGTTCTTCTTCCCTTATTTAGAAATCTCAGTCTTCCTTTCTTTATACTCCTCCACATGCAAACATGTATAAATGTCTATCTTCCTCTTATTTTATTAATTAGGCATACCACTAAATTTCACCTTTTTAATCATATATCGCGATGACTGATTCGGCATAATCACAATATCTTTCTCGCTAGGCATTACACAATTTTGTTGCTCATAGTCACCAATTTGTCCATTGGATTCAATGTTAACCGAATTCCTTCTGGTTCCCTCCATTAACTAATACACAAAAAGAATTCTATGAGAGGAAAAAATCATGCTAGAGAAAACAACATACTAAAGGGGGAGTACCCTCAATATCTAACATCTTAGGTTAAATTCTAAGATCGTTACTGTAGTTCGTATACTTATCCTTAGGGACATACCTAGACATACCTTAGTAATATCTCTAGGGATCTCACTAACGTTTTCGCATCACAGTTTCCAAAGGTTGAATAAACCTTTCCTCTGATACCAACTGTAGAGACCCGAAGACTGACATACATGGACATTACATTACTTTTGCAGAATACTTAGTAAATAACAAAAAAACACACACAAGGATCGTAATAGTTTAGTGTCTTTGGAAACTCGGAATATAATCTTCTAATAGTGGTGAAAGATCTTCAACATATCCCATAATGATCTTCCTTTTTTTTATACCTAAAACCATTCTTTATATCATGGGGAAAAAACATAAAAGGGTGAGCTCAAATGCTCAGTAAGGGTAAAAAAAAGAAATATCAATCACATCATTTTCATAAGAACATAACATTTTGGAAATCTTAACCTGCAAAAGAGAGCATAATTTCAAAACATGGGATAAATCATAGTAGTGAAATGAAATCCCAATAATCATAACTTAAAACATGAAACTTTGTGGCATACACACATAATCATAGAGAATCATATCTTATTAGTCAAGACTCACTTCCAAGACTATCTTAGTGGACAAAGTCCATTTCTGAACCGCGTCACCCTCATTTCAGTCCTATGTCACTGAACCGGTATAACCTACAATTCCAGCCATGTCTATCTCATGAGATATAAAATCTTTACCCAATTAATTGGAGGGAGATATAGGTCCCACCCATCTCATAATTAAACCATTCTTATGTGTGCCACAAAAATCATAAATTATAGATCATTTCATAACCCATGTAATAAAAATGGGAATCTTAAACATCGTGACATCATCAAACAATTCATATAAGATAAAGGAATTCATAAAAATAATTCCATCACAACATAATCAAATCAATGTAATAATAGGGATAGAAACAGAACCCTATATTATCTTATATGGAAAATAATTTTGATAAAACACTTGAACTCCATTCTTGAGAAAAATATCCTTTGTACTTCAAAAACACTTTTCCTTTCTTAACATGTCATAAAATTTTAAACTAAAAGAAGTTGATTAAAAATAAACTTGAAAACTTGTAAAGGAATACTTTTGGAAATAATGTTTTAAAAATCCATTCATGCCGTATAAGTTAAAAAAATATTCTTCTCGTACTTTTGTCGGAAAATTCAAAAAGTACCTCGTACGAAAAACGACAAAAGATTCCTTTCATATCTTTTACTAAAAACTCACCGAAGGGTAAAATAGGATTTAAAAAATTTTAGGTGAGTGGAAATAATATTACATATTGAGGAAACATGGATGTGGATGATAAAATACACCCCAGTAAATGCCAAAGTATAAACAATCTCGGATGAAAATGAGATTGTAATATTTTCCCTTACCTTATGTCTGATATGCTTTGTACGTATCCGAACCTCCTGTATAATGATTTAAATAATGTAATTAACTTATTATAGAATCATATTCATTGTTATGATATCATATATGGTTCACTTATGACTTTATATTACCCGTTCTTTTGTAAATTCCATGTTAAAGAAGCGTTTTGGGTAAAATCGTTTCATTTATCGTAGGTGTTTGGACTTGTTGTTCTTGACATTATTATTACTTATATCATGATTTACTTACTTCCATAATATAAAACATGATTTATATATCATATATATTCAGTATATATATATATATATAATAGATAGATAAATGAAATGAAACACACCGTTCATGGAGACGGTAGTCCGTACGTACGCATGAACGCTGTTTTCCTTTCCTTATTGTCTTGAATGGAAGTAAGTAGATGACATAAATATATATATATATACATAAATCCAGTAGATTTAACATGTCATATATTTCATTATTATTCATTATATGTACTTTATAATCATTCATGAATGGTTAATGTGGAGAATGAATCTCATCACGTCGTGGAGACGGTAGTCCGTACGTACGCATGAGCGATGATATCATTATCATGATTGTGAACTTGTGTTGAAGTGTATGTATACTATTTAAGTATCAATATCAATTTATAATAATCATATATAGTTACTCATTACACCATTATAACCATCCAATTAAGGTGGTGGCGGAAAATAGATTACACCACGGCGTGGAGACGGTATTCCGTACGTACGCACGCGCGGTGATTTCCTTTTTCTGTAGGATGGATAGAAGGTTAATTAGAGTTGTTTCATATTTATAATAACATATAATTATATAATAAATACTGATGTTATTTCTTTATCATGAAACAGCAAAATAAGAAGAAGTTGAAGAAGAATGAAATTGAAAAAGATCGGTAATGGATATTACCTCTTTTTGACGCGCCTTTTCTTGAACTCCACTTAAAGAACTAAGGATGGTCTTTGAAGAAGACCAGGACCTCTAGGATGATACTAGGGAAGTGGAGAAGATATTTTGGCAGGGGTTTTCCGAGCTTGAAGGCTCAAAGTGGTGTGAGGAAGAGGGGGGGGGAGGTGCCCTTTTATAAGGGAGGAGAGGGGCACCTTAGGAAAATCTCAAAATATTATTTTATATTAAGGTCAAATTCGGTTTATAATGGTTCCAAAGGGACTTATTTCGAATATAAAGTGGGGATGGGTCTAAATCCTCTCATCCAATAGGATTTAGACAAGTTTAGGTTATTATTTTAACCTTATCAATTAGATTTAACTCTAAGTTAAATAATTTAACTTTTACCGTGTCGTTTTGTTTTCTTACACTATATGGTTAATAAACTTACCATAACAAGCCAAAATAACCCCAAGTTGTTTATTATTAATATATCTATCCTTATCTATGTCATTTGGCCGAACCTTAGATTTTTAGGAATTAAATAACAATTAATAATATTATATTTGTTTTAAAACAATAATTTATGTCAATTTTGACACTATTTAGTACATGATTTTTATGAAATTCATAACAGAATGATAAGTTCGAACCAAGTTACTTATATCAACAATAACGTGTCATATTAACCTAGAAAATTAATGTAAGTCATAAAAAGTCTCAAATTACATTTATTTGGGTATTTATAACATCAATTATGTCAATATTTTATTAATAAGATAATTACTGCATCATCTTTATGTCATAAATAAATTAAATTATTTAATATCTAAAAATTACAAATAAAATACAATTATGTAGGCAATACTTTTAGCTTTCTAATGAGTATTTATAGTCGAATTTATATTATGTATAACCCTATATTGAAAATGATTTACTTATTAAACTATGATTTTAACTATTTTAACCCTTCTTTAAATAAATTAATAATAAATGTCCTAATCTAATCCAAGTGGGCCTAAATGGTCATATTGTATTCCTAAGGTTGTTTTTGGTCGAATTACAATTATCCAATAGAATTATGACATGTGTTAGGGTAATAATAATATCATTTTTACCCTTAATTACCCTATTTACTTTTAACCGTGGTAAAAAAAGTAAAAAGTTACTATTCACCAAAAATTAATTTCATCTCATTGAACCACATTTTACTTACTGACATCATCCGTGTCTCTCGGATTTTTGAAATTCCATTCACATAAGCGGTAAAATTATGTTTTATGAAAAATTCATTTTTTTAACTACCACTTAGTGGTTTCACTATTCATCCAAAAATGAAAGTTTCCAGAAAAATACCAAAAATTAGGCCTAAGATATATTTGATTTTATGAACTCAAAAATGATCATTATTTTACCAAATTAAATACATATCAGTTACATTAACTAATTTAAAAATTAATTCCTGCCGTCAAAACAAATAGCGTGTATTTAAAAGATAATAACTATCAAAAGATTGACACTTGTTTATGTGTGGTTTAAATGTGAAATTACATCCAATGACCAACATTGTATTAAATTATAAAAATATATTCTAAATATACTTTAAAACCACTCAAATTAATAATTTATCACTATTAATTATTTTTCTTAAAAAAGTTGTTTTTAATTAAAATTTAGTAATTTTCACTATTCATCAGAAAATGAAAGTTATCCGAAAAGTACCAGAATTTCACCCTAAGCTAATTTCGATATTCCGAATCCAAAAATGAAGTCCATTTTGAGAGTTAAAATTTCTAAAATTTTAAAAGGTGGTTATTACTATTCATAAAGGCTAGTTTTAATAATATTTTAATAGCATATTGTTGTTTAGTGAAACTCGTTATTGCGTACTACAAATGCTATCGAGAAAGCTCGCGATTGCGTGTAATGCAAGGCAAGTCAAGGATGCGTGTTATGCAAGCTCCTTTTGGTGTAGCATACAACACAAGACATTAATGAAATTAAAAAGAATATTTTTCATAAAATCTCAGGTTGTTACAGCTATATAGGGAATGGATTCACATCCAAATTATAATTCATTAAATCCATATATTAGATAACTGATTTGTGGTGTATTAAAAGAAATAATGGAATCTGATATTTACCAATGTAATAAGTCCCTCGAATGAAGGGTCAGACTAGGTGATGACATTGAAAAAAGAGAACAATTCTCATATGTTTCTTCCCTGAATGGTGAATGATATTTTAATACGAACAAATTTAAAACATTCTAGAAAAACCATATCATGTTTATTGAAAGAATGTCATTATAGTGAGGAATTTTCCTTTGGTAATACTCTGAGTCCGGAATCAACCCCATCATTTCCACAATTAAGGGGTTGAGAAATCATAGGACTTATATATTTGATGAATTACTGGATTCAATATATAATCTAGCTAAGATTACAAGTAGTCATGTGAATAGTCATGAAACAAGTAGATATAGGGAATTGTAAAGTTGAAGAATTTTTTTAGCATTTTTATCATCACACAAAATTATAATATGTAATTACCCACTCCCATTTTCCAATATCATCTTCATGGTTGTGGGAAATGGATTGAAATTTTAATGATCATAATGATTAAATAAATCAATAACCTCATCAATGAATAATGGAATCACCTAAACTGGGGAAATGTTTAGTATTCAGGTATGGAATAGGGAATGAATAATTTTAGTAGTATTTTTTACACATATAACACCACAAACACATCCCCTAACCATCCAAATAAAAATTAAAAAAGATCACTAGTCTAGTAGAATTACCTTGTTCAAAATGACCATATAGTTAAAAATTGAATGAAAATTTTGGAATGGCTAAGTTGAGGGACTACCCTTCTTCTAGTTTTGCTGCGATCACCAATGGGAGGAATCAAAAACCCAATACAATATCACTAACTGGGAAGATCTAACCATTTAAATACATTTCCAGATATAAAAATATCTAAATAAATGGTGAGCCTCAAGTCCCACCAGGTAGCCCCACAAATCATACTCCCTAGCTTCCATGACTTCCTAATAGTATACCTTGTATTATTGAAATTTTCAAGAAAAACATCAATGAGGGTGTATATTTTTAGGTCATTTTATAATATTATAATTGAAAATATTGATCAAATCATTTAAAATAAAAGAATGAGTGTAGGTTTATCTCTTTGTTTAACTTATCCTTTTAAATTGTGATCATATATGATGTTAAGGTATGAGTTTGTTTGACATCATCCGAAAAATCATTTGAATTAGGGAATTCACCATATATCGCCCTAAGAAAATGTTTTTTCCTTAGCTAAAGACATACCATAGGTTAATCCCTACCTCAACATTGGTCAGATGAAAAGAGTTATTTTAGGTAAATAGTAACTAATAAGCTCTCTTAGGATATCTAATTCATTGTATATGTAATAAATGAGAAATATGTGTATCCTAAAAAATATAGATATCATGTGACTAATCATATAGTTATTAGATACTCTTATTATCCTATAATAGATACTCCCCTTCCTCAAAGAAGTTAACTCCAGGGTGAAAATACCACTTTGAACAAAAGACACCTTTTGGGTAGTCTATATTAAAAATGATCATATTTGAGTATCTCTAAAAAAACATGGTGATGAGAAAGATCATTACCATACAGGACCAGAGAGGATTATAAAATGTATAGGATATCCATTGTAATGGTACCATGATTACCTGATTGTACTCAAAAACATAATTTGATTAAAGTCAATAGATGATGATAGATAGTGGGATGGAATATTGTAGTTAGACAATGAAATAATAGTATCATCTATAAGATTGAATCTTTAAAGATGGTGTTTTTGTGGTAGAGGATAATTTTGAATCTCTATATAAGGAATCCCCTTTTAAATCTCACTGTTGGAAAAGACCTAGTATCGATGATCAGTATTGCAGTTCTTGGAAATCAGGGATATCATGTTAGCTACATTAGAAGTCATTTTAGACCTAGGATACATCTACAAAAATCCTGAATCATGTGGTACATGGGTAAATGTAACCTTATAAAATGAGAAAAAATATATATTGATAAGGATTATGTGAATCATGTGAACTATATACGGATTCACAATCACTTTACCTTTTACATGCCTCACGAATGAATTTTCCCATGTAACATCTCTTCATCTCTTAATAAATTCTAATACATTATATTATGTGACTATTATATAGACATATGAACCACATAAAGCTAAAGAGGTCACAAAAAATCCCAAGAAAATCATTTAATGTGACCTTGCATCCAAGGACCTTCATTAGATTTAAATTGACGTACCTTTGAAAAATTAACAGGTTTGTTTCACAGGTCATTTGTAATAGGTGACCATTTGAGTAGGTCAAGTGGTGATCATACGTGATTGGGTCTCATAAATGATTATAATAGTGAGTTAATAGAAAATGTTATTTTTAAGTTGTCATGCGAGAATTAAAATTGCAAGCGCTCTGATGGCTGGGGTCACAAGGGAAATGGATAGACTCCCTCTAACCTATTTGTATAGAATAACTCGGAATATATAAAGACTAAGGGAGAAAAAAAATACAATATAAAAAATTACCAATGGAAGCCTAAGGTGACCATATAATAATTCAAATTTCCTAGAAATTATTCCTTATTAAATTGGACCTCACATGTGGGGGGCATTATTTGTCTCCCGTGAAGTGAGAATCGACAATAATCAGATTGGTGGAATACCTGAAGAATGGATGTTATTTTATTTAAAAAATAAATAAATGAAAATCATGGATACACAAGGGTTATGAAATTGGTTCATACAAATAATTTTAGTCTAGGATACCATGTGAATGGGTTATATGCTTTACATGATATATTCTTGATCACACAAATCCCTTCATAATAGCCCTTTTCAACTCGCGAAGGATTCCAGACAAGTTCCAATAATCATGTGATGAATACTAGATGAGTTACACCAATCTTAATAAATGTAGATATATAGATGGATATCAGTAATGATAAACTATTATAAATTGAAATCTTAAAAAGGAGGTTGTTTCATACAAAAGGCAGTTCGATAGTTTTTCATGAGGCTTTCTTATACGAGTTGTGAGGTAATTTATAAATAATGTGAAAATACTAGGGGATAAGTCAAAGTTGTTAAGATATGTCAACTAGAATTGTAACCATTATCATGCTAAGGACATCATTCATTTTCATTTTATCATGTGGATCCCATATTAAAAATCTATGGGTGAATGTCGTATAATCTAAAAAATAAAATATGAAAAGGTGGTAACTTTATTTGAAGAAGGGTTTTTTAGATTTTGAAATGAATGGGATATACGAATTGTGTAATATGTTTTTTGGTCCTATGAAGTCCCTTTAACATGATAGATTAATCTCGCGAGGGTTCCTATACAAGTCTTCCCCAATCAAATAATTCCCTCTAAGATGCCAACAATATTTTTCAAAGCTCCCATGACATGTTTTCATGACCTTACAAAGTCCCTTCGACATGTTGAGTTGATTATATAAAATCTGTTTTACAATCCATGGGTTCAATAAATATGGAAATGATATAGTTATCTCATAATCTATGTTTATCATGTGATACGAAGATGAAATCATTGATTTCTCACAGTGGTTTGACATAAAACATGTGATGTGATGCTACCTATACCGAATCAAGCCCATATATGTTATTTAACCTTTATACGAAGTGGTATATATTTGGAGTGGATATGACTATGAATTATCACCCACATTTTATGGAGAATACACACACATGAGTCTATCAATGTGAGAATAGGCTTTTTAGAGTTGAGAAATATGTAATTAAAAAATTATTCCATCGGGTAATCCAAGGGAAAGGCATAATAGATTATGTGTTATATTTATATGATTCCTGTGATCATTTCATTCCTCAATGGAAGGGATCTCATTCTGTATTCTAAATTATGTGAAGGATTTTACACATGTTAACATTATCATACAAGGACTCAACAGGCCAGTATATGAGAAACATTGGTAAATTTATGAAATAAAGGATGAAATTTATGGAATCTTCATGAAAATTATAATATGTTGATTTTCATGTGGAGCGTGTTATGTAACTTGTGTGACATAGTTATTACTCATGTCATGGTGCTCATATGACTCATTTAGATCTTTTCATGTTCTCTATAAATTTAATCCAAGTTACACGAAGTCCATGGATGACTAAGCTCAGTCACATGATGCCCTCATGACATGTTTGGAAGATCAGATGATGTCATTTAGACATGTCATATGGTTCGTGTGAATTCTTCTAGACAAGATAATAGTTTAGGATAATTCATCCTGAACAGTAATATTGTTCATCATAAGTTATCTAAACACATTATCTAGATCCTGCGGTGGCATCTAGACATGTTATCCATGTAACACAATTACCTTTGTACATGCCACCCATGTCACATGGAACCCTATGGACATGTTTATAAAAATAATGTGATGTTATATATACATTTTATCTTGTTCATTTCATGTTGAATATACATTTCAGTTAGTTGACATGAATTCCTTTGGAAATTACATTCAGATCATGTGACGACCTATTGGCAGATCAACCATTTCATATGTCACCCCTCTAGACATGTCTCTTAGTGCATGTGAAGTCCTTCGGACAATTCATCTTGAACATGATAAAAACATCGTACATGGTAGATTCAATCATTTAAAGTCCCCTAGACATGTAAATAAGGCACATCTTGACATTTTATATGGATTCATTATATATGACACCCCCAAATAGATCATCCTTATCCTGTATAAGTACTTATTCACATTCTCTCAAACCATGTGAACCCCAACCTACGAGTATTTGGATGATAATTTCCCCTTTATATCAGATGCTTTCAAAATAGAACAGTTTTATTCACTCATAATGAGATACTCTTACCACACAATGTCCCCTACATCTTTCTGTTAGAGGGTAAGGGTCTGATATCCTCCATATGATCACCTTGGGGTATGTCTCTCTACCTCCAAAAACTCTAGATCATGGGACAAAAACTCTTCTATGGGTATGTCATACTTGTACATCAGTGGATAAGAAATGGACTCATACATGGGAGTCCAAATAGATGTATATCCCTAATATATATCTTACTCATTTTCATAGGACCCGTCCCCTATAAATCCATAATTCATCTGCATCCATCTGAAATTTTTGAAACAAATTGAACTATAAGGAAAGTGTTTCCAACAATGATTAGGGTATATAAGATTCTTTCATATGGTTCGATCTCTATATCAAACACTCTATCAATGTGGCCATTATGCATAAGTTCGGTATCTATATGTAGTGAGTCTGAATACATGATATCCCTTATTTTTCACATTGACAATGAATCTCATGAGAATAGGGATTTTCATCGATCATGTCACTAACATAATAATATTCCCCCAATAATGGAAGACATTGCGTGTAATCCTCATTCAAGGACATGTTGAAAATTCCTTTATACAGGGTAATCTTAATTAGCATAGGTCAAAAAAGAATTCCTATACTGGTAAAATCATGGCAAATAATACTCAAGTGTACAAACTATATGTCCCTATCCATTAGAGGGTTAAGGTTAAGAAATCAATGAAGAGTATGATTTTTTATAAGTAGTATTCTTAGGACACCATTAAAATGATCGAGCAACAAACATAAAGCCTATGTGACTCAAAATATTCTATTTCTGTATAACATTAATTTTCATGGCATGGACTTAAAAATCTACATGGGTTTTGATTCTTATTCTTATAAGATATATAGGAATACTCTGGGAGGTTTAATACAATCATCAATAAAATAATTTCCATCTTAGGAAGAAGTAAACACCAGAGTTCATGGTTATATGGATTAAAAATGCTCTAATATTCCCAATATTACAAAATATTGGGAAAAGGAAGGAGAATATCTAACACAAATTGATAGTATAATCAATAAAACATACTTCACATATAGTAGGATTCAAAACCATATCATTTTATTAGGGTAACCAGTTATAAATCAGGATTTGGAAGAGATTCAAGAACATATCATATATCTATAATAGAGTCACCAAGTAAGAAATAAATCCCCCAAATTGGTGTGATGATCCTTACCTCCCACCTTCTTGACAAATTTGAGTTCATAAGTATTAATGTGTTTGAATTACCATGTGGATACATTCATTTGGAATGGAGGCTCTGATTCTTTGTAGATGTGGGATCCATTGGGGGTTTTTTGAGATAGATAAAAATGGTTTACCCTATGTGAATGATTGTAAAATCTTAAATGAACCCAACCACCCCCACACAAAATCAATCATCGTCTACCAATTTTAATTAGAATAAAATATGAAGAACTTGATGTGAATCTTGAAATGATAACTAGATGTCAAATACATTTATTATGTCATACCTTTCACATGTTCAAAAAGATATATTTACCAGTTCTCATCGAGCCATATCTATACTCATCCTTTAACTTATAGTATTATGTTAATTTGTTTTTAACTTGTTTTATTTATTATTTTAGTTAATGGTGGGAAATATGAAAATTCATTAAATTAACCAATGTGAATTTTTAAACACATCAATGATTTTAAGGATGTTGTCTCATGGAATTTCAAGTGTAAATGGTGATAAAGAAAAGAAGATTCAATTTCGTGGATGTAAAAAGTGTTGGAAGTGTTGCAACATAAAAAAATTAAATGAAATTTGAAGATGATTTATGTGTGAGAGATGATGGAATAATGTAGCTAATTACTCATGAATAATCAGGATTCTTACTAATAGGATGCATGGAAAAAAATCAACCAAATCAAACACTAAAAATTCAATGTCGTAAATGTGGAAAACATGGTCATTAAATGAGTCAATGACCAAATCTAGGGATAAATTCATGAGGACATAGTTTATAAATATCATTAAAGTGTAATTATTTTGTTACATTTGTTTTTGAATTCTATATTCATAGTTGTGAATTATTTTTATTAATGGTGTTCTTGTTTTAAGAATAATGATACTTGTAAGGATCATTTTTCAGTAGTTTTTCATTAAGGATTTATAAGAATATATTGAATGATACAATGAACTATATATTTAAGTTAGTGGAAAGGTGATATTTTATAGAAATACACAAGATTTAGTATTTTATAATAATTTTTTTACTTAATATTAATGTAATTATATTCAATTATCATTATTTTATTTTGTGGGGAAATATAAGTTCTATAAAATAATTATAAGTTAAATAATGATTTGATGATTAATGTTATCTTTAATATGTTCATAATGTTATTGGTAACATTATAAGAATTATAAAAATATGGTTTTTGAAAAGATATAACAAGTATGTCAAGTAAAAACCCATTGTATCAAGAAAGGCCATGGGGCTTGAACCCACACCTGAAGGGTGATAACGGTGCATCACCTACCACTAGATTACGTGATGTACTAGTTATAATGAAATTGTTTTTACTTAAATAATTTGGTAGATAAATATTAAGTAAATTTGAGAAACATATTTTAGGATCAATCTTTTTTTTATTATTAGGATTTTCTAGTGATTAATAATATATTTTTGAAATGTTTTATTAGTTTGAGATATATACGAACTTTATGTTTAACATAAATGATTAATTTTCAAGAATGGTACTTTTCTTATGATGTATGATTATGTGAATCAAAAAAACATTGAGGTTAAATCCTTATTACTTTTAGAGGTTAATGAGTTTGTTTGGGATATAGGGTTGTTTATATAGATAATGATATATGTTAGACCTTTTTTTATTATTTAATTTTATTGATTAGTAAATTCATATTCATTTTGGGTATTATATTATATTATGATAATATTTTTTGTTTTAATAAATATTAGAGTAATATCTTATTACTCATTTATGGATCCTTTTATCCATTAGATGTTAATTTTTGTGATTCAGTAATAAAAAACTATTATTTGATATTTATTCCATAGATTAAGAGGTAATGTGTAATGTGATCGAAGAACAATGAAATAATGAAATTGTGTTCATGAAATAAAAATATAACAAGTAAGTATAATTTTTTGTGTTCTTATTCTTTATAGTATAAAAATACCTTTACTCTTGGAAAATGATATTGTATCATTTATTTTGTCCTAATACCATCATATCTTATTAATCAATGGGTTCATAATTAAACATAGATTTGTGGTTTTTTGGCCATTAACATTATATTATTAATTGACTTTATTGTGACATATGATCTATATATCTATACATAATCATATACCCTTTTATTCAATGTAGATATTTTAATTTCCCACCAACAATCCTCAAAATTTAAACCTATTTATGTATCCTTCTAAATGATCTTTTTATATCCATATCCCTTGTATAAGCAGATGTTTTGTTAAAACTATTTTGGTATGGATTTTTTATAAAGGTAATTTTTACAATGTAAAACCACTTATTACAGATCCCATGATTAATGGTTAAGTATACTAATTATTTAATAGGGGTATAATTAAACACATTTATATTTTAAGGGAGAACTATTCTTGATAGTGTATACAACACACAAAAATGACATTAAACAAACCATAAAATATTTAAACAAAATTATCCTTTAAATATGATCATTGTACCCTAGTCATTAAATAGAGGGCATGGATAGGATTAATATATTTATGAAACAGATATAAATGTTATAATCATTATAAATTTACTTAAAAATGATTCAGATATAATCACTATATGTTTAATAAAATCATTTATTTCCAAAAAATTTAATTATTTCTATGAGAATATTTTATAATTAATTTTTCAATTTTTCATAATGTTTATTTTGTAAAATTAAAAAAAATTCCAAATAATCATGTGGAAATTATAATAGGGTGATATATTTAGATTTTTATCATATATATATTTATATTTAATATTCCAGAATATCTATTTATGTAAAACTATAATACTCTAATGAATTTAGTGATTTAAAAGTCCAAATATGAATTTAATTTTATTTAAAATTAATATAAGTATTATTTAGTTAAATTTAATTTAATTAAAAATATTTAAATCATATTTTTATCCTATGTTAGTATAAGTTTATTCTTAGGATTATGTGCATATTTTTGAAATAATTTATTGAAAGTGTGTGATGTTTATTCATTTTAATTAATTAATATAGTCCCCAAAAAGTCTACTTAAATGGAAATTTATAAGCTATACACATAATTTTATGAATTAAATTTTTTGTTATAAAAGTTTTGTAGAGACCATGGTTTTTCCTTGTATGACTTTGGAATAATTCTAAGAATATTTTTTGGAGCTAGAAACAAAGACGACGTGCTATTCTGAGGCCTGGCGTGCCCAAAATAAAATTTATAAAAATATTAAATATATTTAAATTGTGAAAACATAGTTTTTTTAAATATTGGATTATATCCTAAAAGGTATATTGGATCCGAAATCTGAGGTTATAGTTGACTATCGAACATGGCATTTAACCTAGGTGCGACGTAACCCTTTTCATCATAGGTCATCTATAGAAAAATTCATCAAGGATGTAACCATAAATAAAATAATTATTCAAAAATATTTTAATTTTAACACTAATCCAAATGACTCATGAATGGGGACTCATTTTGGAAATCATGTACCACCATTGAGTTCGTAATGTAGTGTTTCTCCTAGGAACAACAAAAAATGAGTCGGTGTAGGACGTTTAGACCCCTCTCTCTTTAGCGGTGAATTTATATGGATTGATTAATAATTAATTTAATTATTTATTTAAATAATTAACCTATGATATATCTATAAACATATCACTATGGAGGTATTTCTCAGGTTTCTTCATTATTCTAGTTTTTTTCTAGTGATCTCTCTCTACCCTATTCCGTTGAAAAATTCTTTGATGATTGATGTTGAACCTCCAGATCAAGACGAATTGAAGTGGGATGAACACAATAGATCCTCAGGCATTGGAAAGCACATTCTTCATCAATTATCAATCCAATCCTGATGTTAGACATGTATTTTATTGATTTCTACCATATTCTTAATTAATCATGCATGAATCCAAATTATTCTTTGATTTCATATCCATTTCCAACCTTCAAATGACTGACACAATTTATTAATTAATTATTATAGTTATTTATTTGTCATTATAATGAGAAAACATCGAGCCCAGTATAAATAAAATCTGAGTTTTTACATCGTTTTTTATCATTCTTCCCTTCCACCATTATTCATCCATTCATTGTCGTTAATTATTTTGGTTGGCTGATCAGTGGGAATGATATAGTTTTTTGGGGAGATAGAAAGAAATCTATAATTGAATTGATTTCATTAGGTGTGGTCAAAAATTCTGTGGTTGCGGGTGGCATGGTAGATCCTTGTGAATGGTGGAAGAGGCTCCCTATGATGGTGAATCGATGTAAGGGGAAAGTGGTGGTAGTGTTTCAGGTTGACTAGTGATATTGGTTAGAGGATGTTGATAGCGAGGAAACACTAGTGGTGTCTGATAATGAGGCATTGTTGTGGTGGTATGAAGTGAAATTTTCCATTGGTCAGTTGTGAGGAAAGAGGTCTATGTGATTGATTTAAAGGATTTTATGTAGGGAGGATATGTGTCTAGAATGGCGGAAATAATTAGTCTTATAGGAGACGGGGGGGGGGGGGGGGGGTTAAACCCGTAGTAGAAGAATAATATAATAGAGAGGAGATTGAATAAAGAATAAATAAAAGAAAAAAATAGAATGGAAAAAAATAAAGGGGAGAGGGAACACTAGGTCTGGAGACTAGGGGGACCCACATGATTCCTCCTAATAATTTATATATTTTTTTTAATAAAATAATATTAATAAAATTATTATTATTATGAAAATGTTGTTTCCAATATAAAACCTACATATGATGTCTATTGGATTGAACTTATGTGGCAGCGTCACCCTGACCTTGAAACGGTCATTTCAAGAACAATATTGAATACTTAATTTTGGGTTATGGCTTGGGTGCATAAAATTCCTATGAATAATAATAATTTTGTTATTATTAAATATTGTATCTAACATAGCATCACTATATGATGTTCGATTAATGAACAATCAATGGCGACTTAAACTTGAAATTAAGGTTGATGTTTCATAACCAATCTTAGGTATTTATTTTTGTCTTGTGTCTCGGACCCACGAAGCACTGCTCGAGCATGATGTGGTGAAATGTTACTTTTTCAATGGATGTCCGATTGAGGAATGCGAATAGAAAATATTGAATGTTTTTTCATGAGGATTGCGATAGTGGGATCTGTATATTGAATTTAAA
This sequence comes from Viscum album, assembly GCA_963277665.1. NCBI lineage: Eukaryota > Viridiplantae > Streptophyta > Magnoliopsida > Santalales > Viscaceae > Viscum > Viscum album. Next base: position 2,032,951,492 of record OY728135.1, read on the forward strand.
GATTGAGACATGGGCCCAATGAGGTGTTTTTCAAGTGCAATAATACGAAATGAATCTTCTTTAATGAAATTTTTATTCAGTAAAATGAACATATGTTCTTATGAATTTTTCTACAAGAATCAAAATTGTACGATCTATTTTTCTATTCAAGGCCATTTGAGGAGGCAGGTTAGTGAAATTATATATTTTTTTCGAACCAACAATTAGAATTATTCATTCTTAAACCTTTTGGATAACTATTCCATGTAATTTGAGAGTACAGTAGAACATTTAGGGGTACATGTACACAGTTTATTACCTAAATATGGCTAGATACACTGCTATGTAATGAGGCGGGGCCACAAGTCTTATGGGTCATATACAAATAGTGTACCTCATTATGAATTTTTTATCTCTCATATCTCCTTGTTATGGACTCATATTTTGGCCCTTGTGTAACCTCTCCTAAGTATTTTTTCATATAGAACAAGATGGTTCCCTCTAAAGTGGATTTTAAAAATGATACAGGATGTTCTGGGTGTGATGCTTATTCAGGTGACTTCTGACAATAGCAGTGATCAGACACATGCATATCAGAGTATCTTGGGCTTATAATCTAGTAGGGATGATCACTGTAGTTCCTTGATGATTTATTAGTGGCACCCTACATTTGATATAGGGATGGGTCCTCAAGAATATTCAGAGTGAAACTCACATGTGGGAAAGGCATGGGTCCTCAACCTCTTCCGAGTGGTACCCTCCAGGCGGGCTGGGCATGGTTCTACAACAACACTAGATTGTCACCCTCCTACAATGATATGAATGGGTCTTCAAAATATTCCAAGTGGGACCCTCCATTTATTCAAGGTAGTAGTCCTTGATGACAATATAGTGATACCCTCCAGTAAGGCTAGGCATGAGCCCTCAACCTTGAGACATGACCTCTTGACTGTGTGGAAGAGAGATGAGACATGGTTTGATGTAGCATTGGACTCAAAAGGAAGAGGGGTACTTTCCCCATTGATACACATTCTTGTGAAAAAACTTAAAACTGTTCTTGTTTTTCAATGCCACCCAATGAGGATGGTATCAAGGTGTGGTGATTGGGTCCCTCTGACTCTCATATTTAGGGAAGACATGCGGTATGTTGGGAATCATTGATGGTTTCACATGGAACTATTTTCTACTCTCCTTCATGGGATGAGATGTGAGATGGAGATACTCATACTCTCTCATTTGGGTTTCTTCAACTAAGTATATATATATAAATATATATATCCTTCCTCGGTACCCACATCTTGTTTCTTGGTTACTCTCTTTCCATGAGAGTAGAAGACATGTGGGTTATTCCATGTGTTTTTTCAGGTCCAACATCTCATGGTTGGATGAGTATACTCACCTATTATTGGTAGCAAAGACTCAATGATAAGTTCATCTACTCACTATTTCAAGCTCCTTCTATTTGGATGAGTTTACATTTACTCTCTTGTTTGGTTGATCTATACTATTTATTATACCTTATTCCATCAACATCTTTCCTCTTTATTGGTATATTTTAATTATCACCCTTCACGTTTTTTTGGGATGTTATACTAGGTATGTATATACTCACCCTATATGGGATTCTACCAACACATTTCGTGTCTTTTTCAAATGATAGAAAGGTTGACCATGACTTAATAGTAGCTTAGGGATATGGGGTGCTTGGACCGGGTATGGTGGACGTTTCGTGGGATTCGAGAGCTGGTCTCTCTTAGATATTTTATTATTCTACATTTTTGTCTAGTTGGGACACATTTATAATTAGGCCTCTATTTTAACCATTAATTTTATGTTTACATCACTGTAATTAGTACTGTTTAGAGGTCCATGCATATTTAGATTATTCATAGTAGTGCTATATCTTTACATTCTTTCCCTATGCACTTTTGTATTAATTTTTCTATCAATAAGAATATAGGTACTTAGTAAAAATCTTCCCTAAGTTTATTTTTTACTTTGGTGCTTGTTTCCACCCCTGGCCTATAGAGGAGGGATTGGGGTAGTTACAGCTCAAGACCTGGATTGGGCCAGGTTGTGAAAGATTAGTATCAGAGGTGGTTCAACCACTGGGATGTTGCTCATACATTTTCCTAAATGGGTTTTTATTAGGTTTAGGGAAACTTTTCCCAATTTTCTCGAGTGTGGATCTTATTAATGGGAGTCTAGTGATGGTTTGGGTGGTCAATGTATCCATTATCCAGGACCTTAAAAACTAGCTTGTCGACTTAGTATGAGAAGAAATATTTTATAGGGACTAATGGTATATACATCATATAGGATTGAGTCATTGATTGTATTTCTTGAGTTAGATCCCCATTATTGTTATTGATATAAATATATATATTCTCATCCAACTACGGTACTATTTGATAACTTGTAGGATTCCTCTGTGATGACAACTATCCAGGAGACTAGATTTGGTTCGTGATAATGTCTCTATGAGATATGAGGCCTCAGTTCTGGGTCCATAATGCGATTCTCTTCCTCAAGGTGACCAGGTAACACCCCCTATACCTATTGAGTAGAATATAATCCCAACAGATCAATATTAGTACGTTCCTAGGATGATCACAATCCTTGAATTTCATCTTCAGATACCGATGAGGTTCGATAGAGAGACAAATCCCCCAGATGTAGAGAATTGGAAAGAGTCTGTTGTCCACAAATTCAAGCTAGTTCGGACCCATACATATCATATGGTGGTTATTAAAGCCCTTATTTTTCATAGAGCACCTCCACATTGATGGATACTGGTTACTCAGATGCATGTTGATTTGATGATCTCATGGGATGAAAACCAACAGTTTTTTTGTGAGAAGTACAATCCCACTTTCTTACACTACATTCAAATTCATGAGATTTTGTAGCTTTAGTAGTAAGGAATGACAACATAAGAGTATGAATAACTATTTAAAGACCTTACATGATACTTTCTCAACATTATTTGTGACGGCTACTTTCGAGGAAAGATGTATGAGCAGGTACTCTGTAGAGAGATCCATGCCATCATAGTACCCTTGCGCATCCACACCTATGTCAAGGTGTTGGAGTGGGAAGTAGTGATAGAGAGATTTTTGTTAGAGTGATTTCAGATAGATGGAACTGGTAGTGGATCCTACAAAGATGAGATGTCTTCCATAAATAGAATATATCAGATGACGGGGCCTCGACATAATAGATCTCCCCATGACCAGACTTTGGAACATGGTCAGGGGGAACATGGAAAATGGAGGGGACTAATATATCCTAGATAAGGGAGGTACTACACATGTGAAAGGTGATGTCACATGGAATATGATTTCCCGACATGATACGCTGAGGAGCGCATGATGGTATCTGATTGTATGCCACAGAAGATGCAACATCATGATTAGGGATCTCTTAAGAGTGGGAAGGGTGGTCCCGAGGGAGGAAAATATAGCATAGGATCTTGAAGAGTTATTTTTGGTGGACACTGCTATGATATCCTTCTTCTATAACCACCAGATATCCCATGTCAGTCACATGGAGCTAGCAGTCGGGGTTATATACAACAATAGGCAATGGAGGCTTATAACCCCACAACGAATGAGATGATAAGAGGTATGCTTCGTTTCATTTATACCTTCTATAGTAGAAATTTATAGACATTTTTTGCGGTAATCATTTCTTTCAGATTTTTTCCAGAGGTTCATTTGGGGTGACACGGGGAATCAGTGTAACCATGTGTCAGTATTGTTCAATTTAGCTTCTAATGTATGAGGAAGGGGGGTTCCTCCACCACTGAGACAAATTTTTGAGAAGCGAAGAAAACCTTCAGGGAAAGTTACTTCTATATAAAGCAGATAATATCAAGGTTTAGTGGATGAATCCCTCTGAATTATGTGTTTAGTGCAATGTTGTTTGATGGAGTGTCTGATCAGATCTTGGAATTACTGATGGAGTTTATATGATTTCCACTTTTTTTGGTATTCCACTTGTGGAAATGGTAGATATTTTGGGTTGTGTTAACACTCCTTCCATGAAAGGCGAAGACATGTGGGTCATGCCATATTCATTCAATGTATAACTTCTCATGGTTGGATGATTCTACTCACCATCTTTCTTTATTGTACTATTTTTCACTCTATATCAACCATGATACAGAAATAGGCAATTATCACATATGGGTTGAGGAACATGAGACCCCATGAACATAACATTACAAATATCTTCCTAGAGCTATAAGAGGTAGAATTTTTTTAGGATAAAGAAGTAGTACCTTCTGAGGGACATTGACTATGAGATCTTATGTGACTAGATATACATTGAAGTTTCACCTAATGGATTTCTTGATGAAGAGATCATGTAATCTTTTTACATGGGTAGATGGTGGTCCTATTCACATTAAATGAATACGTGATGTTGTTGTTTCACACAACTCTTTTGGTCATACATCCATTAGAAAAAATTGGAGTGGGAGAGCTAATGGGGGGATAAGAATCTTCACCATTTTCTTGGTATGTTCCTTTTAAGGAAGAAATGTTTTATTGACAGTAATAATGTAGAGAACCTAGTTTTTCTCTATAAGACATTGTAATATTTCAAAAAATATTTTTGGAGCCACGAGTTGAGAGGAAATGAGATTTTGAGGCCCAGTGTGTCCAGAATTGATTTTATAAAAATATTATATATATTTTTATTGTGTGCATGTGGTTTTTAAGAAATAATGGATTATCTCTTAAAAAAATCTTGGATCTAAAATATAAGGGAATGGTTGATTCTGGAATGTGGTGTTTACCCTATGTAGGAAATAACTTATGTAGATACAGGTCATCTTTAAAAAAAAGTCACCGAGGACATAACTCTAAAAAAATAAATAAATAATTAATTAATTAATTAAATAAAAGAAATAATGGGGAGTGGAAACACAGGGTGTGGAGGCCATAGCGGGCGATTCATGTGGGTTGTCCTCCTAATTTAGATAATATTTATTAATAAAATAATAATAATAGTAGTAGTAGTAATAATAATAATATTATTCTATATAAATGTTGTTTCCAATTTAAGACCTCTATACTATGTGCATTTGATGAAACATCTATGGAAATGAAACCTATACCTTGAGACAGTCATCTCAAGACTAATGTTGGATACTTAATTTTAGATCATGGATCGGGTGCAAAAAATGCCTATGAATAATAATGTTATTATTATTATTGTTGATGTTGTGAAATGTTGTATCTAACATAGGATCTATTTATGATTTAAAATTGAAGGACTTTTAGTTGCATCGTTACCCTTAAATTTATGTAGGTTTTTCAAGACCAATTTTGGGTATTTGTTTTGGACTTGTGGATCAGGACCATGAAGCACCGTTCAATCATGATTCCATGAAATGTGGCTTTTTCAATGGGTTTACAATTGAGAAAAATGAATAGTCAACATATTTGTTTTTTTCATTGGGATTACAATGGTGCAATCTGTATATTTTATTTCAAGATCGATGCGTTGGCCCCATGAGGCACTATTCAGGCACAATGTTGTGAAATTATGCTTCTTCACCGGGTGTCCAATTCGGGCAAATGAATGATCATTACACTACCTTTTCCACAATAATCACTACATTATGATATTTTTTTGTTATTGGGAACCATTATAGGAGGCATGTTAGTGAAATAACATTTTTTTCATTTGGACCATTGACATGCATCGTACGTTTGTCCTCCTTTAGGCCAAATTTGCCATGTACATTGGGAGTACACTCGAATGCCAAGTAGAACATGCACATAGTTTAGTACCTGAGTATGTCTTGGTACATGTCCAAGCTATGATGTAGGGTCTCACATCATGTGGGCCCCATATGTGTTGTGTACCTCATTATGAATCATCTACCTCTCACATCTCTTTATTTTAGACTCACATTTTGGCCTGTGGGTAGCTAATCCTATGTTTTTTTCCACGTAGAACAGGATGGTACCCTCCATAGTAGATTTAAATATATGATGCAAGATATTATGGGAAAGTATCTTATTCAGGTTACGTATGATGACAAAAGTGACCAGGAATGAGAAAATCAGAGTATCCTGGGCTTACCATCCAGTAGGGACAAGAAGTGTAGTTCCTCAATGCATTTTGAGTGGAACCCTCTAACTGATCTTTGCATGGTTCCACGATGATATTCAGAGTGGAACCCTAGTTTTAGGAAGGGCATGGTTCCTCAACCACTTTCTAGTGGATCCCTCCAACTGGGCTGGGCATGGGTCCACGACAACACTATAGTGGAACCATCTAGTAAGGCTGGGCATGGGTCCTCAACCTATTCCAAGTGGCACCCTCCAGTCGAGTTAGACATGGGTCCTTGATTCCATGAGAGTAGCTCCCCCATGTTAGGCTGGGCATGGGTATTTATCCTTGATACATGAACTATCGAATATGAGGAACAATATTGGGACATGGTTTGACGTATCTTTGGACTCAAAAGGATGATGAACCCTTTCACCACCGAGACAAGTTCTTATAACGGGACATAAAACCATACGGCCGAGTCAGTGCTCTCCAAAGTGGATAGTATCATGTTGTGGTGATTGATTCCCTTTGAATTGTATTTTTAGGGTATACATGTGGGATATTAGGCATTATTGATGGTTTCTCTTAGAACAGTTGGCTACTCTTCTTCTATGAATGAGCTGTGAGATGAAGATCCCCTTACTCTCTCATTTTAGATTCTTGGACTAAACACACACACACACATATACATATATATATATATCTCTCTGTGTGTGTGTTTGTGTCCTTCTTTAGTACCCAATCCATAGGTTTTACTACTCTCCTTCTAGGAGAGACGAAGAAGCACGAGCTCTACCACATGATTTACATGTCTAGCCTCTCATGGTTAGATAAGAATACCATCATGATATAGGTTGTGAATACTCAACAAGAAGTCCATATTCTTCCAATTTTTACATCCTTCTATCAGGAAGAGTTTAATTTCACTATCATGTTAGGTTGAGATGTACTCGTTACTGTACCTAGTTCCATCTACGGATTTCCTTTTCAGTTGTCTCTCTCACTGATCCCCCATTACCATTTTTTGGGTTATTATACTAGGAATGTATATAATCACCCCTGAATCTTCTTCAAACAACATGTTTCATGTAATTTTTAGATGAATTTTTTTTATCCTGTCTTTATAGGAGCTTAGGGATACATCGTGCTTAGACTGCTTACGGTGTTCATAACATGGGATTTACGAGCTGTCATCTTCTAGTTAATTTACTTTTCTTGTGTTCTGTCAGGATGGGGAACATTTCTAAATGGGAATTTATTCTTCCCCTTTTATTTTGTATTTACATTACAACACATTTTTCTATATAGAGGTCCATGCAAATTTATTCATAGAAGTGTTTCAACTTTACTTTCTTTCCCTTAGTGGGTTTTCATTTAGTTGGCTTTGTTTGAGTGTACAGGTACATAGGAAAAGGCCTCTACATGATTAGTGGTTCCTTATAGGCTTATCTCCATCCCCTAGACCCTATAGGAAAGATTGGGGTAGTTGAGTCTAGAGACCAGGCTTGGGGTTGGTCGTAACAAATTTCTAGTCATATAGTTAATGTAAAAAATCTCTTCCTTGAAAAATAATGTTTTCAAAAAATAGGTTATTTTTCGCACTTATGAATATTATTTTAATTATACCAATTCTATAAATTGAATTTGATAAAATGGATTCACTATCTATAACAAAAATAGATAATATTATTCAACAATGTAAAATTAATTTTTCATGATAATGAGTTTTAAAAACACTGCTAAATAAGTTTCCTCAGAAAATAAATTAAATGCTAAAAGTTAGTACCCATAGAGGTATTGTGTAAAAAATATCAATTTTTTTTTATTAAGTGATATAAGATTTTATTATAATTATTACAATAAAAATAATTTTTTTAAAATTTTGTGATTCATTTTTCTTGAGAGTAACTTTCCATTTCTGAATAGTTTTGGGTATTTACAAAAATTACACTGCTCAATTACAAATGAGATCCTCATCCACTCACATCATCACACCTATGAAGCCATTTGGCTTGAACAATCCACCTCGGAAATATATCCCCAAAATCCTCATATACATTTCATGTATTCTTTTCATCTGAAAATTCATCCCATACGTTCTTTAATAGTAGATCCAATGAAGGTTCTTCTAAGGGATGATAATCATCATCACCGATCTCCTTCTCTTTAGAACTACATTTTTCACAATCAATTGCATCGTAAAAATTAAAATATAATATAACTAGTAAGTTATAAATGATGATTTATTATTATTATTATGGAATAATATTTATCAATATCCTCTTCCACCAACTATTTATGGAATCCATCATATGCGTGTATGAAAAACAACCACCTCCTGAACAGATGAAAATTTTAATCCGTCATCACCTATCACAACACTTTATGATGATAGATATAATGTATTTATATCACATTAAAGAAATACTATAAATTATATAAAATCAAATATCATATACTTTCTTACCAAACCATCCATTGAAAATGATATTATCATTCGTGTGTACGAAAGACTATCACATCTCGAAGTGATGGGATCTATTTTTTATTACGATATCACATGGACTATATATGTAATTATTTATAATGAAATACTATTATATTTTTAAAATTATAATATTTAGATAAATATAACATAACACATAACTTATTTCCATTATTATCACTGAAAAATTGAAACATTACATATGCATATATACTGCATAATATATCCATAATTGTAACATCGTTCATTTTTTATATCCATATTTTGTGGTTGGATTTAAAGGTATTATATTCATAAAAAATGAAAAATATTTCATGATTATCATTTTGGTTATTATTAACCAACAAACCCTTTCATCACTATCAACACGTAGATGTTGTTTAGAAATTTTAAACTGACTATCCTAAAAACACCAAACATCGACATAATCGAATAATTAATTAAATATTTCATTAAAATAAATGAAATAAATGGATTAATTATATGGTTTTTATCCTAAAAAATGTTCTTATAAGAGTAAATAATTTATATAGGTTCATTATATAGCAGAAAAAATACATGAAATTGATATACTATATAGTGTCTAGACTAAAGGTAAGGGTCTTGCCTCCACACATCATTCTTTGAGACAAATGTTATTTTATCACCTAATTGACCTAAAATGGAGTATATAATTCCAATTTTAATATAATACCATGAATCCTTCATACATTATTATATTTTAATTTATAATTAACTTACTTTATTCATAGGGTTCAAGATTAAAATGTAACAAAAGCGGTGAGGTTTTATATTTAAATTACTTTTTTATCGAGATTGTTTATTCTTTATTTTTTTCATAGGAAATTATTTCATAATTTATTTATAAAACCATATAACTATCTCATTATCTATTTACTCGTGATATATTTATATAATTGTACCATTTTAAATACTTTTCTACTTATAGTGATTGATAAAAAAAAATTTATGAAAGGATGACTCCCTTTATCTATTTGGTCAAATATATTTTTCATACATATACATTCCTTCTATAAATATTTTTTAATATTTTTATTTAAATTCTCAAAATGATTTATTGAAGGCGTTTTCACCCATTTTTTAATTTTAATGAAATAGTTTGGGAGGAATATTATTCCCTTTTTTGAGTGAGTAAATTTTAATCATTTTAACAATATTTCAAAATGAATGATTTCTATATGGAACGTACTGAATTACCTGGATTCATAACCAATCCATTTTTTGAAAATTACTTTATCATTTTCAATGATTATTTACGAATAAATTTTTTTGTAGAATTTTTTTTAAATTTTTAGTTTTTGACAATGATATTTCAATGTGAAAAGGGTATTTTTCTAAATAAATATTCATTTTAATATTTTAATGAAACATTATTTATCGTAAAAAACCATTGATGTTATAGATTGAATAAAAATATTTTATATGTGCATCCCACACAAATAACTACATTATTTTTCATTACACTGATGGGGCAATACATCCACTATACCCATATATCAAATACCATTGTTTTGAATTTTATTTTGATTATGATATGCGACAACATTAAGAAACCAATTATCTCTCCATGGGCAATTATTCTTTTCCTTATGATTAATTTAATTTTTTCCCACATAAATCATGATCATGTTATGATGGGTGCACCCAAATTTAAGTATAATGAGTTGGGTAATGTTTTAGCCTCCTGATATTCAATTAATGGGATTACAAAGTAAACACAATCCATTATGGGACTATTTACACAATGTAATTTTGTCTAGGATGTTGGCCTTGACTAATTTTTGTGTTATGTTTTTTATTTCTGGGACATTTCCTATGAACCCATGATTATAGGATTATTTATTTATGTTATTATCCATTGATATTTCTTTTGAGCCTTCCCATTTATGATCTCATGTTATACCATTGGATAACATGTTATGACCACATTTCATGTATATTCACTTACTAGTATTTTTATCTCACCCCATTTGTCTATGTATCCCCCTAATAATCCTAAATCTTTTTGGATCACGAATATATTTAGGATCTCATTATAGAGAATAAAATATATTTTTTATTGTAGTATCACTTTAATATATTAAGAACATAATCTTATAGAGACACAAGGCCTCATGGTGAGTTGGTTATAATTACAAGGTATCTATGTTAAAGAGAATAAAATAATATTTTGAAAAGAATTAAGTGGGTATAAATTATATATTTTTCATTAATCACATATAATAACATACTATTATTATGTATATAATGTTAAATGATGGAACATGGCTAAATATTACCCCCAACAGTTAACTGATACCTGATTTTTTTGAGAATTTGTGATACGATATGGATTAGAATCCAATCCACCCTTGAATATTAATTTTTTTCAAATAGATATGATAATGGAATGAGTTAGGTTTCACCCAAACTATAACTTCTGGAATAATTTGTTTGAAAATTAATTATAAGAGGGAACATGTACAATTTTATTAGTCGATTGCTACTCCAACAATCATATATGGATGGAATTTTTTTGTTATCAATTCAACAATGATACTTTATAATTGGTTGACTTGGGTTCCGATCCAACATTACCCAATAAATGATTTATATAAAGAGTTATGAAAATTCAAGACGTGGGTTGTATGTGTTGAAATTGATTTGTTTTAATATTGGATATTTAGACATAATGATATGGTTTTATGAATGAGACTAACAGAAATACTTATATTTTTTATTGATATCACCATTTCATACATTGGATATGAAATTTCACATGATCCGAATGAGCATCGGAATAGGATAAAGAACATATGTTGATTCCAAAATGTTATAATAGAACCCTTGGATTAACCATGTGTTATTTTATTTTGATATTATTTGATATAGATCATGTCAAATAAATATGAAAACATACATATTGGATATGATTAGGGGAACATTTGGTGGCGAAATAATGATTCTTTTGAACAAACTATCCAAAATACATGGGTATTGAAGAATAATTAATAGTTTTAGGTATAGATGAGTGAAAGAGACCTATACATGATGTTGAAACAATTTCTCTGATTCCAACATGGTAGTGGGGAATGATGTAGGTCTAAAAACTAGTTTTGTGATTATCTATAGTTATTTTAATTTTTTTTCAAATTTGATGTATAAGTCATACCCATAAGAGATTATATTTATTTTATATGATTTCTAAGGCACATCAGTTGTTTATATTTTCAAATAATGGTTTACGGTTCCCACAACTGCAATATTATCATTGTGAAATCATTTTTTATCCAGTTTATTTTTATGACCAATGTTATTAATTATTCAGAAGATACTTATTATTATCTATACATAAGGTTAATTTATCTCCATGCTTAATCATAGATTTTCATACCTTATTAGATTTGTAATCCATTCAAGGAGTTATGCTTGAGGTACCTTGTTCCCTTCCTCCATCATGATAGAGGGAAATCATGTTAGGAATGATATAATGTTTTATAAAAGAAAAGATTATTTAAATCCTTCTTACTATTTATGTATGATAAAGATAATATAGGATATGTCAGAGCATATTATGGTGTATTTTCTAATTAATATCTCATATATGAGGTAAGTAGATGTTTTCATGGATATTATTGTTTTTCTTGGTAATCGATCATTATAGATTATTTTTTTACCAATGAGTGTATTTACTAAATTAATATGGATTGAAATTTTTGCTCTTTGGTATAGTTGAAAAAAGGGTGTTTAGTCAAGAATATTATAAGGAACATATGATGGATACAAAATTATTGTGTTTCATGTGATTTTTTATACTGACTAATGTCTAACTTTGAAAATTATTTGAATGAAATTAAATTTTTCATTACAATATATCATTATGGTTCCATCTTATTTATATAATTCCTTAATTGGGGTTTCAATTGTCATGTCCAGACGTCATTTTGAGGTATGACTTTAATTTTAAATTTTTATTTCATGAGTTTAAATTGCCGGTTTATCTAATTGCTTGGTTGAAGTGTGGGCTGAATCGACAAGGGGTTTCCGCAGTGGCGCTGATAAATGCACGTTGGCCTTACTTCGCTTGGCGCGCAAGCAAGGCACGAGCAGGCCCGTTAAAATTTATTTTAAGTGCAAGTTGGCCTCACGTCGCTCGGCACGTGGTGCCGATGCTCGAACGTTAAATAATCGGATAAATTTTTATTATAGTTTTATTGGTTATTATTGTATTATGATTATTATATTATTGTTATTATTATTATTATTATTATGCAATTATTATTATTAAGATTATGATTATTATTATTACTATTGATATTATTATTTCTAACATTATTATGATATTAATATTGTTGTTATCAATTTTTTTTTCTTTTTCGGTTTTCCTCCCCCCCGAAACCCTAGCTGCCACCTTTCCCATTTTCATTTCTTTTTCTTTTTTTTATTTCTCTTGTCATCCTCCCCACGTTTTCCTCTATCCTGTTTTTCTTTTTCTTTCTTCTCCTTCCCCTGCTCCTGCACTCCCTCACCGATCGCGCCTTCCTCAACCGCCAGTAACCTCGGCGAACACTTCCATGGACGAACCTCCCTCGCGCCGCCTCCTTCTCGGCTGGGTCACCCGATGACCACCTTCCCCTCCTCCGCCCAGCTCCCCCAGGTCGTTCCCCTTTCCCTTCTCACCCACTCATCCGCGCCTCCCTGCTGCCACTGTCCCGCGTCAGACCAGTCACCCTGCACCCGCACCTCCCGTCGGACCTGTGTCGTTCCAGTCGCCCGCAACCACACTGGACCAGCAATCCTTTCCCCTACTCCGACCTCCCTGCTCACCCTCTCACCGCCGCACCTCCCTGCATCCCTTTCCATCGCTGTTGCACCCACACCGGAGCCGCGTCAGCTGTCCCTGTCCTCTGCCCCGAACCACGCACTTCCCCCCTCTCTCCACTCTTCTTCTCCTCCGCCCCAGCCGCGTTCCGTCGGACCTCTCTGCCGGGACCTCACCCCTGCTGAACACCCGCACCAGACAGCAACCAACTGCACTCTCCTGCTACTGACCTCTCCACTTGTCGGACCAGCCGCGCCAGACCGCCCCTGTTGCACTGCGTCGGACCGCTCCACCGCACCTCCCCGTTCCGCCGCACCGCTCGGCTGTACCTATTAGTTTATTCTTTTGTGTTAATTTTATTTATGTTTTGTTTTACTAACGTTTTATCTTATTATTATTATTATCATGTTAATAATATTATTATTATCATATTATTATTATTATTATATTATTATTATTATTATTGTTATTATTATTATATTATGGTTATGCTATTATTATTTTTATTATATTCTTAAATTATCATTATTATATTATGGGTATGCTATTAGTATTATTATTATATTATATTATTATTAATAATATTATTATTATATTATTATTATTCTATTATGTAATTATTATTATTATTATTATTATTATGTTATCGCTATTATTATTATCATCATTATTATTATGTTAACATTATCATTGAACCTATTGATCGATCTGCTGTTTTAGGACCCGTTTGACGACTCGATACGGTGCGACCGTGGCGCAGCGAGAGTTCTGTGCTGTATCATTTCACGCACTTGTTTAAGGTAGGTGATTCCACACTCAATTATCATCTGGCGATCTTTTGCATGTTGGTTTAATTTTTCAGCACCTTGCTAATTAGTTTCCATGCTGGAAATTTTTTTCTGATTCCATTTTAAATGTGCATCTAATTTTCCAGTAGTATATTAAGTTGATGCAAGTCCATTTTTATTGTGAAAAACATACTTTGGCTGTTTATTATTATTTGTGAACTATGAAGTGTGTGAGTTAGAAAGTGCGGATGATGCAGTTTGTGTTTTGGCGTGTCAGAATATGTTTTATTATATAAAGGGGTTTTGAGTGAATTTTTAACCTTTAAAATTTTTTGCGACATGTTTTAAAAATTGTTCAATAATTTTTCCTAGTGGTTTTCTTAATTAACAAAGTGGTTTCGTTAAGTTATGCGTCTAGTTTAACTTAAAGCGTAAGCAGTGTGGTTTAAGTTTTTTATAAAAAAAGAAAGGTTTTGGTGTGTGTGTGGTTTTCAAAGAGGATATCAGTGTGCAGGTGACACATTTGGATCTAAGTGCTAATGTGACATGTTATGTGAAATTTGATCTTTGGGTGAGCACAAGGAGGGAAGCCGGGGTATTAGGTGGGGAGACTAGGACAAGTGAGCTATTGTTCCGAAGATGACCCGACCCGGTTTCACTGGCAGGTTTGACGATTGAAACACTAACTAAACATATGATATCTGAGGGTCGTGGCCTTCTAAGCCATGCGTTCTGAGGGTCGTGGCCTTCTAAGCCACGTTATCTGAGGGTCATGGCCGCTTAAGCCACATTTCACCGAGACACGACGTTCTAGGGTCCCACATGCTCTAGTACCCCTTTTGGTCCTTTCCCATCCTTTGGCGCTACTGGTTACTTTGCGTGCACAATGATACGTGATATGTCACTTAAATTATTACCCTAATGTGTTTATCTTGAATTGTCTTTCCTTTAAAACGTTTTGTGAAAACCATTTCTTTTGCACTTCTTTCTCCCTTTATTTAGCATTGCAAATGGTTTGTATTTTGATAGTTGGGCATGGAATCGTTTCTTGGTGATATCCTACTGGGAGATTGCTCACACCCTACTTACACCCTTGGGTGTAAGTAGTTTTTTTTACTTCTGATACAGGTATGGGTCTAGCTTTTGGGAGCAGTGATTCAAGTTGTTAGCAGGCCAATCTACGTGGCGTTTTGGTGGTGACTTAGGCGCGATGTCCTCACACCGGGCGACAGTTCTAAGGTTGGTTTTTGGTCATCTTGTTTTAGTGTTATTTGGGGTTTTGAATGCTTCTGAACCAAAAACCTGTTTGGTTAAGTGCACGTTAGACTGTAACCTTTACTTTTGTTTGGTTTACTTTGTTTGGATACTTTATATTTGTTCACTCGGGTAAACCGTTCCCAATGTTTATTTTGACACCCGGGCACTTGTGCCAGCCCGTGGGGATCGGGAACGCCCTTCGGGCCTTTCCGCGGGCCGGGTCGGGCGTTGGTTCGGATGGCGACCCGATTCGGTTCGTGACAAAATGGTATCAGAGGCAGGTTAGTTCGTGGTTCATGTTGTTTGGGATGAGTTGGATTATACAAGAGTTGGGTCTGTCGGGGCTCATAATTCATGTTGCGAGTAAGGTGCCTGGCCACCACGCCTCGTGACAGATACTGAGTCACCATGGGATGTCAGGGTGCTTGTTTCACTTATTTTCTGGGTGGGACGTGCAGGCTGCAGACTGTACGTGGACACCACGCAAGAAAAGTAAAGCTTTTACATGGAGTCGTTTTTGCATGTTTGGTTTATTGATGAATGTTTATCTTGTTAGAAAAATTTATTCCCTTTTTATTGATTGTTTTATTTCTTTATTGCTGCCCTTTTTCAGTAAGATGCCTCCCCAGAGAGCTCCCATGCACCCACGGGAGGAAGCCGGAGAGAGTTCTCCCGCGCCGCTTGATCAGAGATTGGTAAAGGCGACGGTCCGAGCCGTTCAGGCTTTGGGACAAGGGGAGACTCCTTCCCCCGCCCCTATTCCAGCTAGAGGGGAAGAATTTGGCTCTTGGAAGGATAGAGATCAGGAGTTTCGGAGGAGCAAACCTCCTTATTTCCGAGGTGGTTCAGAACCTTGAGAGGCTGAGGAGTGGCTTAAAAAGATAGAACGCATGTTCGATTTCCTTGACACGCCTGAGGAAGTCAGGGTGATGTGTGCCTCATTCCAGCTGGAGGGTTCCAGTAGCAAATAGTGGGAATCAGTGGTCCAGGCTGGGAAGCATGAGAACATGAGCTGGAAGGATTTCAAGGGTATCTTCAATGAGCAGTATTGTCCATAGTTCATAGCCTATGATAGATCTCAGGAGTTCATGGAGTATTCACAGGGGAATCAGACAGTGATGGAGTATATGAATCGCTTTGCTGAACTGGTACGGTACGCACCTGAGATAGTTTCAAGCGAATTCTTGAAAGCTCGGAAGTTTGAGAAGGGCCTTCGACCGGAAATTCACTCCCAGGTTTTCTTATTGAAGCTGAGGACTTATGCTGAGGTGGTCGATCATGCTTGTATGGCCGAGATTGACCAGAAGGGAAAGTCGGGGTTTTTTGGATCAGTGTCAGGGCTTGGCAGTGGCAGTTCGTCTGAGAAGAATAGGATGCATGATGAGCAATGGAAGAAGAGTGACAAGAGCTCAGGTCATCCTCCCAGGAAGTTTTCATCTAGGGCTTCTGGTACAGGGTCTGTTGTGTGCCATTAGTGTGGAAGGGTGGGGAAAATCCGACCTGTTTGTCCATACCCTCCCAGACCATGCCATGGATGTGGAGTTGTGGGACATCTACATTTCTTCTTCCAGACTGCACGCCATTACCAGAGTGGGGCTGGATCTGTGGCTTCCAGAGGGGTATCAGTTCAGTCACAGCTGACCAGAACGACAAGATCTCGGTTTGGTGGGCGTGGTGGTAGGGCCGGATCATCTTTAGGGCAGAGCCAGATCAGGGCAGAGCCTCAGGCAAGCGTTCGTTCTCAGGCAGGGACTAGGCAATTACATGCTATGGATCAGGCACCAGCGGGATCTGATGCAGGGCCTTCGATGGTTCGAGGTACTATTCTAGTTGCATCTTCTATAGCTGCAGTTTTATTTGATATGGGTGATTCAGTTTCTTTCATATCTGCTCATTTTGCGAATCAGCCGAACCTACCAACCGATTTGTTATCGTTGGCTAGGGAGTTAATAACACCGCTGGGGAAAAAGAGGGAGCAAGGCCTTAAGTGACGATCGTGTGCAGTCTCTGTGTCGGGAAAAAGAGGGAGCAAGGCCTGGTGAGTTTTCAGGCGCACATTGATTGCTATCAACACTGAGTCAGCTTTACAGCACCAGATGGGACTCCCCAGGTATTTCACGGAGAATGGGATCCTCGGTCGGGACGCGCGTGACCTCCACTCCCTAAGCATGGAAATATTTCTTATCAGTTGTCGTCGCTCGTGCTGGAGGACGATGGTGGTATTTCACAGGGCGGGTTACCTCGTGTAGTGGATGAGTTCCCAGAGGTCTTCCCAGATGATTTTTCTGGCTTACCCCCAGTGCGGGACGTGGAGTTCCCCATTGAGTTGGCTCCAGAAACACAACCTATATCACTTCCCTCATATCGCATGGCCCCCACCGAATTGAGGTAATTAAAGATACAGCTGGACGATTTGGAATCCAAAGGATTCATTCGCCCGAGCGTCTCTCCTTGGGCCGCACCAGTTTTATTCGCGAAGAAGGCCGATGAAACCCTTCAGTTGTGCATTGATTACCAGAAATTGAACAAGGTAACCATCAAGAATAAATACCCTTTGCCTCGGATTGATGATTTGTTCGACCAGCTGAAGGGGGAAAAGTGGTTCTCCAAGATTGATTTGCATTCGGGATACCACCAGCTCAGAGTGGGAGAAGCAGATATCCCAAAGACGGCTTTCCGAAGCAGGTACGGTCACTTAGAGTACTTGGTCATGCCTTTCGGACTGACGAATGCTCCTACAGTTTTTATGGCGCTCATAAATAGGGTGTTCCACCAATATCTCGACTCATTTGTCGTAGTATTCGTGGATGACATCCTGGTCTATTCTGGATCTGAGGAGGAGCATGAGCATCACTTGCGCGTTGTTTTGGGCACTTTGCGGGATCACCGCCTGTATGCCAAACTCTCAAAGTGCACTTTCTAGATCAGGGAAGTGAAGTTTTTGGGGCATGTCATCTCAGAACAAGGGGTTTCAGTGGATCTCGAAAAGATCAGGGCAGTTATGTCTTGGGAGCAGCCGAGAAATTTGTTTGAGATCAGGAGTTTTCTGGGCTTGGCTGGTTATTACAGGCGCTTTGTCCGGGACTTCTCGCGTCTTGCCTCTCCCATGACCGCACTCACCTAGAAAGGGGTGATGTTTGAGTGGAGCCCATAGTGCCAAGAATATTTCGAGGAATTGAAGCGGCAGTTGACCACCGCACCTGGGTTGACCTTACCAGAGTCAAGAAAGGGTTATGTGGTGTACTGCGATGCTTCAGGTACGGGCCTTGGATGTGTGGTCATGCAGGAAGACCATGTTGTGGCTTATAGTTCTCGCCAACTCCGGCCGCATGAGAAGTACTATCCGACTCACGACTTAGAGTTGGCGACGGTGATGCATGATTTCAAGATGTGGTGCCACTATCTTTTTGGGGAGAAGTTTGTGGTATATTCTGACCATAAAAGTCTGGCCTATATTTTCTCTCAGAAGGATCTCAATTTGAGGCAGCTCCGCTGGGTTGAGTACCTGTAGGGTTTTGATTTTGATATTGTCTATACCCCTGGAAAGGGTAATGTGGTTGTTGACGCTTTGAGCAGAAAAGTACCAGTGCAGGCATTGAGGAAGTCCAGCGATGAGTGGACTTTGATGGGGCTCTTCGCCTAGATGCACTTGGAGAGAAGGGAGCACAGTGGAGGTACCTTCTTGGCTAGAATCCAGTTGACTCCTGCTCTTCTGGAGTTGATTCAGCAGGAGCAGCCGGGGGATGAGCTGTGTCAGCGATCTATGCAGTTTCTTCATGGTGGGGAGACTCCTTCTGATTGGACTTTGTCTTCCCAGAGGGTCTTGTGCTTCAAAGGCCGTGTTGTGGTGCTGTTATCTCTGTGGAAGGTGGTGATGCAGGATAGCCACCAATCTCAGTGGGACGCCCATCCTGGTACTACCAAGATGTATTACGATGTTCGCCGTCAGTTCTGGTGGTCAGGTATGAGACATGACATAGCCGACTTCGTATCCAGATGTTACACCTGCCAGCAAGTGAAAGTAGAGCATCAGAGACCATCTGGCCTACTCCAGCCATTACCCATTCCTACTTGGAAGTGGGATGAGGTCGCCATGGACTTCATCATTGGATTGCCTCGTACACCTCGAGGGAGGAATGCTATCTGGGTAGTGATTTACCGCTTGACCAAGTCATCTCACTTTATTCCGATCAGAGATACAGCGAAGGTAGAGGAACTAGGCCGCTTGTATGTTCAGGAAGTGGTCAGACTTCATGGTGTGCCGTCAGCAATTGTTTATGACAGGGACCCCCGCTTTACATCACGATTTTGGGGAGGCCTCCAGAAGGCTTTGGGGTCGCAGATTAAGATGAGCATGACACACCATCCTCAGACCGATGGCCAGACGGAGCGAGCGAATCAGATTCTAGAGGACATGCTCTGAGCCTGTGTGTTAGATTTTGGAGGCTCATGGGATAGCCATTTGGGACTGGTCGAGTTTGCTTATAATAACAGTTACTAGTCTTCCATCAGAATGGCACCCTTTGAGGCGCTCTATGGCCGGCCTTGTCGGTCTCCACTATGTTTGGATGAGGTAGGAGAAGCCTCGTTCTTGGGACTGAGACTTGCTCAGGAGACGTTCGAAAAGGTCAAGCTAATTAGGCAGCGGTTGTTGACAGCTCAGAGTCTCCACAAGTCTTATGCAGATCAGAGGCGGCGGGACCTCGAGTTTTCAGTGGGGGACAGAGTGTTCCTGAAAGTGGCCCCTCGCTTGGGTCACCGTCGTTTGGGGAAGCAGGGGAAGCTGACACCGAGATATGTCGGACCCTTCGAGATTCTTGAACGGATTGGAAAGGTGGCATATAGGTTAGCTTTGCCCTCGCATTTGACATCGATTCATGAAATATTTCATGTCTCCCAACTAAAGAAGTACAACCCCGACCCGTCGCATGTGCTGGATTGTGAGGAGTTAGAGGTAGAGTCCGACTTGTCTGTGGTTGAGCGACTAGTGCTTATAGTGGATTCCCGGGAAAAGGTGTTGCGTGGAAAGTCCATTCCTCTAGTCCGTATTCTTTGGCAGCACGGGAGTGATGAACACGAGACTTGGGAGCGGAAGTCATGGGTTGAGCAGGAGTACCCATTTCTATTCTCTGATCAGGATTTGAGATGACTTTCCGCGGGCGGAAAGTTTTCATGGTGGGGATAATTTTCACGTCCGGACGTCATTTAGAGGTACGACATTAATTTTAAATTTTTATTTCATGAGTTTAAATTGCCGGTTTATCTAATTGCTTGGTTGAAGTGTGGGCTGAATCGACAAGGGGTTTCCGCAGTGGCGCTGATAAATGCGCGTTGGCCTTACATCGCTTGGCGCACGAGCAAGGCACGAGAAGACCAGGTAAAATTTATTTTAAGTGCGCGTTGATAAGTGCGTGTTGGCTTCACATCGCTCGGCACGTGGTGCCGATGCTCGAACGTTAAATAACCAGATAAATTTTTATTATGGTTTTATTGGTTATTATTGTATTATGATTATTATATTATTGTTATTATTATTATTATTATTGTTATGTGATTATTATTATTATGATTATTATTATTATTATTACTATTGATATTATTTTTTCTAATATTATTATGATATTAATATTATTGTTATAAAAAAAAATTCTTTTCTTTTTCGGTTTTCCTCCCCCCCCTCACAAAACCCTAGCCGCCACCTTTCCCATTTTCATTTCTTTTTCTTTTTTTTATTTCTCTTATCTTCCTCCCCACGTTTTCCACTCTCCCGTTTTTCTTTTTCTTTCTTCTCCTTCCCCCGCTCCTGCACTCCCTCACCGATCGCGCCTTCCTCCACCGCCAGCAACCTCGGCAAACCCTTCCCTGGATGCACCTCCCTCGCGCCACCTCCTTCTCGAACGGGTCACCCAATGACCACCTTGCAGCGCGCTTCCCCTCCTCTGCCCAGCTCCCCCAGGTCACTCCCCTTCCCCTGCTCACCTGCTCTTCCGTGCCTCCCGGCTCCCGTTGTCCTGCATCGGACCAGTCACCTTGCACTCGCACCTCCCGCCGGACCTGCGTCGTTCCAGTCGCCCGCAACCACACCGGACCATCCATCCTTTCCCCTACTCCAACCTCCCTGCTCACCCTCTTGCCTCCGCACCTCCCTGCATCCCTTGCCATCGCTGTTGCACCCACGCTGGAGCCGCGTCCGCTGTCCCTGTCCTCTGCCCCGAACCACACACTTCCCCCTTCTCTCCACTCTTCTTCTCCTCCGCCCCAGCCGCGTTCCGCCGGACCTCTCCGCCGGGACATCACCTCTGCTGCACACCCACACCAGACAGCAACCAGCTGCACTCTCCTGCTACTGACCTCTCCCCTTGCCGGACCAGCCGCGCCGGACTGCCCCTATTGCACCGCGTCAGACCGCTCCGCCGCACCTCCCCGTTCCGCCGCACCGCTCGGCTGTACCTGTTAGTTTATTCTTTTGTGTTAATTTTATTTATTTTTTCTTTTACTAACGTTTTATCTTGTTATTATTATTATCATGTTAATAATATTATTATTATCATATTATTATATTATTATTATTATTATTATTGTTATTATTATTATATTATGGTTTTGCTATTATTATTTTTATTATATTATTAAATTATCATTATTATATTATGGGTATGCTATTAGTATTATTATTATATTATATTATTATTTCTATTATTATTATTATATTATTATTATTCTATTATGTTATTATTATTATTATTATTATTATGTTATCGCTATTATTATTATCATCATTATTATTACTTTAACATTATCACTGAACCTGTTGATTGATCTGTTGTTTTAGGACCCGTTTGACTACTCAATACGGTGCGACCGTAGCGCAGTGAGAGTTCTGTGCCGTATCGTTTCAGGCACTTGTTTGAGGTAGGTGATTCCACACTCAATTATCATCTGGCGATCTTTTGCGTGTTGGTTTAATTTTTCAGCACCTTGCTAATTAGTTTCGATGCTGGAAAATTTGTTCTCATTCCATTTTAAATGTGCATCTAATTTTCCAATAGTATATTTAGTTGATGCAAGTCCATTTTTATTGTGAAAAACTTACTTTGGATGTTTATTATTATTTGTGAACTATGCAGTGTGTGAGTTAGAAAGTGCGGATGACGCATTTTGTGTTTTGGCAAGTCAGAATATGTTTTATTATATAAAGGGGTTTTGAGTGACTTTTGAACCTTTAAAATTTTTTTCGACATGTTTTGAAAAATTGTTCAATAATTTTTCCTAGTGGTTTTCCTAATTAACAAAGTGGTTTCGTTAAGTTATACAACTAGTTTAACTTAAAGCGTAAGCAGTGTGGTTTAAGTTTTTTTTTAAAGAAACATTTTGGTGTGTGTGTGGGTTTCAAAGAGGATATCAGTGTGCAGGTGACACGTTTGGCTCTAAGTGCTAATGTGACATGTTATGTGAACTTTGATCTTTGGGTGATCACAAGGAGGGAAGCCGAGGTATTAGGTGGGGAGACTAGGATTAGTGATCTAGTGTTCCGGAGATGACCCAACCCGGTTTCACTGGCAGGTTTGGCGATTGCAACACTAACTAAACATATAATATCTGAGGGTCGTGGCCTTCTAAGCCACGTGTTCTGAGGGTCGTGGCCTTCTAAGCCACTTTATCTGAGGGTCATGGCCTCCTAAGCCATGTTTCACTGAGACACGCCGTTCTAGGGTCCCACATGCTCTAATACCCCTTTTGGGCCTTTCCCATCCATTGGTGCTACCGGTTACTTTGCGTGCACAATGATACGTGATATGTCACTTGAATTATTACCCTAATGTGTTTATCTTGAATTTTATTTCCTTTAAAACGTTTTGTGAAAACCATTTCTTTTGCACTTCTTTCTCTCTTTATTTAGCATTGCAAATGGTTTGTCTTTTGATAGTTGTGCGTGGAATCTTTTCTTGGTGATATCCTGCTGGGCGATTGCTCACACCCTACTTACACCCTTGGGTGTAAGTAGATTTGTTTACTTCTGATACAGGTAAGGGTCCAACTTTTGGGAGCAGTGGTTCAGGTTGTTAGCAGGCCTATCTACGTGGCGTTTTGGTGGTGACTTAGGGGTGGTGTCCTCACAACATGCGATAGTTCATAGGATGGTTTTTGGTCATCTTGTTTTAGTGTTATTTGGTGTTTTTAATGCTTGTGAACCAAAAACATGTTTGGTTAAGTGCACGTTTGACTGTAACCTTTACTTTTGTTTGGTTTACTTTGGTTGGATACTTTATATTTATTCACTCGGGTAAACCGTTCCCAAAGTTTATTTTGACACCCAGGCACTTGTGCCAGCCCGTGGGGATCGGGAACGCCCTTCGGGCCTTGCCGCGGGCCGGGTCGGGTGTCGGTTCGGATGGCGACCCGATTCGGTTCATGACATCAATACTTTTTGTTAATTATTTATGTGGATCCCATAAATATTTGACCCTATCCTTGGGTAGACTGTTCTAGTGAGAGTTAATAGATCAAGGGGTGTTGTGTTATGAGAAATGTGAATATAATTATGAGACTTTACTCCAATTACTACCAAACTTCTATTTTTATATCATGGATGTTGAAATGTTGTGACTATACATAACCCCTGTGGTTTCAAACTACCAATGTGTTGGTATGTCTGGATAGACTTAAGCATATATTTAATAAACAAATGTTATAGGGAATATGTAAAGTGACATGGAATGTTATTTTCCACTACATTTCCTCTATAATATGAAAATATATATTATTTAAGGATATTCTTATTGTCGGTATCTTTCTTGGGTATTAGGGTATTCAATATATAAGGAAATCATAGGATGACAGTGTTAGCCTGTCAGTTTCGTTAATGAAAATGGGGCAATATAATTTACTCTATTTTGGGAGTTTTAAAATTCCAGGGTAGCATATTTTAGACATAGTTTTATATTTTGGTGAAATTTTTATCTCATAGAAGTTATTAGTTAAATGTGATGAAATAACAATTATGTATTTTTATAATTATTTCATTAGATGTGTTGGGTTTTGTGAATCTATCCTTAGTGAGAGGGATAATCATAAGAATATGGATGTGTTTTTTAAAAGGTAACCTGGGTATAATATTTTTATGGGTATAATTTATAGATTGTTCATATTATGAATAATTCATCTGATATGATTGAATATAATGATTATAAAATTAATTAGATTTGTGTGACTCAGGTTACTTAGACATGAATTAGCTTGGTATGAGCCATGTGGTGTGTTAGGTTGAAATTAGAGTGTAAACCAACTTGGATCTATTTTGATTGAAGATTGTTCAGGTTATACATTATTATAAGTAGTTCATTGTATACTCTCTTACCCATGGAATGATAGAGTATTATTTCACATGAAATACATGTTATATAGAATTTTATAGGCTATCGTTGGACTTAAATGTTGAACATAGTCAATTTATTCACAATATCCAACATGGAATAACATGGGGGAAATGATAGTGCATAGGATTTGATAAAATTATATAGGATATAGAGTTCGAGTTCAAAAGGAATCATGTTTGTGGATAAGATATTTAACACCCCCAAAATTTATTTTAAAATTTATTATGTTTTCTATATTGCATGAAATATAAAACAAATATTAAATGTAACAGTGATATATTATAAACTAGCTATTAAATTAGAGTTATAAATAAAAAAATAACATAATTGAAAATGTCTTTTTATTTTTAATATAATACAAATTTATTGATAAAATCATAAGTATTTGGTATATAATTTTTAGTTAATCCATTTTATAAATCTAAAATATATTTTATTTAAAAGATGTATTTGTTGTTTTTTATGCTCAGACATTGTAATTAATTTCTACCATTATTTTTATATTATATATTAATCAATTAATATTGTTTTTTAATTTTTTATTTAAATATTATTATAGGGAGATTTTTTTGTTTAATCCTAAAAGAATTATTTTTTACTGAGTAGTGAAAAAATATTGATTTTGGGAGAAAAAATTTTATTTCATAACATCAAGTAATTTAAAATTATCATTTTGTTTATAATTATTAAATAATGTAAATAAATATCTTATAATTATATATAACTAATTAAATTTAATATGAATAAAAATTATAATTTATTTATCTATATGATCATTTTTATACATATAAATTCATTTTTGAAAAAAAAATTAGTTTTCATTAACTTTTATGAATTATTATTAAAATTGATTTATACAACTTTTATATATTTAATTTTTTAAAATGGGTTCTATAGTTTTAAATCATGAGGATTGAATTTGGTAAATTGATCTGTTTTATTTTTTATCATTTTTAATAGTAACAATGTTAAATATTTGTCTCATTTATTAGGGTATAATGGGTGAAACTAGGTTATAACTATGGGTTAAGAAATATAAATAGAAAAAAAAAATATTATTTAAAATTTATAGTTTATTATTGACCATAATCATCTTTACTTTTAAATTAATTTCAATTTAATTCCACCTAACATTGATAATGACTTTAAATTTATTTTATGTAAATAATAAATAGAAAATTTCAATCTATTTATTTTAATTCATATAATATTTTTTCATATGGATACAAATTTGTTATGTTTAGTTATAAACGGTCATTTAAAATTTGGATTATTTTTCTATCCTAGTTTTATTTTAATATTTTATGTGATAGAAGTATTGCCATAAATTCTTACTCTACACCACCATAGTGTTTGTGAAAGTTATTGAAAAATAAAATAAATGATTTTAAAAATATTAAAAGTGGTACAACTTTATTGAATATTTTTGTTCAATTTTTTTTGATAAATATAAAATAATATTAATATATTACAAGTTTTTATTATAATTCAATTTCCATTATTTGTATTAATGGTCAAATAATGTGAATAATGTTGAAATGTCATTAGTGGCATATTTTGTTAAATGATATTTTATTAAATAATTTATTATTTATAAAAAATGTATATTTTTCCAGTTGAATTGGATTTTTTCTATAGTATCATCTTCATTCCACATTAGGGTCACTTTTCTTATTATAATATCTTTCAAGTCCAAAAATAGTAGGAATGATGATATTAAGGAAATCATAAAATAACTAATCAATGTTAAATCAAAGATATAATGGATAAGAAATCACCTAAACTTGTTTAAATATTATTTTATGAGATGTTTTAGTATTTTCATGATAATATATTCTAAATATTTCATCTTGGTTCCACATAGAAAAGGGAATAAATTTATAATATGTTAATACATTATATAATTCCAAGCGTGACCCTCTCTCTACATATATATACATGTCCTATCCTATATTCCTCACACATCTTGGGATACTTGACTGGACAAACACTTATGAAAATTTATTATTAATTTACATATATAAATTATATATGTGTTATTATTTCAAAAATACTCCACCTATTGTATTTAAGGAGAGTTCTAAGGGAGGATATTCAAAGATAATATAATCTTCCTAACCAATTTTTCTCATTTTACACCTTACATTATCTACATAAACTATATAATAACTATTACACTAAAATAACATCAATATCACCAATATAATGATATTTTTTATGGTATTAGTGTACCATTTTTCATCTCATTTTTGATCATAAGATAAATGCATGTATCAATTATATATGTGTGTGTCAACGAACACCTCCATGATGTGATACGTCTTATAATTCCTCATGACTTAACATTAATAGAAATAATATTGTATTAAATAAAAATATATTATATTTATGATATAATTATTTTTATATATTAGTGAATTATTATTTATCTTCATTTCAATCCATATATCAAAAAATGGAAACATCCCTTATGCTTACATATAGATTACCATCTCCCTGAGGTGATTTAAATGATTTTTCATTACTTATATATATGAATATTTATAAAAGTGTATATTATTAATTAAAATGAAACTCATAATATGATGAACATTTTAGGGATTATGGAATCACGATAAAGTAATTAGGATCAAAACCAAAACATATAAGGAAAATGAAATAATTTAAACTACAAAATTATGGTTTTATTAAATAATTATTCATAAATGGGAATTATTAATTTTTAAATAGATCATACATAATATTATAATAATATATATGGTATTATTATAAATGCAATAAATTGAAATTTATTAAATGGTAGGTTTTATGGATTGTGTGTAAATTATTATGGAAGGTATGAGTTTCCCATCTAACTTTTATTTATGTTAGACATATGCCATATTCAAAACATGTTTTTGTGTGTGGAGTATATACTACCCATGAATATAAATTATAATTATTTTTCGGAAAATTATTAGAATTTAAATGTAAAATTGGGGTTATCTATTTCATGGGAGTTTTTAGATATTACTATACTTGTAAAAGTTTTTAACATAATATTATTTCATTACACATGTGTGATATTATGCACCTATTTATGTTCATGAGGAGTGTATACTACCAATTTGGAATTTTATATCATTAATAATTCTTTACTCATTATATTTAATGTTTCAATTAACATTATCTCATCAAAGGAGTTTTTATTTGGATGTAACAAAATTTATAATGATTTATCATCTAAAATCTTCTTTTTTGGGATATATGTTATGTTATACACCTAACATGTTTTATTATGTGTAAATAAATATTATTTAAAATTTTATATCTCGAATATCATTATTTTAATGATACTTAATGTTTAATTTTATGTTATTATTTCAAGTGACATGATTAAAAAATTACCAAATGTGTAAGCGTTAATTCTGTGATCTAACTTTTAATTAGGATTATTTTTGTATAAGTATCCATTAGGGGGGTTTGTATAATTTTAAACTTTTAACTCTCAATTCCTTTTCATATTCACTTTTTTATTACTAAATTTTTAGGTCTCCTTATAATTTTACTCTATTTAGTACTCAAAGATAATAAAACTATTGTTCTTAAGAAAAGAAACCTTATTTGTCCAAGTCATTTGGAATATAATTTATTCCATGCCTATAATAAATAAGATATTCTAAAGAATTTTATTTTATGTGCCCTATTTTTTTTCATGAAATTATTAACTATTTTTTACTTTTGTATTGAATATTTAACATGAAACATGAATTGTTTTTTGATTGAGGCACTACTAAACGTTTTACAAAAGTAGGAAAATATTGTTTTTTAACATTCACAGCCTGAGATAATTTCCTAAAAATAATAATTTTTAATTTAAATATTCCTTTAAAATTTTTCATGTATACTTTTAATGAATGTTTTTTCAAAATTTTCAAAATTTTTTTTTTAAAAATAAAAAAAATAAATATATATTTTCCATGTTTTCAATGAAATGTTTTAAATGTTATTTTAGAAGAATTTTTCATCTAATTGAAACTATTTAATGTTCATTATGAACCACTCAATATATTTTGTTATGATAAATTACATATTAATAATTTACATTTTTTATAAAGACATGTGAATTGATATGAAAATCATTTTTTTTCAATGGGATAATAAATCCGTGATAATTGTTTTATTATGATAACGTGGCATTTAAGTGACCCTTTTATTTTCCACTGATCATTCTATTATGATATAATGAATGATATATGATCTTTTGGAATATATATGAATATATTATTATTATGTGATGGGTTAGACTAATAATATATTTCACTTCAATGAATTGGGTGAAGATAATGAAGTTAACTGGGTGGAAGTTTCTTACAGGAGAATATCGAAATTGACCGTGTTGGATTTTTCATAATGTGTTAATGCCGACTATGAAATTCTTGTCATGTTATCGAGACTTGAAATATGATTTCTATGATGATTATTATTAAACATGTCATGCCCCTAATTTTTACATGTATATATTCTTGTGATATGGTATCATGGATTATGGAATTTTCTTTTCTTAGGATTCATGTCTTATGACCTTCTAAGCTTGACACAATGACATATGATTATTATATATGACTTTTCAGCTAAGAAATTATATTTTTATAGTCTTGCTAAATTAACCTTATGTTCATGTTTAACTTATAAATGTCTATGGGCTGTTAAATTACCTTTGTCCAATTCAGTGGTCGATTTCCAATATCATTTGACAAGGAAGGAGGATGATCAATAGCAGCACCAAAGTGAGACATTCCTAGAGGGAGGGGAACAAGGTTCCAGATCATGTTGATTCTTTGGAGGTGATTGGACTTGATCTGTTATGCCTCCAAAATGTTCACACATTGAAACCCGAAGGGGTAAATCTTATTAGAGGGGATTCCCTCAGTCTTCATTATTTTAGATGTCCTTAGATGATTCCCCATGCCTGGGGTTTGGAGGATTCATGTTTCTTGTGTTTGCCTTTCTTTTCTCAACAAAAATTGATTGGTAAAGAAAATTTGAATTGGACCATGGGCTGATATCTCCCACATTTACCCTTGATGATAATATTACTCCATGATTTCACATGTTTTCTCTTACACATGACAGAGAGAATGGTTTTAAGTTTACTATATCTTAAAAGGGATCGATATTTAAAAAAAATATTTGGATTTGATTTATACATTTATGAAAAAATATTTATATTTTCCTAATCCCAACATAATAATCATCTATAGTTTTAGCGTGGATCATATTGAGGATACATTATTTATAACACATGTGATAAAACTATGTATAATAGAACATCCTAAGTTATAGTTAAGAAATATGTGTGAGTTTTATTGTGGAATATATTCCTGTATGGATACTGGAAAGTGGATTCACTAGTAAAATAGATACACATGGGGTTAATTATAGTAAAACAGAAGGGTTGGGTATTAACTTGATCATCACCAGTGTACAATGGGTTGGCTTATACTTTTCCTCATAGTGGATGGTCCCAAGTGATATAATTGCATAAATTTACATTTTATTTTTTAAATATTATATTTTATTTGTATAGGTGATGAACCTTAATGTACTAGGTTAAACTTAATGTTTTATAGATTAAAATTGTTTTTTCACGAATAATAAATTATATGAAGGATTTATCATGATTATATGATTTCGCACTATGATTATTATTGATCACCCTATGATTTTTGGATGTATTAAATGACTGGAATGAGGAAAATCAATGTAGAAACTGAATATAATGGATAATAGAATGTTTTTAATTATGGGATTCCTCATGAAACAAAATTTACAATGTTAATCATTGTGATTATTTCTAATTAATTTTCTCATTACATGATCTACAACCGCAACTTGGTTGAGTTTATTAAAACACTAATTAATAGAAAAATGGAGTTTTATATGATTTTAGTTGATGGAAACAATTGGGAGAGAAATATTTAGAATCATACATGTCAAATAAATAGGAATAATATTTAGTGGAAATGTTTCAAAGGAATTACAAGATGTTTTATGGTTAGAAGTGGAGAGAAAAAAGTAGGTAATTTTTCTGGGAAAAAGAATAGTTTGATAAAGGGAAGAATACTATATACTAGGGAACAATTTGAATTTTGATTTATTTTTCTCCCCTTACTGATTTGTTTTCTTATGGTCATTAACATTCTCATTTCCATGTAATATATAACTCTTTTATTATTTGGACTTTATATTTCTCCTCCATGTCTATATTTTTAATTCATGGATGTTTTATTCATATTTAAAAACTCAATAATCTATCATTCCAGTTAACCTATTTGTTTCCCTCTTCCCATATTCCCCTTTTCAATAGATGTTTTATTATTCATTCATATGATATGGGCTTTAAAAAATGAATTTTTTAACAGTAAGCAATTTTTTAATGAGATAAAAGTTGCATGGGTGCAATTTACTTTGTTGTGGAAGATTGTAATGCCATTAAGATTTATTTTAAATGAATACTATATTAGATAGCTTGCTTAAATAAAAGAACAATAAATAAGACAAAATATGACATTTTAAAACCTAAGCATTATACTAGAGGTTTAAATAGAAAAAGGAAATTATTAAAAGTATATATAATTAATTCATATAATTAAAATGAACCACTTAATAAGAATAAATTATTAAAAAATTTCAGTAAATCCATTTTTTTAACCAAATTAAAAAATAGTTTATATTAAATTTTTTTAATGTATATTATAATTAGTTTTTAAAAATTTTAGAAATATTTTTTGATATAAATATCATTTGTCAAAAAATTATTTTAATATTATATGATGGTGAAATTATGGGATTTTTCATGAATGATATATTTTCTAATGAATTTTGGGAAATTTCAATTTCCATATAACTTTCATTTATTTTTATTATACCATGTAATATAATATTAAACTTATTTTTTAAATTTTATTTTAATGTTACATAATCCTTGTTTAATTTTATAAAATATCATTAATTACATATTAATCAAAATTATACTTTCTTTTGGTATAAGTTCATTTTTCTTCTTAAAAGTACATTTTTTTAGAAAATTGTTTTTCATTATATTTTACATGTTTATATTGAAATTTATTTATCGAAATTATATAAAATTAATCTTAAAAAATGGGTTTCACATTTTGAATTAGGATTTAAATTGTTTTAAGGAGTTCCCTAACACATTCTTTCACAAAAACTTTCTTATTTTTCATTATATTGGTTCCTTTTTAACTAAGTAATATTTTCACATAATTTATTATAATTTATTGCTACACACAATTAATAATGAAAATTATATTTTTTAAAAATAAATACAAAAATTTACTCTCATTGTTTTCATATATCTAAAAATTATATATATGGTTAAAAAGAATTTATGGTAATTTATAAATTTTTATTTCAAATATGAATGATTTTTTTTTAAATTGGATTTTATTTTTATTTTTTAGTGATGGAATATTTATCAAAGGCTTCTTATACACTTCTTATTAAAGTAATTAAACAAAAAAATAAATAATATTAAAATATTTAAAGTTATAAAATTTTGAATAATTGTTTTGTTTTATTAATTTTGAATACATATGCAACATATTATAGATGTTTGATTTTTTAAATTGAATTCCATTTTTATATGGACATATTTAAGGTCAAAGTATCTGAATATTCTTCAAAATCATTTAAAAAAAATCTTATACGTTATAATTTCATAGTATATATATTAAAATAAATGAAAATATTATATTTCACAAAGTGAATGGGAAATGGTTAATAATATCATCGATTTTCCACTTATTGGGAACTGTTCATTTTATTGTAATTTTCAAGACCCCTAAAAAGGAAAATCCTATTATATAGTGGTAATCACCACAAGGTTTGGGGTATAAAAACTATGTGATATGGGTTACAAAATCACAAAAAATTATCTAAATTTTAATGGATTAAATATTTTTGAATATATACATATTTTAATTGAAATACATCATCATGGAGCTAAATGAAAATAAAAATTTTTTTTAATTAATTTTAGACTTTAAGTAATTGCATGGGTGCTTTTATTCTCTCTTCCTCAAACATCTTGAGAAATTAAGTTTAAAAAACAATAAAAATTTCTTATTAATATCCTTAAGTACATTATATATATTTTTTCCTAATTAATTTACCATCCCCAGTGTTCTTAAGGAGAGATCCAAAAGTGGTTCCTCAAAAATAATTTAATCATTTTTATGGAGTGTTTTCAAATTATGTTTCATTTTACCTCTATAAATTATATCTTCACCATTAAAATATCATAGAAATAGTATATCCCATAGTATTAGAATTTATAATTTTATAGGAATAAACTTATTAATCACTTTTTTTACCAAATGGGAAAGGAAAGTATCCCTCATGCATATGTGTGGACTACCAAATCCATTAATCGATGTGTTTTAAGTTTCATCACCGGTTAAAATTAATGGTTAAAATGATGAATATAATAAAAAAATAAAATATTTATATTTTTATAATGGTTAGATAATGTTTAACTATTATTTATCTTTCATTCATTTAAAATATAAAAAAATAGAATCAACACTTAGGCGTACGTACAGACAACCATCTCCAATAACTGATGTAATTAATTTTTACCCACCGTATTATTTGAATATTTATAAAATATTATGTGATGATTGAATATTATAATTATTACATTATTAATATTTTTTAAATGGTGGATGCATGATCAAATGAAATGGGGTGGATCTATCATATCAAACTTACAAGAAAAACAAAATAGTTAACAACCCAAAATAGAAATTTAAAAAAATAAATATTAATAAATAACTGTTGAAATGTTATAGAGGAGTCATAAATGATATTATAAATATTTATATGTTGTATATATATAGTTATTATATGTTTATAATTATTATGGTAGAGTTAATAGTGCTTTTAAGCAAGTTGGACATGAAGTAAGGAGTTTTCATCTCACTTTTATTTCTATGATACATATGTCATATTCACCATGTATTCCATTTGTGTTGTGTATATATATCCTTTGAATGTATTTTATTATTTATTTCATTTATGTTATGTTAATTTAAAATTAAATTTAAGGTTTATCTTTCATTATGTTTTCATTCATATATACAAAATTTTTATTATTTCATTATTTAAATTTTGTTTTTGTTGAGACATGATTGATATTATGCACCTATTTATGTTTATATTGTCATGAACCGACCCAAAAAGGCTCGATCCGTGACTCCCCAAGCCCGCCTCTAATAGGGCAGGGGTTGGCGACTAGCGTCGAGTAGGATATCATACACAAGGGAGGCATTAGACTAAGGTACTTGTACACACGCACCCACGTGCATCTCCATGAATCAGTGAAGAGATATATAAAACTAAATAGTAAATTCATGCATACAACTATCCCAAACCAGAGTGAAACATCAGTACAAAACGGGAAAAACAGGGCCCACCAAAAGAAAACTGCAAAAACATCCAACCAGCTCAGAAGGAAGGGATCACTGTCAAAAGAACCCACCGATATGCTCCTCAGTACAACTCTCGTAAACACCTCGGTTAGTCTCGCTCAAAAAGCTCTGCCAGCTTCGAGTCCTCTTGGGACTCCGTCGAAAGGCCTTTGGTCTGCACAAGACAAAAACATGTGCAGGAAAAGCCTGTGCAGGGGTGAGTATAAAAATACTCAGTAGGCGCAAAAAAAAACGAAAAAAGGGGGAAACTGAGAGGCAACATTAAGCTCATCCAAGACCGAGGGAACCCAAATGATAGAGAAAATCCATCTCGAGACCATCCTTGGCTAACACAACTAGTAATCTCACCTCAGGTGTATGCCCATACATACACCATGAACTATCAGATATACTCAAACCATGTACCAAGCAACATGAGGGACCAACCTCATCACCAGCAACGGTACACAACTAGGAGAGAAAACTCGACGACCACTTACATCCCAGATGTCACACGTTCGAGAGATACACTCCACCGGGTTCCACAAAAACATCTCATATGCTCAATAGAGAGATCACGCTTGTCGGATATCGTCACTAAGAAAACATCACTAAAACAACATAAACACCAAACTCCTCAGAGGGAGGATCATTCCTAGGGTATTTTAGGGGATACCAGGACCCACATCGGCATACAAAGATCTCACAGATAGGGGATCACTTCTATGGTCTGCTAGGGGATACCACAACACGATCTGGCATTAGTAGATCTCACAGATAGGGGATCACTCCCAGGATCCACTGGGGGATACCACAACTCGATCAAGCGCTCGTCAGAAACACATCACTTAGACAGAGGATCGTCACCCATTCCATGACGGTCAAGACATTACCAAAAGCCTACCTTGTACATCTCGCTCTATAGGGGATCAAATTGACGATGCCACAACCCTACAAGAACCACGCGCTGAGTAGGGGATCATATAACCAACGACACCGCAACCCTACTATAATCCTCATGCTGAGTAGGGTATCATATATATGATGATGCCACAACCCTACTGAGCACGGACCACTGCGCATGGGATCATATTCCTAATGATTCCACAAACCCTTCGGGGTTAACCTTCTAGATAGGGGATCGCCGCCCATGGATAAGCGGTCACAACGATACCATAAACCCGTTCTAGGGAAATGATGATAGAGGATCCCGCTCTGGGCTCACTAGAGGTATTCCACAACTCTAATAGATTAAACATCCCATCGAGAGGATCACAAACATATACTAAGGTTGTGATGTCACGCGAACCCTTGTAGGAACGAACCAAGGGAGTACCATCAACCACTGCTGGTCCAAACGTCGCTAACCTGAGCTGTAACACCCTGAGATTTTATGAGAAATATTCTTTTTTATTTAATTGTTGTATTTTGTTGTACGCTACACCAAAAGGAGCTTGCACTATACATATTCCTAACTTGGCTTGCATTACATGCAATCACAACCTTCCTCGATAGCTTACGTCGTACGCAATACCGAGTTTCACTAAACAACGATGTGCAATTAAAATATTTTTAAAACTAGCCATTATGAATAGTAATAACCACTTTTTGAAATTTTGTAAATTTTATCATTCAAAATGGACTTCATTTTTGTATTTGGAATATCGAAAATAGCCTAGGGTGAATTTTTGGTATTTTTATGAAAGCTTTCAGTTTTTGATGAATAGTGAAAACACTAGGTTATTAGTTAAAAATAGACTTTTTAGTTAAGTAATTATATATTTTATTTTAATTTATTTTAGGTCAAAATAATACATAATACCTATATAATTTCAATGTAATTCATTGGAGTCATTTTATAATAATTTTAGATATATAAAAATTTCATTGAACTTTTCGCCCTCTTTTGCCCACCTTCTAGGAGAATTTTGAAATTCACATAAAACTTAATTTTACCGCTTTTGTGAGTGGAATTTCGAAAATCTGAGAGACATGGTTAATATCAAGGACTAAAATGAGGTTCAATAAGTTGAAAATAATATTTGGTGAATAGTAACTTTTTACTTTTATTTACCACGGTTAAAAGTAAATAGGGCAATTAAGGGTAAAAATGATATTATTATTACCCGAACACATGTCCTAATTCTATTGGATAAGTGTAATTTGACCAAAAACAACCTTAGGAATAAAATATGACCATTTAGGTCCACATGGATTAGATTAGGACATTTAATATTATCTTATTTGAAGAATAGTTAAAATAGTTAAAATCATAGTTTAATAACTAAAACATTTTTAATATAGGGTTATAAATAAGATAAATACAACTATAAATATTCATTAAAAAGATAAAAAAATTCCTACATAATGTTATTTTATTTATAATTTTTAGACATTAAATAATTTAATTTATATATGACACAATGATGATGCAGTAATTATCTTATTAATTAAATATTGACATAATTGTTGTTATAAATACCCAAATAAAAGAAATTTGAGACTTTTTTTGAATTCCACTAATTTTATAGGTCAATATGACATGTTAGTATTGATTTAATTCACTTTTTTCTAAATAATCATTCTTTTATGATTTTCACAAAAATAAAATACCAAATAGTGTCAAAATTGACATAAAATAGTTTTTTAAAAAATATTATATTATTATTTGTTATTCTATTCCTAAAAATATAAGGTTCATCCAAATGACTTATATAGGGTTATATATATTAATAATAAACAACTTGGGGTCCATTTGGCTTGTTATAGTAATTTTATTATCCTTATAGTGTAAGAAAACAAGAAGACATGGTAAAATTAAAATTATTTAACTTAAAGTTAAATCTAAATGATAAGGTTAAAATAGAGACCTAAACTTGTCTATATTCTATTGGATGAGAGGATTTCTACCCATCCCCACCTTAGCTTCGAAATAAATCAATTTGGAGCTATTATAAACTGAAATTGAATTTATTATAAAATAATATTTTGCGTTTTTCTAAAGGTTCCCCTCTCCTCCCTTATAAAAAGGGTACCTCTTCCCTCTTCTCTTCCTATCCTTTTGAGGCTTGAATCTCGGCCAAACCCTTCCCATTTCTCTTCTCCACTTCCCTAGAAACATTCTGGAGGTTCTGGTCTTCTCAAAAGACAAACTATACTTCAATAAGAGGAAGCTTAAAAGAGGTTCATCGAAGAAGTGGTAATAACATCAGTATTACTTATATACTTATATGTTATTATAAATATGAAACAACCCTATTTCACCTTCAATCCATCCTATGGAAAACAAAATCACCGCGCGTGAGTACGTACAGAATACCGTCTCCACGCTGTGGTGTAATCTGTTTTTGACCACCACCATACATGGATGGGTATAATGGTGTAAATAAATAAATATATATGATTACTGTAAAGTGATATGGATTCTGAAATATTATACATACACTTCAATAAAATTCCACAATCATGGGAATGATATCATCTCTCGTGCGTACGTACGGACTACTGTCTCCACAACGCGATGAGATTCATTCTCCATGTTAACAATTCATGAATGATTATAAAGTATATATAATTAATAATAATGAAATATATGAAATAATAATGATATAGGATTTATTTATATATATATGTATTTCATCTACTTAATTCCATTCAATTCAATAAGGAAGCAAAAACAATGTTCATGCGTACGTACGGCCTACCGTCTCCATGAACGGTGTATTTCATTCCATTTATTATTCTATCATATATATATGTATATGATGAATATATATTATATATAAATCATGTTTTACATTCTAGAATTAAGTAAATGAGGATATAAGTAATAATATCAAGAACAACAAGTCGCAACACGTACAACAAATGAAACGATTTTTACCCAAATCGCTGCTTTTACATTGAATTTAAAAAAGAACGGGTAATATAAAGTCATAAGTAAACCATATATGATATCATAACAATGAATATGATTATTAAATAAGTCAGTGACATTATTTTAATCATTATATAGGAGGTTCAGAAACATACGAAGCATATCAAACATAAGGTAAGGGATAATTATTCCAATCTCATTCTTATCCGTGATTGTTTATTTGTAAGTATTTACTGGGGTTATGTTTATTATCAATGTCCATATGTTCTCAAAATGTTTTCATAAAATGTTTAGTTTTCATCCATGTATGTTTAAAGTCATTATTACCCTTTTTTACTTTTACCACATCGTATAGATGAAATCTTTCTTTTGTTTACCATACGAGGTACTTTTTGACTTTTTCGACAAAATTACGGGAAGAATGTTATTTTTAACTTATACAGCGTGAATGAATTTTTATGGTTTCATAATGCCTCATTTTCATGAAGCTTACCCTACAAGATTTTATGACTATTTTCAACAAAATAAATTTTTTTAAAATTGCATGAAATTTTGTGAAAAGAATATGATATTGAAAAAGAAAGGATATTTTCCTCAAGAATTCATTTCAAGTATTTTATCAAAACCATTTTCTATCTAAGATGAAATTATTTCATATGTGTATGTTTCAAGTATAATGTCTCTATTATTTACATGGTTTCACGTTTCTTATGATGAAATATCCATTTATTTTATATGGATTATGTGGTTATGGGATGATGTTTATGAAACCCATTTTATTTTTTTTGGGTTATGATGAATGTATTAAGTTTATTTTGTGGAACAAGTAAGAATAATTTCATTATGAGATGGGTGGGACCTATATCTCCCACCAATGCATTGGGTAAAAATTTATATCTAATGAGATAGACATGGCTGGAACGATAAGTTAATCCGGTTCAGTGTTATAGTACTGGAACGAGGAGTGAACTCGATTCAGAATGGGACTTTGTCCACTAAGATGGTCTTGGCAATAATGTTTTGGCTACTATGGAAATCATAACATGTGCTTAATGGATTCTACAATTACATGTTTTATTACCATGCTAGTTTATCATGACTAATGTTCCTTTATGAATTATGCCTTGCTTACATTCAAGATTTATGTCGTTGCTCATGATTTTGATATTTAGATTTTATGTTCAAGTTTTTTTCATTCAAATGTTTAGGGATTGTTTTATGTTCTCTATACTTACCCTTACTGAGCCTTTGAGATCACCCTTTATATGATTTTTCACCAGGATTTAAAGAAAGGTTTTAGGTAAGAAAAAAAAAGGGGAAGATCTTTACGGGATATGTTGAAGATATTTCACCACGATTAGAAGATTATTTTTCTGGGTTTCTAAATACACTAAACTATTACAGTCCTTGTGTGTCTGTTTTCTTTATGTATTAAGTATTCCGAAAAAGTAATGTAATGTCCATGTAAATCACGCTTTGGGTCTCTACATGAGAGACCCGCTAAAACGCCACACCGCACACCTACAAGGCCGATACTGAGGCCACCATCGTGATTCATGCGGAAAAACACGTGGGATAGGCTGTTTACTCACCCAAAACGAACAACCGGTGAAAAAGGTACTATTCACCGTAGCTAGCCCGTGTGGGGGCCACACTACGATCTTGAAACTCATGAAGCGGATCATACCACTGAGATACCCTCAGAAAAACACAAGGGATCGACTTCTCGATCGTCGCAAACAGACAACCGGTGAAAAAGGTACTATTCACCGAAGCTAGCCTGGGTGGGGCCCACACCATGATCTCGAAACTCATCAAACAGATCATACCACTACGATCCCCTCGGAAAAACACACGTGATCGACTACTCAATCGTCCCAAATGGATAGCTGATGAAAATGGTACAATTCACCGAAGCCAGCTCGGGTGGGCCCACACCACGCTCCCGAAATACGTCAAGAAGATCGCACCATTGCGATCCCCTGAAAAAAAACACACGGGATCAACTACTCGATCAACCAAAATGGACGCCTGACGGAAAAGTCACATTTCTCCGTAAACGCCCAAAAGCAGCCTCGTGGTTCCCACATCTTGATCTCTATCCCAATTCATTGAAACTATCCTAAAAATTCCTCCTTACTACCATGATCACAATGTCACTGACAATACGTCAATCAGACGCTCTGTGTAAAAGTTACGGTTGGTCGAAGTTGAAAATAATAAAATATGATTATTATTTTCAACGTTTCATGGCCCCAAACCAAAAACATGACTCATAAAATTCTCAAAATGAGTTCAAAAGGTCTGTCTCGGCGCAAGGAACGCGTCGCCGTAAACGGCTCGCAAATCGCAGTTACGGTTTGCGAGTTGTGGGGGTTTAAAAAACCCTCGAAAAAATCTGGTCGGACCACCACAGGGTCGCTGGAAACCACTGTATGCCTAACCGGACCGCCGCCGCCCGCTGGAATCTGCTGCACCACTACCACCCTCACCAGAAACTGCCATTTCAACCACCTGAAATCGGGATTTCTGCCGGAAAACATCCGGGAGCCACCGGAAGCACCCCGGTGCTCCAAAATCAGATACAAAAAATGTTTCGGAAACCTCTGGACTAAAACTACACAAACCAAATGAAAATTTAAAGAAAAACAACACATCAAATGGGATTCATGATTTTAAAACTCAATCCGCCTACCTTTTGGCGGAACACCGATTCTTTGCACGCTTCACTACTACTGTTGCACGATCTGAGAGCGTTCACTGTCAAGATCAGAGACCGACAGTGCTTCATTTTCACAATTTGACAGATCAATGATGAAGAATGGAGGAACTAGGAAGGGGGTTCATTGGTACCTAGAGGAAGGCAGGGGAGGGGGAATTGATATTTATTTCCTTTTTTTAAACCAATTAAATCAACCCACACCCTGCCCCAGACTAATACTCCCGGTGTAGAGATGATAAGGTCGCCCCTAGGGTAAACACACCATTCTGAACATAACGGAAGGATCAGATTTTCAATCCCAGACTCTTTTCAGAAGTTATTCGAGCCGACACTTATTAATAAACTTTTCCATTAATTTACGAAAATTCCCATAGTGGCTTTTC
This sequence comes from Viscum album, assembly GCA_963277665.1. NCBI lineage: Eukaryota > Viridiplantae > Streptophyta > Magnoliopsida > Santalales > Viscaceae > Viscum > Viscum album. The sequence continues at coordinate 2,032,992,724 of OY728135.1, forward strand.
TCACAGCAGGCCCGTGCCCGCAATGTTTACACCCCGCCCAGGGTAAATGGCACGCTCCGGGTGCGACTATGCCCTCAGATTCCCATTCTGAGCTACTGTTGAGGAGATAACACACCCCCACCACGTTCATAGTTTAAAAATACTTAATATTTTTATAAAATTAATTTCGGTAACATTAAGCCTTGGAATCGCACACCCTCTTTGTGCCTTGCTCTGGATTTGTTCATAATAATATTCCAGTGTCTAACAGGGCCAAAATTTGAGTCTCTACATCGTCCCTACCTTAGAACTTTTCATCCCAGAAAAGCCATTAGCATAAGGAAAGAAACTAAACTCTCAACTGGGTCTCCCATGCCAGCGATTTTTCTAACACACACCCCTACCCGAACACATATGTAAGAGGGAATCGTCCACCAGACCTCAAAACTATCCTCTTTGGGCGGCACTTACTCGCCCACACGGTTTTAATCGCATCACAAAAAAGTGTCTCGGTGGGGGAAAGATCCCTATTCCTCGCGCATTTTAAGCACACCAATCAACACCCACACAAGGTCTTACCAACGCCCTGAACAAAAATCGAGCAAGCAACGAAAGGGGAAGAGTACCGCTAAACAGTGTCTATCAAAAATACTACAGAAAGTAGAAAGGACACAAGGCGTACCCCTATCCATTCACAGAGCCTTTGGGTTAGCAGCGTCTAAGGCCTATAGTTTTCCTCGCCCTCACCCTCCCTCTCCCTGAGCTCAGTGTGGACCACCTGGGGGTGGTGGTGGTGGCATCTGATACCACCTACCACCACCACTATTGCATCAGCTCCATTTTCATGTCCGCCACCCTATGGACCTCCAACCTCGAGATGTTGCCGCTTCCAAGGCACCCTATCGACCGACTCCCTCTCAGCAGCACAACAGGTCATACAAGATATAGCCAGATGTCCCCAACCATCACAAGCGTAACACCACCTCTTCTACGGCTGACGAAAACATCCATACGAGCTCTGATAGCCCTGAGCCTCAGATCCTCCATCCAGGGGTCGCCTCTTGAAACATCGGCAACATACAGACCCCTGCGCCTGTCGCTGGATACTAGATGCGGACGTATCAACTGCCACGTTCCCAAAACTAAGGGGATGAATCTGCTCAGCTAGAATGCTCCCCACCACCAAGGCTTTCTCCATCACTCTAGTAGAGGTGGGCAGACACAAGGAAACCACACCTGCCCAGATGTCTCTGTGTAGGACCTGCTCAAAGGTCCGTTCCATAATGAACGGGTCTCGAATCATATCTAGGGAGTAGTGCGATTGGTCTATAAACCTCGTTGAGTACTCCAACATAGTCATTCCCTCCTACTGAATATGTAGAAGCTCCAAAATTGGCACTGAACTCAGTGTCACCGGATAAAACTCTTTTCTAAAGAGCCACTCAAACTCTACTGACGTTAGCGTCTCCTCGTCGTGGGACTGCGTCACCAAACTCTACCATCGCCCAACAGAACCATGTATAAGGTTTTCCTCTAGGAAAACCATCTGATCTGGGGGTTTCTTCACTAGGAAGAAAACTTGGGTGACTGCTTCAAGCTAGTTATCAGCTACCTGGGGTCTGGATCACCCCGGTTTCTCAGAGGTCGCTGCCTTTGGAACTTGTGCAATGCACTCATCCTGTGCGCAACCTCATCCTGCACTACCGGCACAACCAACTGCTCGACAGGTGGTGGCACAACTGGTGGACCACATGGAGGTGCTACCTGAGAACTTATGCCCTGGTCTACAACCTCTACTCGGGGCTAATCATCAGCACAACCACACTGCGGAACCCTCACTGACTATCATCATGGAGGAATCCTAAAATAAAATCAAGACTCTCCATAGTCAAAGAGTATATATGGAGAGATGACTCAAAAAGAACAAGGGAATCCAAAAAAACCCATTTCTAAATGATGTATGTGTCGTTATGTCCCTCCAAGAAGTGTCCAAATGTCCCGAGATGAAAGGCAGGTTATCAGAGTCCTAGTGAATGGATACATCGACCACCGCACCAACACTAGAGTCCCAGTCCTGAAAGCCGAACTCAAAACATCTTGACACTACCGCTATGCATCCCAAACCACACTCATAGCTGGACCAGCTACGCAATGAGATCCTAAAGGTAGAACCTCCTCGGATACCACTCTGTCACGACCCGACCCAATGAGGCTAGATCCGTGACTCCCCAAGCCCGCCTCCATTAGGCCAAGGGTTGGCGACTTGTGTCAATTAGGCTATCACACACAAGGGAGGAATTAGCCTATGGTACTTGTACACATGCACCCATATACACCTCCATGAAACAGTGAAGATATATATATAAATAAATAGTAAATGCATGCATACAACTATCCAAAACTAGATGGAAAAAACAGTACAAAAAGGAAAAAATATGTCCCACCAAAAGAAAACTAAAAAAGCATCCAACCTGCTCAGAAGGAGGGAATCACTATCAAAAGAACCCACCAGTATGCTCCTTGGAACAGCTCTGGTAAACACCCTGTTCAGTCTCATTCACAAATCTCTGCCTAATTCGGGTCCTCCTAGAACTCCATCGAAAGTCCTGTGGTCTGCAAAAGACACAAACATGTGCGGGAAAATCCCGTGCATGGGTGAGTATAAAAATACTCAGTTGGTGCCCCAAAAACCCAAAACAAAATAGAGAAACAAAAAGGAAACAATCAGCTCATCCCAGCCATAGGGAACCCAGACGAGAGAGAAAATCCATCTTGAGACCATCCTCAGCTAACAAAACTAGTCAGCTCAGCTCAGGTGTATGCCCATACATACACCCTGAACTATCAAATGTACTCAAACCATGCACCAAGCCACATGAGTTACCGAACTCATCACCATCAATGGTTCACAACTAGAAGAGCACACTCCACGATCACTGTCATCCCAGATGACACTCATTCGAGAGATACACTCCATAGGGTCCCACACAAACATCTCAGACGCTCACCCGAGAGATCACGCTCATCGGATATCATCACTGAGAAAACCTCACTGAAACAACATAAACACCAAACTCCTGGGATGTGGGATCAATCCTAGGGTTCTCTTGGGGATACCAGAACCCAAAATGGTATACGAAGATATCATAGAATGGAGATCACTCCCACGGTCCGCTGGGGGATACCACAACCCGATCTGGCATTCGTAGATCTCACAGATAGGGGATCACTCCCCGGATCTGCTAGGGGATACCACAACCCGATCTAGTGCTCGTTAGAAAAACATCACTTAGATAGAGGATCGTCTCCCATGTCACGACAATCACGATGATACTGAAACCCTATCTGGTATATCTCTCTCTATAGGGGATCAAACTAACGATGCTGCAACCCTTTAGAAGCCCCTCGCTGAGTAGGGGATCCTATAACCAACGATACCGCAACCCTACTATAATCCTCATGCTGAGTAGGGGATCGTATAACCGACGATGCCACAAACCTAAAGAGCATGGCCTACTGATAGGGGATCATATTCCCGATGATTCCACAAACCCTATAGGGTTAACCTACTAGATAGGGGGTCTCTACCCATGGATAAGTGGTCACAGCGATACCAAGAACCTGATCTAGGGAAATGATGCTAGAGGATCCTGCTTCGGGACCACCAGAGGGATGCCACAGCTCTAACAGATTAAACATCACATCGATAGGATCACTAACCTATACTAAGGTTGTGATGTCGTGGAAACCCTCGTATGAATGAATCAAGGAAGTACCCTCAACCACTGCTGGTCCAAACATCACTAACCCGAGTGACCCACCACAATGCCACACCGGGCACCTCCAAGGCCGATACCAAGGCCTCCATCACGATCCACATGAAAAAACATGAAAGATAGGTTATTTACTCGCCCGAAATGGTCAACCAGTGAAAAATGCACTATTCACCATAGCTCGCCTATGTGGGGTCCACACTACAATCCCAAAACTCATCAAGAGGATCACACCACAGTGATCCCCTCGGAAAAACACATGGAATTGAATACTCAATCATCCCAAATAAAGAACCGGTGAAAGAGGTACTATTCACTAAAGAGAGTCCAGGTGGGGTCCACAACACGATGCCAACACATTCCAAGTAGATCGCACCATTTTGATCCACTCTAAAAAACACACGGGATCAACTACTCGATCATCCAAAACAGACACCTGGTGGAAAAGTCACATTTCTCCGTAATAACCCAAAAGCTGCCTCATGGTCCCCACATAATGATCTCCGTCCCAGTGCCTAGAAACTCTCCTAAAAATTCCTCCTTACTATTAGGATCACAATGTCATTGACGACACGTAAATCAGACGCTCAGTGTAAAAGTTACTGTGGTTCGAAGTTGAAAATAATAAAATATTATTATTATTTTCAGCGTTTCATGGACCCAAACCAAAAACTTGAATCTTAAAAATCTCAAAGTGAGTTGAAAAGGTCCATCTCGACCCAAGAAATGCATCGCCGCAAATGGTTTGCAAATCGGAGTTACAGTTTGTGAGTTATAGTGGTTTTAAGAACCCCTAGAAAAATCTGGCCTGACCACCACAAGGTCTCCAGAGACCACTCTCTACCTGACCAGACCACCGCTGCCTGCCGGAATCTGCCGCGCCACCGCCACCCTCGCCGGAAACTGCCATTTCCATCGTTGGAAATCAGGATTCTGCCGGAAAACAACTGGGAGCCACCGGAAGCACCCCGGTGCTCGAAAAATAGATTTCAAAAATGTTTCAGAAATCTCGGGACCCGAACTACACAACCCTTATAAGGGTTTGAAAAAAAAAAATGCATAAATGGGGTCCATAATTTTGAAACTCAACCCGGATAACTTTTGGCGGAACACCGATGCTTTGCACGCATCACTGCTGCTGCTGCATGATCCGAGAGCATTCACCGTCATGATCTGAGACCGGTGGCGCTTCCTTTGTTCGATTTGACGGATCACCGATGAAGAATAGAGGAAGGAGGCAGGGGTTCATCAGTGCATAGAGGAATGAGGGGGAGGGGGAATTGATATTAATTTCCTTTTTTTAAAACCAATTAAATCAACCCATACCCTGCCCCAAACCAAACCTCTTGGCGCAGAGAAGATAAGGTCACCCCTTGGGTGAACACCCCTTTCTAAACACAATAGCAGGCTCAGATTTTCTATCCAAGACTCCGTTCAAGAGTTTTTTTGAGCCGACACTCTTAAATACACTTTTCCATTTATTTACGAAAACTCCCCTAGTGGCTTTTCTCATAGTAGGCCCGCACCTACAAATATTACACCCTTCCTAGGGTAAACGACATGCTCTTGACAAAACCATGACCTCAGATTCCCATTCTAAGCTACCGTTTAAGAGATAACACACCCTCTCCATGTGAAAGTATAAAAATACATAATATTTTTATAAAATTTATTATGGGAATACTGGGCCTCGAAATCACACGCCTAGCTCTGGAATTTTTTATATAAATATTCCAAAGTCTCACTAGTCCATAACCCAAGTTGCCACATATATGGTGTATATTTTACCCATTTTACATGTAATATGATTAATAATATTTAGTTAATCGTATGTTATGTTATAATTGAGATTATTTCATCCAATGGTTTTCAATTTCTTTGTTACCAAAGTGGTAAATATTTATCATCCCCAACTATTTTTTGAGACATATGTTATGTTATCTACTTATCTTCTTTTATAAGGTTTAAATACTAACCAATTGAAATTTTATATCATTTTCCACCTTATATACATTATATTTAATTTTTCATTTCAATTTATTCATTAATGGGTCTTATTATTCGAAATTTACCATTGTGGTAATGTTTAATTCACAAATTTCACTTTTAATGTTCATCGTTTATATTTAAATTTTCATTGGGAAATTTTATGACTTAAATCATCTAAAACAAAATGTATTCTCTTTTAATATTTGTAGTACTTATTTTACCTTTTTTTATCCTCATTCCACACATTTTGGAACTCAAATATAATTGAAGGAATGTTTTTATGGAATCCCAACCTTATTTCTCATTGTTGTTGGGAATATCTTTTCTTCTTTATCAATTTTTTTAATTTTCTAAATAATGTTAATATATATGTTCAAATTATTGATTCAATTAGTTGTTAAATATTTTAAAATTTTATATATTCTTGTTATGTAATCTTCTTTTCTTTTTTTGAATGACCCACTTTATGATTTTTTACTAATGTGTGAAAATAATGTTTTTTTAACTTACATGACATCGGAATATTTCCCAATCATTTAAAACATTATTTTCTTTGAGGATTCATTTTAATTTTTCATTGGTTATTTTCAAAGATAATTTTCCCAATAATATTATATTTTTTAATTTTAATGGTATTGAAAGAAGGAAATATATTTTATGTTAAAAAAATTTCAAATTGTTATTTTAATTAAATTTTTCATCAAAGTAAATATCCAATGAAGTTTTATATGGTATACAATGAATATATTCTTATTGTATTATAAATTAACTTGAACATTATGGTTTATGTTGATGTCTAAATTTATAGAAAACTCATTTTTTTGTGTGGTTCAATTAATCAACGATGAATACTTTAATAATTATAATGAAGGGATGTTTACAAAACCAATTTATTTTCCATGAGTTATTATATGGTGATATGATGATTGATTTATTAAAATGTGGAATACATATTGATGTTTTATGATAATGTGATATATTGGAACATGATTATATATCCTTATAATTTATTTATTAATGATGAATGAGTTAACTATGAGGACGTTAGTACTAATATAAGGTTTGAATTAATTGAGTACTATTTTCTATTTTGAGTTTATGTGCAATTGGAATTGATTTTATTTTAAATGTTACCTAAAATATGATTTTATTTATTGTGATTATGCCACACATTATTCTACACTTTCATGAAATGATCATGTACTTATGATATGTTCTCATGGATCATGAATTTTTATTCTCATATGGTTAAATTATTCTGAAATGTCTATATTTACTTTATTTCTCATAATTATTATCTTTGAATTACTTTTAATGATTTGGTTGTTTAATGATCATATTACCAAACACTTATTTTCATTTTATTCATAAAAATGAATACTACTAATATCTTCAATGTTTACCCTTACTAAGAATTTGAACTTACCATTACTTATTGTTTTTCCCCAAGGATATGCTGAATTATTTTATGTATATTATTACATAGTAGAATACTATATGTGAATAAAATTCTGGGATATTATTTATAATTTTATGGACTTGGTTTTTATATAACAATGTTTCCAAAGAACCTAAAAATAAGTGGTCTTATGAGGGTCCATAATTATATTTAATGAATGTCAATATAATAAGATGTTGTAGTTTTGTATATAATTTTTGGGTCGCTTTAAGATACTCTGAGAATGTATACATATGGTGATGACCAGTCCCCCTTTCATAATACGTGGATTAAGATGATTGAGGTTGTGTGTTCAATTCAAGGATACCAATTTTGGATTAATACAATGAGAGGAGAACATTTTTTGGGATATTTTTTAATACTACTTTGTTTATTTATATCATTTGGTGCTTGGTTGTGGGATAATAATGTATTGGGATATATTCACTCATAAGATGTGATCTTGTATGAAGTGGCCTACATAATGGTGTTACCTACCTTGATATAACCTATCAATGTCTATGGATGTTTTCTAATACATCATGTTATTATGAATGGGTGTGAGTATGTGATGCTCTAGAATGATTTATGTAAGGATTGGTCACTATTGACCAATGAATTTTGATTGATATGGGAAGTTAGGATAGTATTCTTATATGATTAATGAGTAGGTATTTATTAGTGATGCTAAACCATGAAGGATGGGGGAATCAGTGTGTCTTTGATGGTTTAAAATTGGGTATCATTAATGGCGGGTGAGGCCATAGGGTAATAATGAAATCACTAGTAGAGTTATAGATGTCCACTCATAAACTGATTTAAATATTTATGTGACAACATAATTAATCAATGTTATTGGGATAAACTACAGAGATTGGGTGCAGTATGATATATCCCAGATTCCCATATATAGATAACATGGAGAACCAAATTTTTGTAGAAACTAGTGTGAAGAACACGGGATTGGTCTATCAATACGTGATGACCTGAGATCAGGAGTGATGGTGTTCTATTGACATTTTTTTGAAATATTATTCTTATTAGTGGGAAAAAGAAATTATTTATATTGGGAAGAACGTCATATATCATAATAGAGTAAAAATTCATTGAAATATATCATTGTTAATTATTCACGATGACATACCGGGAGACCTATAATTTTGATGATTATAGTTATGCATCAATTCAGTGATACAAGCACTCAAGTTAAATATGAAATATAAAAATTACCTATATATGACTATTAATCAATGATAATTGATTAAAGTTCATTTTTCCTGTAACTAATACATTCATGTTAGAAGGTATGGTATATTATGGAGACTTCATAATATTTGAAGCAATGAAATTATAATGTGGCCTAGTCTATATGACGTCAGTACTATTAGGGTTGTATGAAAATTTGGATGAATTATTAGGGATTTATTTTATGAGTATGGTATTTGAGATGATATTTTAGGTCTTAATAATAATTATTTAGAGATTCCAAATTGTAGTGCTGAGCCATTAAGGATTTAATATAAATTAGTGAATTTAACTAAAACTATATATCATTGAAAATTTTGGATATTTATGAATGATACTTGGATACAAGCCTATTAATGGCGTTGTTGGTTTAAATTCATATCTCCATATTTCCCACCAGATCACTTCCACGATTTAATTTAATATTTGTTTGTATTTGGATTCATTATATAGTTTTATGATGGTATGGGGTTGAAAATGAGAAATTTTAGATTGGGTATTTTAGGATCACAATAAGAACATGGTTAGGGATAACCATATGATATGTGTCTATTAGGTGATAGTGGAGTTTGGAAATATTTTAGAATGGTTTAACTAATTGTGTGGGCCATCACGGAAACAATATAAGGTTTAATTGATTTTCTAATGTTGACACATGATTTTAAATTTATTTTCCCAAACCATTCACCATCCCTAGGATACTATTAGTCTTTTCTTGAAAAAATAAATTATCTATGCATAGTTGGAACACAGTTGGACTAATCATGTGGAAAAATCATATGCTACCTTCTAAACTTTTCAAAATCATATTCCCCCATTTCCCCCCTGGGTTTTCACACATCATATAATCAAAATACTAATTTAGTTAGCTCAGAAACTTAACAAGTGCTCCAAATGAATAATCCATGGTAATCTTTGTGGAATTACACCATTCTAGAAAAATATCATTGTGATATGTTATATTTTTTATATGGTTACCCAACATTTTTATAGAACCACACTAGATATACTCACCTATTATTTTATCAAAAAATAATTGGTTTATTAAAACTAGATCTAATAATATTTATTATGTATTTATATAGTTTCTTGTGGACCCGGGATCTTGAGGATATTATCTACTCTTCCCTAATTTTTTTAAAGGCGACTAGTTTTCCCTCCATTTTTAGGTAGTATTTTCTATTTTATATTTCTATCGTATGAAATTCATTATCTTCTTTAAAATTCATTTGGGTTATTCCATAAAATTTACGACCATATGATTGAAATTTTTTTATTTTAATATATTCATGTTTTTAATTGGTTTTATTTAATGTAGATTTGTTGACACCATTTATATGATAAAATGCATGAAGAGGGATTTTTTTTCAAAATAAATTCTTTTTAATCATATAAGTTGATATATGTATATTTGAAAATGATTTTTAAATTACGATCATGTATTTTTAATGGATTTTGAAAAAATTATACGTAACCTTGGGTGTGTTAGAAATATACATTTCACTTTGTTTTGTGTAATGCCACTGGAGGTTCTATGTCACTTTAGTGCTTGTAATTCCTCTACAGGATATATCGGTAGGGTACACCTTTAACATAGAGTGAGGATTTCATTTCATTTATATGACGTATTTCCATAGTTTATATCCCAAATGGTGTGCTTTTACAATTGGGATCGTTATATCATATAATGGTTTATTTCAAGGTTATTATTAAAACATATATATATATGGATTTATCCTTGATGTGTTTTGATTATTATTACATGCTTCATATTGTTTTTATTAGGAATATGATTGAATTTTATGAAAAAAATGGATTATATATGAGATAGTTTTTTTTAAGAATGTTATTTTTTTCAAAAAGATTTTTTTCTCAAGATAGACCTAATGCTTTCTTGATATTATACATTATATCGATTCCTTGGTGAAACCCTACTAGCCATTTCTCTCACACACTAATTTTCCTTTTGGTTTCAAAAAATTATTTCTTATGGAATAGGTAAAGGGAATTTAATTTGTTATCATGGCAGTTTCCCTTGTTGTCATCATCTTCATAATAGCATGTTTTGGATAAGGCGGTCGATAAAATGGAGTCTTTTTGCCCCTATCTTGTTCGACTATTCTAGTTAATATGAGTTGTATTTTTTTCTCATTGATATTTATTTTATTATAATCTATTAAAATATGTCAGATATTCTGTTATATATTATTATTTTATTTCTTTGTCACACATCACTACATAGTGGATCTTATAGAGTGAATTGTCTCATTGACTTAGTTTGGTTCATTCCAAAATGTTATTATAGAAAATAAAAAGGTTGATGTGTTTTGAAACTTCCTAGGTTTGGTTTGATGTAATTGGTAGGCATAAGTTAGGACATTCATAGTTCATGTAGTTTTTATGAGAGGGTTCTTGTTTAGCTCACTCCCATATCTAAACCTTGGTTATCATGGGTGTTAGATAATTTTTACCCAGCATGGAAGATGGTGTTTGAGGTCATTTTAATGAACTATATATTGTGTTTATTTAAATGGACCTTATTGTTTTTAAGGACCTGTTATTAATTTAATTATTTAATATTAATTTACTATATTTTTTAAAGGGATTAATATGGATTCATGGCATTGGACCTTCAATTTTGTAATTTTCTCTCAAGATGATTGGATTTTTTCTTATCTTATTTTGATGATAATTATAATAATGTATCTTCTATATGAGGGAAATTAAACTAAAATACTGGTCTGACATGAAAATCCACTTATAGACACCTCATTTTTGGAATCATTAATATGTACGATTTAGACTCTTGGTCAAGCGAGTATTGGAAACCTGAGATGAGTAATGGATCATGGAACGTAGTTTACCTAAACAAATTACCTGATATTCAATAGTGAAAATGTTACCTAGGAATTGAAGTAATTTATTTAGAAAATTGAAAGGATCATTGAAATTAAAAGGTCTAGAGGAGGCCACAAATCGTTTCTCAAAGAACAATCTAGATAGACCAAGAAGGAAATAGGGGGAATCTATTATATTGAAAATGTTTCATCAGTCTATCACTTTGGCTTCATTAAATAAAATATTCATCCACTAGTTGTATTTAGAGACATTGTTTCATGAAATGACCTATGAGTCCTTGGGTTAGAAATAAGGGGAGTGTACAAATCAATAATATTCCATCAGTTTCTTAATGTTTGTTCATTTTTTCAATAGTTTTCTATAAGGGGTGCTCCCACTAGGTTTTTACTCCATATCCACCTCCCTATGCCTCGGCTCGACTTAGTTTTCTCCCTCAATGTTCCCTTGGTGTGATTGTGGAAATAGTTTCTCCTCTGCGGAGGTGTTGGTGACCTCGTGGACATAGCCAGAACGACCTCTCTTCATTTCTGGCCTGCTTCCCGTCTCACTCCATTTCATCTAGATAGGGCTTATTCTGGTAGCACAAAGATGGTTCTATGGAAGAGTTCTAGATTCCATGACCTAGGGTTGCAATATCCTCTTTTGTGGGCTTGTTGGGTGGTCTGTTGTGGTCTCTGAGGATGTTCTTAATGGTGACAATGGTACATGGGGTTTGGTTTGTGATAGGGTCCTTTTCTAGCATTCTTTTGTGCCTGGATTGTTGAATATCTGGTAATCGGTTCATGGTTCTTAATTTCCTCCTTCGTTTGATTTTAGGATGTATATCCTGCTATTTTTATTTCTACATTTATTTGGTTTCTTTGGGTTGTGGGGAAAGTATTTGGTTGTTCGTGATTTGGTTGGGATGCTCTTGGTTTTTGTTTTGGTTATGCAGTGGATTTGTTGCTTTTGGTTGATTCTGGAATTTGGCTTGGCCGTTGTTTCGAGATTTGTCACTCACAGTCATTTTTAAATGGTTTGTGTCTAAAATTATTGAATGCTGAGTTATTTTCTTGGTTAGATATAGGAAATAGGGGACTGAAATTATTGAGGGATTTTAGATCCCCAGCAATGATGACCAGGTAATGTACTTTCAGGGTATGTGAATCAACTTCTTACAAGTCCTATTTTGGTGTTTTTTGAATTTTGCGTTGAATTATTAGAAATGGTGGAGAAGCTGGTTGAATATGTTGAATTAGTGGAATGTAATTTTGGTATTTTAAATCCTTGGGTCTCTGCTGGTTCGAGGTTTGTGGGTCACTACATCTATCATACAAGTGGTTCCTCCAGATGGGGTTTAAAGCAACGGGTTTCTCATGGAATTCACTAAATATTTGTATGGTTGACAGGGTATGGATTTTCCATTAGTTCAAGGCCCGAGAATTCATGAACGAGGCTATTTTCCAGCAATAAGGAGTAGACGGAAGATGATTTTATTATCTTTGATGCTAGTTTGGGGCTCTTATGTGATGGTGTTGTGTTGTTTGGCCAAAAACTTTTTTTGCATGGGGATCTGTTGTTTTGAGTCTTGGATACTTGTATAGTTTATCACTTTTTCCTCAATAGTGTTATAATAATAAAAATTTAATTTTAAATCAGTCATAGACAATTATAATGTGATAGAGGGATTAAATAACGTCAATGCTTATTCTAATGTTCCTTCAAAATATCATGGAATTATTTTATAAACTAGCTATAGATGATGTAGACATAGCTGGGTTGATAGGTTACGGTGGAATTTTGTTTTTGTAGTTTTTACATCAGGTGTATCATCTATCATAAAAATGAAGCACAAGGGTGGTCATTTTTCATTAGGAAATGTTTTAGGGGGCCTTTTTCAGGATAGAAAAATAGTGTATCCTATCATTGTAGAAGTCCTAGTTATTCCATAACTAAATGTATCGAGTCTCCCAAAATATGTAATCATTGTTGATAATCATTCTTTATAAGATTTATGTTGGAAGGAATCCCATGGAATTAAGGCTAGATAAATTCTCACATAAGGTTCGCTAGTACTTACTAATGCATCTAATGGTGGTGAGTCATACCCTCTAGATATGAGAGATGTTCATATAAATAAGAATGATTCAGGAGGATCTAACACTTGATGTCTTTATGTGGTAGAGTATATACCAATAGAATCTGAAGCGTGGTAAACTACTGTTAGAGGTACGATGTTTATTTCATCTTCTATGATGATGTATTTATATTGAACTTGTTCTACTCATTAATTTATACTATAAAAGTTCATTTTCATGTGTGTTTTTCATTCATAAATTTGGAAATTATTTTGGGATCCTTCCATGCCTTTAGGAATGTGATCTGAACTGGGTTATAAATGTCTCATATGCCAAGTGATGACAGCTAACAATGATATGTAGCGGGATATAAATGTTCTTGGTCATGATATCTTGAACCTGATTATTGGTAAGGAATGGAGGATTAGAGTTATAGACCAGATCAACATTTATATTCACTGATTTAAATTTTTTTATTTTAATGGGCTCACTCATATATTTTAGGGTGATAGGGATTCTAGATCAAGGAGAGTGGTCCCTATTTATTATTTTGAGATGATATCATGTCAATTTTCAGTGATTTTCCTAGATCTTGTTCAATGATTGAGCATCCCACTTCCAATAGTGTTTTTTGAATACTATGAGGTCAACCCAGATGAATTTTATATTTCTACACTATAGAGAGATGGAGATTTTACAATTGAAATAATCATTGGTATAATAACCATCTAACTCCATATTATCATATGAAACATACCTACTTGGTTGAACATAATGTCCATCTTGTGGAAATTAAGGCTACATGATTAATTTTTCCTAGAATTTCATCAAAGACCTCACCTATCCTCTTTGTTAGGAATGTAGAAGAGAATCTAAAAAATTACGTGGGTTAGAAATATTTAAACTAGTTGACTATTTTGAATAAATATCCCTTTCCATGGATTCATTATCTCTTTAATCAAATTATATAGTATTATTAGTTTTAAAATATTTTCCTTTTGTTAGGGTACCACTAGATAATAGTACATGAAAAATAGATATATAAAATAGTGATTAAGAATAATTATTAAAGTGTGAGTTTCTGGTTATACCATTATGTCTTAATAAATCTCATGTGTTATTTATTTAATTAATGAATTTTATCCTTCACCAGTTATTGGATACTTTTTTGGTCATGTTCTTTGATGATATTTTGATGTACTCCATGTCATAGTAGGATCCAACTGATCATTTGCATAATATTATTATAACCTTGAGGGAATATCTCCAATATGGTATGTTTCCCAAATATGAATTTGGATCTATAATGTAATTAATCATGGGAATATTATACCTAAGAGGTTAATTTTATTGGATCACTAAATAATAATGATAGTTATGTCCTAGGCGAGACCTAGAAATATTTTTGAAATCTAAGGCTTATTGGGGTTGGAAGGTTATTAAATATGGTTGGTTTAGGACTTCTTCAATATTAAATGTTCGATAATGTCATTAACCTTTTAGGAAGTACAAGTTGAGTGGGATAAAAAATTTATCTATCCTTCTTTTAATTAAAGGTGAGGATAACATCAGTCCCAGTTTGGATTCCTTCAGAAATGGGTTCAGGATTTTGATTTTTTTATACAATTATTCTGGTATAATTTCAGGGGAGGGAGATGGATTTATGTATTGTAAAAAAGAAAGGTCCCATGGATATCACTATTTATGGTCTTACTAGATGCACTACCCTACCCATGATCTTGAGTTTGAAGAATCTATGAACCTACTCAAAACATGTTGTTAAAATATTTTTGAAGTTTTATTTATGATATACTATAATCATAATATGATGAATTATATTTTCACTCAAAGGGAACTAAACATGTTATAGAGATTCTATAATGAGTATCTTATGATTTTTGATTTTGATATTTCATATACTCCTTGGAATGGAAATGTGTTAGATGATGCATTGATAAAAAAATTACTGACCCAAACCATAAAAAAGTACAGGGAGGAGTTTTCTTTAATTATTAGGTTCATTGAGACGAGATTGGGTGTGGAATAGGTAGGTGGGAAGATTCTCCTGGCTTCGATAAAGGCTGAATCTTCATTGGATGTGGTGGTTCATATTGAGTAGGTATATGACACTAAGTACTAGTGATTTAGTAAAATAATTAATAGTTGGGAGAAATTAGGTGAGTGGTCTTTGTCCCTTATAGATGCGTTTTTCCCCAGTAGGTTGGTCATTTAATGTTATCTAAGGTCATCGTTAATGGATAGTGTACATCGGTCATATTTTTTTTACACAATAGGAATAAAAATATGTATCATGACATGAAACATAGATATTTTTGATTAGGGATGACATATTCAATTAAAGATTCCAGTCACAGTGTCTCACTTTTTATAAAATCAAAGTGTTCTTCTTGATACATGTTTGTTTTTTGAAAACTTTTCCCATTTAAATATGGAAGTGGGATGATATTTCCATGTACTTTATTGTTGGTTTACCACATACTTCAGTTGAGAAGGATTCTATTTATATGATTATTTAATAACTCACAAAATTGGCTCATTTCTTATCCATCGTAGAGATAGTGAAGGTTGAATAACTCATAGTATTGTATGTCAGAGATATTATGATATTTTATGGGGTTCCCTATGCGGTTACTTCATATAGGAACCTATGTTTCACATATAGGATATATAAATTTTTGAAAAAGGTGATGGGTTCCAAATTGAAATTTATCATGACATATCATTAATAGATGGTTGGACCTACATAGTGATTTATCTAGATTCTTTAGGTTATACTTTTATCATATATTCTTGACTTTAGTTTTTATCAACAAAAAAATTATTCCTTAACAATAATTTTCTATAATAATAAAAATCATCCCTTGATTAAGATAAGAAAATTTGAAAGAATGTATGGGTGGCCATATTGATCACCCTTGTTCTTGGAATATGTTGGAGAACAAACCTTGGTTTTACTGAGCCTCCTTCAAAAGAAAGACGATACATTGTAATTTATTTGAAAAAAATTGGTTGTAGAATTGTGTTTTTATAAATATTATGTGTACCATTGATATTGGACACTATATTTTTTAGGTTATTTATTGGAGATTTATTTGACCTTCACCTCTCATGTGTACCATCAGTTCAGTAAGAATGTTTTATGTCACCCAGGAATCTAGACTCCATTTAGATCATGGAACGATGGGGAATGTTGGCAAATCAGTTGAAAAAACCATCCCATTTTTCAACAATTCATGACATGTCTCATGTTTAACACTTGAGATGATATTAATTTAGACATTACCTTGTAATTTAATGGAATGATATTGATCTTGATCTTCAAAAAAAATTTGGTCACAGAACCAGTTTAGGTTATATATCTCTATGATAAGTTAGTGTCTGGTAAAATGAACCATATATTTTGTGTATTATTATAGTGTGGATAGTAATGATATGAGATGTTGGATTGATATTAATTAATGTGGAAATAGATTTGTTAATTATTTTTTGTGTCTAGAATCATGAGAACATTATTTGAATATAAAAGTTTCATGGTGGAGTGAATTCTAATTCACATCAAATCACATGAATGAATTAAATTATGATTAGTTTTTTTATGATTTTTTTCTATACGTTTCAATGGAACATGTCTTGAAAATGAATAATTTTATATAATTTAGGCATGGAACATGGTTGGAACATGTTTATTTCTAATCATGAGGAAATCAGCTCATATAAATCTATGAGTTGACAAAATATTTTTCAATGGTTTTAAAATAGATAAAAAAATCTTGTGACCCACCAAGGATACTGTGTGAGGTTTGGGTGATTATAAAGGGGTTTCATGGGGTTAGATCATGGTTTTTAAAAACTATGTTGTTTTTACCAGTAGATAGGTTATCTTTTATTTAAAAAAATATGTATCCACACATGGTTTCTGTGTGATTAAACTAACTATGTTCCCTATCCAAGTGTGACCTTCCGAACCTCTAAAAAATTGGTTTTTACCCTTTTCCCATGTTTTTTTTAATTTTTAATATCATATTATTCTCCATTTTTCATCATATAATACTTACCAATAACTCTAGTGACCTTATCATTGGGTTTCAGGGTGGAATTATATTATTCTTGATGGATTTCATATATGTATATTGCATTTTTTATATAGTCACACTCTTCATTATAGATTCTTTCTAGATATATTTTCCTCTTGTATTCATGGATACCATTTAGGATGTGGATTCTAGACCTATTGGGGTGTACACATGATTGGTGTTGGTTACTATGGACTAAGGATCATGATGACCTATTCTACTCATCCCCAAACTATATATTCATAGGCGATTAATTTTCACCCAAGTTTGAGGTAGGTGTCACTATAAAAATGCTCTAGCCCCTGAATAGGTTATTTATTTCATTATATTGTGTTAATCCATGAAATTGAATGATGTATTATTTTAATTATTTATTATTAAATATTTTAGTTTTTAAATGGCGTTTTAAAGATATTTGTTCATACCATTTGTCTGATAAAATGCTTCTATAGTGGATTTGGTTCAAAAATCAGTTTTCAAGTGTATAGGATGATTTATTTACTATTAAAATATTTTAAGATAGTGAACATGGGTTTTAAAAATATTTTGGAAAGTATACCACATTGGGTAACCATAGATGTGTTAGGAATAGACAATTCACTTTAGTGTGTGCAATTCCACTAGATTTTATATCGGTTTGATTCGCCTTTGGAAAATATTAGGAATTTCATTACATGTTTTTCACTTATTACTATTTGTTAGATCCCAAATGGTGTGATTTTTTCACTAATATTATTCTATAACATAATTGTATGTTAAGTTGTTATTTTCTCACTTATTTATCATATGGTATAACCATGGTTTGTTTTGACTATGCATTTCAGCTTCCTCACATGTACTTTTCATATTACATTCATTGTGAATTGAATTTTTTTTATGAAAATCAAAGTATGATTTATTAAATGAATTTATTTTCTTAATGTTCTCTATAAAAAGGATATTGTTTTAAATAAATAAGTATTACATTTTTTATATTACACTTTGTCATGATTATTTGGTGAAATACTAGAGCACATTGTTTTCAAACCATCTATTATTATTTGTCAATTTGTGGAATCTATTTAATAGGAAAAAATTTAATGACATGTGAAATTTTTATTTTTCTATTTTCTATTATTGTCTTTTTATTCTTATTCATAAGTTTTGTACATGATTTTTGGTAACATGGAGAATTTTTTGTCCTGTATTTTTTTACATTTCAGGTTTAGATGATTTTCATAGTTTTTTCTATCTCATGGATATTTATTCATTTCATATATATTAATAATCAGTTTGATCATTAATTTTACAAGACACGTATATTTCATTTTTTTTTCACAACACCAAAATTTAGACCCTCTCGGGTGGCATGCCTAGTTGAATCTTGTTGGATTGTTAACAAATGGGATTGGAGAGTATAATGAGATGAAAGTTTTATTACACTTCCTAGGTTTTGTACATTGTATTATGTAGACATGATATAGGGCCATTGAAACTTTGTTATTATATTTTTTATGGGGCCTAACAAGCTTCCTTACACGGCTAAACTCATGTTACTATGGGTGGTCAGGAATTTTTTCCATGCTTGGGACTTGGTGTTTGAAGTCATTTGAATGAAATGGAAATGAGATTTATTTAAAATGACTTATTTTTATGGTTTTTTTACTTACTAATAAAAACAACATTAAATTATTATTATTAAAAGTCATTAATATGAATCCCCAATGTTTTTCCTTTGATTTTTTATTTTTTCCCAGAGTTGATTGGATTTTTCCTTTTTTTATTTAGATGATTCCACTTATAAAATCTTTCAAAAATCTGAGAGATGAAGTACCAAGAAAGGTTCCACTATAAAATCATTTAGCGGACCCCTCATTGGATGAAACAATAATCTGCATCATTCATAATCTGTTTCAAGTGGCTGTCAGAAACATTTGAAGAGTGATAGATCATTCCTCAAAGTTTTCCAAGAAGAATCCACCCATATTTCATGGTGAAAATGTACCACTAGATTTGAAATAATAACTTGAGATTATTTTGAGGATATTTAACTTATTAAATATTTCCGGGGACTCTATGATTAAGTTTTCTATGTACATGTTCAAGGAACCAGGAAGGGGGTGGTGGGACTATATCGTGTTGGAGAAGATTCATGATGATCTCGCATATGCTTTCTTTATAAAAATATTCAATAAGTGGATTTATCCAAATACATAATCTATGGAAAATATCTATGTGTTTTTTCAATGGATAATGGGGAGAATACCATTACAGAGTATTACACATGTTTTCCTATGTTAGTGCATTTGGAGACAAATCTTATTACTAATCATTTTATCAAATATTAGAGGGTTCAAATATGGTTTAAGGGTGTAATATAGTTAATGGTAATTATAGTTTCCCTTAATAATGTCATATAATTAGTCAATAATATTATTATGGATGGTGAAATCATATCTGGGAGGATTACATTTGATGGAAACTAGTTAGCACAATTAGTGTGTCTTGTGGACAAAAAAAGTGTCGGTGCAGTCAATTTTCATGATGAATAGTTTTTAGTGATTTAATAAGAAAATAGTATTTTTTTTCTACAATAAATTATGGTGAAATAGTCATACCAAGCCAAATTATATGGACTCTCACAATACTTGTCATTATTATAGACAATCTGGCCATTTGAGGTGTTTTTATGGAAGGATATCCCATAGAAGTAAGGATAGATTCACCATCACCTTGTATTACCATGTATTTACTAATGGTTCCAAGGGTGGTATGTATTATAATAATTCCCAATATTATGTTAATATGGATAAGAAAACCTTTGATGGAGCTTGTGAAAAATGTTTGCGTGTAGTGGAGTATTTACCAGAGGTATAAAAATAAGGGTCAGCTACTGTTAGAGGCATGATATTAATTTTTTTAATATAGTGAAAGATTTATTTCATAATGGTTCTAGTATTTAATTTATATCATTATTTTCTACATGTTTGTTTTATGTCCATATATTATTTCATTATTATTAGATCATTCCATGGTTATGGAAAGTGGTTCCAAACAAGGCTTTAAATTTCTTCCATGTCGGGTGATGATATCCAAATTAGATGTGTCATGGGATATAATAGTTAATAGACTTGATATATTTGGTATGATCATTTAAATGGATTGAATACTTATTGATATTTACTATATCATATTTTAACATTGCCGAGATAAATGTTTTCTACTGACGTGGTCTCTCATGTCTCTTGGGGTGAGTGGTATTCTAGATCTAGGTGAGTGGGGTATTTTATTTTATATCATGGGGTAAACACATGTTAGTTTATGTATATGTTTCTATATTTTATTAAAACAAGATTTATTAGTCCATTTACTATAATGGTGTGTACATTCATTGAGTTCTTCCTAGATGATTTTTTTTCTAGTTTTCCACCATAGAGTCAAGTGAAGTTTACGATTGAATTTATTTTTGGTATAGTGACCATATCAATTACCTCTAATCATATGGAACCTTCCTAGTTTATGGATCATAATTTCAAACATGCAAATCCAGAGGGAAATGGATTTATTTATCATTGAATGTCACAAGGGGATTCATTTTTTATCTAATCTAAGAAGGAATATGGCAGCCTTGAGATATGTATTGATTATCAAAAGTTAATCCGGAAGACCATTAAGATTAAATATCCCTTTCAATATTTTGATGAAATTTTTTCATCTTAGTTAAGCTCATTGGTTCTAAATGATTGACCTATGTTCATGGTACAACCAGTTTGGAGTCTAAGAGGATAATATACCTTATAAAATGTTTAGGAATCATTATGGTCATTTTTGGATTTTTTGTAATGCCATCTTGTCTACAAAAAAATAATATGGTTTTTATGGAATTTATGAATATGATCATTCATTGGTTATTGGACACTTTTATTTTTTTGTCCATGGATGATATTTCTGTGTACTCTACATTATTATAGGAACATATGCATCATTTAGATATCATTCATAGAACCCTAAATGATCAGTTTCAGAATGGTATTATTTCCAAATGTGAATTTTGGATCATGGAATTAATGTTTTAGGGGAATATTATATCATATAGGGGAATCATTGTGGATAAAAAAACATAAAATTATTTGTGTATTAAAACAATCTCATATTACTTTTTGATATCTGAAGCTTCTTATGGTCATTTGTTATTATAGGCAGGTTGTTTAGGAATACTCTATAATTGCATCAACAGGGTTTGATTCAACCCATAAGGCTATAATGTATTTGTGTAATGAAAAATTTTACTAATATTTTGAGGAATGAACAGTGTGGACAACTTAATATGCAGTTTTGATTCATCAGAAACTAGGTTTAGGTTATGACATATTCTTTGATTCTTCTAATATGAGGTTGGGGTGAATCCTGGTGAAGGGGAAATATGTTATAGCCTAGGTCTCTAACTAGTTCCTCCCTTGTGATAATTATTATCCTACAGATGATATTGAGTTAGTAAGAGTTATGAATGGAATCAAAATGTGGTTTCATTATTTTTTTTGGTGAATAACTTTTCTATATGCAAATAATAATAGCATGATGTATATATTCTCTAAGAAGGATTTAAAAACTTGAAAGAGACATTGGGTTATTTATCTTTAGACCTTTTATTTTCATATTGTGTATTTTTGTATGAGATTAAATTTGGTCACCGATGCAATGAGAAAGAAATTATCGACCAAACCAATAAAGGAATTAGTGGAGGAGTTGTCTCTAATGGGTTTTCTCGATTAAATGATCATAGGAGTTGAAGAGGTGGGTGCGTAGTTGTTCTTAGCATAGGTAAAGACTAAATCATAATTTTATGTGTGTTTTCTACTCGAGAAGCTAGCTTACAAACAATACCAATTCTATAGTAAAATCCTTAATGGTGGGGAGAACACTTGTGAGTCATCTTGATCATTTAGTGAGATGTTGGGTTTTTTTAATTGATTCTTCAATCCAATTTATATAAGGCTAATGTTGATGGGAAGTGGAAACTCGACTTTTTGATGTATATATTTTTAGGAATAACTAGATGTATAATGAATTAAATGCCTATTTTGGGGGTCGAAGATGAGATGCTCGATTATAGATTTGGTGTGACTATGTCTCGCATGTTTGAAAATTAAATTGAAGCTCTAGATACCTTCTCGATTATTGAAACCATTTCCCATTATGGTATGGAGGTTCAATGATATTTCCATCAAATGTTTCATTTCTTTACGATAGAGTCCAAGTGGGATGGATTTTATTTGGGTGATCATTGATCAACTAATGAAATCAGCTCATTTCTAAACATTCAAAGAGAAAAAAATGTAGAACATCTCAGAGGCTTGTATATATGATTGATTATGAGATTTAATAGGATTCCATATGCTAATGTTTTAGACTGGGACCCGATTTCACATCTTGGACCCAAATCATTTTTCAAGATAAGATGGGTTTTACATTGAAATTAAGAAATACATATCATCAAAATATAGATTGATATATAGAGAGAGCTATTTAGCTTTATGATGTTATACTCCTGGCATGCATTCATGATTTTAGTGGTTCTTGGTAATAGTATATTCTTTTAGTCAAGATTTACTATAAATATATTTATGAGGCATTCATTAATATTGTTCCCTTTATAACAGTATATGAGTGTCCATATAGATCTTTATCTTTCTTGGAAAAGATTAGATAGTGGTCCTTGGTTGGATTGAGCATCATTTGGTATACGAAGGATAAAGTGTGGTTGATCTAGATGAAATTTATTAGGTAACATAGTCATATAAAGTGTATATAGATCATCAAAATCAACAACTTATGATTGGGGTTGGTGATTTTTTCTTTATTCTAGTTTCACCTCTCGTGGGACACCATCTACTAGGTATGTGTGGTATGCATTTATTTAGGTTTGTAATCCCTATTGAGGTCATATAATGACTTTGAATGGTAGTGTATCGATTAAACATGGAGGACTATTTGTAATTGACTAATGATGTGTTTCAAGTTACCCAAATGATGATTTATCATCCAAATAGATCCACTGGGATTGAGTGAGATCATATTGAATATACTTCTAACACCACTATTATTGAGTGAACTGTTCAAATTATAGATCACAATGATTTAGTACTGTGTTGTAAAATAAAACTTTTCCCCACGTACTTGTGAAGTTAAAATGGGATATCCATGAGATGTGAGAGTGAGATTCATTTGTGTATCAGCAACAACTTTCATTTTTTGTTATTATAGGTCCATGACCTCTTTCTGGGTTCAAATTGATTTCTTTATGGGGAGAATTGTTGTACCCAATGGATCATAGGTATTTTTTTAATTTATACTTGTTTATTAATTATAGAAATTTTTATGATTATAAGTAATGGGGGTTGAAAATAATAAATTTCGAACAAGAAAGGCCAATAGCATGGTCGGTGCATTGAGTCTGCTGACTCTATGGTAACTT
This sequence comes from Viscum album, assembly GCA_963277665.1. Classification (NCBI taxonomy): domain Eukaryota; kingdom Viridiplantae; phylum Streptophyta; class Magnoliopsida; order Santalales; family Viscaceae; genus Viscum; species Viscum album. Next base: position 2,033,016,612 of record OY728135.1, read on the forward strand.
TGTGATGTTCCTCTATGAGGTGATAGATATTTTTCACTTTCTTGATCATGAATAATCTAATATTGTGGATTTTAAGGGGATTGATATAGGTTTTGGAAAATTATTCTTGTGTGTCACATGGTTTTAGCATGGTTTGTTAAAACCCTGTGTCTTGTCCCTAGAAAACATGTGGATTAAATTTTAAGTAGATATTATCCATGAATGGTAGGTTGAAAATTAGAATAAATGTGCAGCCAAACCATGCATGAACTTCTGAACCATTAAAAAATAGGACTTTACTCTTTTACCTAGGTCATTTAAATTCTTCATATCCTCATAATCCTCATTTGGATTAACCTAGACCTTCCCAAACAATCTATAAGAATCTCATGATGGATTTATATTAGTTATATTTCTTTTTTATCTGGTTTTCCAATTTCATTATAGATCCTTACAGAAAATCTTCCCCTATTGTCTAGTTGGCACCCAATTGGGCTTAGGATGCATGATCTAATGGAATTTAATATGTATTAATGTTTTTTATTATGTATCTAGGATTTTGAGGACTGAAATAACACTTCCTTGATCTCATCTTTTTATTACGATTATGTTTCATTACATTTTGAGGTATGCATCACTATAAAAAGCTTATAACACAATAATTAGTTTATTTTCTTGTAAATTCGTTGGTTATATTCCATGAAATTGATTTATTTTTTATTTTAATGGTTTTATTGGAAGAGATTAATGTTTTTAAATGGTTTTTACATTCAAATATTATTTTTTCAAATATTTGGGTTAATTACCAATTTTCATATATTGAGTAATTTCTATTATATATATTTCCTATTATAGTTTATTTTATCTCATGATTGGGAGACAAAATGATGTTTTATGTTCAATATGATTAAGGATTTTACCATTCCAAATAAGATGAGGGCATGTCATCTCATGCATCATTTTAGGAACCTTACATGATTTCAATTCTTGGAATTATGCCATGCCATATCAAATACATTACATGAATGCATGAAATTTATCATTTGTGACTGGAATGATATATAGGTAATTTTATTATGGTTTATTGCCGGGAACAAAGATACATAGTTGGTACATAAAATTAGTTTCATAAACTATTTTTTGTTTTATTGCATACCATTATCATTCACCTTATGCATTCAATTACAGAATGTCAAGTCACAGACCATTGATCAAATAGTTTGGAACATATTATCATTTGGATTAAATAGACATGATATTTCAATTTATACAGTGTATGGCCCTTTATAAGTAGAAAATGGTAACCCTTATAAATTAGTCATTATAAAGAGAATTACAGAAAAATAATAATTAAAATGAAATATAAATTATGATATGGAATGATCCCTGATAAATGAATTTTTTAGTTTCACTGGATATTCCATATACTGAGATGCATGTTTTAAAATAGAGTACCTTAACTTGGTCCAGATTTAGAGTGGCTAGTAGGCAGTGTCTTTATTGATTTTTATGATTATTTCTTTTACCAAATCTTATATATACGAGTAGGAATAGTGATGTGTTATTTTTATTGGAATTATTTGACATATAATATTATTTAAAAAATGTGAATAGGGGTTTACAAGATCTTTTTGGAGTTTTTTCTTAGAATTGTGGATACATGACATAAAAAAATCCTTCAATCATATGTTAGGAAGGCAGTGGTGACTATTCTCCAGAGGTGGTGGGTCATCAGCCGCCAGTAGAACCTCCTATGGTGACAGTTGTGAAACCATCAGTTTTACCAGATACATGTTCATATTCCTAGTTACATGAGGGTTTCTTTTTCTTTATTCTAACCATTTATAGATCCTTTCAGATGCCTCGAATATGGAAGAACTGATGCGAGTGTTCCAATAGCAGCATCTACCCATGTTTTATTGGGATGGTTGTCCACATGCTGTTGAACTATGGATTAAGAGTAAATTTTTGATATTCTAGCATCTAGAGACACCTAAAAAGGGGAGAGTGAAGCTCATGGCATATATGCTTCATGGAGTAGCTAAATATTATTGGGATTTTTTGAACATGGCTAATACTCATCAATATATGGTTAAATGTGATCTCTAATACAGTTTTATCTATGATTTTATTTTAGAATCTACGAGATAAAAGGACCAATTAGTTTCTATGTCTTGGGCATGGAGTGTTGATTTTTCCTGAGAATTCAAAATTCATTATAGATTTTAAACATTTTTCACCAGTTTACTATTCATATTATCCATCATGGGAGAGAATCTACAAATATGGTCTCAAAAAAGTCATTCTAATGTATGTAAAAGTTTTTTTTGGAAAAATTCCACTATAAATATATTGAATAAAGAGCTTATTTCTCCACCAAACTGGGGGGAAATAGAGTGTGTGGACTAAGGAAGATTAGACTCTCAACCTGGTGGTTTATTTTTAACTTGTATAAAGCACTGTTATAAGTCTTATAATGAGTGCAATACTATATATGGTTATAGTGATTATATATATATCTTCTATCATCAGTGTGGGAGATGAGGAAGTAGGAGGAGTATGTGAGATAGAGCCCAAGTCAAGTTCGGATCATTTTTCTACATGGTCTATGTATAGAAATTTTATATGACCTTCCCTCCATTAATAATTCAAAGGATATTGAATCCGACTCTAGGTTCAACAGATGTATTCATAGCTATGTATCATTCTATGAGCTAGAGTACTACTAGTCGTTCAGGTTTTCGTGCTGATCATGGTCAAGGAAGCTAGGTTCCAGTTGCACTGTGATAGAAGTGGGTCTTCTACTGGTAGTGATGTTTTTTGATAGGGCCAATGATCATTCCAAATATATTATGTACAACACACACCCAAGGAATAGATATCCAAGCCATATATAGTGAGTGTTATGACTTTAGTTTCCTCTACTCTAATATCTACTCTTTTGGATTTATGTGCTTCGCATAGCTTCATATATATACCTATTATGGAGGTACTTGGGACCATTTTTCAGTTTTTGATGGTTTTATAATATTATATACTATAATAGGGATTAAAATAGAGGGTTTAATCTAGTGTAAGCAGTGGCTCATTGATATAGGTGGGTGTCACATCATATGCGTTATTTTTTCCTTCAAGATGACAAGGTTTGAAATCATAATCAAGATGGTCTATCTAGTTTCATACCATCATCATATATATTTATATTTTTGATGTATGACCTTTTCATCATTATAGTTAAAGGATTTATTCATATAGGTGAATGAGATGTCCATGTTGGTAGAGATGGACACGAGTATCAGGGATGAGATGGATGTACGCCTAGATTACAAGCTTATATCTGGATGTTGAGGGAATGAATCAAGTGTAATTTCCTTTAGTGGATGATTATTTGATGGATGTTTTTTAGATTATATTTATTTTTTTCCACCTAAGAGTGTGGGTAATTTTTATACTGAGGTAATGATAGTAACTGTACTGATATCCATTCCTCCTTACATGATGGCTACTACTGAGTTGCTGGAGCTCAAGAGTTTGCTAGAGAACATGAAGGTAAAGGTGTTTATATGAACCAAAACTTCTCTATGGTGTTCTCCACTCATTTATTTTGTAAAAAATCAATATATAAACTTTCATATCTATGTGGATTACTATAATTTGAACAATTTGATGATTAAGAACTTATATCCTTTTCCTTGGATAAATTGTCTTTTCAACCAGCTATGAGGAACATGGGTTTTCTCAAAGATTCATATGATATAATGGTATCACCAGGTATATGTTTGACATGTAGACATACCTTTTACATTGTTACATAGAATATATGGTCTATATGTGTATCTAGTAATGCCTTTCGGTCTCACGAACATGACATCAGTTTTCATTGATTTTATGAACCTAGTTTTCCATACTTATCTAGATTAGTTTATGATGGTATTTTAGGACAATATATTAGTGTATTATCACAGTCAACTTTACCATCAAAAACATCTTGAGATTATTTTATATACAATGAAGGAACATCAATTATATTCTCTCTTATAATGTGACACTTTTGAATTTATAAGATACAATTCCTATGTCATATAATTTTAGAGGCAACAATCTCTTTTAACTTAGATAATGTGATATTTTTAGTTACTTGGGAGTATCCCAAGAGCATCATTAACATATAATGTTTCATGGGTAAAACTGATTATTATAGGTTCTTTATATAGAACTTATCATTCGTAGAAACACCTCTTTTGTGAGGTCCTAAAAAGGCTGTGATTTTTTCATTGTTAGATACCTAAAACATAGGATTTTAGGATTTGAAATATAGGATAACTTCAGCGGGAATCCTGATTCTTCTAGATTCAAGTAAAAGCTAAATAGTATATTTTTATGCATCAGGTGTTTGTATATCATAAATTATTATGTAGGAATAGAGATTTGTGTCATACATGTCTCATCATTTGATACTACATGAGAGGAACTACCTGAACCACATTCTCGAGTTAGTAGTTGTTGTACATGCCATATGTTATTGGAGGAATTATTTACTAGGAGAGTGGTTTGTGGTGTACATGGGCCACAAAATCCTAAAAAAAATATTTACATAGTGTGATCTATATTTTAGGCAACAAAGGTAGGTTGAGTGGACACATATTTCTAACTTTGATCTTGCCTACATTCCAAAAAGGAAAATCATGTTGCTGATTCACTGAGCATGAGGGATAATATACTATAAATTTAGGAGGCCAATAATGAGTGATTTATTACAAACATGTTTTGAAAGATGCACTATGAGTTTCATGAAAGTCTTACCAATATTTTTATCTCATCTTTGTTTGTGACTTCCACACCTATTGATATTGTGAGGATGAGAAAATTATCTCATGCTGAGGGACTAATCCTACAAGACAAAGTAGTTGTTGAGGAACCATCTCTTGGATGGAATGTTGGTGAGGATGATTTTTTTTTGAATTCAATACCATGTTTGGGTTCCAATTGACATATGTGATGAGATTGTGGGAGTCTTTCATTCTCATTTTGTGAAGTGCATCATGGTGCTACCAATATATAATAAGGATTACGTCTCTATTATTGGTGGCCATGTATGAAATCAGGTATAGATCGTTTTATCTTCAAGTGTTACTCCTTTTAGCATGTGAAGGAGGAACAATAGAGACCATATGAGATTTTATAGAAGTTACCTATTCTCGAGTGAAAATGGGATGATGTAAAGATGGATTTCATGATGGGGTTTTTGAGGTTTCCTATCACGAACTTCCTTCAGCAAGAAGATGGAAGGGGAATTAGAGTGTCACACCCTTCCTTAATCAAGATGAATATGTGATAACGATTATAGAGTCCCGCCTTTAGTAGGCCCTGGGGTGGAAACTAGCACCAAGGGCATGAAATATCACAATTTATGGAAGGCATTGCCCTTTTTTTGAAAAACAATATTAGGATATAAGGTGGTAAATCCAAAAAAAATATAGACACTAAAGAAAAAAAGGAAAACTGAAATCCATTCCCACATGCAAGTTCAAAAGTGAAAACAATACAAAATAAAAGAAAACTCTAAAGGAGAGAACCTAAAGAAAAAGAAGACCAGCAACGACAACTACCCTAACGCCCGATATTGTACGGTCTGACATGGCCCTCCAAGTCTTCCTGGAAACCAAAAAGTATTTTGATATACATATAGTGAGTATACAAGTATACTGATTAGGGAAACCAAAATCACTCATGCACAAGTGGGGGGGGGGACATAATAATGTACCTGTGAATACAGAAGAAACCAAGACAACTATCAGAGAAATTAATCACCACCCAAAGCAAGGCACACTCCCCAAATAATGAAAGTCATGTAAAGTAATAGTAATAACACATAAATATTTGGGTACCCCACACAACTTTACCACTAGTTATTTAAAACATCCTATGCATCAGACCTCCCCAATAAATCCCACTACAGTCCCACTATCGCCCCCAACAACAACCACATGGGCCATCCCTACAACATGTTTATCCCGCCCACAAACACCTGGGCCACCACAACCACACATCCTTCCCACAGAAACCTAGGCCATCAAAACCACACTTCCAACCTATAGAAACCAAATACACCACAACCATACATCCTTCATGTAGACACCTAGGACTCATACCGAAGACACCTTGGAAACAACAACCGTACCTCTCACCCAAAAACACTTAGGCCTCATCCTGAAGACACATGGGAAACAATGTTTCCCACACACAACTGGGCCAACCCACCACAACATACCTTTTATGAAGGGTATTGGGCTATAAAAACATCAGGCCATCACAACCTACACAAATAACTCATGCAATTTGGTAGAGATATAAGAAAGGTTCTAATAAAAATCCACTCATAATAATGTTGGAAAAAACACCCTCCCCATGAAATGAGGGTGCTTAGCACAAAGTTATAAACATGGGTGGGGTGTGTATAAGAAACCCAAGAACTAGAATTTGTAAATATAAGTAAAAAATCACTCATCCCAACCTAACGGTCTTGAAACCAACAACCAACCTACATACAACCACTCTTGATACTACCTCTACATGCACAAATACACAACAACCACAGCTAGATCACAACCCATTTATGGAAGAAAGTTCCCCATTGTACCCATTCATGTTATCATGTTCAATGGATTCCATTTAAATATTCCATTACAACCAGGAAAATAATAGGCATCACCAACCCAACCTAGCAAGAAAACTAGGTTGTAGTCCCACTACACAACAACACTAAAACATGTTGTTGTCACACCATACAAGTCTGTCCCATGATAATAACACAACCAAGGGTAGTTTATACTAGCTAAAATATCATATATTCCACAAACATCTAATAACAATGGCTAAACCTGCATCCCCACTACTCAACCATTCCACACATGCCATTAAAACCCAATCATAACACCTAAAACATAACTAAACCTATCAAATAGTGGTAAATTCAGATTTAGCCAATGCTATTCCTTAATTCCATTTGGTTATCCGGGGTGATCACACATGGGTTCTTATTCATTAGGAATCCAGTTAATAAACAATGTTTATGTGATTAATCTGTTTATATGGTAAAACCAGTTAATCAGAAGAATATCCTAAAAAAGGAGCATCACCAGTGAAAAAGAAAGGACCACCAATGACCATGATTTTTATTAGGTATATGACCAAAACAAGTCATAACCATAAAAAATGATAATAGGTAAACAACATGCATACTATCATCTATCTCCTTCCAGTTATCATAAAAGTGTGGTTATCTTTTTTATCATCATTAGTTGTTTATATCTTATGTAAATAAATGGGTTTAGCTGTATCCACGTAGAACATTACTAAACCCACCCACATGATACATATAATAATAGAGATGATGTAAATCCCTACTTAGATGATCAAGGATTGAAGTTTTCTCCTGGCACTAAGAACTAGGGTCGCGCGATAGAAAAATCCAGGACGAACCGAATAGGATGGCTTTCACGCAGGCACGACTCATCTCCGGAACAGGGACTCCAACTACAATAATGTAAAATAAAGATACCAAGGAATAATAAGAACTCTATGTGATAAAAGACCAATCCTAGAGTTACATGATGCAAATTCTCAAAGTTCATGAAAAAAGGATCGTGGTTTGACTTGGTGGTTGGGTGGTTGCACACGTTGGAATTAATTGGGATTTAATAATTCCCGCAAAGATAGTGAGATAAACCACTACACGATAGAAAGTTGATAGGTTACATTTAAACCAAAAAAACGCATAATAGGGGCATAATTAGAAACGAGGAAAAGTGTGTGAAATTGATTAAAAGTCCACACATTTTTGATAGTGAAGTGTCACCCAAATATTAGGGGATTAAAGATATCATTTACCTTCCTTAAAATGGTCTTAAACCACTTTAAAAAGTTAGTAAAACATAAAAGAGAATTCACATGAGGGAAACTAGAAAGAAAACCCGAAACCCCATGGTGGAAATGTTTTGGTTCAGCACCAATCAATTATACTGATCGATGAGACACCAATTTGTGCTGATGAGTGGCACTGATAGGTGACACCACAGTGACACCATGCCATTGACACTGATGCCGCCCTGACTCACCGATGGTGTCCAGTGCACCCCGAACACTAGAATTTGACAAAGTAATGGACCAGAAAGGTCCAGATGATTACATCAGATACCTCTCAAACTATTCTCATCCTCCAGAATCATGACTAAACTCGAAGAGTGATGGGGTCTGAAAAACCACCTTGTAAGATACCTCTTAGGAATAATCAACCCTAATTTTTTAGAAAGTAGGAATAAAACATTGAAATCAAAGAACACCACCTCATAGCTATCACCCCAAAAAGCCACATGAAACTAAAAGATCACATTTTCCCGATACATGGTTTATGGAGCTATTTCCTCCATGTCATGATACTATCTGCCTTGGGTGGCACCAAATCTCCTGCATGGGTTTAATTGCATCAACACTAATGTGTTTTGATTAGGAATTAGGTCCTCCCTTCCCTCCACGTTGGGAATTTTCATACACATTTACAGAGAAAATAAGAAAAACCATATAATAATCAACAAGGTCATGTATTATATCACAACAAATAAAAAAATTAATAACATGAAAGAGAACTCAGAATAGAAACTCAAAACATCTTTTGGTACTGGTCATGCATCTTTGATTCTCACTTAGGCCACCGTGCCTCCACAATACATGAACCAAAGGACTGGTCTGTCTATGGAGAACCTTCTCCTTACTATTCTCAATTATTACTAGTCACTCCATGAATGTTGCATCACCATCAACATCTAACTCTCCATAGTCAATGACATGGGAGTCATCGTGTAGTTACCAATGAAGATGAGAGAAATGAAAGACATTGTGGATCTTCTCTAGATGGGGTGAAAATACCTTCTGAAATGACAACACACTAATGTTATTAATATTTTCATATCTTATTTTATACTCCCTTTACTTATTTTATCTGAAATATACATAATTTGTGTGATATATTAATGTTTTAATACTTAGTATAAATTTTGATGATTTTTAGAAGTAGTCCAATTGAGTCAATTTACTATTTTATTCATAACTCTCCCACTACTGCTCCAAATTCCATGGTTCTTGTTTTTTTTGGATTCCTAATTTATTATAAAACATTTAATTAGAAGGGATCATGGTCTAATTCTTCCATTTTAAGGCCCATATGGACCACACAAGAAGGCCTATAGAATCTGTGAAGAAACTAGACCATCCATGAAGAATTACTTTCTATGCTCAATCAGGAAGTCCAAATTTAATTATTCACCTCAAAGGTTTGGGGAAAAATTTAAGGAGTCTTGGTTAAACATTTTAAGGACGAAATACAATGAAAAGGGACAAAACGATTCATTTAAACTCTGCCCACCATTCTGGACGTAAATTGAAATCAGTACAGTATTAATGACACATCTCCTGATATATTAATCAAATAAAGTTGAAATTTTTCATTGTGAAAGTGGAGATATACGAGACCGACTTTATTGAATAAATAATATTTATTTTAATGCATATTACTATTCAAAAATCCATTAAAATTTTGGCCATAGAAAAATCATGGATAGAAATGGACAATTTAACATTGTTTATTAAAACAACCATAACATTGGATCCATAAGTCTAAATGCCTCCAAATTTTGATAGTAGTCGGCCAAAATTATTATCTAAAACTTTTAATAATGAGATATCTCCTGATTTGGCTGTATGGATGTTCAAATAGTCGATTCAAATGGAGGGACATATTGGGAATACAAACAGTCCACTTCTTTGGGCTACAAATACATCCCCCTCATCTCCTTCAAAGGAGATGGAATTTCAGAGTAAAGGAGGATATGTTTCCATGACCAAGGATCTACCAATGGCTTGGTAGGATCTTCCATACTCATGTTTTTACTTGAGAAACCATTCCTCCTTGCTTCCTTTCATTTAATTTTGTGTTGTTCTTCATTAGTAATCATGTAAGTGTTTGTTTTTTTATAATTCTGTTTGAATGCAAGTTTCTTCATTAATATCTATTATTCTCGTAAACCTTATGTAGTTTAATTTTAATTTTTTTAAAATAGTTTAAACCAAGTAAAAACCCCTTTCCTTCTTTTTCTTCCTCATTTAATCGAAAGCCTATTTGTAATTATCATTATTGTTTGTGTGTGTGTTCAACGCACCACTCTTTTTCTTATCCATTTCATTTTTTTATTAATTTAAAATCATAATCATTATAAATATATTTTTAATCATTTCAATGGCTGAGTAAATCTATCATTGTGGTGAGTTATAATTTAGGGATGTTAAGAAATTGAGAGCTTATGCTCAATGAGTATTCTTTGAATTAACATTATGTATGTTGGACTTAACATGTCAGGGATTAATGACTTGTTTTGTTTAACAAGTAGTTTACATGGATTATTAAAACCATTAATAAACTTCCATAAACAATATATGATTAATATTAGAACGTTAAGTTATGTCGAGGCTTGGATTAAAGCCTTAACACTTGGGAATTCCAATCAATGTCAACTTGTGACATGGGTGTTTATTTAATGTAATAAAAAGCAAGGCTCAAGGATATGACAAGATTAAATACTTATTGATGAAGTCACCCCAATATTTATAAATTTTATAAATCAAACATCATCCATAAACTATTTCATAAGCTCTAAAAACAATCCCCCCAATCAGAATATAGTCAACATAAAACAATCGACTATTAAATAGTATCATTGCTGTGGAATCGACGCAAGTGCTGCTGTACACATTAGTAGAGAACCAGAACCTTGATCGGTCGATATGAGAAAATCAACCATGATTTCAAATGGATCTATTGCTAGATATGGTGCTTTATATAGTCATTTGTTTCTGGTTATTGTAAAAAAGAACCCAAAAAACAAAATTTTAAAAAATTGAAAAACAAACACAAAGAAAAACCTGCTTTTCTCAAAGAAATCATAAACGGAAAACAAAAAAAAAGAAAAACTCATCTTCCTCTTTCTTCCAATATCTCTCTGAATTCCCCATAGCCTCCCAAACAATATTTTGGATTTTTTTGACCCCAAAATTGAGTTAAAAATTTTCTAACTTAGGAGGAACATTAAGGATAGTCAAATAATTCACGAACCAGTCCTTGTCCAACCAATTGAATTAAATATGACCTATCCTAGGGAAGAAACACTTAAAGAACTTGCTACCCCTGATCTGAACTACCAACCTCTTGGTATTAAATATCCAAATATAGAGGCTAACTTTGAACTCAAATCGGGTTTGATTCATCTTCTCCCTTATTTCCATGGGCTAGCCAGTGAGAATCTACATCTCCACCTTAAAGAGTTCCAAGTGGTGTGATCTACCATGAAGCCTCAAAGATTTTTTGAGGATCAAATAAAACATCAATAATTGCCTTTATCCCTAGCTGACTCCACAAATTCATGTCTCTAATACCTTCCTCTTGGTTCTATAACCACATGGAACTACATGAAGCGACTCTTCTAAGAGAAATTATTTCCTTCTTCTCGTACTACTTCTATCCGAAAGGAAATAAGTGGTATCCGTCAGTTCCCATGTGAATCACTCCATGAATATCGGGAGAGGTTTAAAAATCTTCTTGAAATCTGCCCACACCACCAAATACCTTACCAACTCTTGATCCAATACTTTTATGAGGGGTTATTGGCTATGGAGAGAACTCTCATTGATGCCACAAGTTGCAGTTCTCTTGTTGATAAAACTCCTATAGCTGGAAGACATATTATAAGAAACATGACTACAAAAACAGAAAAATTCCATAGTCAAGCACATGATCAAGTAAAACAAGTCCAATACAATCAATCCATAGAGAAGAACAAGGTGACCGAGTGGATGAGTGAACTTACAGGTATTCTGTGACAACTATCTATGGCATCCAAAGTCCCACCCTCATCTTGTCCACAATCAATGTTAACTGGACTTGTCAAAAACTATGGAATCTACAACTCACTAGTTCATACAACTGACACATGTACACAACTTCAAGACGATCAATCTGATTCATTTGGACCAATGGAACTCAATGTAGCATATGCTCAGTAGAACCCCAAACCTCAAAAATTTGGTCCATTCATTAGAAACATCAACCAAAATCACTCTAAGCCCTTATCTTCTTCATATAACCAAGGCCTAAGGTATGGTAATCCTTTCTTAATCCCCCTCAATTACCTCCTCAAAAATAAAACCAGTATCAATATGGTCAAGGTGTTTGTAACTTCTAACAACCATGTCCTATTGTTCCTTAACAACAAAGGAACAATCCTCCTCCCAGATTACACTATCCTAGCAAGCCTTCCCAATTCCAAAACTAATTCAATCACTTTCCCAATAACCAAAATCAAGGTAATCCCAATCCTGGACAAGCATCTTCTTCCATGAAACCATGGGAAAGTGCAGTAGAAGATATTTCCTCATTAACCATTTCTAGCCTAAAAAACATTGAAAACCAAATTGGTCAACTTGCATCCCACCTGAGCCAGCAACAACAATAAAATTCTTCCAAACTCCCAGCTCAACCATTACCCTAACCCAATGGAAATGTACATGAAATTTCACTTAAATTGGGGAAGAAAATTTATATGCCTCAAGATAAGTCGTCCAACCCCCTTTAAATGTTGACAAATAAAATGAATAGAAAAAGAAACTGGAAAAGGAATTTGAAGTCATTCCATCACCTCCTTCCATTCCACAAAAGAACCCAATTCCTTTTCCTCAAGAAGTTTCTAAGCCAAAGAAGTCCTTTGAATCTGATCCTGAAATGCTCGACATGTTTAGACGTGTTAAAGTGAACATTACCCACTTAGATGACATTAACCAAATTCCAAATTATGCCATATTTCTCAAGGAGTTTTTTACCCATAAGAGGAAACTTAGGACCTTTAAAAATGTTTCCACCCAACAGTCTATCCCCATAATGTGAAAAGATTCAAGGACCTTTACAGTTCCATGCCAAATTCTGAGTTCCATATTTGAAGATACACTCATAGACCTAGGAGCCTCAATTAATGTCATTCCCAAATCCAACTTCTCCAACCTTGGTCTAGGTCCCTTACGTCCAATGGGTGTTTCCATTCAATTATCCAATCGAAGCAGATCGAGTCCTGAGAGAATATTTGAGGATGTCCTTGTTCATGTGATTGATCTTATATTACATAGTGATTTCTATTCCCTTGACATGAAAGATGAGATGAACTCTTCCCAATCTCCCCAAATTCTAGGAAGACCATTTCTCCTGACAGCTAGAACTAAGATTGATGTCTATTCAGGCATCTTATCCATGGAATTTGGTGACCAACTTGTCATGTTCATCATTTTACAGGCCATGTGATACCCATATGATGATCACACTACATTCCCAATCCATGCTTCTGAGTACACTTCTAAGATTCAATTGAAACCCAATACATCATGTTATTAATGTTCAAATGACAAAGGATTGTGTGAAATCTTCACCATCATTAACCATGTCATAAATGGTGAAGTTTATGTGGACCTCTCATTCATAGACTCTATCAATATAGAGGATCTTGAAAAATCACTAGAATCCCACATCAACTCTAATCTTTACTCCTCTACATTGGACAGTATTAAGGAAGATGAATCAAAACCCACTGAAGTACTTTAATTAATTCCAAAGTCGTCTAACCCACAAATGAATGATGATACTCATCTAAAACATCTTATTGCACTCCTAAAATATGAATTCCTTTTCCATTATTACTCTTATCTTTTCATTATCTCTGCTTCACATACCGAAATTGTGGAGTCCAAACTTGATCGAGTGTTAGAGAAAACCAAAAAGGCCTTAGGTTGGACCCTATATGACATACCAGGAATCAACCCTACCCTTTCCATAAATCACATCCATCTTAAAGAATCATCAGAACTAATTAAGTAACCACACAAAAGACTAAATCCACTCATACTTGAGGTAGTAAGAGAAGAGATCACCATGATTATTCAAGATGGTATTATCTACACAATTTCTAATAGTGAATGGGTTAGTCCAATTCATGTTGTTCCCAAAAAGAGTGGGATAACTATTAACACAAATTAACATGGAGAGGTAGTCACAACTCAGGTGAAGAAAAAATGGCGTGTGTGCATCGACTCTAGGAAATTGAATGTTGAAACAATAAAAGATCACTACCGTCTTCCATTCCATAATCAAATGTTGGAATGATTAGCTGGAAAATAACACTATTACATTCTTGATGGATACATCACCTACTTCTAAATCTCAATTGCACCTCATGACCAAGAAAAGACTACTATCACATGCCCCTTTGGAACATATGCATATAAGATAATGCCTTTTGGCCTCTGCAATGCTCCTAAAACATTCCGGAGGCATATGATGAGTATATTTTCTAAATTCATTGGACATTGCATGGATGTATTCATGGATGACTTTACCTTTTATAGTGAGTCATTTTAATCGTCCTTGAATTTATTCCCTCTAGCCCTTGAATTGTGTGTCAAGTGTAACCTTGTGTTAAATTTCATAAAATGCAACTTCATGGTTGAAAATGGTATTGTTATAGGGCGCATAGTTCCAAAATATGGTATTGGTGTCGATCATGACACAATTGAAGTGATCCAATCACTTCCAGAACCCACATCTGTTTGAGACATCCATTCCTTCCTTGGTCATTCAGGTTTCTATTGGCGATTCATCCATAAATTCTATAGGATTTCCCTCCCACTTACTCGGTTTCTCCAAAATGATGTCACTTTCCATTTTGATGAGGTTTGCAAGAGAACCTTCATTGAACTCAAAACTGATCTTATATATTAAAAAAAATCCAACCTATAGACTGGCCCTTAACCTTTGAGTTGATGTGTGATGCTTTTGACAGATCTATTGGGGTTGTTATTGGTTGAAGAGGAGTGACAATTCCTCATGTCATCTATTATTCCTCAAAAACATTGGATGGAACTCAATATCACTACACTATGACCGAAAAGGAACTTTTAGAAATGGTTTTTGCCTTAGATAAATTATGGCCCTACCTCTTAGGTTCCAAAATCATCATCTTCATAGACCATTCTACTATACTGTTCTTACTCAAGAAATGTGATTCCAAAACAATGCTAATAAGATGGATCCTAATTCTCTAAGAATTTGACCATGAAATCAATGATATACCATGAAAAGAAAACCCTGTGGCTGATCACTTGAGTCGAATTTGTAATTCGTCTCATTCTAAAGTAATTGATCTTGAATTTCCAACTGAGCACCTTTCATCTATCACTTCATAAATACCATGGTATGCCCCAATTGTAAGTTACTTGGTTTCTGGTCTTTTTCCTGAAATTGTTTCCAAAGAAAAAAAAATAAAGTTGAAAAGTGATTCAAAATTCTATTTTTTGGGAAGATAATAAACTTTGGAAAACTAGGGAAGACATGGTAATTAGGAGATGTGTTGATGAAAATGAACATTTTTCCATCTTATAATTCAGTCACTCAATGCCTGGTGGTGGCCACTTTCGACCACAAAGGACCTCCCGATTGATCCAAGACTCTGGTTTCTTCTGGCCTTAACTCTTCAATAACTCACATGAGTTCTATCAATCATGTCTCACATGCCACAAGATTGGAACAATTTCAAAGACAAATGAAATTCCCCAAAAGCATTTAATTTTATATAAGATATTTTATGTTTGGGGAATTGATTTCGTGGGACCATTCCCACTTCCAATAGATTATCATACATTATTATTCTAGTTGATTATGTTTCTAGGTGGGTTAAGGCCAAACATACAAGAAATAATGATTAACATACTCTTAGTCAGTTCCTTAAGACACACATCTTTTACATGTTTGGTAAACCAGGTGCCTTGATATGTGACTTAAGAACCCATTTTTATAATAGAACCAGATAATCACTTTTGAAAAAAATGGTGTTGTACATAAAACTTCAACAAAATATCACCCCCAAACAAATGGCATTGCTAATCTTTCAAATAGAGAAGTGAAAAGAGTGCTTGAGAGAATTGTAAAACCCACCAGAAAAGACTAGCCTAAAAGACTTGGTAAATCACTTTGGGATTATCAAATAGCTTATAAAACACCCCTTGGGATGTCTCCTTTTAGGCTGATTTTTGGAAAATCATGTCATTTACCAGTTGAAATCTAACAGAAGTCTTTTGGGGTAGTAAAAACCTGTAATTTGGATTGTGAAAAATCAGGTGAAGAAAGATTGTTGCAATTGGATGAACTAGAGGAGCTTCGAATTGAATCCTATGAGAATTTCAATTTGTACAAAGAAACAACTAAGTTAATCCAAGACAAACACATCTTGATAAAGTTATTCCATGAAGGTGAAAAGGTATTTCTTTTCAAATCTTGATTTTAGCTTCACCCAAGTAAGCATAATTCTCATTGAAAAGGTCCTTTTATTGTTTTTCATGTTTACCCATTTGGTGAAGTGAAAGTCCAAAACCGGTCTTCCAAAAGGTCATTCACAGTTAGTGGACATAGATTAAAGCATCACCATGAATGGACACACAATCTTGGAACAACATAAACTTCCATCAGATCCCCAACTTCTACAGTTGACCCACTACTATATGGAGATGACAACCCACCAATCCAAATGTGGCAGTACCACATTCCCTTTAACTGCTCCTCCTCTCTCTTTCTCTTTCTTATTCTTCCTCCCTCATTTTCATTTTGATTTTTACCACTTTCTTCATCAAATTTTTATTTACTCTTTATCTTTTGTGTGGGTGTGTAATTTAAAAACAAAAAATAAAAAACTAAACAATTAAAATAATAAACAATCAAGAGTTATACTTACTGACCTTCCAATTTTCAAATTTTGTCCAACCATTTTTGGGAGTCAAAAAACATGGTTTCATCCAAATTTTTTTTGTTTTCTTCATAAATTAGGATAATGAATATTGTGTCCAAACCAACCAATTTTGATTGCTCATTTTTTGATTTGTAAAATGATTAGTCCAAACTGTGAGGAACAAAATTAGCTTTCATGCTAAGGCCACATATGGCCATATTTTCAAAATGAGTTTTTTTCACCCCATTTGGGAATCATGAATTTTTGGACCTTCGAGCTGAATTTCTTACTTTAGTGTGCATTAATACGATAGAGGCATATTTTGAAACACATGAAAATTAAAATAGCCAAATAGCCTCCCATTAACCATACATTAATCCTCCTTTTAAAAGACCCTTTGAGCCTATGAAAACCTTTTCTTTGATAGGCACATTACAAGCCTAATACCTTATCCCACCCAATATGAACATGAATTTTCATTGCATAAGTTTTTGAAATTTACTTATGGGGGGAATGGATTTCATTGTTTAGGTGGCCTTTTATTGATTTTCAATGAGTTA
The DNA here is from genome assembly GCA_963277665.1 of Viscum album. Taxonomy (NCBI): domain Eukaryota; kingdom Viridiplantae; phylum Streptophyta; class Magnoliopsida; order Santalales; family Viscaceae; genus Viscum; species Viscum album. Next base: position 2,033,034,016 of record OY728135.1, read on the forward strand.
TCATATGCTTGAAGGCAAGAATTCATTTAAGTGTGGGGGAGAGGTTGTCCATCAGTGGGGTTTGGGAATGTATATATGCTTATAACATATTGTTCAAATTTTAATGACAAGTGTTCAGAAAAAAATTAATTAAATAAAATGAAAAAAATAAATAAAAGGGATGGGTCTGGGGTAGGTAAAAAATAACTATTTTCAGCCTTTTATCTTGTTATAACTATTACAATTAGTGTTGTAAGGTAATAAATCATGGGTTGGGATATGAGTGTGAGATCTGTTTCAAGTTCAAATTACGAAAAAAAAGAAAAAAAGAACACTTAAAATATATTTTTATGTCATTGGGAGAAGTTTTGTGTTTTGTAAATATTCCATCTTCTCATTCCCTTCATATTTCCTTCCAATTTTGTGCCTTATTTCACATTTTCATTCCCTCGTAAATATGTGTTCCCACTTCCTTTCATGTCTCATTTCAAAAAAAAAATGTGCATTTCTTTTTCCATGTTGGTGTTTTACCCTTCTTCTTATCTCTCTTGGACATTATATTCCTACCATCCCATAGCCACATAAAACCCCATAAAAATACATCTTTATTCTTGTGCACTTTGGATGGGGATTGGAAGCTAATAGCTCTTTCAAAATCTAAGATTTTCACTTTTGGTTGGTGGATAAGCGAAGCTCTATAAATTAATTTTATCATCTTGAGAGGAGTATGTTTTGTGTGCCACCATTTTCCATTTAAAAATTTGAGAATGAAAAAATAAATTATTTTTGGAACATTTTTTTTGTAACAACTTGTGGTGGAATTCAATATGGATGAGTGATATTGTCTAAACCTCCCTGATTGGGGAAAAAAGATTTAATATTTGATAGCGAGTGAAAATGATTTCTGTCATGTTCTTATATTAGTTCCACATGAGGACATGCACAAGACTAAGTGTGGGGGAGATGATGTTATTAATAGTTTCAGGACTTATTATATTCTCTCTTTACTGATTTTAGATGAAATGTGCATAATTTGTGTGAAATATTAATTTTTTAATACTAAGTGTATTTTTTTAGCATTTTTAGAAGTAGTCCAATTGATTCTGTTTACTATTTTATTTATAACTCACCCCATACTAATCCAAATTGTGTGGTTATTGTTTTTTGGGATTCCAAGTTCCATATAAAACATTTTATTAGCATGGATCATGGGCCAATTCTTCCATTTGAAGGACCATATGTACAACACAAGAAGGCCTACAGAATCTATGAAGAAACTGGACCATCCATGAATATTTAATTTTTGGGCTCAATCAGAAAGTCAAAATTCATTTATTCTCATCAAAAGTTTTTGGGACAATATAAGGAGTCTTGAATAAAACTTTTAGGGCCCAACTCTAAAGAAAAAATGCCCAAATGATTCATTTAAAATCAGCTCACCATTCTGGCCGGGAATTAAAACTAGTACATTATTATTGACATGTATCCTAATATAGTCATCAAATCAAGATGAGATTTTGCAGTGTAAAGGAGGAGATATATGTGGCAGTCTCTATTGAATAAATCATTTTGATTTGAAGGCATATTACTATTCCAAAATCAATTCACATTTTGGTCATCGAAAAATCATGGATAGAAATGGTTAGTTTAACATTGTTTGATGAAACCACCATTACATTGGCTCCATAAGTCCAAAATTCCACCAAATATATAGAGTATCCGGAAAAAATTATTATCTACAACCTTTAATAAGGATATATTTCTAGATTCGGATTTCTGGATGTCCAAATCGTCGAGCCAAGTTGAGGGACATATTGGGAATACAAATAGTCCACTTCCTTGGGCTATAAATACATCCCTCTCCAATCCTTCAAAGAAGATGAAATTCAAGAGAAAAGGAGGATTTTTTGGAGCGACCAAGGCTTTGAAAAAGGATTGGAGAGATCTTTAATACCTATGTTTTTTACTTTAGAAACCATTCCTTCTTGCTTTCTTTCATTTATTTATGTGTGGTACTTCATTTGTAATCGTGTAGGTGTTTGTTTTTTTTGTAATTTTGTTTTAATGATTGTTTCTTCTTCAATATCTATTATTACAATAGAAATTCTATAGTTTAATATTAATGTTCTTAAAATAGTTTAAATCAAGTTAAAATCCCTTCCCTTCTTTTGCTTCCTCATTCAATCGAAAGTATGTTTTTAATTCTCATTATCGTCTGTGTGTGTGTTTGATGCACCACTTATTTTATTGTCCCTTTATTTTTTTTCTCTTATTAATTTATCATCATAATAATTATAACCAGATTATTAATCATTTTATGGATGATTAAATCTATCATTGGGGTGAGTTATAGTTTAGGGATGTTAAGCGATTGAGATCTTATGCTTGATTAGTATTCTTTGAATTAACATTGTGTATGTTGGACTTAACATGTCATAGATTAATGAAATGTTTTGTTTAATGAGTGGTTTCTATGGATTATTGGAACCATAAATACACTACCATAAACAAGATATGATTATGATTTGAACCTTAAGATAAGTAAAGGATTGGATTAAATCCTTAACACTTGGGAATTCCAATCAATATCAACTTGTGACATGGGTATTAATTTAATGCAATACAAAGCAAGGCTCAAGGATATCACAATACTAACTATCTATTGATTAAATCACCCTAATATTTATTAATTTTTAAAATAAAACATCTTCTATAAATTATTTCATAATCTCTGCCAACAAACCCCCCAATAAGAATACAATCAAATAAAAACAATCGACTATTAAATAGTATTGGCACTGTGGATTGGACCCGAGTGCTGCTATACACATTAGCAGAGTACCAGAACCTTGACTGGTCGATTGGTAACAATTGGCCACGCTTTCACAAAATAACATTCCCCAACACTCTAAAAGGCCTGATAAACTAAGGAGAGAGCTTTGTACCCTTGTCGAACCTTCGCTGCCCACATCGAGGGGAAAGCTTTAAGAACACAAGATCATCAACCATGTACTCCAAGGGACTCCTCCTATGATCGATATATGACTTCACCTGATCTTGAGATTCCCTATTACTCTAACAGACAAGCTGAACCTTCTCCTTCTTGCTTTGGACTACCTCTAGTCCAAGAACACCTATCTCCCAATACTCTTCCCAGCACATAGGTGAATGACATGGTTTTGTATACAAGGCATCAAATAGTTCCATGCCAATGGTAGAGTGATAGATATTGTGGTAGTAAAACTCTACCAGGAGAAAGTGATATACCCATGATCCTTCGATGTCGAGAACACATGCCCATAGGATAACCTCCAATTTTTAGATAGTCTGATATGTTCTCCCATCCCTCTGAGGGTGGGAAGCAGTGATAAGGCATAGATGGGTTCCAAAGTCATGATGCAATCCCTTCCAGACTCATGAAGTAAACCATTTATCCTAATCCAAGACAATGGACCTCGAATCTCCATGCAACCACATTACTTCACCCACATACGTATGTGCTATGGTATCCACTGCACTTGACTCCTTAAATGATAAAAAGTTATATGATTTCTTCAATTGGTCCACCAATACCCAGATGGCATCACAACTTCACTTAGCCCTGGGTAGTCAAGTGAATAAATCCATTGAGATATCATCCCACTTCCACTCGGGAACATCTAAGGGATTCAATAATCCTTCTGGAACATAGTGTTCAGCCTTCATCTTCTGAAACACTAAGCATCGTTCCATAAACACTATCACATTCCGCTTTAACCTGATCCACTAAACCCATTCCATTAGGCCTTTATACATCTTGGAAACTCCTATGTGTAATGATAGGGATGATCTATGGAACTCCCGAATAACTCCATTGCACATCATCTATTTGAAAAACAACATCATGAAAAAAAAATTCTGATTCTGACCATCCTCTGACCATCCTTTAGGATCATTACCCTGGTTAACGTAATCACACATCACTTAGGTCTCTTAGTCACCCCATTGAGACTTCTCCACCTACCACATTAGAGTAGACTGCATCGTTGTAGGAAACAGACACCCTCTACCACCATCCACACATGAATCCACATACTTCCGACTCGCTTCCCTCCGTGACTCCCTACTCAAGGAATTATCCCCTAATGTTCCCATTTCCTTAGATGTAAGAGATTTCAATGCCTTAGTCCTGAAGAAACTCCATCCACCTCTGTTGCTACAAGTTCAAGTCTATCTGGGAGAATACATGACATACAAACTTGTGATCTGTGAAGACCAAGAAGAATTCTCTGATGGGGTAATGCTACCACATCTTCAGTGTGAACACCACCACTACAAGATCCCAGTAGTGGGTGGAATAGTCACATTCATGAGGATGTAACTTCCTATACCCATAAAAGATCACTCCACGCTACTGTATCACCACACACCCCAATCCCAGAATGGAAGCATCACAAAACACTTCGAACATCACCCCTTACTCTAGAAGCCTCAATGCTGGGGCATTGACCATCTTCCCTTTGAGATAATTGAAAGATTTCAGGCATTTCTCACTCCATATGATAGCTTAGTCTTTTCTGGTCAAATCCGTTAATGGATCCACAACTAGAGCTAAGTTATTTACGAACCTCCGATAGTAAATTGCGAGACCCTAGAAACTATGAACCTCTTCCATGTTATTGGGTTCTACCCAGGAAAAAACCACTTAAAATTTTGACATGTCCACTGATATTCCCATCTAGGAAACCACATGTATAAAGAAGTTCACATCTCGGGTCCATATATTACACTTGGCATCTTATGATAGACTTGGTGGTGTTGGAGGACCTTCAAAACTGTCTTGAGGTGATAAGTTTGGTCCTCTTATGATCTTGAGTAGTTAAGGATGTCGTCGATGAGAAAAAACATGAATATATCCTAATACTCATAAAAAATAGAGTTCATGAGTCCCATGGACATAGATGGTGTGTTCATAATTCCGAATGACACGACCAAAAATTCAAAGTGCCCATAGCTGCACCTGAAAGTAGTCATCTGGATGTCACCCTCCTTCACCCATAACTGGTGATACCCAGACCAAAGATCGATCATAGAGAACCAACCTGCTCCTCATTGTTGGTCCAAGAGATTGACTATCCTCAGGAGGGGGTAAAGTTTCATTACCATTACCTGATTCAGCCTTTGGTAGTTTATGCACAGCCTGATCCCACCGTCTTCCTTCTTCGTAAACAATACTAGTGCACCCCATGGTGACACGTTGGGTTGGAAAAATAATTTCTTCATCAGATAGTCAATCTTAATCAGCAATTCCCACAACTCAGAATGCACCATCTAATAAGGATCCATTATAATTGAACAAGCACCGAGTTTTAAGTTATATCGAACTCAACATCACATTTAGGGGTAGAGTCACAACATACTTGAAAAAATGTTTAGGAATTATCAAACAACTCCTGGAACTTACACCATCTCCACATCCAATAATTATATTGATAGCTCGACCAATATAGAAAGAAGAGGCTCCAAACAACGGCTCCCCACCTGAAAAATCCTCTGACCAATATGGGCCACACACTAGCCATCCTTGTTGGAGAAAACTACTCTTCTCTGAAAGCAGTCATTAATGAAGCACATAGAGAACAACCAATTGATGAATAAAATGACATCTTATGGATGCATCTGTAGTCAGAGAAGATTTCCATTGGATGGATGTGGCCCCAACATCAATTTATATCCCTGGAAAACATAATATAAGTTAGACTGACCTCCAATTGGCGTAGTCAACACCAGGTGTATGAAAAGTATCTCAATGTATAGACCTAGATCATGGGTTATACTAGTCATAACGAAGGAGTACAAAGCTTCTGAGTCAAATAATGTAGAAACAAGAGTGCTGAACAAACTTATTATACCTAGAACATTCTCTGGACATACTGGAACTACTACATTTGAGGCATGTAATTTTCTACACATGGCTTCTCTACCTCTCAATTTTCGACCACCTCCATGACCGTGCCCTGGTTGAGGTCTGTGAGGTACACCGTAAGTCCGACCTCCTATTATAATGTTTTCTCTAGGAGGGGAAGGAGCTTGCTGTTGCAGCTTGAAAGCCTTGACCAGAAACTAGGGCTACTAAGGTGGGAACTGATCCTGCCCACCTCCACTGTACTGAGTTCAATATAGGCACTAAATCTGGAGGTTCCTGAAACCTCTACAAGAAAATCACCTCGACCCCGGTCCCATGAGAAAAGGGCAAGGGGAAAAAGATCAAAATAGGAACTACTACGGCCTGTTCCCTACTGGTCCAAACCATGAAGGTCCTATCATTGGAGATCTACTACTGACTACCTTCCCCTTTGACAAAATCAGCTGACTCCACTCTCATGGAACACCTCCTCGCAAGTGCATCCTTTTAACTACCTTTTCCTTTTTTCTAAACTCCTACGTATGTCCGTAGAGTGAAGGGAGTAACAACATACTGAAGAGAAGGCTGATGTTCCTCCTCTAAACGTATCACTCGAGACTCCACATTTGTAAGGAGGATGGGATAAAATTTAAATAGATCCTTTAACGTGATCCACAACTCCCTCACCGACATAATCTCCTACTGTAGGGAGAGAAACTCTTTCCACTTCTCAACCTTGAATGTGGATGAAATGAATTCCTCCCAGAACTCCTTCTCAATGTCATCCCATGAAAACACAGTCTCTATACTCTCTCTGAGGTAGAGTGTACAACACTGACATGCTTCTCCCCTCATCTGAATAACTACCAAAATAATCCAATACGCCCTCAGAGTAGATATCATGGTAATGGTGATCGCAAACTCCATAATCCAACCCTCTGTCTCCAAGTAAGAAACAATGTCCTTCTACTTCCCCAGGGCCTTCCACTAGAAATAACATAGAGTATTCTACCACTTTTCATCCACTTACTCTAGGTCAATCATTTGCAGATCGCACCAGGAAACCTATAGGGCCTTTACTTCTTGTTCAAATAATGGATGATGTCCACGTTCCACAGCTGAAAAGAGAAACAAGGTACTCCTAAGCCCGAGTATTAAAGAATTTACTTAGGGTTTTCTTTGTTATTTATTTCAATTTTTCCCATGAAACCCCAATTAATCAAGAACACAAGTCATTATGAGGCATGTATTTTTCCTAAGGTCTCTACCCTACAATCAACATAGCCTCACTTAGTTGTTTGGTAGGCTTAGAGTCCTTGTGTCAGATCACAAGGGCCCTAAAATCCTCTGTCCTAGCCAGTATTTTCTAGACAATGTCTGGTACTAAGGTCACCTAACACTGTCTACCTACCTCCCCATGAAATCCACACAATTCCTAACTATGAACTCCATCCTCTCTCTAAACCTTCACCTTTGATACAACTTTTTCACAACCCTCCTTTAGCACGATGATGGAAGGGACAAAGGAGTTCCATGACCTTCCATCATCTATAAGAAAAATGATCTAATGACCCCATATTCCCACCATCAGTAGGCCCTAGGGTGGCGAATAGCACTATGGGAATGAAATCTCACATAGTATGTAAGTCATCACTATTTTTTTTAAAATATTCGAAGATAAGGTGGTAAATCCAAACAACTTTAGACACTAATGGGAAAAAGGAAAATGGAAATACATCCCCACATTCTTGTTAAAAAGTAAAAACAATTAAAAGTAAAAGAATACTCTGAAGGATAATACCAAAAAAAGAGAAAAGTAGCAATGACAATGGTCCAAATTCCCTAGCTATTAAGGTCTAACACGGTCCTCAAAGTCCACCAGGAAACCTAAATGTAGTTTTATATACATAGGGTGAGTATACAAGTGTACTCAGTAGGGAAACAAAAATCACTCATGCACAAGTGGAGGAATATACTAAGGTCCCTGTGAAGAGAGTTGAAACCAAGACACCTATCATGGAAACTACTCATCCAACCTCACCATGGAACACTCCCCAAATAACATAAGTCATGTAAAGTAATAGTAATAGAACATCGATTTTTGGGTACCCTACACCACTTTACCATTGTTTATTTAGAACATCCTACGCATCATACCTCCCCCAAAAATCCCTATTATGACCCATTACCTCTACCACCAACAACCGTATGGGCTATCCCAACACACATTTATCCCGCCCGCACAAACCTGGGCCACCACAACCACACATCCCGCCCGAGGACACCCGGACCATCACAACCACACTACCAACCCATAGACACCTGGGCCACCACAACCAAACTTCTTGCACACAGACACCTGGTCTCCATCATGAAGACACCTTGGAAACAATAAATGTACCTCTCACCCGAAAACCCCTAGGCCTCATCCAAAAGACACTTGGGAAACAAACCTTCCCACACACACCTAGGACAACCCACCACAACACACCTTTCCCGAAAAGTCTTGGGATATAAAATCCTCAGGTTATCATAGCCTACCCGAATAACTTAGGTTATCTTGGAGAGGGAGAAGAAATGATCTAATAACCATCCACTCATAGTAATGTTGGAAAAAACACCCTCCCCCATGAAATGGGAGTGTTCAGAACAGAGTTCTCAACATTGGTGGGGTGCATATAAAAAAAGAACTTGAATTTATACAAATATGTAAACAAGCAGTCAACCCAACCTAAGGGTCTCGAAACCAACAACCATACCGCACATAACCAGTCTTACCACTACCAATACATGAAATAATACACCACAACCACAACCAGAGCACATACCATTTCTGGAAAATAGTTCCCCACTATACCCATTCAAGTTATCTTATTCATGTGATTCCACTTAAATATTATATTACCACTGGGAACCTAATAAGCATAACCAACCCAACATAGCAATAAAACCAGGTTGCAGTCCCACTACACAACACCACCAAAACACATTGCAGTCACACTATACAAGTCTATCACAAAATGACAACACAACCATTGGTAGTTTCTACTTCCTACATGCTCATCTATTCCACAAAAATCCAAAAACCATGGCTAAAACCATAGCCCAACCGCTAAACCATTCCACAAAAGCCACAAAAAACCCAACCATAACCCACAACACATTACTACACCCATAAAACATGGGTAAATTAAGATTCATCCAATGATGTTCCTTAATTACATTTTGTTAACTGGGGTTATCCAACATGGGTTCTTATTCATCGAACATCTATTTATTAAACCATTATTATGTGATTAATCAACTTCTATGTTATAACCATTCAATTCTAAAAATATCTAGAAAATAGATCATCCCTAGTGAAAAATCAAGTACCACCAACGATGATTATTTTTTGGAGGAATATGTCCATAAATAGTCATAACCATAAACAACGATAATAGTTAAACAACATGCATACTATCAAACCTCTCCTGCAAGTTATCAGAAAAACATTGTTATCTTTGTTATCATCTTTAGTTGTTTAATTCCTTTGTAAAGAAAGCGGTTTATCCATATTAAAATAGAACATCACAACCCCCATGACACATGATACACATTGGAATAGAGATGATGGAAATCCCTACTTGGATGATCATGGATTGAAGTTTTCTCCTTTTGCTTTGAACTGGGTTCACACGACTAGAAACTCTAATATGAACAAAAAATGAGGGCTGTCCTGTAGGAACGACTCATCTCCGGATGAAAGACTCCAACCAAACCAAGGGAAAAGAATTATACTAAGGAATAATAAGGTCCTAGTGTGATAAAAGGGCCGATCCAAGAGTTATGGGATATGTAATCTTGAAGTGCATGAAAAGTGGATCGTGGTTTGACTATGTGGTCGGGTGGTTTCACACATTGTAATTAATTGAAATTTAATAATTCCCTTATAGATAGTGAGATAGACCTTCACACAATGAAGAGTTTATAGGATACATTAAAACAGAGATAAATGCATAAGAGGGACGTAACTTGAAACATGAAATAGGGTGTGAAACCGATTAAAAGGTCACATGTTTTGGAAATTCACGGGTTTCCCCACTCTTAGGGGATTTAAGATATCCTTTACCAGCATTAAAACAATCTTAAACCAATTTAAAAGAGGTCTTAGAACGTAAAAGAAAATTACGAGAGGGAAACTAGAAAGGAAACCCGACACCGCATGGTGGCACCATTTGGGTGTAGGACTGATCAATGAGACAATGATCAGTGATGATGGGTAGCACCGAGAGGTGACACCACAACGACAACCTTCCACCAACACTAAGCTCCTCCTCACTCACTAATGGGGTCCATGACAGACCACACACCATAATTGGATAAAATAATGGGCTAGGAAAATCTGGGCCATTACATTTCCATGTTGTAGTGATGACGATGACATGTGGGTTGATATAGATAAGATCACACATGTCAATCATTACATACCAATTTTGGACACCTTCTTAGTATATGTGCTTGGGAGGCATTAAATATAATAGATAATTCACCTCCCAGTGTTATTCAAACAATCATATCATATTGGGATTCATGGTTCACATCTCAATTATATAAAAGACTATAGAAGGTACTGTTACATATGTTCTTTTAAGAACAATATATCATCTTATGATTGATGGCTAGTCAGATTGAACTATATAGACTCTAAATGAAATGAATAGATCATTGATACATGATTTTGGGGGTTCTTGGTATAGGATTATATCCCAGGTTGAGTTCACCTACAACAATATCTATTAGGTGACTATACAGATAGAACCTTATGTAGATTTGTACGATATTCCTTATCAATAAACTATATGCGGGTTAGAGGATGGAGAGGAAGAATTTCATGGACCATGTCTCATGTAGGAGAATTCATAGAAGGCCAAGTTTTTCAGGATGCGGATGGAAACTAAAAAATCTCGACAGAAATCATACGTTGATCACCAGGGATGACATTTGGAGACTAAGATTGGGGATGGTGTCTTTTTACGTATATCAATGAGGCTGGGAAATATAGAAATTTAGGGTAGGGGAATATTTCTCAATTATTTTTTAATCCATTTTATATTATATAAAGAGTAAGTCCAGTAACCTATTGTTTGATGTTACCTCAAAGGTACTAATCCATCATCAAAATCATCAATGTATCTCAACTGTCTCATTATCACTTCATCCCATATCAAATTATTTTGTGGTATGAGGTTGATCTTCAGGTAGATGCACCCCTTGAGGATCTTCCTACATGTATTGTTGATTGGAACATGAAGCCTCTCTAGGTCCAGTCAATTCCAATAATACATGTTTTATGAAATCCCATCTATTTATAGGATGAGACATTAGAGTGGGAGGCTGACATACATTCTTACTGGTAGGATTTATTCTAACACGATTCTTGACAACCTTTGGAAAGGAAATTCAAGTATAAATTTATTTAAGGGGGAATTTTACATGATCCAAATATTTTATTGAGGTTGGAATCTCTTTATTTTCAATTTAATAGTTTTTTTACCTAGTATGAATGTGTAATTGAGGCCATAAGATATTAAACAGTGTTTGTGGGATGTTCGATGTGCATATCCCAAATTTTGGAGAAAACCAGATAGGCCTCATAGTTATTAGAAATCATGGAAACCAGGAAAAACTATTATGAGTAACCATTTGGTGATAGATAGAGGGAATAATGTGGCTATATAATTTGAGAAAACTTGGCCACTAGGGTAACACACCCATGCGTGAAGCTCTGTAGTTTTTAGTAGAGGTGTGAAAAATAGTTTCTTCTTGGTTCCCCACACCATTTTCACAAAACATATAGGATTTATATTGTAGTAGAGTAGGGAACATAGTTGGATCATTTTTTTTGGAAAACTATATTGCCAAAACATCTGACCTATTTATAAGGGGAGAAATGAAAATAATTACATTAAGATACTTTTATCATAAAATCTCTTTTCCATGTCCTTATAGTAGATAATATTTGAATTTTGGATCTCCTATTGAATCTAAAATCCATGTCTTAGCTCTCAATTATCCATCCAGATTCAAATTTGAACATTGTTAGTATCTTCATATCGCCACCTGTGAGTTAATCATTCATCTTCCAACATTATTCATTTTTCTCTATAATGAAGGAGTTATTTTTCTGCATGATAATATTCCCTATTTCTAGTTTAATCATTAATTTGTATGATTTTATTCAACATAGCTTATGTTTGGAGTTGATACTGGATGAAAAATCTACCACAATACTGTGATAGGTTGTATATACCTTTACAATAATGTTTTATGTTTTATATTAATTGTGGTCATTGTTATGCATAATTATCCATCTGGTGTTTCCCCAAAAATTAAACTAATGTCTTGTTTAAATTATTTTGTACCTGTTTAGGTCTATCACTAGTACCATTTTATGGTTGTAGGTCATTCACCACAACCCATGGAAACATTGAGGTGTATTAATGTATTATTCCCATGTTATATAACCCCGTTGGCTATGTGTACTCATCCTATTAATTGGGACACTTAAACATTTAATGATAATTGAAATAATAAAATGGATAAGGTTATTCCTCTTTTACATGTGGCACCTGAATCATATATGTTCAATGAATTTGATAAATATTTTAAAAGGAAAATGAAGATTGAGTTTGATGAATTCATGAAATATAGATTATTATTAAATGAGATGTAAATTGAAAAATTAATTGATTATACAAGTAAATAACATGTTCATTTATACATATTAGATCTAGAATCTATAAGATGAAATAGAAATTTATACTCCAAGGATATTGAAAATGCTAGTGAATCCCATGGAAATTTGTACTCCTCATATTCTAATTCTATTAAGCTCCATTAAAATTTATACTTCCTGGATCAGTGTTGATTATGGTCATGCATTCCTTTGAAATTTCTACACCTTAAATCCCGATTACATAGGATGCTAAGGGAATTTATACCCCTTGGATCCATATTACTTCGTATCACTTTGAAAATCCCCTTTCAACTCTACCCAAGTTGCTATCGAGGTTCTATTGAGAAGCTACATGAACTCGATGAGATTGTATTTTTCTTCTATAAGATGGATATGGGCCTTCATGGTCTGAAACATTATTATATGGAATGGTCATTGTGGATTCTTTATTATGTATACAAATATCCTTGTTACAGTTATTTTATTATAGTTGTTATACTGGATAATATCACACCTATTTATTTTTATCTCTATTGTCATTCTATTGTAATAGTGGCCTGATTACCATTACCCAAGTTTATTTGATCCTGACTATTGTTAACATGGATCCATGTTGGGAAATATTGGATCATATCTCTTTTTGACAAATTACTTATAGTACATTTATGCATGTGATAAAATCCACACTAATTTTTTATTTATACATGGATTGGATTTGTTATAGAAACTATCAGTGGTGGACTATTGAGTGTTATCTATCATCTTGTTCAAGATGATGTTGGGTACCCAAATAGACTTTATGGATACATGTAGGAACTAGTTAAATAAATCATTGTTTAATTCTTGATTTGATCACTATTGAGGAGAATGGGTGAACAAGATTGAGCAATGATCGTTATGTTGTCTTAGGATAAATCATTTTTTGTTTTTTACTTTCGATACATATATAGTATTAGATGTGTCTTCCCTTGTATTGCCTAAATTTTTGTACAGATACATTAAATATTTATTTTATTGTACATGAAACTTCTTTTGATACTGATTGTTACTAATTTATCATGGTTTTTTATCTTTTATGATTGATTTATACTGTAACGCCCCGACCCTAGTTACCCAGAGTCGGTGCATTATTACATAACATTGGCATGATCACAAGAAAGATCAAATCTCGAAAGACCGATTGGTTTAGTAGCCTTGGAAACACTAGATATATTCATAAGTTTTACATTACATCATAAAATGAAAAACTACTACAACAACATAATGTTTCCACAATCCACACTATTAACCCCTCATAAAATCCCTGCAGGTCATTCATAACTTACTTCTTCACATCCTGGGAAAAATAAAACATAGAAAAGGGGTGAGCTCAAATGCCCAGTAAGGATAACAATATAGCGGAAACATTCATAAATAAGAATAAACAATTAAGGCAATGTATAACTAAAACAAAAGCCTTTTAAATATGAACTTTCAACATGGTATGTCATAAATAAAATGAAATAATTCCATTTACTTATTCACATGGATATTCTAATAATCGAATAATCACATGCAAAAATCAATAACCACTTTCATAATGTTGGAATGCATAATGCCAGACTATCATAACCACATAGCCAAGGCCTCGTGCCAAGACTACAAATAAGATTTTGTCAAGGCCTTGTGACAAGACACTAGTTTGTCTCATGAGACCTACCGATGCATCGAGGAGCTATAGCGGGCTCCACCCGTCACATATTAAGTCCAATGCATTCCCATATAAAAAAGTTTAAACATAACATAAACATTCGTATTAAAACTAGCATACGAAATGTCAATACTTTCACCATAAACTATGAATGGTATAAAAATAGCACATCCACAGTCAAACATATCACAAAACCTTCAATAAAATATAGAAGTTTTGTATCATAATAAATCAACTTCAAATAATCTTAAAATCCATCAAAGGATGTTGACATAGATGAAATCAAAATTCTTTTAAAAGAAATATCTCCTTTTATTTTGAAATCATTTAAGATCCATATAAAATAAAACATTTTCTTTAAAAATATTCTTATAAGCTTGTAAGGGAAGCTTTGAATATTTTATAACGGTGGAAAATAGCTGCACCCGCCGTATAAGTTAAAAAAAACATTCTTACCTTAATTCTGTCGAAAAGGTTAAAAAGGACCTTGTTTTGAAAACGATCAAAAGATTCCTTTATAAACCACTTATAAAAGTCAAAAAGGGTATAAATGACTTAAACTCATATTCTAGTAAATAGTAAAAATGTTTTGAAATACATTTTTAAGAAACATGGATGTGGATGATAAAGAGATCCCAGTAGATTATTACGTATAAACAACCTCGGATAATGAAGAGATTGTAAAGTAAACCCTTACCAATTTGGTAAATTATGAAACATACAACCCATAAAAGAGGTATCATACAATTAATATGTAAATACACATAAATTAGAGTGTATTAAACAAATAATATAATTATGGGCAGTACATACACCACACAAAAGGTGATGGTGGCAATATGGCAAGAATCTCACGGAAATAAGGAGTGAGATGAAAACCCCTTACCTTGTACTTTTCCTTGGTTGGGGTAGGTTAACTTACTGTATAATGGTGAAATAATTGTTATTAAATTATACAAGAATCATATATATTAATATGATATCATATATGATCTTTTAACATTGATTTGTTAATAATATCTTAGAATTATCGTCGTTTCGGGTGTTAACTTACTTGTTTTCTTTTATATGTTTTGTTACGTAAGACATGTTTGTAAAGGATAGGTTGTATATTATTCATATCCAGAATGATATCAAGTCCTTAAACATCATTTTTAAATCATCAAATGATAATTATACTTGAATGGATACGATGGAGAATGAATCTCATCGCGTTCGTGGAGACGGTAGTCCGTACGTACGCACGAGCGACAATATCATTCTTTTGATATTAAAATAATATATAAATGGATGGTATATCATATATAAAGAATCATTAACATGTTATATTTATTATTTACATGAGTTACACATCATTATTATACCCATCCAAATAATAATATATTGAATAACAATTACACCACGACGTGGAGACGGTAAGCCGTACGTACGCACGTATGGTGACATGTTATTCAAAGGGTGGATAGAATACTGAATATGGTTGTACCATATTTATAATAACATCACTGTATATGTGAGATACTGGATTTATTATTTTAGAATGGTAACAACAAAGGAAGAATAAGTGGAAGAAGAAATGAACTTGGAGAAGGGTGGTGAAATCATTACCTCTTCTTCGGGTTCTTCCGTTTGATTTGATCAAAAGGGCTCCTTAGGTTGGCTTTCTGATCAAACTAAGGCCTCTAGGTTGTAGTGAGGGATGTTGGGAGAGTATTTGGGCAGAGTTTGGGCGAACCAAAAGGCTTTGAAGGTGTGAAGAAATGAGAAGGAGGAGTGCCCTTTTATAAGAGGGGTGAGGGGCACCTTTGGAAAAGCTAGAAATATTAATTTATAATAAATTCATATTCGGTTTCTAATGGCTCCAAAGCATATTATTCAAAGTTTAAGGTGGGTATAGGTCGAAAACCACTCAACCAATAGAATTTAGACAGGTTTGGGTACTTATATTAACCTTATATTTAAGTATTAACTCCAAGTTAATTAGTTTCACTTTTACAATGTCTCTTTGTATTTTTATATAATATGGTTAATAAACTTACTATATACATCCAAGAGACCCCCAAGTGGTCCATTAATGATTAACCTATCATGATATAAGTCTCTTGGCCGAACCTTAGATTTTTAGGAATTTAATATCAATTAATAATATAATATATGTTTTAAGAACTCTTTTTTGTCAATTTTGACACTATTCAATAGTTGATTTTTGTGAAACTCATAACAGATTGATTACTTCGAACAAAGTCAATTAAATCAATCCTAATATATCATAGTATACTAGAAAATTAGTTTAATTCATTAAAAGTTTCATATAATATTTATTTGGGTATTTATAATATCAATTATTTTAATTTTTCACTATTATAGTAATTACTGCATCATCATTGTGTCATAAATAAAATACATTATTTAATGTCTAAAAATTATAAATAAAATATCATTATGTAGGAAATAGTTTTAGCTTTCTAATGAATATTTATAATCTAAAATCCAACATATATAACCCTATGTAACAATTTGTTTTCTAAAAGATATATGCTTGTGTCATTTTTGTATTCATTTTAACTTAATTAAAATAAAGTGTCATTATCACTTACAAGTGGATCCATGGGGTCCCAAAATAGACCCAAAGATTCCCATGGTCGACCATGTATCAACCAATAGGGTTAAGACACGTTTTAGGGTAATTTAGTATTATTATAATATTATTTTTTAACCCTTATTTACGGGATTTACCCTTAACCATGGTAAATAAAATATTTACCGCAGTAATTATTCAAAATGTCTAAAAATAAAAGTTATCTATTTACCCAATTTGAACATCCTGATTCCAAATATGGAATCCATTTTCCTAAATTCAAAACACAGAAGTGGCAGAAATTAATTTAAAATTAATTCCCGCTGTCAAAACAAAAAGCGTGTTTTTAAGAGATAATAACTATCAAAAGATTGACACTCGTTTATGTTCGGTTTAATTGTAAAATTATGTCCAATGACCAACATTATATTAAATGGTAAAAATATATTCTAAATATACTTTAAAACCACTCAAATTCATAATTTATCACTATTAATTATTTTGATTAAAAAAGTTGTTTTTAATTAAAACTTAGTAATTTTCACTATTCATCAAAATATGAAAGTTATCCGAAATGTACCAAAATTTCACCTTAGGCTAAATTCGATATTCTGAATCCAAAAATGAAGTCCATTTTCAAATATAAAATATATATAATTTCAAAAAGTAGGTATTACTATTCATAACGGCTAGTTTGATTAGTTATGGTGTGTTAGAACTTGGTGTTGCGTACAACACACGCTATCACATTATTCAAAGAGAAGCGTACCGTAGAAGCTTGGGGTGTTATATTCTCCCCTCCTTCAAATAATTGCGTCCTTGCAATTTCTAGGGTATTACTGCATAAAAAGATTCGGGTGGTTCTTCATCATAAGTTCCTCGGGTTCCCACGTTGCCTCTTCCATCTTATGGTTTCTCCACAAAACTTTTACCAGACGCGTCGTCCGGTTTCTTAGCACTTGTTCTCTCGTATCAAGAATCTTGACGGGCTCTTCGCAATAAGACAGATCGGGTTCCAGTTCTAATTCCTCACAGGTGAGTACATGCGTCGGATCAGGCATGTATTTCCTCAGTAGAGATACGTGGAACACATCGTGAACTTTGGAGAGACTTGGCGGCATTGCCAATCGGTAAGCTACAACCCCAATTCGTTCTAGAATTTCGAAAGGTCCGATGTACCTGGGACACAATTTACCTTTCTTACCAAAACGTATGACTCCCTTCCACGGAGATACCTTCAGAAAAACATGATCACCGACTTGAAATTCCAAATCCTTCCTTCGATTATCGGCATGGCTCTTTTCCCTACTTTGAGCTTCTTTGTTGTGATTTTGGATTACTTTCACCTTTTCCACCATTTCCTCCACCAGTTCTGGGCCTACAAGTTTTCTTTCACCAACGTCATCCCAACAGGTTGGTGTACGACATCTATTTCCGTATAACGCTTCATATGGTGCCATCTGAATACTCGAATGGAAGCTATTGTTATAGGAAAATTCTACCAAAGGTAAATATTGATCCCACATACCCTGAAAGTTAAGTGAGCAAGATCTCAACGTGTCTTCTAAGGTTTGAATAGTCCGTTCTGATTGTCCGTCTGTCTGAGGGTGGTAAGCAGTGCTCAAATGAAGTTCAGTATCCAGGGATTTCTGAAGACTTTTCCAGAATCTTGATGTAAAACGGGGATCACGATCAGAAACAATCGATAGGGGTACTCCATGAAGTCTCACAACTTCATTAATATATAGTCTTGCTAGACGTTCCAGGGGTAGATCTTCTCTTATAGCAAGAAAATGTGCTGTCTTGGTAAGACGATCAACAATAACCCATATTGCATCGTTCCTTCTAGGAGTCTTTGGTAGCCCCATGACAAAGTCCATCGTAACATTGTCCCATTTCCACTCCGGTATGGGAAGAGGTTGCATGACTCCTCCAGGCTGTTGCCTTCCAGCTTTCACTTGTTGACAAACCATACATCTTGACACAAAATCAGCAATCTCCCTCTTCATGTTGTCCCACCAAAAATGTTCCTTCAAATCTCTATACATTTTGGTGCTCCCAGGGTGTATAGAGAAATTGGAACTATGAGCATCATCCAGCAATTCCCTTTTTAGATTAGGTATATTGGGAACACAAAGTCTCTTCCCGAATTTCAAAATTCCATCTTCATACACAAAGTCTCTCAATATCCCATCATTCACAGCTTTAATCTTCTTTTGGAATTCTTCATCATCGGTCTGAGAACTCTTAATCCTTTCTAGTAAAGATGGTTTGGCAACCATTTGAAAAAGCATTGATGTTTCACCTTCCCTGGTTATTCCCATGTCCATCTTCACTAGATCCATGAAAATTGGATCCCTTTCAATTCTCATATTGTTCAAAACTCCATGGTCTTTTCTACTCAAAGCATCTGCCACCTTGTTTTCCTTCCCTGGGTGGTAGTGTATCGTACAATCATAATCCTTGAGTAATTCAAGACATCTCCTTTGCCTCATGTTGAGTTCTTTTTGTGAGAAAATATACTTCAAACTCTTGTGATCAGTATAAATCTCACATTTTTCACCATTGAGGTAGTGCCTCCATATCTTCAAAGCAAAGATCACTGCTGCTAACTAGAGATCATGAGTATGATAGTTTTGTTCATGAATTTTCAACTGTCGTGATGCATAGGCAATAACTCTATCATTCTGCATAAGGACACAGCCAAGTCCTTTCTTCGATGCATCACTATAAATAACAAACCCATCATTCCCCGATGGTAGAGTCAATATAGGAGCATTGACTAATCTTCTCTTCAGTTCTTCGAAACATTCTTCACACTCTTTTGTCCAAACAAATTTAACCCCTTTACGTGTGAGCTTCGTTAATGGGTTAGCCAATCGGGCAAAATTTTGGACGAAACGTCGATAATAACCTGCCAAACCAATAAAACTACGTACCTCAGTTATACTCGTAGGTGATGGCCATTCTTGGATTGCCTTGGTCTTAGAAGGATCAACAGAGATTCCATCTTTAGAGACAATATGGCCAAGAAAAGAAATCTCCTGAAGCCAGAATTCACACTTGCTAAACTTCCCATATAATTCATGCCTCCTCAGAGTCTTCAATATAATGCGCAAGTGATTTTCATGATCTTCATAGGTTTTGGAGTATACCAGAATATCATCAATAAATACCACCACAAATTCATCGAGATACTCCTTGAAAACTCTATTCATCAGATCCATGAATACAGAGGGTGCATTAGTCAATCCAAACGGCATTACAGTAAACTCGTAATGCCCGTACCTGGTTCAAAATGCTGTTTTCGGAATGTCTTCCTTCTTCACACACAACTGATGGTATCCAGATCGAAGGTCAATCTTTGAAAAGTATTGAGCTCCATGCAGTTGGTCAAATAAATTATCAATACGAGGTAGGGGATACTTGTTCTTTATCGTTATAACATTGATCTCCCTGTAGTCGATACATAACCTCATAGATCCATCTTTCTTTTTAACAAAAAGAACAGGGGCTCCCCATGGAGAAACACTAGGGCGAATAAATCCCTTATTACTCAATTCCCCTAGTTGTTTCTTTAGTTCGACTAACTCTACAATGGCCATTCTATAAGGGGTCTTCGATATAGGCCTTGATCCAGGAATCAAATCAATAGAAAACTCAACTTCTCGTTCTGGAGGATGTCCAGGTAAATCTTCCGGAAATACATCTACAAATTCTTTCACAACAGGTACATCCTCTATTTGAACATTCCTTTCCTCACCGACAGTTATTTCATTTTCTTCCTCCCCAATAATTGAATTAAGTTGAGCTACTGGGGGTGGATCTAAATAAGAATTAGGTGGTGACGATTCTGCTCTAAAAATAAGGTGCTCCTTATCATTATCATCAAGAATCGTAACCTCTTTCTTCTTACAATAAATCTTCGCATCATAGTCCGAAATCCAGTCCATACCGAGGATTATATCAAACTCAATCATAGGTATAACGATGAAATCAGCAGATAAAGAAAATTTATGTGCTCTAATGGGGACTGATTCACAAA
The DNA here is from genome assembly GCA_963277665.1 of Viscum album. Classification (NCBI taxonomy): domain Eukaryota; kingdom Viridiplantae; phylum Streptophyta; class Magnoliopsida; order Santalales; family Viscaceae; genus Viscum; species Viscum album. The sequence goes on from OY728135.1 coordinate 2,033,054,910, forward strand.
ACTTTGTTACAACGATACTTCCCTTAGGAGTTTTAACTAACAACTCCCTTATTAAATCAAATTGGAAATATCTAATTTTCTTAGCAAACTGGGAAGATATGAAACAATGCGATGATCCAGAATCAAATAATGCATTTGCTAAACTTGAGGAAACCATTAAATTACCTGCCACCATGTCTTTCGGAGCTTCTACCTCAGCAGTAGTGATAGCATAAGCCTGGCCTTGATCCCTTGGCCTTTTCTGAGGTAAGTTCTCCTGACGCTTAGGACATGCATTTGCATAATGCCCCATCTCCCTGCAATTGTAGCACTGAACGTTGGTAGCTTCCTTCTTCCCCTTGCAATCATGAGCTTGGTGGCCTTTTTCACCACACTTGTAACAGACTCCCATTCCCTTCAAGCAAGTACCAGGATGTTTCTTGCCGCATTTACCACAAGATGGATATTCAACCTTTCCCTTCTTCCCCTTATTTCCATTCCCAGATTGATCAGCAGGTCTCTTCTTCTCTTGCTTTGCTTTAAAGTCATAAGACTTAGAGAATTCCTTTTCGGTCTTGATAGCACATGAGACAATGTCTTCGTACGATGAAAAGGATTGTGAGACTAACGCTCGACAGAGAAATGGTTTTAACCCATCAAAGAAACGATCAATCTTACTTCTGGGGTTGCGAATATAATCTCCAGCATACCTCGCTAACCTTGTAAAGTTAGCCTCATACTTTGTGACATTCTCATCCTCCTTCTGTCTCAGACTCAGAAATTGACTTTCTATATCTGCTCGATGGTCGCGAGGGAAGTATTTTTCTAAAAACAGATCTTTGAACTCCCTCCATTCCATATTTGATACTTCATCATCTTCCTTCATGTTCTGAATCAATGACCACCATTGATCAGCATCTCCAGTGAGGTGGTAAACTGCCATGATAACTTTTTCCCTTTCACTGCTCCCCAAAGCCTGAAATATTTTCTCTAGGGAAAATATCCATTGCTCAGCTACTAAGGGATTTGTATTCCCATTGAACGTTGGTGGTTGTTGCCTCATGAATCGATCTAACATTGATCCTCCACGCTGCGGATCAGGGTGCTCCATACGGGTAAGGTTATTATTCATAACCTGAGTAAGTTGTCCCAGTATGGTGATTAGCTGATCAGCACCAGTTGTATCACCAGCCCCACTATAATTATCTTGAGTAGGAGGGCAATCCCTATATGGAGTGCGTGCATTGATACGATTTCCATTTCTTCCACTAGGTGCCATTTATAAACAATGGCATAAACTAGATCAGTTTATGAATCAAAATACATAATCCCATACTTATAAAACACTTAACATAAATTGAACTATTTATGGATATAATCCATAATCATAAGAATGTTTTCTTTGAGGAAGTATATACTCATAATCCCTTCAAAATTATTTGTAATGAAAATGAGAGTTATCCTAAGCATATCCCCCGGGAGTGTCGTAACCAAGAGTGCAGCAAGGCCCGTTGTCGTGCACCAGTTCCCGTTCGAGTCTAGCTCAAAGCGGTGTTTTCGGGTTTTACCCCTAGGTACATCTGTGCCAGAACCGCCTCTACCTGCTCGTATCCAGACATGGATGTATTGCTTGGAAAACTCACAAAATCTCTACAATACCAAAATTCTAGGAAGTTCTTCTATACTAATCCTCAAAGTTCATCTTAGGTCTACGTGCTCTAATCAGAGTTTATCTAAATCTAGCTTCCAAGGTTTGTACTAAACTTCCTCTGATAACAAATTTAACGCCCCGACCCCAGTTACCCAGAGTCGGTGCATTATTACATAACATTGGCATGATCACAAGAAAGATCAAATCTCGAAAGACCGATTGGTTTAGAAGCCTTGGAAACACTAGATATATTCATAAGTTTTACATTACATCATAAAATGAAAAACTACTACAACAACATAATGTTTCCACAATCCACACTATTAAACCCTCATAAAATCCCTGCAGGTCATTCATAACTTACTTCTTCACATCCTGGGAAAAATAAAACATAGAAAAGGGGTGAGCTCAAATGCCCAGTAAGGATAACAATATAGCGGAAACTTTCATAAATAAGAATAAACATTTAAGGCAATGTATAACTAAAACAAAAGCCTTTTAAATATGAACTTTCAACATGGTATGACATAAATAAAATGAAATAATGCCATTTACTTATTCACATGGATATTCTACTAATCGAATAATCACATGCAAAAATCAATAACCACTTTCATAATGTTGGAATGCATAATGCCAGACTATCATAACCACATAGCCAAGGCCTCGTGCCAAGACTACAAATAAGATTTTGTCAAGGCCATGTGCCAAGACACTAGTTTGTCTCATGAGACCTACCGATGCATCGAGGAGCTATAGCGGGATCCACCCGTCACATATTATGTCCAATGCATTCCCATATGAAAAGGTTTAAACATAACATAAACATTCGTATTAAAACTAGCATACGAAATGTCAATACTTTCACCATAAACTATGAATGGTATAAAAATAGCACATCCACAGTGAAACATATCACAAAACCTTCAATACAATATAGAAGTTTTGTATCATAATAAATCAACTTCAAATAATCTTAAAATCCATCAAAGGATGTTGACATAGATGAAATCAAAATTCTTTTAAAAGAAATATCTCCTTTTATTTTGAAATCATTTAAGATCCATATAAAATAAAACATTTTCTTTGAAAATATTCTTATAAGCTTGTAAGGGAAGCTTTGAAGATTTTATAACGGCGGAAAATAGCTGCACCCGCCGTATAAGTTAAAAAAAACATTCTTACCTTAATTCTGTCGAAAAGGTTAAAAAGGACCTTGTTTTGAAAACGATCAAAAGATTCCTTTATAAACCACTTATAAAAGTCAAAAAGGGTATAAATGACTTTAACTCATATTCTAGTAAATAGTAAAAATGTTTTGAAATACATTTTTAAGAAACATGGATGTGGATGATAAAGAGATCCCAGTAGATTATTACGTATAAACAACCTCGGATAATGAAGAGATTGTAAAGTAAACCCTTACCAATTTGGTAAATTATGAAACATACAACCCATAAAAGAGGTATCATACAATTAATATGTAAATACACATAAATTAGAGTGTATTACACAATGAATATAATTATGGGCAGTACATACACCACACAAAAGGTGATGGTGGCAATATGGCATGAATCTCACGGAAATAAGGAGTGAGATGAAAACCCCTTACCTTGTACTTTTCCTTGGTTGGGGTAGGTTAAATTCCTGTATAATGGTGAAATAATTGTTATTAAATTATACAAGAATCATATATATTAATATGATATCATATATGATCTTTTAACATTGATTTGTTAATAATATCTTAGAATTATCGTCGTTTCGGGTGTTAACTTACTTGTTTTCTTTTATATGTTTTGTTATGTAGGACATGTTTGTAAAGGATAGGTTGTATATTATTCATATCCAGAATGATATCAAGTCCTTAAACATCATTTTTAAATCATCAAATGATAATTATACTTGAATGGATACGATGGAGAATGAATCTCATCGCGTTCGTGGAGACGGTAATCCGTACGTACGCACGAGCGACAATATCATTCTTTTGATATTAAAATAATATATAAATGGATGGTATATCATATATACAGAATCATTAGCATGTTATATTTATTATTTACATGAGTTACACATCATTATTATACCCATCCAAATAATAATATATTGAATAACAATTACACCACGACGTGGAGACGGTAAGCCGTACGTACGCAAGTATGGTGACATGTTATTCAAAGGGTGGATAGAATACTGAATATGGTTGTAACATATTTATAATAACATCACAGTATATGTGAGATACTGTATTTATTATTTTAGAATGGTAACAACAAAGGAAGAAGAAGTGGAAGAAGAAATGAACTTGGAGAAGGGTGGTGAAATCATTACCTCTTCTTCGGGTTCTTCCTTTTGATTTGATCAAAAGGGCTCCTAAGGTTGTCTTTCTGATCAAACTAAGGCCTCTAGGTTGTAGTGAGGGATGTTGGGAGAGTATTTGGGCAGATTTTGGCCGAACCAAAAGGCTTTGAAGGTGTGAAGAAATGAGAAGGAGGAGTTCCCTTTTATAAGAGGGGTGAGGGGCACCTTTGGAAAAGCTAGAAATATTAATTTATAATAAATTCATATTCGGTTTCTAATGGCACAAAAGCTTATTATTCAAAGGTTAAGGTGGGGATAGGTAGAAAACCACTCAACCAATAGAATTTAGACAGGTTTGGGTACTTATATTAACCTTATCTTTAAGTATTAACTCTAAGTTAATTAGTTTCACTTTTACAATGTCTCTTTGTATTTTTATATAATATGGTTAATAAACTTACTATATACATCCAAGAGACCCCCAAGTGGTCCATAAATGATTAAACTATCATGATATAAGTCTCTTGGCCGAACCTTAGATTTTTAAGAATTTAATATCAATTAATAATATAATATTTGTTTTAAGAACTCTTTTATGTCAATTTTGACACTATTCAATAGTTGATTTTTGTGAAACTCATAACAGATTTATTACTTCTAAAAAAGTCAATTAAATCAATACTAATATATCATATTATCATATAAAATTAGTTTAATTCATTAAAAGTTTCATATTATATTTATTTGGGTATTTATAATATCAATTATTTTAATTTTGCACTATTATAGTAATTACTGCATCATCATTGTGTCACAAATAAAATACATTATTTAATGTCTAAAAATTATAAATAAAATATCATTATGTAGGAAATCTTTTTAGCTTTCTAATGAATATTTATAATCTGAAATCCAACATATATAACCCTATGTAACAATTTTGTTTCTAAAAGCTATATGCTTGTGTCATTTTTGTATTCATTTTAACTTAATTAAAATAAAGTGTCATTATCACTTACAAGTGGATCCATGGGGTCCCAAAATAGACCCAAAGATTCCCATGGTCGACCATGTATCAACCAATAGTGTTAATACACGTTTTAGGGTAATTTAGTATTATTATAATATTATTGTTTAACCCTTATTTACCGGATTTACCCTTAACCATGGTAAATAAAATATTTACCGCAGTAATTATTCAAAATGTCTAAAAATAAAAGTTACCTATTTACACAATTTAAACATACTGATTCCAAATATGGAATCCCTTTTCCTAAATTCAAAACACAGAAGTGGAAGAAATTAATTTAAAATTAATTCCCGCTGTCAAAACAAAAAGCGTGTTTTTAAGAGATAATAACTATCAAAAGATTGACACTCGTTTATGTTCGGTTTAATTGTAAAATTATTTCCAATGACCAAAATTATATTAAATGGTAAAAATATATTCTAAATATACTTTAAAACCACTCAAATTCATAATTTATCACTATTAATTATTTTGATTAAAAAAGTTGTTTTTAATTAAAACTTAGTAATTTTCACTATTCATCAAAATATGAAAGTTATCCGAAATGTACCAAAATTTCACCTTAGGATAAATTCGATATTACGAATCCAAAAATGAAGTCCATTTTCAAATATAAAATATATATAATTTCAAAAAGTAGGTATTACTATTCATAACGGCTAGTTTGATTAGTTATGGTGTGTTAGAACTTGGTGTTGCGTACAACACACGCTATCACATTATTCAAAGAGAAGCGTACCGTAGAAGCTTGGGGTGTTACATATACTATTCATATAATATTGAATATCTTGTCTACACCATTGTACTATTCTATGAAAAGAGTGAATAATCTCCACACACACATATCCTAGGCCCATCACTGCTATTCTGTAGCCTCTAGAATGTGGGGAGGTAAATTTTAGGCCATTTTACCATCTAACTCAGGGTCACCATCTAGTTGCATATGGTTTAGGATATTACAAAAGCCATATATTTCTAGAGAACAATTAGCTATTCAAAATTGAAGTATTAGGTATACAGGGGTTTATAAGGTTCATTTTTCTAAATTTTCAACAAAAAAAATTTTGTTGGGTATAATAATATCAGATTTAATTAAATTAAATAAGAGGATTAATATTAGTTTTATGATCATTTAGTAGACGGATTGTGGTTCTTCTAAGCCCATGACCAGAAAAACATCCAATTACATCATTATAAAATAAGAGAAGGGATGATGAATAACATTGGTAGACAATTATCATGGTCAATATATTAGAATTAGTGTTTTTATATCATTCATAGGCTTTAATTTTGTAAAAAAATTATATTTTTTTGGTATAATCATAACATTATTGGATTACCCTAATAGGAATTAAATATAACTCAATAAACCTTATGAATAATAAATATCTCATTAATTTTTTTTAAAAAAATTAAATGATTGATCTAATGTTAGGAATTATGAATCTATTAAATTGACATAGAATACATTAAAAATCTGAAAATACAATGTTTTATTGTCCTTGATGTTTTTTTGGGATTTGGAACTAGACTTAATGAAACTAAAATTACTTCAATATATCAATGATTTCGGGGAATAGACTAGTGAGGGGACTATCAGAATATAAATTTAGCTCTCTTAGAGTCTATGATCCTTTATAATGTTATAGGAAACACATGTAATGATTTAGACCAACTGGATATATAAAAACTTATTAATATTTGTAATTACTAAAATTTGACCTTTTGGACCAACAAAAACTATGTGTATTATAGTAAAACACTATCAACATTTTTTAGTAGATGATTAAACTAGTTAAAAAATAAAAATTTCTTATCAACTAAACAATAATCAAATTATTTCATTAGAATATATTTTTTCTCTTATTGAAAATTTAACAAATAATCATGTGGTCAAAACCACATCGATAATGAGGTTGAGTTTGTTAATAACAAAATTGAAACAATTTATATTGAAAACTCATTAGTCATAATTTCATGTCACCATGAGCTCTTAAATATAATTCTGTAGTTTTATGAAGGATTTAAACCCATTATAAAAATAATCAATCTATGTACTCTAAATATTCAATAGCTATGTTTTTTTGGAAAAATCAATGCCAACATATCATTTATCTATATATCAAGTTTCTTTCAATCATTCTTAAGTTATATCCCTTATTAAATATAGAATTATTTTATGCCTAAAACTTATTTCATTAGATTTTAAAGATACAAATTAATCATTCTAAATTCTAAATATAATCATCATAAATTTGATCAATAAGCTAATGATGGGGTTTTTTGGTACATAATCCATATAAATAATTATAATGTTTTAATAAAATAAAAACATATTTTTAAGGAATTTAAAATGAAATGTTTTATTAAAGGGATACATATGCAAAGATAAAAAATCATGATGATACTTATCGAAGTTGAATTTTTTGGAAATCATCATATTTTATTCAAAAATATTTAATCCAATAAAATAGAAATTATGTTCTCAAAAAATATATTGAAAAAAGAAGGACTAAGAATGGTTCTTTCAACTGTAACTAATAATTTTTATAAAAATATATATATTCCAATTTTTCTATAAACGATTTAATCATAAGGAGTAATCCCCAGAGAAAATAATTGTTCATAATATCCAACTAGTGAAAATCATAAATTTATTATGCAATTAACTTGATAATTAAGAATTAATTTCACAACATGAACCTAAACTAGGAGATGAATCTATAAAGGAAGAATTTAAAATAATTTTTTTGCATGATATGGTAAATCAATTTGAATGGATAAAATTTTATACTCTCATAAAGTGTCTTTAGTATCTTTATAACAAAGAAGTTAAATTTCTATTTTCTTAATCAATTTTATGGAAATGAATCCCTTTTTAAAAATAAATAAATACTAGATTATAAGTGTTATAACTAGAAAGAAGGAGCTAAATTTGGAAAAACAACATCTCGTGTATCAGTACTTGATTCTATTCATATACTATTATCTTTTTTTCTATCCTTATATTTACTATAAATAAAATTTATATAAATAGTAAATTCCATAATGGATATGTTATGGATAATATTTATATAGAAAACCCCCTATTTTTTAATATAAAAATTTTCATGATCAAGTATTGGGACATACTATAGAACCTTATGGACTTAAACAACCATCAAAATCATGGTATGATTGATTCTTCATAATTATACTTCAAAATAATTTTTATAAAGTAAAATAAAATCCACCTCTGTTTACAAATAATGATTTGAAGGATAATACCATTTTTCAAAATGATTTCAAACACTTTATCCTTGAATATAATATGAAATATATCATAAATTTTCTGGAGACTTTTTTAGATTTATATTAGTATGATGATTATGGGAGAACATAATTTAATTTATTTCTTCTAAAAAACATTGAGAAAATGGGAAATATATTATATTAATATAAAAGTGAAAGAGATATATTTAAGTGATTTTTGATAATTCAATATATATATATAATCAGGTAATTAACACCTATAAATTTGATATTGTTTAATATAGAAAACAAGTTGATCAAAAATTATTTAGAGGGATAATTAGATGAATATTATACATTACGGATAATTCAACTAAAATTATGCACTATATATAATTGTTAATGAAGTTCTCAGAATAATTAAACCAATCCCATCATTTGGAAGTCAAGAAGATCTTCTAATAACATAATGGATCCTCTGAAAATTTTATTTTTTTTATTTTTCTAGATCCTTGTTGACATAGTAGATTTATGATGAGGTTGAATTTAGAGGTTTTATAATATATCCGAAGATCACTTATGGAACATGAATTATTCATGGAAACTAAATAGTTTCATTATAATGGGTGAAGAAAATATTAGATCCAATTTACACTACATAAGCTATATATGTGGAAAATATAATTTATTAAGCACATTTATCATAGATAAAATGTAAACTCATATTTATTTGGAGTTTCAGTAATTACCAAATTATTTTTAATTATACAGCTGATATCTATTTTTTTATATAAAAAACAAATAATATTAACATAAAACTTATATATAGAATACCCTAATTCTTCAATATCATAAAAATTAGAGACCTTATTCCCATATCTTTAAAAACTGAAAATCAGCATGCAGATATATTCACTAAACCCTTAAATTTTGAATGATTGGAATATATTTTATTTATATTTAATATTATCAGTGTAATGGAATTAAAATTTTTTCTTATCATTTATATATCACCTAAAAAACATTCATGATATATAGAGATGAAAATATATATTTAGATTTTTTCTATAATTTTATATAAGTAATTTAAAACATCAAAAAGATTATTGATGATTACTTATAAAATATACTTAAGAAATATAATGGAGAATCTATTAATAATGATTACCTTTATAGTTGAGATTAATGGTTAATAAATTATATGTTTAATCTCTTACTTTATGACTTATTCATACATAAAGTATCATAACTATATTCTCATGAGAATATCTTATGCTTAGAAATCACATAAGGAAATTTATTGAATATTATTCATGAAATGATGTCCTTATATTTTTTAATGTTTTTTAGACATTAAAAATATAGATTTTAGTTTTATTGTTCTAATATTTAGTATTACATTATATGAATTCATACATTTCAAAAATTCATTGTAATGTTTTTTAACCTCGTAAATGTGAGAATTTTTTTTGTTTCTATTAATATGGTAATCAATACCTTATCTGTACAGAGGATTAGATATATCATTTTCAAAATTATCTTAGAAAATCATTTTCTATTGACGATAATCTATTTGAATCTGAAGGTATCTTCCATATTTTGTTTCCATTTACTCATGTTATCCTTTTCTCAATATCATTGGCTCATTAATATTATTTAAACTATCTCTAATGGAATTGAAAATTTATATTAAAATATATTGTTTTAAAAAAGGGAAAAGAATATATTTCATTTAAATTATTCAATGGATTGAAATAAAATAATATAAATTTTTTCTATATACCATTATGGGGTAAATATCATGAATGTTATAGGAATTTTTATATCTTCTTCACACATAACTATTTTAACTATACTACATATTTTATATTGCTTTTAAATTATCCTTTTTTTCTTTTTGATATAATAAAAGGGAGGAATAATATTTTTGGGCATATTCTTGATATTTTTTCCATTATTTGATGAAGAATTAATTTTTGGATGTGAATTTTTTAATTTTTTAAAATTTATTATTACTCACCCTATGTTTGTTTTATAGGATTTTTCTATTTTAAAGGATATTATATATTGGGAAATAACTTGAATAGTACCTGATGTTTCTTTCAAATTTCTTCGTATTTAATTTATATCTACTTGACTACTCAATTATTTTTGGTGAATGTAAAAAATAGAGTGACTATTTTGATGTTTATTATATCAATCAATATCATTATTCTATATTATTTCGATGAATCACTACACAATTATTAATGTTTTATATTTAACATATATTTGGATGGAAGAGTGTTTTTAGATTATTTATTTATAAAATATTCTTATAAACTGATGAAAAGAACCTATATACTAAAATATAGTGAAATATTGTAATCGAATACATACTTTAATGTTATGATGCCATTAAATGGCATCATCAATTCACAGAACTACTTCCATCAATATATGATGAAGCAACCATCACAATTTCAATTTTACCCCATGATATTGAAGTATAATTGATATAGATTGTAATTATGAATACTATAAATCATACTAACGTATTCAATCACTATATGATATAACTTTATCAATCTCAGATGCAGCCATGTTAAAATATTTATTATCCAGATTCTTTTAGCTATTAATGTAATACATTTCCTTATTGGTTGTAATTTCTAAAAGATACTAATATGTGGGGTATTTTTTAGAGTTCATAGTTTCCGTTGTCTGATCAAGAATGATCTAGGTAGTTCTATGTCTTAGAATATATTTCTAATCACTGAGTTTGATGAGGTTTTGGGAAGAGGAAGGTGTACCTTTATAAGGGTTTACACCTGTTGAATTCTCCAAGAATGGTCATGATACTGATTAAGGATATAAAATATTTTACATTCAAATAAATTTATGATTGGAATAAGGAATCCTTGGATCTATTTTGTCAATCCATTAGTTAGTTGATTTTATAAAATAGGGATCTCTATAACTAGATTGTTTTTTATTATTAAGAGAATTAATGTGTATTTAAATTATTATCCAATAATCATAACTATGTATTTTTTATTTATTTTTATCGTTTTATGATACATTATTTTTTTATTTAGACAGTGTGTTTATTTTGATACCTCTTTTCCCACACCCTGAATTTTTTGTTTCTTATGCTAGATAATAATATATTTCTTGAAAATATATTATCCACTGAACTAAATTTGTATACTATTATTTCATTCAATGTTGAAACCTCACTTGAATTGAATAATTGGGTGTGAAAAAATTATAATAAAAATTTTGACAGCAATTAACCCCTACCCCATATTGTAGTCCGATATCACACTATCATATTGGAAAAAATATTCATTTAGAGATATCATTTTTTACCATGTCTTGTATTATAATAATATTTTATAAATATAAAACATAAATTTATTTATCTGTATATAAAAACAATAAATTGGATACCTATCATACATTTGTTTTGTTAATAGTGATTTCACTAGTTATGGAGGATTTCAAAGTGGATAATTAATATAGTTCACTTTTATTTTGAAATATTCCTCAATCTATAATCACATAGTTATTTTTTAACAAAGTTACAAACAAATTTTTTGATTATGTTCAAGAAACAAATTTATTGGTTAAGTACAAACATACATTTCTAACACATTTCCCATTTTCAGAATTCATAATCCATATTTAAATAATCTAAAGAAAATCAAGCTTCCAAATATACCTATGTGAATTCTAGGGATATCATACATGATATAAAACCTGAACCATCTAAAATTTCCATAATATATAATGTATTCACTATTAATCAATGATCTTCATCGAATATTGTATCATTGGAAAAATCAATCCAAATTGTAAAACCAAACCCAGAAGACAATAATCATTGAAATGATCTTCATCGAGGCAACCATAACCAATTTCAGTAGTGAAAAAGAATGAAAAAACAAGTCAACCACTATTAAAAACACCAAGCTCTTATCATCACATCACCCCTATAAATAAAATATACTACAAAAAATATTCATCATAAGACATCTCCACTGAAAATTTATTTCCACCATAGAAAAAACTATCTTCATCATATGTTATCAACATGAAATATGTTCAACACCTACCAAACAAACATGTCTTTTTAATTTAATCCTAAAATACTCTAATAGTTATTTATCCCTTATGTATAACTTTTCTGAATCAATAAATGACATTATTTGAATGAAATACTCCTAATAATAGCTTGATATGTGATCTTACTATAATATGTGAGTCCCACATAGTGTGTGGGTGGTTAATTTAAAATAACCTTATGATAAGGGTTATAACATCAGTCCAATACCATGCCCTTCTATTGGATTGATGTGATTCCCATAAGAAAACAAAATCATTTATCTAATGGTATGTCTAGAGAAGGCTATACCATACTATGTGATGGTATAAACGAGCACATATTGAACCAAATATTACATAAGATCAATGTTTTAGATCAGATTGGGTATGTTCTTAGGTTGTAATTGTTTATAAATTTGTACCACTTTCTCTAATTGATCACTGACATAGCTTGAGTAATGAATCTAACAAACTATGTAGATCATGATAAGAATAAAATATGTGAGTCCCATATGGTGTGAAAGAGGTTAGATTAATGAATTGGATAATAACTGTGATCACCTCAACCTAATAAGAATATTTTTCTTAATATGTGTCTGATGAACCAGGATAAAAAAACCATGCATAATGTGGAAATGATAGTGCATAAAATATCATGTTATTTGTTGGTATTTAGACGAAAATCCTATACCATTTAAATAATCTAAACCTAATAAGTTTTTAGATGTCTTGGTATTCACATGATACTATACCATTATTTACCTTGTAAAGTGGGTGATGCATGCCCTACTATATCTTCCAGAGGAAAAAAATCCATTATAGAGTGTTATGATATGATTAAATTATTTCCTCTAAAAAACATCAATTTGTATTAGAGATTTAGTTTTTCATTTATTATTTCATTGAATACCCTAAATGTATTGATAATGGTAAAGTTTTATTTTTTATTAATATATCTTAATATACTATAATGTAAAAAAAATTCAATGTATTCTGATGTTTTGGTGATGGTGGAAGAATCCACCCAGTAATAAAAATAATGGGGGCTCCCATACATTATTTATTAAGAATACTAGGGATTATATATTATAATATATTTATATATAGATTATATGCATAAATAATTTATAAATATATGATGATTTTTGATTTTAATGGAAAATAATCATTGATAGATTCCATGGTTTTAGAAGTCACTATTTAATATGGATATGTGAATGCCAGTTTTGATGAAATAAATGATGAATCAATTTCAAATGAATATTATTGAAATATACATTATCAATATCAACAAAATATTCTAGTTCATATGAGTAGTACTATCAACAATTAATTCTAATTATGATTGGAAATCATTCTTATGAACATTCCCTAGAAAAAATATTAAAGTTCATAACATAGATTAAATTAAATGAGGTTAAATGATTTGAAAAGATATTTTTAGAGTCCTAGGTAAACCATAAAGAACAAATCTTGAATGATTGATTCTATATGTGGTGATGAAAATACCTTTGCTAATGGTCTTGAAAGGATAAATTCAATCTAGAACTAAATCGAAGTGAAGATATATTTAGAATAATCATGTGAAGCAATTAAAGGTTGAAAAGTAATTTGAAAAAAGGGGATGTGGGTAATAATTATTTGAATGTTTTTTGAAATTAACTAGTGTTATTTCTAGTTTATTTGATGTTTGTGGGAAGAGATGATGTTGATACGAAAAATAATATTTTTTTAAAAAAATTCTAGATATTTAATGTTATGATGAATATTCGATATGTATGACATCACATGAGACAACCTTTGATAACCTAAAACTTATCAAAGGCATGAATGAAAAAAAACTCATGCATCACTTTATGGAATCTATGTAGCAAGTCATGAGAGTCATTTCAGCATTGAAGATGCTAAAAATTGGGAAACAAAAGTGTTTGAAAAGATAATATAGGACATCAAATGAGTTAATTATGTGTTTGTAATAATAATTCATAAATCATAAAAATGATTTCAATACATATTAATGAATGGTTTTATGTTCATAAGGGCCATGAAATAGTTTTTTAGAATGATTCCCTAACTTCCTAATAGCTATTTTATGAGAAAATAAATTTTCATTGTAGTCAATGGATGCTTCATAACAGTAACTTGATACTTAATAATAGTTTTCTGATAAAAATGTAAGGTCCAATCATTAATTTTAATGTATGAACGTATACCCCATACATGTTATTCATTTGATATAGTTAAATAAAGGAATAAATCATAAGTGCATATAAAATATCAAAATATTCCACCATTATACAAATATTCTTTCAGTAAAGGAAAAAATATTTGAATTTTCCTAAAATATTAGTCATGAAACTGATACCAGTTGATGTTATTGTTGTAATTTCAATATCAAATGATAATTACGATTTATCAAGATTCTATTCAGTCCTTATTTTAATAGGATTACATATGAATAAAACGAGGTGATAATTATTCTATTATATTATTTATTATCAAGTGTTGAAATTTGAAAATGCATATTTGTTATCAGAGATGAAAAAATATTCCAAGTAATTGAAAATTAATGATATTTGAACTATAATAGTGTGTCTTAAATATTAAAATAATTTTCTAGATCCAAGAATAATTGTTGAGAATTATGATCATTAGATTGTGGAAATGAAGTTCTAGAAGTGATGTTCTATGAAAATATAAAATGGATATAAAGATCATAAAAAATCTCATTGACTCCCATGAATGTGATATGATGAGCTCAACAAAAAATAATGTCTTTATGTATGATTTTCATACCACATAACGGATTTTATTTTTGGGGAATTAATGGAATATATTTGAGAATTATATTATATAACACACTCAAATAAAAATGTTGAAAAATATTCAATGAAGATGTATAGAGAAGAAAAAAATTGAACTCCTTTAAATATAATGGATAAACGATGTTGTGTAAAATTAATTATAATTTGATCAAGAGGGCCCAATAATCCTAAAAATTTGATGAAAAACATTATTATTTTGGGAAAATAACCATGAAGGCTGACTCAAGGAAAATTAATGAAATTAGTTAGATAATCACTAAACTAGGATTACAGATGATTTTCAATATTAAATATATAAAAACCATATTATGTGACCTAAAAATATAAAAAATAAATGAAAAAGATATTTCAAGAAGATAAAGATCTTGAAAAACATAAAAACCATCATTGAGGGAATTGGTGAATAGGATAATATTCTTTTGAAGGAACCCCATCTGAGTTTAAAGGAAGAAGAATAATCCAATGATACTTTTAGCAAGATGATATAGAATTTAAAAGAATAAGAATTTTTTTAATGATATTTATAATTTCATATTTTAGAGGTAGAAGATGGAGAAGTAGAATTGAGAAAGTACTATATTCATGAAGTTCCTATGATTTTTTATTTTTAGACTCCACCCATGAATACTTATTTAAGGGAATATGGAGATATTTATTGAGATACATATATAGAGAAAAATAATATTTTCAAAATATCGAGATATAAGCTACTATTATTCGTGATCTATATGAATTTAATAAATATATTTTAAAAATTAAGACTATGATTAATCGATGTAATAGCATCCTATGATACTTAATTATCTAATTCCAATGTTTAGTGGTTATTTTACGCCAATTTAGAGATAGTTTTAAGTAATGGGATTTCATATATGTGTCAGATGAAATATGATTCAATGATAACATTGAATCAAAATAGCTGTACTTTATCATAATATTATAGTTAAATGTATGTTTCTTTGATGATGTTCAATATAATAATGATGTATTCAACTATATCATGGGTGAAACATGTAAAAATAATATGTGAATATCCTTGTTTTATATACTTTTTTTCATATGGTTCTTCTGTTTTTGGTAAAACATAAACATATCCATATCACTTACCTAAAAAAATTCAAAAAAAATTTATGGTGAAATTTTATAAAAATATTTTTTAATTTATGAAATTTTTTTCTCACTTGATTCTACCAATCCCATATCAGATGACTGTATATATACTATGGACATCTAATGTGGTATTGAAGCATAAGGTTCCCTCAGTTTGGATTTATTTTGATAAACTATTTTTTATAAATTATACGATGAAAATTTTTGATAGTTGTATAAATTAAATCAATATATAAAGAACATTTTCATCACTCAAAATGAATAAATAGAATTTTCCTCCAATACAATGAAAATAAAATAAAATATTGTCAATGAATCATAAAAATATCAACAGTTAATGAGTAATACCCAATACATGAATATAATAATACCTATGAATTAGTAGATTGATATTTTGATAAATCTATTATATAATACCCCTTTAATAAATCAATATCAAGTTATAAATATTATGAATAGTATTTCCATGATTAATGTTAAAATACATTATTTCGAAATCGGATTAACATTAATAAGTCAATGTGTTTGATAGTTTTTTCCATACATAAAACCATTGTTAAATAGAAACATGATATGTATATTCCATTAAAACAGTGTTATTGAATTATTTTGAATTAACAATACTATCTTCATTAAGAAATATTTATAGATATCAATGAATGACAACATTTACAGTTAATTAAATTCATTTAGTATTTTTAAAGACTAACGAAATCATTTTGTTCCTAAAAATAAATGTCTAAAACTTTTTCATTACTTCAAGAAAATAATAATATTATGAATAGACAATATAAATATATATATTGATAAAAATATATACATACTATTAAATTATTAATTAGTAATTTATAAATAATAATAATAATGAATAAAAAACATTTTCAAAAGATATTTTCCAATATGAATTTCCTTCCATTATATTTTAGGATTTTATCAAATATACTAAATTAATAAATTTTATACATTTAATTTGAAGATATAAAAATAATTTTTTATTAATAACAATAAAATATTATTATAATTATTTTATCTGATTTTTATATAATAATTTATTTTTAGGTGAATAAGGAAAAAGGTCATTTTAATATAGCCGGGATTTTATGACATTATTAGTATATAAGTATATATTTCAAATTCGTGAAAACATTTTCTTATGATCAAATATTTATTTCATAAGGAAATTTAGAAATTAAAAATTATATTTTTAATTCACAAACACATATTTTATATTTTATAATATAATTAATATTTTCATAAAAATTATTATTAATACATTATATATTTTTATTTTGAAAATAAATTTTGTGAAATTTTAAAATTTAATCAAATAAAATCAATCAAAAACATCTAATTTGTGGGAATAATTTATCTAATAAGGACTGATTTAATTTTGGGAATATATATTAATATGTGTTATGCTAAAAACATGTTACCTTAGTTAAACTTGCGCTCCCATTATGTTATGTTCAAATATTTACAACAATGAAATTCTAACAACATAAAATTGTTTTCTAACACCAACCATTTTGTAACACTCTAAAAATTATGTTTAATCATTAATCTATTATATATTCTCTTCCAATAGAAACATATTACACTCCCATAATATATTTTTTAAAATAGATTATCCAATTCTAATATTTTCCAATGAATCCTCCAAGAGAAACCCAATGTTCCCAACATTTGTTTGATATTTTCCTAACATATTTTTATTATATATTTCAATTAAAAATTTATTTTTTCAATATATTTTTTGATTAATTTATTATTTATATTATATTTTAGTATTGTTATATTGTGTAAATAAATACTAACCACATTTACCCTTTCTCTTAAAAAAACTACCATTTGTGCGTTATGTGTACTACTGCCACTATGACAAAACATATTTCATTTTCATCCAACTACATAAAATATTAGATTTTAGGAATATATTAAAGGAAATATATGAAATTTATAATTTCTCTAATTTTTTGGTATTAAAAATTAATCAACCTATTAATGATATGATAAATAATTGATCATCGTTAGATTGATATTTTAAAACTAGCACACTAAGATCATAATATTTTATTCAAATTGTGTAATATTTTCATCCAATTAGGTATTCTTATAATTATTATCAATTTTAATGTATAAAACTAGAAAAAACTTTGTAATATCATTATTCTCTTGTTATAATAATATTCTAATAAAATCACCTCACAATCATTTATTAAATCATGGTATGTTCTTGGATGGGTTGATTTAGCCACATATTTTAAAAATAATATGAATTTTTGTCAAGAATTAAAGGTTAAAAACATTATCATATCATATTAATTAAATAATTAAATATTTTTTTTATTCTCAAGAAGTTTTATATGTATTTAATTCGTTAATTAAAAAAACACCCTATAATAAACAATAATCCTCAAAACAATGTTATTATCTATTTCTTATTGAATGATTATGACTAGAAAATTCATTAATGGAATTTGAAACATAATAAATAACTATAAATCTTTTATAAGTGTAAATTTGATTTCATAGTAGTAATTTATCTTAGAATAATAATGAATACAAATAGTGCCATCATGAAACTTGTGAGAACTATGAAAACTACAAACACCAGATGTAAAAAATAGGTAGAAATTATATAGAGGATAACTATATAAAGAGAGAATAAATGAAAACAGATAATATTATAGTAATATATTATGTGATTAATATACATATTTTTATTATATATGACTATAAAGTATGTTCAGGGAATTCTCGATAAGAGGTAAGGGTTTTCATCTCAAATTCTTCCCTTTGAGGAATGTTTTTAATTATAAACCTAATTTCATTTATGTTTTTTATACATCTTATATGATATATAAAATCCTTAATTCTCTATAAATTATTTTATTTTAATTTCAATTAAACTCCCTATATTTCAATGGTTTTTTATTAAAGTGTTACTCATACCTAAAGGATCTTATTGTTCTTAATTCTAATTCATTAAGGCATGTTATATGTTAGGAACCATGTTTTCTTCTTACAATTTTATATTGATTTTATATCCTTTAAATATATTACAATTTATTTCATCTTAATTAATGTAAATAACTAAGAAAAATTAATTTATATTCTTCAAATTTATTTTATTTCAAGTATTACCCCCATCACAAGAATTTTCAAAAAATCAATTTTCATTTATTTATTAATATTTATTAATTCGAAATTATTTTATTTGTGTTGGGTAAATTCATACCATTGATTGTATTATGTGGTATTGTCTAATTGTATATAGTTTTTACCACATAAAATTATTTTCAAATGTTTGACTCTTCTTGGTGTATGTTGAAGATTTGGTATATTGATAACTAAATTCTCTTTTCATTACAATATATTGTTTCATAATGAGCCTTAATTCTCTAGTATTTGGTTCTCCCACTATAAAACATTTTTATATTGTATTTTATATTTGTTTTTCATAAAATAATGTTTAAAAAAAACTACTATTTTGATAATATTTTAAAAAGTGAGTTTCAAACAAAATTATTTTCAAAATAATAAAAATGGGTCTTCCTTTTACTATCACATATTTTTTCTTAATCTATAAATTTATCTAATATATACATTACTAATTTTCAATTTCTATTAATGGTGATTATCTTCAAAATAAAATGCTTTCAATGGCTGTTGGACAACTTTTTAAAAATTTCCCTTTGACAAATGTTTTTATGTCAATGTTAAAAAAAATTAAGTGATATTTTAAATTCATTATTCCATTAATATAATAATTTTTAAAAATTTTACCATAATTTGGTTTAAGTTATATGATTTATACACTAATAAAAATAAATATATATTTTAATTTTGGGTATTTAAATAACATTAACAAAAAAATAAATTTTTAATCCTCTGTTTTGCGATATCATTTTAAAAATTATTTTTCATTTATACCAAAACCCTCTTATGTTTTCTTTTAACAATGTTTTTTTATTTTGAAACCATAAAAATTAATTCTTTATATATTGTTTATGAACGTGTTGTTTCGTCACTAGATAAATTCTATACTCATTACCGTATACAGTCTGAATATATCCTTTTAAAAATTTGGGATTGAGGTTGTTCATGTGGAAATAAAATTAATCTATTGACTTGTGGATAAGTATTAATAATATATTTATTTATATTAAAAATATGATGGATTATATTATAATTTAATATTTATATATAAACTTCCCACCTTATTTATTGGGATAGGTTACGATCATGTTTTCCCTTTAAATGACATAGGGAAATGTATTGAAATTCTTGATTATTATTGAATAATAATTCAATTTTATTATGTATTTAAATAATGTATCTTTAATTATAAAGGTATTGAAGTTTTTATTCAGTAACAAGATCCTTATGGAATTGTGTGAAAATATTTTTTGAAACTTATAGTGAATGAATTGGACTAATTCAGGTGACAAGTGTGGATGAAAATTGTGTATCCACTTGATACTTCAACAAATATCATAATAAAACATGTTTGGTTTTTTGTATTCCTCTCCCATAATAGTATAGTGTCTTGGTATACGGTCTTGAATGCATGTTTTTATGTCCAAAATTATTATTTCCATCAACATGATATTAGTATTATTAAAATCCATGTTTATATTTATTTTTATAGTTATTTGATTATCTTAGATTCAAATTGATTATGGATTCATATTGTTTACTTATTATAACCATTATATTTATACCATTTTAATACCATGATTACATTGTAATTATGTTTTATCTTATTGGATATTTCATCTTACCCATTATTATGTATCCATTTCACTTCGTAATTAAGAAAAAAAAGTGCAAAAATATTTTTTAAAAGGATAAAACATGTCAAAGAATTTTTGTTACATGCTGGGGAGTAATTATGGATTGATTAGTTTCATATATAATGAAAAATATTTATTTTGGATACAAATGAAATTTTTATTTATTAGTTTTCATTCTTCACAAAGTTATCTAAACATATAAAACTAAAAATAGCATTGGGATGTAAGAGATGAAATAATTTTTATTGATTATGTAACTAAGGACGGTCATATTTTTGATTTCAAAATCAGTATGAATGTGAGTATGTAATTTCTATGTTTATGGAATCATATCCTACACTATGGGTCTGGGGAATCACCGATATGGTCAGTGGAATGGTTTAGATAACTTTGGTTATTTAGATATTAGTTTAGGATAACATAAGAAGTGATAAGTTATTTCTAATCACAAATTCAATGGATGGATGGCTATTTTGAATATTATATGATTTAATTCTACAGAAATAATTAATATTTTATTTTGGATATAGATGTTATTTTTTTTGAAAATCATTGTAAATAGTCAACATATTTTACAATTTCTTTATGTTTTGGTAAAATAGAGACAATGCGGCTTTTCCTAGGAATATATCCCAGCCTAGATACTAGAATGTGGATTTTTTATGGAACATATACACATAGTTATAATCAACTAAAAATGTTTTATTGAGAAAAAACTCAATCATCAATATTATGTGTAATGAATGGTACTATTGTTTCATATATGGATTGACACTCTAAGGTTATATGAATTGGTTAACATAATTCTACTTATAAACTATTATGAATTACTTATAGATGATGTTCACAAATTATGTTAGAGAACCTAATAAAAAAATAACCATTGATAACTATGTTTTTAACAATGAGAGTAATAACTTGATATGTATATATAATTTGATAAAAACAAAATATCCAAAAGGAAATACACATTCAAAATTATTTTTTTATATTTTTAATTTATATATTATCATAACCATTTTTGTTTTAGTATTTTGAAAAAATGGGATGATATAGATGAATTTGAAAAAGTTTTGTATATAAAAACTACTATATATTATAAATAAATAAGGTATCATATATAAATGGTTATGAATTTCAGTATATGGCTATTATAATGGAATCATTAATTTTCATAAACTTATATATGGTATTGTGGTTGATATCAAACTATTATATTTTTCTTGATATAATTATCTATTTTAACTAGTGATTGATATTTATTGTTGATATTCTATTATATTCTAAAACATATGAGGATTATCTAAAACACATAAGGAGTGATCATTGATAGTTTTGTTGTAAATTATTAAATATATATATATAATGGAGTCCATGTTATTGTCACAACCCGCCTTCTCCAAAAGGAGGGAAGGGTCAGCAGATTTCCAGGCCCTTCCTTCTTTAATTTGAAGGAGAGATAATTACCCCCGAAACCCGCCTTCAATAGGTCCCAGAGTGGAGACTAGCACCAAGGGTATGAAATAACACACTAAATGTAAGGCATTACCCTTTTTCTTTTAATAGGATTGGGAGATAAGATAGTAAATCCCACAACACCAAAACTGAAAGTGGAAATACGAATACAAATAATCCATTCCCATATGCATGTTCAAAGGTAAAATATACAAGTCACAAAACTCAAAAGGTAAAAAGATACCAAGAAAAGGGAAACAACAACAGCAACTGACCCGAGCATCCAATCTAGTACAGTCCCGCACGATCCCTGAAGTCCTCCTAGAAACCTGTAAGCTGTATTATATATGTAGGGTGACCATACATGTATAATTAGTAGGGAAAACCAAAGAATCTCGTGCACAAGTGGGGAGGCATACTAATGCCCTGTAAGAAAAGAGATAACCAATCACCTAGCAAGGAAACTAACCACCCAGACTCACCAAGGAACACTCCCCAAATAACACAAGTCAATTAATGTATAGTAATATCACATCGATGTTTTGGTACCCCACGCCACTTTCCTACTAGTTATTGAAGACATCATACGCATCAGACCAATCACGTCATTCTCATCCAAGTCCCACTTCCATACCCTGCCCGATCACACCTGGGCGAAAACCACACATCCCGCTCGTAAACACATGGGACACAACCCCTAACCTTCCCGTAGACACCTGGGCCACAACTATCACACGTAACCACTCCTTTAAACACCTAGCCCAGAACAACCACTACCACGCTCGAAGACACTTGGGCTAGAAGAACTACTGCCACGCCCGAAGACAACTGGCCTCATCTCGAAGATATTTGGGAAACCACCTACCCTCACACACCTGGGCCAGCCACCAAACTACCCTGCCCAAAGATTCTTGGGCTAATAATGGACCTCAGTCCATCACAACCATCTTGAAGATACTTGGGCTATCTGGGAAAAGGAGCAGAAATGATCTAATAACCAGACACTAATAGAAGTGTTGGAAAAAACACCATCCCCTATAAAATGGGGGTTTTCGGCACTAAGTTCTCAACTTGGGTGGGGTGTGAATAAGAAACGAAAAAACAACTATTATATGTATAGGTAACACGTAGTCACCCAATCTAGGTTTTTTTAGCCATCCTAAAGAACACTATCCTTACTATTCATTCATAAGAGAGAAGAACATCACACATGCCCAAGTCACAACTCACATCAAACCAAATCCCCATTTTTCCTATCCTTTCTTTCTTGTTCAGTAATAATGTTTAAATAAGTTTCTGCACTACTGGGCAACTAAAAGCATAAGCACAAACCAGGGGAAAAAGTTACAGCCAATAGCAATTTATGCATTCACACCTGGTTCTATTGCAAGGTCATAACAACAGAGGGATAAGGGAGATCCCTTGAAGTACTGGAACCAAAGAAAACCCCAAGATACAGCCCCATGTCCCAATAATCTAGGAGCAAACAGTTTATCAACAACAGAGGATCCCACCCCAATTCATGATATAAGCAGAGTAATCACATAGCCTCAAAGTATAACAACAGAGGATCCCATCCCCACCCGCATCGCCCCATCAATATAAGCCCCTATCCAACAGTTGAGAAAAAAACCAAACCAATACTACAAACACAAGGCATACTCAACAGGTATGTTTATATTTAAAAGATTTAACACAATCTATGATTTCAATTCCACTGGGCTTAAACCGGGGTTATCATAGAAAAGGAGTTGATCCTGGTGGCTCCAATTTATTTAGCTGAATATACATAATTAACCAATTTCATTTACACAGAAAATTGTTCACAACTAAAATATAAGATATTTAAACATCACAAGGAGTAAGGGATTATTAGTGTATAGAGAAATACCACCCACATCCATGATTTTCAGTAGGTGTAAGCCCGCACAATTCAAAAATCATTAACCATGAAAGAGGAGAAAAAAAGAGCAGCATCATCGATCACAACCCTCACCTTCATTCTTTAGAATCTATTTATTATCTTTATTAATGTTTGGTTTATTAGATTCTATAGAAGTAGTGGCGTACCCACCCCGCAAGATACACAGAAAGGAGAGACGAAGGTGAAACCCCTACATGACTAATCAAGGATGGACGTTAAGTCCCCGCGTGATTAGCAAGAGCTCCACGGAACACGATCAAGGAAAACTTTACCGGGTTAAAACTCGTCGGGAGGAAGGGTACTCTGACCGCAGGGTGATCGAGAAAAAGAAATGTAGAGAGAAGCCTTTATCTTATAAGTTCTGATAAGGGATGAGATACTGCACACCCGGGACGGTTAAGAAACAGAGAGAAAAAGTCAAAACCATGTAAGGAGTGGGATCGTGGGTTGACCCCACGGCTAGGACACCCCACCCGTAATTAAAGGATCCTGGCCTTTTGGGGTGGTTTAAACCTACACACACCAGGGTACCTCACCAATAATTTAATTAATTGGCATTAATGGGCTTTAAAATAGGCTTAAAGGGGTCAAAATATGGTTTAAAATCCAATTTGTGCTAAAAGGAGGCACTACTGGAAAACTCGTGGGGGTAGGCGAGAGCTACCGGTTGGCGACAGCTATCGGTAGCCTAGAGCTACCGATACCCCTAAGGTCACTAGTAGGCTAGGTCTACCGGTAGGACGAGGCTACCGCTAGGAGTCACCGAGATGCTGGGATGGCCTTCCAAACCACCTAGAACTCCCCAACATCAGATTTTTACCAAGTAATGGACCCCAAAAACCAGGCCATTACATCAGATACTTCTCAAATAATTCTCCTCCCCGAGAATATAAGAACAACCCAAAAAAGAGAGAAGTAGGGTCCAAACAACCACCCCCTAAAGATACTTCTCCGGGGAAAACCTCGGAGTTGCTCGAAAGATGGAACAAATCCCTCACCCTACATCCAGGAATACTCCCCCATGAGTTACGAACCATAACGTTCAAAACAAGCATAAGGATCACACTCTCCAACACATGAGTTAGGGAGTCCCCTCCTACATGTCAGGAAATTATCCGCTTTGGGCGGCACTGACTCGCATGCATGGGTTTAATCGCATCCACATTAATGCGTCCTGATTAGTAGTCAGGTTTTCCCATCATCACACATTCTCACAAACACACACATAGAATAGGGAATAGATCATCTAATAGTTAAGCAAAACAAGCATTTCATATATTAAAGCAGAAGGTACAATATCTCAAGGATCATAAAAAAACAACATCGAAGTCAAAAAAGCTCTAGGTACTGAATGCGTATCTAGGCCTCCAACTCCCATGTGATCTCTTCTAGGCCACCATGCCTCCATAACACACAAACTAAGGGGATGGTTCATCCAAGAATCACTTTCTCCTTATAATCCATGATCATGATTGGTCATTCTATGAAGGTCTCATCATCTTCGACATCTAACTATCCCCAATCGATGATGTGGGAGTCATCGTGTAGATATCTACGAAGCTGGGATACATGGAATACATCGTGTATCCTTAGTAGCGGCGGTGGTAGCGCTAGCTAATAAGACGCTTCACTGTCCCACCGCAACACTTCAAAGGGTCCGATAAACCTGGGAGAATGTTTACTACCCCTATCGAACCTCCACTATCCACGTCGAGGGGAGACCCTCAAGAACACGTGGTCCCCGACCTCAAACTCCAAGGGTCTCCTCCTATCATCGGCATATGAATTATGCCTGTCCTCAGCCGCCATCATCCTTTCTCGTATAAGCTGAACCTTCTCTGTCGTGCTCTGCACCACCTCCGGGCCAAGAAGACCTTCTTCCCCAACCTCAGTCCAATATACGAGTGAGCGACATGGCCTTCCATATAGGGCTTCAAATGGATCCATGCCAATGGTAGTGTGATGGATATTATTGTAGGTGAACTCTACCTGAGGCAAGTGTCGCACCCATGATCCCCCAACGTCCTGCATACGTGCCCGCAACATTACCTCCACGGTCTAGATGGTGCACTCTATCTGCCCATCTGCCTAGGGGTGGAAAGCAGTGGTAAGGCACAACTGGGTGCCAAAAGCATGCTGCAAACCCCTCCAGACTCGTGATGTAAAATGTGCATCCCTGTCCGAGACTATGGAACTCGAAATACCATGAAACCGCACTACCTCATCCACATACTTCCATGTTAGAGCGTCCACTTCACTCAACTCCTTAATCAATAGAAAGTGATCCGACTTCGTCAAGCGGTCCACTACTACCCAGATGGCGTCACAACACCCTTGCACCTTGGGTAGTCCCGTGTTGAAATCCATCGAGATGTCATCCCAATTCCACTCGGGAAAATCTAAAGGTTGCAACAACCCGACTGGAACATGGTGTTCACCCTTTACCTACTGACACACTAAGCACTTGGCCCCAAACTCTACCACTTCTCTCTTTACTCCAGGCCACCAAAGATGTCTCCTCATACCCTGGTACATCTTGGAAACCCCTGGGTGTACCGCTAAGGGTGAGTTGTGGAACTCACTAAGAACCTTGCCACACATCGCCTCTGGAGCAAACATTTTCCCCAGAAGAGCATCTGATTTTGACCATCTTCTGTCCACCCGTCCGGAGCATCGCCCTGGTCAACTCGGTCGCGCATCACTTCGCACTATGGGTCTCCCCACTAAGACTCCTCCTCTTTCTGCAACAGAGAATATTGCACTGTCATCTGATACCGGAAACTTCTACCACTATCCATCCTCGCATCCAGGTGCAAGGCAGCCAACTCCTCCATCTCCTTCCAAGCATCTGTCGACTCTCAGACTACATCCTTCTGCGACCTCATACTCAAATATTCTTCCACTACAGTCCATTTTCTTAAAGTGTAGGATATCTCAAAGTCGTAATTTTGGAGGAAATCCATCCACCTTCACTACCGTAAGTTTAGGTCCCACTAGGAGAAGATATACCTCAAGATTCTGTGATCCGTAATGACCCCAAAGTGTTCTCTGATGATGTAATGCCGCAACAAATTTACTGAGAAAACAAACGCTGCAAGCCCTAGATCGTGGGTGGAATAATTACACTCATGAGAGAGTAGCTTCCTAGACCCATAAGAGATCACCCCTTGTCACTACTTCAACACACATCTGAGGCCTTGCCCTGAAGCATCACAAAACACCTCATATGCTGCCCCTTCTTCTGGTATCTCAGCATTGGGGAACTAACCAACTTCTTCTTCAGATAGATGAAGACTGCCTCGCACTGCTCACACCACATGAAAACATGGTCCTTCTTGGTCAATGTCGTCAAAGGCACCACAAATTGAGAGAAGTTGGGTACGAACCTTTGGTAGTAACCTGCTAGCCTGTGGAAACTACGGACCTCTGCCACGTTCTTGGGTGCTTCCCAAGAAAAAACTGCCTCAACCTTTGATGGGTCCACTGCTAACCCTTGATCGGACTCTACGTGACCAAGGAAGTGCACTTCTTGCATCCAGAATGTGCACCTAGACAACTTCCAATAGAGTTGGTGCTGTCGGAGGACCTCCAAAACCGTCCTCAGGTGCTCAGCGTGGTCCTCCTCTGATCTTGAGTAGATCAGGATGTCATCAATGAACACGACTATGAACCGATCCAGATACTCCTAGAAGACAATGTTCATAAGCCCCATGAACACAGCCAAAGCGTTTGTAACACCGAAAGGCCTGACTACAAACTCAAAGTGCCCATATCTGCACCAGAATGTTGTCTTCGAGATGTCGCCCTCCTTTACCCTTACCTGGTGATACCCAGACCGTAGGTCGATCATTGAGAACCACCCCACCCCTTTCAGCTAGTCGAAAATATCGTCTATCCTCAGAAGAGGATAACGATTCTTGATCGTTACCTGATTCATCATCCTGTAGTCTATGCATAGCCTTAGACCACCATATGCCTTATTCGCAAACAACACAGGAGCACCCCACGATGACACACTCGGTTGAAAAAACCCCTTCGTCATAAGATCGTCGATCGGAATCCGCAACTCTCGTAGCTCTAAAAACGCCATCCGGTAGGGAGCCATCAAAATCAGACGAGCACCAGGCTGCATGTCTATCCCAAACTCGATATCACGTTGAGGGGGTAGAGTCTTCACCTCTTCAAGGAAGATGTCTATAAACTCAATGATGATCCCTGGCACCTCCACCATCTCAACATCCACTGAATCTACTGATAGCTCTACTAACATGGATATGAGGGGTTCCTCTCGCCTTCTACCCTTCTGGACACTCTGCTCGCCGGTGAAAGTAACCCATCGACCACGCAAGTCTGAGAACACAACCCTTCCTCGGAAGCAGTCGATGATGGCACACACAGAGAACAGCCAATTGATGCCTAGGATGAAATCGTATGGTTGTATCTGTAGCAGTAGTAGAACCCCGACCGACTGATGTGGCCCTATCATCAGTCTGCATCCTCTACAAACATATAACAAGTCAGTCTGACCTTCGAATGGTGTGCTCATCACCAGTGGTGTTGGAAGTATCTCGACATCTAGTGGTAGAGCATGGTCCATACTGGGTGCAACAAAGTAGTGCAAAGCTCCGGTATCAAACAAGGCATAAGCAAGGGTAATGAACAAACTGATCGTACCTCGAACAACCTCCAGGCCTGCTAGAACTGCTGCCTTCGTGGCATGGAACTGTCCACACCCAGCTCCTCTGCACCTCGGCTATCGGCTGCCTCCCTGACCACGCTCTGGTCAAGGTCCCTAAGGAGAACCCTGAGGTCGGCCTCCCCCTGCAACATCTGCCCTCAGAGGATCAAGAGCTCGCTGCCCCTGCTGTTGCTGCTAGAAGGGCCTAGCTGGAAGCTGCTGCTGAGGTGGGTGTTGGGCCTATCTGCCACTGCCGTACTGTACTCGGTCTGGGCACTAATTCTAAAGATGTCCATGGCTCCCACAAATGTAGCACCTCGGTCCTGGGCCCGAAGGGAAAGGGTGAGGATTGATGGATTAGAAATGGAATTGTTGCGGCCTACTCCCTGCTGGTCGGAACCTAGAGGGTCCCAATGCTGGAGGTCTGGTGCTGACGGCCTTTCCCATTGACGGGCCTAGATGAATCCCCTCTCGTGACACACCTCCGAGTGTGTTCATCCTCTCCACAACCTCTGCCTTCTTCTGGTCATCCAAGTACGTCGGCAAGGTGAAGGGGGTAACATGGTATTGGAGGGAAGGTCAAAGTGCCTCCTCTATACCTCTCGCACGAGACTCCTCATCCAGAAAGAGGTTCGGAGAAAAGAGGAGAAGATCCTTAAACTTGATCCCCAGATCCCTTACTGACATAATCCCCTTCTGGAGGGATAGTAGCTCCTGTCTCTTCTCTGCCTTCATCGTATAAGAGAGGAATTCCGCTCAGAACTCCTTCTCAAAATCAGCCAATGACACCTCAGCCTCTCTCCTCTCTCCCAGGTAGAGCGTCCACCACTGACGCGCTACTCCCCGCATCTAGATGACGGCCAGAGGAACCCTGTACTTGGTCGGAGCCTGAATTAAGCGAAAAGCTATCACCAGCACCTCTAGCCAGCCCTCCGTCTTCATATCAGAGGTTCTGCCCTCCTACTTCTCGAGGGTCTATCGCTGGAAGGCTCGAAGCATCTTTATCCACAGTTGTCCTCCACTCGATCAGCACTCTACAGATCGACCAAGTCACCCTCCTGGGCCTCGATCGCCCGTACAACTCGGGTTCATCTCCCGAGTGCCATAGCTGCAAGGTAAACAAGGAATGCATAAGCCCAAGTAGTGCAGAATATCGTTCTTAAAAATTTCTTAAACTTTTTATTTATTTCAATTTCCCAAAACACCCCAAAAACACGAGAACACAATTCATTATGATTCATGTACCTTTACTAGGGTCTCTACCATGAAATCAGCATGGCCTCACTTGGTCATTCGGTAGGTCCAGATTCTTTGCATCGGATCATGGGGCCCCTATAATCCCGTGTCCTAGATGGTCTTCCCTGGCCTAATTCACGTACCTAGGTCACCCAACACTATTTCCCTACCATCCCATGAAATCCTCACTGTACCTAACCCCATACTCCATCCTATATCTCTAACCTCGTCCTCTAATACCATTCTATCATGACCCGCCTTCACCAAAAGGAGGGAAGGGCCAGCAGATTGCCATACCCTTCATTCTTTAAGTTGAAGGATAGATAAAGACCACCGAAACCCACCTTCAATAGGCCCCAGAGTGGTGACCAACACCAAGGGTATAAAATAACTCACTAAATGGAATGCATTGCCCTTTTTCTTTTAATATGATCGAGAGATAAGATAGTAAATCCCACAACACCAAAACTGAATGTGCAAATACGACTGAAAATAAACCATTCCCATATGCATGTTCAAAGGTAAAAGATACAAGTCACAAAATTCCAATGGTAACAAGATACCAAGAAAAGGGAAACAACAAAAGCAACTACCCCAAGGTTCCAAGCTAGTACGGTCCCGTACGATCCCTGAAGTCATCCTGGAAACCTGAAAGTAGTTTTATATTCGTAGGGTGAGCATAAAAGTATACTCAGTAGGGAAAACCAAAGACTCCCATGCACAAGTGGGGAGGCATACTGATTCCCTATAAGAAAAGAGATAACCAAGAACCTAGTAAAGAAACTAACCACCCAAGCCTCACCAAGGAACACTCCCAAAATAACACAAGTCAGGTAATGTATAGTAATATCACATCGATGTTTGGGTACCCCACGCCACATTCCCATTGGTTATTGAAGACATCATATGCATCGACCCAACCTCTCCATTCTCTTTACAGTCCCACTTCCATACCTCGCCCACACACACCTGGGCCACAACCACACATCCTGCCCGAAAACACCTGGGCCACAACCACTAACCCACCTGCAGCCACCTGGGAAACAACTATCACACGTTGCCATGCCTGCAAACACCTAGGCCAGAACAACCACTGCCACGCCCTATGAAACCTGGGCTAGAAGAACTACTGCCATGACCGAAGACACCTAGGCCTCATCCCGAGGATACTTGGGAAACCACCTGCCCGCACATACCTGGGCCAACCACCACAATACCCTGCCCGAAGATTCTTGGAATAATAATGGACCCCAGGTCATCACAGCATATCTGAAGATACTTGGGCTATCCAGGAAAGGGAGCAGAAAGGAGCTAATAACCAGCCACTAATAGAAGTTTTGGGAAAACACCCTCCCCCATTAAATGGGGGTGTTCGGCACTAAGTTATCAATTTGGGTGGGGAACGAATAAGAAAAAAAACTACAAGTATATGTATAGGTAACAATCACTCACCTAATCAAGGATTTTCTTCAGCCATCCTAAAGAACACTATCCTTACTATTCATTCATAAGAGAAAAGAACATCGCCCAATCCCAAGTCACAACTCACATCAAAACAAATACCCATTTGTCCCATCCTTTCTTCATATTCAATAATAATGTTTAAATAAGTTTCTGCACTACTGGGAAACTAACAGCATAAGCATAAACCAAGGGGAAAAGTTACATCCAACAACAATTTAAGCATTCACACCCGGTTCTATTACATGGTCATAACAACAAAGGGATAAGGGAGATCCCTCAAAGTACTGGAACCAATGAAAACCCCAAGATAAAGCCCCATGTCCCTAAAATCTCGGAGTCAATGGTTTCTCAACAACAGAGGATCCCACCCCAATTCATGATATAAGCAGAGTAATCACACAACCTTATAGTATAACAACAAGGGATCCCATCCTTACCCACATATTCCCATAAATCTAATCCCCAATCCAACCGTGGAGGAAACAACCAAACCAATACTACCAACACAAGGCAGGCTCAATAGGTATTTTTAGTTTTAAAAGATTTAACACACTCCATGATTTCAATTCCACTGGTCTTAAATCGGGGTTATCGTAGAAAAGGAGTTGATCCTGGTGGCTTCAATTTATTTAGCCAAATATATGTAATTAACCAATTTCCTTTACATAGAAAAAGGCTCACAAAAAAAATAAAATCCATTTAAACATCACAAGGAGTAAGGGTTTATTAGTGCATAGATAAAGACCACCAACATACATGATTTTCATTAGGCGTAAGCCCACACAATTCAGAAATCATTAATCATGAACGAGGAGAAAAACAGAGTAGCATTATCGATCAAATCCCTCCCCTTCATTCTTTATAATCCATTTATTATCTTTATTATAGTTTGGTTCATCCAATTATTTAGAAGCAGTAGCGTACCCACCTCGCAAGATACACAGAAAGGAGATACAAAGGTGAAACCCCTACCAGACTTCTCATGGATAGACGTTAAGTCCCCGCATGATTAAAAGGAGCTCCACGGAACACGATCAAGGAAAACTTCGCTAGGTTATAGCTCGTCAGGAGGAAGGGTACTCTGATCGCATGGTGATCGAGAAAAAGAAATGTAGAGAGAAGCCTTTAGGTTATAAAGGCTGATAAGGGCTAAGATACATCATGCCCAGGATGGTTAAGATACAGAGAGAAAAACTCGAAACCGCGTAAGGAGTGGGATCGTGGGTTCACCACGCGGCTGGGACACCCCACACCTCATTAAAGGGTCTCATCCTTTCAGGGAAGTTTAAACAGACACACACCAGGGTACCTCACCAATCATTTAATTAATGGGGATTAATGGGCTTTAAAATAGGCTTAATGGGGTAAAAATACTGTTTAATAACCAATTTGTGCTAAAAGGAGGAGCTACTGGAAAACCAATGGGGATAGGGAAGAGCTAGCGGTTGGAGACAGCTTCCTATAGATGAGAACTACCAGTTGGAGATAGCTACCTCTAGCTAAGAACTACCGGTTGGCGACAACTACCAGTAGCCGAGTGCTACCGGTAGCCTAGAGCTACCGGTAGCTGATAGCTACCGGTAGCCGAGAGCTACTGGTACCCCAAGGTCCTCGGTAGGATAGGTCTACCGGGAGGCTGTGGCTACCGCTAAGAGTCACCAAGAAGCTGGAATGGCCTTCCAGACCACCCAAAACACTCCAACATCATATTTTTACCATGTAATGGATGCCAAAAACCCGGACCATTACAGTTATTGAATGTTTATTTTATAGAAAGATTATTTTTTTGAAGACAACAATTGAAGAAATAATTATTGGGGAATTGATAACTATTATGTTTAAAATATGACTGATGATGAGGCCATAAAAGTTTGATATATTTTGAAATGAAAACGTGAGTAAAATATTATTAATAGCCTTGTAATTGATAATTAATTTAATAAGTAATTAATCCATGATATTTTTGGTGATGTGTATCTTATTTTTTTGGATTACTATATAAATTTATTATTGTATGACCTTATGAACTAGTGTTTTATACTATTATATGTTTAAATACATAATAATGTTTTGAGAGGAATATATAAATTTATAGTGGTTTATATAAATTGAGATTAAAATGGTTTTAGGAAATTAATGTTATGGATAATATATGATTAGAGTGAATATATACATGGTAATATGATTTTAATAATGCATAATGTTGCTTTAGGAAATATAATTAACATGATATATAGTAAGAGAGTATGTTAGATTTCATATTAGGGGATATAATAAAATTAGAAATACATACAAAATACATTCATATACACCATTTAATGAGTAATAATTAAAATTTTCAATATAATTTTGGTTGTTGTTGGAGAATGATATCCCCCAAGATATTTATATATGATTACCATTAAACCAATCATTGTGTTATATATCATAATCACCACTCAACACCGATGTAAAATAGAACTAGGTTATGTTTTGACCATTGATATCTATACTCTAAATTAATTTTTTTTATTGGAGTAACAAATTTATGAAATATTTATAGAATGAAAATAATCACTTCATTTATAGTGAATGAAATTCAATTCATATAGCTAAAATAAATAAGAAAATATTTTATACTATTTTTAATTGGAATTATATTTAATGAAACTACATATATTGTTAATATATTATAATATACTATTTTTATAATATGTATTAAAAATTACCAATAAATTAATTTTAACTTGATAGGAAATAAAAATAAATAACTGTTAACATTTTAATTATTTATTTTCTAGAAAGAAAACTTTTCTTCAATATTTACGAATTTTATTTAAATGTTGAATTATCAATGTTTAGAAATTTAATTTGAAAACCATAAAGAGTCCCAGCCTTAAAGTTAGTTTGAAAAGAAGATGTTGTTTTGGAGTTATCAAGGCCTTTCTAATCTGGAAACCGTCAGACCCATTCAATTTTTCATCTAGAAGTCGAACCCTGTTATTAAAGGACTGTTTGAGCCTAGAAATTTCTTCCTTCCTAATATTTAAAACTTACAAAAGTTGTGGTTCCCTTTAATTGACAAAAATAGGTGTTCAAATGATGTCAAAAGTATCTAGGTATTGGGTCACTCTTCTTTGACTAGTACCTCCATTGATGTTTAAAGTGATCAACATGTCACCTAATCCTTTAATAACCTTGGATCTAATTTTGTTTGTATCTTCATATATAAAAATAATTGTTATCAGGATCATAGAAACCTATGGGTGGAAATAGGGTCCTTGAACTCAAGAATATCTAGCCCCTAGATCATATTGGGGGACTTCAATGCAATTCTTAATCTGGATGAAAAACGGGAGCTGTTAACAATTCCATTTCTTCTAGAGAATTCAGATCTTGCATCGACCAAAATGACTTAGTTGAGGTCAACCTGGTAGGTTCCAAATATACGTGGTATAAGAGGTACCTAAATAGTTATGTTTCAAGAAACATTTTAAGGGCTTTCATCAATGGTGCTTCTCTGGATACATGGGGATCTATCTCATGTTCAAACCTTACTAGACTTAATTTTAATCACCACCCAATTCTGGTGGAATATGCTAATTAGGAACCCAAGAAACCCCTCCCATTCAGGTTCAATAAGGAATGGTTCACTCATCCGGATTGTAGGGTCATTGTGTAGAGCACCTGGCACTCTGTGAATTGAAGGAATGATTCTTTTCCTTGAATCCGCAAGCTCAAAATCCTCAAAAGGAATATGAATATCTAAAGTAAGGATTGATTCATCTCCCTTAATTTAGGAATTTCTTCACATGAGGTATTTCTTCAAAATATTCAAGAAACCATCTTGATCAATGATTTTTTAATGGGTGAATGGATGAAACTGAGCTAATAATCATGCTCAATAAACTTGTCAAACTTAAGGATTCCTTGAAAAGGGATTCCTTCAAGGATAAATGAATAAAGTATGGTGACAAGAACTCGAAATTTTTTAATGCTCTTCAAAAAATTTGAATGATCTCTAAGCCCCTTTACTTGAGAAAAAATGGAGATAGCCAAATTGATAATAGAAAGGAATTATTGGAGAACATCATCCATTATATTAAGGAGCTATTGAATGGGTCACATTCCAATATTAACACTTTAGATGGTGTGATATCAAGTCTTGTGAATCAAGAGGATAACTCCAACACTACCGCTATTACTCTTGAGCCAGAAATCAAAGAGGCTGTATTCAGCCTCGATTCTAAGAGTTACCCTAGTATTGATGGCTTTGGTAATTTCTTCTTTCAATATTTATGGGATATAATTCATGAAAATGTTTATAGGTTGGTTATACATTTTTTTAGAGGCGGGATCCTCCACAGTAGATTTAATGCTCAGTTCTTTTCCATTATTTTGAAAGTGAAGAATGAAAATTAAATTCACTTATTTAGGCCAGTTTCCTTGGACAATTCTACTCACAAAATCATTTGAAAAATTCTTTCTAGTAGGTTATCACAAATTTCTTGCATGATTGTCTCTACTATTTAGTTTGTCTTCATCAAGGGGAGATCGATCTAAGATTGCCTTATAACTGCCTTAGAATTTGTGATTCTTCTTAAAAACCCTATCAGAGGTGGTAAAATTTCTCTCAAGTTGTACATCAGGAATGATTTTGATACAATGGACCGGGGGCTCATATGCATGATCGTTTCCATGTATGGATTTGATTATGTTTTCATTGATTGGGTTAAGTCTTTTTTGAGCTCAGATCACATTTCAATTCTTATCAATAGATCCCACGAAGGTTACTTTGACTGTTTAAGAGGTGTTAGGCAGGGTGATGCTTTTTTAGCAGTAATTTTCTCTATTTCTGAGGATTGCCTCAGTAGGATCCTCTCTATCATGGATGACAATTGAAAGTTTAAAACTATTCATACTAGAAGATGGCTAGTTGCTCCATCGCATCTCTTATACACTAAAGACATTATTTTCCTCACTCAAGGGGTCAAAGGAAATATCAAGAACATTAATAAATCCCTTTTCCAATATGAGATGGTCTCGAGATAGGTGGTTAGTTGGAGAAAGTCCTTTGTTTAATTAGGAAAAAATTTCCCATCTACCTGGAAGAATGACATCGTCAAAGAGCTGGGTATTCATGAAGTAGCTATACCCTTCACATAAATGGGGGTGCCTTTGTTTTGGGGGAGACCGAAGGCTTGATATTTCTCCAGAATTATCAGAATGATTCGAAGAAAAGATTCCTTCTAGAAGGGTAAATCCCTATCTATAGATGGTAGAGTGTGTCCTGTGAAGTCCATTATTATCTCAAACATTGTCTACTCATTCATGGATTGCAAGTGGATGACTGATTTAATCAAGAAGATAAATGTATCTATCAAAAACCTCATTTTGAGTGTAAGTATCACTGAAAAGAGGCTTTCAACGATCCCTTGGAATTAAGGGCACAAGACTTATGATAATGGTGGATTGGGTATTAATAACCTGTGTTGTTTTAATGATTCTATGTAGGAAGGAATTAAATGGAGGATTTTCAACATTCAATCTGAAGCTCTATCTTTTTTTAGATCCATATTTATTCACCGACTCAAATAAGGCAACCTCAATTACATTAATTCCTCTATTTGGCCTTCTATCAAGAACATATTTTCTAGAATTGATGTAGATTCTTTCTTTCTGGTTTCAAAGGAATCATACCTTTCTATTTAGAAATGAAATTGGACTGCAATTCACTTGGGAGATTTGGATCTTGGTGATAACTCCAAGATGGATTTTGATCTGTCAATTAAAATCAACTTGGCTATATAGAAGGTGTTCAAAATCAGGTTATTTCTATTGTAAGAAAGTACTTCTTATATTCTAGGGGAAACTTCTTTGTATGGATGTCAGCCTGTAATGGGATCGTCTCCTCCAAATGATTTTATAAGCAATCTTTTGGAAATGTCTCTGGTTTACAGTGGATTGGTAATTTGAATAAGGGTTTACTAAAACCCTCTCGGACCATCTTTGCTTGGAGATTAGTGCATAGGAGGCTTCCAAAAGATGATCACCTTCAAAAGAGAAATGGAATATCCCTCTGCTTAGGGTGTGTCCAATGTCATTAACAAAAGTAAGACATCAACCATATCTTTCTCAGCTATGTAGTAGCTTCAGCAATGTGGGATGCAGTGTCTAGAATCTTTGAAGTGCACCTACCACAGACGAACTCGATGACTAAATTTATGATGAGTTGGCCTACTCTTAATCTCTCAGAACATCTCTTATATATATTTTTCACTGTTATAGAGGAGTTGATTTCTTTTATTTGGTATTCTAGGAATATATTCATTCATGAGAAACATGACTATTATGTAGGTGCAGTTATTTTTGGAATTCTTACTGGAATCAGTGAGGCTATCATACTGAAAGGAAAATCCTATGATAATTCTATTCATGATCTTCCAGTAATAACTAGGGTGGGTGTCAATGGAAATTTTCCTTCACCTTTTGGCAAAATTTAAGTGTTATGGAAATCACACTTTCATGGCTGGATCAAGATAAACTTAGATAACACTTCATAAGGTAATCTGGGTGATTCAGTAATTGGTGTGGTTTTTAGGGATCACAATGGGTGTGTTATTGGTTTCCTTTATGGTTCGTGTGGATTTTATTGTGCTCTTGAAGCAGAGATGTGTGGAGTTATTGAGGTGATTGAACAGACTGATAGAAGAGGTTGGAATAAGTTATGGATTGAATGTGATTCCACACACGTGGTGTTAGCTCTCTGAATAGGTTCTCTTCATCTCTCTTAAAAGATAACTAATTATTGGACAAAATTCTTAGATATTCTTTATTCAAAGGTACACATTGTTACTGATGTCTATAGAGAAGCAAATGTGTTGGAAGATGGTCTTACTAACAAATGTGTTAGTGGATTTGATTTTCATTTGGGAGATCAAGTGACAAGTGATCTTCTTCCCATCTTGAGTAAGGATCAATGTAAATAATCATCTTTTAGATTTTTTCATGTTTTTATTTTTGTTAATAAAGGGATCTTACTTTTCTAGACAAGCCCTCAGTATACTGTAAAAAAAATATTTATTTTGAAATGAGATGATATTTTGAAATTTTTAGTATTTAATTTTGAATTTTAAATACTTTAAAAATTATTTCAATATAATATATTTAATTTATAATGGAATTATAAATTATAGAAACATTAATTCACAAATGTATATTTCATATTTTAGATCATAATTATCATTTTATCAGAAATGATTTTATGCATTATACAATATTATTTTAAAATTTTATTTAATTTCTATTATAAATTGAATGAAAAAATGGTATTAAAATTTAATAATTAGTGGTTTCAAATTATTTATTATTTTAAAATTATTTGTATATATATTGATTATGGTTCCTAAAGTATAAATTATTTACTATGATAAAAGCTACAATGTCAGAATGAAATAATTTAGGTGGTAAAGTGTTTGAAATAATTTAAAACAATTATATGAATGTGTGTATTCATATTTTATCAACATTATCTATTTACCAATAAATAATTTCCATAAATTTTAACCATTTCACAAGTTTTACAAGTGATGTCTTTATATTATGTTGGAATAGGTATAGAAATAAAATTCTCTCCATGTATAAAAATGGCCTCTCAACACCCCTTCAATACCACACAAAAAATTAGTTTACCTCTAAAAAACTTCCCTATTTCTATCCCTTAGAATCCTATTTTACTCCCACTTTCTTCTGGTCTAATTTTTTTTCCAAATACATTATTATCCAAGGCATCCTCCAAGAGAAACCAAACGTTCTCAATGTAAGTTCAATATTTTCTCCAACATCATTTAATTTTATCTTTATAGTTAAAATTTATTTTTCCCAATATTACATAATGAATTAATTATTTATTATTTAATAAATTTAGGTAATTTATATAAATAAATAATAACCACATATCCATATTCTCATATGAGAAATGAAATTGGTATTCATGCATCGCGTAGAACACCACCTCTGAGATAGAACAAATTTTGTTTTTATTCACCTCCTAACAAGGATGGATATAGGGATGTAATTAATTGATAGATATGATTTTAATGATACCATTAAAATTCCGGTTTTAAAAATTTGGGAATTTATTAATAACATGATCAATAAATGATTATTATTAATTTATTAATTTAACAACATAATTCTATAATGACAAAATTTTTTCAATATTGTGTAATGTATTCATATCCATTTAATATTAATTTAAATAATTCAAATTATAATATATAAAAATAATAAAGAAATGAATAAAATCATTATACTTTTTATAACTATATTACAATAAAACAGACTCATTATAATTCATTAAATTATGTTAATTTCATGTTTGGGTTACTTAACCCACTTTATTGATCAATACAATGAATTTATATCATTAATTACTATAGGTACATAATTTATATAAAAATATAATATACAATTTTAGATTATCATTATCCTTATTCAAGATATTTTATATCATCTATTAATTCATCAATTACAAAAACTCTCTTTGAAGGACAAAAAAATAAACAAACAAGCTTATAAATAATTTTAACCCCAAGGATGAATACATAATCATTCTTGGATAGAATTAGAAATATCATAAATCAATATAAATCATACCTATATTTAACATTAATTTCATGTTAGTAATGATATATGTAAGAAGAATTAATACACAAAACATTATTATAAAACTTGTACAAACTATCAAAACTATAAACACTTGATGTAATAAATATATGGAATGAATATAGAGACTGATTTTTTAGAATAGTTTAATTGAATATAGATATGTCTATGACATTAAATTAAGTGATTATGATAAATATGATTATGTTATAAAAGGAAAATGTATAGTTATGGATGTCAAGATTAGAGATGAGGATTTTCATCTCATTTTCCTATTTTTGATGCATGTTTGGTATTATAAACATAATTTCATTTAAGAGGTGTATATAATTATTATATTAGATATCATATACTCAATTATCTTTTATTACTTTGTTATATTAAATTATAATCCATATTTTTTATTAGATTTTTATTAAATATTACTCAAGTTGTATGGGTTTTCTTGGTCTCAATTTTATTTCATTAAGAAATGACCCATGCTATGCACCTTGTTTTTCATTATATAGCATTCAATTAATAATGTTTCTAAGGAATATTATATAATTTAATTCTTTCCAATTCATGGGATACACTAATTAAAATTAAATTTATTGCATAAAATGTCTATTGATGCTAGTGTTAAAAAAATCATAATTGTTTTTAGTAACTCAATTTTAGTTCCTTGAGTTACAGTCATTCACTAGAAATTATTTTACATACAGTGGTTACATTATTCCATTTTATTTTATTATATGGTATTCTCTAATTTTATATTTTTTTCCATATAAACACCTTTTTGATTATTTCATGATTTCTGTTGTTTGTTTTCTGTAA
This sequence comes from Viscum album, assembly GCA_963277665.1. Taxonomy (NCBI): domain Eukaryota; kingdom Viridiplantae; phylum Streptophyta; class Magnoliopsida; order Santalales; family Viscaceae; genus Viscum; species Viscum album. Next base: position 2,033,096,144 of record OY728135.1, read on the forward strand.
GGTATATTGGTAACTCAATATCCATTCATAGAATTATAATCTTTCATCAAGAACATTGATTTATCATGCTGGGTTCTCCCGCCATCAAATTCTATTATATGAGATTTTATAATCTTCTTTTGGAAATTAATTTTCAATTTATGATTTTAATTGAACGATACGGTTGGGAAAATGCCACCGCACTCCACCAGAGAGCAGTGAATCTAGGGTTCCACATTTCTGCGGCTCCCTCATCCGAGAACCGACTCTCAATCTGGCCTCGACGTCTTGTTTCAGCTTTCTATTGCACCTTGTCTTGGTTTTGATTTTCATTGCTGCTCACTCCTCTTCATCTGCTCGAGTTTGATCTTGCGATTCCAACTGGTTTCATCTCTCTCATTCCTGGATATTCTTTAGTTTTTTCCTCCCTTGAACTTTCTCCGCTTCTCCCACATCTGACAGCCTCGAAAGCTCCGGAAACCCTCTTTATCGACTGCGCAACCCCCCTCTGCCAGACCTTCTCTGATCTAGCCCTCCCTTCCTGGTTACTGTTCTTTAATGTAGTGACATTTGAGGATGGCATTGGTGGTGTTACCGGCTTCATCGAAGGCAATTTGTATCATCCTTGCAGGGAGCCTGACTCAAATAGGGATGCTTTGTTGTTGCTTTTTTGGGTTTGTGCAGTTGAGTTCAGCTGGTCGATGGTGCCTATGGTTTTTCATCAGGTTGAAGATGAGCTACTTTTCCTCATGATTTCTTCTTGATCTGGTGAGGATCTCTTGCGTGTTAAGGTTCATCCTCTTCGTTTTGTTGTGGAGAATTTTCCAGGGAGCAGAAATTTTAGAAAATCTGGTTGAGGACATGGGAGACTCGGGGTTTTGGGTCTCCTCAGATCTGCATGTTGAGAGGATGTCTGGTGTGGCAACATTGGATTACTTGGGATGTTTGATGTTGAGGTGGGGATTCTGCATTTTGTGTTCCATTGTTTTGTTTTTGGTGTTCTGCAGTTGCACTTCTCATATGAGGTTCTCTAGAATCCATTTTGTTCTATTTTGTTCTCAATAATGTTTCATGTTCTATAGAAGCGGATCTCTTTACAGATTCTTGATTCTCTTATTGCATTTGGATGGTGCTATGTTTGTACCGTTGGGTGGGAGGCCTCATTCAAGGGATGGGTGTGTTGACACCAATCATCTACCATGCGTCATCTTGTTATGGACGGATGGGTACTTTTCTTTGACTTTGCTTAGTGGGTTTCAATCATTGCTTGTGTTGCATCAGGTGACACTGCAGAGATTCTTCTCATGCTTTGTCGGGTGGGCGGATCGAAAGAGAGAAAGGTGTGCTGGCACCTTTCATACAGCTCTCGTAAACATTTTCATTTTGGTTGGAGAGGTGCTCTGCCTCATTGTATTGCAAGCATGGTGTAACTTCTTGACAGAGGGGGTGACACATTTTATTGACTGATCTCATTGGTGCATTGTCTTGCGAAGGGGGAGATGCGATTTTCTTGTACCTGCATGGGTGTTTCCTACTTTGGTCTTGTAGAATCATTTTGACTTGTGCACTTTGGAATTTTCCATTCTTTAAATGGGTTCTTCTTTCCCATTTATGTGGTCATTTTTCTCAATTCAAGGGGCCTGATTTTTTTTAAAAAAATTAATTTTTATTTCAGGTGTGTTTCCTCTTCATAAAATTTTAGTTTTAATCACATGTATTTTAAAAATTATAAAAATGGGGTTTCCTTTATTATCACATATTCTATATTACTCTCTCCATTTCTATGTGATTAACATTAGATGTTTTCAAGGATTCTTTTTTATAAGTTTTTTAAAAGGTAATGTTTTAGAAAGGCATTGACAAAACCTTTTAAATTGTCACCTTTGAATAGGAGTTTTTTTATATTTTACATAAATGTTAAATATTTTCCTAAATTTTCATTAATTATTTTAGAACAATTTTCATTAGCTCGTTGAAAATAATTTAACCTAATATTTTTAATGTTTCATGATTTATCGAACAATATATATATAGTAATTTGTGAGATTGAACACATAATATTCCATTTTTTCTTGATCTATACTTTTGATATATAATTTGAAAAATTCATTTAGTGAGGGTTTTTCCATTTATATCAACATCCTCTTATGTTCAAATTATTCCACTAAGTATTAGTTTTCTTTTAATCTCCCACTTTCATTATTTGGATTTATTTTTGTCATATTATTATTTAATTTACATTACCATATACTGATGAACTAATATCGTGTAAAAATATAATTTTACAAATTTATATTAGATGGTGTTCACCAAGAAATAAATTTTATTTATTAGATAGTGATATGTATTAGTGTACACTCTATTTTTATTCCAAATATTGAAGATTATTACAAAATTTAATAATTATTGTTTGACCATCCACATTTGTTTATTTTTATGGATTATAATCATATTTTCCCTTTGATGGAAATGGGATAATGTATTGTTGTCATGATTATTATTGAATGCTATCGAATGTTGATTATGTATTTTTATTTTTTATATTTCATTATATGGATATCTAGGTATTTGTTTTTCTTGAGTTTTATTAGGCAATTTTATGAAATTAAATGTTGAATATTATGGTGAATTTATTATAATTAATGATGTGTTGGGTGGGGAACTGAATTAAATAGACCCTAAATGCATCTATGAGTCTCATATGCCAAAAAAAGATTTAGTTGGGTATATAACTCTCTCTATAATAGGATATTGTCTTTAAATAAGGTATTATAATTTTTTGGATGATATTATCCCTTATATCAGTAATATATAATTACAATTTATGTCCATGTTTTTTAAAATTGTTTATGGATTTATTTTGTGCTTTAATTCCAACTATAATAATTTTCCATTTTTATACCATGATTTCAATTGTTATATATTTTTCCATATCTAAAGTTTGTGCTCCCCATATTATGTTTCTATTTTTCTTATTAAGAATAAATATAGTGCACACAACTTGTTTATATGGATATATTCTGTGAAATAATTTATAAAAGATGTTGAAGACTCATTATAGATAAAGTAGTTTCATGAATAATGATAGAAATTATCATCTTAATACAATGAACATTTTATTTTTTTAGTTATTATCCAATATTAATTCTCTTAATTTATGAACATGAAAGGATCCTTGGGATGTTATTGGTGAAATAATCTTTATTTATTTTGTAGTTAAGTATAGTAGTATCTATAACTTTATAGTTTCTATAAAAGTGAGTATTTAATGTATGTGATTATGGGACCATATATGATAGTGAGGTTTTGGGGCATCAAAGCTTGTATAAAATAAAATTATTAGATATATTTGGAGGTTATGATTCTTGTTTAGGGTAATTTTTTGAGTTTTATGCTATGGTTTATCATAATTTTAATCTTATATATAAACCTTTGGAATGGTATATGATTTAATAATGTGGTAAAAACATAGAATTTATTTATTGAATTTTATGACAGAACATTATATAAGACTGGTAAAATATATCTATATATTAGATAAAATTATGAATTTTTCAGTAAAATTACTATTATGAGGGTTTCCTTAAAATATATCTTTCACTTGATACAGGCATGTGGATAAAGTTATGTAACAATTTCACCTAGACTAAATCAACCCAAAAAAGGTTGGTTGAGAATTTAACAAATAATCACACTTATGTACAATGAATTTTACTAAGAGTTCCCAGCTCTCAATACACTCATGGTGGATATTATTTGGGTAATCTCATTCTCTTCACAAACAATTATAATGGATTCAATAATGGTATTGACCAAATATGTTATAAAACATAATAGAAAAATAACAATAGTTAACTAAAAATTGTGAAAAGAGAGTAGTAGGTTTATCTTGGGTATCATATGTTAGAAACAAAAGTTTCATAATGGATCATATTTTCAAATTAATGTTTACATATTCAGATTTTGGATTTTATTTTAACAAATTTTTTCTTACTATTTGGTTGAACTAGGATCATGAAGAAGAACCATAAGAATTTTATGTATCTAGAAACCACTACATATTATAATAGAATTATAGAGAATATATAAATTCTTATAAATTTTAGTAAATTCCTATAATAATGGAAAAGAGACATACCTATTCTAAACTTTTTTATTAAGGTTTATATTATAAATGAAATAAATTTTTGACAGTATTAGCTATTTTCATTAGTGAGTGATATTTATCAATAATAGTATGTTAATTTCATGTTGAGTTAATAAAAGGTTGGTTTAAATTTAGGAAATTAAGCTGGATAGTGTTGATATCCATGGTATTTATTATCGATTAAATGAGAATTTAATCCATTATATTATTGTTATTCTTATCTAATTTTTCATATTACGAAATAAATTTGATAGTTTGTGGCCTTATGAACTAATGGTTAGTAGAATTTGAGGTTTGGACAAAGAGTAAATTTCTACGAGGAATATACAACTCTATTGGGGTTTATTGAAATTGATATTCAATTTTTTTAGGAATTATATGTTATGGATAACTTATGACTAGGGTGTAAACAAACTTGGAAATATGATTGTTTGAAAAATACCATTTGGACAAGTATCATGGATTTTATGAAATTATTATTATGTATGTTTGAATTTTAAATTCATGAAATATATTTATAAAAATAAATATTTTTTATTAGTGAATCATTAATATTCAAAAGGTTTTATAATTAAAAAATTGTTATTTGTTATTTTATAACATGATTAATATTTTATGAAAACAAATTTGACATTGTACATGATTATATTAAATTTAATTTTAATCTCTTTTATATATTATATCAAATAAAATTTATTTCAAATTTGTAATCCTTGGGACCAATTGTCTGTTTATTATCACATTATTTTTTTTCATAATGACTATGTTAACTTAGGTAAAATCTAGTTACCATGTTTAGATATAAAATGTTTAATGCAACAATTCAAGCGGTAAAGGGATTGAAATATCATTAAAACATGTCTATAATTGAGTGTTTGAGGTGCGTATCATCCTTATCTCTTCACCACACAATTAGACAAGTAGTTGTAAATAATAATGGTTATATTATGTCTTTTATAGGTAGTGTCAATGTGATTATAGAAATTTTGTTTTTATGAATCCATATAAGAGATTACGTGCTCATAATATCTCAATGAATCTATAAAAGATTTTTATTCAAAATTAAGTATTATATTGAATAATTCCCAATTTTTGGGGATAAATATTCACAATCTTATATTATGGGAGTAAATGATGAAAATTACTAACTAAAAATGTTTTATTGAGAAAATTCTATCATATCTTGGGTCTATGTAATAATATATAATATTAGAATCTTCCAAAATGGTGCTCAAATGATATTTTAATCTACTTAAAAGGGATGATAATTTAATATGACCAGAATCTACTTATAAGATATATAAAAAGATTCATTTTCTATAGTTGGTTTTATTTCTAATTTTAGCACATGGAAATTGAGTATTTGAATTACATGTTAACTTATGAATATTTTACAAGGTCATAATTTTGGGGAGTAGGGTGAAAACTGAATAGGAACCTTCAAGACACATATCAAATTAAAAAAACTATAAAAAAAATTCAACTGAAAATAGATTTACATGTTTTAAAAATCAATGAAATTATAACCAAAATATCAGTCCAAGACATGATGAGTGCTATTATAAACCAAATCATCAAAAATTTCATGCTTATGTGAATATAATACCACAGAATGTGTAATAGGTATATTAGAAAAGAAATCAAGTCTCCCATGGTGTGTAATTTGAAGAAATTTTTTGAACAAATTACTCACATAAATTATAATATGAATGATAATAAAGTATATAAATGATAGGAGAATATTCTTATTTTATGGATGAAATTCACACAATATGTTTTTGTATAAAATGTCCATGAAAATTTGGAAATGGGGTATGAAGTTGGAATCATCAAAAAAATAACAAATCCATGAATAAAATAGCAGGATTGGATGATGGAAGATATCCAATATCAATTATATGAACATCACAAGAGGTTTCCCATGAAGTGTTACCCTAGTTTGTTGGAGAATATCATAAAAGGTTAAAAAATACACCGAATACCAAAAATAAACTATAATTTGGTTTTAAACTACCAAAATGATCTATTGAGGATCAAATAAAATGTAGCAATTAATATATAAAAACAATATTAATTTTAATAGGGAGTTTACACTCTTGAATAAGGATGGCCATATAAGTTATTTATGTAAAAACGTTTAGCTATACATGTTAAAATTATCATAGAAGATAGATTAAGCTACAAATAATGAATAATGTATAATTTATAGTTTAAAGATCATGATTCCATATTTGATGAAATCTAAAAGATTCATGAAATCAATGATGCCCAAACATTCGAAAAATCTAATGATTTTTGGAATAATAAAACATGATGGATTTTAAACATTTTAAATCTCCAAGGGAAAGTGGTGCAAGGTTTAAAACTAACTATCAAACATATCCCTCTTGTTTAATTTCATGGAGGCATGTTTTATTCCAAATAATATAATTTTTTTCTTCTTTTATAATCAATTTAATATTAATAATGTAAAAAAATAAATAATGAATGTCTTATTTGTAATAAAACATGATTATGTCATCTATAATAGATTATATCAAAAAATACCATTTTGTATCCTTGCATCAAATTTTTTTTATATCTCAATTTCCATCAAACATTAACAAGTATCATAAATTATTTGAGAATATTTTATGAATAATACACAGCCATGAGTTATAAATTTATATAGAATCTATTAATAGGGAGCTTTAAATGGTATGCTACTAAAGATTTGATATCTATGGGTACAATTTGTAATTAATGGTATTAATTTTAATTTATGAAGTATGCTTTTCCCTTATACTTATTATGTTTTTAATTATTCTCAATTTTTTTATCAGTATGGTAGTAATTTTTATAATGGATTGAAAGTGGTAATACATTATTTCACATGATTTATTTCAATTTTTTTATTAAATTGTACTAAAGGTTATGAATTCAATGAAAATGTATTTATCATTTTCCTTAAGAACTTATTCTTTAAAATGTGTCACATTATGCATTATAAATAGTTATATTTTTTCTATACTAATCATTCATCTTTGGTATGATGAGTTTACCCATGAGAACTTATAGCTGATTAATAGATGGTACATTTCTTTGAAAAATGTGTTTCCACCCATATCTCATAACTAAGAGAAGGAGTATCTCAAATATTTGTAAAATAAAATACGAGGAGAAAAAGTGTTGGAATACTTTTCAGTGAGATAAAGAGGATAAAAATATTTCCCATAAATTTTCCATACATTTGTTCTTAATAATGGGGAGGAGAATGGAATTAAAATTTAGTGTGAAATGGGTTTTAAAAAATACCAATGCAGGAGATAAAAGAACCGAAATATATTAATAAAGAATGTATTTTATTTCACATCACTATATTTCAATATAGTTTAATGTGAAGTAATCCCATTATATGATAATGTTCTGTTATAAAGAAGAATCTACCCACTAAATTAGATGAATAGGTTGCTCATACTTTGATAGGAAGATATGGTTCGAGCTACTATCATATAATACCTAACTAGATAGATTCTATGTAGTGGGTATATATACAAATCTAAATATTGATATTATGAGATTAATATAATGAATGTTACAAGATTGAAATTTTGAAAATGTCATATTATATATTTTAATGATGGTTGAAAATAAAAATTGAAAGGAAACATCAAATTCATCTTAAAATAAATTTTTTGGAAATCATACCAATGAATGAAAAGTTTTAGTAATTATGAGAAACAATATCTTGAAAATATTATATTTAATATTGGAAAACTGTTTGTAAAAGATACTATTATAAAACAATTAAATCAATGAATAAACAAGTTAGCAATGAAGGTTCAATTTTTTGAAAAAAAACATGTTTTTTTCCATGAAACCATTATAGTGTTATCAAGATTTATAGATATTGTATATTTTGATGAAAAAACATGGATATTGGTTTGTAAATGATGATATGTATCTTGAAATAAATGTTAGAAAAAATAAATTTGGATAAATGAGTATGAGTAAATAAATTTTGAAATATACTTTATAAATATCATAAATAGGTTTGGAATTATTCTAATAATTCCTAAAAATAATTTAATTTGTTTTGAGGCGATTTAATGTGTTTAAGAAGTCGTGAATTTAAATTAAAGAAGCTAAAATCATATTTAAATATAATATAATTTGGAGATGATACCGAATATTCTCTATGTGCGGATTTCTAAGAGTCATCTATAGAAACACTAAAATAAAAAGGGAGAGATTTTATAAGAACCATTCTACATTTTTTAAGAGTTTGATTAATACTAAATATAGAGAACATATAAAATCAAGGAAAAACTATATAATGATTATTATTTTCATTATAAGAGTCATTTTTACATATATAAGATATATTCATACATCATATGAATGATTTCCAAGCACAATATGGATGTGGTTGAACATCCTAAGGGTCATATAAGAGTTTTTAATAATTATTCAATGACATTTTAATATTTTTATTTTGAAAAAATGTATTTAAACACAATAATTTTACACACATTATGAAATAATTTTTATAATAAACATCCAATAAACATAAACCAAAGATCATGATGCCTAATGTCTTTAGAATACTTGGTTCCTAAGACAACAACAAGAAAATCCAAACCAAACATTATTTTATTCTCCCAAATGATCTCCTAAATACCTTTGTGATTAAACAATTTTATAGTGAAATTTTAGGATTAGATAAAAGAAGGGGTTTCTCTATAATGCCCTGTAAGGAAATAAATATTTGAACGAAGCAATGCATGTGAGTCAGAGGGAAGAATGTCAAAAAATAAGAGGAATATGAATAATTATATTGGATAATAACATAAACAATAAGGAATCATAAGACAATAGAAACATAGGAATGTGTCACCAATATATAAAATGACATAACCATAAGTCATTGATAACTCCCAATAAAACATCACATGGTTGGCAAAGTCTAAACCAAGAAGGTTAAATACCTAATAATATATACAAAATTTTATGAAAAATATGTTAACCAATTAAATAGTTTATTATCTGGTTACACCCATCGTAACATGTACATGCTTATCTATTCCAAAAAGGAAATAAATAACTGGGCATAAACATAAAATTTACCCAAGGAATGAAATGAGTTTCATAATCTTCCAATATATCATTGTCAAATTGGAATTCATAAATATTCTATATAAAAGATTGAAATAAATATTTTTAATTATAATATTGTATTACATTGTTTCTCTTCTCTAAATATAGTGTTCATTTGGTAGAAACATAGTGACAAATTTTATATAATTGTTTATATAAATGAACTTACAAAATGGTGTTTTGATGTATCATTAAATGAATTTTATATTGAGAGAAAGTATTTCAATTTCATTTAAATAAAGAGATAAAACAGAATTATTATACTAAAAATGTTATATTATTTAATTAAGTCAATATTGATAATAAAGACTTTGAATTATTGTTACATAAATGTATTTTGGGATATAAAATTTTCCCCTACCCGTATCTCTTTTTAAAGATGGTATTTGAGAAATAAAATTAAGGCTTTCATTATAATATAAAAGGAATAGATAATAAGAAACATGTATATATAAGATATATGTATATAATATATATAATATAAAATAATTTTATTACATAAAAGATATAGATATAGAGATAAATAGTGTATAAGATCGAATGTTCATAAAACAAAGAAATGGGGTGGTCTAGAGAGATATCTTACCTTATATTTTTGAATGATTCCATAATTACAGTTAATGCCACAAATAATAAAATAAAATTTAATAATTTCTTAATTATTAACATTTTAAATCAATATTTAATTTTTTATAAATTTATTATCTTTATTTATAACCATTTCAATAAAATACAATGATCAATTTTGTTTTTTTGAGGGAATTCATTTCATGGTTCCAAGGTCACGTCACTTATAGATAATTATAAATGTTCTTTTGAAATGGAAAAATATAAGTAGAGGGAAAATGAAATGGTATTCCGGTCATTCTGGAAATTTAAATGTTCACAATTATCTTTTTGTGTTTCAACATAGGGATGATTCACATTGAAAAAAATGTTGGGGTTATATGTGTAATTTATTTAGACCATATTTACCATAAAAAAACAAGATTATTTTTATATAATAAAATAGTGATTAAATCATTACATAATGTATAATAATTTTCATTATACTTATTATAATAATAATTCTTTATATCATTGTTTTTATAACTATCCATGAATGTGCTGGAGAAAAATAAAGTGTGTTGTTTATAGAGGAGGTAAACAAACCATTCATTGAATGATTTTTTCAATTTAGAAACTAAATAAGGAACTGTAGAAGATGGATATTCCACCATAATAAAAACATATCAATTTATTCATGATACTGATTTTAATATTTCAATTTTGATAGAAAACATAAGGGGTTATAGAATAAGAATAATATTTAAATATGTTTGTCTGGATTTTTACCTCTATCTTTGGCTGTCTCTTGTAAAGATACAATTTAAGGCTTATTAAAATGGTACTTAGATGATATTAGTGGAACTATGATGTCAGGGATGGATTTAGAATGTATTTTTTCATAAATTTGAAATGTTCCCAGGCTTTGATGTTCTAAGGAGAGGGGATGGTGAGTAGTGTTATTTATATGGGGATGAGTGGGGTGTTTTTTAAATATCATATTTAATAGTTTATTATATTGGATTAATGATAGAAATATTACTGAATAATATGACCATATATAGTAAATGGTTCTTTTATGTTTGAACTATTAGGTTCCCGTATTATTCATGACTCAGAAATTTATATATATATCTTATAATGTTAAATACCGTACCTTACCATTTTCACAATTCAAAAAAAATTAAACTATTTTAGTTAAAAACTAAAATTTCACCCTAAATTTTTTTCAAAATGTACATTAAAAAAATTAAATCTCATTTAATGAATATAATTTAATATATATGATAATTTTAAATTTTGAATAAAATACATTTTTATTTGAAAAATACGAATTTTCTTATTATGATCAATTATTGTACACCATGAAATAATATATATGGTCTCATAAAATTATATTATCATTATAATATAACAAAATATTAATTATTAAGATAAAATTTCGAATAAAAAATTTATTTATAATTAATATATTTTTCTTTTAAAATTTAAAGAATACATTTATGTGTTAGAAAAATACAAACACTTATTTTATCATTATTAAAACAATTATATATATGTATAATGGTAAAAATATATAACATATTAATTATATAAAATCCATTATTATTATATAATAGTCACATAGTTGAGGATATTATTCAAACACTCATGTTATTATTACAATGATGCAATTACTATTGCCATGGTCATATTTGGAATGGTTCTATGGTTCACTACATACTATAAATTTCTTATATTTTATTCATTATTAAATCACTCGTATTATCTATAAAAATTATATATTTATTGTTTCATTTTGAAAATTCATATTACATTAATAAAATTCTACTTAATATATTCTAGTGTTTTTTATGAGTGTGATTATTCTTGGTGATCGAGGAGAACCATATTTTCATATTATTGTTATCCTATTTTCAATTTTTTACCCCACTAAAATACTTTCAATAATTGTGGCCTTTTTATACACTAAAAATAATATTAAAATAATTTTAATTTAATGTTTTGAGTTACTTCATGGTGTGCATGTGGTTTAGAAAATATTAAAATATTTCACAATCTGAATGAAAATTGCATTGAAAAAATATAGGGTGATTACATTCATTCACCTTGAAAAATTTTACCCTTGAAATTTCATGTAAAGACCCCAAAATAACTAGGAAAACTCCCATGGTTACATTATAAAATTAAAAATAGATAAAATTAATTGCATCATAATTGATTTTTAGTAGCCTTCCCTAACTAGATAAATACTTGAGTTTCACATTATATTTGAAAAAGGAGTTAAACATCTTATTTTCATTAAGGATATAATTAATTTCTCTATAATATCGTTTCACATAAATCATACACCATTTCAGGTAATCTTAGGAAAAAGAAACATGAAAAGAGGATATACAATATTCTCAATAAATATATGCATAAAGTTAAAGATAACTTGAATAAATAAGGAATAATTCTTATGGAATGTTAAATATATAAAAACACATAGGCATTGATCAATAATATAAGCATGTAAAATAATATTGAATGAATAAAATATGATAAAATAATTACATATAAACAATACCATTTTATTCAAAAATATAAATCGATATTATAACTAATTATACAATCACTTGTAAATGAATAACTATTAAAATAGTAATAAAATACAAAATGATGGACATCTAAAATATAATGTATTTTCCTTGTTTCAAGATTCTAGAATAAATTGGTAAGGCCTTAACCAAAAATTAATATAGTGTATCTCATGAGACTTACTCATGAATCTTGGTGATATAATTGGACCCTACCTTAACAAACTAAATCAAATTCATTCCTTTTATGAATAAAAAAACCACATAATCAACATACCTTAAAACATCAATAATTGTATATATTGTAAGAACTAATCATACGAGATATTTTAACACAATGAGATTTTGTGAAATATTTTTTCAATTAAATTTAATATATTAGATATTTTATGTTACATGTAACAATATTTTAATATGATTATGCAAAACTCTATTTTTGTATTATGTTAAATAGAACACTATGTTTGTCATGTGTTACACACAATCACTATTTTAGCTTGTGTGAAGTGTAATTCAATGTTCAAATGAAATGTGACATATAATTAAATTATTATTATTTAAAATAATTTTTATCACATAGTTGTTATAATAGAATATATGAATATGATTAAGTAAAATTAGATAATATGTTTTATGAGTGTATATCTAATTAATTACTTAGTGACTAAAAAAATAGAAATAAATATAATAAAAATTTGAAATTAATGGAAATATTTTATTGAAAAACTATTTTAATGAAAACCAGTGTGTTTTACCTTAATAAAATAAACAAAACACTATTAATTATTTTTAAAATAATTTTTATATTATATATTAAAAAAATAACATTCAACTTTTGGGTTTTATAGATAAGATGTATAAATTAATCGAATTATATGATTTAAAACAATATTATTCTAAAAAACAGTTTGTCACCTTTTTTTTAAGCGAAACTATATTAAAATTAAATTTCGATATTTTTATAAAAATATATTTGACCAAATAATCTTCATTTTTAATTTTAAAACCAATGAAATATTAGGTTTAATTTTTGGGTTTTTTCTAAAATGTTTCCTTTTTCCAGAATGGTGAAAAATTACTGAATTTTAATGGAAAATATCATATTATTGCAATTTTTTTATAAATATAAATTATATTTTAAAACTTATCAATATAGAATAAAATCATTTATACATCCATTAATCAATTTTTTTTTTCATTTTAATCATTTTTATATGGAATTTATATATAAAAAACTTGTATCCGTTTTAACATTTTCTATTTAAAAATAAACATTCTCATTGCACCTACAAGATTAATTTAAAATTATATTTTACCACTAATTCAAAATGAATTTAAAAAATATATTCCATATTTTGAATTTTAATAATTTATAATTTCTAAAAATTGGAACTTAATTTTTTATTAGTATGAATGGTGAATGTAGTAAAAATTAATTAAATTGGTTAGGGTATAAAAGGGTTTACCAGGGGATAAACTAAAAAGATAAAGGTACAATAACCTATAAATTTATATAAAAACTATTTCATGTGCATATTTCTAACCTCACACATCAAATTTTGGATAATGGTCGTGTTTTTACCCTTTTTAAATATAAATAATATGGGAGCAATTGATTATTTTCAATAATACCGAGTATATCCTCTCCCCCACATATAAAAGGATACCCCTCTTATCTCTTCTTCACACCATCAAAATAATTTGGTTTATCCAAGACCTACAAAAATCACATACCAACATACCTTCTCTTATTCTAGAAGGCATATTCTGAATATAAATCTAACCTAAAAGTTTTTGGGTGCAATCCTATGGAGGATACATACAGATGTAGTAATGTTCAACAATAAAAAATTTTATTCAATTTTTTATTTCATGTACTTAAATTGTTATTATACAACGATGATATGACAGCCTAAGTATATTACATATATTTAGATATTTTTATATTAAGTTAATTACCTAAAACCATCTCGGCAATCATCAAATGGGTTATGAAGTCATAGTTTGTGTGTAAGGTGGACTACCGCCTCTTGAACTGATATCATTCGTTTATCCATTACCATCTTTCTAGACTAGAAATAATTTATTATTTATTATTTATATAATACTATTTATGATATTAACAATTTTATTGTGAATTTGGTTTGATTATCTCACATTTACTTTTATACTCTCAATTTTTTTAGAAATATGATAAAGTAACTCATGTGTTCGACAGAATACTGGAAAATGAAGTGATGTGATATGTTCAACTATTACATGGAATGTAATAAGGATGGTTCTAATGAACATATGTGAAATATATAAAATAAATATAAATCTATAATTATATTATATATCATCTAGTTTTCTTTCTTTCAATCTGACTGGAAAATGGAAATAGGGTTCATGTGTATATATGACCTACCATAAAGATGGACTATATATTTTATTTCCTATAAAAAATATTATTTATTTCTATAAATACATATATACTAAGTTCATATGAAATTTAGACCATTTCTAACATTATGTATATTATAAATACATGATTAATATAAAAGGGATGATAATTAAAAAGTTAAAACATACATAAAAAATGAATTTGTTATTTCCAGAAACATGACTTAAACATGATATTATTAATAAAAGGGAAATAATAGGTCATATGAAAATCATATATGGTTTAAAAAAAATTAATATGGTTCTATAATATATGTAAAATAAACATATATTTATTGTAAAGGATTTTTGAACCTTGGAGATTTATGTCAAAACTAAAGGTAATGGATTTATATCACACTTTTTACATCTATGAGACAAATTCCATATTCACCAACTATTATTTAATGTGGTGTAAATGCTAAAAATTTACATATATTTATAATATATTTCATAAAATTAGTTTTTTTTTCATATAAATCCAATAATTTCTATTTCACTAGGTTTATAGTACAAATGTTAACATATCGATAAGTGATTTTTTTTCTCAATTTTCATTCTATTAGACATATCTTAGGTTATGAACCTTTATTATATAACAAGGTTATATATATTGACCCTGTAAAATTTTATTTAATTAATAAATTTATCATCATGATTTTTTATATTCAATTTAATTTTATTCCTTCGTGGGTATTACAATTCAATGTTACCAAAGTGGTAATGATTTTGTGTTAGAAACTCATCATTTATTAGCATTGTTTTATTATTATGATTGGATCCTTAAAATATTATTATCCATCTCTCAAAATCTCATTAATTATCTGCAACCATAGTTATTCCAAAATTATATATTTTTCACTTCATTTTCCTCACCTTATGTACTCAAGAGATCTAAAAGTAATGTTTTATTGAAAAATATAATTTTATATTGAAAACCATTTTCATCCAAAACCATGTTTTCAAAAAAAATTAAAATATTTTCATATTATTATATGAATATTTGAAGAATTTTATAACCACGTTTTAAAATTTTAAAAATGTTTTATGGAAATAATAATGAAATTTAAAAAATCAATGCTGATTTATCTTTTAATAAAAATATTAATAGAATATTTTTTAAACATGCATGCTATGAATATTATTTCTTATTGTCATTACCACTCGATGATTACAATAATAAATTAAACATTGTTAATTTTTATATAAAATAAATCCTTTTCCTTAATATTTTTTTGAAATTTTTAGATATTAAATCAATAATTTAAAAGTGAAAATGATTTTGAATGTGTTTTATGATTATGAAATACTTTTTTCAGAATAAAAGTTTAATTTTCAAGATAAATATATTAAATTATTTTAAAATTTTACTTTATAAGTTCTCAATAATTATTTCATTGAAAAATATTTTTAGATGATTTTAAGTATAAAAAAATCAAATTTGAAATGTTATTTTCCTCAAGAATTGTTTTAAATTATTGTTCAAACAAACTTTTCATTAAATATTCAATTTATTAAATTTATTCATACCTTAATAAGTGAATTATACAAGGATACCATTCATGTTTTTTCTTTATATGGTTGTTATTTGTGGTGAAAAGATGTTTATAAAACTCGTTTCTCTTCTATGGGTTATACCATGATAGAACACTTCATAAAACCCACATATTTCATGCGTTAAATAATGATAAAATTATGAAATGACTTAAAAACTAATATCTAATAAATATGTTATGATATAATAAATTGTATTTGAAACAAATTCCATTTTATTGGGTATGATATGATGAATATTTTATGATGTTTGGTACTCATATTTATGATTTTTGTTATTTGATGGTGGTTATGTTATAACCAAGAATCATGGTTATATTGAAACAAAAGATTAGTGGGATCTATATATCATGGAAATTAATTTATTATAGATTTATATCTTATGATATATACATTATTTGCATGTGGGATTAAATTTTTTTAGAATGGGACATTATCTGCTTTGATCATCTCGGTTGTGAACCTTGACTACTATGATATTGTGGGCGATTGGACCCATTCTACAATGAGGAAATGGTCGCCACTAGGGATGACCACCCAGGAGAGTTATCCTCCTATAAGGTTCCATGATATATTTTTTTTAAAATAGTCCTTAAATATGAAGGAAATTATTTTTTGTATTTAGGTGTATGCCATAATTCTTTGTTTTATGGTAATAATTTTTCTTTTATGGCTCATTCCCTTTTATTCCCTTATGATTATTGTCTTATGAACTGAAAATATTTATTCAATTACTCAAGATTATTTTATTTGATAAGAATTATGTGGTATTTAATTTTTATTCTCATTTTACTATACCCTTATCCTCATTTTTTGATTTTGTATCACTTTTCCCCCTTACCTAGCTTCTGAGTTTACCATTTGTTAATATTCTTATCCCCAGGTTATAAAGAATGTTTTTATGTCATGGAACTATAAGGTAATATCATTATGAGAGGGATTGAATATCATTAAAAAGATTATAATATTGTACTCCATGTTTAAAAATAAATTAAACAATTATGGTCCACATGCAAATGTTGGTGTAATGTAATTAATATTTATCTGAAAAGATGTAAAATCCATATATAAGAATCTTGGGATTCCATAATTAGTATCAATCGAATGGTTTTGTTAAATTTTGTAAATAATGATGTAAAGTATTTAGTGAGATCACTATGGATATTTATAAGGATATTTATATAAATTTATAAAAGGATAAGTCTAAGGATAGGTTAATGTATAAAAAATATCATAAACATTCAATAAAGTATTGAGTGAGTTGTTTCTAGGAAATTAAATCACTGCTCATGTAATAAAATTGGTTATCGTTATGAAATAGATGTACCTAGGGGTAACAACAATGAAAAAACTATATTGATCCACACTTAATCAAGAACAAGTGCATGAAAATGGTCCATTCAACACACTTGGATTGACACTCCTGGGGAGTGTTCCTTAAAAGATCACAAACATAGTGTTAACCAACCTGATGGATTTAAATAGAATATGACTATGAATACCCTATGATAAACTTATGGAATAAAATATTAAATAAGGATTTGTTATTGATACTTCCTATATCATATTCTTCCACAGTTTTTTGGTTTTCTACAATTATTATTTTTTCTCACAATATGAATTTTTCTTTTAATCAACGGAGGGAGATATAAGGAACTGAGTTAACATTGAATATGATAGAATTTTTTTTATGAGAATCAAAATGGGTTAATGACAGAATTAAAGGTCGTTTTTATACCAAATTAGTTTGGATAGAACATGATTAATAATTTACACCTTACCAAACTCATAGAATTAGTAAAGAAAAGAATGAAAGAGTGAACATAAATTTTGACTGGTTGAGATCATGGGAAAATGAATATTTATCTTCATATGTGTAGAGCATTTAGGAAAAAACACCCAAGTGTATATTTTAGAGGAATTTAATTATGTTTTGATTGTGGAAAGGGACACAATGAATTTAACTACTATAGATAAATGAAAATCTTAACTAACACAATTGATGATAATTCTGATCTTCATAAGATATTATTCAATATTGAATTTTATAAATGTTAAATGTATGGTCATTATGAAAATTGGATTCCATAAGGGATATCTCAAGAACTAAATCACCATGGCAGGATGATTAATGGTTATATTGCTAATGATGATGAGACTAATAATGGCATATGAAAGGAAAGAGGAATAAAGAATAAGATAATGAATCATAATTAATTGTTTGAGAAGGAAGGGAGGTGGATTATATATTTATGTATTAGAATTAAAGTACTATGTAATATAAATCATAAAATATACAATTATTATCCAGTATAAGTGTTTTTTACATTTTATTAATAATATGTTGCATAATGAGGATGGACTAGAAAAGTGAATAATGGGAAGGTGATATTTTTATAATGGGAAGGTACCCATTAATATATTCCTGGGTCTTAGAAAATGGTGTTTAGTTTATATAAAGAGATTATTGTTGTGGAAAAAAGAAATTAAATAGTATTGATGGCCTTAGAATAGATAAAATATTTGTTGAAAAAGTTTTTTATTTTAACATTGATTAATATTACAACATTATTAGATCTATGGAATATATCAATAAATATATATTTTATTTGAGGAATAATGAAGAATTTAGTTTTTTAATAATGATTTATTGTAATATAGGCTATTACCATGTTTTAAGATAATACATGATGAATGTATTGACATGTTTGGTATGTGAAAATTTGGATCCACATTATGGTATATGTGGATTAATGATAAGTTCAATTTGGAAATTTAGTGGCCTTATTTATAAGGTTTTGGATTTTAATATTTTCACAGTTTCATAGTGTTTACCGTTGGTGGAACAGATTACGTTTAATTGGGATAAAGCTTCATATATTAAGGTATTTCTTCACCCTATGAATATTAATCCATATTGGATAACATGTTCTAACTATATTTTTGTGATGATAACTAATTATATAAAGAATGACATTTCATTATATTTATGGATTTTATGATTCGTTAGTGCTTGAGGAACAAAAATTCCACCTTTATTTAATGGATTAAGAGATGATGTGTAAATTGATTAAGGCGTAACCAATAGATGAGTATATTCAAATAAAATGGAATAAAATCAAGTAAATATATATTCGTAATTAAATTATTAAAATATAAGAAAATTATCTTGAAATAGATTTTTTTTCAATCATCTTAATTTTTGATGATATTGATGACCATTTATACACCACTTTAATTTATGAAATTGTGATCATTAAACTTTTTTGGATCACCCATATACATGTGATCATTTTTCTCTATATGTCACTATCATTATTTTGGTGTTTATTTTCCCTTCTATGTTTATGATTTCATTTCCCACCTATTTTCTCTCTTTGGAAACCAAATATGTGTTATTACAGATAAATTTAACAAATCCCTTTATATTTTTAATAGGTTCTTTTATTAACTATTTTTATGATGTGGTTTTGAATAATGGATTATTTAAATTTAAAACATTTGATTACTGAGATGAATTTTGAATGTGAAATTCTGTTTAAGGGGGGGGGGGGGGAGGTAGAATGTAACACCTTGAGATATAATGAAATTTATTTTTTCAATTAAAATTATTATTTAATATGTTTTATATTATGTGAAACACTAAATTTATCTTTCATAAAACACAAAACAATTTTTTTCATGTGTTACAAAAAACTACATGGTAAGGATGTGTTATGAATAACACTACATTTTAACAAAATATGACATACAATTAAAATATCATTAATTAATATAATAACTACCAAAAAGAATTTGGAATAGTTAGTATGAATAGGAGTGAATAGTTTATAAAAATTTAGTTTGAAAAAATGTATATAATTAATTATTTGGAGTCCAATTAACTAGAAATTAAAATAAAAAACTATTTGAAAATAAAGGGAATCGTTTTTTAGAAACTATTTTTTTTGAAGAAAATGTGTTCTTACTAAATAAAATTATACATTTCATTTATATTATTAATTTTAATGCAATTATTATATTATATATTCAACAAAATATTTAACATTCATATTATGTGTTTTTTATAAAATAAATAAGAATAAATCTAATTTTATTCATAAACAAGTATTTTTTCAAAAAATAGTTTTATTTCTTCTTTATGGAACACATATTTTGAAAATATTTTTTCTGACGTTTATAAAATTTATTTGATAAATAATATTCATCTTTTAAATTTGAATATCAAAATTAAATTTGGTTGAATTTTTGTTTTCCAAATATTTTCATTTTTTTTGATCAGTAGTGAAAAATACTGATATTTAATTGAAATGTGCCTTTTATTTTAAATTATTTATAAATCTAAATTATATATTAAAATAGTTTTAAAGAAAAATTAATTCAATTATATATCCATTACATTAATTTATTTCTTTGTAATAAATTTAACATTGAATATTAAAATTAAAAAATATGAAATATTTTGAATATTTTATCTTTGAAACCTCCCTTGTTGCATAAGAAGGATTAAATTTTAATTAAATGTATTAAAATTTTATTTTTATTTTTAAAATGGAAACCATATTTGGAATCAGAATAGTTTATATTATAGAATAAGGTTACCTTAATTTTTTATCAAAATGAATAGTGAATGCAGTAAAAATTAATTATAAAGGTTATGGTAAAATTGGATTTATGAAGGGTTAAACTCAAAAAATATGGGTAAAATTTCATATAAACTTGTATAAAAACTATTGGATTTATATATTTTTACCAATAAACCTATGATATTCTAGAATGGTCTATTTTGAACCCTTGTGACTTTAAGGACCCGACCTTAAAAAAGTCAATATTCTGAATATTTTAAAATAAGAAATCATTTTCTCTTCATAATAATATTTTAGGTCTATAATTTTAAATAATTATGAGAAAATATTACATAGTAAATCCATAAATTAAAAATGGACACTTATACTCAATATTCATTTTTCACCAAATAAAACCCTTTTAAAATAAAACATGATTTCTTTTCATGACATATCATCAGTACGTTCATCATGTCATATTATTTTCAACTAAAATCATTTTTTATAAACATTAATTTTTTTCCCAGAAAAAGGAATCTGCTTTTCAAATATATCATTATCATTTCTTTTGAAAATCCAATTAGTTTTCATAAAAACTCATAAAAAATATAATATATATGAAGGTAACTTGTGAAATAATTTTCTTTATCTCTATTAAAATTTTAGTAAAAAATATGGTCAACCTCTAACTCTATAGTACATAATGCATTATATATTATAACGTAGCCACCAGTCTTATATTTATCACGGTACAACCAATCATTAGTCTATCCCACAATCACATTCCATTATTTTATCATATAACCATCCATAATTTTTTATCACATATCCACCCATAATCATAAAAAATTCCTTGGACAAAAATATAAATATAAAATATAAAATATTTTTTCATAAAAACAATCACTGAAGAATAAAAACTTTTTCTTTCAATATCACTCATTTTGACAAAATGTGTATGTACAATGAAAAACAATTCTTTGAAATAAAACATATGAAAATGTAATGTAACATTAAAATTATTAAGGTGGTATGAATTTGGGAAATTTCATTCACTAAATTTATGTAAGAAACATTTCTTCTTGGGTATTGTAAAAATAAATATTAAAAGAGGATTTAAAAAAAAGTCTCACATATAAAACATTTAAAAGATCCATTTTTTAAAAAATAATGAGAAATTAGAAAATTAAAATTCTAAATCATTCATTACCATATAAATATAATCATAAAAATTATTTTTAAAACCTAGATATAAATTACAAATATTTATAAAATTAATCTTTAAAACAATTAAAATGATGTTTTTAGTCAAAGTGTCTCTTACCTTGATTTTGGATTGTCATTTACAATCATTATCATTTTGAATAATTATATATTGTTAATTAAAATTTAATGTGGAATTCTTATGTGTTCATTATTCCTTTTATATTAATAATTTCTATATTATATGCAACTACTTATTCATTTATTTCTGCCTCATAAATTTTAATGATATTCAGTATGAATAACCAAAATGGCTTCAGTAGGTCGACTATGGTCCATTAAGTCATCAAATCATATCTAGAATAATATTTTTGACATTATTACCATTTATAAATAAATTATACTTTAAATAATGAAATTAAATATGGTTATGAAAAATGAACTAAGTTATAGTCATGAAGACGGTATGTCATACGTACGCATATGTAACATTTTAATTTTCCAATAATAATTATAAAAATTAGGTAAGTATTATTTTAAATTTCCATAAATTTTGATAATAAAATTAAAATAATTTTATTCATTTAAATCAATATATATATATATATATATATATTATACTTTTTATGTGGTGATGAAAAACGAATTTCATTTCTTCATAGACTTGATAATTCACACATACACACGAATGACAATATCATTTTCCTATGCATGGAAAGGTAAAATTAAAATGATATGTTATATTTTCAAAATGATAAATATTGCATGAATATAATATATAAACATTAATTCTATTAGTATAACATGTCTTGAGGGATAGTGATGGAAAACAATTACAATGGTTCGGGAGGTGGTAGTCTGTCATAGAAACGAATGATTAATTATATTCACATTTGATAAAATATGAGATGGATATAGATAATGAAATTAACACAATAAAATATTAGTAAATTATGTTTACTAGAGTTATTATATTATAATGTTTAAATAAGATTTTAAATAGGTGGAATAATAAAAAAACTAAAACATTCTGTTGAAAACTATACCTCTTCATCAGATAAAATTCTTTTTATAAATCCATAATACCACAAATAATTGTGTTATGTATAAAACATACCTGCAGATTGTCGATATGAATTATAGGAATGGATTTATGTAGTTCTTGGATGTTTATAAAGGGTTTTGAAGTGTGTTAGAATGATATGAAAGGGTTCTATTTTATAAGAGAGGAGAGAACCACTCTTAGAATTTATCCAAAATATTAAATTAATATTAAATAATTTTAAATTAAAAAATTAATCGATATAGATATATTTTGAAGATACTATAATTACATTTTAAAATCACATTATTCAATTAATAAAATAAATGTTTTTTTTTCTATTTTTCAATACTTATCTTTTTGTTTTAACCTTTTTTTAAACTCTTTAACTCTTACTATAACAACATTGATTTATAATTGTAGAGGGTTAATATAGTTAAAATAAAATTCCAAAAGACCATAAATAAATTATGGATTAAATTCTAAGCCTTATCCCAATAATTTTAATATATTTATTATTTTAAAAATACTAACATCATTTAATAAATTACTATTTATTTTAAAATATAATTGATCTCAATTTTGACATAATTAAATAATTTTAATTTATAAAATTTCAATACAACAACATATCATTGAAATAAATAAGTTAATACATATAATAGTTGAAAAGTTAGTCTAAAAAATTAATGTATTACATTAATTATCTCAAATTATATATACTTTAATTGTTTTAATGTTATTTATTGATTTTGTCCTTAATAAAATAATTACAGCGTCAATGTTGTGTAAGAATTTAAGGTAATTATTTTTTCACAAAAAATATAAAAAAAATTAATTGAAAAGAAAAATATTTTAACTTTCAAAGATTTTTTTTGTATTCTATGATATATTCTAAATAATCATATATTATAAATTTCATAGATATTAAAAACATGAGTTTATAATATTTGACTCTTCCTTAAATAAAAAATTATAGACATTTTAAAGATGTAAAAATGGAAATTAATTACCAAATATTATAATATTGAATTATGAGGGGTGGAAATTATTTATAAAATAAAATTTAGTCTACTATAAGGTCCATTTTAAAGTCTTTATCATTTTATTTTTATTATAAATTAACCAATAAACCCTTTTATGTAGTAACAAAAATTACGAAGTATAATATTTATATTATAAAAAAAATAAGATAGATGTTATGAAAATATAATTTATGATTAAAAAAATGGGATCCATTTTTCCATATTAAATTAATGGAAATGACATAATTAATTTAAAATTATTCTAAGGTATGTGAAGAGAAAGCTGGTTTTTAAATTAAAAATTTTCAAAACATGAAATATTATTATATCCAAATTCAATTTTAAAATTTTACCAATGGCCAAAATTTGATAAAAATTAAATAATTGATCTAATTATACTTTAAAAAAATTAAAATATAATTTTACTTTAGAAATTATTTATATAAAAAGATAGTTTTCAATTAAAATGCAGTATTTTTCACTATTCA
This sequence comes from Viscum album, assembly GCA_963277665.1. Lineage (NCBI taxonomy): Eukaryota > Viridiplantae > Streptophyta > Magnoliopsida > Santalales > Viscaceae > Viscum > Viscum album. The sequence continues at coordinate 2,033,120,829 of OY728135.1, forward strand.
TTAACATAAATGAATATTTTCCAAGAAATACAAAAAATGAAACCAATATAAATTATGTTATTTCTATTTAAACAGTGAAATTTTGTTTTTATAATAAATTATATGAATGTTTCCTGATTTAGTTTTTAAAAATGTGGTCCATCAATTGGTGGCAAAACTGCGTTTAAAAAAATATAGTTTTTATGTATAAAGTTGGATTTATTTCTATATAAAGTCTATAAAACACATAATATGAATATAAAAAATTATATTGAATATATTATATTTATATTTAATTATTATAATACAAAAAACAAGGATTTTTTACTTTATTGGCATAAGGCACACTTGTGCGCATTTAAATAGTTTTCGAGAAAAGGATTTACTTTAATTTTCTGAAGGGTTGTATTTAAATTTTAATTAATTGGACACCACATAATTTGTTAAATTTTTTATATGTTTAAAAGATTCTTTCATAATTCAATTAATCATGTTCATACCCACCATTATAATGGTCATGATATTGGCGTAGCATTTAAATAATAATATTTAGTTATTCATTTAAGTTAGAGGTGGCATATAATATACACTATCAATCGTAGTGTCTCATTATTAAAATGAAATGATATTACATTATCCTATAATTTAATAAATTTCATCATCATAATTTGATCTCAAGTTTTGTAACCTGGGTTTGACTATCCAATTTGTTTTTATTGAAATATCATATGATTAAAATGGTCAATAATAATTATATTTGAATAGAGAGAAAATAAGGTATGAAGGTCACTAAAGAAAAAAAATAGTGTGGTTCCATGTAGGAAAATAAGTAAAATGAAGATAAAACTGACGAATATGTTCATATGGAGGTTGATAGATATGGTGGTCATTGGAAAGTGAACAATCACAAAACCATTAATCTACCAAGGGTTAAAAGAACATTGATTTGTTAGTACTAAAAGTAAACACATAATGATTTTATATAAATATAAATTTAATTTTACTTGAAAAATTACATAAATAATTATAGTAATAAAATAAGGAAATATACTTACATGAAAAGTAGTTTTTCATTATTTAATCAACGTCCACCAAAATCATATCTCTTTCTCAAAACAATGAGTATTTAAAATGATTTATTCATGACTAAATAATTAGAATAAAATTCTACGGATCAAAAAATCCAAAAAAAAATGAAACTATATATTCCTATTGTTTTTAGAAATTTACCAAAACCAAAATGGTTAGGATACAGAAAATATAAATCGATAAATTGAATAAAAATTTATATTTTAAAAACTACATTATTCTCTAAAATTAAACTATAATACGAAAAGTTCAACATAGATCATTCAAAAAATATCTACCCTTAAAATTCCCCAAAAATAAACTAGAATAATATTGAAACCCAAAAATTAAAAGGATTTTATCATATTCACATCTTGGATATTATAAAAATATATCACTAGGTAACATTAAGGACCTATAATGTCTCATACAAAAATAAAATTTCCCGAATCATATAATCTCCATGTATGATAATCATTTCTATAAAGAACCGAAATCAATAAAATAAATAATATAATTATATATTCTTCAAAATTATAATTTTACATTTATTTCTCAAATTAAATTCCATAGTATTCTATTTAACTTAATCATACAGGGTTTTGAAAATACAGAATGTATTCTGAAATTACATTAATCACTTAACACCCAAATCATTTTCTAATCCCATGGTTATCTATTTGATAAACCCAATGTTCCAAAAATGAATATAACCATTATCAATCATATTGAATAAAAAACAATTTCATACTAACTGGGAAATCATCTAGGCTAGTGGAAGGTGATGAACCCTTGTCACCCATCGGTTTTGGGTTCAATTCTGACAGCCTTACCAGAAGTGATGGGCTTTTCACACGGTATACGAGTTATCTTTTTTTATGAAACTATATAATTGTTGTAAAATTAAAAAAAATATGATAAAATACTAAAAAATTACAACAATATTTTTTAAACTCAATGTTTATCTCATACCTTTCATTTTTTATCTGAAAATGTAATAATCCATAATTACATAAAAAATAATTGTCTCCAAAATCATTGTTAGTCACCTTAAATTTTCATAACCTTAAGCATAAACATTGATTTATCAGGAACTAAGCATATGATAAACATAAAAATTATAATCCCATGATGATATTCATAACTCTTAAGAAGACATCCTAGTCACTAATATAGTCTAAATCATGCTCTAATACCAACTTTAATGAATCACCCTTAAACAATGAATATTCTAGTTATTTTGAAACTATAATTAATTTTATTTACCCAAATATTATTTTGGTTTATAATATTAAAGAATTATTAGAAACTATTACATAAAAAATAAATAGATTACAAATGTACACTTATACTCAGTATCAAGTTTTCCACAAAAGTAACCCCTTTTAAAATAAAAAAATGATGTTTTTGTGTATCACATCTTCAATACTTTCATCAGGATATATTATTTTCCCCTACCAATAATAAGGACCTTGGAATATTTTTTAAAACATGGGATGTTCATAAAATCTCAATATGGTAAATAAAATAAAATAAATTATTACTCTAGTGAAATCCTTTAAAACAATTTTATTAAAAACATACCTTTTTCCCCAAAAAATGAATCTCCATTTCAAAACATTCTCTATATTACCATTTGAAAATAAATTAATTTTCATAAAAACTCATAATCTGGAATATAATATCTAATTAAGTTACTTTTCACATCATTTTTCTTATCTCTCTTACAAATGGAGTAACCAATATGGTAAACCTCTAACTTCAATGTACCTAACACATTAGATGTAATAACATAACCACAATCGTTAGTTTATCATGGAACCACCGATAATTGGATTATCATGTAACTACCCATAATTTTTTATCATGTAACAACCCGTTATTATAAAAAAATCTTAATAACCATAACATAATCACATGTCATGAAATATTGCATCATAAAAACACTCTATGAAGAAAATAAAATTTTCATTTTGAAATCACTCATTTTGAAAAAATATGCGCGTACCAATGGAACACATTTTCATTCAAAGTTACCATATAAACATCTCAATCGATAATATAAATATTATAAAAACAAAAAACTTGGTCAATTATATTCATTAAATATATGTAAAAACATTCATTTTATCTTTTGTAAAAATACATAATAAAATAGGTTTTTAAAAAAGAACCCCCCTTACTTTAAAATTTATAAGGATCAATTTTTGAAAAAATTGAGAAAACTTATAAAATGGAATATATAAAATAATAATTTACATAAAAATACATTCATAATATTCATTTAAAAACATGGGCATAAAATATTATGATTTAGAAAATAAATCATTAAAAAATTTAAAATGATTTTTAGTTATATAGTCCATTACCTTAATTCTGAATCATTTTGTATGTTCTTTATCATCCAAAATAATAAATATTATAAAATTTATAATTTTATTGGGATCCTTTTTAATTTTTTTATTCATTTTTGGTTACACATTTAAATGTTATATACAATTACTTATACATTTAAGTTAATATGAGAAATTTTAATGTTATTCAGTACCTAAGTCCAAAATGGATTCGGTAAGTAGACTAGGGAAAAAGAGGTGATATTTAAATCATTTAAATTATAATATTAATGAATAAATTATAATTATTAAACATAAAGTATAATTTGAAATAAAAAAATTAAATATGGTTATGAGAAATGAACTATGATATAATCCGGGAGATGGTAGACTGTACGTACACCTTAGTATTGTTTACATTTCCATTGATCATTATAGTAAGATGGTAAATATTATTTTATATTTATATAAATATAATACTATCATTAATATAATTTTAATCATTTAAATACACTTATATATATCATTCGTGTGATGTAGTGAGGAAGAAAATCGAATAACTTCGTAGAGGTGGTAATTCACAACAGTGAATGAATGTAATTATCATTTTTCAATTCACATTAAGGTAATAATTAAAAATATATTTTATAATTTAAAAATAATATATATGTCATTAATACCATATATAAGAACTAACTTCATCATTATAACTAGTTTTGAGATATGGTGTTGGAAAACATTACTTCTATTTGCGAGATGGTAGCCTATCATAAACATGGAGAATAAATTCATTTCCCATTTATTGAAAGAGGAGATGGATACCGATCATGATATTAAAATACTGAAATATTAGAATATGTAGGATACAATATTTATTATTTTATCATGTATAAATAATATTTTATAATGGTGGAAGATGGAACAAAATTAAAATGTAGAGTTGAAAATTGTACCTCTTCTTTGGAAAATCTATTTTTCTGAACACCTAAAGAACATTAACAGATTTTTTCCATGTATATACTACTATAATGTTGGTAGGTACTATTAGAATGGATTTTTTTTAGGTAATGGATGAGAAAAAATGGGTTTTATATATTTTTAATTGAGAATTATTGGTTCCCTTTTACATGAGAGGGGTGGGGGACTCTAGAAATTTCCCAAAAGAATAAATTATTTTAAATTATTTCTCTATTCCAAATGGATTCAAAATTATTTTTTTATAATTTAGGATAATTAATATTATAACTCCACTCATAAAATAAAAATTATACATTTTATTACAATTTTTTAATCCTTATACTTTTGTTTTAACCCTTATTTTACACCTTTATCTCTTACAGTGACAACATGGATGTTTACTTTTTGAGGGTCAATATAGTTTCTATAAAGTTATAAAATACCATAAATGGATTAGGGATGATATTTTAAATTTTATCCCAATAATTTTTATTAATTTAATATATTTTTTTTAATTTTTGTATCATTTAATAAAATATTATTTACTTTAAAATATAATTAATTTAAATCTTGACATTATTCACCAGTTTGAATTAAAACAAATCAATAAAAAATATATATATTTGAATAAAATATTATAATACATTTACTATATCTAATGTTCTTCTATAAATTTTAGGGATAATATGAATTATCTCAAATTATAATTATTTTAAATTTTTTAATATCATTTATTTCATTTTCCATTATTATAATAATCACTTCATCGATATTTTGTAAGCCTTTAAGAAAACTTATTTCTTCATTAAAATAGAGAAATAAATTTCCATGATTAATATAGTTATATTATATTTTAAATGTCTATTTATAGTATAATATATATTTTGAATAACCCCATATAATTAATTTTATAAATATTTAAAATTTGAGTTTAGCATATTTCAATTTTTATTAAATAAATTATTATAAACATCGTAATCACATATAATGGATAAAATGATGTATATTTGAATATATATTTATTATGGGAGAAATTTAATCATCAAATAATATTGGGTAACTTTTAAAGTTTCCTTTCAAGTATTTTATTTTTTTTAATTTAAGTTACCAAATTTACCCTTTACCGTCATAACAAAACTTACCAATGTTACTATATATACTGGAAAAATTAAAAGATACATATTTACTAAATTTAGACCTTATTTTTTATACATAGAATATATATTTCCAAATTAAATTCGTATAATTGATATAATTTAATTTTAAATTATTCCCGCAAACATGGAGAGAAAACTGGATACTAAAGTGAAAATGTTTTAAATATTGAAATGTTTTCATATCCAACTTTATTACGAAAATTATTAAAATGAAAGAAATTGGATTAATTTATTTACAATAAATAAAAGTTTATTTTAAACCCAATTTAAAATATAATTTAACATTATAAATTATTTAGATGAAATGTCTGTTTTCGATTAAAATGCATTATTTTTCACTATTCATAAAAAACAATGAAACTTCTTAAAAAATAAAATAAAATTTAAAAATATTAAATTTATATATTCAAATTTTAAAAAATAACATTATTTTTTCATATAAAATTTATAAAATTTTCAAAATTTAGTTTTAAGAAAATTTTTCCCTAAAAAAGAAACTAAAACTACCACTAGAAAAATACAGCCTTATATGGGTATAATTAGATTTAGATTTATATCATGTATAAGAAAATAATAGGATGGATGGTATATATTTTATTAAATATATTAAATATATAATTTTTATAGTCCATAAAAACTTATTTGGTCATTTTATTAGTATAAAATACACCATTGTGCATTTAACTAGTTTCTTTTAAAAAATTACTTTTATTATCAAAATGGTCTTATTTTCATTAATAAATAATTGGTCACAAAATAATTAATTATATATATCTTTTTAAACCATATTTTAATAATTCAATTAATCATTTTCTTCCCTTCAATTCTAACAGCTGGGTTTTAACTATAACATTTAAATAATAATATTTAATTATTTGTTTATACTTGATGTGGGATATCACGTATTCCATCAAACAAATTTTTTCATTCATAAAGTCTTTGGATTTTATGGCTATATATGAGAAATGTGGGATTAATCAATTATTTTAAAAGATACCAAGTGTGTCATATCCCCCACTTATAGGATGTCACCACCTTACTTATTTTTTTTCAAGCCATAAATCCCCTTTAGTTTAGTCAATACATATCCAAATCATATAAAAAATTCCCTCCTCGCAATCTAGATGCCTTATTTTGGACATAAATCTATCCAGAAATGGTTTTGGAAAAAACCTTTGTATTATAACCTAAGAAGTTGTAACATTCATCAATGAGAATTTATTTATTTATTTTTACACCTCCAAAAATTATTATTATACATTGATGATATAAACATGTAATATGATGTTTTATAATATTTTCATGACCTAAAAACATCTTTACTTCTATAAAATTGGTTGTGAAATCATCATTCATATTTACAAAGGACTACAGACATTTGAATAGATGTTTTTAATTTATATATTACCACCCTTGAATGCTAAAAATATTTATAGATTTATTGTTTTTATATTATATTAATGATATTTTTGATTTTATTATGATTTATGTATTCTTAAATCCCATATAAATTCATACTCTCAATTTTTTGGAAATATGATAATGTAGCCCATTTGTACGATGGACTACTACCTCGCGAAGTGATTCGATTATTTCATGATTTACATGGAAGTTATTAAGGATGTGTTGAATGAAATTTTATATATATATGACATAAAAAATGATTCTATTATGATAAAATATATCCCTTATGTTTATTTCATTCAGTCTCAGAAGAAGACAAAAACAAATTTCATTCATATGTATGAGATGTCACCTCCAATTACGGTGTATTTCATTTTCTACCACTAGATTTTATTGTTTAATATAAATACAAATATAATGAATATATAATTACTTTAACATGGATTAAATTTTATAGAATATTAATCCATGTTTGAATTAAGAGTTATACAAAATAATAAGATAAAATATATTGGATGTACAATGAAATTATTGCTCGATAGATGACTTAGCATGAAATTTTTAATAAAAGGATTAAAAAGGACCTAATAAAGTAATATACGGTAATATATATATGAATTTAGTTCAATTACATATTTATAATAAAATTTAATTTATTATACATGAGTTTTGAACATGAATGATAGAAGTTACGTCATAAGGTACTGGGTTTTCTTCTCACATTACATTTCTCCGAGACACCAACTATATTGACCAGTGATTTATTTTATGTCTTCTGTATACTACACATGAATAAATATTACGATTCATCTCATAATAAATATTGGGGTTTACATATCCATTTTATGATCTATCTTTCTTAGGACATAAGGTTTAAAATTTAACAAATATATATGGGATTTTTAATGAATTGGTCTTATTTGAAACATATGTTATATTATGAAACTATATACTTTCATAAGATATATATAAATCCCCATTTTCATGTAATATAATTAATTTATTTAAAGTAATTAAATTTTATGTACCATTTAAATTTACATATTTTTGAGGATTATCTTTCAAAGTTATCAATGTGGAAATGATTTTATGCTAATATCTCATTAGTTATCAGGATTGTTTATGATTATGATACCCATGGTAAAATATTATCATACATCTCTTAAAACTATTTAATTTTCTTCTCCACTTATTATTCCATGAAAATAAATTTTCCATTTCGCTTTCATATTTTTATGTAATTAAGAGGGTAATCAATAATATTTTTAGAGGAAATCATCTTATATGTTGAAAATATGTGTCTTACGAAACCTTGTTATAACTAAATGTTTAAAAATGGTATAATATCGTCTTATGAATATTAAAATAAATTTTTTACCTATTTTATAATTTTTCTAAAAAAATTAATGAAATTTTCATGAAATTATAAAAAAATGCTTGTATGGATTATAACGAAACTGTGAAATGAATATTGGTTTTAAACATGCACAACTTGAACAATATTTATCATTTTCATAAACTCTAAATGATTTCAATATTACATAATATGTTATTAAAATTATTTTCAAATAAATAATTTTTTATTAAAATTTAGAAAAAATTATATTTTAAATTAATTATTTCCATGTGAAAAGAGTTTAGAAAGTATTTTATGTTTTAAAATGTTTTTTTCAAAATGGAAAGTATATTTTCCTCATTAAATATTGTAAATTATTTTTAAATAATACATTAAAATTCATAAATAAAATTTTGAAATAAAATTATTAACTAATTTTTTACACCTTAAAAATTGTTTTTCATAATGGAAAGGATAATTAATGTATGAAATGTTTTTAATGATCATTAAAAATTTTTTTTGATCTATGATGAAATCTATTGATGTTACCTATGTTTTAATAATAATATGATCCAAGGATAACCTTATTATTATTTCTCTAATGGTTTTGTTTTTTATTAATATATTTTTATGAATCAGATTTCTCTTCCACATGTTATACCATGATAATGCTCTTAAAAAACATGCTTATTTTCATGGGTTATGCTTTGATAAATTGATGAAATGATTAGGAAATGGGTCTATTTAAACAATCTAATGAAATATTGAAATATTTATGAAACACTTTTATTTTCATGGGTTATGATATTATGAATGTTTTATGATCTTTTGGTGCTAAAATGTATTATTTTTATTTTGTGATAGTGAATATGTTATAACTAATGATGGTGGTCTTTTAAAAAAAAGTATTCTAGTAATATTATAAATAAATAATTGCGGGGAAAATATCTCCCTACAATTTGTTATTTAATTATATATATCTCATGAAATAGACTAGACTGGAATAGTGAGTCAAATCAGTTTTACAAGGGACAATGTATATTATGACTGTCATGGGAGTGAACCTTGACTATATTGACAATTTAGGGTGTGATCCCATCCCTCTATAAGTAAAGGTCTTCCAATGAGGATGTGGGTGTGTCCTACATATGATGTTTAGAATCATATAGTCATACATGGTATGTTTTGGGAATAATCCTTGATTACTTAGGAAATTATTTTTTATGCTTATGTTTATGCCACAATTCTATGTCATATTCCAATGTTATTCCCTAAAGGCTCTATATCTCTGATTCACTTATGATTCATGTCATATCAACTTCCAAAATTTATAAAATTACTTGGTGTTATGATATTTGATATGTATGGAATGCTTTCCAACTATTTTGATCATGTTATCATACCCTTATCCTTGGGTTTTGCTTACATGTATCTTTTTTACCCTTACATAGCATATAAGATCACCCTTTCTAATGATTTATTTCCTTAGCTTATGAAGAAATATTTTTTGGTAGTAGTAGAAAAGGGTAATATCTGAATGTAATACATTGAAGATCATTCAAAAGATTATAATATCATGTTCTATGTTTCAAAATACAATAAATAATCACAGACCCCAATCATGTGCCAGTGTAATATAATGAATATTCATCTAAAAATGTTTAGTATCCTAGCATCAAAATCCTGGGAAGATATAAATAGAAATAAATTTCCCATTAAAATATATTATTAAACATCTAGAGTAATATAATTAATGAAATCTTCATAATAAATCCTCAGTATAGGATTCAATAAAAAAAATTATATAGATAAAAAATTCTTTTATGATATTAATGGATTATTTATTGAAGAAAATACCCATTTACTTTAAAAATAATTTTTTTAAAATATATGGACATCAAACATATTAGAGAAACCATTTTACATGAAAATATCTTTATAAACTTTTAAATGATGCTTCAAAGGAATTTTTTTTAATTAAGTAAGTAAAACCCATTCATTCAATATGAGTTAAAAAATATTCCTTTTGAAAAGTTATAAAAGGATAAAAGTACCTCATTGAAAAAATGACAAGAAGATTCCATTCATAAAATTTTACAAAAAGTAAAATATTGTTAATAATTTAATTAATAAGTCAGTATAGGGAAATATAAGTTTTCTTTAAATAATTATAATGAAAATATTTTCAAAGAATAAAAATATTTCTCAATTGAGTACATAAACATAAAAAATATAGAATAGGGATATGATTTTTTAATAAATCTTTACAGAAGATCTGATTTCTATTTACTGTGTTTAAAAAACATGTATAATTAATATGAGTTATTATAAATCCATTAAAAACAATAATTTTATATACCATATAATTTATGACTTATTTATCTTCTTTTGTCACCTATTTATTCATAATACTTTGTTGAAATCATGCTTTCAATAAATAATTGTTTTATTTTTCATTTTTATTGGTTTTGTTGTTTTATTATATTTATATTTTTAGGATCATATAATTGTACTCGATGTTATTGGAGTGCTCATATATATGTATATATGAAAATTTTACTAATCTTTTTCTATATTCATATAGATTACCTTTTTATTATTTTATATTTTTAAATATTATAATTGATTAAAATGTTTCATTTTCATATAAATGACGACTTGTCTGTTTCATGGGGTAAACTAGTATTCACTTATTTTATCAACCAATGTGGGTAAATCATAGACTAGAATAAATCATGAAACTCATAGTTCTAGTTTATATCAAAGGTTGAACAAAGGAACCCCTAGGAGTTAGAAATTGTTCTCAAATATGTATAGTTAATATATTTTGGTTATGGTTGTTATAAGTGGTATATAAGGATTTTTTTTTGATTTTAGGGTTTTTATTAAATTGAATTTAGATTTTTGGGGGATAAATATTAGGCCCACAAAAACCTTAATCAAACTCTCTATAGTGGAATCTTCTGTTATCTGGTTAGTTTGGGTGGGGAACCATTGGTATGAGGGATATTTCGGTTTCTATTATCTATATATGGAATTCTGAGAAACCATTGCCACGTTTTAGGGTGTAATGTCCTGAATTTTTTGATGTATTATTATTTTTTAAATATTATATCGATTAATTTCAAGACCAGATGCTAAGACGACATGTGATTCCAAGGCCCTGTGTGCCTGAAACAATTTCTTGATAAATATTAAACCTCTCATATAAAACACAAATATTTATCCTAAAAAAGTGGAATAACTTTTAAATGGGTTCCTAGATTAGAAATCCAAAGGTACTGTTGAGTTTTTAGTAGATGCTTTCCCCTAGGCATGACCTAACTTTGGTTGGTGCATGAAAACTGTAGCAAAAGTCACCAAATATGTAACGGTAAATAAAATAATCTAATTTTTAAAACCCAATAACTCAAGATAGGTTACTCGGATTGGAAATTAAATACCACTGTTGAGTTTATAATATTTTATGCATAGGTGCGTCTTAACTTTAGTCAGCACACGTCTTCTGTAGAAAAACATGAAAAAGGATATAATCATCATAAAATAATATAAATAAAAAATTATTTTGTTGACATAGATATTTCAATGAAAAATATCCTTATGATGAACTTCTAGGGTTATCCATATAAAATCAGAAATGCTGAATAATCACTTGAGAGAGCTTGGGATAAATCTTTCATGAAAACAAAATTAGAATCAGAGATTGAAAATTGAAAAATGCCATTATTGATAGATCTCACGAACGACAGAAACTCATCAACCAAACATCATGATGGAGAGATCCAAATTCTAGGTAAAATGTTTTATTTTGTATTTCCATTACCATTCATAAATTCAATGATGAATACGGACCAACCAATGAAAATGTTGATCTACTGTTTGATCATAATATTGTGGGATGGGTTTTATTTTTGAGATATTTATTGGGAGTTTGACCTTTTGATTATTTTTTGACTAATTCAATTTTTATTCTAATGGATATGAACCACAATCGACATGAACATCGATCGAGGTATGTTCCACTTGTTTCATTTATTCTTTTCTTCACCCTGTTCTTCATTCGTCACATGCATTCTTCACTTAGCCCAGGACACAACATATCCCGATCAATCGATCATCACACACCCAATTATTGTAAATATAATATCATAAATTTTGGATTTCCATGGGACAATCGAGGTGAGATAACATACACGAATAAATTTAGATGATGGTGGATCCCTGAATCTATGTTCTTTGATGTTCTTCGGTAGAACAAAGAATGACCATTTTAATATGTTGTGTGACAATATTGGAAGATGAAATGAATGGTTTGGGTAATAGTGTGACTAAATGAGGTTAGATGTTGATTTTTCTGGAAAGGTGTGACTGGAATGGTGGCTAGAGCTACAGAGGAGATGACTAGAGCATGAACTAGAAATTTTAGAAAATCCTATGATAGACAGTGTATAATCTAGGATTACATTGAATGTGGGGCTCCCTAAGAAGCTTCTAGGGTTTCAGTCATGAGATAAGTATCACACGATAGGGGGATTTTCTTACATGGAATGTGGCCTCTCTCAAATAACTCAGCATGTACAAGGTAAGTACATAGACAAGGTATGGAGTACATGTGTTCCCTACATGGTGTGTACCACACCACACGAATTGGTCTTCACAATGTACAAAGACAACATCTTATATTGGTATAGGTAAGAGGCAAATGGGTTGACACTATGTACTAAAAAATGGCTAGAGTATATTAGTGGACATCAGATAGAAGGTAACGACATGTTACCCTTTTATATGATGTTTACCCATCATCTACATGACATGTTCTAAAGACATGGGCTGTTATACCGGGGAAGTGTCACAAACCAACCTAAGTCGACCCTAAACCGGTCACCTGAGCCGGTCAAAAACATGTCCCGAGGGGTGTTCCCGATCTCCATGGACTAGAAACTAGCGGAGGGAATAACAACCATATCGTTGGGAATAATGTTTCACAAAAAGAAGAGGTAAATAGATAAATAAAAACTGATGATAAAATAAAACTTGCAACTGAATGAAAGTAAAATTGCACATACCTTCATGTGATCTTCTAGGTCACCACCCATAAAAAATCTAACCTTGCTCTATTAATGACAATTCCAGCCAAGAGAACCTAAGAAAAGGAAAACTATAACTGAAATGATAAAGTAGGTGAAAGTATTAAAAATTCTCAGTAGGGTTGTGAAGATAAACCACATGATCCAATATCTCCTTTCCAGAAACAATCCATTAACACATGTTTAAAATGAAATTATAACAGCAGGTTTTCCATATTTTAATAAATCAATATAATTTACCCATTTTAAAAACACAACACACACCACATTCCATTTATAAAACAAATTACAATTTTGCAAACAAAATCCAAACCAGGAAAACATGACAGTGCAAAGAGAAAAATGTGAAAGTATAATCTTGAAAAAACATATAGCTAAAAGTAACCAATAAAAACAAAGTCAACCAATGGGTTATTTTAAACAACCCTAGAAGACCCATGGACATACTCGGTTTTGGAATAACCTGTTGGCGTATGGTAAAGCACCTATTTCTATAACCAATTGGTCACCCTATAGTTGGCCAATCCAGTGGAAAAGCCCACCTGGACTAACAACCAATCTAGGGGTAAAAACCCATCTAAGTAGGGTTGATTAGAAACAATCACATGATCATATAAAATATGCCAAATAACCCATGGTGGTTATATCACTGTGTTGGTAGGAGGCCCTCGCACGCGTGACACACCTCACCACACTTGCCCAACCCAAACAAGGACACTCCATATGAAAAACCATAAGGGATATCCCCCTATATAGGTGCCCCAAAAATATATACATCATATCATCGATGGTACCATCCATGCCTCCATACCATTTGACATTAAAAAAATTTAATAAAACACTCAAAGTGGACAAATAGGCATACAATTTCTCCAAAACATAATCTACTTTAAATGTTTGTACAAACATTACCCTTGGGTTAAAAGTGCCAAACGGGACTTCACATAATATCATGTCGAATCCATTTTTTAAAAATATTTTAAAACTCTGACCAGACACACAATTTTATAAACCGCATCCTTGACTAAAATCTTTTTCCACATCACCTTTTATGTTCAAAGTGCCAAATGGGCCCTTGGATAATGGCCCCACCCAAACGTTTCATATTTTCCAAACTAGCCCTTATACATTCCATCCACACACAAAATCATTTTTCAAGGCTAAAAATCCCAAATCCTTGAGAATATAATTTGAAGTAATTTGAGGGAACTACACAAAAGGAAAACCCTCATTTAGGAAAAACAAGTGTTATTCAAAAAACCATGTATTTAAATGAACACAATTTCAAAGGTTCCATTATCATTTCTAAGGACATCCTTCTGTGTAACTCATGCACCCATGGATATGACAACATCCAATGCCACAAAAAAAATCCCCTGAGAACATTTGAAAACAAAACCCAAATGTACATTGAAATACCTTGAACCTGTTATTTTTATTTAAAACACCATTCACTAAATAATTTACTAATTTAGGAAAACATTTTCAAAAGAACACACCAAAGGCTTATACCATGATTCTGTCAACTTCACACACAAATTCCATTTAATTATTCGATGCATTTTCAATCATTTCAAAAACTACATTTCAAAACATGACTCTGACTACCTTCACAACTAATATAACTACTTAAACACATTATGAAAGCTATCATATTTCTCAAGAAATGTTTTTATTCAAATGAAACTTCATTCCATACAAACATACTATCTAAAAAAACAATCACATGATTTATCTTTTAAAAAACTAAGCTCGCAACTTAAAATTTAATTAAAGAACATTCTAAGTTAATTAGAAATGAAAAATAATTTATGAAGTAATTATTTTCACAAACTACTCAAAATAAATCAGATAATTCATACAGAAACTATTTGAACAATTTTAACCAACCTTGAAACACTAATAAATTTACTATAATATTAGTGATGGTGTGAAAAACATTTAAAGATTAATTGAAACCACACAAGTGTCTATGGGTTATGCGGGAAATAAAACAGTTAGAAACGCCTACCTCAAACCAAGCACGAATGTGACAAAACTCTGACAGAAAGTAGAACAATACCTTGCAGACTAACCACGCATGTAGAACAATGATAAAAATAGACAACGCAAAACCCACAAAAGTATTATGATTTATCAAAATTAAATAAAAACACCAAGGATGAAATGAAAGGAAAATAAATAAATAAATAAATTAATTAATTAATAGATATACCCCAGATAAAAATTGATTCCTAAAAGGGGGGACGTTGCCACACCCGAGAAAGGTATAGGTGCAATGCATGGGGTTTGGACGTGCTACTAGCCGGAAAAAAGAGAGTAAGGGATCAGATGCCCCACTGGCCAGTGCATTGAGGCTAGAGGCAGACTTGCCAAAAGTTGGGTCGATTAACAGAAGCGCAGAAGGAGGGCGATGGTGGTGGTGGTGGTGGTGGTGGGGGGGGGGGGGGGGTTGCTATAGGAGCATTGGGGCAAGAGTGAGGTAAGTAGTCGGTTGGGGTGGTTGGGCATGATAGGGAGGTGTGATGAGTTGGACTGGGAGAAGCAGGGTGGATGGTCGGGTGTACATAAGAGGTGTCCCAGATGACCTATAGGGGAGAGAGAAGAGGGATATTATGGGCCAGGTGTAGGAGGTACATGTGGTTGGGGCATGCGTGGAGGGGCCGAAGGCACGAGGTTATGATGGCAGGGACGTACTACAGGAGAGAGGTCAAGGCCTGGGGCAGAGGGTGCGTTCGGCTGGAGGCCTACTGGGGGTGAGTTGAAGGAGCGTGAGACAAGGGTGAATAGAAAAGGTGAGGTCATCGAGGAGGCTAGGTAGATAGGAAAGACAACAGGGATGGGGAATCCGGATAGATAAGCGAGCGTGGAAGGGGGTGGGGGGCTGGCGGCTGCTGGGGAGTGATGCGGGCAGTGAGGGAGACGGTCGGGGAAGCAGGTATCTGGGGTTACTTATTTTTTTCTATAATAATAATAAAATATTAGAAATAATGATAATAATAATAATAACTTAATGGATAATAATAATAATAATAATAATAAAAACAATAATATAAATGATGATGATAATAATAATATAACGAATTATAATAATAATATAAATAATGATAATATTAATAACACAAATAATAATAATAATAATAAGAAAAATGAGCAATTACACAACATGTGGCCGGACTATGCTGCTACCGACAACTGCACGGTGACCGCGCAGAGATCTGAAACCCAGTAAAAATGTTAAACAATTTTTTTTAAAATTGTACTAAACCCAAAACATAGCGTGAGAACACAATGAAATCAAATAATAAAATTAATGATAAATTTAAAAGATGAGTGTGACAATTTTTCCCACCCGAGACACTTTCTTACCCCAGAAAGTCACCCTAACAAACAATAGTTGAAACGAGAATCCATGCCCGATTGAAACTGAATAAAACCAAAATACACGAGAATGTGAGAACACGAGAGGGTTCTCCCCACCACAAGATCTTAGCTAATGTGGAAATTTAACACCCAACATACAGCCATAGGAAGGGTGGGCCGACATGGGAACTCCCAACCGATCCAAACTAACATCAATAGCACGAGAGAAACAACACCTCCGCTGAAACATAGAACTCTCAACCTAGACCAAAAACCAACCACACTAGAGAAAAGCATCTGAGAATAACTTGATACAAGTTATAAACCTGAGACTAACCACAAATATCAATTATTCCATATGAACTTATATCTCCAAACAAACATAGATAAACCAAGACTAACTAATAAAAGGGCCAAGCCCACTTTTAAGAAAAATGCACAATCCAGATAACCACTTATACACAAACAGAAATACTTGGATTATAATAGAACAAGTCCATCATAACTTCATGATGAAATAGTGAACTTAAAACAATATCAAATAATTAATAATAGAAAATAAGAATGAAATGACTTTAAAAATTTTACTTCCAACACAAAACACAAAACCAAAACTCAGGCTTTATACACCCAGTAACTACTGACTATATGTGAGCTTCAACCCAAGACTTGCGGCTGGGGATCTAATGGATGAAGCATCTCCTGACTCACAGTCGGACACTCTAATTCCTCTGGTCATGACATTTTCTTCAAGGAATTATTCCTCTAAAACTTCTCCAAGTGACCCAAACAGCCACAATGATGACATGTCTTTGGATGGATGCGACATGATGACTTCACATACCCAAACTGGCCACACTGGTGGCACACAACTGAATGGTCCGATGAACTGGAAGCCAAAACCAGTATAGATGTCTCTTTATAAATAGGTCCCTCTGAAACACCCTACTCGCTATATGGATAACCTTTATGAGCAATGAGATGCATTGGATTTCCAACCATCTATGCTCCAGGGACAAACTCAGATAAGAACGCCTCATCCACCAACATCTCAAAATTATGGTCCTTAGAAGGGTGGACTTGCTCCTTGATCTCTGAAAAAATAACCCTAAATGGGAGATAAGTATTAAATAAATCTTGAGATACTACCTCTAAATAAAAGGAAACAAGTTCTGTGAAATGGTTAACATATTCCTTCACTGTCTATTTCCCTTATTGAATAAGAATAAGATCTTCCCTTTTCTTCTTCTTCACCTCTTCAGGTAAAAACCATCGAACAAAGAAGGATTTAAAGATATACCATGTCATACCAACAAGAATTGATGGTAGGGAAACCAAATCCCATTTTTCAGTGCTAGACCATCAAACAGACCCAAAATAGCACGCACTCAGACAGCTTCAGGAGTTCCCAATACCCTAAAGATACGCTCGACCTCATCAAGCCACTCTATTCCCTCGAACAGACCCTGACCACTATGAAGGACATGGAACGTCCAAAAAGGACCAAAAACTAAGCATGACATGTCAGAAATCATGGGGACCTATCTAGGCGGCATTTTTTGAACAACATATAAAACACAGATCCAAGACCAATATCATGATGATGCATTACATTGAAAATTCTTTCATCCAAAAATAGGCAGCTGAAAAACCAATCAATTAGAAACAAAAAACAAAATTCCCTTTTTCATTTTATATTTACAAACAACCTTCTTTCAAGGCCAATATGTAAAGATCAAACCCACTTTTCAATCCAAATTAAATTTCCAAAATTCATTTCCACTTTTTAAAATCACTGTAAAAAAACAAGGTCAAGCCTTTAATTCTAGGTACACGCCCCGATAATCCCATGAACCATTGAACATTTCTTCATCCACTTTAACCCATACACACTAAAACGCACTTCCCATGCATCCCCTCACATTTGAAAACGTTCATGATGAATACCTGAGGTTGCACAGAAACCATTTCTCTACTATTTCAAATAAAACACTTTATTTTTAGATCATGATATTTCGGTTTTAAAACCCATTTCATGAATTTAAATCCATTTAAAATAAATCATTTTCATTTCAAAACCCCCTTTTAATTTTCAAAACCACATTTACACCAACATGAACTAGGACTACACTCAAAATGAATCAAAATACAAGAGTCAGGGACTAGTAATCATGCTTAACCTGGCGACATTGTAGTGGTTCATTCCCCATGTAAATTTTAACAAATTGAATTAACTTAAAAAATTTACTTGGACTCCCCATGGGTTAATAATCCATGGAAAATCATGATGTAACATCAGCCTTCCTCCATTGTCATCCCTCAATCTAAAATAAACCATAATGTGAAAAGGACTCAATTGTCAGCCTACCCATGGTGACTCAAGGTTCCGAATGGGTGAGGGTTATTGACTTCCTTCCCATACCTACCTATAGAGTTCTTGATGGTCCTAATATCCATCTAAAAGACTCCCTAAATACAAGGGCCTCCTATGATACAATTTTGTCATAAACAATCCCAGATCGTCCCTCAATCGGTCACCCGAGCTGGTATGCGACATGTCCCAAGGGGCGATGCCAATCCCCACGGGATGGAAACTAGTGTCAAGAATCTAAAACTAAATGGTTGGAATGATTTGGCCCAAAAATAAGAGGTATATAGATAAATCAAAACTATTGATAAAATAAAACTCATAGTGGAAAGAAAGTAAAACAACATAAACCTCCACATGACCTTCCGAGTCACCACCCAACAAAAAGCTGACATTGCTCTGGTAATGAGCAATACAGCCAAGAAATCATAGGAAAAGGAAACCTACAACTGAAATTATAATTTAGGGTTGGGCATTAAAATTCTTAGTAGAGTTTGCAAGATAAAGCAAAGAATCCAACATCTTTTTTCCTAAAAAAATCCATTAAAATAAGTTTGAAATACAAGTATAAAAGTTGGTTTTCTATATTTAATAAAATAATACCATTTACCCATTTCAAAAACGTAACGCTCACCATGTTCCATTTCTCAAATAAATTAAAAATTTTAAAACAAAATCCGAACATAGAAAACATGATAGTGCTAAAAGAACCATGTGACAATATATTCTAGAAAAGAAAATTCAGATGAAAGTAAATAATAAAAGAAAAGACAAACTATCAGTGATCCTAAAAATCCCTAGAAACCCCCTGGATGTAGTCGATTTTGGAACCACCATCCAGTATATGGTGAAGCTTTTAAGTCTATGAACAACTGGTCACCCTATAATTGACCAATCTAGTGGCAAAGCCCGCCTCGCCTAACAGCCAATCCTAGGGTAACAACTTATCTAATCAGGGTTGATCAAAACTATCCCTCGATAATCTAAATGATACCTAGGAACCCATGGTGGTTATATCACTTTGTAAGTAAGAGGCCCTTGCATGTATGACACATCTCACCACACTTTCCTAACCCAATCAAGGACACTCTATAGGATAACCCATAAGAGATATTCCCCTGATAGAGGTGACCCAAAAATATATACATCATATCATGGAAGGTACCAACTAGGCTGCCATACCATTTAAAATTTAAACAATTTCATAAAATTATTAATGTTTCCTAAGGGGCATGCACTATCACTAAAACACAATATTCTTTAAATGTCAGCAAAAACCTTACCCTTAGGTGAGAAGTTCCAAATAGGCTATCACATCACATCATGTTGAACCAATTTTTTTTCAAAAAAATTTTAAAACTCCGACCAGACACACAATTTTTCCAAACCACATCCTTGAATAAAATATTAGTCAACATCAGCTTTTATGTTCAATGTTCCAAACATGCCCTTGGATACCGACCACACCAAAATGTTTCATATTTTCCAAACCGACCCTTATCCTTTCCAGATATAGACCAAAGAATTTATAAAGTCTAAATGAGCCAAATAATTGAGAAGTAAGTTTGAAGTCATTTAATGGAACCAATATAAGGACCAAACCTCTTTTAGGAAAACTAGAGTTATTTAGAAAACCAAAGATTTAAAGAAACACAATTCCAAAGGTGGAATTATCATTTGTGAGCACATCCATGTGTGCACCTCATGAACCCATGGATATGCAACATCCAATGGAACAATAAAATCCAGAGATAATACTTGAAAACCATACCCAAATACACATTGAAATACCATGAACCCATGATTTTTATTTCCAGAATCATTCACTAAATCATTTAATAATTTAAGTAAACCATTTCTAACAAACACAACAAAGGTTTATATCATAATTATATCAACATCACACTTAAATTATATTTAAACATCCAATTCATTTTCAAATATTTCGAAAACTACTCTCACTCCATTCAAAACTCGACTCAAACCACTTTCACAACAAAAAGAACAAATTGCACACTTTAGGAAGACTGACATATAGTTCAAAATAAATTTTCACCAAAACACACTTCAAGACATACCAACATACTATAAAAAATAAAACAAACACAAGTTTAATCTTCATAAAAACTATGTTCACAAAAACCAATTTAATTGAAAAAAAATTTCTATGTTAATTAGACATCCAAAATAATTTATCAAGTCACCATTTTCACAAAAATACACAAAATGAATCATATAATTCATCCATAAACTATTTTCAACAATTTTAACTATCCCGAAAAGACTATAATAAGTTAACTATAATATCAATGATCAATAGAATGATATATAAATATTAATTCAAACCACAAAAGTATCTATGGGTTATGAGGTAATGAAAACATTCAGAAATGCCTACCTGAATCTAAGCACATATGCAACGAAATTATGAAACAAGGTAGAACAATCCATCGCGGACTAACTGCGCATGCTGAATAGTGATAAAAACTCATGAAATATAACCTGAAATAATATTAAGATTTATCAAAATTAAATTAAAACACCAAGGATGAAATAAAGGGAAAATAAAAATAAATTAATGAATAAATATACTGGAGGAGGAAATGGTTGCCGAAAAGGGGGGACGCGGCCATGCCGGAGCAAGGAAGAGGAGCCGCATAGGGGGTTCAGACGCGCTACTGTCCGGAACAGGGTATGAAGGGGATCAGATGCACTGCTAGCCAGAGCAAGGTGGTTGGAGGCATCCATGCTGGAGGTGGGGTCAGATACTGGAAGCATAGGAGGGAGATGGGGGGTCAGATGCTGTAGGAGCGGAAGGGCCAGTGTAAGGGTAACGGTCGGCTGGAGCGGCTAGGCCTGAGGGAAAGGTGTGACACATCAGACCGGGACATATGAGGTGGTTGGATGGGTGTGCACATGAGGTGCCCGAGAGGACCTACAAGGGAGATAACAGAGGGTGATCGAGGGCAGGATGAAGGAGGGAAAGGCAGTTGGGGCAGGCACAGTGGGGACAGAGGTGTGAGGTTATGGAAGTAGGGACCTGCTATGGGAGAGAGACGGAGGCTTGGGGTGGAGTGCGCAGTCAGTTTGAGGCTACCAGGGGGAGAGGCGAGGGAGAATTAAATGAGGGAGAATAGACAAGGTGTGGTCAGCGGGGTGGCGGGGCATTGAGGTAAGACGAGGGGGCTAGGGAAGCTGGGCAGAGGGGTGAGCGCAGAAGGGGGGAAGGGACTAGCGGCTAATAAGGTATGATGCACCCAGTGAGGGTAAGGGTGGGGGAATTGGGTAGCTAGGGTTTTTTATACTTTTCATATATAATAATAACAATAATAATAATACAAATAATAATAACAAAAATAATAATATAAAGGATAATAATAATAATAATAAAATGAATAATTATAATAAAAATACAAATACTAATAATAATACGAATAATAATAATATAAATAATAATATAAAGGATGATAATAATCATAATATAATTAATAATAATAATAATAATAATAATATGAAAAATCAGCAATTTCACGACCCCTGGCCCGACTGCGCCGCGCCCGCCAACTGTACGGTGATCACACAAGGTTTTGAATCCCAATTAAAATGTTATCTGACAAATATTTTTTAACCAGACCAAACTTGAACCTTGGTACGAGATCCCAGTTCTAAGAAATTATAAAATAAAAGATAAATTTAAAAGTTCGATGTGATAGGAAGTACCTGGGGTCAAGGGACACATCGTGTGAACCTAATACACACCGTGTACCCCATTCTACTTGGCTTTAATTTCTTGTACACAATATCTTTGACATGTTTTGTTAGGTTTTTCCCTTTATTTCTTCCTTGGAGGTTGGTGGGTATGATTTCATACTCATATGAGTATGATTCCTTTAATGTGACATCGTGGACAAAATAGTTGGAATCCCCTGAGAGGCCCGGTGCAGGATCCTCTATTCAACATCATTTTTTAGGTAGAGTCCTTGGTATAAAAATGACCAATCATACCAGTCATCGATCCTCTAATTAGTGGCTTAATGCATATGGAATTGTTGGTATCACCCCATGGACCTAGTTTTGATTCCTATCTATTGTATGATATCTCTCTCTTTAGATCATTCAATGTATCTATATCCCTCTCAGGAAGGTTTTTTTATGATGAAAACCTATTAGATGGATGTAAAGAGTGAAATCATACTTAGAGGTATGTTCTACTAGATGAGTAATTCATGGAATATTCAAACTGAATTCCTAGTGTTAGTATGCAGTAGTTGTCGCTTACCTACAGACTGTGTGTCTTTGATTGGGTATATCTGGATATTATATTTAAATCATTTGTGTATATAAAATTATGTAGAGATGACTATAAAGTTCATTTTATATTTCTTTTTTGGTTGTGTGGTTTCCTACTATGTGTTTTTATACTCACCCGTGCATAGGATTTTCTCGCACATGGCTTGTCTTGTGCAGAGGAGTAGACTTTTGATACAGTCCTATGCAGACCAGGACCCAAAGGTTCTTTGTGAGGCTAGGCATGCCGATGTATTCATACATCTACAAATATCAATTCTAGTATATATTTTTTATTTTTTTTGACTTTTGGTTATAGAAAACCATGGAGGGATTGTATTTGGACCAATTTCACATTACCTTAATTTCCTATCATAGTCTCTTGGTTGGGATAGAGTGGTTTGTATGAATTTCTTTCTTAGTGGTATTTTTAAATTTCATCATTTTCTACTATGATATGTGTGTGCATACAGGCACATATGCAATTCCTTCCTTGATAGTGATATTCCTACTCGGTGCTAGTCAACATCCCCTGGCCTATTGGAGGCAGGCTTGGAGAGTTGTGGATCATGCCCCACTTGGAGGGGTCATGAAAGAGTTGTATTGGAGGAATTTGGTTTTACATTAGGACCTGGAGACTAAATGATTGGTTTGGGGAAATAGTGTTAAATGTTTCAAGTTTGGCTATATGTCTAGGGATTCCGGTGTTTGTACGGTGGAAGAAATATCCATACACCTAGACTCTGATAACCTACTTTTGACCTAGTATATGACAACACTAGTTTCATGGAAAATAATGGTACATGCATCATATAGGTATGGGTTGTGGTTTATATATCCTTCTTGAATAATCTATCCAGCTATAATAATTGACTATGGTAAATATTTTTTTCTTAGAGGTTACATAATGATGCATACTAACTAGGATTTAACATCATGATCATGAAGATACCCCCCTCAGTTATGAGGCATTAAAATGGGAATCATTTCTCTATATGTTACCTTCTGGTGGCACAGAAGCCATACCAACACTTTCTGAGAAGCACGTGGTACCCTCAGTACTAGTAGATATGGTGCGCAGGCTGAGAACACATCACTTGTTTCAGTGACATAGACCCCTTAGGTTCTGAGGTGATCCCTACCCATAGGCATCTAAGTACATTTTTGAGGAGGTGAACCTAGTTTTCTATCTAGTTAGGATACTAGTAGATTAGATGGGGGTCCTAGAAAAGAGGCTTCTTCATGGATCATCTGGTTGATGGTGGGATTTAGTCACCCGATCTTACGACGAGGATAATCTTTCATGGATAGTGTTTTGGAAATCTTTGAGAGATGAGTTCTCAATTTATAAGATGAGGGAAATGCATATCTCAGAGCTTATACAGATCTTACAAGACAACATGTCGGTATATAAGTATTCCTCATGGTATACCAACCTCTCTAGGTACTCAATGGATATTTTACATAACTTGTTCTTTAGGGATTAGTCATCTTAGTGAGGTTTTCATGAAGAAATTTTCGTATGTGTTTCCCCCTTTTGAATTTCTACTTATACTTGGGGTTCTAATGAATGCATTGGAAATTGATAGTTCCTTGGATGATTAGATACAACTTATGGCTATCTGTAGTGGGAATGAAAGAGTATAGATACTGTCAATAGGGAGCTAACGTCAGTCCGAGAGACTTGGACGTGCTTGATGTTTCAGGAGGAGGTCCTGGGAAAGAGGATATGCAGTTCAGGGATCACATGGTGGGTACATTAAACCAAGAAACAGGTATTTCTATTCATGTGACATCATGGGGAATCATTTCCATGATTTTACAACCCACCGTTCTGCTGACAGAGAAACCATAGATGGGCTAACGAGATAGAGGAGGTGACATAAGCAAGCTGATTTCTGGGGTAGTGGACACAATATAAGATCTCAAAGGGTATCATGAGGTGGTATAAGTTTTTAATTATTAACACCACTACCCGTAGGTGGTATAATCTAGGCTTAGGGAGCTGGATAATTGGGGATGGGACAACTGCATGTGGTCAAGGCATATGACATAGGGGCTCTGGGAATGATTCAAGGTACGATCTAAGTCTTTTCTACTTTAGCTTAACTACTAACATGAACATGTTCTAGTCATTAATTTTTCACAAAATATCTTGTTTGAGACCTATAGATTTTGGTCGAACTATTGACTGAACCCTCATAGTTAGATACTTCTACTGGAGGAGACCCAACGATCACACAGTAGTGTTGATAGTGTGAACTGATTCCTAAAGGCGAGAGTTTTGGTTTGAATCTATTGGTACATTATTGAGGCATTATAATATCATTATTGGTATGACTGGTTATCCACATTTCAATATTAGATTAACCATATTAGGTGATGGGTGTGGTGTGTCTGAAGTTAGGGAACTAGTATTTACTTTGTTGGTAAAAAAAAGGAATCACAGGTAGCGTAGGATGTACTCACATATAGGGGGTTCAACCGATTACTCGTTAATTAGATAGCCTAACCCTCAGTGTAGTAAATTTTATGGGTTTTAAATTTCTTGTAGTGGTGGAGTATGTGGGAATATTTTTAAAGATGTTCAACGAGTACCTCCCCACCATGAAATATACTTATATAATTATCCACACCCCATAATAAGATAGATATATCAACCAACATTTTGGATGGCTCCCATATGTGACTCATTTTTTCACCCTAGGCAGCCATGATTTTGTTTACAAAAACGAAGTAGACAGGAGGTTGTGGTGGTGTGTGGATTATTTTCAATTAAACCAGGTGACTGTGAAGAAAAATTATTCACTACCAAGGAACGATAACCCCTTTGATCGATTGAGAGGGTCAGGATGGTTCTTGAAGTCTGACCTCAGGTAAATGCTTTTAAGAGATAAGTAATTGTTAAAAAAAGCTCAAATATTTGGGTTTCTATAGGAAGGATCTAAGAATGACGTAATGAACAATGGATCAGGAACTGGGCTTGGATGTGTCCTGATCTAGGGTCAAGAAGTGATTTCCTATGGTTCATTATAGTTGAGAAAAAATGAAAAGAATAATTACTCCTCTAATCTTGAGTCAGCAACGGTCTTCTTCATGTTCAATATGTGGAGACACTGCCTGCAAGTTTTTTATCATCTACTTCGATCACAAATGTCGTAAGTATATATTATCTCAAAAGGATATAAACTTGATATAGAGGATATGACTAGAGTTACTCTAATATTATGACATTGAAATTGTTTATACTCTGGGTAAGGGGAACATGTTGGAAGATGCTCTTAGCAAGAGATATGGTTCTCAATTTTTTAACAAGGGAAAAAATTAGTTAGCCTAGTGATAGTTACATTTTTTATATGGAGATGGATCAATTTTCCTCCAGTCGATGATTTCCCCCCCCCCCTCTACTCTTGTAGCGAGTTAGGGAGGCACAATGTGGGGATACTGAATGCAAGACCCTATTTTCTCACTTATCCATAGGGCATGTTATTGATGGATATTTCAAAGATGGGGAGCACATCGCTCTTTTCATAGGATGCAAAATAGTACCAGTGGCATTGCATGAGGAGGTTTAGAGAGAGTTTCCTACATTCCATTTGGCTGTACACCAAGGCATGGAGAAAATTTTTCAGGACCTCTTATGTTAGTTTGGTGTCCAGTGATGAATAAGAAAGTGAAAATATTTATTTCTCAAGGCCTTTTATGTCAATCAGTGAAGGATAAGAACTAGGTTCTTGCAGGTTTAGCTCAACACCTTTTGTGCATGAATAGAAGTGAGATGGGATATCAATGGTATTTGTGATGGATTTACCATATAATTCTAGGGGACATGATGCGCTATGGGTGATTGATGACAAGACCACCATTTTAGACCACTTAATATCTATCTGAGATCATATTTCATAAGAGATAATGGGACACCTCTATGTTGAAATGATAGTTTCGACTCCATAGATCTCCTTCAACGATTGTCTCATATCGTGATGTTCTTTTTACATCTCGGTTGTGGAAGGGATTTTAGGAGGCATTTGGAACCCTGTTATGCTTGAGCATAGCGTTCCACCCACTGATGGATGACCAAATAGAGTGAACCATTCATGTTCTGGAGGATTTTATATTGGATTTCATGTTGTACTTCGGGTGTAGTTGCTAGGGTCACATACCATTGGTGGAGTTTGCGTACAACAATAACTAAAATTTCACCATTAACATGGCACAATTAAAGGCCTAGTATGGTAGACCCTACAAGTCCCCACTTTTCAGGACTGACCTAGTAGAGTAAGCACTTATGGACCCAGAGTCGGTGTGAGATACTACATATATAGTGCAGATTATCTAAGAGAAGATGAAGACTTCCAAAGGCTGTCAAAAGTATTATGCTGATAGGTGGATGGGGAATTTAGAGTTCGAGGAAGGAGACCATGTATTCCTACGGGTTTCACCTCAATTAGGATTATGGATATTTGGATAGGGTGGAAAGTCATCTCTAAGGTTTATCAGAACTTTTTAGATACTACATAGAGTTGAAAAGTTGGAATACCACTTATATCTTACCCTATAGTTGGGCTTGGTACGCGATGTCTTCCTCGTGTCGCAACTGAGGAGGTACATGCATGACCCATCACCCGTCAACGACTAGGCTGATCTAGACATCAATAATGGATCAACTATTTTTGAGTACCTAGTAGAGACTAAGGATTGCTAGGATATGATCCTTTCTGGGAGATTGATTCAATTGATACATGTTTGGTGGAATCATAGAAATCTCCAAAAGGGAACTTGGGAGTGAGAGGCTTAGATTATTGATCAATACTCTCATCTTTTTTATTAGTCTATGTTTTGGGTTTTCAGGGATGTAAATACCTTTGGTAGGGAGAATTGAATGACCCAGATATTTCCATGTATTATTTTTTTAAATATAATATAGATTAATTTACAGGCTATGAACTAAGACAATGTCTGATTTTGAGGCCTGGTGTGCTTGAAAAAATGGGTAGAAAACATTAAACTATTAATGGAACACACATGTAGTTTTCATAAAAAAGTGGAAGAACACATAAAAAGTTTCACGAATCATAAATTCGAGAAAAAAATTGAGTTATGTGTAGTGTATTTACCTGAGGTGCAACCTAACATTGATTAGTGTGGTTCATAAGTAGATAATTTCACCCAAGATGTAACAGTAAACCAAATAATATATTCAATTGTTTTTTATTAAAATCCTAATAACTTATAAATAGTGACTCATATCAGAAACATGATACCACCATCAAATTCATAATGTGGTGTCTTCCCTAAGAAACACTTAACATTAGTCGGCTTTGGTCTTATGTAGAAAAAATTGAAAAGGAAATAATCATTATTAAATAATTCATAGAAAATATTATAATGTGGACATATCAATTTCCTTTAAAAACAACTTTATACATAAATCCTTGGGTTAGTCACATTAACCAAGGGACACAGAAGAATATATATCTATTTATTGGGAGAAAAAACTCACAATAATTCTGTTAGAATAATCTATCATCAATAAACGAACAACATTCTTGATGGATCTTACCAACGACGATGACTCATCAACCAACCTTCATTAGAAAGTGATCCAAATTCCATGTAAGATGCATTATTTTATGATTTACATCCCCGTTCTTGAATTCAACAATGAATATTGACTACCCAATGAATAGGTTGATCATTGGTTTGCTCATTTCCATGTGGGATGGGTGTTATTTCTAAGGGATTTATTTGGAGTTTTATATTGTCATTATTTGTTGACAAATTTTATTATACTTTTAATGGAAATGATCCAAGATCAACATGAACATCGATCAAGGTTTGTTCCTCTTGTTTGATTTATTATTTTTCTCCTACCCCCACTCATAATTCATCACACTCCTTCTTTTCATGACCCACGTGATCAATCAATCATTGCACAATCGATTCTTGGAGCAACGATCCCATATCACAAATCTAGGATCAGCACAACATGATGGATGTAAAAACATATTCATAAAGAAATTATGAAAATGGTTGATTCTGAAATCATTATTAATTGAAATTATTCTTCAACATGAAGAACGATCATTTAAATCTATTGTAAGATCAGATAGGAAGATGAAATAGGTTTTTTGGTGTTTCCATGTCTGAATGTGTCTTGATATTGAGTTTCTCCTAATAGAACGACCAAAATGGAAGCTAGAGTAGTGAAGGAGATGACCGAAGTGAGAACTGGTGATTTAGAAAAATACCATGCTACATGATGTGTATTATATTATTACACACCTTATGGGGCCCCCTGAGTGCCTTTTAGGGTTTCATGTATGAGATAAGTATCAAAAGACCTAGGGATCTGCCTAAAAAACATGTACTCTCTCCCAGATAACTCAGCATGTACATGGGAAGTTGACAAACATGGTGTGAAGTACAAGGGTTTCCTACATAGTTTGTACCCACCACATGACTTGGGATAGACCAAGCACATGGACTACGCCGTATACTAGTACACATGTAGAGACACTTTCATTGAAACCACGTACTGAAACACAACCAGAGTACATGAGTAGACCCCATATTGAAGGACACGACCTTTGACTATTTTTCACAGCATGTACCCATTTTATACATGACTTGTTCAAAAGACATGGGACGTTATACATGTGCAGTACCTGAGGTCATGTGACACGTGTGACCTTACTATATGTTGTGTACCCCAATCTACATGGATTGAATCTCTTTTACACCATATCATGGAAAGGTTTTTATGAATTTCATTCCCTTTTTTCTTCCCTGAAGATATGTGGGTATCATTTCCTACTCATACGAGTATGATGCCTTCAACATGACTCCTTGGATAGAGAAGTTGGAATCCCCTGAGAGGCCTAGTGCAGAATCCTCTATTCATATTTATTCCCTTGGAAGAGTATGTGGTATTTATGAAACCAATACTCCCGGACAATGATCATATACTTAGAAGGTTTATCCATATGGATTTTTTTAGTTTTACCCCATGTTCCTGGTTGTGATCCTCATCTATTGTATCATCTCTCTCTCTTTATATCTTTCTGCGTATATATGTCTCATTACGGTTTCCAATGAGCAAGACCTCTTAGACGAACTTAATCATTACTATCCTATTGAGGTGTATGTTCTCCCAGATGAGTGCTTTGTGGAATCTTCAGACTGAATTCCTAGCACTGGTAAGAAATTCTTATGACATACCTCAAGACTATGTGTCTTGGATTGTGTTTATCTAGAAATTATTTTTATATATTATCTATACATATACTTGTGTAGAAATTACTGTACCTTACCTTGGTGTATTGATTCTTGGTTTTTGGGTTCCCTACTGTGTATTATCATACATTCCCCCTCACGGGCTTTGCACGCATGTGTCATATATTGTGCAGATGAGTGACCTTTTGAAAGATTCATAGGAAAACCAGGAGCAGATGTTGTTTTGTGAGATAAGGAAGGCTGAGGTGTTCCTATGAGTATAGAAAATAGTCCCAGTAACTTTTTTACAGGTTGGACTTGTGGTAACATACTTCCTTTAGTGGGATTTTAGTTGGGAATGTTTCACTTGAAATTACATTTCTATCATACTTTGTTGGTTCGTATATACTAGTAAACATGCACTGTTTTCTTAATGGGTTTTTTACATTTCATCATTTTCTAGGCTTGGAGATGTGTGTGTGCATACAGGTACATAGACAATGCCTCCCATGTTAGTGATATGTCTACATGGTACTACTCTCCATCCCCAAGCCTATTAGAGGCAGTCTTTGGGAGTTGTATCATGGGCCACACTGGGACAGGTTGTGACATAGATTTTATATAAGATTCACAGTAAAGTGTCAATTATACATTAAAATACATAGTATCACATTAATAAAGTTGAATCATGTAGATATTTGAATAAAAATATGTGTATTAAACTAATTAAATAATTAGTAACTACATAATTATAATTTTATTAATTATCATAATTTTAATAATATATAATTAATGATAGTCACAAATTTTTTTGAGATTAAAATTTTAGTATATTTTTAAAAATTTGATATAGAACAATGATATATATTGGATGATATATCATTATAATTATCATATGGTTTGTTATACTATACCTATAATTTATTTTTTCTTATTATTTATATTTTGTATTGAATATTATAATTAGAACTCTTATTTATGATATTTAATATGTTAAATTTGTTGTTTCTTTTAAAATATCATGAAATATATTTTTGAGAGTACTAAATATTTTCTATTGGTACTGGATTATTATAATTGTATTATTATTTTATGTCATTTGAAGGTTTCTTATTGTTTCTTGGTTGAGGTGTCCCAATATTTACACACAAATTTCTTATATCATTTCACATAAATATACATTAAATTCCTAAAAAATAATATTCCCAAGATACGAAATGTTTAGTCTCTTTAGATATTTACAATATAACTATATTAATACATAATAAATCTTCATCATCTCATAATAGATTCTTCATACATGAAATCATCATAGGCATATTTTTTTATAGAACAACATAGATAAATTTTAAACACAAGGTGAGATCTCAAATATATAGTAAGGGGGAGACATATCATTGATTCATATAGTATTACATCATAATTTTTTTTGAAAACTTCTACATGGGAGAAATACCTAATTATAAATAATAATTCATTACTAAAGTTAGTGATATGTTACAGTAAAATAATATAATACATTTCATATAAACATAAAACCAAAAAGGGATTATGATGATAGTATAATTGATACCACGACCTCAAATGGTGCAAATATTAGATACTAATCAAGAAACATAGAGACAAAACATGTTAATTTGTAATCAATAATACAAAACCATATATACCCCCATAGAATAAAGAGATAAAAAAATATGTGTAAAAAATCATAATAAATTGAATGGTTTACTACTGGCACCACCATAACATAATATATATTTGATCTCCAACACCATCACATAAGATAGTTGATATAGTGTCACAACCCCCATCACATAACATATTGGATTGATAAATACTTATTTTATACTATATTGAACTCATGATAAATAAATATATACCTAATTCACTAGAGTACAAAACATTTGAAATGGTATCATATAAGAATAAATCATGATTTTTTTCAATTTATGCTAAAAATTAAATCAACCAAAATAAAAATAAAAACAAACTATTTAGAGGGTGATTTACGAAACATAACTCCAAATAATATATATTTTTTTCTATATTGACAGTACAATATAATTGGAATCATTAAACCAATTTTCTAACACTTTTTAAATGTTGTAGTAAAAATGGAATCAAAATTCTTAATAAATATCATGTTAAGAGGATGAAAAAATACATCAAAAAATATATTAAGATTATTCCTTGTAATTGACCACTAAAAATTATGAAAATTATTTATGTATATATAATTATCAATTTATGATGTGAGATATATAGTGGTATAAATATAATTCATTCTAAAGGATTTTAATTAATTTAAATAAACCTACAGCAATAAAGGGAATTAATACATAACTTTAGAAATGATAGAGAGAAATAATAAATGGTACTTATGTTTATAAATGTTTACTATTAAAATTAAAAATGGTAAACATTTTCCTAATATAAAAAACAAGAACATGGAAGAGAAATGCACAATATAGAATAAGAAAATTATTCTTAACCACTAATATTTTTAAGAATTAAGTTATTGATAAGAGAATAATATTATTACCTAAAAATTAAATTTTCCTTTTTAAATTATAATATATCATATTAAGTCGAGAAATATAATAATGAAAAATACTATAGGACCATAGTCATGGAATAGATTGCAATATAATTTGAATCATTAAAACAAATTTCAAACACTTTTATAATGTTGTTAAAAAAATGGAATCAAAATTCTTATTAAATATGTTGTTAAGAGGATGAAAGAGATACATCTAAAAAATATTTTAAGATTACCGCTAGTAATTGAACACTAAAAATTTGGAATTTTTTTTATGTATATGTAATTATCACTTGATGATGTAAGATATAAGGTTTTATAAATACAATGAATTCTAAATGATTTTCAATAATTTAAATTAACGCATATCAATAAAGAGAATTAAAAACATAACTTTAGAAATTATAAAGAGAAATAAAAAAGGGTACTTATGTTTATACATTTTTACTACTAAAATTAATAACGGTATAAAAATAAAATCTAATATAAAAACCATGAATATGGAAGATAAATACACAATATAGAATAACGAAATTATACTCAACCACTAATATTTTCAATAATTATATTGTTGATAAGAGAATAATATTATTGTCTAAAAGATGAAGTTACCATTATAAATAATAATATATCATATTTGTTCGAGAAATATAATAATGAAAAATACTATAGAACTATAGTCATAAAAGAGATTTTATGACAAACTGAAATTTAAATTTAAGTCATAAAACCATTTCCATAATGAAAATGAATCAACCAAATAAGCATAAGGAGATAAAATGAAGTGGAATTAAAAATAACATGAATAAAAAGTGTTTTATGGATGAAATAGGTTAGTGATGAATTATTTGAATAAATTAAAAGAGAATTAATTCTTAACACAAACCATTGTCTCAGGGAATGTATGTTGACACAATAAAACTTTACCTTATATTGACACTTGGTTATACATGCTATAACTAATGGTATAATATATTGAGTTTCACTATTCATATATATTACAACATTATAAATGCTTATTTTAATGAATTTCTTTATTTTATAATTTTTCCCATTTATTAATCATTATTTCTTAAAATTAATATTCAACTGTTATCTACCCCATATTTTATGCTCTTTCAATGGTGTAGGGATTCCAGAACATTATCTTGTTATATGCGTTCATCACCTCTTGAATGGTAATGTAAATTATATAGGTTTTTTGATATAATTTAAAATTTCAGTTGAATTTTCATGGAAGAGTGTTGTTGATGGGTCATATTGAACTATTAAAAATTCAATTTTTTATTAACTATATTCAATTGAAAGAATATATTTTTATTAATGAATTCACACACACATATATACATGTTAACAAATTTTAGATATTTTTTTTATAAATTAATCCTTATTTCCATGTGATAATAATTTATTTTATATCAATCATTCATGAGGGTAACATTTTGTTATTTCTCATTTTGGTCAAAAAATAAACCTAAAAACATGTTATAATTACAGAAAGTGAACGATCATATAAAATAATTTATATATTAGTAAATGATCATTTACAACAGCCTCATAGTGAAATATGTTTACTCCCAAAACCATTTTTTTAGTTTAGGGTCACTCCCAATACTATTATTATAGAAAATATGCTTACTGAACTAATTTCACTTCCAATTTAAGTAATATTTATATCATGAGATACCTATATTTGACCAATTAATGATATATATATAGTCTCCATCCATCCTTGGTTATTACATGACCTCATTTCTTTGTAATAATGCAACAACCATCCTTAGTTATATGATAACAAATCTCCTTGGTTATAAAATAACCACTTAAATAAAATGAGAACCGTAAGTATGTAAAAAAATGATATTATAAAAAAATCATCAAATAATAGCCCATGTAAAGAAATGGGTTTCATAAAATGTCATCCTAAAATAACCCATGAAAAATTAATGGTTTTCATAAACATTTCACCATTTGATTATATCAAAACCCATACAAATTCAATGTGTTTCATAAACAAAATTTCATCAAAAACATAAAATAAACAGTGAAAGGATAATGATGGTATAATTTGATCATATCCTTAGTATAGAATATGTTACATCAATGGTTGTTGTCTTTCATGAATTGGAATAAAAATAAATTATCATTAAAACACACTTGAGAAAAATAACCTTTTATATTGAAATAACCTCACTAAAATATTAATATTAATAAAATAATTTCGTAAAATTTTTATTTTAAAATAAAAATAGAAAACTGTAAAGGGACATTCAAATCATTGAGAAATTGTGATAGTGGAAAAATATTTTTAGGTTGTGTAAGTTAAAATAAAATATTTATGTCATGTTTTTTTTGTAAAAATTTCATACACAATTCATTTGAAAGAAAAAAAGAATTTTCTTTTTAAAAATTTATCTAAAAAATTAAATCATGTGAAATAATAAATTTAAATATTTTTAGGAATAGTAAAAACTATATTTATAACATTATTAGACAACATGGATGTAGATGAATGTTTTTTTAAACCAAATTCTGAAATAAAGATGAATTGCCTTGAAAACATATTTCCTTTCTATTGGCTGATTAAGGCGAGAAAAACAAATGGAAAATATATATTTTCAATATATAACATAAATATAAGAAAATAATTGAGTTTAGTGAGAGGTAAATCATTATAGTTCATTATTGTAAACATAATCCTAAATAATATCAATAAACATTGAGATTGTAACATAATAGCCTTACTACTTTGGTAAAGTTTGAATCATAACACCATGAATGAAATAATAAGATATTGATATTTCTATCTCATAATTATCAATAAAATAATCATAAAAAATTCATGGGAGTTATAAAAACTATGAAAAAGAAATGTGTGGTGAATAATACATCCTTCCACTAGAAATAAATCTTGAAGAAAATCCTTCACAATGATCATATCATGGAATCAAGAATTAAACAATTATTATATTATGTGAAAAAAATTTAAAACCACTAAAACCCAACGAAGTATGTAGTAAGAATAATTTGAGATCAATTCATATATAATTAGATAATTTAAATGTCAATAATAAATATATACAACTTGGAGAAAGGAAATTAAGTTAATAAAAACATTACCACATTGTATCATTAATGTAAAATTATATTATTAAAAAATAATTATAATTATAAAAAATAAAATATCTTCAAGTATGAAGGATTCATTATATAACATTTAAAAGGGAATTATATTAACCATATAATTGTAATTGTGTGTATAAAAATAAAATTTTCCTCAATGAAAATATATTGAGATGAAATCTCTTACCTCAAGTACAAACATTCCATGTATATCAATAAACTCATGTAAATTTAACTCTTATAAATTATATTATTTCACAATAAAATTATATATTTTTATCAAAAAATAATTAAAACATTTATATCATTTATTTTAATGAAATATTTATGTTCTTGTTCAGTTAATTCCTTATTGGGAATTTTTAGGATATTCAGTTTGTAGTTTCAAAAACATATTTAGTATATTTACCATGGATAATTGGGTAATTATTCCATCATATAGAAAATTATAATCATGAAATAGTGTTCATTTTTATACATAAAATATATTTTAATATTAAAAATCATGGTTATGAAAAATTAACAACATTACAAACATTGAGATAATAATCCCTAGATACGGGTGGGAAACGTTTCCATTTTTCGACGAGAATTATGGAAGGAATGAAAGAATCATATTATCTTTATATAATTAAAATAATTTCATAAATATAATATTTATTTTTTATATATTTTAATATATATATCATCCATGTTATATGGTGATGAAAAACAAATCACATTGGTTCATTAAGGAGGTAGTCCACATAAAAGCGTGAACGACATTATCATTTTTAGTCGATAAAAAGTTATGAAATTAAATAATATATTATATTCTAATAATTATAAACAAATGATTAATTTATTATGTAAACATTAATTCCAACATTATAAATATATTTGTGAAGTGGTTATGGAAAACGAATCATATCATTCTACAAGGCGGCTGTTTTCCGTAAAACAAATAATGAATTCCTTTCCGATTTGATGGATGTTGGAGAGGGATATAGGTTATTTCATTAACATAATGAAATATAAGTATATTTAAAACACCTATATTATTAAATACTAATTTTTAAGGAATATTTTATGTTTTTGGAATAAGAATTAATATAGAAACACTTAGTTAACTTCTTTTGACAACCTTTTATTCTTAAACCCTTACGATAATGATGGTGGCATTACCCTATAACTAATGACTCTAAGACATGAGTAAGGATGTTATGATGTGATTTGGGTATATTAAAACTGATAAAATTCATCTTTTATATGTGAATAAAATTTTAAAATAGACT
The DNA here is from genome assembly GCA_963277665.1 of Viscum album. Classification (NCBI taxonomy): domain Eukaryota; kingdom Viridiplantae; phylum Streptophyta; class Magnoliopsida; order Santalales; family Viscaceae; genus Viscum; species Viscum album. Next base: position 2,033,158,319 of record OY728135.1, read on the forward strand.
CACTTTTATAATAGAGGGATGGGAACTCTTGGAATTTCACAAAATATTAAATCAATATAAATTAATTTTCCAAAAAAACTGCCTCCAAACAAGATGTATTTAGAAAATATGAATATTATGAGTTGAAATATTATAATATAAGAAAAATTATAGAAGTTTTTTCCCTATTTTTACCCTTATCTTTGGTTTTTAACACCTCGTAACCCACTTTTACACTTACCATTGAAACAAGGATTTTCTCTCTCCGAGGGTTTGTATAGTAACTATAATTGGAAAACATCCCATAAATTCAGAATGGATGTTATTAAAAACCATATAAAAATACTTTTTATAGATATTATATATTTTTTAATATAATATCATTTAATAAAATATTTTTTATTATAATATATTATTAATATAATTTTTAGAAGTATTAATTATATTTATGTTAGTAACATAAATACAGTAATTAAAATTTGAAGAAAATATTTTAATACATATAAAATTTCATTTTCATATATAAAATTAATTTTATAAACAGATTAAACAACATGATATAAAACATTTAATATTTTAATGTCATTTTAAGTAATTTAATATTTTTAGCATCAACATTGTGTAAATTATAAAGATTACTATATCATTACTAAAATTATAAAATAAAATAATATGATTTAATTAAAACAATTATATTTAAATATAATATTTATTAAATAAAATATACTTTGTTTAACCCTATATTCATATATTATAGCTATTAAGTAAAAGAGTGATGCATTGTTTACATCTCATTAAATAAAATATTGGAATTGTTATAATCACATACAAATTGAAACAAATTGTTGTGTAACAGAATCTTGGTTCAGTATAGTTGAAATGGAATTATTGAATTTTGGAAATTTTTAAATTCATTAGATATTCATTATAATTTTATTATTAATTTCAATTATAGGATTTACACTTTATTGTTGTAAAAAAATTATTACGGTCACTATTCATATAAACTATAAAATAAATTAGGCATATTTAATAAAATTTGACCTGATTATTAAAAATAAGGAATCAATTTTTTATATTAAAAACATTTAAGTTGAAAATTTTAGTTTTAAATTAAATCCCAAAAATGAAATAAAAATTGGCTTCTCAAAAAAAATGACAATTTTAACAATAAAATGTTATTATAATAAATAAAATTTGAAAATGTTTTTCAAAAACACAGATTGTATTATATAAAATAAAATTAAAATAATTATATTTTAAAAATAACAAAAAATAAAATATTACATTGTAATATCATTGAAAAATAATATTCTATTCAATAAAAATTGTTACTTTTCTCTATTCACCGAAAAATCATTCCATTTAGAAAAAAGAAATTTTTTCCCAAAGTTAGTTTCAATATTTTGATATAAAAATTGATATTTATTTAATAAAATAAAATTTCTTAATGTTAAAAACATAATTATAATTCTCAATCTAAAATAGAAATAAACATGCCTTTAGAATAAACCATATTTTTAAGAAGTAAATCTACTCAACTAAACAAATGTGTACATATTTCCTAAGAATTAATCAATAAATTTCCATTATTATTAAATTGAAATATATATTTTAAGAAGTATTTAATCTTATTAAAAGACTTAAATTTATGTGGTAAGTTATAACCATCATATAATAATATTTTATCGGTCAGATTATGCACAGTTTTACATATTTTTATGCTATTGAACAACGTCGTTCTTTTTTAAATATTTGGATTTTTAATTCTCCTCCATTAAAAAAATATGTCCCTTTAATTTTAAATTAGTGTTGAAAACTAGGTTTTGGATTTTTCGAAGTACCTTTATTGAACACCCAAATTATAAAAGACTGATAAAACAACCACCTAAAAAGACACAAGGGAATGTATGAAGGTCGTTTGAAATAATCCAAATATAGGGTTCCAAATTGGATAAAATATAGTTGGATGTTAAAATATAGATATCAAAGAAAAATAAATTTTCCATGGATTAATACATGGAAATAATTAACATGGTCGTGAGAATGTAAATAGTCACAAAAACATAAACATGGTATATGTTAAAATACCATTGATTTTTTGGTAATAATATTAAATGGATAATATTTTTATTTCAACAATCTCTCCAAATATTGATGATATTTATTAATCATATGTACTAATAATAAATGAAACTATAATTACATGAAAAGAATATTTTCACCCTTTACTCAATTTCCACAACAATGACCTCTATTGTTCCAAACAATGAGTATTTTAGAAGAATTATTTTAGCTCTCATTCACTTCCAACAGATCATATACTTATAGAAAAGTATAATAATTTGTATCCACTGTCATTAAATGTCAAATAAATTCATAATAGTTACTAAAAGTAACTAATATCTAAATATTAACAAAAACTTTTGTAGAAAAAAATATTAAATTAATCATTAAAATTCAATAGTGATAACCAAATAATAAAATAAATATTTCCACAAACAATATTCCTAGAAATTATTTTAATTATTCTAGATCAAACATTAATCCCAAAATTAGATGGATTTAATCACTTATTATTCCATGATAAATTTAATATTTTACTTCGTGTATCATTAGTCAATTATAAATTCATATACCCAAAATGTATATTCCCTAATAATATAATCTAAAAAACAATATAAAGCTCCATTAAGTTCTTATATTCTCAAAAAATATTATTTAACCTTGAATTCTCAATGAATACTCAAAAAATCCACGATCTGGGGGAACTAAGTTCTAAAAATTTATTATTAAGAATGGAAATATAAAAACAAGATCAGGAATTACTATGGAATTTTTATATTTGATAGTGGAAAACTCCTCTCATTTCACTATTCACCAATGAGGTTCAGTTTTCAAGATCTTTGAATTTCCACATTATGCTTACTTCAAGGACACCCTTCTTTGAAAATGTATCTACCACCTAGTTAGCCTATCTGTACACATGTGAAACAAATATATTATTTTGAATAACAATATTCATGGAAGCAATGTAACATCCCAAGTAAATAAAAAATAAAACAATTCCATAAATATTAATATTTGTTAATTAAATATAAATTTTACTTTAAAGGGGGTTCTATGTTCGTTGGCGTACCAGATACACAACAATGAGTTTATTTGAAATCTTATGTTGCATAATAATAATATAATATTATTATTTTAAATGGTAGTTAATTCCTAGTCATTTTATTGGTGGGAATGAACATAACTAACTATAATATTATTATACATGTTTGTTAAATGTTTTTACATTTATCCAATTAAATTTAGAGGCTTAAAATGTGAATGAATATAATTTTAATCGCAAATACTCTAATATTCTTTAAAAGGTCAATTTACCACCTTTTGATGGGGAACTATTTTTCAATATAGTTTTTGTCAATTTTATATATTTTATTTGACAAAAAAATATTATTATTTAAAATTGGGACATCAAAATATAATTTGGATGCAATTTTGATATTTTTCTGATAAAGTTCATTTTTTAATCGATAGTGAAAAACAATGTATTTAAAACCAAAACTGCCTTTCAATCTAATTTATTCATATGGTTATATAATCTTTTTAGTTGGTTTCAATGTGTAATTATATTATATTTTTACCATTTAGTCCAATTTTGGTTATTAGAGTTAATTTTACTTTAAATACGGACATTAACAAATGTCAATCTTTCGACAGTTATTATTTCTTAAAAACACGCCTTTTGTTTTAATAATGGGATTTAATTTTAAATTATTTTCTTCCACTTCTGTGTTTTGAATTTGGAAAAATGGATTTCATATTTAGAATCAGGATGTCCAATTTTTTTTTAAATAGGTAACTTCTATTTTTAGACATTATGAATATTTACTTTACTAAATATTTTATTTACCATGGTTAAAGGGTAAATATGGTAAATAAGGGTAAAAAAATATTAAAATAATAATATAAAATTACCGTAAAATGTGTCCTAATATTATTGGTTGATACACTTCTGACTTTAAGCATCATTGGGTCAATTTTCGGACCCCATGGGCCCATATGAGTGTGATAATGACACTATATCTTAATTAACTTAAAGTAAAGACCAAAATGACATAAACAAATATATTTTAGTAAATTATTTTTTATATAGGGTTATATAAGATATCTTTTAGACTATAAATATTATTTGAAAATATAAAAATATTTCCTACGTCATGTTATTTTTTTATAATTCTTACACATTAAATAAATTAAATTATTTATGACACAATAATGCTGTAGTTTTTACCTCATTAATAAATGATTTAAATAATTATGATTATAAAGATCAAAATAACATCAAAACCCTTTAAAATTATAATTGGATGATTTTATTTCGACCATGAGTCATCTTATATTTTACTTTAATAAGTTTTTTACATTTATAAATTGAAAATCATTATGTAATAAAATAATATTTTCACACTTTCGTAAAGAGAACCTCCCCCTTATAATACAACCTTATCTCTAGACGATTCCTCACACCTCTATATCCCCTTGGCTTGTCCAAAATCTACCCAATTAATCTCCCTACATCCCAATTCTCCTCATAGAAGACTTAATATAGTTAGAAGAAACTTCAACAAACCCCTTCGGTTCATACCAAAGGTAGTTACCTGATTTAAAGGTAACGTCTTCTCTTATGTTCTTTTGTTTTATTTTACTTCTCCAACCCCCGAAAAGATTTTTATTCCTTTTAATTATAACAAAAGAGTATCCTAAATCTAATAGGATGTTGTTATGGGAAGGATTATAACTAAACTTACACAGACTTCCATCTAATGGGTAAAGAACATTCTGTTTCTATGGATGGAAAACTAACGCCTCACGAAACGATGATTTTTCAATTATCTTCTACAAAATCTCATGGTAACTTTTATGATGACATTGTATTTATATATGACTTAAATTATGTTTATTTTTTTTTATTCTTCTATATTTTTCATTTACAACATACCTTAATGGATTTCATTATGGGTAAACGGGATAATTTCTTTTAAAGAAGCGCTGACTACCGCCCCCTCAAAGTGATATAACATGTTAATGAGATATGTGAGACATATAAAAAAATGAGATAATGAAATTATACATGATATTATACTAGACTTATAATATAACTATTTATCATTATGTTTTAATTCCATTAAAATAAGAAATAGAAATGAAAGTTGCGTTCGTGCGTAAGTACGACTTACCGTCTCCATGAATGGTGCATTTTATTTCTTATCTCTAAATGTTATGTAATATTATAAATACATACATCTACTGGATACATATACGATATATATTATACTTACATCATGAATATAATTATAGATAAAATGGATATTTGACCACATGAACAAATGGTAATTATTAGAAGTTCATTTTTGACTCAAGTACCAAATATAGAAAAGAAGACCATTATTAAATTAAATGATTAAATAATGTTTATAAAATGGTAATAAATGATATTTAACTAATAATAAACTTTAAAAAGGTTCTTAATAAAGTAGAAATTTACATTAGTTTATTATTCAGGAGATTAATGAATGAACAAGTCAAGTCAGACACGAGGTAAGGGACATCATCTCAATCTCCTTTCATTGAGGCATATTTTATTTTATAAACTCTATTTTATATGGTGTATAAACCACTTTTACTTTTACTTTTATTAAAAATGAATATTTTCTCTATTAAGCATTTTACTAAACAAAAAAAATGTTTCTTTTAACGTACACCGTGACAATGACATTTCCTCAGTCGTGAGTATTATTTGATATCTGGCTTCCATAACAAGTCGTAATGTTTTTGAAAGGAAATTAAATACCATATAATCTTTTACATATTTTGGTATTTAAAATGGTTTTTATAATGGATTTGTTATGTCAATATATTTAGATGATATTTTGTGATTAAAATGTAGAAATGTTATCTTTTCTTTTTGTTTGTTTTATGTGTTATGAATATGTTATGGTTCTTGGAAATTGTTACGTATACAGGTGGTTCTGTGACAAACCTAGGGTGGTTGAGCCATAGATAGTTCTCCAATTCATTGGGTAACATGACAGAGGTAAATATGAATGTTTATCCTAAGAGATTTTGGGAATATACTGATGGGTATTCCAAATGTATCACCCTACGTAGCTGTGATAGCTAAAATGTATGTATGATACAGACTCCACAAGTAACCTTTATTATTTATGATTTCAATGTGTTATTCATAAATATTCTGATTTCATGAGGCACGTTAAAGAGCTTATGTTATGTATGTATTGATGAAATAATGTTTTATTTCTTTGTTTTATAACCCTTACTGAGATTTTTATGCTCATCCCAAGTTTTGAAACGTTTTTTCACATGACATAAAGATGTTTAGGGTCAAGGATGGGTTCAAGAAAAATTCATGATTTATAAAACATGGAACAAGACATGACTCTTTTTTTCACAAGTTTTTATTTTTGTGAAAAAATGGAAACTGAGTAGAAGTGTCTAGATTTTAATTTTTGAGATGTATGGTAATAATTATTGCCTAATTCTCTAAAACTATAAACCTAAAAAGATCCTTAATTTGAATTATTCATTTAATTCATGATTATGTAATGTTGTAAGGCCAGGTCCTTATAGTTGGTATTAGAGGTTGGTTTAGATAACATTGGGAGATAGGATATTGTTAAATTAATGTCCATAAATTAATTTATGGTAAGATTGAAGTGATATAGCATTTAAATATTACCATGTTGCTTTGCCTAAGATATTTCTATGTTCAGAATGTTTTTTTGTAGAGGAAACAGAGTAGATATGTTGGAAAGACATTAGGGAGAAGACAACCTTCCAAATCCATAGCTTAAGATGGTCGAAATCAGAACTGAATAGTTTTTTCAGTGATGGATTAGTTGACTCAGGATATAAATGGTGGTTGTGTCCGTTGATGATATTTCAGTTTATTATAAAAGTAAAGAGGAACATAAATGTCATTTAAGGGTTGTCTTGCATACCTTAAAAGAAAAGAATCTATTTGGTAAATTCAGGAAGTGTGAGTTTTGGTTACAATATATATCTTTCCTTTTCCATATTATTTCAAAAAATGGCATAACTATTGATCCTGCTAAAACAAACGCCATTGAAGAATGGCCAAGACCCAAACATATAACCTAGATTCATAGTTTTCCTGATTTGGCGGGTTATTATTAGAGGGTTGTTGAGAAATTTTCACGGTTATCTAGTCCAATGACTAATTTAACTCAAAAATGAGTTAGGTTCATTTGGAAAAAAGAATGTGGTGATTGTTTTCAGGAATTTAAAAGAAGATTGGTGAATGCTCCAGTTTTTGCACTACCTTCTAAAAATGGTGAGTTTGTTATTTACAGTGATGCTTCTTTGAAAGGACTTTTCTGGGTCCTCATGCAGAATTATCAGGTAATTGCTTATACTTCATGTTAGTTGAAACCTCATGCATTAAATTACCCTATACATGATTTGGAATTAGCTATTGTTGTTTTTTTTGCTTTAAAAATTAGGAGGCATCATTTGTATGGTGTAAAATGTAAAATCTATACTGACAAAAAAAGTTTGAAGTATATATTCACTCAGAAATAATTGAACATGAGATAGAGGAGATAGTTTGAATTAATCAAGGATTATTATTTCACGATCCTTTACCATCTGGGAAAAGAAAATAAAGTGGCGGATGCTTTGAGTAGAAAATGTAATGCTTCATTGAATATGAAATGTTTGGAATGAATTCCTTTTGTTTTTGATATGATGAACTTTGGAATAGAATTTGTTGGTGCAATAAATACATCTGTTTTGTTTCAGGTGTCAGTGAAATCATCTCTATCAGACAGAATAAATAAAGCACAGAAGGGATACAGTGAGTTGTAGAAAAAGGTAGAGTTGGTTTATAAGGGTAATTTTCCGGAATTTATCATTGATAATGATTGTGTTTTGAGGTTTGGTAAAATATTATGTGTTCCATGTGATTAAAAGTTGAAGAATTTTTTGTTATGTAAAGCTCATAAATCCCCATTTTCTGTTCATCCTTGTAGTACTAAGATGTACATAGATCTTAAGGAGTATTACTGGTGGGATGGAATGAAAAGAGATATTTCTGACTTTACTATGAAGTGTTTGACTTGTCAACATGTTAAAGAAGAGCGAATGTTATCGAAAAGGATGCATTATCCTTTACTAGTGCCAGAGTGGGAATGGGAAAATATATCCATGGAATTTTTTGTGGGATTACCAAATAAATATCGAGGTAATAATGCGATCTGGGTTATTATTGATCGTTTAACTAAATCTTCTCATTTCCATCCTATTTGATATTGATTGTCTCAAAATCAACATTCTCAGTTTTATATCAAAGAGATAGTTAGGTTTCATGGTGTTCCCATCTCCATTGTATCTTATCATGATCCTAGGTTTACTTCCATCTTTTTAAAAGGTCTTTAGATGCCATTGGGTAATGAATTAAATTTTAGTACAACTTTTCATCCTTAATCAGATGGGAAGTTAGAACGAGAAATTCAGACTATGGAGGATATGCTACATGCTTGTTCACTGGATTACTAAGGAAGTTCTAACCAACATATTTCTTTAGTTGAATTTACTTGAAATAACAGTTTTCATTCTATTATACAGATGGATCTATTTGAGGAATTATATGGGAAGCACTGTCGAACTACAGCTTTTTGGGATAAAGTATGTGAAAGGAAGCTTATGGGACTATAATTAGTAGACGAGATGGAAAAAAAGTTTAGTTGATTCAAAATCACATGAGAACAGTTCAGAGTAGGGAGAAAAGTAATGTAGATAACCAGAGGAATGATCTTTCTTTTGAGGTAGGTGATCAAGTCTTTCTCAATGTTTCTCCCTGGAAAAGTGTTGTGGATTTTGGTAAGAAGGGAAAGTTGATTCCAAGGTTCATTGGACCTTATTAAATCCTTGAGAAAGTTGGATCTGTTTCTTACAAAGTGTCTTTACCTCCATGTTTCTCCCAGGTATACAATTATTTTCATGTTTCAATGCTGAGAAAGTATATGCCAGACCCATCTCATGTTTTAAGTCCAGAGGTAGTTCAGTTGTAAGATAATCTCTCTTATGAGGAACAACCAGTCTAGATTATTGATCGAAGAGAGAAATTATTATGGAATAAGGTAATTCACCAAGTAATGGTTTTGTGGAAAAACCATATGGCTGAAGAGGCAACGTGGGAATCTGAAAATTCTACTAGGGATAAATAACCCCATTTATTTGATAAGTGAATAAAATCATGAGGATGCAATTTCCAAAAGGGGGAAGGATGTAACATCCCATGTAAATAAGGAATAATACATTTTCATAAATATTTATATATGTGACTTAAATATTAATTTTACTTTAAAGGGTTTTCTATGTTTTAAGGCGTACCTAATACACAACCACATGTTTAATTGAAATCTTATATTGCACAATAATAATATAATATTATTATTTTAAATGGTAGTTAATGCATAGTTATTGTATTGGCGGTAATGGATAAAACTAACTAAAATATGATTATACATGTCCGTTAAATGTATTTACATTTATATAATAAAATTTAGTGGCATCAAATGTGAATGAATCCAATTTTAAGCGCAAATACTCTAATATTCTATAAAAGGTCGATTTACCGCCTTTTAATAGAGAACCATTTTTAAATCTAGTTTTTGTCACTTTTATATGTTATATTTGATATAAAAATTATTCTTTATTATTGGGCCATCAAAATATAATTTGGATGAAATTTTTGTATTTTTCTGATAAAGTTCATTTTTTAATTAATAGTGAAAAATGTCGTATTTTAATTCAAAACATCATTTTAATCTAATTTATTTATATGTTTAGATTATAATATTAATTGTTTTTCATATGTAATTAGATTATATTTTTACCATTTGATCCTATTTTGGTTATTGGGATTAATTTTACTTTGAAATTGGACACGAACAAGTGTCAATCTTTTGATAGTTATTATTTCTTAAAAACACGTTTTTTGTTTTGACAGAGGGACTTAATTTTAAATTAATTTCTTCCACTTCTGTGTTTTGACTTTGGAAAAAATAATTCCATATTTGTAATTATGAGGTCCAAGTTGTGTAAATAGTTAACTTTAATTTTTATACATTATGAATATTTACTTCCGTAAATATTTTATTTACCATGGATAAAGGAGTAATCTGGTAAATAAGGGTAAACAAATATTACTATAATGATATAAAATTACCCTAACTTGTTTTTTAATACTATTTGTTAATACACTTACGACCATGAGCATTCTTGGGTAAATATTGGGACCCCATGGGGCAACTTGGGAGTGATAATGACACTTTATTTTAATTAACATAAAGTAAGGACAAAAATGACATAAACAAATATCTTTTAGAAAATTAATTTTTACATAGGGTTATATAAGTTATATTTTAGACTATTTATATTATTTGGATATATAAAAATATTTCTTACATAATGTTATATTTTTTTTAAAAATTTATACATTAAAGAAATTAAATTATTTATGACACAATAATGATGCAGTTTTCAAGTCATTAATAAAATATTTAAATAAATAAGATTATAAAGATTAAAATAATATTCAAAACCTGTCCAATTATAATTGGATGATTTTATTTTGGAAATGAGTCATATTATCCTTTACTTTAATAAGTTTTTGGACATTTAGAAACCGAATGTCATTATGTAATAAAATAATATTTTCACACTTTTCTAAAGATCCCTTCCTCTGCCTTATAAAATTCCCTCACCTCTAACCCATTACTCACACCTCTAAAGCCCCTTGTATCATCAAAACTCTACCCAATTAAGCACCCTATATTCCTTTGATCCTCCTTGAAGCCTTAACTTAGGAATAAAGCACTTCAACATACCCTTTTGGTTCACACCAAAGGGAGTTACCCTATTTAAAGGTAACATCTTCTCTTAAGTCCTTTTGTTTATTTTACTTCTCCATCCCACTAAACTATTTTATTCTTTTATTATAAAAAAAAGTATAATAAATATACTATGATTATTTTATGAAAGGGATCCAAACTAAACTTACACACACCTCTATCTAATGGGTAAAGATCATATTGTTTTTGTGGATGAAAAACTAACGCCTCACAGAATGATGATTTTTCAATTATCTCCTACCACCTCTGATGGTAGAAATTACGATGGAACTATATTTATATATGATATATATGATGTTAATTTTTTCATTATTCTTTTGTATTCTCCGTTTATAGGATACCTTTATGGTTTCCATTATGGGTAAACGCGATGATTTCATTTGAGGGAGTGCGGACTACCGCCCCTTCAAAGTGATATGAATCATTAATTCCATATGTGGGACGTATAAAGGATAGAGTTAATAATATTATATATGATATTATACTGTAATTATAATATATCTATGTATCATTTTGTTTTTATTACATTAAAATAATATACAGAAATGAATGTAGCATTCAAGCGTACATACGACTTACTTTCTCAATTAACGGTGCATTTTATTTCTTATATATAAATGTTATATACTATTATAAATACATAAATATATTTGATTTATATGAAATATATTATATCTAAATCATTTATATCATTCTTAATATAATGTATATTTGACTACATGAACAAATAGTAATTATAAGAAGTTCATTTTTGACTCAAGTACCAAATATTGAAAAAATGACCATTATTAACATAAATGATTACATAGTCATTATAAAATGGTAATAATTGATTTAAAAGGAATAATAAACTTTTAAATGTTTCTTAATCAAGTATAAATTATCCATAATTAATTATTTTGGAGATTAAAGAACGAACGGGTCAAGTTAGACACGAGGTAAGGGACTTCATCTCAATATCCTTTCATTGAGGAATATTTTATTATATAAACAACTCTCTTTTATAAGGTGTATAAACCCCTTTAAATTTTAATTTTCTTCAAAATGAATTTTTTTTATATTAACCATTTTACTAAATTAAAAAAAATAATGTTTCTTTTAACGTATGTGGTGAAAATGACCTTTCTGCCGCTTCGAGTATTATTTGATCTTTGGCTTCCTTAAAAAGACATACTGTTTTTAAAAGGAAAATAAATACCATATAATCTTTTACATATTTTGGTTTTCTGAATGATTTTTATAATGTAATTTTTATGACATTATAATTACATGACATATTGTGATTGAAATGTGGAAATTATATCTTTATTTTATGTGTTTTGAATATGTAATGGTTCTTGGGAATTGTTACATATATGGGTGGTTTCATGATAAACCATGGCCAGGTGAGCCTGAGATAGCTCTCCAATGTATTGGGTAATGTGATGGAGGTAAACATGAATGTTTCTCCTAAGAGATTTAGATAATATACTGTGACTGGTATTCCAAATTTAACTCCCAACGTAGAAGTGATAGCTACAATGTATGTATGATATGGATGCCACAAGTTACCTTTATGATTTATGATTTCAATGTGTTTTTAATAAATCTTATGATTTCATGAGGTATGCTATAGAGTATATGTTATGTAATTATTGATTAACTAATGTTTTATTTCTTTGTTTTATAATCCTTACTGATCTTTTTATGCTAATCCCATGTCTTGAAATGTTTTTCATAGGACATAAAGATGAATAGGGTCAAGGATGGGATCATGGAAAAGTCATGCTTTAAAATACATGTAACTAGTCATGACTCTTTTTTCCAAGAGTTTTTTTTAAAAAATGGAAACTGAGTATAAGTGTCTACTGTGTAATTCTTCAGATGTAATGTAATAGTTATGGGCTAATTCTCTAAAACTCTAAACCTAAAAAGATAATCAATGAGAATTATTAATTTAATTCAGTATTATGTAATGTTTTAAGGCCGAGTCCTTATAAGATGCCCCATAGAGTATGAGTTTCCATGGGACATTCTAGGTCCTTGCATTCAATGTCATGGCCACATTTTCATAATGAGATTAAATACAAATAGTATTCCATATAATATTGATAATATATTTAAAAGTATAAATTAATTCCCATTGATCATCTTCATAGGATTTCTTTTTTCTAATTTAATGATAAAAAAACCTTCATGGTGCCATGATAGGCTTGAAAGATACCTCCATAGCCCGATGGACATCTCCTGCATGAGGCCGTGCCATCCACATTTTCCTTGTCCTATAGTATGATGGGAGTTATCCATGCTAGGGAATTTAGTTCCAATGGATTCCTCTACCTGTATGAAACTCCTAAGACCCTAAGAATATTAAAATAGCCCATTTGATAATTCCTATACCCCATCTAAATGTTTGTAGCCAGATAGAAAACCCTGTGTACAGAAATAATTCTAGTATGGGTTTAAGGCATCTGATATTCAGACAACATAATGTTTCGATATTTCAATATGGAGTTTAGGATGGAGGTTGTAGTCGCCAATAGATAGTTTTGTACCAACATTCTTGGTTTGTTGTTATAGAAGATGAAAATAAGGTCTTTAAGGGGTTTCTTTTTTTCTATTTCCAGGTTAAAGGACCACTTTTGATGATTCCATAAAGATCTCCCATATGAGAATTTAGTAAACATGTTCCTTATATCTTTATTATCTCTTAGACATATCAGGAAATCCTAGGTAATACAATAACCATTTTTCATTAATTGATCATGTTTTGGTAGCTTAAGCTTCCAAATTCTCTATATAAGAACAAAATTTGCGGGACGTATAAAACAAACATTGAATATTCGAACCCCTGAAGGAATACTAGTTGAACAAAAAGTCTTATTTTTTTAGTTTCCTTTGACCACAAATATCCTATTACTTCGAGGCCTCTAGAACATAGAATCCACATCCATGATGTCATAGTTTGGACTCTCCATGAAAACATTCAAGGGAGTAATATAATTTGTGATGTACTATGTCATGAGTTCCAAGATAATAATTTTCATCCTATCATAGGGAATTTATAGTGTTCTCCTTAAAGGTTTATCAAGCCAAAATGTGTCCCAAAAATTAAGATTATAATTCCTAATATCCAACCATTTGATGTTCATTATAATTTCATTGAATGAGAATTTAATATATGGAAAATATTTTGACCCAAGATTATAATAGTAAACATCAATCAACTTATCAATGATCCTACAAATTCGAAAATCATATAAGGTTCATTTATGGTTACCTTGTTCCATGTGAATTTACTAATGAATCCATCACTAAATATTTTGCAGATCCTTGACACCAAGCCCTCCCATTTCAATGGCTTTAATGAAATACTTCTATGAATTTGCAACCAATTTATTTTCATGCATATACCTCTTCAATATTAAATTCTTGATCACGACTTGTGATTTCTTAATGAGACCGCTTGGCCACCTGAAAATTCATAAATGGTATAAAAAATTTATTGTAATGATTGAGTTGACAAGGAGTACTCTCCTTGCCTGAGACATAAGCTTCCATTTACATCTTAAAAATTTATTAATGGGTCTATTTATAATTCCTATGATAAACTAGAATATAAATCTCCCAAAGAAATTAGGATTCCAACATAATTAAAAGGATTGGAACCTTTCCTCCCCCTGAGCATCTTCATCACCCTATTATTTCCCACAGATAATACTTCCCAATAGACTATAATTTTTTTCCCCAACCAATAGCCTGCCCAGCTACTTCCTCTTAGTGGTAAAAAAGATTCTTAAAGTTAAAAATGGTTCTCCTTAAAGCATTATCAACATGAAGGATATCATCTCTATAAAATAAGTGGGAGGTATTGAACACATCCCTCCCATATTTCATTTTCATAAAGAGGCCAACAAGATCCAAATCATTAATGCACCTACTCAGGTTGTACTCCACAATCATAAAGAGAACCACTAAGAGAGGATCTATTTTCTTTACTCTTATAGTGCATGGGAAATAGCCACATGTGATCCCATTTGTTAACATAGATAACCGAGTAAAGGAAATAATGTGTCCTATTAATCTCAAAAAGGTATCTAAAAAACCATATCTCCCATGTATTTTGAGAAGAAAATTATATTTGACTGTATTAATGTATTTATAAATTTATGTTTTCATAGCACAGTTCCCCTAATTACCCTTTCTTTTAAAAATTCTAAAACTCTGTAAAGATATAAATAGGAAATTATGAATTCATCTTATAGGGATAAACCCATATTTTTTTTGAGTGATGTGAACCTTAATTTTCCCCAATGTCTTGACATTATAATTTTGGTGATGATTTTATGGAATGTATTCTCAAGGGACACAAGTCTAATGTCTTTAATATCCCATGCATTTTTCCTTTTGGGGATAATAGAATAAAAGTTTGAGTTGATTCAATAGGGAATAAAAATATGCTCAATTATTTCTATAAATGAATTTACCATGTCCACGTATAGAATATCTCAATAAAACATAAATAACATATTGGTGAATCCATCAGATCCCAAAAAACATTCAATGTTGAGAGAGAAAAGGTTCTTCTTGATTTCATATGTGATAGGTGATCTAACAATATCATGTTTTTTCCTGTCAATAATTCATGGAAGGATATTATAAATCATCTTTGGTGTGTTCTATAACCCATAATTAGTGTTAAATCTATTGATGTATTTGACCATTTCTTTAGAAGCGACATCTCAGTAGTGTTCAATTGGCCATTAATTCTGATGGCATGGTTCCCTGTCCAGGATCTCTTCCCCATATCAATGAAGTGTAAATTTTTTGAGTTTTCTCTCATTTCATCATATATTTCACATTCATGTGACCCATGTCTGGTCTTTACATGATTGTTAATATTTCATCACGATTTGTGTAACATTAAAACATTCTCTAGAACACATGTTCTAATTTTGGTCCCTATTTTGGATTATTTCAAGCTACTGTTCGTCGTTATGGATTTGAATATCTTGAATTGAAAATGATTTTTTTCTCAATTCCATTAGAATCCATTTGGTATGCTTAATCATGTCAACATGTTCCTATAGTGGGATGCTAGTAGAAAAAAGATTCCATGCCTCTAGAATACTTTATATGTATCTAGGTGTACAAATATAGCCATTATAAAAATAGAAATGTATAGGGGCATGCCTAGATATGGTATAATGATCCACAGTAATAGGGTTATGGTCTGAGTGATGCTTAGGAATAGTATTACCTAATATAGCACTATGGAGACTTATGTCAACCATTTGTACAAATAATATATCAATTTTTATTGCTTGAACTTTATTTTAGGAAAACCAGATCCTAGTGAAGCCAACTCAAGAAATTAGGAGTTCAATGATATGACATTGATCAATGCAGTATGAAAATTCACTCACTGATATTATATTGAATATGGATCCATTCATTTCCTCATGTGAAAGAATGGTGTTGAAGAAACCCATCACTAACCATTTTTGGAAAACATTTCCACATATATCGTCAATATCCCTCCATAGATCCCTTCTCTTAATATCGGATTTTAAATCAGAAAAAAAGAAACCTAAATAGTATATCCATAGATGTTGAAATTCATAGTAAGACTCTAATTATTTTTTGTTACATGTGATAATTTGGATTCTTTCATGCATGCGAACCCAAATATGGACCATGCCAATATTATTCATGTTTTGAGAGACAAAATGGTATCCCATAGAAGACCACTTGAATTACCTCCATTTATATACAACAATATTGGGTTCTCAAATCCCAATGAGCATTTATTTGATTTCCATAATAAATTATGAAATGTTTTAGACCATTATGGGGTACCCTAACCCTTGAAAATTACAATAGAATTGCTTCTCTTCTTGGGGTCCCTACCTCTAGTCACATGACCTTCATTATATTCCATCTTAACATGTCCTTTTCATTTTTTCCTCCTACCTTTGTTTTTTACATCATTGAAATGTGCCTCTTCTTTGAGTAACTCCATGGTTTCATCTACCACAATTTTTCATTTTTTCATGTTCAAGTGGTTTCTATGCCTCATTCTCATAATCCCATAAAGGACCCATAGTGGTGTGAATGTATTACTGGATAAGACAAGATCATTTGATTTCTCTATGAGAGTTTTTCTTTTGGAAACTATGGAACTAGGTTCCTAAGAGAATGTTTGTTCCATAATGATGAGATAAATATTCTAATCTACCTAGGTATCATACTACCTTTCATTAGGTGATGAAATTTATGAAAATTTATGATAGTTTGATGCAATATAAGGTACACCACTACCATGGACCAACTGCCCATGAGACATCTCAACTAAGTGAGGACAGACAACTTGACCATCATTTTCATATCCATCCAACTTCCTCATTGAATCCTCTGTATGAAAATGAAATTTTTTGGATTCATCATGATCAAAAATCATAATTGTGTACTTCAAATGGAATGTTTAAGGACTATAGGGGCCTTATTGGAAAAAACCCATTATAGGGCATTTTAATTCCCAACAATATCAATTGAAATAGGATGTATCTGGATCCCATCAGAGTGACTATTTTCTTTCATGAATTATGTACTATTAGATTCAATTAGCATAAAATGCAGGCCATCAGATTATAATCCATTCAAGAGGATGACATCATTAGGTATGTCCTGCACACTTCTTTCATGGTAGATATTAATGGTGTGTGCTGCTTCATTAGTTTTCTTTCATGGGATGTGAGTGACACCTGATCGATCATGAGATTCATCAATAAGAGGATTTCCTACCTTTATTGGTGATTGGATAACTTGTACCTATTGAATCTCCTTATGAGGAATATCCACATGGGGTGGGCTGTCAACCAGGCTATTATTTTTTATTCTAAGAGTTAATTGTCAGAGTTTCCACATTAGATGGACTAGAAATTGGAAACCTGGTGAGGTCTGGGGATTGGTTTTCATTACTTCCCTTCCTCCTATTGAAATTGGAGTTTTCATTCCCCTTAATATTAAAAACATATCATACCTTTTCTATATTGAACTCAAATGAGATATGTCCAAAAAAAATACAATTCATTCATAAATTTAGAGTCTATTCACGTTGGATTAGGAGGTTGATGCTTTCATATCTTGTGGTTAGAACCAATTCATCCACAACAGTGTTTGACATGTCAACTTTGAACAATATTTTTACATAATTCTTATACCAATGGTTATCTATTTGTCAGTCTATCCTAATTGGGTTACCAACATCAAAGGAAATTTACCAAATAATGTATATATTCTAGTAAAATCAGTTCAACAAGAATATACAATTCCAAACATGTGTATGGGTATTCCTTACCGTGTATAGATCAAAGGATAGATCCCATTTCGAAATTAATAGGAATATAGGACACAAGGATAGATATCTATATCTATAGTCTCTTCACATGTGGTCATCAATATAGAGACCCAAAGCATTACGTACATGGACATTACATTACTTTTGAGGAATACTTAACACATAATGAAAACAGACACACAAGGACCGTAATAGTTTAGTGTCTTTGGAAACTCAAAAAATAATCTTCTAATCGCGGTGAAAGATCTTCAACATCTCCCATAAAGATCTTCCCCTTTTTGTTTTATTACCTAAAACCTTTCTTTAAATCCTAGGGAAAAGAAAACATATAAAGGGTGAGCTCAAATTCTCAGAAAGTATAATAATAGAGAACATAAAACAATCCATAAACATTTGAATGCAAAAAATTGAACATAAAATCTAAACATCAAAATCACGAGAAACGACATAGATCATAGAAGTACACAAAGTATAGATCATAAAGGAACATTAGTCATGATAAACTAGCATGGTAATAAAACATGTAATTATGGAATACATTAATCACATGTTATGATTTTGATAGTAACCAAGGCATTGCTACCAAGACTATCTTAGAGGACAAAGTCCCATTCTGAATCGAGTTCACTCCATGTTCCAGTCCTGTAACACTAAACTGGATTAACGTACCATTCAAGACATGCCTATATCATGAGATATAAATCTTTACCCAATTCATTGTAGTGATATATAGGTCCCACCCTTCTCATAATGAAACCATTCTTATATGTGCCACAAAATCATAAATCATACATCATATCATAACCCATGTAATAAAAATGGGATTCCTAATCATCATGCCATCATAACACAATCCATATAAGAAAAAAGGACATCATAAAAATAATTCCATAATAACATAATAAAAAAAATGTAAAAATAGGGATAGAAAAATAAACCTATATTATCTTAGATGGAAAATAATTTTGATAAAACACTTGAACTCCATTCTTGATGAAAATATCCTTTCTACTTCGAAAACATTTTTCCTTTCTTAACATGACATATAATTTTAAACTAAAAGAAGTTGATTAAAAATAAACTTGAAAACATGTAAAGGAAGCTTCATGTAAATAATGTTCTAAAAATCCATTCATGCCGTATAAGTTAAAAAAACATTCTTTTCGTACTTTGGACGGAAAAGTCAAAAAGTACCTCGTATGAAAAATGACAATAGATTCCTTTCACATCTTTTACTAAAAACTCACTGAAGGGTAAAATTAGATTTAAAAAATTTTAGGAGGATAGAAATAATGTTACATATTGAAGAAAAATTGATATGGATGATAAATATTCCCTAGTAAATTCTGATGTAAAAACAATCTCGGATAAAAATTGAGATTGCGAGATTTTCCCTTACCTTATGTCCGATATGCTTCGTATGTATCAGAACCTCCTGTATAATGATTTAATTAATGTAATATACTTATTAAAGAATCATATTCATTGTTATTATATCATATATGGCTCACTTAGGTATTTATGTTACCCGTTAATTTGGCAATTCCATGTTAAAGTAGAGTTTTGGGTAAAATTATTTAATTTATCGTACGTGTTTGGACTTGTTGTTCTTGATATTATTATTACTTATATCATGATTTAATTACTTCAATAATGTAAAACATGATTTATATAAAATATATATTCAGTATATATATATATATATATATATAAGATAGATAAATGAAATGAAACACACCGTTCATGGAGACGGTAGGTCGTACGTATGCATGAACACTGTTTTCCTTTCTTTATTGACTTGAATGGATGTAAATATATGACATATATATATATATATACATAAATACAGTAGCTTAATTATTTCATATATTTAATTATTATTCATTATATATAATTTATAATCATTTTTGAATGGTTAACATGGAGAATGAATCTCATCGCATCGTGGAGACGGTAGTCCGTACGTACGCACGAGCGATGATATCATTTCCATGATCATGGAATTGTATTAAAGTGTATGTATAATATTTAATAATCAATATTAATTTACAATAATCATATATGGTTATTTATTTACACCATTATACCCATCTAAGTAAGGTGGTGGTCGAAAACAGATTACACCACAGCATGGAGACGGTATTCCGTAAGTACGCACACGTGGTGATTTTGTTTTCCATAGGATGTATAGTAGGTGACATAGGGTTATTTAATATATATAATAACATATCAGTATATAAGTAATAATTAAGTTATTACATTATAATGAGAAAACTAAAGAAGAATATGTATAAGAAGAAAGAACCATGAAAGAATCGGAAGAAGAGATTACCTCTTCTTCGACGCACCTCCTTTAAGCTCCCTCTTAAAGAAGTAGAGTTCGTCTTTTGAGAAGAACAGAACCTCCAGAATGTTTCTATAGAAGTGTAGAAGAGAAATGTTCAGGGGTTGGCCGAGCTTCAAGGCTCAAAAGGGTGTGAAGAGAAGAAGTAATGGGTTCCCTTTTTAAAAGGGAGGAGAGGGGCACCTTTGGAAAAACTTAAAATATTATTTTATAATAAAGTCATATTCGGTTTATAATAGCTCCAAATTGATTAATTTAAAAGATAAAGTGGGTATGGGTCGAAATACTCTCAACCAATAGATTTTAGACAAGTTTAGATTACAATTTTAACCTTATCATTAAGATTTAAATCTAAGTTAAATAATTTACCTTTTACCGTGTCTTCTTATTTTATTGCACTATATGGTTAATAAACGTACTATAACAAGACAAACGAACCCAAAGTGGTTTATTATTAATATATATATCATTATATAAGTATTTTGGGCGAACCATATATTTTTAGGAATAAAATAACAATTAATAATATAATATTTGTTTAAAAAACTATTTTATGTCAATTTTGACACTATTTGGTAATTGATTCTTGTGAAAATCATAAAAACATGAATAGTTCGAAAAAAGTTATGTAAATCAATAATAACATTTCATATTAACCTAGAAAATTATTTGAATTCATAAAAAGTCTCAAATTACATTTATTTGGGTATTTATAACATCAATTATTGTAAAAGTTCATTATTTAGGTAATTACTACATCACCATTGTGTCATAAATAACTAGAATTATTTAACGTCTAAAAATTATAAATAAAATATCATTAGTTAGGAAATCTTTTGAGATTTCTAATTAATATTAATTGTCGAATTTATCTTATGCATAACTCTATATTAAAAATGAATTAGTTATTAAACTTAGATTTTAACTATTTTTACCCTTCTTTAAATAAATTAATTATAAATGTCCTAATCTAATACAACTGGACCTAAATGGTCATATTTTATTCCTAAGGTTGCTTTTGGTCGAATTAAAGTTATCTAATATAATTAGGACATGTTTTAGGGTAATAATAATATCATTTTTACCCTTAATTGCCCTATTTAATTTTAATCGTGGTAAATAAAAGTAAAAAGTTACTATTCACAAAAAATTATTTTCATCCCATTGAACCACATTTTAGTCCTTGATATTAACTATGTCTCTCGTCTTTTCAAAGTTCCATTGACAGAAGAAGTAAAATTATGTTTTATGTGAATTTCCAAATTCTCCTAGGAGGTGGGTAAAAGACGGTGAAAAGTTCAGTAAAATATATATATATAATTATTATAAAATGACTCCAATGAAATACATTCAATTTATATAGGTATTATGTATCAATTTTGAACTAAAAAAAATAAAATAAAATAAATAATTATTTTAATAAAAAGTCGGTTTATAAATAGTAACCCAGTGTTTTCACTATTCATCAAAAATTGAAAGTTTTCAGAAAAATTATAGAACTTCACTGTAGGATAATTTTGATATTCCGAATCCAAAAATGAAGTCCATTTATAAAGGTAAAATTGATAAAATTTTAAAAATTGGGTAGTACTATTCATAACGATTAGTTTATATAACATATCGTTGTTTAGTGAAACTCAGTATTGCGTACAACACACACTATCGAGGAAGGTTGCGATTGTGTGTAATGCAAACCAAGTCAGGGTTGCGTGTAGTGAAAGACTCATTTGTTGTTTCATATAACAAAATACAACCATATTTCATTTATACATTGAATATATATATATATATACACTCAATGTTGTGTAGAATAACTACTATCAAACAAACATGAAATTGTGTGTAACACGATCCAAGATTAGTGTTGCGTATACTGCAAGCTAATACGGTGTTGCGTATAGTGAAAGATAATCTTGGTTTAGCATAAAACAGAAGATATAAAAGAAATTAAAAAGAATATATCTTATAAAATCTTGGGTTGTTACATTTTACCACCCTTAAAATGAATTTCTCCCTCAAAATTCATCGGGGTTATAAATCAATTACTATTCATAGAAACCCAAATCATAAAAAGGAATACTAAAACATAATTTTAAAAACTAAAGTATGAAATGTAACGATTACCCAATGTAACTCATCAGTGGGTTTCCATATAGGATAACAAGGGTAAAAATATGGATATGGATGAAAAATATAACCATCAAGTTCTGATGAAGAGTGGTAGAGAACATGGCTATGAAAAATCCAACAATCACAATGAGATAAATTTGTGATGTTCTATGGTACCATATGATTCATAAGATGTGAGGGCACTAAGACAACATTTTGTTTGGTTTCAAGGTCATTTCCCTATTGATAAAGAATTTTCTAATTAAAAGAATTACTTACTTGATTTTGGTACAATATCACTGTTGTTTGTGCCTTGAACAATTTCCACTTCATCTCATAATGAAATGATGTTGAATTTTTCATTCGTGAAGTGTTATCAGATCATGTGATATCTATTTCAAACAAAACGTTTGAAGAAGTTATCAAATATATATACGTCAATATATAGTGAGATTAATCATACGTGGTTCCTAAACTGGACTTATACTTCATATATCAAACCACTTAATAAATTAAAACTACTTTATACTAACCAGGGACTTCCTGTAGTCCAGTGGTAGGCGATAAAGGCCTGTCACTCTTTGGTTGTGGGTTCGATTCCCACAGCCTTGTCTGACGAGACGGGTTGTCGCCCATATTACAGGTTGTACATTTTTCTAAAACTACATTATTATAACATTCCTGCAATAATATCAAAAAAAGTTCTCGCCTTAAACAATACTATCTTATGTCTAACATAATTCATTCCAATCTTTAGGTTTATCTAAAATACATCGGTCCAAGATCATAGTACAAAGAAAATGATTACTTGAAAAGTCATATAACCAGCACATGAATATCATCATTTATCCCTCATATATCTTGTTGGTCACATTCCAATCATGTGAATACCTTAATCATATATTCTCTTGAAAAATTAATACCCATTGAACCTTAGTGAAAACATGAATAATGTCAAAAGTTAACTCTTTCCAAATAGCAAAATCACAAAATTTATATATACTCAAACCATGATACCACATTGTCCTTACATCTGTCATGAGATCATTAATACTATCAAAAATATCATTATCTCCTTATCCCTTCATTATGGGCATATCATCTGCTTTCCAAAATACTTGAATCACTTTTCATGGTTATCAGTACCATTCAACTTATACTAACAAAAACATAAGTAAAAACAATAGTGTAACAATCCTTAGATGTCTCTTTATTCCATATTACCATGAGATTACTTATACAACATTAATCTTGATAAACATTTAATCATTCCACTACCTTCTTAAACCATTTACTGAACATAAACAATTCTTTCATCTCATATTTCATTTGTAGTCTCTTCATCGTCATCAACATAAATACTACCCATACGAACTTTCTAATTCTCTTCATGATACTTTCCCTTAGGGCATTGGTTTTCATAGTGCCCATACATTCCACATTTAAAACATTTAATCATTGTTGATGTCGTATAAATACCATTATCTTTGTCAATGGTGTTAACTTAACAGTTTCCTTTGCACATACTGGATTTGTGTCATTATTTTCCACACCCAAAGCATCTCCATGTTCCTTTGAAACATTCTCCTTGATGCCTCTTCCCACATGATTTACATTGGGGAAATTGATCTTTATTTCCTCTATGATCATCATGAAACTCCATCTTTCTCTTATTAGCTGAGTCAAGAAACTTACCAATGTTGACATTATTGATCATATTATGAGATTTCTGATTCAACATAATAATGAAATGTGGACTTCCAAATCCCATTTCATTTGGTTTCTCATGAATAATATCATTCCATTGTCAATAATATCCTCCATGATCGTGAATCTTCTAGTTTCCATCCATTTTCTAAAACCCAGAAAGAATAGTGTGAGAGGAAAAAATCATGCTAGGGAAAGCTACATAATAAAGGGGGAGTAACTTCAATAACTAACATCTTAGGTTTAATTATATGATCGTTACCATAATTCTAGGACTATAACCAATACTTATTCCTAACCTTAGGGACATCCCTATACGTACCTTAGAAATATCTCTAGGGATCTCACTGAAGTTTTCACATCCTAGTTTGAAAAGGTTAACTAAACCTTTCCTCTAATACCAACTGTAGAGACCCAAAGCTTGACATACATGGACATTACATTACTTTTTTAGAATACTTAATACATAACGAAAAAAGAAACAGAAGGACCGTAAAAGCTTAGTGTCTTAGGAAACTCGTAAAATAATCTTCTAATCGTGGTGAAAGATATTCAACATCTCCCATAAAGATATTCCCTTTTTTCATACCTAAAAACATTCTTTAAATATTGGGGAAAAGAAAACATATAAAGTTTGAGCTCAAATTCTCAGTAAGGGTAAGCATAGAGAACATAAAACAATCCATAAACATTAGAATGCAAAAACCTGAACATAAAATCTAAACATCAAAATCATGAGCAACGACATAAATCTTCGAAGTACACAAAACATAGATCATAAAGGAACAGTAGTCATGATAAACTATCATGGTAATAAAAAATGTAATTGTGAAATCCATTAAGCACATGATATGATTTCTATAGTAGCCAATGCATTGCTTCCAAGACCATCTTAGTGGACAATGTCCCATTCTGAATCGAGTTCACTCCTCGTTCCAGTCCTGTAACACTGAATCGGATTAACATACCATTCAAGGAATGTCTATCTCATGAGATATAAATCTTTACCCAATGCATTTGAGGGAGATATAGGTCCCACCCATCTCATAATGAAACCATTCTTATGTGTACCACAAAATCATAAATCATATATCATAGCATAACCCATGTAATAAAAATGGGATTCTTAATCATCATGCCATCATAACACAATCCATATACGATAAAAGGACATCATAAAAATAATTCTATCATAACATAATCAAAACAATGTAAAAATAGGGATAGAAAAATAACCCTATATTATCTTAGATTGAATTTTTTTTGATAAAACACTTGAACTCCATTATTGAGGAAAATGTCCTTTCTACTTTAAAAACATTTTTCCTTTATTAACATGTCAAATAATTTTAAACTAAAAGAAGTTGATTAAAAATAAATGTGAAAACGTGTAAAGGATGCTTCATGTAAATAATGTTCTAAAAATCTATACATGCTGTATAAGTTAAAAAAACATTCTTCTCATACTTTGGCCGGAAATGTAAAAAAGTACCTCATACGAAAAATGACAAAAGATTCCTTTCATATCATTTACTAAAAACTCACCGAAGGGTAAAATTTGATTTAAAAAATTGTAGGAGGATATAAATAATATTAAATATTGACGAAACATGGATATGGATGGTAAATATATCCCAGTAAATTCTGAAGTAAAAACAATCTCAGATAAAAATTGAGATTGCGAGATTTTCCCTTACCTTATGTCCGATATGCTTCGTATGTATCCGAACCTCATGTATAATGATTTAAATAATGTCATTTAATTATTAAAGAATAATATTCATTGTTATTATATCATATATGGTTCACTTAGGTATTTATATTACCCGTTAATTTTTCAATTCCATGTTAAAGTATCGTTTTGGGTAAAATTGTTTCATTTATCGTACGTGTTTGGACTTATTGTTCTTGATATAATTATTACTTGTATCATGATTTAATTAATTAAATAATTTAAAACATGATTTATATATCATATATATTCAGTATATATATATATATAATAGATAGATAAATGAAATGAAACACACCGTTTATGGAGACGGTAGGCCGTACGTACGCATGATCGCTGTTTTCCTTTCATTTTTGACTTGAATGGAAGTAAGTAGATGACATATATATATATATATATATTTAAATATAGTAGCTTAATTATGTCATATAATTCATTATTATTATTCATTATATATACTTTTTAATCATTCTTGAATGGTTAACATGGAGAATGAATCTCATCACGTCGTGGAGACGGTAGTCCGTCCGTACGCACGAGCGGTGATATCATTCCCATGATTGAGGAATTGTATTTAAGTGTATGTATAATATTTCAGAATCAAAATTACTTTACAATAATCATATATTCTTATTTATTTACACCATTATACCCATCTAAGTTATGTGGTGGTCGAAAACAGATTACAGCACGATGTGGAGACGGTATTCCTTACGTACGCATGCGCGGTGATTTTGTTTTTTGTAGGATAGATATAAGGTGAAATAGGGTTGTTTCATATTTATAATAACATATCAGTGTATAATTAATACTTATTTTATTACTTTATAATGAGAAAACTAAATAAGAATAAGTAGAAAAAGTAAGAAACCTGAAAGAATCGGAAGAAGAGATTACCTCTTCTTTGACGCACCTCCTTTAAGCTTCCTCTTAAGGAAATAGAGTTGGTCTTTTGAGAAGACCAGAACCTCCAGAATGTTTCTAGGGAAGTGGAAAAGTGAAATGGTCAGGCTTTTTCTGAGCTTCAATACTCAAAAGGGTGTGAAGAGAAGAGGGGAGGGGTGCCCTTTTTATAAGGGAGGAGAGGGGCACCTTTGAAAAAACTTAAAATATTATTTTATAATAAAGTCATATTCGGTTTATAATAGCTCCAAATTGATTTATTTAGAAGCTAACGTGGGTATGAGTCGAAATACTCTCAACCAATATATTTTAGACAAGTTTAGGTTACAATTTTAACCATATCATTTCGATTTAACTCTAAGTTAAAAAATTTAACTTTTACCGTTCCTTCTTGTTTTATTACACTATATGGTTAATAAACTTACTATAACAAGACAAACGAACCCCAAGTGGTTTATTATTAATATATATATCTTTATCTAAGTCATTTGGCTGAACCATAAATTTTTTGGAATAAAATAACAATTAATAATATAATATTTGTTTTAAAAACTATTTCATGTCAATTTTGACACTATTTGGTAGTTGATTTTTTTGACAATCATAATAGCATTATTAGTTCGAAAAAAGTTAATTAAATCAATACTAACACGTCATATTAACCTATAAAATTAGTGTAATTCATAAAAAGTCTCAAATTACATTTATATCGGTATTTATAATATCAATTATTTTAATATTTAATTATTTAGAAAATTACTGGATCACCATTGTGTCATAAATAAATCGAATTATTTAATGTCTAAAAATTATAAATAAAATATAATTAGGTAGGAAATCCTTTTATATTTCTAATTAATATTTATAGTGGAATTTATCTTATGCATAAACCTATATTAAAAATTAATTAGTTATTAAACATTGATTTTAACTATTTTAACCCTTCTTTAAATAAATTAATAAAAAATGTCCTAATCTAATCCATGTAGATGTAAATGGTCATATTTTATTCCTAATGTTGTTTTTGGTTGAATTACACTTATCTAATAGAATCTAGACATGTGTTAGGGTAATAATAATATAATTTTTACCCTTAATGACCATATTTACTTTTAACCGTGGTAAATAAAAGTAAAAATTTACTATTCACCAAAAATTATTTTCATCTCATTGAACCACATTTTAGTCCTTGATATTAACAGTGTCTCTTGGATTTTCAAAATTCCACTCACAGAAGTGGTAATATTATGTTTTATGTGAATTTCCAAATTCTCCTAGGAGGTGGGTAAAAGACGGTGAAAAGTTCAATTAAAATTCTATATATCTAAAATTGTTATAAAATGACTCCAATGAATTAAATTGAACTTATATAGGTATTATGTATCAATTTTTACACAAAATAAATTTAAATAAAATAAATATTTATTTAAAACAAAAACTCGGATTTCAAATAGTAACCTAGTGTTTTCACTATTCATCAAAAATTGAATGTTTTCAGAAAAATACTAAAAATTCACCTCAGGATAATTTTGATATTCCGAATCCAAAAATGAAGTCCATTACTAAAGATATAATTTATAAAATTTTGAAAAGTGGCTATTACTATTAATAACAGATAGTTTATATAACATATCATTGTTTAGTGAAACATAGTATTGCGTATAACACACGCTATCGAGGAAGGTTGTGATTGCGTGTAAGGAAAGCCAAGTCAGGGTTGCGTGTTGTGCAAGACTCATTTGATGTTGTGTATAACAAAATCCAACCGTATTTCATTTATACATTGAATATATATATATACACTCAATGTTACATAGAATAACTATTATCCAACAAACATGAAATTGTGTGTAACACGATCCAAGATTAGTGTTGCGTATACAGCAAGCTAATACGGTGTTGCGTATAGCGCAAGATAATCTTGGTGTAGCGTACAACAGAAGATATGAATGAAATTAAAAAGAAAATATCTTATAAAATCTCGTGTTGTTACAATGAAATTGGAAAACTACATGGAAGTAGCCTCACCTATTGTTGTCATCTTAAAATCTACAAATCCTTATATTTCAGAGATCTTACACATGAGATAATTAAATTTTCAAAGCTTCTCACATTTCTTCATAAAAATTCTAGAAATTATAGAGTACTTACACAGATTTACTCTTTCCTTAAATGACTTTTTATTTTAAGAGAAGTTTCATGTCCTACCATTTCGTATAACACTCCAATGTGGGGAGATAAATGTTATAAAATAAATGAATGTTGGCCGATTTGAACACATAAAAAATTTTATTATTTGATTCAGTAGACATATCTGTTGCTTGATCCTCCATACTCAGCTTCTTTTGATGCACGATGAATGAACTCTCTATGCATGACATGGTCCACCAAATAATCATTAATAAAAATACTAGAAATATTTGTCATCCCATAGCTTTCTTGGGTTCCAAGATCATGGAATTCTCTGTTCTCTGCATTCTCCACCTTCATGTAATGGAATCTTAATCCTATCACTTCTCAGATAATAATTCATGTTAAACATATGTGTTTCACACATAACAACCCTATTGAAATGCTACAAAAAAATATCATTATTCCCCATAAAAACATCGAAAGTGATGTTTAGTACTTTGAACTTATGATCAACCATAATCATATAAACCCACGATGATATTGATATCTCTTAAAAAACTCACATGAATAAAATCTAACATATATAGGAACCTAACCCATACAATGTTACTTATTATTAATGTATGATACCCACATTCATAGATATAATAGAAAAAATATATACTTTACATTTATTTCTTTGATACCATTAAATGTGACAAAACCTTTTTTCCAAATCATGTAACATCAAAATGAAATATTGGATCATTTACATACCAATTAACCTTTTAGGTTTTGAGTTTTAGATATTTAGGACAAACTATTGACAATATGTTTCCATAAAAATCTAGTTTATAATGATCAATATCATCTCCCACTATACCTAGAATTTTTTATTCCATGTTATGTCTTCACCATCCCCCATAAAAATCATTACATAAGAAACACTTCTAAGAAAAAATCATTTCGCATCGTTCATCAAAACTTGGGACAGTGAAACATAATAAAGGGTGATAAAATATTCTTAGTAAGGGTAAATAATGGAAATACCAATAATAAATTGATCACAATATGAACATAATGGTATGATAACAAAAGAATAACATTTGAATATCATAACTTTCATGTCATTGATCTACAAAACGAGTCATGAAATATAACATTATATTTCATAATCCATAAACAATAAACAATTCATAGAATGAAAAACAATAAGGATATAACATTGATACGAGACATATGTTTTTCGAAAAATCTAAATCATATAATATAATTACCTAATTTGTCTAGTCCTATCACAAATATAATCATAATATAGTTGATTGACTCCCCAACCCATACTAGTAATCAATGATCACCCCCAAGACTATCATAGGGTACAAAATGTCTTGTTAAACAAGGTTAAATCTACATTACTTTCCTATTTATCTCATGAGATATAAATCTTTACCCAATGAATTTTACGGTCTTATAAGGTCAACCATTATTGGTTATAATGTGACCATCTTCCATGGTTATAACGTTACCATTGTCCTTTATTATAGTGTATCCACCATCTTTGGTTATAACATAACCAATATAAAATTATTTGAACCGTATATTTTTCTTCCATAATAACATAAGTTATTCATCATATAATAACCCTAGAAAATAAATGGGTTTCATATAGATCTCATTAAATCATAAACCATGTAAAGGAAATGAGTTTCATAAAAATTTAATTATATAACAACCCATGGAAATGGAATGGGTTATTAAAAATGTATTCTCATCATAAACCTAATACATATATAAAATTAATAAGTATGGTATAATTGATCATATCCCAAGTAAAAAATATATTAAATCAGGTTTTCTTGTCTTTGATGAAATAAAATAACAATTAAATATCACTAAAGCATTATTTAGGGAAATAACCTTTCCATTTTTAAACCAAACTTTATCAATCTAAAAACATTCAAAATAGATATGGAAATATTTTCTTCTAAAATAACAATGGGTACATGCAAATTATTCATCAAATATTATTGATTTCATGATGGAGGTCAATTCTTTTAATTACATTTATGTTAAAAGGGAAAATTCATTTCAAATTTTATTGAAAAAAGTCAGTAAATATTTCATTAATAAAACAACATGAAGTATCCTTTTAAAAATATTGTAAAAATTCAAACATCAATAAAAATAACATTAAAAAATCCTATTATAATATTTAAATTCTTCATTAAAACATTTTATAAATCATAGATATATAAGAAAAATATTTTTCGACAGAAGAGGTAAAAAAATGTTAAATTAAAAAACATATATATTTTATGTCTCATGGATTATTATGATGGTAAAAATTAATATAAGACATGAATTTTCCGTAAATAAATTGAGGATAGGTAATATCATTAGTTTCCTTAATGGTATATCATTAAAATTATACATTGGAGACATAATCATAAAACATCCAAATTAAAAATGAGATTGTATCACAAAAACCTTAAGAATTTTGTAATATTTTATTTGTAAAGACATGAAAAAAACCTTTTATTGACATTTATATCCCATTATATACTTGTCAAAAATCGAAAAATACATTCTTGGAAATTATATAAACTACACAACATGAGACAACTATAGACTATGGAAGGTGTCCCACAAAAATAAAATTGAGATGAAAATATCTTAGAAATAACATATGATTGAATTGAGAGTTAATAAATGGGTATATTATGTATAAAAAATATAAATACACACAAAATTAGTGGTAATATATGAATTAAAAAAAATCACATAATAGATATGCCAATGCAAAGAGTAATAACCTAATGTAAGTAAATTGAGTTATGAACCCCTTTACCTCTTTTTATCTTTTGATCCAAATAACCTTGGATAAAATAATTTAAATTGAAATATAAAATATTAGGATATATGAATTATTCATTATATTATATGTAAAATTGAATTTTATACACTATACCAAGAAATTTATTATAAAAGAATAAAATATGACTCAATGAGATGAAATTGAGATGAAATTACTTACTTGAGTCCAAAAATTCCATGTATTCCTTTTAACACATTTCTAATACACAAATATCATTTATTTTACTAATTAAGATAATTTTATTCATATAATACTGTAACGTCACAGTTCCGGAATCCTCCCAGAGGTGCCCGTACCCGGTTGGCCACATGGCCTCAAGCGCATTTCCCCAAATGCTAGAGGCTGCTGAATATCAGTTAGGGCCTTGGGTGTGATAGTGGGGAATCTATCCCATCATTGACAGAGTACACAGTGGAAGTAAACAAAAAATGCAATAGCAGAAGTAGTAAATATCGAACAACAATGCACAAGTCAACAGCAGAAGGCTAAAACAATAAACCACTAGAGCACATATGTATATATGAAATGATGCATGATACATATCTAGGAAAACAACCAAATAGTTTAAAATGCTGGAAATACAAACAGTACCAAAACAAGTACAAAAGAAAAGATAAACAGCTCTCCTCAGCATCGCAAGCCTAATCTTGGTCCCATGCTCTCCTGCTCTAAGCAATCATGTACCAGAAGTTGAAGGGAGCTTGACATTGTCTATACCTAGAACAACCAAGTCTGTTTGGGTCTAAAAGAATGACCCAAATAGGGTGAGAGACTAAATACCAGTAAGAAACCACCCAAAGATCTGTTCCTAATAGTCAGTGAGCATATACAAAGGTAATAGTACAGTAAGTAGTAAACAATAATAGTAAACAGCAGGCAGTAATCCACAAGAAGTAACAGGATGATATACAAAAATAATCAATCCCCAGAACAAAAAGCAGTAGTGAAGCAAACAGCTAACCACAACAGGAACCCCTCTAGGAAGTACTCCCAGCCAACCCATATGGTCCTATCCAAGACGTACCAATAACCCTCTAGGTAGTGTACTCATCCTAACCACTCTAGTTTGGTCATACAAAATTATAAGACTCTTTGGGAAAGCTCACCCTGTCAATTTCCCTTATAGTCTAGGGTAGTCAGGGACTCTCTGAGAAAGATCACGTGGTCTTACCCTCTTATAGCCCCAATGTCTAGAAACTCTCTGAGGAAGCTTGCTCTATAAATTCCTCCTATAGTCTCAGGTCTATCACAGGCTCTCTGTGGAAGCTCGCTCTGTCAATTCCTCCTCTAGCCTGGAATGGTTTATGGAAATTCAAACATGTAAGGACTCTCTAAGGAAGCTCACTTGGTCTACCCTCATGTAGTCTATAATATCCAAGACTCTCAGGGAAGCTCACTCGGTCCCTCCCCTGCAGTCTATAATAACCAAGACTCTCTGAGGAATCTCACTCGGTATACCCTCCTGTAGTATATAATATCCAAGACTCTATAGGAAGCTCACTCAGTCTATCCCTTATAGACTAAAGTACCATGTTCTCATAGTCCCATGCCTGTCAGTTCATAATAATGCTATAAGGCCAAAGTACACCTATAGAGCTACTTGGATAACCACTCTGTAGAACAACAAGCATGTCAAGAATATCATTCCATACTACAGTCACAAGGCATGGAAACAGTTATAACTACCAAAGGCTAACAAACCCCAAAGGTCATAACAAGAACAAGGCATGGGAAAAACATCCAAGAATTTAAATTATCGTCAAACAAGATCAAATTACCTCTATGAAAGCATGCAAGTAGGGCAGGAAAACAACATGGGAAAAACGGTAAACATGCAATACACTGTTCACGGGTATTGGTAGAAATTTTCACATAAAACTAAAAGGATTCGAAAGGTAAGGCACAAACCACCTACCTTGATGCTAGAATATCAATATTCTTGAACCATGAGGATTGATTCTCCTTATAATGATGTAGATCTAGGAAAACGCACAAAACACTCAACCCCCGATATCTCGAGAAAGAGGTAAAATCATGGAATGAAACTCAAGAAGAAGGAAGAGCTCACCACTGCGGTTCGAACACAATCAAAGACGGTCGATTTGGAAAACTGATAGAGGCTCGGGGGCTCAGAGGATATTCGTGGCCATACGGATGCTCCTGGTCAATGAACCTGAAGAAGAAGGTGTTTCTGTCAATTAGGTGCGACCCCGATCTATTTAATGAAAAAAATAAAGTACACGGTGTGTACTTCTAGGTTAAATGGTGTGTATTTGGACTTTCCATACTTCACATTAAACGGCCTCTACATTGCCCCTACAAACCATCTGTGTGGCCTGGACACGGCCAGCACACGGACTAGCACGTCAACAAAGTATATAGTGTATAGTTATAAAGTACACGACAAGTACTCTGAAAATTTGAAGATTTTACACTTTTTCTCAAAAACAACTAGAAAAGGAAAAACATACATGAAACAAATATCTGGGTTCTTAGAAACATCCCCCCTTAAATAAATTCGTCCATGAATTTTCCCAGCGAGGCATAGAAGAAGAAACCCCGAACAGCTCCAGCCACTGTGATCGTACATCGGCCTCCCTCTCCCAGTTCTCATCCTGTACTCGCCCGTGTTGCCATAGCACCCATACCAGAGGAACAAACTGGACACGAATAACCTTCGTACTGTTATCGACAATCCATATAGGATGCTCCTCAAATGATGCATCCACTTCGATCTCAACCTCCTGGGGTTGAAAGACGTGAGATGGGTCTGAAAAGTAACGTTGGAGCTAAGAGACGTGGAAGACGTCGTGCATAGCCCTGTACCTATGAGGTTACTACAACTGATAGACAATCATCCCAACTCTCTCCAACACCTCAAATGACCCGACTTACCATGGTGAAAGGATACCCTATCTTCGAATCCTCTTGTGTCCCAACCTCGGTGCGACATACAGGAAAACCTGATCCCCGACATCAAACTCCAGAGGTCGTCTCCACTGATCAACATAATATTTCTGTCGAGACCGTTCTATATCCATCCTCTTCCGAATCAACTCTACTTGCTATGAGGTCTCCTAAACAAGATGAGGTCCCAGAAAAGTTTCCTCTCCTACCTCCAGCCAACATAAAGGTGATCAGAAGGGCCTACCGTACAAATCCTTGTAAGGTGCCATCTGAATAGTCACCTGAAAACTGTTGTTGTAGGAATAATCCACAAGAGGAACATGCTTCCCCCAAGACCTGCTAATGTCTATAATGCAAGATCGGAGAATATCCTCATGCACCTAGATCGTATGCTCAGACTGGCCATTTGTCTGGGGATGGTATGTTGTACTCAAAAGTACCTGTGCACCCAAAGCCTTCAGAAGCCCCTGCCATAACCAAGAAGTAAAAAGCACATATCTGTCTAAAACAATGGAGTGTGAAACTCCATTCAGACATACAATCTCTCGGATGTACAACCATCCGAGCTCATTAACACTGAAGGTCTCCTTGATCGGCAAGAAATAAGAAACCTTCGTAAGTCTGTCGATGACTACCCAAACTACATCATTATCTCGAGGTGACCTCAGAAACCCGGTCACGAAGTCCATCGCAACATCATTCCATTTCAACTCGGGAATGGGTAACTTTTGTAGAAGACATGATCGTCGATGATTATTTCCTTTCACCTACTGACAAGTTGAACATCTCATAACAAAACCAGAAACATCTCTCTTCATACCTGGTCACCAATACTGGCATTGTAGATCATGATACATCTTGGTGACGCCAGGATGAACTGCCCAAACTGAGGAATGAAAATACCACATCATCTCCTCATGTATGTCTACTGGCACCAATACGCATCCCTAGAAATGCAATATCTCATCCTCTCCCACTGTCCATCTAGGAGGAGGGTCCTCTTCTCACACACTCTTCCATAGGTCTAGGCCTTCTGAGTCTGATAGCTGCCTCATCCATACTCGATCATGAAGTGTAGAGGTAACAGCTACAAAAGATAGGAATGTTTGTCCCTGTCTGTTGTGAACCTCCAAATTTATCTTAGAGAATAGAGCCATAAGCTAGCACTCACTTCTAGCCTCCTGAAATTCTTGTACTTGAGTTCTCCTACTCAGTGCATCAGCAACTGCATTTACCTTCCCCAACGTATAGGCAAGCTCAAAGTTGAAGGACTGATGATAGTCGACCCACCTGTGCTATCTCAAATTCATGTTCCACTGAGTGAATATGTATTTGAGACTTTTGTGGTTGGTGAAAACCACAATGTGCTCTCTCAGAAGATAGTGTCTCTAATAGTGTAAGGCATGGACAACAGCTGCCAACTCTAGATCGTGCGTTGAGTAGTTCCTCTCATGTTGCCTCAACTGCCAATGCCCGTATGAAAAAGCTCTGTCTCCCTACATAATCACAGCTCCCAGTCTGATACCTGATGCGTCGCAATAAATGGTGTAGCTCTTTCTTGGTTCTATCAAGACTAGTATCGGTGCTGACGTCAACCTCCCTTCCAGCTCCTGAAAGGTTGACTCGCAAGAATCTGACGATAAGAAATTGATCCTTTTCTTTGTCAGACCTATCGATGGTGATGGTAGGCATGAAAAGTCATGTATGAAACGCTTGTAGTATCCAGACAGCCCTAGGAAACTCCGCAACTCAAATACATTCTTCGGCTGCTCCCAAGAAACTACAGCTCTCACTTTCTCCGGGTCCACTGATACTCCTATCTCTGAGAAGACATGACCCAAGAAGGGAATCTGGTCCATCCAAAAGTGGCACTTAGAGAGTTTAGCATAAAGCTGATGCTCTCTTGGTGTACTCAAGATTATCTCATGATGTGTGGCATGGTCGTGTCGAGTGTGAGAGTACACCAATATATCATCCATGAAGACCACAATGAAGGAATCCAAGTATGGATGGAACACTCGGTTTATCAGTGCCATAAAAACTAATGGTGTGTTCATGAGACCTAACAACATAACAATATACTCGTATAGACCATACCTTCTCCTGAAGGTTGTAAGAGGCATATTCGAGGGTATAACACCCAACTTATGATATCCGCATCTCAAGGAAATATTCATGAAAACTCGGGATCCTCAAAGCTGATCAAAGAGGTCATTGATCCCCGGAAACAGATATTGGTTCTTGACCGTCAACTGGTTCAACTTTCGATAATCCACACAAAGCCAAAGGGTACTGTCTTCCTTCTTCACAAAAGGACAGGCAAACCCCAAGGGGAAGTACTGGGTCTGATGAAACCCCTTTCCTGAAACTCCTCCAACTACTTTTTGAGCTCCTGCAACTCAGGCGTAGCCATCCTAGAGAGAGGAATGGACATCATTGCTGCTCCTGGAACGAGCTCAATAGAAAAGTATACCTCACACTCCAGAAGAGATCCTTAAAAGTCCTCTACAAAGACATCTTTGAAATGATCCACCACTGGACAAATGTCTATCTATGAAGTCCCCTGTACATCCAGATAAAGACTAGGAATCTGGGCTGTAACTCCTCCTAGCCCTTGATTCTCTGGTCCATCTCTACCCGCCTGGACATCCCACTCACCTCTATGGAGCAAAGATCCACCCACTGGTGATACAAAACTCACCCTGTGGGGATAGAAATCGACGACTTCCTGGAATAGAACTAAACGGTCCATACCGAGAATGAAATCATAGCCTTTCATCTGGAGGACATAGAGGTCCCATAAAAAGTGACACCCTGCATCCTCAAGAGGTCACTCTCTACACTGACGTACGCTAGAAATCCTCATTCCCAATGGTGTATCAAGAGTCAACAAGTCCACATACAAAATATACAGAGCCCAAGGCTCTCCACAATGGTAAAATAGATAAAGCTATGCGATGCATCAGTATCGAAAAGAGATGAAGATAAAACTGAGGGTACCAAGATTGTACCTAGAACTATAGAAGGGCCGAAATCCTGCTCCTAATGGGTCTACTCCACGGAGAAATTTTGGCTTGTACCGCGGCCCTGCGCCCCTGGCTGACCACTATGAGATAATCCACTCTGCTGTCTCTGGTAAACTGGTTACTGAACACCACGATCGCAGCCTCCACCTCAGTCCGAATGGCCCGAAGGACTCCAGTTCCCTGACTGGTGAGAAACTGGTGATACATATCCTATATGTGGGGTCATTGAAGAACCCCTACCACCAGCTGTAGGCGAGAATATATGACAAAAACGCTGAAGATGGACCATATTACTGCAATATCGGCACTCCATTGGGTCTCTCTAACACTGAGGCCATGAATGCCCAATCCTACCACACTAGTAGCATAAAACCTGGCTGATCGAAGATACATTCCACCTACCCTGATCTACTCGAGAAAGAATCGCTACAGTGCTTCCTACTATCATTAGAAGGAACATAGACTCTGGATGTCGAACCGCCCTAGCTCACTGCTTCAGAATCTCTCAGATTGCACTCAGTGATCAGCGCCTATTTGACGATCGAGGATATCGAAGTCAACCTGAAGATATTCACCGAGTAAAGATTCTCCTGCCTGATACCATCCTCAAACATCCTAGCAATGAACAACTCATCACCTGCTAGAATCGGTGTGAAGCACTGCAGATTGGTAAAACGAGATGAGTAATCCATAACAGAAAGAGTACCCTACTCGAGACTCATAATCTCCTGGGCTCGGTCAGCCCTCAAGGTCTCTCAATAGAAGTAATCATATAAGATGCGCCAAAACTCATCCCATTTCATACTCTGCTGGTGCCCTGACTGTGAGATCACCTCCCACCACCTCTTGGCGGTGTCTTAGAGCATATAAGTAGCCAGCTTTACCCTTTTCTCTGCAGGTATATCCAGATGCTTGATGATCATCAGTGTGGCCTCTAGCCATGAAACTACAGATTGGGGTCCTCCATTCCCTAAGAAAGTAGGAGGATGATGCTGATAGAAACCCCACGTCAGCTCAACCATCGATGGGGAAGGAGGCGGTGCTCCCTGAAAGGTCTGCATCATCCTCAGGAACGCCCCCCTGAACTGCGCATCAGTGCCTAGAATGGGTATAACTACTGGTGCCAAGGCTCGTACAGTAGGAGGATCTATAGGAGGTCCCTGATCGGCCACATCCGGTGTCTGATCACCGTCTGGAAGATGAAAAATGACTGAAGGACGTCTCGGAGGCACAGCTCTGAAAGATCAAAAGAACACCATAGATCAGGATTATCAAGGACAAAGAACACAAGAGTACAAAAGAGTAACAGGAGGAAGAAACACTCAAGTTTCACTAAACACGACCACACGACGTGTATAAAACTACATGGAATTCTCCTTAAGGCCATTCACATGAGCGTGTACTTCTTCTACCTTTGGTCGTGTGACACCCTAAACTACACGGCGTGTTGCCGACACACATGGTGGGAACTTCATCTCCATTCCCGTGTCTAAGTATCTTTACATGGCTAACTCACACAGTCCTCTTAACCCTAGACTACACTGCGTGTTCACTAAGGAAACGGTGTGTACTGGAAAATGTTTTGGTAACCCGTGTTGTTAGTTACATGGATGGCTACAAGGATGGCCCTTACACGACGTGTTCCGAACAAACACGACATGTATATGAGAGATAACACCGTCTCGTGTTGTTTGTGACATGACCGGGTACCTAGAACAAGACTACACGGCATGTTCAAACCCAACACAGCATGTAATACATGAGCTTCCTCGAACTGTGTTGTTAGTGACATGACCAGGTACACGTCTCACTACTACATGGCGTGTAACGACTGTACAAGACGTGTTTCTGAAAACTTTTTCACCACCCCATGTTTCTCCTCACACGGTCAGTGACACGGTTTAGAACTACACGGTGTGTAGTTGAGTACACGCTGTGTATTCTGGGGTTTTTTGGCAGTAGCTCAGAAACTGCACCAAAGACCAGAAAACACTGAAATCAAACATGAAGGTGCCAAATTCTGATCCGTGAGGGCCCATACTCCACGTGATCCAAATCTTGGCATCTCCTACATATCATATTCAAGGGAAACAAGTCAATGATCAACCATGATATGATTCGTGAGGGCCCATAACACCTCAAGAAGCAAAATTTGGCATTCAGTTAAGTAAGGAACAACACAAACAATTACACTATCAAATTACAGAGATTCTATCAAGGCATATATCAAAACAGTGTGCATAATCTAAACAATGTCTATCACAACAACATGCAATCGGTAATGCACCCTAGATGGCATGGAAAGAATGTATGGCATGTGAATTATAAAAAGTGACTATATGATGCATGAGATGACATAGGCTCATCTCATCGGGTTGCGAAAGAAATAGAACCACAGTAGAACAAAAATAACAACACAAATCATGTGAATTACTCTAGGTGAAATCATATCAACCGTAAAATCTAAAACCAGAAAACTGCAATAATGAGGTATAATGGATTTTCCCTGTAAACTGGTTAGCTACTCTCGGGCACAACTTATTACCATGTACCGAATCCGTCCTATCCCTGGATAAAGGCTCCAAACAATAAATCAACATAAAAGATCATCCTCTGATAAAAAAGTGTAGAATTCCAGTTCCGGAAGCCACCCAGAGGTTTCCCGTACCTGGATGGTCACATGGCCTAAAGCGCATTTCCCCAAACGCCAGAGGCTGCTGACTAGCAGCGAGGGACTTGGGTGTGATAGTGGGGAAACTATGCCCTCATTGGCAGAGTACACAACAGAAGTAAACAAAACATATAATAGTAGAAGCAATAAATATCCAACAACAATGCACAAGTAAACAGTGGAGGGATAAAACAATAAACCACTGGAGAACATATGTATGTATGAAATAATGCATGATACATATCTAGGAAAACAGCCAAACAGGTCACAATGCTGGAAATACAAATAGTACAAAAACAAGTACAAAAGAAAAGATAAACACTCCTCAGCATCGCAAGCCTAAGCTTGGTCCCATGCTCTCCTACTCCGTGAAATCAAGTACCATAAGTCGAAGGGCGCTTTCCCTTGTCTATACCCGCAACAACATAGTCTGTTTGGGCCCAAAAGCATGACCCAAATAGAGTGTGAGACAAAATCCTAGTAGGAAACCACCCAAAGATCTGTTCCTAACAGTCAGGGAGAAAATAAAAGGTAATAGTATAGTAATCAGTCAACAGTAACAGTAAACATCAGGTAGCCATCCGCAAGCAGTAACAGGATGATATACAATAGTAATAAATCCATAGAACAACAACCAGTAGTGAAGAAAACAAAAAACCACAATAGGAACCCTTCGGGAAAGTACCCGAATCCAACCCATCTGGTCCTATCCAGGAAGTACCAACAACCCTCTGGGAAGTGCACTCAGTCTAACCCCTCTTGTTTGGTCATACGAAATTATAAGACTCTCTGGAAAATCTTTCTTGGTAAATTTACCTTATAGTCTAGGGTAGTTAGGGACTCTCTGAGGAACATCACGCGGTATAATCCACTTATAGCCCCAAGGTCTAGAAACTCTTTGATGAAGCTCACTCAGTCAATTCTTTCTATAGTCTCAGGTCTATCACAGACCCTCTGAGGAAGCTCGCTTGGTTAATTCCTCCTCTAGCCTAGAATGGTTTAAGGAAATTCAAACAAGTAAAGACTCTCTGAGGAAGCTCACTCGGTCTACCCTTTTGTAGTCTATAATATCCATGACTCTCTGGGAAGCTCACTCGGTCCATCCCCTATAGTCTATAATAATAAATACTCTCTGAGGAAGCTCACTCCGTCTACCCTCCTGTAGTTTATCATATCCAAGACTCTCTGGGAAGCTCACTCGATCTATCCCTTATAGTCTAAAGAACCAGGTTCTCAATGTATCATGCTAGTCAGGGCATAATAACACTATAAGGCCAATGTACACTTATATAGCTACTTGGATAACCACTCTGCAGAACAAAAATCATGTCAAAATATCATTCCATCCTACGGTCACAAGGCATGGAAACAAGTATAACGGCAAAAGGCTAACAAACCCCAATGGTCATAATAAGAAAAAGGCATGGAAAAAACATCCAAGAATATGAATTATCCTAAAAAATGATCCAATTACCTCTAAACAAGCATACAAGCAAGGTAGAAAAACAAAAGGGGCAAAACGGTAAACATGTAATTCCTCGTTCATGGGTATTGGTGGAAATTTGCACATAGAACTCAAATACATGAAAAGGTAAGGCACAAACCACCTACCTTGATGTTAGGAGATCAAAATACATGAACCATGAGGCTTTATTCTCTTTAGAATGACATAGATCTATGAAAATGCACAAAACATTCAACCCATGATATCTCGAGAAAGAGGGAATGTTATGGAATGAAACTCAAGAAGAAGGAAGATCTCACCGCTGTGGTTCCAACGTAATAGACGATGGTCGATTCGGAAAACAGACAGAGGCTCGGGGGCTCGAAGGATATTCGTGGCCATACGGATGCTCCCGGTTGAAGAACCTGAAGAATATGTTGTTTCGGTCGATTAGGCACGACCTCGGTCTATTTAATGAAAAAAAGAAAGTACACGGTGTTTACTTCTAGGGTACAGGTCGTGTACTTGGCCTTTCCGTACACTGCTTTAAGAAGCCTCAACATCTCCCCTACACACCGTGTGTGTGTCCCGGACATGGCCAACACACGACCTAGCATGACAACAAAGTACACGACGTGTACTTATAAAGTACACTGCGTGTACTATGAAAATTTTGAGATTTTACTCTTTTTCTCAAAAACGACCAGAAAAGGAAAAACATACCTAAAAAAAATATCTGGCTTCTTAAAAATACCTTAAGATTATAAAATTATTTTCATTTATTTTATTGGAACATTTATTTTCAATGTCAGTTATGTCTACATCTGCTATTTTGTGAATGTTTGATTCGTAATTTCAAGAAAATCATCATTATGTTGGCCATGGAAAATTGGGTAATTGTCCCAGAGTATTCACAATACTAATCTTGAAAAAATAAAAAAAAATTATACATAAATTATAACTTTATATCCAATCTAAAAATATTGGGATGCAAATTCAACTTCATTAGAATAATGGAGAAGATAGTATGTACGTAATCATGAGTAATGTCTCCATTTGTTAATGATCATTATGAAAAGATGGTAAGTATTATTATCCATTTTTAAAAATATAAATAAAAAATATCTATAATATTATCACATAAAATATAATAATATATTTGATCTATGTTATTTGGTGATGAAAAACCAATCACAATGGTTCGTGGAGGTGGTAGTCTATATGTACGCATGAATGACATTATCATTATTCATTGAATGTACATGTAAGATATTAAATTATATATTATATTTTTATAATGATAAATATATCCTGATTATTATATATATGAATTAATTATATTATTATAAATATCCATTAGACATGGTGAAGGAAAAAAATTACATCAGTCAACGTGGCATTTGTCTGTTGATCATATAAACTATGAATTCCATTCCCATTTTATGGAGGTGTGACCTGGATAGATGTTCTTAAATTACAATAATAAAATCTAAGTATATTAGAGATAATATTTTTTTATATAATAATGTTTTAGGATGATTATATGGATGTGATAACTGATATAAAATATAGCTACTAAGTTAATATTTATGCATTTTCTTTAGAAAAACTACTTCACTGAATACATTATATCCACTTTGGTTAGTATTATGAATTATGCCTCTATATCGTGGGTATGAATTTTATAAAGTTATATATATATATATATATTAAAAAAAATTCTTTTAATTTTGATTAAAATGGAAGAATATATTACCTTTTATAAGAGTAGGGAGGGGAACACATGGAATTTCAAAAAATATTAAATTAATATAAATAAATTTACAATTAAAAACATCTCAAAATTAATTCATTAGAAATATAGGATCATTTTGGGTCTTAATAATCTCATCCAATACCAATTATTTAGGTTTAGACATTTTTTTTACACATTACAATTAGTTTTAAACAATATTATCCCATTTTTCACATAATGTAATATTATGGATTTTCACTCAATGAAGGTCA
Source organism: Viscum album (assembly GCA_963277665.1). NCBI lineage: Eukaryota > Viridiplantae > Streptophyta > Magnoliopsida > Santalales > Viscaceae > Viscum > Viscum album. Next base: position 2,033,202,435 of record OY728135.1, read on the forward strand.
ATGTATTACCATAAATTGAAAAATTTCTAACAAATTAACAAAGTTTGGTATGATAAATAAAATAATATTCACTTTCCTATTCAAAGGTATTTAGTAATTTTATATCATTTCATAAAATATGATTTATTATAATATTTTATTAATCGAAATTTTTAGAACTATTAATTACATTGATTTTATTTATATTAGGCTAATAAGTAAAATATGAAAAAATAATTTCATACAAACATAAAATTTCATATTAATTAATAATATTTTTGGATAATATTTATTATCTAAAATCATATTAGTTTTAATATTTTAATTATCATTTATTTTATTTTATTATTAATTAAGTAATTATTATGTGTTCATTGTGTAAATTTTTAACGAAATTATTTCCTTATTGAAAATTACGAATAAATTAATATGATGAATATATATCACTTACCAATCAAAATAATATTTATAATGCAACATATCCTCCAGTTTACACTATACTAAAAATATTTTATCTATTAAAATTAAGAGTGTGAAATTTTTTACTTTTCAATAAATAAAATATTGTAATAGTAAAAATCACATCCAAATGGAGAAAAAAGGCTATGTAAACTCATATATGATGAGTATTAAAATAATGTAATCATAAAATTAAGTTAAATGAAAGGTAAATTTTATAATCCTTTCCAATTTATTTTAATTTTTAACTACCTGGTTTATCCTTTACTGTGGTAATAGAAAATAATAATGTTAATATTTATATAAACTAAAAACTAAAAGGTAATAAATTAACAAATTTAGAATATCTTATTACAAATGTGGAATCTATTTTCCAAAATTAAAATAAAAAAATTCGTTGAATATATTTATAAATTAAATAAAAAAACATTGAAAAATATGTTCTTAGAAAAATGTCCTTCTAAAATTTTAAATGTTTTTATACAAACTTAATTTATATAATTCTGTTAAAAAAATAAATATATTATTATTTTATATCATATTGAAGTTATAACATTTAGATAATAATCAGAAAAATAATTTTACATCGCAAATACATTAAATTAGAATTCATTTTTCAATCAAAATCAATATTTTTCACAATTCACTGAAAAAATCATTACAAAAAAGTAAAAAATTTCACCCAAAAACTATTTTCATATGCTGATTTGGAAAATGTTATTTTTATATAAATTGAAATTTCTAAACGTTCCTAAAATTAATTATAATATTCACTCACAAAAATTAGTAAGAATAATTTTTTATGAAAACATATTTTTGAAGTATAAAATGAATTTACTATAAAATGAATGCTTATTTCTAAAGAATTAATCAATAAATTTTTAACAATTATAACCATTAAATATATATTTTAAAAGTATTCAATTTTATTAATATAAGAAAATATAATTTCTAGGTTTTAATGGTCATATAATAATATATTGTGTTTTAATTATGCTCAGTGTTGTGTATTTTGAACTCTGTCGAAATTAGTCATTCTATTTAAAATATGTTGATATTAGAAAAAGGTAAGGGTTTCATCATAAATCATTCTTATTTGGGAAATATATCCATTTATGCATGAATTTTATATTATATGGGGTATAACATTCCCAATTTTTAGGTTATCAATAAATTTCATTTATTCATGGTATTTTTGGTTTTTATTCATGCGTATTATCGATCAAAGGTTTTGATTAAAATTATACATGAGTCATAATTATTTTCTCTAATCATGTCCCTTTTTTCATGATTTGTTAAATATCTTTGTTAATTTGATCTTCCATGTCTTATTTCCTACCATTTTGTTTTCAAAATTATGAATTTTTTCTTTATTGATATGACTTCTATTCAATAATATCGTCAACCAATATTATATGCTTCGTCAATTAACAACACCTTGTTGATAATGATTACTACTTTACTTTTCAATAGATATTTTTGATCTATATACATGCTTTACTTATCCAATGTATTTTCTATAATGTTAATGTGGAATTTAAAATTATCTTTACCTCTTATCAGAAAAATGTTTTCTAAAACATTTTATAATATTAGTTTCACAAAATAGTTTTAATGGATAGAAAAAATGTTCCATATGTGTAGTTTTTAGAAATTTATTCCTCTAATTAATGTTTTAAAATGTTCCCAAGTTACTTCATCCCTAATTTTTTTATGGTCCTTCACTCCAACAATTTCATTAAATAATAATGTTTCAATGGAAAAGATTTTTAAAATTTTCGACAAGAATGATTTTAAATGGAAGGAATATATTTTAAACATTTATATGTGAATATATCTCTCATATACAATTTAAAATTTCTAAGATACTTCCCCACTATGATTTTAAGATTTAAAAAAATTATTCTACTAGTATAATAAAATCATTGAATTTAAATGTTGTCAATTGATAAGTGAATTTATTAATTTCAATTAAATTTTCTTAATACTTATAAGAGTGTTCTCTATTTAGTTTATATAAATGATTAAGGGTATTATTAAAATTATATAATTCAAATTTTTTATCCAAATATATTTTAATGTTCTCATTTATATCTATGTATGATAAATCCTAACTATTTTCTTCCCAAATCATCATATTGAATTGGAATGAATTAATTATTGTTTCTTTTATCAAATAATATAATATATTACATTAATTAAATGAATGTTTTGTACATATAATCCCAACACAAATATTGATTGGTGAATTTTTTTTCCAAACTGTATATTCATTATATATATGGTGTAAATACCATATGTTTAACCACATTTTATCAGTGTTATTTGCCTATAATAATGCTTAATGTAATTAATTACCAATTTATATTCCTTTGGTGTATAATATAATGAAAATTATTTAAAAAATGGATTATTTCATAGGGAACCATTTGAAAATAATAAAAAACATATTTTATTTCCTTTGTTTTTATGATATACTGAATTAAATCATGTAAAACACACATGTATGAGTTTTCATAATGATGGGTGGACCTGGATAGCACTCTAATGACTTAGGTAATGTTTATGTCTCATGATAAGAAACGTGTGGGATTATAGATTAAACCTAATCATTTTTATCTCCAAGGTAATAATCCTTTGAATATTATAATGTCCTAGGGAGTAATCCATGAAATATTATTATGGTCCACGGAGTAATCCTTAGAATTTTCTAATGATTCAATGTTTATAGTGTGTCCACATTACTATGAATCCATGCTCTTATGTTATCATGACTATATGATATTTTTATTTATGATATAATCTCTATCATCCATGATCTATATATTATTATAATTCTCATTATGATGTCATGTTATTCCTTAGGTCTATCATGTAGTTCATTATTGTCATGTTTACCCTTATTGAGAGTTTGAGCTCAGCCCTTCTTAATGAATATTAAATTTTAATTATTGTTACACTTTAAAGGAAAAAGTGAGAAACCAAGGGTTTAACCAAAATAAGAAATCATAGATCTATTAAAATATACGTTCATCCTCCTAGATTTAACCTCCCTAAATAACATCCAATAGATATTTTGTACCTTAGTATCTCGGTCATCTATTTGGAGATATTAAAACTGAAACACCATCCTATCCAAATATTGGATATACTCCTCTATACTCATCTTCCCACTGTTGAACCCCCTAACTAATATCAGGTCCTTCTTTACAATCCATGGACATCATTCCTCATTAGGGGCAAACCTCAAATCTCTTCCCATCATCCTATCAGCTTATGAATTGGTAGAATAAATTGACAGAACATGTTAAACCATTTCTTTATCTAAGCTCATATATAATTCCATTGATTGATCAATCACGTCACCTGAAATCCTCTTCTATAAAGTATCCATAGAGGAAGGTTGATTATAATTTTACATCTGATTATCATTCATATTATTCGTTGATCATGACTACATCAGTAGTGGAAATTATGAGAAATCCTTCATCTATTTACTGTTACCCCAAAGGACCTTTCACCTCCTTGGGCTCAAGAGTTGACAACCTGGTACCTCATCCTTTGAATCAACTATTGAATTGATAGAGAAATAATCACTAGATCCATTATTAAGATCATTCTTCATATCCAAGGAGGCCCTCATATAACCTTCCACAAGAATCTGAACCAGAATATTATCAAATAATATTTTATAACAATTTCCCATCATGAAAACTGCTACCTCTATCATCAGATATGTAACTCTCCTTGGACACACCACTCCATCATAAAAGGCACCCATCATGGTATACCACTAAATTTAATGCTCTATTATAACATTAATTCCACTACCACCATGAGGACCCTTAAGTACCAGAGGTTCCAAAACTCAAGAATTTTTATCCACCATCGAACTCCATTTCTCCAGGGAAACATCCCCCTACTATTGAGAATCTTCGAGGTCATTTCTCAAGTCATGGAACATGTATTTCACCAAGGGATTCCCATCCCATTGTTCACTATGAGTTTCATTTTGCTCAATAACTTCATCCACATAACCCTTACCAGAGGGCCCATCCGTAATACTAGACATATAATAATCTCTCATACTAATTCCCACCCACTTATTTTTATCGTGCAGTCTAGAACAATGTCTTTAGGCTACCAAATAATGGTCTAACCACTTTAAATTAGAATAAAAGTAAACCTACGACACATATACCACCATCCACCGAGAAAGAAATTCCACTCCAACTGAAATAATAATAAAATAAGAAGGATATCTTGAAGAATCTACTTTCACACACACTCAGGTATTAACAAGATGATAAAAATCACTATTCTAGCTTCCAGATCAAAGTTACCTATCTATGAAGTTTTGAAACGTCCTTATAATCAATGGATTTTTAATTGGAGGGGTTAGGAAAGGGAAAATAACCCAAATCATCACTGAATGGAAGTCCCACTTCATATGAAAATTTTAGGTCCATCGATAGAGGTATAATCCGGACACATTGCAGCTATGAGGCATGCTAATCCAAGCTTTGATCAAGTCTTACTCTAACACAAAATGGATCATAATGATTCTGTTGCTGAGAAAACCCACAGTATCCCTATCTTGTAAATATTGAGAACCAAATACGAAACTATCACTAGTGTCCTTTGAAGTACTTCTCTATGAGAAACATGACATCATGGTCCAATTGAAGAGTGTCAAAGTTTCTATAAACTCCATGATTGATATTGTAATGTCAAGTTATCCTACATACATCTCGAGAACCTTAGAAAATAAATAGAATTATAGAAATAGGGGAAGAATCATGGGTTAGAAAAGGGGGAAAAGAAAGATACAACTCCCTTGAAAGATAAAGATGGCCGCTCCCCCATCTGTGGGTGAGGCACCAGCATGGTTGCCATTTCCATCGTGGATTGGGAGATGAAATCATAGAGCTCCCCTTAAATAAAAACCCCTCCCCTTATGATATTTTCCCTTCTTATGTTAACATTTAAATATATTATAAAGTAATGTATTTGGAATTCTAAGCCAAGATCATTACCTTGTGTGGAAGATTTTTATTTGACCGTAAATACCAATTATATATTTATGAGATTCTGATAAATTAGAAAGTGTTCAATTGATGGGAATACATGAGATTTATTTTTTATTGTTTTTTACTAATTCACTAAAAACTAAACTAAAAGATCATTAGACTATCAATTTGATAAATACATTATAATCATATAGGTGTATCAACTACAAAGAAATATGTTGTGTGCTTTTGAAACCAGACCTAAGAACATGAGTTTGGGGGTACTACAAAATGGGTAAATAAATATGTGACATCACCAAACTTAATTTAATATGAAATTAGTGGTACCATATATGTGGGCTTAGGTAAAACCTATTAGAATTTTATTACTAAATATTACCTTTTTATGACATTATACATTATGTATGAATTAATTTTAAATGTTTTGGTAATTTGATGATGATTATCTATTGTAATGTAAAAACAAAAAATATATTTCAAATTATTTATTTGTAAAATTTGATAATTATGTAATATTCACAGTTTTGGAGAATATAACTGACATGTCGTACAAGGATAGAAATTTAAATATTTATATAACTATTTTCTATGTATTTTTTACGTAAATATTAATTCATTTTTTGGTTATCTAATATAAATTGTAATTTCCTCTTATGACGTGTATCATTTAGATATAATGGTTCTTCCTGGTGGTGGATTTTTGAAGATATTTATTATTAAAATATATCTTATAAAATGAGGATCTTATAGTAATTAATTTCTTATATGGTTTCTAAGAGTCTTTCATTGAAAAAGTGGTGATTATTTGGATTCGTATTAGTGTTTTGATTTGGAAATTATTAATTCTTGATATATTGGATTATTAGATGAAAAAGTAGTTTAGATTTTTAGGGAATAAAAGTTAGATGGTGGGGAGTTCGTAAAGAACCATATTTTATTATAATTTTTTATAAAAATATTTGAGAATTTTTTTATAATTATGTAGTTATTGGGTAAGATCAATTTAATTTTTTTATTTAAAAAAAAGCATTATTTGTCATTTTCGGTTTTATTCAATGAAATTAAAGTTTGGGGATGGATTTTTGAGAAATTTTATACATGGATAAGGGTTTAATGGGACATTTAACATTTTAGGATTAGGTTTGGGCGTTGATTAATGAAGAAAATAATTGCGGGGTTGGTATAAAGACTCCCATGTTATTCTAAGGAATAAATTTAGTGGTTAAGTGTATAATCCAATAAGTAACTAAATATCCATAGAAAATATAGTGAAATGCAGTAAATTATTTTATGGTTATAAGGGGTTTATTTTAGGAGTTTAAAATATTAAGTTCCCCTAATGTCATTTAAGTCACATTTAATTTATCCCTGACCCTAATTTCCATCCAATATTATTAATTTTATAGGGATAACTTGGTAGAAGACATATTCTACAACCTCTTTGATAAAAATTTGTTGTTTATCCTAGTTTTTCATCCACTAAATATATATTTAATATATTCATCTCATCTTCTTTTCCTTATTTTTCTATCTCATATATTTTATTTTATTATTCCCAAGTAGGAATTATATTTGTTTTCAATGGTTCAATATGTATTTTTCAGGATCGTGAAGGATTATTTTGGATTCTGGATTTCATAATTCATATATAAAAGTCTATATATTGATTGTGAAAATAATATTTTTTATGTAAAAAGACCCATGGTTATAAAAAAATGATGAGTATTAATGGATAAGTTAAAGAATCTGTGGAAATGTTAGTGTGATGATAGATGAGTTGATCTTTAAAGGGAGTAAATAAAAGTATTGGTGGCTATAGAAGAATTAACTATAATTTTTTCATATTGTTGATGTGTTATATAAGGATGGGAAGTCAGGTGAAGAAGTTCATCATATATTTATGTAATGTCTTGAGTTTTTCAAACCAACATAACTGATCCATCCATGTAGGAAAGTCACATTATAGATTCACTATGAGAATTTTGGATTTTTCTGATGGGCTATTTGCGATGGAAGTAAGACCCATCAGATGTAGGATGTCAAAAAAGACTATTTTCATTGTGAATGTTGACATGTTGCAATTAAGGGATAAGAAAGAGGTATTATTGATGGCACACCACAAATAACTTTGGTGTATCATGAATTCCAAATAATGAGGAACGTATTTGAAACAAGGATAAATCCCATCATAAATAATCTAACCAGTTTTTGGTTATTTGTTATTGGGATCCACTCTCATCGCAAATAATTTGTCAGAAGGATACTATATAATGTCCCAAACCATCTTACCATCTAATCGATAGCCATATCGGTTGGCCACATGTCCTCAACTGCATCTCTTAGTATTCTAGTGAATATCGACTAGAAGAGAGGGTTTCTATAGGTGATAGTGGGGAGACTACTCCCTCTTAACAGACATGTGCAATGAGATAATAGAATATAGATAATAATAAGAAATATCTAATGTAGTAAATAGAAATGATAATGCAATGGAATGAAAACATTATATAAATGACTAAAAGTGACCAACAACAATTTATACAATTGATGAATGCATGAGAATATAATTATACTAGACAAAAAATAGTAAACAAAAGAAAATGACTTAAAATACATTACAATAATAAAGAAAAGACAAAAAATCCCCACAGACGATCTGCCTGAGCATCAAAACCTCCAGCTCGGTCCTTTTCTCATAAATCCCATGTACAACCAATAGAACAACAAACCAAGATCCATTGAACCCAAGGCCTAGTCGAGTAACAAGGTTACCCAAGCAGGGGGAGAGAAGAAATCTCAGTATACTAGAACCCACAGTATCAGGAACAATCTAATGGAATATAAATTAGACAATGTGTAGTTATGAATAATTAAATAAATTGTAGTACATAAATAAATAAGACCCTTCCAGGTTCCCAAGGGACACCTGACAGCTATACCATCTTCAACTCGATGTTGGGATAATAGTCAGATCATGTCACTAAACAGACACATGCACACACACATTATTTGGAATGGGGTAAGAATGTTTCCCACCATACATGTATATAGGTGTTGTATCTAGAATGGGTTGGGCATGCCTCTCACCCATACATGTATAATAGGATGGAATGAGATAAGAATGAATCCCATCCATAATAGAATATAACTATCAGGTTGTAATCATGTATCCTTTCTATATAAGTATATATAACTGGAATGGGGTAACAATTCCTCCCATAGGTAGTCATTTACATAGATGATATGGGGTATGAATGCCTCCCATCCATAATCATTCATATACCAATGTGGGTTAAGAATGTCTCCAACCCATAAATATTTTTATAGAATGATTATAAATGGAATAGGGTGTAACTACCTCCCATCCATAAATAATTACACAAAGCCCATACCTATATTAGCAGTAGAAACACCTTCACAATAAAAGTACTTATTGAAAAACATATTAATCATTTCATTTAAATCACCAAAAATGGATTTGTCGTTTTCATATCATAACATGAGGCAAAGGCCTCACATGCATGTCATTATCCATATTCCATTTCCTTACCAGGACCATTCTCATCTCAATCATTTAATATAATTCAAACAACTCCTATGGTTTAACATTTACTCAATGAATAATATTTGGTATAAGCCATCATACTTAGGGTCATTGTCACCCAATTTTCTTAAACATGGAAAATTGGTTTACAGGTACAAGTTCCAAAATGGTTCATGATAATTACCCTTATAGGATGATACCCACATTCCTTATTCACCCTTTCCATTTCACTCACCTAATTCATTTCTTTTAACCTATTCAAACATACAAACTACTAGTCAGGGGATCAAGTTTGATAAGTGGTTTCAAGTCTAGAAAACATGTTCATACATGAGAAAAAGAAACATAAAAGGGACAAGAAACCTAACATTCCATCTAAAAATTATAATCTCAATAATAAAGAGTCCTAATTCATTAATACAAGCATGTATAATACTCTATAACTGCCCTTTTTGGATTAAAGGAAGCACTCCTCTATCTGAGGGGTTTTATTATAAAACTGTGACTTTTCTTATCAATCAATCAATTATCACATTAAATTATTTCATTAGGATTATCAATGAAAACAATTTTTGAATAAACCACTACTCTTGGAATGTATTAAATAAGGGCATGAGAAACTATCAATAAAAAAATTAATGATTTCTTAAATAAATAGGTTAAAGAAAGGGAACCTACCTCAGGGTGGAACCAAACGAAAAAATCATCTCTTGGTGTTTTCCAACTAAAAGTTAATGCTCACCTAGTAATAAAATTCATATTCACAGACATATAAGGACAACTATCCCATATTCACACACCTGCTCACCTTGAACATGGACAAGGGAAAATTTTCCAATATATACATAGGCACCCCGAGCTAGATACATGTATATTAAAATCCATGGATGAATAAACACGTAAATGGGGAATATATATATATATATATGTATATATATATATATATGATTACCCATGCGAGTTTCCTTTGACTTGGAAACTCAAATCAACAAACTGGAGTCCAACACACTATACCTAAATTACTGAGGACATTAAAACTGCCAAAAGATGAAAAAGAGAATGATATAAACCATTTAGTAGATAAAAACCCTTACCTAAGATATTGGAAGAAGAAAAAATCAATGAAAAATGATTTTCTTTCTATGGTAGTTTTCATTACATGAACTCAATGGTCCCAAGAGACCATTCACACAACTCTATAACAATGAAAATGGATGAAAACAGATTGAAAAAATAACATAGGGTTTGGTGGAAACATGTAGGGAGATGGAGAGGCCTATATGAAGTATTAAATTTGAAGGATAAGGTAGTAGAGGACTTATCATGAAGGATTGTGTGACGAATTAGAATAAATCCATGAATATTTTGTTGCGCAAGGAGGGTTGGCTGAGGGGGATTCGCATGAGGCCGATGGATCCAGAGGTGAGACGTGATAGAGAGATGGGGAGAGGGTGAGAATTTTTGTTTTTTTAATTCCTTCAATTTTCAAATTGATTATGTTATAATGATTTTAGAACAAGGTATTTCCACACTACTTGGGCCTCATGATTTGGCAAACATGAACCTACTGTGCACCCTCTTATAGGTACCTCAGTCACTCCACACAGGATGGACGCATGGTATGGAAACTGTGAATCAACCCTATGGTGTACAATGTCGAAGTACGTTCCAATTTCCACTATCCACGTTGTTGGAGTGCACAGTTTTGTAACCCTTTTGTAGCATATGAGGTACCTTTTTTCCCCTTATAAAGGGTATCAATGTTTCAGAAAAATCATGAACCTAGTTAATGTCTATAAAAACATGAAATTTCTCTTCCTATCTCTCCAAATACCTCTCAATACACCTGTGAAACCTAACGAGATTTCCAAAAATCCAAAAAACATTACATAGAAGCTCTCCAACTCTTAGAATTTAGTTGTAATTCTCTATTTAGAAAAACACATTAAGTAATAGAAAACATTAAAAAACCTCATCATTTTCATCCTGTTTAAAATGCGGATTTTTAAAACCTTCCCACCTTGTAAATTATCATCCTAGAGAAGCCTCCCAGAACAATGTAACAACAACATGACCTACATGAATTGCAATGTCTCATTCACATGGTCTTGTTGAATTCAAGACACCCAACATGTTTGGTAGTATCCATTCATCCAAGCGACACTCAATCTGTTCAAGACTCGATCCAAATCTAGTTCTCCAACTGAAACATCTAGATGAACCATAACCAAGTCCATTTTCAATGAAATTTGACCCCTTAATTATCTTATTAAACATTTGGCCAAAGGAACTTCCCACCTTAGAATTTAACTTTAATTGGCCAATTCTAAAACATGGTTAAACTATCCATTGGAATTCTCTTACAATAATGCTTCTAAGAGTTATAACGATGCTCCTGTCATGAATCCTGAAATAGATAAATTGGTCGATCCCCATCAAACTCAAAGCCCATGTCAAATTGTGTTTTAATGAAAAGACTTAGTTGATGTACATTGTACTTGTCTCTTACAGATGATGTGCTAGAGGCTGGTTTTCACCGACTAGAGATTCTAATCAAGAAGAACCATGGGTTGATCAATCTCCAGCTGACTATTTATAAGAACACATGGCTTAGAAAACTGGTATATTTCATATAGATTCGCAATGCTTTCCTCTAAGGCACATTGTGATTAGTACCACCAAGTTTACCAAATCCCACAATTGACTTATTATGATGTTCATAATATAAAACCTTGAAGGAAACAACACATCTGAAATATAACACCATAAGAGAACAACCTAAATAAGCCTAATAACTTAAAAGTATTATCAAAATGTAATAAAAATGCCATTTTAGTGTATATAAGATGAAGTCATGATATGAGACATGCTCCTTGTGAAATTAAATACACTAAGGGGATAGTAAAGTGGTTTCTACGTAATCATACCCAAATAATGGAAAGGATGAAGGGTCGAACCACCACTGGTCAACTACAAAAAAAGAAATCGAATTAACCTACCAATGAATCATCATTAACTGAATATGTGTCACTACCACCCAAAGGAATTGTGTGTTTATTCAAACTCCCCACCAATTTCCTCTAAGACCAATGGTGTTCCATTGATGTTTCATAAATAGTAAACCAATTCAATGTCGCGCTACCGAGAAAGCAACGACATAAAACAACCCATAAAAGCCTTATGGAATTCATTCATAAACTCAAAAATTTTCCACTGGTATTTCTTGGTCATGCTTCTTCCACATGGATGTAAATATTTACCAAAACTATCCTGGTTCTACTCTAAGGAATGACCACATGTCAAATCATTAGACAAGTAATCAAAAACAAAACAAGTAGGCATACAGAAACACCCGATTCTTCATAAATCCATCCTGATCATTAGGTGGAAGCTGATTATTTAACGCTATACCACCCTAATATAGAGATGACCTAAGACCATACTCAACAGAACAAAAGGATAATTTTAATGTCGAATTGTCTCATACAAACTTTCCTCATAATTAGTCATCCTTATCTGAGAAGAATAAAGGGTCAAACCACCGACAAAGTGTCTTACCATTCCTTAGGCATGTCTAACCCGATCAAAAAGAGCATTAACCAATGTTCATTCCCGAAATAAAGGCGAAAATTACCACGACTAACCATCCAAAAAAAAAGATATCATTAGAATGTTACGTGTCTAATAAAGAAAAAACAAAACACAAATGACACCAAACATCAGTGCAATCAAGGCACTAGAATGGAACTAAATCACTTAGGGTCTTACCTACCACTAGCTAGCCCCTTATTTAGAACAAACACTAACCCATGAATTTGGTCATGCCATCTGAAGTCACCAACTCAAGAGATGATCAACAATCCATTTATTAAGAAACAATGCATATAAAAAACATCTATGGTTTCATTCTAAGGAAAATCAAAGGGAAACAAAAACTACCCATTAAAAATGGTTTTAAATATTGAAAACCACTACATATTTCATTTCCATGCCTTTTACTTTGGTTTAAATATAATATTTTATAATTTTATTGATGGAGAGAAGAATAACAACTACCATTTACAAAACAAAATCATTTGATACTTTTTCAGACTAAATCATTTGGGAAAATAAGACAGGTCTCATAAATATTCCTTTTAAACCATTGATCATTTCTAGATATACCATTTTATAAATAAATTAATAAAAACAAAACTACAAAAAAATTAAGGTGACCTATGTGGGTCTCACTAAGCCCACATGGGTTTTAAAAAAACAACCCAATAATAGAAGCTCATGTTATTAATGTTCAAAAACCCAAATGAGTCATCTCCTAAAAACATTCCCCAACTGACCTACTTGGGTCCAGTTGTAATTTTTATACATTTAACCAGTTCACATTAGATTTAAAATGTAGAGACCCGAAGCTTGATGTACATTGACATTACATTACATTTGCGGAATACTTAGTACATAACAAAAACACACACACAAGGATCGTAATAGTTTAGTGACTATGGAAACTCGGAATATAATATTCTAATCCTGGTGAAAGATCTTCAACATATCCCATAAAGATTTTATTTTTTTTACCTAAAACCTTTCTTTATATCCTGGGGAAAAGAAAACATAAAAGAGTGAGCTCAAATGCTCAGTAAGGGTAAACAAAAGAAATATCAATCACATCATATACATAAGCACATAACTTTTGGAAATCTTAACCTACAAAAGAGATCATAATTTCATAACATGGGGTAAATCATGGCAGTGAAATGTAATCACAATAATCATAACATAAAACATGAAACTTTGTGGCATAAACACATAATCATAGAGAATCATATCTTATTAGTCAAGACTCATTGCCAAGACTATCTTAGTGGACAAAATCCATTTCTGAATCGAGTAACCCTCGTTTCAGTCCTGTTTCACTGAACCGGTATAACCTACCGTTCCATCCATGTCTATCTCATGAGATATAAAATCTTTACCCAATGCATTGGTGGGAGATATAGGTCCCACCCATCTCATAATGATACCATTCTTATGTGTGCCACAAAATCATAAATCATACATCATTGCATAACCCATGTAATAAAAATGGGATTCTTAAACAACATGACATCATAAAACAATTCATATAAGATAAAGGAATTCATAAAAATAATTCCATCAAAACATAATCAAATAAATTTAATAATAGGGATTGAAACAGAACCCTATATTATTTTAGATGGAAAATAATTTTGATAAAACACTTGACCTCCATTATTGAGGAAAATATCCTTTCTACTTCAAAAAAACATTTCCTTTCTTAACATGTCGTACAATTATAAACTAAAATAATTTGATTAAAAATAAACTTGAAAACTTGTAAAGGAATCTTCTTGGAAATAATGTTTTAAAAATTCATTCATTCCGTATAAGTTAAAAAAACATTCTTCGTACTTTTGTCAGAAAAGTCAAAAAGTTCCTCGTACGAAAAATAACAAAAGATTTCTTTCATATCTTTTACTAAAAACTCACCAAAGGGTAAAATTGGATTTAAAAAATTTTAGGTGGATGGAAATAATATTACATATTGATGAAACATGGATGTGGATGATAAAATACACCCCAGTAAATACTTACGAATAAACAATGTCGGATAAAAATGAGATTGTGATATTTCCTTTACCTTATGTCCGACTTTCTTTGTAAGTGTCCAAACCTCCTGTATAATGATTTAAATTATGTTATTGACTAATTCCATAATCATACATATTTTTATGATATCATATATGGTCATATTCTTAGCTTCTTAGTAGTAATATTTCATTGCTACTTGTTATTCGGGTGTTTATAACTTTTTGTTCTTATGCGTGTTTTGTCGAATAAATTCTTATTCTTTTCTTTAGGTTATAAATACCTCATTTAAATAATGGTATTAGTGTAATATATATCATATTCATTCAATTCAATTCATTTATATAATCATTATGAAATGAAGATCATGTAGAACGAGTCGCATCACATCGTGGAGACGATATTCCATACGTACGCACGAGTGATGATATCGTTCCTATGATCGTGGAATTGTATTGGAGTATATGTATACTGTTTAAGAATAAATATAACTTTATAATAGTCATATATAGTCATTATTTACACCATTATACCCATCCAAGTAAGGTGGTGGTGGAAAACATATTACACCACGGCGTGGAGACGGTATTCCGTACGTACGCACGCGCGGTGATTTCTTTTTTCCGTAGGATGGATAGATGGTGAAATAGGGTTATTTAATACTTATAATAACATATAAGTATATGAGTGATAGTGATGTTATTACTTCACAATGAAACAACTAAAGAAGAAGAAGTGGAAGAAGAAATAAAGATGAAAGAATCGATAACGGACATTACCTCTTATTTGAAGTGCTTCTTTGAGAACTTCTTTTAGGGCACTAAAATTGGTCTTTGAGGAAGACCAGAACCTCTAAGATGTTTCTAGGGAAGTGGAGAGGAGAATTGGGTAGGGGTTGTCCGATCATGAAGGCTCAAAGTTTTGTGAGGAAGAGTGGGAGGAGGTGCCCTTTTTATAAGGGAGGAGAGGGGTACCTTTGGAATAACTAAACATATTATTTTATATTAAGGTCAAATTGGGTTTATAATGGTTCCAAAGGGTCTTATTTCGAAGCTAAAGTGGGGATGGGTCGAAATCATCTCATACAATAGGATTTATACAAGTTTAGGTTATTATTTTAACCTTATCATTTAGATTTAACTTTAAGTTAGATAATTTAACTTTTACCGTCTCCTCTTGTTTTCTTACACTATAAGGTTAATAAACTTACTATAAGAAGCCAAACGAACCCCAAATTGTTTATTATTAATATATATAACCTTATCTAAGTCATTTGTCCTAAAATTAGATTTTTAGTAATAAAATAACAATTAATAATATAATATTTTTTTTAAAAACTATTTTATGTCAATTTTGACACTATTTGGTAATTGATTTTTGTGAAAATCATAACAGAATTATAAGTTAGAAAAAAGTTAATTAAATAAATAATAACATGTCATATTAACCTAAAATATTAGTGGGATTCATAAAAAGTCTCAAATTATATTTATTTGGGTATTTATAACATCAATTATGTCAATTTTCATTAGTAAGAAAATTACTGCATCATCATTGTGTCATAAATAAATTAAATTATTTAATGTCTAAAAATTACAAATAAGATAATATTATGTAGTAAATCGTTTTAGCTTTCTAATGAATATTTAAAATCGAATTTATCTTATGTATAACCCTATATTAAAAATGTTTTAGTAAATAAACTTTTATTTTAACTCTTTTAACTCTTCTTTGAATTAAATAATAATAAATGTCCTAATCTAATCCAAGTGGGCCTAAACGGTAATATTTTATTCCTCAGCTTGTTTTTGGTCGAATTACACTTATCCAATAGAATTTGGACATGTGTTAGGGTAATAATAATATCATTTTTACCCTTAATTACCCTATTTACTTTTAACCGTGGTAAATAAAAGTAAAAAGTTACTATTCACCAAAAATTATTTTCATCTCATTGAACCACATTTTACATACTGACATCAAACGTGTCTCTCGGATTTTTGAAATTCCACTCACAGAAGCGGTAAAATTTATTTTTATGAAAAATTCAATTTTTTTAACTACCACTTAGTGGTTTCACTATTCATCAAAAATTGAATGTTTTCAGAAAAATACCAAAAATTAGGCCTAAGCTTTATTTGATATTATGAATGCAAAAATGATTTCTATTTTACCAAATTCAAAACATATCAGTTGCATTAATTAATTTAAAAATTAATTCCCGTCGTCAAAACAAAAGGCGTGTTTTTATGAGATAATAACTATCAAAAGATTGACACTTGTTTATAACTGGTTTAAATGTGAAATTACATCCAATGACCAACATTGTATTAAATTGTATAAATATATTCTAAATATACTTTAAAACCACTCAAATTAATAATTTATCACTATTAATTATTTTGATTGAAAAAGTTGTTTTAAATTAAAATTTAGTAATTTCCACTATTCATCAAAATATGAAAGTTATCCGAAAATTACCAAAATTTCACCCTAAGCTAATTTCGATATTACGAATCCAAAAATGAAGTCCATTTTGAAAAATAAAATTTACAAAATTTCAAAAAAGTGGTTATTACTATTCATAACGGCTAGTTTTAATAATATTTTAATAGCATATCGTTGTTAAGCGAAACATGGTGTTGCATACAACACACGCTATCGTGGAAGGTCGCGATTGCATGTAATTCAAGCCAGGTCAGAGATGTGTGTTGTGAAAGCTCCTTTTGGTGTAGCATACAACACAAGACATTAATGAAATTAAAAAGAATATTTTTCACAAAATTTCGGGGTGTTACATTCTACCCCCCTTAAAATGAATTTCGCCCTTGAAATTCGTCGGGGCTATAAATGGTTTACAACTTGAAAGTTTCATTAATAGAAACCCACATCGTAAAAAGGAATACCAAAACCAATCTTTAAAAACAAAATTATGAAACATAACAATTACCCAAATAAACTAATCACTGGGTTTCCACATAGGTGAAAATATGGATATGGAAGAAAAATCTAAGCATCATGTTCTGATGGAGAGTGGTAGAGAACATGGCTATGGAAAAGCCAACAATCACAAATCCCTAAATTTGTGACGATCTAAGGTACCATCTGATTAATCAGATATATGAGCACTAGGACAACATTTTTGGTTTTCAAGATCGTTTTCCTAAAGTTGAAGAATTTGAATTAGAATAAATACTTACTTTATTTTGGTACAATCTCACTGTTGTTTGTGCCTTAAACAATTTCCACTTCATCTCTTAAATAAATTAAGTTGAATTTTTTATTCGTGAAGTGTTATCAGATCATGTGATAGAATGACGGGTCATTCCATCTCTTTCAAACAAAAGGTTAGTAAAAGTTATAAGTCCATCTTATGGTTAATCGTATATGGTTCCAAAAATGAACTTATACTTCATATATCATACCGCTTAATAAAATAAAACTAGTTTCAACTAACCAAGGACTTCCTGTAGGCCAGTGGTAGGCGATAAAGGCCAGTCGCACTTCAGTTGTGGGTTATATTCCCACAGCGTTGTCCGACGCGATGTGCTGTCACCCGTCCGGCAGGTTGTCCTTTTTCTAAAACTATATTACTATAACATCCCATCAATAATATTGAAAAAACTTCTATCCTTAAACAATACTAACTTATGACCAATATAATCTATTTCAATCTTTAGGCTTATCCATAATACTACAGTCCACTATCATAATATAGTGAAAATGATTACCAGAGATTTAATACCATCTTTGATCCCCATATATCATAGGATATGTCTTGTTGGTCACATTCCAAACATTCAAATGCCTTAATCATGTATTCTCTTGAATACCCATTGAACCTTAGTGAAAACATGAATGCAGTTAAAAGTTAACACTTTCCTTAAACCAAAATCCTCAAAATTATTTATACTCAAACCTTGATATCACTTAGTCCATATATCAATCATGACCTCATGAATACTGTTAAAAATTTCATTTTCTCGTTTTCCCTTCATTATGCGCATATCATCTTATTTCCACAAATATCTCAATCACTTTGAAAACCACATTAGACCAATACATAAATATTCCAATACTCCATGATACAAAATTATTTTGGAATACCATTACTTAAACACTTAATCATTCCACCACATCATTGTCATATTCCACATCTCCAATAGTGATCGCATGTGACTTCCCTTTGTCCTTTTCCTTAAGTGGTTCCTCATTTTGATCATCACTAACCCTTGGATTAGGGCATTTGTTAGCATAATGCCCCATTTCCTTGCACTTGAAGCATTGAAGTGTTGGTGGTGCGTTCTCTGCAGTGTTTGCTTTATTCACATAATTAGAAACCATTTTTTCATTACTTCGACACTCAGCTGCTTGATGACCTTCTTTTCCACACTTAAAACATTTTATAGCCCCTTTAAGACAATCTCCACCATGCTTCTTTCCACATTTTGTGCATAAGGAAACATTCATATTCTTTTCACCATTATTCTAAGATTTCTCCTTGAACTCCATCTTTCGTTTCTTGTCAAAACCATGAGATGGATATGTAACACCAACTTCCATTTCTACCTTGATAGCACAACGCACAATTTCTTCATAGCTACTGAAGTCTCTTATAGCTAATGCCCTTCGAAGACTTGCTTTTAAGCCACTGAAAAATCGATCAACTTTACTTTCAGGTTGGATGATAATGCTAGATGCATACCTTGAAAGTCTTGTAAAATTCTCTTTGTATATACCAACAGATTCATCATCATTCTACTTCAGCTCAAGATACTCCTTTTCCATATTCGTTCTAAGAATACGGGGGAAGTACTTACTGAAAAACAAGTTCTTGAACTCGTCCCATTCCATGGACTCAATTTCATCTCTTGGCCTCGTATTCTTGATAAGATTCCACCATTGATCAGCAACACCTTCCAAACGATACAATGCTAAGATGAATTTATCATGTTCAAGACATTGAAGAACTGAAAATATCTTTTCAGTGGTACTGATCCATTGTTCAGCAACAAGTGGATCAGAAGTCCCACTGAAAGAAGGTGGACGTTGCCTCATGAAGGAATCAATAGAATATTGTTCCCTTCTCTGCTCATTTGGAAGTCAAGAATGATTCATAGCTTGTGTAAGTATAGCAATAAGATTTTTCACTCCATCTCCCATAACATTTGTTTGTTCAGGAGGGCAATCATTGCATTGTCTATTGCATTGATCAACACGGTTCCTTCGGGTTCCAGCCATCGTCTAAAACCCAAAAAGAATAGTGTGAGAGGCAAACATCATGCTAGGGAAAACAACATTATAAAGGGGGAGTATCCTCAATATCTAACTTCTTAGGTTAAATTCTATGATCGTTACCATAGTTCTAGGACTGTATCTTATACGTATACTTATACTTAGGGACATCCGTAGACATACCTTAGAAATATCTCTAGGGATCTCACTAACGCTTTCGCATCCTAGTTTCCAAAGGTTGACTAAACCTTTTCTCTGATACCAACTGTAGAGACCCGAAGCTTGACGTACATTGACATTACATTACATTTGCGGAATACTTAGTACATAACAAAAACACACACACAAGGATCGTAATAGTTTAGTGAATTTGGAAACTCGGAATATAATCTTCTAATCCTGGTGAAAGATCTTCAACATCTCCCATAAAGATTTTCTTTTTTTATACCTAAAACCTTTCTTTATATCCTGGGGAAAAGAAAACATAAAAGGGTGAGCTCAAATGCTCAGTAAGGGTAAACAAAAGAAATATCAATCACATCATATACATAAGCACATAACTTTTGGAAATATTAACCTGCAAAAGAGATCATAATTTCATAACATGGGGTAAATCATGGCAGTGAAATGTAATCACAATAATCCTAACATAAAACATGAAACTTTGCGGCATACACAAATAATCATAGAGAATCATATCGTATTAGTCAAGACTCATTGCCAAGACAATCTTAGTGGACAAAGTCCATTTCTGAATCGAGTAAACCTCGTTTCAGTCCTATTTCACTGAACCGGTATAACCTACCGTTCCAGTCATGTCAATCTCATGAGATATAAAATCTTTACCCAATGCATTGGAGGGAGATATAGGTCCCACCCATCTCATAATTATACCATTCTTATGTGTGCCAGAAAATCATAAATCATACATCATTGCATAACCCATGTAATAAAAATGGGATTCTTAAACAACATGACATCATAAAACAATTCATATAAGATAAAGGAATTCATAAAAATAATTCCATCGAAACATAATCAAATAAATTTAATAATAGGGATAGAAACAGAACCCTATATTATTTGAGATGGAAAATAATTTTGATAAAACACTTGAACTCCATTCTTGAGGAAAATATCCTTTCTACTTCAAAAACACTTTTCCTTTCTTAACATGTCGTACAATTATAAACTAAAACAATTTGATAAAAAATAAACTTGAAAACTTGTAAAGGAAACTTCTTGGAAATAATGTTTTAAAAATTCATTCATGCCGTATAAGTTAAAAAAAATTCTTCATACTTTTTTCGGAAAAGTCAAAAAGTTCCTCGTACGAAAAATGACAAAAGATTTCTTTCACATCTTTTACTAAAAACTCACCAAAGGGTAAAATTGGATTTAAAAAATTGTAGGTGGATGGAAATAATATTACATATTGATGAAACATGGATGTGGATGATAAAATACACCCCAGTAAATACTTACGAATAAACAATCTCAGATAAAAATGAGATTTTGATATTTCCCTTACCTCAGGTCCGACTTGATTTTTAAGTGTCCGAACCTCCGGTATAATGATTTAAATAATGTTATTGACTTATTACAGAATCATACTTATTTTTATGATATCATATATGGTGATATTCTTAGCTTCTTAGTAGTAATATTTCATTGCTACTTGTTATTCGGGTGTTTATAACTTTTTGTTCTTATGCGTGTTTTGTCGAATAAATTCTTATTCTTTTCTTTAGGTTATAAATACCTCATTTCCAGAATGGTATTAGTGTAATATATATCATATTCATTCAATTCAGTTCATTTATATAATCATTATGAAATGAAGATCACGTAGAATGAGTCGCATCACATCGTGGAGACAGTATTCCGTACGTACGCACGAGTGATGATATCGTTCCTATGATAGTTTAATTATATTGGAGTATATGTATACTATTTCAGAATCAATATCACTTTATAATAGTCATATATAGTCATTATTGACACCATTATACCCATCCAAGTAAGGTGGTGGTGGAAAACAGATTACACCACAGCGTGGAGATGGTATTCCGTACGTATGCACGCGCGGTGATTTCTTTTTCCGTAGGATGGATAGATGGTGAAATAGGGTTGTTTAATACTTATAATAACATATTATTATATGAGTGATACTGATGTTATTACTTCATAATGAAACAACTAAAGAAGAAGAAGTGGAAGAAGAAATAAAGATGAAAGAATCGGTAACGGACATTACCTCTTCTTTGAAGTGCTTCTTTGAGACCTTCATTTAGGACACTAAAATTGGTCTTTGAGGAAGAACAGAACCTCTAGGATGTTTCCAGGTAAGTGGAGAGGAAAATTGGGCAGGGGTTGGCCGAGCTTGAAGGCTCAAATTTGTGTGAGGAAGAGAGGGAGGAGGTGCCCTTTTTATAAGGGAGGAGAGGGGGACCTTTGGAATAACTAAAAATATTATTTTATATTAAGGTTAAATTCGGTTTATAATGGTTCCAAAGGGTCTTATTTTGAATCTAAAGTGGGGATGGGTCGAAATAATCTCATCCAATATGATTTAGACAAGTTTAGGTTATTATTTTAACCTTATCATTTAGATTTAACTTTAAGTTAGATAATTTAACTTTTACCGTGTCTTCTTGTTTTCTTACACTATAAGGTTAATAAACTTACTATAAGAAGCCAATCGAACCCCAAATTGTTTATTATTAATATATATAACCTTATATAAGTCATTTTTACGAACCTTATATTATTAGGAATAAAATAACAATTAATAATATAATATTTGTTTTAAAAACTATTTTATGTCAATTTTGACAGTATTTAGTAATTGATTTTTGTGAAAATCATAACAGAATGATAAGTTAGAAAAAAGTTAATTAAAACAATACTAACATGTCATATGAACCTAGAAAATTAGTGGGATTCATTAAAAGTCTCAAATTATATTTAGTTGGGTATTTATAACATCAATTATGTAAATATTTCATTAATAAGATAATTACTGTATCATCGTTGTGTCATAAATAAATTAAATTATTTAATGTCTAAAAATTACAAATAAAATACTATTATGTAGGAAATATTTTTTTCTTTCTAATGAATATTTAAAATCGAATTTATCTTATGTATAACCCTATATTAGAAATTTTTCAGTAAATAAACTTAGATTTTAACTCTTTTAACTCTTCTTTGAATTAAATAATAATAAATGTACTAATCTAATCCAAGTGGGCCTAAATGGTCATATTTTATTCCTAAGATTATTTTTGGTCGAATTAAACTAATCCAATAGAATTTGGACATTTGTTAGGGTAATAATAATATCATTTTTACCCTTAATTACCCTATTTACTTTTAACCGTGGTAAATAAAAGTAAAAAGTTACTATTCGCCAAAAATTATTTTCATCTCATTGAACCACATTTTACTTACTGACGTCAACAATGTCTCTCGGATTTTTGAAATTCCACTCACAGAAGTGGTAAAATTAGGTTTTATGAAAAATTCATTTTTTTTAACTACCACTTAGTGGTTTCACTATTCATCAAAAATTGAAAGTTTTCAGAAAAATACCAAAAATTTGGCCTAAGCTATATTTGATATTATGAACTCAAAAATGATTTCTATTTTACCAAATTCAAAACATATCAGTTGCATTAATTAATTTAAAAATGAATTCCTGTCGTCAAAACAAAAGGCGTGTTTTTAAGAGATAATAACTATCAAAAGATTGAAACTTGTTTATAACTGGTTTAAATGTGAAATTACATCCAATGACCAACATTGTATTAAATTGTAAAAATATATTCTAAATATAATTTAATACCACTCAAATTAATAATTTATCACTATTAATTATTTCGATTGAAAAAGTTGTTTTTAATTAAAATTTAGTAATTTCCATTATTCATCAAAATATGAAAGTTATCCGAAAATTACCAAAATTTCACCCAAAGCTAATTTCGATATTCCAAATCCAAAAATGAAGTCCATTTTGAAAAATAAAATTTACAAAATTTCAAAAAAGTGGTTATTACTATTCATAACAGCTAGTTTTAATAATATTTCAATAGCATATCGTTGTTAAGCGAAACTTGGTGTTGCGTACAACACACGCTATCGTGGAAGGTCGAGATTGCATGTAATTCAAGCCAGGTCAGAGGTGTGTGTTGTGAAAGCTCATTTTGGTGTAGCATACAACACAATACATTAATGAAATTAAAAATAATATTTTTCATAAAATTTCGGGGTGTTACATTCTACCCCCCTTAAAATGAATTTCGCCCTCGAAATTCGTCGGGGTTATAAATGGTTTACTACTTGAAAGTTTTATTAATAGAAACCCACATCGTAAAAAGGAATACCAAAACCAATCTTTAAAAACAAAATTATGAAACGTAACGATTACCCAAATAAACTAATCACTGGGTTTCCACATAGGTGAAAATATGGATATGGAAGAAAAATCTAACCATCATGTTCTGATGGAGAGTGGTAGAGAACATGGCTATGGAAAAGCCAACAATCACAAATCCATAAATTTGTGATGATCTAAGGTACCATATGATTAATCAGATATAAGAGCACTAGGACAACATTTTTGGTTTTCAAGATCGTTTCCCTAAAGTTGAAGAATTTGAATTAGAATAAATACTTATTTTATTTTGGTACATTCTCACTGTTGTTCGTGCCTTAAACAATTTCCACTTCATCTCTTAAATAAATGAAGTTGAATTTGTTATTCATGAAGTGTTATCAGATCATGTGATAGAATGACGGTTCATTCCATCTCTTTCAAACAAAAGGTTAGCAAAAGTTATAAGTCCATCTTATGGTTAATCATATATGGTTCCAAAAATGAACTTATACTTCATATATCATACCGCTTAATAAAATAAAACTAGTTTCTACTAACCAGGGACTTCCTGTAGGCCAGTGGTAGGCGATAAAGGCCAGTCGCACTTCGGTTGTGGGTTCGATTCCAACAGCCTTGTCCGACGCGATGGGCTCTCACCCGTCCTGCAGGTTGTCCTTTTTCTAAAACTATATTACTATAACATCCCATCAATAATATTGAAAAAACATCTATTCTTAAACAAAACTAACTTATGTCCAACATAATCTATTTCAATATTTAGGCTTATCCATAATACTACAGTCCACTCTCATAATATAGTGAAAACGATTACCAGAGATTTAATACCATCGTTGATCCCCATATATCATAGGATATGTCTTGTTGGTCACATTCCAAACACTCAAATGCCTTAATCATGTATTCTCTTTAATACCCATTGAACCTTAGTGAAAACATGAATGCAGTTAAAAGTTAACACTTTCCGTAAACCAAAATCCTCAAAATTATTTATACTCAAACCATGATATCACTTAGTCCTTATATCAATCATGACCTCATGAATACTATTAAACATTTCATTTTCTCATTTTCCCTTCATTATGCACATATCATCTTATTTCCAAAAATATGTCAATCACTTTGAATACCACATTAGACCAACACATAAATATTCCAATACTACATGATACAACATTATTTTGGAATCCCATTACATAAAAACTTAATCATTCCACCACATCATTGTCATATTCAACATCGCCAATAGTGATTTCATGTGACTTCCCTTTGTCCTTTTCCTTAAGTGGTTGCTCATGTTCATCATCACTAACCCTTGGATTAGGGCATTTGTTAGCATAATGCCCCATTTCCTTGCACTTGAAGCATTGAAGTGTTGGTGGTGCGTTCTCTGCAGTGTTTTCTTTATTCACATCATTAGAAACCCTTTTCCCATTACTTCGACACTCAGCTGCTCGATGACCTTCTTTTCCACACTTACAACATTTTATAGTCCCTTTATGTCAATCTCCACCATGATTCTTTCCACACTTTGTGCATAAGGAAACATTCATCTTCTTTTCACCATTATTCCGAGAATTCTCCTTGAACTCCATCTTTTGTTTCTTGTCAAAACCATGAGATGGATATGTAACACCAACTTCTATTTCTACCTTGATAGCACAACGCACAATTTCTTCATAGCTACTGAAGTCTCTTATAGCTAATGCCCTTCGAAGACTTGCTTTTAAGCCACTGAAAAATCGATCAACTTTACTTTCAGGTTGGATGATAATGCCAGATGCATACCTTGAAAGTCTTGTAAAATTCGCTTCGTATATACCAACAGATTCATCATCCTTCTGCTTCAGCTCAAGAAACTCCTTTTCCATCTTCGTTCGAAGAATACAAAGAAGTACTTACTGAAAAACAAGTTCTTGAACTCGTCCCATTCAATGGACTCAATTTCATCTCTTGGCCTCGTATTCTTGATAAGATTCCACCATTGATCAGCATCACCTTCCAAACAATACACTGCTAAGATGACTTTATCATGTTCAGAACATTCAAGAACTGAAAATATCTTTTCAGTGGTACTGATCCATTGTTTAGCAACAAGTGGATCGGAAGTCCCACTGAAAGAAGGTGGATGTTGCCTCATGAAGGACTCAATAAAATATTGTTCCCTTCTCTGCTCATTTGGAAGTCCAGAATGATTCATAGCTTGTGTAAGTATAGCAATAAGATTTTGCACTCCATCTCCCATAACATTTGTTTGTTCAGGAGGGCAATCATTGCATTTTCCATTGCATTGATCAACACGGTTCCTTCGGGTTCTAGCCATCATCTAAAACCCAAAAAGAATAGTGTGAGAGGAAAAAATCATGCTAGGGAAAACAAAATTATAAAGGGGGAGTATCCTCAATATCTAACTTCTTAGGTTAAATTCTATGATCGTTACCATAGTTCTAGGACTGTATCTTATACGTATACTTATCCTTAGGGACATCCCTAGACATACCTTAGAAATATCTCTAGGGATCTCACTAACGCTTTGGCATCCTAGTTTCCAAAGGTTGACTAAACCTTTCCTCTAATACCAACTGTAGAGACCCAAAGCTTTACGTACATTGACATTACATTACATTTGTGGAATACTTAGTAAATAACAAAAACACACACACATGGATCCTAATAGTTTAGTGACTTTGGAAACTCGGAATATAATCTTCTAATCCTAGTGAAAGATCTTCAACATATCCCATAAAGATTTTCTTTTTTTATACCTAAAACCTTTCTTTATATCCTGGGGAAAAGAAAACATAAAAGGGTGAGCTCAAATTCTCAGTAAGGGTAAACAAAAAAATATCAATCACATCATATACATAAGCACATAACTTTTGGAAATCTTAACCTACAAAAGAGATCATAATTTCATAACATGGGGTAAATCATGGAAGTGAAATGTAATCACAATAATCATAACATAAAACATGAAACTTTGTGGCATACACATATAATCAAAGGGAATCATATCTTATTAGTCAAGACTCATTGTCAAGACTATCTTAGTGGACAAAGTCCATTTCTGAATCGAGTAACCCTCATTTCAGTCCTGTTTCACTGAACCGGTATAACCTACCATTCCAGCCATGTCTATCTCATGAGATATAAAATCTTTACCCAATGCATTGGAGGGAGATATAGGTCCCACCCATCTCATAATGATACCATTCTTATGTGTGCCACAAAATCATAAATCATACATCATTGCATAACCCATGTAATAAAAATGGGATTCTTAAACAACATGACATCATAAAACAATTCATATAAGATAAAGGAATTCATAAAAATAATTCCATCTAAACATAATCAAATAAATTTAATAATTGGGATAAAAGTAGAACCCTATATTATTTTAGATGGAAAATAATTTTGATAAAACCCTTGAACTCCATTCTTGAGGAAAATATCCTTTCTACTTCAAAAATAATTTTACTTTATTAACATGTCGTACAATTAAAAACTAAAAAAATTTGATTAAAAATAAACTTGAAAACTTGTAAAGGAATATTCTTGGAAATAATGTTTTAAAAATTCATTCATGCTGTATAAGTTAAAAAAAACATTCTTCGTACTTTTGTCGGAAAAGTCCAAAAGTTCCTGGTACGAAAAATGATAAAAGATTCCTTTCATATCTTTTACTAAAAACTCACCAAAGGGTAAAATTGGATTTAAATAATTGTAGGTGGATGGAAATAATATTACATATTGATGAAACATGGATGTGGATGATAAAATACACCCCAGTAAACACTTACGAATAAACAATCTCGGATAAAAATGAGATTGTTATATTTCCCTTACCTTAGGTCCGACATAATTTTTACGTGTCCAAACCACCTTTATAATGATTTAAATAATGTTATTGACTTATTCCAGAATCATACTTATTTTTATGATTTCATATATGGTCACATTATTAGCTTCTTAGTAGTAATATTTCATTGCTACTTGTTATTCGGGTGTTTATAACTTTTTGTTCTTATGCGTGTTTTGTCGAATAAATTCTTATTATTTTCTTTAGGTTATTAATACCTCATTTCCAGAATGGTATTAGTGTAATATATATCATATTAATTCAATTCAATTCATTTATATAATCATTATTAAATTAAGATCATGTAGAACGAGTCGCATCACATCATGGGGACAGTATTCCGTACGTACGCACGAGTGATGATATTGTTCCTATGATCGTGGAATTGTATTAGAGTATATGTATACTATTTCAGAATCAATATCACTTTATAATATTCATATATAGTCATTATTTACACCATTATACCCATCCATGCAAGGTGGTGGTGGAAAACAGATTACACCACGACGTGGAGACGGTATTCCGTACGTACGCACGCGCGATGATTTATTTTTCCGTAGGATGGATAGATGGTGAAATAGGGTTGTTTAATACTTATAATAACATATCATTATATGAGTGATACTGATGTTATTACTTAATAATGAAACAACTAAAGAAGAAGAAGTGGAATAAGAAATAAAGATGAAAGAATCGGTAACGGACATTACCTCTTCTTTGAAGTGCTTCTTTGAGAATTTCTTTTAGGGCACTAAAAATGGACTTTGAGGAAGACCAGAACCTCTAGGATGTTTCTAGGGAAGTGGAGAGGAGAATTGGGCAGGGGTTGGCCAAGCTTGAAGGATCAAA
This sequence comes from Viscum album, assembly GCA_963277665.1. NCBI lineage: Eukaryota > Viridiplantae > Streptophyta > Magnoliopsida > Santalales > Viscaceae > Viscum > Viscum album. Next base: position 2,033,231,396 of record OY728135.1, read on the forward strand.
GTTGTGTGAGGAAGAGAGGGAGGAGGTGCCCTTTTTATAAGGGAGGAGAGGGGTACCTTTGGAATAACTAAAAATATTATTTTATATTAAGGTCAAATTTGGTTTATAATGGTTCCAAAGGGTCTTATTTCAAAGATTAAGTGAGGGATGGGTCGATACCCTCTCATCCAATAGGATTTAGACAAGTTTAGGTTATTATTTTAACCATATCATTTAGATTTAACTTTATGTTAGATAATTTAACTTTTACCGTGTCTTCTTGTTTTCTTACACTATAAGGTTAATAAACATACTATAAGAAGCCAAACGAACCCCAAATTGTTTATTATTAATATATATAACCTTATCTAAGTCATTTTGCCGAAACTTAGATTTTTAGGAATAAAATAACAATTAATAATATAATATTTTTTTTAAAAAACTATTTTATGTCAATTTTGACACTATTTAGTAATTGATTTTCGTGAAAATCATAACAGAATTATAAGTTCGAAAAAAGTTAATTAAATAAATACTAACTTGTCATATATACCTATAAAAATAGTGGGATTCATAAAAAGTCTCAAATTATATTTATTTTGGTATTTATAACATCAATTATGTCAATATTTCATTAATAAGATAATTACTACATCATCGTTGTGTCATAAATAAATTAAATTATTTAATGTCTAAAAATTACAAATAAAATACCATTAAATATGATATCTTTTTATCTTTCTAATTAATATTTAAAATAGAATTTATCTTACGTATAACCCTATATTAAAAATGTTTTAGTTAATAAACATTGATTTTAACTCTTTTAACTCTTCTTTGAATTAAATAATAATAAATGTCCTAATCTAATCCAAGTGGGCCTAAATGGTCATATTTTATTCCTAAGCTTGTTTTTGGTCGAATTACACTTATCCAATAGAATTTGGACATGTGTTAGGTAATAATAATATCATTTTTACCCTTAATTACCCTATTTACTTTTAACCGTGGTAAATAAAAGTAAAAAGTTACTATTCACCAGAAATTATTTTCATCTCATTGAACCACATTTTACTTACTGACATAAACCGTGTCTCTCGGATTTTTGAAATTCCACTCACAGAAGCGGTAAAATTAAGTTTTATGAAAAATTCAGTTTTTTTAACTACCACTTAGTGGTTTCACTATTCATCAAAAATTGAAAGTTTTCAAAAAAATACCAAAAATTAGGCCTAAGCTATATTTGATATTATGAACTCAAAATTGATTTCTATTTTACCAAATTCAAAACATATCAGTTGCATTAATTATTTTAAAAATTAATTCCCGTCGTCAAAACAAAAGGCGTGTTTTTAAGAGATAATAACTATCAAAAGATTGACACTTGTTTATAACTGGTTTAAATGTGAAATTACATCCAATGACCAATATTGTATTAAATTGTAAAAATATATTCTAAATATACTTTAAAACCACTCAGATTAATAATCTATCACTATTAATTATTTTGATTGAAAAAGTTGTTTTTAATTAAAATTTAGTAATTTCCACTATTCATCAAAATATGAAAGTTATCCGAAAATTACCAAAATTTCACCCTAAGATAATTTCGATATTCCGAATCCAAAAATGAAGTCCATTTTGAATAATAAAATTTAAAAAATTTCAAAAAAGTGGTTATTACTCTTCATAACTGCTAGTTTTAATAATATTTTAATAGCATATCGTTGTTAAGAGAAACTTGGTGTTGCGTACAACACACGCTATCGTGGAAGGTCGTGATTGCATGTAATTCAAGCCAGGTCAAAGATGTGTGTTGTGAAATCTCCTTTTGGTGTAGCATACAACACAAGACATTAATGAAATTAAAAAGAATATTTTTCATAAAATCTCGGGGTGTTACATAAAATTTTGACATACATTACATGTATAACCATATAAAGGTATAACATGCCACAACATTTAATTAGGATTTCCATTTCCCATTTCACAAAGCTCTTATACACTTCATAGATTGAAAATTTGGGCCTATTATATAAAAAAACAATATTTCATAATTTATCAAGCTCAAAGACAATGGTCCAACCATATGGGTGGCCACCTACCAACCTGTGAAGCTTCTATACACTTTAATGTTTGTAATTTGGCTCCCGTTAGTCAAATCCAATTTACCTTTTCATTTAAACTTCAACAAACATTTCATTTTTTGAATATCCTTAAAATGATTTTATATTTTTCTCAAAACAATTTGAATATATGGGTTACTCTTTCATAGTATTAAGGAATCTATACACCTTACAGTCGACAATTGGTTCCAATTCATTCACAACCCTTATATAAAAACAAAGAGAAGAAATCCATTTTAACCAATAAACATAGAGTCATTTTATATCATAGGTGCATGATACATAATCAGGATAAGTAACATGGAATATTATCACCCAAGATTGTTAAATATATTACAAAAACATAATATCTAAATATGCATGCTAGTAAATATAAATCCGAAAATATATTCAAGGCACACAATTCAAAGTAATAGAAAACCAAAATAAATTTATAGGGCATAAAACTATGAATGGAATATGTATTCCTATGTGCCCATCTTGATGAATATAATGAAACCTTCTTTCCATTCTAGTCTATGGGTGAAATTTCATAATTTCTATAAATAATAAAAATCAGAAAGTATCACTTTAGGAGAAATTGTATCAAATGTAAAGGAAAAAAGAATGAGAAAAAAAATCCCATCCTAGGTTATTTGGTTATTTTTTTGTTTGTGGGGTGATCAGTCCCAACCACGACTATTATCCAAGTGCCAAAACATTCTTAATCTCCTTTCTACAACCCCAAATTAGTAAGACAAATAACATAAAACAACCTCTGATACCAATTTGTTATATCCTGGTCTGGCTTACCATCGAACCGATAGTTGGACCTGTGGGTAACACGACCATAAGCATGTCTCCCCATATTACCGAGGATTCCAACTAGTAGATTAGGTCTTTAGAGATGATAGTGGGGAGAATATAACATATTATCAAATATGCACAGTGGTATTGAAAAATATAAATAAAAATATGAAATAATGGAAGCAATAAACAAAAACGATAAAGCAATAGAAGAAAAAATTTATATAACTAAAAAAGAGTGTGCAATAGTAGTTTATACCTTAGATCAAGGCTTGAAGAGGTAATGATAATAGATGAAAGCAGTAAACAAAATAGTAAGCTTTACAAAATAGTACAATAGTAACAAAAAGACAGAAAATCACCATGGGCTATCTTCATGAGCAACTTGAGATCCTACTCAGTCAATTTCTCCTAACTCCCAGCAACAAGTAATACGGAAACCAACTTAGATTCTTTAAATACAAGGTCTACTTAGGTTCAAAGGATAACCAAGCAATGTGTGAGATGAAATCTGACTAGGCTATCACCCACTATTTCAGTCCCAATCTATTAGAATATAAATTACACAGTGTGCATGTTTGTAGTATTTAATAACTAGAACTACATAAATTATTAACACACATCTAGGATCCCAAGGGACACCTCACGTCTATAATAACATTGTCTCGATTCCAGGATAATATTATATTCATGTCACTATATATATATATATATAATATTCAGAATGGGGTAAGAATGCCTCCCGTCCATACATGTATGTAGGGGTTGCAACTGGTGTGGGGAAAGCATGCCTTCCAACCATATATATATATATAATAGGATGGAATGGGGTAACCATGCTTCCCGTCTATAGAAGTATATATAACTTTAATTGGGTAAGAATCCCTCTCATCCATAGAAATTTACATAGACGGTATTGGGTATGAATGATTCCAATCCATAAACATTCATATACTAGTGTTGGGTAAGAATTCCTCCCACCGATACACATTCATATACAATTATTATAAATGGAATGTGGCATAACTTCCCCCCATCCATAAATAATTACAAATATCCAATACCAATATAATAAGTGTAAACACATTAGAAAAAAATTATGTAAAGAAAAAACATCTATGGAATTAAAATTAAAACACCACCACGAGATTGGTCGCATTCAAATATAAACCTGAGGCCAAGGCCTCATGTGCAAGTCATTATCTATATTACATTTCTTTCCATGGACCATTCTCATATTGACCATTTAATACAAGTCAAACAACTAATTATGGATAAACATTTATTCATGGTCTTCCATTAGGTATAATTCATCATACATAGGGTCAGACTAACTCAATTTTCCTAATCATGGAAAATTTATTTCAAGTTGCATGTTATGAAAGGGTTCATGGTTGTTAACCTTAATGGATGTTACACACTTTTCTTATTCACCATTACTGTTTTACTCATCCAAACCTTTTTTATCCTATTGAAACATATAGTCTACTAGTCAAGGGATAAAGTTTAATAAGTGGTGTCAAGGCCATAAGGCATGTGGCTACATTGGAAAAAGAAACCTGAAAGGGCCAAGAAAACTAACTTTCCATCTAAAAATTTTAATCTCAATCATAAAGAGACACCAAAGAATTAAGACAATAAAGTATAATACTCTATCATTGCGTTTTTTGCAGGAAGGAACTGCACTGCAATTGGAGGGGTTTTATTATAAAACCATGACATTTCCTATTAATCAATCAATTATAACATAAAATAACTTAATTAGGGTTTTCAAAGAAAACAATTTTAGAATACACTATTACTTTTGGAAAGAATTAAATAATGGTATGAGAAACTATAAATTAAATAATTAATTCTTTCTTAAATAAATATTTCATGTATTAAATAATTAAAAATTTCTTGGTTCTTTTTAACTAAATGTTTTTTCTCCCCAACTAAGCATATGCATCTCCACATACATGTAAGGACACCTAGCCCCTATGCACACAACTGCATGACCATTAACATGTTCCAGAGGATCCTTACATATATGCCTATTTGTATATACCCATCTTCACTCACTTACGTATGCATTATCATATATATATACAATGGCACAATTACCCCCATACATGTATATTCAATGAAATTGATGAAAACACATATAATGGGGGAACCTACATTTATATATATACTTACCTATGAACATGCATCTGAGACACCTTTGACCTAGTGAGTTAAGTCCACAAAGTAGTGTCCAACACACTACACTAAAATTATTGGGGACCTTAAACCACAAAAAATATTAAAAATAGATAGAACGAAATATTCATTAGATAAAAACACTTACCTCAGAAAGAGGCAGTGACCTAAATCCAGGTGAACCACTTCGCCTTTGGTGATGATTGCGGCAAAATAAACCCAATGGTCACGAGACACAGTTCGCTGTACCCTAGAACAATGAAAAATGATGAAAATGGACAACCCAAAAGACTTAGGGTCTTCCTGAACTGTACGGGGTGATAATGAGGCTTAAATGAAGTAGGGAATAGGGAGGAGAAGGTAGGAGAGGGCTTTCCCTGAATGATATTGTAGAGAATAAGAACAAATCCATGCCAAATTCATTGTAGAAGGAGGGTTGGACAATGGGGGTTTCGTGTGAGGTCCAAGCCTCCAAGGGGGGGGAAGGTGTGATGCGATAGGGGGATGCGAGTTTAAGTTATTATTTTGTTTTAATTATTAATTAAATTAAATTAACAAGATTTTAAAATAGGGTATCAGATCACAGTTTGGGCCACATAGTTTAGTAAACCCTACACCAACAATTCATGCTCTTTGGGGCACCTCAGGCACTCAGCACAGGATGGTCGCACAGTATGGAACCCTGTGCCAACCGTGAGGTGAACACTATCTATGTACAGTCTAATTTACACTATCTGTGTGGGTTGAGAACATGATTTAGTAAGCCGTGCACAACCTGTGTGACACGTTTTGTTCCCCTAAAAAAAGGTAGAAAAATTTCCTAATGTGGGCCACACAGTTTTAGACAAACTGTACACCCTGTTTTGGTCCTTAAATACTTGACTTTTCCCTATTTTACACTCCCAAAACTTCTTGAGCTAGCCAGGAAAACTATCAAGACCTCACCCAAGCCCAATAAAATCACTTGGAATTGATCTATCTCTACGAATTCAGTTCTAAATCTACGTTTTAAAAAATGAGCCGTTGAGTAATTGATAATGTTCAAAAACCTTATCATTTTAGTCCAGTTCAAAATGTGGATCATTACATTGTTTTTGCGATGAATCTTTTCACAAATACTATTTTTGTTCTGTCTCAATTAATAAACACCAAACTAGTTGTGACGGGTACCATGGCGAATAATATTATTTGTGATGGGAATCTGGTCGCAAATACTCTCGTTGCAAAAGATCCAACCTATATACCCACCCCAATTTTTTTCATTAACAACTTCTCTAAACTTATCTCACCCTCTCAGCTATGTTATTTTCATGTTTAAAATTTTTAGAGTTTTAAACGTTACTAGGGATCATATTTTATGTTTTACATCAGCCGAAATATTTAGTTTCAAGTTATTATTTTTTTATAGTTTATTTTAATTACTTTATTTATTAGTAGTAATAATTATTATTGATTACCAATAATTATAATTAATTATAATTTAATTTTTTGACAATAATTCTTTAGAAATATTTAGTATTAATTAGTATTTATTTTTTTAATTAAAATTAAATATCATTAATTCGCAATAATGTATTTCAATTATCTTTAATTAGAAATAATAACCTGTAATTATTAAAAATGGTCTATAACTACTATATTTTTTTAATAATTATTGATAATTAGAAAAATTTTGTGGTAATTAGTCATAATTGGTGGTAATTAGTAATAATTAATAATAAATTATATAAATTAGTTATAAATAGTTATACATTAATAAAAATTAATGTTAATTAGTAATAATTAGTGATAATTATTACTAGTTAGTAATAATTAGTTTAAAATAGAAATAATTTGTGGTAATTAAAAATAATAATTGTAATTAAAAATAATTAATCGTAATTTATAAGAATTATTAGTAATTTGTAATAATTAGTAAAGAATTAGAAAAATTAGTAATAGATTGTTACAAACTAATAAAAATTAACAAAAAAATAATTTTAATTAGTAATAATCCATCATCATTAGTTACAATTAGTAATAATTATCATTAGTAAGGAATACTTACTAACAATAAATAACAATTATTAATAAATTAAAACAATCAATTATAATTAATAAAACTAATAATAATTAGTAAAATATTGTAATAATTAATAAAAAATAGTAATAATTATGACAATTATAAATTTTTTTGAATATTTTGGAATAATTAAAAAAGTATGTATAATTAGCATAAAAAGTGATAAGTAGAAAAAAAATATAATTATTATTAATGACTAATAATTATGAATAATTAGTAATAATTATTTTAATTTGAAATAATTTGGAATAATTAGTAATAATTAAAAATAATTAGCAATCATTAGTAATAGTAAGTAATAATTACTAATAATTACTAATAATTTTGAATAATTAGGAGTAATTAATAATAATTTGGAATAATTAAGAATAATTATTAATAACTAAGAATAATTAATAATTATTAGAAATAATTATGAATAATTATAAATAATTAGGAATAATTAGAAAAAATTTGTAATATTTAGCAAAAGAATTATAATTAGTAATAATTAGTACTTATTATGAATACTTTGGAATAATTAGTAATAATTGGAAATAATTTTGAATAATTATGAATATTTATGAATAATTAGGAATTACAAGAAAATATTAGAAATAATTTGCAATAATTAGAAATAATTAGGAATAATTAGGAATAAATAGGAATAATTTTTAGTAATTAAGAATAATTAGGAATAATTAGGATTAATTTGTAATAATTAAGAATAATTAGTAATAAATATTAGTAATTAAGAATAATTAGTAACAATTATTATAAATAAGTAATAATCAGGAATAATTTAAAATAATAAGCACTAATTTTAAAAAATAGGAGTATTTCAAAATAATTAGGATTAATTTGTAATAATGTGGAATAATTAGAAATAATATTTAATTATTAGGAATAATAAAAAATAATTTGAAATAATTAGCAATAATTATTAATAATTAGGAATAAATTGGAATAATTAGGAATAATTAAGAATAAATATGTATAATTTGGTATAATTAGATAAAATTTGGAATAATTTGTAACCATTAGTTATCATTTGGAATAATTAGTAATAATTGTTAATAATCAAGAATAATGAAGAATAATTAGTAATAATTTGGTATAATTAGTACCAATTATAAATAATTTGGGATTATTATTAATTATTAGAAATAATTAGTGATAATTAAGAATGATTAGGAATAATTAGGAATAATTATTAATAATTAGAAACAATTCGATAAAATTTAGAATAATTAGTAATAACAAGGAATATTTTGTTATAATTTGGAATAATAAGTAATAATAAAGAATAATTAGTAATAATAATATATATTGGGCTCGTGCGGGTATAATTACATTCAATCAAACACACCACAAACACCCATAGCCCTAAAAGGTGGGATGTTTCCCCCCCTAAGGTATAACCAACCAAACTAGTAATCAGTTATAATAAGCAGAAAGTGGTAAAGAATAGATGAAAAAAGTAAAAAAAATTTATAAACTCATAAAAATTATTATTAATATGTAGTAATTAGCATTAATTAGTAATAATTAGTGTTACATAGTATCAATTAGATTTAATTAATATTGATTAGTAGAAATTAATAAAAAATATTGGTAATTAGTAATGTATTAGTAATTAGTAAAAAATTAAATTTAGTAAAAATTAATGGTAATTTGTATAAATCAATAATAATTAGTAAAAAAAGCAGTTATTATAATAAATTATGAATAAATCATTATAATTATAAAAAATTAGCAATAATTAGTAAACAATTTTAATAAACTAGAAAAATTAATAAAAAATAATTTAAAATTAGTAGTAATTAGTAATAATTAGAGGTAATTTGACATAATTATAGGTAATTTGAAAAAATCAAGAGTATGTAGTAAATATTAAATTCAAACAGTATAAAGTACTAGTAATTTTTTTTAAGTATCATAAATTAGTACAAAAATATTGATAAGTTAATATAATTATGATTTTTTTTGGTAATTAACAATAATTTGTTATAAACTAATAAACATATGTATTAAAAATTGTTAATTTTTAGTAATTTTTAATATTTAGTGGTAATTAGTTATAATTAGTAGTAATCAGTCATATATAGCAGTAATTAGTTATTTTTTTTATAAATTAATAAAAATTAGAAACAATAAGTATAATTAGAATTAAATTGTAATAATTTGCTGTAATTAGTAATAATTAGAGGTAATTAGTAATAATTAGATGAAATTAGTAATAATTAACTATAGTTAGTAAAAATTTGTTGTAATTAGAGAACATTGATGGTAAATAGTACAAAATTAGAGTAATTAGTAGAATAATTATAATTAGTATTAATTAATAGTAATCCATAATAATTAGTAATTATCAGTAATAATTAGTAATAAAATCTAAAAATTAGTTTTAAATTTTATTCCTTGAGAAATAATTTTTTTTATATTCATGGTAGACCCAAATTAGTAATGAAAAGTTTACACCAACCAAAAATTTATAAATTCAAGGTTGAAAAAAATTAGTAATGAAAAATTTAGGCCAACCATCTCCAAATCATTCATTATGTATCTATAAACAGGATATATGTGATGTGACACATTAATGGTAACACCAGTGACATGAGTAGGAGATACGTCGATGACATGAAATAATTATCATATGTTGGTGTGATGATACATTTTAATATGGGGGGAGTAAATTTTTTTGATCACATGGTGATTATAAAGTCTATGGTTTATAAATTTTAGTAAATTGTAGAATTTACAATCATTGTGTGATTAGAAAGGACCAATTTATGAAAACTATGTCTAATTTTTCCATTAGATTGCTAGAAACGAGAAAAATATGATGTGATGCGTCGATAGAAGCAGTAAGAGGACATATATCGATGATAGAACATAGTTGATAGACATTTGTGCAATGAAAAAGTTGGACATAGATGGCTTAAATTCATTTCATCACATGAATATTGTAAAATCTATGATTTAAACTTTTTAATAAATGATAGAATTTCCAATAGTTGAGTGATTATAATAGTGGAATAAAAATCAGAGGTAATTAGTAATGATTAGTAGAAATGAACAAAAAATACCTAAAATATGTAAAAATTAATTTTAATTTTTAAAAATTAGTGGAAAATAGATAAAACATACAATAATAACATGTAAATTATGATTGTATTACATTTTATTGTTTTTTGGATTGTATTTTTGGTATAAAAAATTAGTCATAATATTTTTATATATTTTTAGATTTATGTTGACCAAGAAAGAAAAAAAAATCTTTATTACATGATCTTGATTTGATAAATCATCATAAGAATCCAAATAGTCTTCATTTAAATCCCATAGATAAGCACGGTTTTGAAGATTTTTTGTCATTTACATCATGAAAACAAAAAAGTGTTTAAGAAAGGAAGATTAAGTCTCTATAGAAGAATTGTGACCAGTGGATGTTTGATAAATTAGACAATATTGGGGGTTATCTGTTGGATTTGGTTGTCAAAATGATTATTTTTTTTTGTATTAACATGGTCAATGCAGTTATGAAGAAGATACTAATAATATGGTTTTAGAACCATCACAGTTTCAAAATTTAGTATATGTGGTGTATGGTCTATATTTTCAAATAACTAAAACATGGGATGATATTGATTTAACTCTTGAGTTGTAACTGTCAAAATTTTTGGATTTATTAAAGTATGATGAGGATTCCTTATACAATATTTGGAAGATGAGAAAATTTGAAGTTGTTTCCAAATTTATGCCTATTAAATCAGATAATGGATTGTAAAAAAACAATTTTGATTAGATATTCTCTTTGGTTAATGAACTATTACCTAAAGTAAATGTGTTGCATAAAATTTCTATGACAGAAAGTGTGTTGTTTGTAATTTAGGACTTGGTTATCAAAATATTCATGCATGTTGAAATGATTTCATTCTATAATTTGATGAAAATGATTCATTAGATAATTTTAATGCATGTGGAAAATGGGGATACATAGAGGCTCAACTCGGGATGTATGAATTGATTACTGTAAAACAATTGATTTATTTACTAATTACACTCAGATTGCAACATTTATTTATGTATCATAACACAACAACATTTATGTCAATGCACAAAACTGATATTTCAACTGGTCAAGTCTTAAACATTTCTGGTGAAGGAGATTCATGTAATTATCTTGACCAAGTAAATTTATCTTTTGATTCAGAAGATAGAAATGTATTATTGGTTCTTTCTATTAACAGTTTCAGTCTATTTGGTTCTTATAGTAGTCAATATTCTTTTCATACTCTCTTTATTTCTTGGTAAATTTTACCATCTGGGATGTTGAGGAATTATCCATATAACTTTTTAACCCTATTAATTCCATGACATCCAAAAAATAATATTGACATTTATTTGAATACATTGATTTATGAGCTAAATTTATTGTGTAGTAATGGTGTCCTTATGTATGATGTTTGTTAAATATTTTTTAATAAAAGATGCATTGATGTGGATAATTTGTGACTTCCCCATAAATGACATTTTATCTGGATAAAGTACAGAAGATATAAAATTAGGTCTATACATTATGAGATTAAATAATTAATTTTTCTAATTAAAGGAAGGGAACCTTGTTTCTTTGATTTTCATCCATCATTTCTTCATACCGATCATCCTTTTCGGAAGAACAAATTTGACTTAAAAAAAGTAATAATTGAAGGAGATGGACCTCCAACAATTATCTCAGGTATTGTGTTATAAATAATTTTTTCTTCATTACTTCTCATTACCATAGGATCAAATATAAACGAACAAAAAATAGAATGATTTGTGAAAAATACAATTGGATTAAAGAGAGAATTTTTTGAGATATTCCATATTGGTTTGATTTGTTGGTTTGTCACATATTGGATATCATGCATATTGAGAAGATCTATTTTTCTAATATATTTTACACTATTTTAGACACACATGGTAAGACCAAATATAATGTAAAGGAATTATTAGATCTTTCCAATATTTTCAAGTGTATATAACATGATCAATTTGATAATAAAAGATCAAAAAAGTTAATGAATCCAAAAAAAAGATTATACAGTGTGTAAATAATTTTTTTTATTATTCTGTAATTGAAATGCATATTTGAGGATTCTGGATGGTTATATTTCAAATTTAGCTAGATTTTTAAAAATTGTTTTATTACAAAATTAAAAAGTCATGACTATCATGTTATAATGGAGAGACTTATACCAATTGGTTATAGGGGTTTGTGGAATTCTATTTTTTTGGATTCACTAAAAAAAATATCATATTTTTTTGATTCATTATTGAGGTGATATAAGACGACAATGAACTATGTATATTGAAAAAATTTGTTGATTTAATTTTATGGAAATTGGAAAAAAATCATCCCATCAACTTTCTTTAATTGAATGAAGCATTTGATATTAAATTTCCTGCTGATGAAATATAAAGTGGTCTAGTATATTTTGGATAGATGTAACCATTTAAGATATACAAGCTATAATTGAATTAAAAATTATGTTATAAAAAATTGGTTGAACAATCAATTTTAGAAGCTTATTTGTAATAGAAAATTTCATTTTTATACTCATATTTTTTCAATATTAGTATCCCTAAAAACATAACATCATGGGACATAATGAATGAAATTTTATTGATGAAATGATACATGAATTATCTATTTTTAATCATTCCAAACATTGATTTGTTGGGCTTAATGAATGTTAAATTTTAGATGAGAAAAATCACAAGGATCATACATATGATCCCCTCAGCATCGATAAAATGACCCCATCTTTATTGTGAGTGATCCTATTAGTTATTCTATAATATTTGTTACAATAAATAATTATTATTTTATTTTACGATTAAATGATAATCATATCAAGAAATAGTTTCCACAAATTATAGATGTTCTTCTTGAAAAAGGTTTGAAAATAATTTTCCCTACATGATTGAAAAACTAGTAAAATAAATTGTTTACACTTTAACATATAATGTTAATTTATTGACAATTATATTGATAATTGGTTTACAATTTTTCAAGGATCTCCACATTATGATATAATTTATAATTGATAGTGTGTACATAGTAACTGACAATTGAAAATGGTTAAATCTTATAATTCATATATGGTGAAGAGATTTCAATTTCATACATATGAATATTGGGAATCAATAATAATAATAATAATAATTGTATTTCATTCATAGGATATCATAATAGGGAAAGTGAAGATGAATTTTACAGCATGATGGAATAAATAACTGAACAGTGTTATCTAGGACGTAATTTCATAGAGATGTTTAAATATTAGTGGTTTGATACTGAGAGAGGACTGTGTGCTCATCCGCACCAGGGATTTGTTGATATTAAATATAAAATCATTCTACTATTAAATTGACAAATTTTATTGGTTCATTAGAAACATCAAATTTGTTATGTAAATTATTATGCTTCATCAAGAGAGTTAAGTGATTACTAAAATTTAATAAAAATAAAATCTATAGAAAATATGTTTATTAAAAGGGAATGTGGTTCTATTGAAGTAAAAGGAATTGAAAATTTTCAAGAGACTACTCCAAATCCACATTCTCCATGAAGAGACATGAATATCGATGATGATGACCCATATTTAAGGGTTGATAGTGACAATGATGTTATTGATTTAACATGAGAATTTGAAATAGAAGGATACGATGAATCAAAAATTCCAAAGGAAATTGATGATACTGAGAAGGAATATGAATATATTGACACCATCATATAGTAATATGAGGATAAAGATGATGATTGAATGGTTAAATAATGTTTATGACCAAAATATATATATATATATATATAATTTTTTTTAAATATATTCTAATAATAGGTATTTCAGGTATCATATGGACTCAGGTCTATTTTGTGTGTTGGAGAAGGATGATGTACCTAGTGATGACAATGTTGTTTTATTATCTGACCCTCATACTTTTGGGGGTTTAGTGATGACTTGGATGGGTTAGTTTGTTGTGATATTGATGATTTAAAGACCTTTTCCTATGCGATGTCCAAATATTGACTTTGATCCATACATGCATGGGTATGTTTAGTTGTGTATTTTAGTTAGCATTCATTCATTATAATTAATTTATTTATATACTAATTGTTTGATTAATTGTTTTATTTTTTCAAAAATTTTCACAAATAGCTGTTGGAGAGTGGAGTTTTATATTATGGAATGGTTTTCTTAGATCATGGTGACATGAGATCAGATTACCATTGATGTTCATCGATTTATGTTTGAGCATTGGATGATACAAAAATAAATAATTTATATTCTGAATTTTATTTACATAATAACTTAATATTACTAATTATTTTTAGGGTTTGTGGTATCTTGTTGATTACATAATATGGGACACTATATGGGAGGAATGAGAGATTTGATTACATGGGTATTTCCATCTGTTTTTGCTCAATCTAAGATGGATATCCTTGCAGAAAGTGGGACTCGAAAAATTTGACCAGTCTTGCTGCACCCACCGGCCAGATTACATGTCATCTTAGGTTTTGGATTAATTATGTTCATACTAGATGGGAGTTACCTTTCATAGAATAGCATCAGTAGGACGAGAGAATTGGTAGATAAAAGAGGGGACACATCGAGCTAGTAGTCTTATATTAAGTAAGCATCGACACAGTATGGAAAGTTCTTTTCATTTGAAAATGTATTTATCATTAATGTAATTAATTTATTTTATAATCACATAGGTAGTAAACCAACCCGATATTTTGTAGTTCGCTGTTTTTAGGTGGATGTAAAACTATCCAATCACCGGAGAGATTACAAATGATCACTATCATCATATTTTGGTCACCATACATTCCTTTTGAGTTCTAAAATTAACAAAAAATAATATTTTAAATATTATAATTTTAAATTATAATTAAAGGAGACAAATGAGGACATGAAATCTAAGAGTCATGATGAGAGTCAAGCTAATACCAAGGATCAAACATCCAATGTAATAGATTTTAATGATGCAACATGGAGGTAGGTGACTTAGTATACCATCGAGAAATGTCGAGTTATTGGTATTGACTATCGATTGAAATGTGGAGTTATTATGGTACAATTCCAATGTTGTTTTGAAGCTCAAGAGGATATATTGGAGAGTAATCTTCTTCTACTACATAGTATGAGGATCATATTTTATCTTAGGGTGAGTTATAGAGACCATTCGTAGGGACCAGGAAGAGCTCTGTAGACAAATACCTCAGTAGTTGGAGGAGATATATCGATGGAAGCAGCAGTTGAACAAACATATAATTGAGTAAATGTGGTGCCTCAGTCATGGTTTAGGGATGGAATTTCCTCCACCATCCCCTCAATCTCCTATAGATATTCCAAATGACCCTTTCTCCTAGTGATTTTTATATGTTTTTTTATAAACACTCAAATGTAAATTTTTTATAAATCCATATATTAACATTTTTATATAGTGATTTTTATATTGTTGTGAATATTGTGTTTTTACTATTTTATTATTTTAGTATTTTTTTATTTTGTTAATTAATTTTATGATTTAAATTTTTATTATATTATATTTTATCATTATCATTATCATTTTATTTTATTTTAACTTCATTGTGGAAAATATTGTGTTTTTGTAATTTATTTCATCTATAAATTTTCTATTATTTAAATAGTATTTGTATTAATTTTATTAATTTTATTAATTTAATTAGTTTATAATGTTTTTTAATTATCCTATTATTAATATTTTATAAAATTTTATTAATATAAATTTTTTATTATTGTTTTTATTTTATTATGTTTTTTTGTGATGGTTAGATCATCCTATCGCTAATACTTATTTCTGACAAGACCATTTCAAATAATATTTTTGATGAGCCTATAGAAAAAGGATATTTAAAAAACAATGAAAAACTATTTGTATTGGATCGTAAAAAAATTATGATGTTTTTTTCTAACAACTTATTTACAACGGGAACCCATTGAAAATGACATTTTTTGATAGGATCCCATTGCAAATAACCCATCTCAAATTATTCAATCTCTAGTAGTAATGTAGAAACATAAGAATATCACTTAAAAGATTTATCCATATACCCAATCCATATATAATATTCAACAATGTACCTGAATTACATTGGTGAATGTTCTACTCATGAATTTTGATCAGAACCATGTTTCCATAACAGGGAACATGATATCCAATTAATTGAATTTTACATTTTCAATTATCACATATTAGATTGTGTGATGTGGAAAATTTCATGAAGATGTGGAAATATCATATTTTTTACAAACTATATAGTTTTGAGGGAGAGGATATTTATATATCTTTGAGGAATATTGAATGATGAGACTTCAGGGGATTGAAATAATTATTTT
Source organism: Viscum album (assembly GCA_963277665.1). Taxonomy (NCBI): domain Eukaryota; kingdom Viridiplantae; phylum Streptophyta; class Magnoliopsida; order Santalales; family Viscaceae; genus Viscum; species Viscum album. The sequence continues at coordinate 2,033,247,928 of OY728135.1, forward strand.
AAAAGATATTCAAAGGGCATTAAATGGTAAATAAATGAAGGATCATTTAATCAATTTGAATAAGATTATCCCACTACTAAATATTTGGGATTTTGATAACTCACATATGAAAACATAGACTACAATATTTTTGAGAATTATATTATTATTGATTTTTTGAATATCAATATGATGTGCAATTATATAAGTATGATGGCACTGAGAACTAAGAGACCAATTGTGCATATTTAAAAATAGCCTAAGAGAACATAATATGCCAAATTATCAATGAATGTATGAGAGATAAAGTTAGGAGTTCCTGATGATGATACACCTGATAATTCGAATATTAAGATAATATGATCATTCATGATTTGAGAAAAATATCAAGATCCAATGTCCTTCCGCATGTAGATTTTGTTGTCCATGAATAATTACCCATGAGAATATCTGATCAAGTAGGCTTATGGAGGAAGGCAATCTACAGGATATGTTCTTTCTATCAATTGATCAAAATTAAGAAATAACATTAGATTAGTTGTTTCTAACCATCTACTAGAGTATTGAGATTACTATGTACAAATAACCATAAAAGAGAAGTAGTTCAAATGTCTAACCAATTACAAATAGGTTAAATCACGTGAATCTATCCAGTTTTATTCACTTATAAATATAGTGAAACATATATGTTAGGGAGTAAAAATCATGGAAATGATTATTTTTTTATGTCAAACATTTTTATTATGGATTATTGTGTTCTATTTTATTACAAAATCAAAAAAATTTAGGTTGTGGGATAAAAGTTAGTGGATTAAGAACATCATGGAGTTCAAGAGGAATCAGTAAAAATAAATATCCCCAATAAAAAACATTGTATCATCTATCCCCAATGTTCAATTCATATATCCTTGTCACATGAATTGGTATTATATGGAGGTGTTCTGAAAAGATCCATGTCCAATTTTATGTGATAGAGAATACTAACTAACTCAATAGCTAAGGTGTTCACATTTTTTATAGGAATAATTATTAATATTGGGGGAAGATGAGGCTATACAATCTCCTGTCACATGGATTGGAATTAAGAGATTCTATAACAATGGGGTTTCCCGCCATTTTCTAATGAGCTATACTAACTCAACCTAATAACTGAAATATGGTGTTAGACAACAATGCATTAAATTATATATTAATGTATTTATCAAAAATGTTTTATACCAAATACATGGGTCTTAAAACAATACATAACTTCTAAAAAAATTAAGATATAGTTTTTTTGTTATAAACAATACAAATATGTCAAGATACAGATATTTAAGAACAGGTTCAAAGATATAAAGATGACAAATGATGAGACTATTGATTCCTACATAATATGGGTCTATAAAAAAGTACAAAAAAAGGTGTTTTAGGGAGATTATTGAAAATTTCATCATTTCTAAAAAATTGATGAGGAATTTCTTAATAATATTGATTCAAATAATTCACCCCTAGAAGGAAAAATGTATTTCTGTCTTGATGGATTACACAATATACGCATAGCTTATGAGGTTAGTAAATATATATATATATTAAAAATATTGGGATGGCCTTTGAATAAATTAGAAATGGAATAATTATGGGTGAATAAGTTATTTAATATATTCTTTCTAAAGATGAGGAAAGTGAATGTGACTTCAATAAGATTGGATACCTTCATTCTAAATGGTTTCGAAAACAGAAATGAAAAGAAAAATTTTTTAAAAATAAAATGTTATAATTGGAATTCTGTTACACACTTTTCCTATGATTTTATAGAAAAAATAGTCTGGATATGATGAATATGATTATAGACCTCCCAAACAAAAATTTTCAGAGAATAATAATAATGACAATAATCGAAAGAAGATAAATACATAGAGAATGAAAAAAAAGATCCATAATAAATATTTTTTTGTTGATGAAGTTGGTTTCTTTGTTCATGTAATGAATTTAATTAATTAAATAATTAGTAGTTATTATGGATAAGAAAAAATATAATTTGAGAGTAATTTGAATAAAATTGAAGAAATCTATAGGGGATGGATGAAATTTTTCACAAATGAAAATAATATTCATGGGAAATAAAAAATTACAGTTCTCACTGATAAGTAAGAGATCATAAATAAAAATTAATCCTTTGTTTATGGGACCAAGAAGCATAATAACAATGAATCTAAACAAGAAACGATTATAAAAAATCATAGAATGTAACTAGCTATAACAGGTGAAGAACTGGTTGAGACATAATCTATATGTCTCAAAATAAAAAATGAGTTAATAGAGGCCTGAAGAGAAATAAATAATGCCATAGAGGAATGTGAGGAATAATATTTGACTAATGAGAAGAATGTTTTAGGATAAAAATATAAATCAATAGTAAATCAATTTCAAAATAGTCTTATTTCATTTTTAATGCAAATGTAAAACACAAAACTGAGGATATGTGGGCCAAAAAAATATGAGAAAATATTTTAAAACAATATAATTGAATAATATTAAATAGAATCCACAAAAATCTATGAAAATAAAGGCTTAGTTTGGAATAGTTTAATGACCATATAAATATGGATAAGTGTAGAAACAATTTAGAAAATAACAAATCATTGGATTTTATGGTGTTTTGGTAAGAATGGACACAATGAATAGTTTTATTAGTTTAACATTTCTTTACAACGAAAAACGGTAAGGAGAAAAGGTTTGTTCTAGTGACAATATGAGAAAAGAAGGGAAAACATACCATGACTAAATCTAAAAAACTACTATCTATGAAAAACAAAATTTTAAATTATGAATGAAGTTTATGGTTGATTTAGTTTATATGGTCACAAGTCATAAGTATTCATAAAATTGTTATAAGGAGTGGTTCTATATTCAATGAAAGTGAATATGTTTCAAAATAAACTTTTTATTATGTCATGTAAACATTCTGAGATGATAGAAATTGTTAATAATGTTTTTTATATTCATGTCTAAATCAATTATAATTTTGATAATAAAATTAGAGGAAGAAGGAAATATTGATAAAACCAAAGAAAACAAGTAGAATTAGAAGATGAGGTGAAAATTCTAGAGAAGTTATCCATGATGGATAAATTTATGTTCTAAAGGATTTAGGTGGAAAAAAATATTCTATAAAAATAATATTTTCGATTAGGGAATATTATAAAAACTTCTTATGTTAATATTAGAAGAAAATAATACCCCATATTCAGTGGAAGCCCCTTTTTTGAATTTTATTTCTAAGAAATCATGTGGTCCCTCCTCATTTTCTATTATTTTATGTGTTTAAAACTATAAAATATGGAATTGAAATTGACATTTTAATAATTAACTATTATAAAACATGAATATATTTTCCTTCAAGGAGTCTACTAACTTCCATGAAATGAAATAAATAAGTTCATATATTACGTGGGAGAAATATTTAAAAGAATATTTCATTAAAATGAATTCATGTGAATCTATAAATTCTAGATATATTTAAAATGATAAGTTTGTTGTTTAATTATCATAATATCATCCATATTTGATTATTATATTAATCATATTGGTAAGGGGGGTTCATAGTTATCAAAACACGAGATAAGAGACAATGACCTGATGTGGGAACTAGAATATTATGATGTGTTTATAATAATATATATAAGATCTTGTATTTTTTTAAGAGCCCCTATTTTGAGAACTGAAAATATCTAATAATTATATCAAATTTAAGGTAGTTAACATATGTCATATAAAACCATGGTTGTATCTCTCTTATTTTCTACGCATAGTTTTCCCACATTAAATTAAAGTAGACCAATTAATGGATCTTTTTAATGTGTATCATTATTTATAACCATTATCTATGTAAAATGCGTTAAAATATGTGTGTGTATAAAAGTTAAAAATGGTATTTTTGGAGTCTTTTATATTTAAATTTGTATTTTATTGTCAATAAGTGAGATAAATAGTGATTACATCATAGAACAGATATTGATATTGACAATTGGTATTATAAACAAATAAAAATGGAGATTGGGGGGGGGTGATATTATAGTGTCCATACATGTATTTTATTTTTTTTCTATGGTTCAATATGTTCTATCGATGATGCTTTTACTGAGAACATATTTTTTTAATTTTAATACATTCAAATATATGAAGAAAATTTTTTCAGAGAAAGGCACTATGATGACGCATTATTTTGAGGCATGGTAGGCCAAGAATTTATTCTATAATAATATTTATTTCCATTTATATTACACAAGCCCAGTTGTTCATAAATAATAAGATAATTATTTAATGGTATATTAGATCAAAAATATATTATCACAGCTGAATTTGGAATGTGTGGTTTACCTTAGGAGAAACTCGAAGTTGGTCAGTGTGGGGGGATCCGATATTGAAACTGATGGCGTTGCCTTTAAATTGAATTAATCGACTAATTTAATTATTTATATTAAATGAAATACATAAAAATACTATATAAATACACTATTATAGATTATCTAGAGGGTAATATTCATAACCCTATTATCATTGAGAAGGGATTTCTACAACCTATTCATTGGTGAACCGATATCAAACAATTAAGAACCTCCAGATCAAGGTGAATCATGATGTAGTGAATGTAATAGATCATCCCCTTTCAATAGTAATAATGTTCTTCATAAAGAAATGATTTTAATTTAGTAATGAAACATAATAAGTATACTGACACCCTTATGATTAAATTATTGATCATGATCAATTTATCAAATTTAATATGTTCTCACTATATAACTTTGTGTGCACCCACATATCAGATTTATTTATTTTATTCGATTAATCATTGATGTTCCATGTTTCTCACTATAGAAACCCTCAATTAAAATTAATTGGAAAATAAAGCCTCGATAATTTTTTTTTCACCCTTTGTTCTGTGTATTTACATAAATTTTCTTTGCATTCTTCATTATTGGACCTTGAGGCTGCGATTTGACTATTGTTTGGTGGATCTAAGCATGATCGGACCCCCATAAACACAAAAAAAACTCATGAGTGGAAAAAGGATTGTTGATTTGGGGACCTATTAAAATGTGATTTTGGATTTGAGTTCTGATTCTCATGGATCTAGGCTATTGTTTCAACCGTGGATGGATTGAGGCATTTGAGTCTTGAGTCAATTAACCAAAACCTGATTGGGAACCAATTTTTGGACACAAAATGTCTATAAATTAAAAATAAATAAGCTTTCATTCTATTTTTGGTTACCTAGAGATAAGATTCTAATTTTTGGTGGTGGATATTGAGGAACAAATAGTAGATCTCAGATTCGATGTATAAGGAAACTATACACCATGTAGTATGGAGGAACACATGTCATGTTCCTCAAAAATATGTGGTACTATAGTTTTTGGGATATTATAAGTTCCACAAATCAAAAGGGATCCTCACACACCATGTAACCCGGTGATGGAAAACCGACATGTATTCCAGGCGTACACAGACACTGGCATGACTAGTTACATGTCATGTGTTTTCACATGACCAGGGTATGCAGACAAAGCCTGTATGACATTAACAAGACCCCATGTGGGGGGACACACCATGTATTGAAGTACACAATTAAAAGAAATATTACACAGAAAGGACCTGGAGCAATGACAAGACCATGGGTGGACGAGGCATGCCATGTGGTCCCCTTACACGCTGTGTGTGGAGACATGGGAAATGATCCACGTACCGACATAGACATGGTAAGGAAGAAGGTTGGGAAAAGAAACTATGTGGGTTTACATCCTCATCATGTTACATTATTTTTTAGCAACCTTCTACCTCTCATGTCACCTTTATTTGGAAACAATTATTTTCTTATTAGTAGCCTATCATGAGGGATTTTTTCATAGAAAATGATTGTAGCCTTGATGGTGTAGTTTGACATAAAATGTTAGATATTCCTATTTTGAAACTTCTTTAGGTGATGGTTAATTAAAAAAGTGATCGGCCATAACTATCATAGACATTTAGTGTCACCCTCTTACTTGGACTGTGCATCAGTACTATCTATTTCTAACAGAGTTGTACCATCCTTATTTGTTGAGGAATGGGTCCATGATTGAGAATTAATGTGGCATCTGACAGAAAGGCTATGGAATGAGAATTCTATATATCTATCATACTAGTACCCTCTTATAGAGTCAGAATATGGGTCCTCGACCATTATAGTTGCAACCTCCTACCAAGATAAATAATGGGTTCTCTACTAATCTGCTGAGAGGAACCGTCTTATCGAGTAAGGGTATGGGACCTTAACTACTAGTATTTCACCCACCTGTTGCACTAGGTCATGTGTCCTATATCAAATATCAGTGTGGAACTCTCTTGTTTTTCATTGAATGGTCCCTCAATCGAAGAGTGGAAACCCCATACATAGTCATGACATGGGTTATCTACATTAGAATGGGACAATATTTCAATATAGGAATATATTAACATTGATAAAATATACCACATGAAATGTATTTCTGGTAAAACATTGTAGTAAACAAAGGACCCCAATGTTGTAAGTCAACAATTGTATAATCAATACTGGTAGAAAATAAAACATTACAGAATGACACTCGAATCCATTTTGTTACCACCACTAACCACCATGACCCATCACCTATCAATCTAACATCCGGACTTTCCCTTTCATATATCCCTAACCCCAAAGTCTACAAATGAATAAAGATGCCTATGTAGAGTGTTATTATAACCCTAGTAGGTAAGAAACAATTTATCCATAACAAGAGTGTTCATTATTAAAATTTTATGAAATGATAAGGCATAAACTGAAATTAAAATAAAATAACATCATGTAACAAGAGGTTAGGTATTATCCAAGATTTGGGAAAACCTTAGTCATACCTAATTTGGATCAATACTAAAAACAAAGCCATAAAATATTTCTTAATCTATATTTAACCAAAACTTCACCACATTTACTCAATATAAGACACCAGGAAAGTGAGTCTCAGTTCAAGACACTTGGATGTGAATTCTCATTTATTTCATTGTTCATTACACCAATCCAGTGTATCCTAAAACAACCTATAGTGAGGCCATAAAGAGAACATATACTAAAACTACATCTCGATTCATGTTTTCATATACTATCATTCCCAAATATCACCATTCATGTAAGATGACATAATAACATAATATAATTCATTCATGAAATCATGAAACATGTTTCACTTTAACAAGATCCACCTCTAGTTCAACTAATCCATGGTCTGTCCACTTGTGAATTTGGTTCCATTAATACAACCAAAATATTGAATTCACCCAGCACATAACATGGAAACATGGAATATCATATATAAGAAAAGCATATAAAATCATGAGTAGAAGTTGAATCCAATAAAAAAATATATAATAGATCTAGACACACACATAAAAATACTGTGCTGAAATCCATTACATTACATTTCTATCTATGATGTCGATTATTATAAGAAATTTTTTTCATCTAATTCCTTACACTATCAAAAAGAAAAACATGGATTAATTACATTCTATATTAAATTATAGGTTTATAGGTTTATATAATAATAAAAAAATCCTATATAAACAACTCATATGAACAATGAATCATAATTCATAAAAAGTACATTTATCTCATTTAAGCTTTCTTTATTTATTTCATAATAATCCAAAATATCATCCTTGGGAAATACCTTATATATATAAATCAGTCAACATAATTATTTATAAACTGAGTAAAATGAAACATGGGAAGGGTGAGATCAGATGCTCAGTATGTGTAAACATGAGCATTAACAGTTAAATGTCATCAATGAAGATTAGATTTCATATGGGTATGAGAACATAATCAAAGTTAATGATCGAATCATAAAGAACCCATACCCATTAGTACAAGAAGTATCAAATATAAAATCTTCAAGAAATAAAAAGTAATAAGAATAAATAATCATGGGCATTGTGATATAAATATATATCACCATAAACATTATAAACCCCATCAAATAAAATTTAAAACATATTAGAATCATGGAACATCATCTCATTGAACCCTTACAATACCCTTTAAATTAAATTAACCATACTACTGACTTACAATATAATTCTCAAGTGGTAATAATCATTACCTAAAGTATCAGAGTGTATCTGGGTTCACCCATCTAATAATTTACAATTGGCTCACCTGATGCTATCTAAGAGAACCATTCATTTAAAATTTTCCAGAACCGAAGACATAGATAATTAATCAAAATTCACTGAAATAACCATTTTTCTATTGGAAATACTATTATCTAGTTAAAAGGAGACCAGTTCTAAAAGAATCTATTTGATACATGGTTATCCCATGGAAAATAAATGGGTTCCAAAACAATATCATTGGATCATAACTAACCCATGGAAATAAAATGGTTTCCAAAACAATCCCATTGAATCATGATTAAACCATGTAAAAGAAATGGGTTCCAAAAGAATTTATTTGAAATACAATTAATCAATGGAGATGAAATAGGTTCTAAAATAATATCTATGAAACACGATTAACCCCTGGAAAAGAAATGGGTTACTAAATAATATATTTGAAACCTGATTAACCCATGGAAACGGAGTCGGTTTTATAATAATCTCTTTAATATATAGTCAAACTGTGTAATATTTACTAGTTTCATAAAACTATATTCGAAAAAAATAAAATCCATCCAAAGAATTAATGAGAATTATATTAATGAAAAATATACCTAGTGGAAGATAACTAAATATAGGGTTTTTGGACATGTTTTAATGGAAATAACCATAAAATAACATCAACATAATCTTGAGTAAAATAATCTTTAATCATTCTGAAGCATCCTATAACACTTTGAAATTTTTTTATCAGTAAACCTATGAATGGAATAAAATTAAATTAAACATATAATGTCATGAGAATAAGAATATTTGTGATATAACATGTAAAATGATAAGTATATAAACCTTATAAAATATTGTATTTATATAACATAACAAATGTCTCAAAGAGGGAAAATTGTGATAAAAATCAATTACCACATTAATAAATTTGAATACCAAAACCCCATGAAGGATATATCATAAAAATGCAATTTAAACTCAATAAATATAGTTATAGTGATCAAAAAATAAATTCCCAAGAAGTATATACCCCACACAAAGAAATAACTGTTTAATATGGAATATTTATCACAAAAATAGAAGTGAGACTAGAAATCCCCTTATAATTTTGTTTATAATTGAATAGAAGACCTGAAAAGCAATAATATAAAAATAAAATTTAGATAACATGAAGATATAATAATTCATGATATATTAAATCAACATGGGAAGTAGTTACACCACATTTATGAAGTATGTTGTGATTATGATGTATGTATCATGAAGTAAAAGTGAGACAAGAATCCATTAGCATAAGTTTGACATGTCATGTGTTCCTTTATGAACCTGAATAATAAACATATGAAAATTATATAAATTATTTATATCAATTTAATTTATTATTTTTTCATTCATTTAAATTATTACAATGTTTTATACAACTAATTAAATAATTATTTTTATGTCGGGTGTTTTGACTCTATTCGATTTATGTGTCACAAACGAATTTAGTTGGTTGATTGAGGTCAAAGAGTTAATTATATTACCATATAAAGATTAATAATCCCAAAATAATTATCATATTTATACTTAAATTATAATTTTGAAATATATCATGAAATATTGTTATGAAAAATGTACCAATGATACAATCATGGAGACAGTAGACCATATGTATGCATGAGTGATGATCCAATTTTCTATTATCCTTAAAGAAAGATGGAAGGAAACATTTATCATTACATAATAAAAATGAAATCATATATACCATGTCTTTTAATGAAATATAAAAATATAAATAATTTTTGTGATGTAAAAGGAATCACTTCATTTCTAGGAGGCGATAGTCAATACGTCCACAAATGACGTTATTAGTTTTTCAGTGCGTGAAAGAGTAATAATGAAAATGATATATGATATTTCAAGAAATGTAATTATTTTATGAATATAATATTTATTTTATGTATTTCAAATATTTTAAATTAAAACCACTCTTAATACATTTAATGTAATGTGTGAACATATCGCATCACATTGAGGAGGCGATAGCCTATACGTCCACAAACGATGTTGTCATATTTAGAAAAAATGAAAAGCATAATGTTTTGTGTAATATAATTTTTATATATTTTAAGATAAAATAAATATAATATATATAATATAAAAACACTTATTAAATAATAATTACTAACCATGAGAGGTGGTAAAGTAAAAATAAATGACATGATTTTAGGAGGAAGTGGTTCACCATACACATGAATAGTATGTTCATTACCCAATTGATGAAATTGTGTATTGGTGTAGGATAATCCCTTAAAATAAAAAAACCTATTATATTGAAGTTAATATATTATTATATAATAATATATTGATATAAATTAATAGTTGGATAATGAAATAAAAATGAGTGATTGTTGAATAATGTTACCTCGTATTCAGGCTACTCCTTTTGGTTTACACCAAAATACTTCCTTGTATATAATTATTTCCAAATTGAGTATTATATTGTGAGGTTATGTTTTTTTGAATATAATTTGTGGATTTTTTGTATTATCCAAATGGTATTGATATTTTTGAAGAATTGATAGGGTGGGTGCCTTTTTATAGTGGAGGGGAGTTGCATTCTTATAAATATAAAAATGTAAACACTATTGAGATGTATTCCTTACATAATGTACCTTAAATAATTTACCCAATTAGATAAAAGAGATGATATAGTCTATTAATGTCCATAATATAGTTTTTTGACCAGTTTCTATATCTATTATTCTCTAAAGATTATTGTTTAACCACTAAAAAAACTCATTTTTACCGTAATCATTGTAATTAATTTTAATTACTTTAAAAAGTATTTTTTAGTAAAAACTATGTTTACCTTATTAGACATTTTAAATTATTTTTCTTGAAAATATGGAATGAATTTTGACAAATTAAAATTATTTAATTTTTATAAAATAATTGAAAATCAATCTTGCAAATGGGGTGAAAAAGCCAGTTTTTGAAGTGGAAATTTTAAAACAATTGCTTGTTTTTAATATATAAAATCACTATAAAAAAAATTAAAATTACCTAAATTGGATTACAATATATAAAATGAAACTAATTATACTTTTAAAATAATTAAAAATATTCCATAACACCATATATTATTCAGATGAAGAATTATGTTTCAATAAAATTTCGGTGTCCTTCAATATTCATCATATTATGAATGCTTTTAGAAAAAGGCTAAGAATTCACCAAATGTAAATATTGGTATATCTAGTTAAAAAATGTTTTTTTATTTTTCCAAATAAAAATTATAATAGTGTCATAAATTAGATTTAAAGTATGTGGGGCCTTAAATAATTGTAAAACTACTTTTTAAAAATATACATATTATTATGCGTAAAATTGGATTTATTATTATCATAAACCTATAAAACATATTGGATGAATTTTTAACATCTGATTAAATAAACAACATAAAAATTTCATTAACATCATTCCCTAATAGTTTTTATTAACTTTAATATGATAAAACATCATTCTGGACAAACAAATTGTTTTCATATAAACACATCCTTTATGTTTAGTTGGACTTTATTTTCATTTATAATTAATTTTTACCCACTGAATTAAATTTATAAAAAAATTTAATCTATTATTTCATAATTTAGTTAATAGTACTAATTTATTCCATTATATTATCAAGGTATTAAATATTATTTAAAATAAATAATATTAATAGTATATTTTAGTTTTTTGTGACTTGAAGATACATGTAACATAATTCATCATAAAGAATAAACGATGTATAAAACAAAATATAAACACGGTGTTGTGTGTGATACAAGATAAAAAATTGATTTCATTTAACACAACCAATGAATAAATTTAAATTTAGTTGAAAGAATATATTTCCTAAAATTTAAGGATTTTATATCCAATCCCTATTAAAATGAATTTCTCCCTGAAAATTCATCTAATTTTTCAATAGATTAAAATTTTTAGAATTACATTAGTGAAACCAACATCATAAAAAGTTTTAATAAAACATCATATAGAAAAGGTAAATTATAAAACATATAGTTCACTGGAAGTTATACATTTCTAGGATTAAACCTACGGAGAATATATGTTGGAAGGGAGGGAATGCTTAAATAATTATAGAGAGTGATTATGTTCAATTATCAAAATAGACATTAATGATCAATGTAATGTTAAGGTACTCAAAACATACATCTTTTATCATCAAATAGAATATCAGTTCATATTAATTCGTGGTACTAGGATAAACATTTTTCATTCAATATACTTCTCTTAGAGTTAATGAATTATCTTACAATCTAGAACAAGAGAATAAAATGAAATATACTTACATTATGAGTATAATAACATAATTAAGTTAATTTCAAGAAAATTATCATCTCTTTATCACTATGATGAGTATTCAAGATGAGTTATTAGCTATTGAAGCACTTAAATAAACATGTAAAGACCAAATAACCAGAAAATATATAATAAAGATATTTCACATGTCTTTAGACATTAACCAAAACCAAAATTGATAGAACATGGTTAGTTAATACAAATAATTAACAAAACATCCTAAGATAATCTAATCTTAAAAGGTAATTCCAATATTTGAAACTATATTATACCATAAATATCTACCATTGAGATTATTCAAACATTTACTCATAATGTTTGAATCCAAATGATTATAAGGATTTGTCATATATTATTACAACATAAATCAACCATTATTTTTAAAATAAATTTAAAAATGTTTCTAAGATATTTTTTACCTTTAAAAAATCTCATTCTAATTAGGAAATCATTGAGGATAGTGGCAAAGCATGAAACCCTTATCTTCCTTCAATCATGGGTTTATGTCCCACCTCCATGCCAGATTGGACGAGTTGTCACATGAGAATATGGGTTGTCCCTTTTCATTACACATGAAAAAAACTACTCATTAAAAACACTTCGTTTTTATCTTAGGGGTTATAATTTCCTCATAAAAAATATTTCTCAAAATATCAAATTAATATCTCATAGAAAAAAACCTTTTTGGGGTTTCTAATACATTGATATTAGGATCATACTTAATTTATGGACCTATGATGATAACCATAACTCTTAAGATAACTGCACATAAAAACATCATAGTCTCCAAAGTAAACTAAACTGATGTTTGATTCAATATATAATATATTGGGAGCCACATTCTTGAATCCTATGAGGAAATCCATTACTTTACAATTCTGACCATGATTTTGATAATTTGGAATTTTTTTTTTATAAAAAACCTTAAAAAATAAAAATGAAAACACGGTTGACAGAAATTATAGAGAACCATTTTGGTTTAGATTTTTATTGAATTATACCAAGCTATTATATAAACAAATCATATGAATATGGAATCATATGTCAGCAAATGTATATTTCTCCCAATTTTCCCATATTTTCTTATTTTAAAGTAGGTCATCAACATTATCCTTATGAAATATTTTATAGACATAAATCATTCAACATTATTTGTTAAAACATTGGGAAGAGGATACATAAGAAGGAAGGGCTAAAATGATTATTAATGGTAAACATAATCACTAATAGTTATATTTCTTAAATGAGAATAAGAGTGCATAATAGTATAATGAAATAATAAAAGTTCATGATGATATCACAAAGTAACTCATACGCATCAATACATAGACCATCAAATATTAAAACATGGAAAAGTTAATATTCATTAGAATCAATAATCACGAGCCATGTGATATCAATATCGATCATTTGAAAAATTGTAAACCCATAGAAAGAAATTATAAAACATATTTTTATCGAAGAATATAATCTCATTTAACCCTTACCAAGCCCTTAAAAAAATGAATAACCACACATCCAATACATAATATAATTACCTTGAGAAAATTATCATTACCTAACACATTAGAGTGCTATTTAGGTGCACCCATTATGTAAGATATAATAGGATCACTATAGGAGACTAGGTGAATAAATCATTTATAAAGTCCAAGAACCAAATACCAAGATAATTCATTAAAACTCATTGAAACAGCCTTCATTTTCTCCGAACATGATTAACCATTGAAAAAGAAATAGGTTCCACAATAATATCTTTGAAAAATAATTATCCCTTGGTAAATAAATGGTTTTAAAAACAATATCTTTGAAACATTATTACCACGTGGATAATAAATGGCTTCCAAAATAATTCCTTTTAAACCTGATTAACCCATTGAAATAATTTGTTTCAAAACAATATTTTTAAAACATGATTAACCCATGGAAAATAAATATGTTACAAAACAATATCCTTGAAATATGATTACCCCAAAGAAAATAGATATGTAAGAAATTATTCTCTTTGAAACAAGAATAACCCATCGAAAATATGTGAGTTCAATAACAATCTCTTTAGTTCACGAGGAACCCTTGGAAAATTTAAGGGTTTCAAAAAAATATATTTGAAACAAACATAATCCATCAAAATAATTTATTAGGATGGTATCAATATAAAATTTCCCCATTATAGAATATGTAAAAAAAGGCTGTTGATGTTGATGAATTGAAATAACCTTCAATGATCATTAAAACATTCTTGAGGAACATAATCACTAAACATTCCAAAGCATCCCATAACACATTTAAAAATTTGAATTATTAACCACATGAATTTAATAACATAATAAGAAACTTATAATGTCATGAGGATAATTATATTTATGATATAACAAATAAAAGATTCATTATATACACCTTAGAAAATAATATAGTTGTATAACATAATATACATCTAAAAGAGGGAATATTGTGAATAAAATTTATTACCACATTGGTAACAATGAAACCATAAACCTCATGAATGAAATTTCATAAAAATTATATGTAATACCATATAAATTTAATTATAAAAAATATAAAATACATTCATTGTAATTATATACTTTCCAAAAAAATATAAGTGGTCAATATGAAATATGTCTCGTAGTAATAAATGTGAGACTAGAAATCCCATGACAACATTGGTAATATAGGAATTGAAAATCCCAAAATAAATAATTTTATAATTAATCATTTATATACAATGAATAAAAATTAATTAAAGATATAATACATAAAATGTGGAAGTAGATACACTACAAAAATGAAATTTGGGGTGATTGTGATGTATGGCTCACAAGAGTAAAAATGAGACAAGAATCCTTAACCTTGAGATTGACTTGTTATGTGTGTATATATAGTCCTAAATAATACCATTCTGTTAATTATATAATTTATTTATAACCTTTTTCAGTTGTATTATTACATTAATTTCACTTGTTCAATGTTGTATACAACTACTAAAACAATTAAGTTTATGCCAGTTATTTTGACCCTATTCATTGTATTTGTCAAAATAACATTGGTTGGACAATAAGGTCGAAGTGGTCATTTTTAAGAAATATAAAAAATACTTATAATTATATAAATATTATATTTATACTTAAATTATAATTTTTATAAAATTCATGAAATATTACTTTGAAAAATAGACCATTATTACAATCTTGAAGAAAATTGGTATAACATATGCATGAGTAACATTCCAATATTTCAATGATTCTTATGGAAAGACGGTAAGTCGAATTTATCTATAAATAATTATTTTTATATAATATATTAAATATTATTTAATAAAAAATACATATAAATATAATTATTTTGATCTAAATCGAATCACATGGCGTTCAGTAGGCAGTAATCCTAACATCCACGAACGATGTTATCCCTATTTCAACGTGTGAATGGGTAATACATAAAATGATATATTATATTTCATGAAATTTAATTATGTCATAAATATCATATATATTTTATTTATTTCACATATTATTAATTCAACCCATAATTAATTCATTCCGGGTAATGTGTGAACATTTCACATTTCTCTGAAGATACAGCAGTCCACGCGTCCAAAAACAATGTTATCATATTTATAAAAATTGGAAATGGTAAAGGTAAATGTTACAGAAAAATTATGTAATTATTATGAAAAAATATATTACATATATATCATATAAAATCATGGTGCCTATCATAATTCCTATTCATTGAGAGGTGGAAATGAAAAAACCAACAACATTGTTTCATGAGACGGTAGTTCACCGTACACACGAATGGTATATTCATTACCCATTTTATTAAATTTTGTGTTGATGTAGGTAACACCATTAACATAAAAAAAATTACTATATTTATTAGAATAATTGAATTATATAATAAATTAATGATAATAATTTCTGTGGTGGAGATATAAATAGAAAAAGAGTGATCGTCGAAGAATGTTACCCCTTTTTCATGTAAATTGTTTTGGTTTCCACCAATGGAATTCCATGGATTGATTTATCCCCAAATTGAGTCCTCTAGGGTGAGGGTATGGATTTTGGGAGATAATTAGGTATGCTTTTTGACTATCCAAATTGTCTCAATAGGTTTTAATAAGTGAAATGGGTGAGTGGCTTTTTATAATGGAGGGAAGTTGCATTCTTATAAAGATAAAAAGGTAAACAGTATTATGAGATATTACTTACATAATGTGCCCCAATAATGATTAAAATTATAAAAAATATGAGATATTTTATAATAATTTATATAAAAGTGGTTTTTGGAAAACCATTTAGGAAATTCCACCCCTTAAGATTAATGTTTAAGCAGTATGTAAACTCATTTTTTACATTAATTATTGTAATCAATTTTAATCAGATTCACTAATAAATTTCATAAAAACCCATTTTTACAATATTATAAATTATATATAATGTTTTATAAAATATGGAATCCAATTTTATGAATTAAAATCACATAATTGGTAGAAATTAATTTAAAAGTAATCCAGTAAATGGGACCAAAAAGCGGGTTTTTAAAGTGAAAATGTTAAGACGTTTTCTATGTTTTTATATCTAAAATCACCATGAAAAAGATTAAAATTTCATAAATTGGTATAATTGATATAAAATAGATGTAAGAGTACATTAATCCTAATTAAAATTAATATTTAACAATGTTAGTTATTAAAAAATGACTTTTTAATTAATATTTACTGTCAGTCATTATTTATCAAAATATGAAAGTTCTCAGAAAAATAAAAAAATCACCAAATTTATATTTTGATATTTCTATTTGAAATAATGTTTTTTTTTCAAAAATATATTATAATGTTTTTTAAAATTACATTTGTTATATGGTCTCCACTAAAAGATAATGAAAATTCCTTTTAAAAATATTTAACTTTTAATGCTTAAAAATGAATTTCTTACCATCATAACCATATCAAACATATTTTATTAATTTAAAAACATTTTATTAAATATATATTATATAAATTTAATTAATATAGCTAAATAAAATTTTTTGAATTTAATTTATTAATATAAAATGTCATTCGGGCCATAAAAATAATGCTCATAAATACACATCCATTATATTCCATTAAACATTGTTTTCATTATTAATTAAATGGAAACAAATGAATAAATTTTATAAACACATGGAAACTACAATTTTATAATTTAGATAATCATATTAACTTCCATCATTCCATCATCTTGGTGATAAATATCATTTTATACAAATAAATTTAATAGTATATTATTTTCCGGTAAGACGATGACTTGTGTGTAACAGAAGTCATCAAAGGGAACTCATATTGCATGTAATGAAGGATAAACATGGTGTTTTTTGTAATTCAAGATAAACTATTTATTTCCATAAACAAAATATATTAAAGAATTTATATTTACTTGAATTAATATATTGTATAAAATTTTCAAAAGTTACATACATGTTATCAAACTGTAATATAGGTCACATGCGATTTGAATGCACAAACATTTTATCTAATATAAAACATCGTCTCATGTTCTACACATTCTCAGACATGTGATCTAAATATATAATTTTCTCATAGGCTACACCTGATCATAGATGCAATAAAACTAAATAATGGTATAAATAATATAATCGTAGAACATAACATCATGATATAAATCATATACATGACCTCTAAATGTTATGGAACATTTCAATCAAGTATTATCCTAAACCATGCTATCACCCCAATTGGATGAATCACACATGCTAAGAGTTTCACTAATAAATTCCAATAAAAATGATTTTTTTCTGTAATGAGACTCAAGAAATAAATCATCTCATGTATAGATCTAAAGTAAACCCAATGTTCCACACCATAAATATCAGAAACTGAGTTTTGTCAAGGAAAGATAAATCCATTTCTAAATAGTCAAAAATTTAGAATATGTGAAGATATTATAGTTACAATTCTATATGAATAGCTTCCAACATCCATGGTTTGATTCATCTAATGAGATTAAAGTAAGAGGTTTGAGTTGAATAAGGTTATTAAAGATAGATAACACAATACAAGAAGGATCAATCAACTCACCCTATGTTCTTATTAATGTTGTCAGAAAATCATATAGATTAATGGATCATCAAATATAGGTTCATCGACTTATTAATAGAGGATAAAAAATGAATTAAACGAATTAAATGATATTAAAGAAACCTAATTTCTAATCCATATGTGTAACCTTAATAATTGACATCATATATGGAGAATAATGATAATTTTTTAATATTTCAATACCCATGTGACCACTACCATGACCACCACTATGGTTGTGGTGTTTGTAAACACACTTTCTGACATGAACGTCCACTTTATTTTGATTTTCAAAACCCTTTTTAATTTTCTTAACTATATCCTATACCATGGGTATATTAGGGTATCTCAGTCCACAAACCAAGGAATTACAACTAGTAATCCACACATAATACCACTCCCTTTTCTATTTCAGGATTTACTTAGGGACTCACCAAGGACTTCCATGATGTTCCCCTTGGAAATTGTGTAACTCATTTTCAGACAGAGAGTATTCAAGGACCTCTAAATAATAATCAAATCTAAAAAAATATTTACCCAAAAATATATCAATACAAAATCTAAAATGATTTTATGAAAATAGGTTCTTATATATATGATGAAAATTTTTGAGTCATTAAACTACCTCAATCTCATATAGGGATGCATATCTCATATTTTCGTTAGTATATATATATATGTCATATCATAATCATCTCAACCATAGCCATATATATGTCAAGAATCAACATTATCCCATATAAATTCATTATAACACAATCCATATAAACCCATGCATGTTAACTAGTTGGAATTCTAAACAACACATTCCAAAAAAAGTATGTAATATACCTGCAACATATTATATCATTCTAATAAATATATTTAAAACTTAGGTACATAAAATCCAATGTTAGAATGTAACCTATAACATATGGTATTATAAATTGAGATATGTCAATATATAATTATATTTTGAGAGAGTGGAAAATGGGGAATTCGTCCATGTATTCTCTCACCCCCTGAATTTTGAGGAAAACAACACCTGATACATTTGGGTGTTTTTCCCCTAAGAACAGGATTGGTGAAATGTATCAAAACCAAAAATTATATGATAGACCACACACATAAATACAATATAAATTTAACTAATTTAGACCCATCGACCATTACCATCACATAAGACACCTATCTTCCAACACTATGTTCTAGATCATAACATGAATATATGCAGCAAAGTTTAACATTATATAATTTATTTTACATTAATTAGTTTTATTCTATTTAATTCCCATAATTAATCAATTTAATATTGGAATCATAGTTTCAAAAACATCAATATCATTATTTTTAATATTTTAAAGTATTTCATCATCATAATTAACACCATATAGTATCCCATTTCATTTAATATATTATCTACAAATTCATATAATTTCTAGGTACTCTATGACTCATCCTAAGAAACTGTAATAAAGACATCCATGATGTTTTTTTGTTTCAAACTATGTAAATTAGTTTGAAACCAACCAATAAATAAACAACCAACAGTCCATGAAAAAGCATCATGATAGATTTATATTTCAATAAGAAATCCCCACTATAATATAATCTTGACTACCAATGTTTTATTCACACAACAATATTTATAGTAAAAATTTTCCTTCCATAGAAAACATCGACCCTTAAGAAAATTTCGTGCCCCAATCCCACTACTCATAATATTTTTGAAGTATAATAGGTTATTAAAAAATATATCAAGGGACTACTTGTCCTTGATAATATATTCACATCCAATTTTCTCTCCAAATAATGATCAGATTTTACTAAGGCCAAAAAATTGCGGTATTCAAGCCTCCATCTAAAAAAATGGGATTATTATTCCCCATAAAAAGATCATTTTGAAACATCGATTTTAATTAACATCATGAATTACTCAGTTTTCTATGAATTTTTCTTCTATAAAAAGAAATATACAGGAAATGGATTTCAATAACTATAAAAAAATACATCCATAATTCATCAGTTTCATGTATTTATAGTAAATAATTTATTATGCCTTTAAAAACAATTAATAATATTATAATGGGTTTTATTCATTAAACAATATCCAAATATAAAAATTATGATATACATTAGAAAAAACATCTAATTAAATTCACAGTATCATGAAAATTTAGAGGAAACTTCATCAAATCATAAAAAAAATGGGATAAAAAATACCATCGATTTATTTTATTTCTAATTAATTAAATATAAATTTTTTATGAAAGGTGATAAATATATAATTTCAATTATTCATTATCAATAATTATAAAATAATTAACAATAAAATAAAATAACTAGAGATACAAAATTAATAAAATATATTCGTTCTATCTTTAAAATTTCATAAATTACATTTGAAGCTAGTGTTTTACATCTTATTATTATAATATTCAATCATAGAATTTTTTTAAATTAGTAGAAACATCATTTTATGACATGTGATAACCTATTTATATTATATTGGTTATAATAATCATTATATATCCTAAAATATTATCTTTTTCTTCCTTTATAAAAAACACAACATATTCAATAATCATTAGCATGATAAATAAATTTCTATCTGATTGTTTTCAATATCATATACTTAGACAAGAGAAAATAAAAAATAGTTAAATTACACCTTGAATAAAGAAAATGTGATGAATCAGACCCCCTACATCATATGATACATTTACTATTTCACTAAACTAATAACATGGGTAAAAAATTACTTTTATAAGGTTTATAAAACTCAAAGTTATAATATGGGGTAGTTTTAGAATGGTTTAAAAGTCCCCATGATGGAAATTTGGATCATCTAAAATTTAAAGTAAAAAAAAATAAAAAAAAATAATGGAAAAAACAATACATTTTAAGAAATATACATGATTTTGGATATCCCAAAAAAATTGGCCAAAGTGTCTAATATTAATCAACGTTAATTTGGTTTAGATTTCATCACATTTAATTCCCTCTAGTAAAAACACTTAAATCTCTTCATACTGAGGAAACATGTGTACTAATTAAAATAATTTTCATAATTTTACATGACTATTCAATACAATATGAAACAATACATTACCCATACCCATTATAGTTTATTTTATTTCATTAATAAATATATAATCAATATGTTTCATGAATGTTCTTCCACATATCTAAAAATTTTATTATCTCAATATACACTTATTAGAAATTTCTTAATTAATATCATTCTTCCTAACCTGGTGAAAATGAAAATAAAAAAAATGTTATTTTTCATTATAATTAAGTGTAAAAATGTAAGATATAAATTGATTCTCATAGGCTTCAACATGTTAAGAATAAGGTTATGAGATAATGATAATATATTATGAATTAATTACCCAACTAGTCATCACTCAGAAATCATTCTTCATTGCATAATGATGTATAATATAAGAAGATGTGAATAATAAGCATAAAAAATCATCATTAATAAATCATAATCCCTTATAACTTATCAAAAGGATATAAACATGTCGTAATCATTGTGAAAAAATTATAAAAATTTAAAATCATTTAATTAGTCATGGATCATAGTGAATACAATCATCACATAACATACAAAAAACCCTTATGTGTTGGGTTCACTCTAAAACAACTTTTTAGTTATTGAATTGTTTACCTCCCTATCATCATTCGTAGATTACAGTGATACATAAATCATTACCAAATTAATTAGACAGATATATAATTTCATTACAACATTTTACATATAGAAAACCATACATTTGTGTTTCAAAAGATCATATAAAAAATTATCAATCCATAATAACATAACCTATAGAAAAGAAATGGGGATAACAAACATTTCAATATAAAATAATAATAATCTATCTAGTAAAATAATATGTATGTAATTAGTAGTTATTATCCATATTGAATCCTATGAAACATCAAACATTATTTATATAGAAAAAAATACCTTTAATAGAACATATTATCTATTTCCTGAAAACCTTAAATAATATCCATTTCATTTTATATAATTTTAAATAATAATTCCTAAAAAAATTAGAAAATTTTTTTACTTTAAAATAATAATCATTAAATAAATATTCAAATAATTATTTTATAAATGTGTGAAGTATACTCTTTTGGTAGACATTAGAAATAATATTCCTTCATCATTTTCATTAACTATTAAATAAATTATTCAGAAAAACATTGTAACAAATCTTTTTTTAGAAAAATGAAAATGTATTTTAAAATTACAATAAAAAATAATTAGATCAAGAAAATTAACATTCTTGAAAACATTTTTTTAACTTTTACACTGAATAAAACGTGCATAGTCTAAAGAGGAAATAAGTTCAACTTTTATTAAAAACACATTAATAATAATTTTATGTACCAAAGATATAAAAATAAAGGTAAAAAAACAAAAAAAACAAAAAAAAACAAGGTTATAAAATATACGATGTTTAGAAAAAAGTATCACGTAATTTCTATTCATGAAAATATAAAATATAAAATCTGGAAAAGAAATAAGATCTTAACATAAAACCGAACCTCAACTCTAAACATTTTTCAGATGCTTTCTTAATATCTATTATAATGAATTTATATTTAATATAATGAAATTATATAAAATTATTAATTATTATAATACAATATAAGGTTACCTTATAATTTATGATTAACCATTTATTAAAAAATCTCTTTTGAAATAAGCATTTGGATGTTAATTCTTTTATTTCCCAAGAAAATTTTTGTATCACGGTTCTAACACTTTCATTTTGGTCATTATTTCATCATAATATTAATATAGAAAATTTTATATAAATTATATTTAGTCATTATATACTATTTTATAACCAATCATATATGGAGGTGTGGAAAAATGAATCGCATCGCATAGTGGAAATAATAGCATGTACATATGCACATGTAATGCTTTATATTTCTAAATAATATAATGAGAGAATGTTAAATAATAATAAATATTTATAAAATCATAATATCTTCATAAATATCAAATATATTCATAGAATATATCTATATAAATATCCATCAATGAAATACATGAAAAATGATTCACATCACCTCCGGTGTGTGGTAGGCGACACATACACACAAACAATCATAAATTTCTAATAGCATGAAAAATAGGATGAAAATTTTTCAACCATAATAATAAAAAAATTCATTAGTAATGATTCTTATTTATTCATTTTAATATTTTTGTACATTATTTATATGAGGTCAATGAATAAAGAAACTCAAAAATAAGCAGTAAAGATAATTCCTCTTCTTTGGGAAGTCTTATTTGGCTTACACCTATAGCCATAAATGGTTTGATATTTAAGTACATCCATATAAATAAGTGGGTTTTATTTTCGGAGAAAGATATTTTGGTATTTATTGGATGGAATAGATGGATAAATGTGTGTCAATATGTCAATATAAGATGTTCCCTTTCATAATTGAGGTGGGTGGCTGTCTTGTAAATACATAAAAAAATAAAATAAAATAAATTAGTATGAAAGTGAATGTGGAACCAACTTAAAAAATATTTCAAGATAATATAAATAATGACAAAAACAGTCAACTCATCAAAATTAGAAATTATTTACTTATATTTTAAACAATATCTTTTATTTTAACCCCTTCTTGACACTTTTTAACCATAACTATGGTAAGATATTTTTACCATTGTTACTATTTATTAAGAAAAATGTTAATTTTATCTTGTTAAAATATATTTTAATTATTATTAAAATTATATAAATAATTTTATCAATATAAGTTTCTATAAATTGATTATATTATCTTAAAAATAAGAATTAAAAACACAACAAACACATTTTTTAAGAAAATGAATTTTATTGATTAAATATAAATTATTAGCATTCATTGACTAGTAAAAATCATTAAATAAATTATAAAAAAATATTTGAATATATTATATATAGTTTCAATAAATATAATTCATTATTAGTGAATAATTTAATTTAAAAATAAAAATATAAATTAAAAACATAGATATTTATTATCGAAAAATATCAATTTTCAATAGAATGATTTTATTTTCATTTAAAACCAATTTTTAACAAATTAATTCTTTATATATATGTGTAAAAATATATTTATTATAATTATATTATTATAAATTAATTTTTGAACAAATAATATATGAGAAACAATTCTGATTAAAAAAATATTATAGAAAAATTCTCTAAAATCAATTGTATTTTAAATATATCTTCGAATTTGTTTTCAAAAATTATATTTAATTTAATTCAAGACAATGTTAATAATTTTATAATTTTTGATCAATATTAAAATAATTTCCTTGGTATTATTCACATTATTTCAAAACAAATTATTTATTAAATTGAAAAATATATTCCAAAATCAAGGAGAACATATTTATTGAAAACAATAACCAATTAAATGTATCCAATTCGACATAGTAATTTTCTGGTAAATGAATAATATTATTAATAAGATTACTCCATTTTTTTATTTCATATTCAAAACAATATTCTATAATGAAAAACTATGATGCATCGAGCACTGCGGAATACTTTGCATATTCTAATTATTATTGATATTTTACTTGAACACTATTGGATTAAAGGACCTTCCAAAAGATGGTTGATGAAACCTCCACAAAGAATCAATGGTATGACAGTCAAATTTTTTCTCATTTTTAAAATCATCATGATTCATCTATTTCTATTATTTCATGATCATACCTATAAACAATTTCACTCCTTCTCCGATATATGTTAGTTTCTAAATAAGATAATCATTCATTTATTTACCCCCACTCTTTATAACATCTCAATATTTTATGAAATACATTTTTTGAAATTAATATCAATTCATTAATATATCTTGTTACATGAAATACATATTTATCTTTCATCACACACAAAACCATGATTATCTTATATTGTATGTATCATTGAGCTCTTTTGAGTAGTTATGTTACACACAGGCCCGAGTCCTATTGGACAACAACATACTATTGATTTTATTTAATTAACATAAATGTTATCGTATAGCCATTGGAATCAAGGGAATGAATATGATTAAATAAATTAATAAATCATAGTTTACACATGTCTATAAAATTATTTCATTCGTAACAAATTAATTAGGAATGAAAATAAATACTAATCAAATATAAAATGTTCTTTTATAATTTGTTTTACAACCATAATTACACTTTTTAAATAAATATAATTAATAAAGATTATTAAAATATATTAAGAATTATTTTTTTATATATTTATTAATTTTTTAATTAATCTAATTATTTTCATAAGATTAAGATAATAATAAATCAAATTTTAAGTAAAAAATTGTATATTTTTTAAATATAATTTTATCGCCTTTTAATACTACCTATATTTAATCTCAATTTCATGAAACATATAAAAATTTAATTTAAAAATTGAAAAATAATTTGGGAAATTTTAATATAAAGATTTAATTTTGGATATTTTTTTGTATTTATCTCTAAACTTTCATATTTTGTTGGATAATGAATTGCACTAAATTTTAATTAAAAATCACTATTTTTTAAAAAAATTATTTGGTTAAATTTTATTGTCAACTATTTTTAAATTATTATTTGAAAAATATTATCTCAGTTAGTATAATTCAAGTAATTTTAATCTTTTTCATATCAATTATAGATGTAAAAACATAAGAAATTTATGAACATTTTCACATTGAAAATCCACTTTTTCGTCCCCTCTATAAGATTATTTTTTAATTTTCTTCTACTAGTAATATGATAGTAAGTTGAAAAAAATGGATTCCATTTTTAGAATCAGAATAATATATAATATCTTATAAGTTAATCTTATTTTACAACAGAATATTAGTGAATGTAATAAAAAATAATTACTACGATGAAGTTAAAAATGAGTTTACTTAGTGGTTAACCCATAATATTAAGGGGGAAAATAACCTAGACATCTCTCCAAAAACCAATTGTATGGAAATTATTCAACGATATAACATATTTTATATAATTTTATCCTTATTTTTGGTATATTATGTAATGTGTTCTTGTAAATTTTGTTGTAATTTTTATATTTACAAGAATATCACTCCTCTTTCATTATAAAAAAGTACTCCCCTCCCCCATTTATTCACACATATAAATCCTTTTGAATAATCCAAACACATACCAAAAAAGTTCCAAAATCTCTCGCTTCCCCTTAATGTCCTCAAATTCTGCATAAATCCAACAATATAATCCCTTTGGTGAGAACCAAATGGATTTTCATAAAAAATGCAGCATTCTTAAATGTGTATTTATATATAATTTATTCCCACTCATTAAATTATTATTATTACATGATTATATAATAAAATCAGAATTTTAAATAATCTGATATGTAGTTTTGTTAATTGTTAATCCTAAACCTACACACACTTCCATCAAATGGGTTACAATGTTACTATTCATATGTACGGAAAACTACCACATCACAAAACGATGTCGTTGATTTTTTTCCTTTACCACCTATAATGGTTGGGAATTATGATGTAAAGTTTTTTATATTATAGATACGATTTCTATGAATTTTTAATACTTTTTAATTTTTTATATAACTAATAGATTCATTATTTATAATTTTTAAAATTTGATAACTACAGTCCTAGATGTATAGAATACTACCTCATCAAAGTGATACATTGAATTTACTCATTTGATGGAATTTATTAAGGATATGTTTAATTAAACATATCTAACATAAATAACATATATATGATACTAATCACATAATTTACTTTTTGTATTTATAATATATCATTTTCCTTATTACCTTCTCAAATAATTAAAATATGATGACGTTGTTAGTGCGCGTGTGTACTACCACCTACTCAAAGCATTGTGATTCCTTTTACTTCATAATAATTATATATATTATTATATAATATATAATAATATTGTATATATATTATATATTGAACATCATAGAAGATAAATTCTGTTGAACATCATTGTATAATGATCACCGAAATAGGGGAACATTACTCATGAGTACATACCACCTACAGTTTCCTTGATTGTAATATTGGTTCATTATTCATAACCATAATTCATGATTGTTTTTAAAAGTGTTATTTTAGTATAAATATTATAATTATTTCTTTATTATAATTCTGGTGATGTTCATATTTTTATCTCATTGACCATAGTCAGCCCATCAAAGTCTGATTTTCAAACATAAGTCGAATATTTCAAAAACCTCAAACATAAACATTATTATTTAAGTAATTTTATATATTTTTTTTATAAGTGAAATAATGTTATAATAAACATAGAAAATGTTATGATGAAATTAAGTAATTAAATAATGTTTATTATTCATTATTATATAGAAAAAGAATGAAAAATCATACTCGAGGTAAGGGATTCATGTCAGACTTTTAATTTCATGAGGCATACATCCTATTCACCACTTATTTATTTTCTATGGCGTATCCACAGAGCTTTTGATATATTATATCATGAATTATTTTTTATTCATTTTATTTATATGTTTCACTTAATTTTTATTACTTTTTAGATTTCCAATTCATATGTTACTACTATTGTAAGATGTTTCGTCTCAATTTACATTCCATTGAAATTTATTTGTTATTATGAAACTAATTACTTTTATATGATGTATTTACTACCCAAGGAATTATTCTAGATTGAGTATCATTTATTTCTTGATGTTAAATGTTTAAAATTATGTTTTTCTTTTATGGATCTCTTGATACAAAAGTTACGCATGTTAAAAGGGACTTTATCTCAATCTCCTTTCATTGAGGCATATCTTAATGTTATTCACCTTTATTGTTTTATAAGATGTATGTACATACCCACTGACATGTTAAATCATGAATTTATATATTCTCTTGATATTTAATGTTTTTTAATGTTATTATTTAATGATTTTTAGAATTGTTGTTTTTCTCATATGGTAAGATATTTTTTCCTTCAGTTTCTATTCATTGGGTTAAAATACTATTTAATTGGTTATATTATGCCAAGAATATGTGTGAAATGACCTCTGATTATATTATTATGTGTCTCAATTTAATTTTTTGGATTTAAATTTTTCACACATAATTATATCATTTATTTATTCTTACTCTAATGATATGATATTTTTAAGGGGTTTTCTCATCTCACTTTTATAGGAGTGAGATATATTCCATATTAACAACTTATTTTTTGTCTAGTGTATATAATAAAATTGAATGTATTTTATGATTATTATTTTTACATTTATTGGGATTTACATCTCTTTTTTATTATATCAATTTCATGTGTTGAATGACTCAAATGTTTGAGTGTGGTATGGGACACTTTGGGATGTTTAAAGTCTATTTCCCTCAATAATGTTTTTAATGATCTTTTAAGGACATTTATAATAATCAACTTAATAAAATATTATTTTTATTTATCATACCCTAGATATATTTTTTATTGATACCATCCACATTATGTTTTTTAATGGATTATATTTATTTCAAATAGATTGTTGTGAAACCCATTTATTTTCCTTTAGATGATTATGTCCTACATATACTGTTGTGAATCCCATTTTTCTTTCACTTCGTGATTGTATCTTTGTGAGAGTTTTGTTAAACAAATTTATTTTCCATTGGTTAATTATATACTATATATATATTTAACCCATTTAGTTTCCACGTGTTCCTCAATACTTAAAGAGATTATTATTTAAACTGTTTCTTTCCCATGGGTTACTCATTCTTCAAAGAGATTGATATCTAAACTAATACTATTCCATGGGTTACTCATGTTTAAATGAGATTGTTATTTAACCCATTTTCTTCCATGGGTTAATAATGTTTAACATAGATTTTGATGGGACACATTTATTTTACAATTGATAATATTGTTCAATGGGATTATATTGAACACATTTTTTCATGGATCAATCATGTTTCAAATACATTTTAATGGAAACTGTTTCATTTCAATGGGACAACCTCGTTTCTAAGATATTTATGTGAAAATGATTTCCTTTATATGTGTTAATCATATTTTGAAATTAATAAATACTGTTTCATTGAGTTTTGATTTATTCTCTATGTATTCGGTTCTTAGACATTGTACATGATTGGTGCGCCCAGATAGCAATGACTGATCACATTATAGGCTATATAATGGGTGTACCTAAATATCACTTTGATGGATTAGGTAATGATTATATTCTCTAGAATACTATATTGGAATATTTATTTATGGTTATTCCAATTGGGAAGGGTTCTGTAAGGGTTTGATGAGATTACGATCTAAGATACCAATATGTTATCCTTATTCTTACTATGGGTTTGTAATGTTTATAATGAGTGAGATTGATATCTCATGGATCATGATTATTGATTCATATAACTATTTCCTTTTCCATGTTTTTATATTGGATGATATTGGTTTTTATGGCTATGAGTTCATTTATTTTTATCTTATTCACTTTGATTATGTCATCATATCCATGTAAAAATGTATAGTCATTGATAAAATTTAATTGTCAAATCTTATGTTTAAGCTCAGTGATCTTACAAGTTCAGCATTATTTTTTTCATTTCCACAGGTTTTTAAGAACTATATTGAAATATTTATGTCTATAAAGGTCATAAAAAGGATGATATTAATGAAATAATGTGAAATAAAAAAATATTGGTATAACAAGAGATGTTGTTCAACTTTATGAACCTGTTTTTTATGAATCCATGTTGATGTAAATTTTTAAGAAGGGTTTTGTCCTAATTATCTAAAACTCTATACCAAAAAGTTCCTTCAGTATTTAAATGATCCATGATTTCCTTTTGATGTTGTAATTTTTAGATTAAATATTCTGGTAAAAATTATCACCATCAATGCCAGGAATGTAATGTCATGGATTTCAACATAAGATTTATGGTTGTGGGATTTGGGGTATTATATTTGGTATCAAAGGTATGTTTGATATCTTTGGAGATTAGTATTTTTTTATGCGAGGTTATCATAATAGTTCTATATACCATTATAAGTCTATAATCATAATGATGATCATAGATTGAATGTATTAGAACCCCATTTAGCTTTTAAGCGACACGATCTTAAATTGATTTTTGGATATATTTTTTAGGATGAGTAATTTTTAACAAATATGATCAAAATGAAGTGTTTTTTTTTGTGGATTTAATTTTTGAGGTTTAGTTAAAAAGGAAAACATGAAGTCTAGGAGGCAACCCATCACAACTGGGAATGTCATGAGGTTTAATCCATAACCAGCGGGTGACAAGGCTTTAGTGCCTACCGCTATCTTGTGTGATGTCCTATTTACTATGATTTTTTGCTGGTTAATATTATGTTCATTTCAAAAACATATGGTATTTTTTAATAAATAATGGTTGATTTACGTTATAATAATATTCGAAAATGTCCTTCTTGTCGTGGAGTTTCAAACACAGTTTGGAAATTATTGACATATTGAAAGATAATTATTCAGGAAATAATTTAGTTTCCACATTGGTTATTACTATTTAATTTTTTATATTTGTATATTATTTTTTGGTTTACTTATTTTTGGAATTATCTTACCTTGTGATAATTATTCAGGGTTTTGTTAATATTTACAGAGAGGTGGAATATCTTGTTATCCCTTTTATGATTATTTGGTCTTTAAAAATTTCACATTAGTTATTCAGGTGTGAGGAAATAAATTCTTCATGAATACTTATCATTTTTAGAAACAATATGAAATTATGTTAAAGGTTGAAATTCATTTATCAAGTATGTATATTTCCTTATAATGTTCATATATATAGTTAACGAATCCTTAAAATTTACTAAAAGGATGTTTAAATTATGTGTTTTTATATTACCAATTATTTTTAATTATATCAGCCATTATATACACATCTATTTGGTTTCTGGTTTTGTATCCATTTACTTCCTCTTGAACACATTCTCTATCACTTGTTATTAGACTATGAGAATTATTATTTTTTCATTCAAAATCAATGTTATAAAAATCTCCCTGTGCTGAATAGTAGTTAATCGTATCATCCAATGTACCTTATGTTTCCCACATTCCCTTTTCAAGAGGATGTTTTATGTAACCTTTTATTGATTTTGTGTTAATTGATGTAATCCTTTCAATGTTACTAATTTGATAACTAAGATGAATTTTGAGGGAGAAAATTATTTTACAAGGGGTAGGATGTAACAACCCAAGATTTTATAATACATATCGATTCAAATTTATTTAAATTAATTAATATATTTCCTTAAATTAAATAAATATTTATTCTTTATTCCTAATGAAAAACATGTTCATCTTAAATTTCATTCAATATTGTGTTCTTTTGATGACTTATGTTACACACTTGCCTGAGTCTTACCAAACAACAATATACGGTTAATATTATTTGTTTAAAATAATAACTATCACATAATAATTCGAATGGTGAGAATGAATTTTGTAAACTAAATTATGAAAAAATTGTTTATGCATGTTTATAAAAAGAATCCATTGGTTACCTGGTAATTAAAAATGAAAATAAAAACTTATTGAATATAAAGTATCTATTTTAATGAAAATTATTTTTACGACCAGAATAATGTTTTACCTTAAAAAATAAATAAATTAATATTAGTTAATGATATAAATAAAAATTATATTTTATTTATTTACTATTATTTTTTTAATTCGTTTTATAAGTTTTATAGGTTTCAGATAATAATTAATCCAATTTCAAGCATAAAAAGATGTATATTTCTAAACATACGTTTTACGACCTTTTAATGCTGCACATATTTTATATAAAATTTTTGAGAATATTAAATTTTTTATTGATCAAAATAAACATAATTTTTTAATTATTAATATAAAAGTTTACTTTTTATGGTTTTTTGTAATTTATCTAAGAATATTCATATTTTTAGGAATAGTAAAAGACACCAAATTTTAATCAAACACTCCATTTTTGTATGAATAATTTAGGCTCTTGGATTAATTTATTTATTAGGTTTGATGTATAATTACATAAATTTTATATCAATTAGATAAAATTAGGTAATTTTAATATTTTTCTAAGTGATTTTAAATATAAAAAACATAGATATTTTTTGAACAATTGCACTTTAAATACACACTTTGGTCGTCCTCTCTGTGATATTAAATATAAATTACTTTCTGCCAAATCTAAGATTGAAATTTGAAAAAAATGGATTACATATTTGGAATAATAATAAATTATAATTTTCAATAAGGTAAACATATTTTTCTTATAAAAATGATAGTGGATGTAATTAAAATTAATTACACAGATTAAGGAAAAAATGAGTTTACTTTGTAGCTAAACCATAATTGTATAGGTCTAAATGACCTAGAAACTTTTCCAACCCTATTTTATGGACCTAATTCAACCATATGACCTCATGTATAAAATTGGTATAATTATTTGTGGAACATTATATAAGGGATACCTCTCATTATTGCTTCCCTTCTAATATTTGTTGGAATTCCACTCCCCATCCAATATAAAAAGGCACTCACCCAACCCCATTTTTTCACACCTTTAAAGACCATTGGTTTGTCCAAAACCTAACCAAATAAGATCCCAACATCCCTCAGATAACCCTATATTCCTCACTCTCTATAGAAATATAACCAATGAATCCCTTTTTTATAAACCAAAAGGTGTTACCTGAGAAAGAGGCAACATTCTTCAATCTGTATTTATATATCAGTTCAGTATCCATCCTTTAAATTATAATTATTACATGATTATATAGTAATAAAAGTATCTTAATTATAATAAAATATTTCTATTTAATGGTTTATAGCTACAAAAAACACATACATCCTTCAAATGGGTAATGAACTTACCGTTCATGTGTATGGTGAGGTCCCTCCTCATGAAACAATGTGGTTCATTTTTCTTTTACCACCTCTCATGGCTGAAAGTTATTATTAAAAAAATGTTTTTATATTATATATATTTTATTTATGTTTTATTAATTGTTCTTTTATTTTTATATAACACACACCTTCTTGATTTCTATTTTTTTGTAAATATGTTATCATCATTTGTGGATATATGGACTACCACTTCCTCAAAGCGATGTGATTCATTCAAACCTTACATGGAATGTAATAAGTATGGGTTTAATTAGAACTCTGTGGAATATATAAAATATATATGAATTTAATTACATAAATTCTTTTTTCTAAATATAAACTATTATTTTATTTATTACCTTTTCACACATTGAAAAAGTGATAACATCATTCATGGATTTGTGGGATACCCTCTTCTTGAAGCGATGCGATTCCTTTTACAATTGAATAATTATAAATATAATTATATATGATAAAAAAATATGGTATATATGATATAATAATTAATATGTATTTTTTTTTACATTCCTTATTTCCCTAATGACCTTTGAATGATGGGAACATTACTAATGGGTTCGTACGACCTACCATCTCAAGGATTGAAAAATTGGATCATTTTTCGAAACCGTATTTCATAATTGGTTTTAAAATTATAATTGATGTAAAAATATGATAATTATTTCGTGAAAATTATTCTATACATGTTTATATAATGACATTATTGACTATAGTGAACCTACCAAATTCATTTTTGAGACTTAAACCAAATATGGTCGAAACATATAACACAAAAATTATTTACTAATTAATTGAATATAACCTATTTACAAGTTTAATAAAAGTAATAATAAACATGGAAAAGGATATGAAGAATGTATGTAATTAATATAACTTTATTATTTAGGAATATAAAGAACAATTATTACAATTGAGACATGAGGTAAGGGATTATTGTCTCACTTTTACTTTCGAGAGATCCATGTTTTAATACCCACTAATTTATATTTTGTGTTTCATTCCCTTGAAATTTTTAAATATTATATAATTAATTATTTTATCTTCTTAGGATTTTATTATTTCATTTTATGATTATCACATTTGGGTTTTCTAATTCACATGTTACTATATTTTTAAGGGGTTTCATTTCAATTTACATTCCATTGAGACTTAATATTTATTAAGAATCTAATTACTTTTATATCATTTATCTACTACCTTATGAATTTTTATATCATGAGTATCAATTATTTCATGATATTAAATTTATCAATTGATTTTATTATTTAATGGATTTAATGATTCAGAAGGTACTCAAGTAATAAGTGATTTTTTCTCAATCTCTACTCATTGAGGCATATATTAATTATTAAACATTTATTATTTTATAAGGTGTATGTAAAACCCCATTGAAATGTTGTATCATGAATTTCTATATTAACAATTTTTTAATTATTCATTATTGAGGATTATAATTTATGTGATTCTCACTAGGTAATGGATTTCTTAACTCAATTTTCATTCAATGGGTTAAACATTCATGTCATTGGTTATGTTATACAAATAATATGTGTGAAATGATATATGATTGTATAAATATTTATTTCCACTATTATTTCATGTATTTAAGATTTCCACACATAATTATATCATTTATTTATTTTCACTAAATTGATATGATAATTATAAGGGTTTTTAATCAACCTTTTATTTTGGTGAGATATATTCCAAATTCACAACATATTTTATTGTGGTGTCAATATATGAAAAATGGATGTATTTAATGATTATTATACTTTAATTTATGGTGTTTTACATATCATTTTTATGATATCTCTTTAATGGGGATACTAATTAAAGTGTTTTAAATTTGTATTAGATGTTTGGAGTGTTTACAAATTATTTACATCCATAAGGTTTTTATGTTCACTTAAGGTTATTTTCATTCATCAACATCAATAAACCTAGTTTTTAAATATAATATAATGTGTATATTTTTTTGTTAATACCATCCTCAATAATTTTATGGATGGATTTTTATTTTTAAGATATTTTTGTAAAACTTAATAGAATATTGTGGAACCAATGTATTTTCCATTGGATTATTATTTCCTCAAGATATTGTTGTGAAACCCATTTCCATTCCATTGTTTTATTATTTACTAATGATATTTTTATATAACCCACTAATTTTACATCTTTTACTCATGTTTCAAATAGATTTGTTTCTAACCCATTTTTTCAATAGGTTACTCATGATCCAATGAAATTTTTATTTAACCCATTTTTCCATTGGATTACCATGTTTCAAAGAGTATTTTATTTAACCCATTTTTACGATGGATTAATCATGTTTCAAAGGGATTTTTATAGAACCAACATATTTTCCCTTGGATAGTCATGTTTCAATGAGATTATATTGAACCCATTTCTTTTTCACGGGTTTATCATGTTTCCAATAGATTGTTATGGAACCCATTTCATTTCAATAGGATGACAATGTTTCAAAGAGATTATTGTAGAACCTATTTCATTTCAACAGGATAATAATATTATAAAAATAAGATAGTTTGTTTCTATGTTTTTTATGAATTCTCTATGTATTTGGTTATAAAAAATTGGAAATCATGGGTGCACCTAGACTGCATCTATTGAGCCCATTATATATTATAAAATGGGTGTTCCATAATATATCTCTAATTAATTAGGTAAAGATTATTTTATTTACATAATTATATTGGAATACAATTTTATTGTTATTACAATTTGTATGGTTTGTATAAGGTTTCAGTAAATGTTCAACAAGATGATTTTACAAGATACCAATAAATTTTCCTTATGACTGTAATGGGTTTATAATTTTTATAATGATGGATATTTATATTAAAAGGATAATTATTATTGTTTCTAAACACTATTTAGTTTCTCATGCTTTCATAATTATTATTTCGAGTTTTGATGGGTATGAGTTCATTTACGATTTCCACAAGCTCTTGGATTATTTTATCATACCCTAAAGCAATATTATGATCATTTATGACATTTAATTCAAAATGATTACTTTTACCCTTACTATGTATTTGAGATCACACTTCTTATGTTTCCTTTCAAATGTTATTTAAATAATTACATTGAATGAATTATTTATATAAAGGATTTCACAAGGACGATGTTTATATCCTAATGTGAAGTAATAAAACATGGATGTGATAGGATATGTTGTCTAACTATATGAAAATGTTTTTATAAGTATAGGTTGATTTGAATTTTTATGTAGGAGTATTTACTAAATATCTAAACTTATATACCTAAAAGGCCCTCCAATATTTAAATGATATAATGTTTCCTTTTAATGTTGTAAGGTTTTAATGAAAAATTTGGGTCATCATTCTTATATAAAATTCAAGAATACAAATATTTTAATTTTATCATATGATCTGGGAGTGTGGGATATGGGATGTAATGCTACATGGTAAAAAAATTTCATCTTGTTCTGTATAAGGACCATGCCTTAAACATTACCAAATTTTGATTTTTATACAAGAATTCAACTTATTTCACTTTGGGGATCTGTTTAGATTTATAGTTTTGGAGAATTAAGTCATAACCCATACATTACAATACAAAAAAATAAAAATTGGAACCATAATAATAAAATAAATATATATTATAATATAAAATATTTTAAAAAATAATATCCCTTTTTGTGTAAAATATTCATTAATTTCAACATGAATTATTTTTTTCCTTTACCCATCCTTAAATCCTATGAAAAAATATTTTAATAACATTGTATGAGCACAAAAATATCATAATGGGAATATAATTGAATAAAAAAATTAGTCCCATGAAAGAAATGAAAACCCATGTCAACCAATTTCATAAAAACAAAAAAATTTACCCATAAATAGAATTATCATTATTTTTTAAAAGATCCTCTATATTACATTTTAAAAAAATGATTTCCATGAAAACACTACAGTAAAAAATAGAAAATCCATTTTGGTAGATTTCGAAATCATATTATATACCCCTTATAAAAACCAATATATATCCATTAGAAGTTGTTATAACGATACATTCAACTATAAATAGTATTATATGGACAACATATTCATTAGCCAATGCATTGGATTGTCGTATGGGCACAACTGTTTTATAAGTTATTAATGTTTACCCAGATATATCTAGGTTCACCCATCATATATAATATCCATGAACCATAATATGAATAACAATTTCATGCTATCACTTTTTCATCACAAAATTTTTAAAAAACTCTATTAAACGTGAATGAAAATCAATTATTTATTTAAAAATACAATTTTCATTTAAACACCCAATATCAATACTAAAACCCCCCAAAAAAGTGAAATACAATTTTTTTATTGATTGAAATGAGAAATACTACAATGGAATATAGAATTTAAATAATGACCATGGTAGTGGATAAATTCATTTTCAATGTATATGTTATAAATAGAACCCTCTTATTTTTTTTTGGAACATTCCCTATAAAACACATAAAATGAATCCTTGAAAAAAATTATGAAAATAAAGTAAAAATATAAATAGAATAAAATTTATAAGTATTTCTATACATATAAAAATTTTCATAAAATTATTGTAAATCATGTACATAAAAGAAAAAGGAATGGAAGGAAAACATTATTAGATAACTTATTGGATGAAATTCCCCATATCACTTTGGAAATATTTGAATCATAATACTAAGGAAAGAATAAAAATAAAAAATTAAACAGAATTATAATATATAATTTAATTATATTCAATAAAAATGGGACTGTATATAAACCTCGAAAAAGAATATAGGTGTATAATATCAAAATATGCCCTAAGGAAATGAAATTGAAATGATGTCCCTTAATTCAATTCTGAATTGTCAAGTGTGTCCTTATATTACAAAATATTTTTTATATATTAATCATATAAAAAATAGATAAAAAATTAAAAATATATTATTACTTTTATTTCTCTTATTTTAATGTCATATACAATTACATAATAAATTAATTTTAAAATGGATATGTGTCAAAAATGACTTAGATATGTTGACATTGGGTAAAGAGGTAATTACTTAAAAAATAAAAAATAATAATAATGACATATACATATCTCATATATATAATCAATTATAAAATTAAAAACCATCATGAATTATGTTATTGATAAAACGAATACATTACAATTATTGAGAAGTTA
The DNA here is from genome assembly GCA_963277665.1 of Viscum album. Taxonomy (NCBI): domain Eukaryota; kingdom Viridiplantae; phylum Streptophyta; class Magnoliopsida; order Santalales; family Viscaceae; genus Viscum; species Viscum album. Next base: position 2,033,286,607 of record OY728135.1, read on the forward strand.
GCTCGTGAATAGGCATAAGAACATTTAAAATTTTCAATTATAATTATGTGAAGGAGGTAGTAATATTTTTTATGTTATAGAAATATAATAATATAACATATAAAATATAATGTTATCAAATATTCATATATACAAAAATCATGTAGTGTGCCAATGAAAAGAGAGTCACGTCGCTTCGGGAAGGTGGTGGTCCACACATTCATGAACAATGATTTCAATTCACAGTGAGTGAAATGTTAAGAAACCAAAAGATATATTTTGTTTTCATAATTATAAATATGTCACCGATATAATAATTATTTTATTTATATCACATATATTCATTATATTCACCAATATTACCTTCCAGGTAATGCATTTGTGAAAACAAAATCACATCCCTTCTTGATATGGTAGACTATCGTACAAGTGAGCGACATTATCATATCCCTTATGGAATGGAATGTAAACAAATATAAGTGGTATTGTGACTATATAAGTATAATTATGCCAAATATATCATATAATTACTTTATATGCATTTTCATTTCCCATTGTGATAAATTTTAATTCAAAAATGAACAACATTAGTATATGAGGCGGTAGTCCATCATAGATACGAATAATGATTTTTAACCCATTTATAGGAATATGATATGTATTGGAGTTATTAAATTAAAATAATAACATTTAATTTTATTATATATTATATTTTTATTATATAATAATGGATTGATAATAATTTAAGGGGGTGGTTGGTGAAATAATATAAAAAAGATCATTGAATAATGTTACATCTTCTCTAATTAACATCTTTTGGTTAAAAAAAAATCCATACTTGGTTGGATTTATTCCTTAAATATAGATTTTTATACGAGATTATGGAATAATATAATTGATTTTTTATTAAACAATATTTATATAACATGGTGAAAGCTATAAATATGGATAAAAAATATTTTTTATACTAGTTTTTATGTCATTTTATACTTTTATTTTTAGTATAACCTGATGGTAAATCTACTTTTACATTAACCATGGAAACTCATTTTTACAATTTCCACTATTTATATTTGTAAAAAAATTAGTTGATCATATTTGAAAATATAAAATATTATGATTCTAAACACGAGATTCATTTTAAAAAATACCATTTATTTATGTGGAAATGTTTCATTAAAAACAAAAAATACAGACACAATGAAAAAGATGGTTTTTAGGAATATTAATTTCTAAGAAAATGATATGTTTACATTAAATATGTGACTAATAATAATATATTTTTGAAAAAAATTAATATAATGTGTTTTATAATTAATAAACATCATTAAATAATTCCCCGTTATTGGTTATTTTAGTAAATTAAAATGTAGAAAAAAAATGTAATGTCAAACTAGTTTGTTGAAAACACATTTTTTAACCCAACAACCAAATTATTCTAAAGAAATATAAATTTCATTCAAAACTATTTAATTGGAATAAATATAACTAAATGTTATATATTTTACATGTAATTATTTTTAAAACATATTGGTCCTTTTAAGATACAAAAATAATTTAATATAAAATTCTTTTCCATAAAGATTAGTATTTTCTTTATTTATTGAAAAAATAATTTCTTTTGAAAAGTCCAAAAAATTTAACCATTGGTAAACTTTTATATTATTGTTTTAAAAATAATATAGAAATTATAAAATTAAAAATATAAAATTCGGAAATTAAACCTTTTAATATAGCCTTATGAGAAATTATTTTAGTTAAAACAATTTGTATTATCATTTAAAAATCAATTAATATTTTTATGATGAATATAACTATATAACTCATATAAATAAATCTGAATTTGATTTATTCTATAATTACATTTTTTTACATTCTTTCCCCCATTTTAATTTTTTACTCATATTTTCATTAACATATTAATCAATTGGTGATATCATTCCCTCATAACATTTTCAGATTCCCATCTTTCCACTTAAACCAAATGGTTTTACATAAAAACAAAACTTGGTCTATCTCATTATTCCAAAATACCTTCTCTCTAAAGTAACGAATATGAATTGTATTTTCCACATATAAAATATTCTCTTCCAACTAATTGGATTTTGGTCTCAAAACGTAAGACGAAAATAAAATTTTGTTCCTTAACATTGATCCATTAAAAATAGTGTGTACTATAGATAAACATGATTGAAAATCAACTCATTACAAAACTAATCAATGTTGTTATAGGATTTAATAAAGTCCAATAAACCCTGTACCATGATTTCACTTTTTTACTGACAATTTATAATGCTTTTCCATGGATAAGCTCTGGGAATGATATGGTCATTAAACTCAAAAAAAGAGATCATTACTCTGGTTATCAACAAATCTTTTTAATCCTTCTTTTAGATTCCCTCATATGTTTTTGAATTAAAAACACCTTCTCTTCGATTTAATGTTTTATCACTAGTCCCATTACCCTCCTTTCTCCAATATCATCTCGAAAATCTAGTTTTAGACACCGCATTCCACATGATTCTTCAAATGGTTCCATCTATATAATGGAATGAAAGATATTGTTATAAGAAAAATAAAATAAAAAATGATATCAATCCTAACTTCCTTGGCATTCTAATGAACATGAACAAAGCATATATTTCATTGTAGGAATTGTCCGCTCACACTATACATCAAATTAATGATGAATTGTTGCACTGAAATTCAACTAACTTCCTGATGACTTGTAATTTTTTCCCAAAAAATAGATGTGAACCTAGGATCATTGTATGATACAATGGATAAAGTCACTCTGTAAAACACTAATATCTTCTTTTGATATAGTACTAAAACATGAACATAAGTCATTGTACTTCAATAGAAAAAGAAATTCTTTAGTTTAAGTACATTAATAAAAAATAACCAAAATTTAATTATTACCTAGAGAAGTATTTGGAAATACTAGCATGAGATCCATTGAAGTATATTTTCATTTATAATATGGCATTAGAAATGGTTAATTCATTCCCTTTGATAACATCCATTATATATTATCCTACTAACAACTAAAACACTTCATGGTGTAGTCACCAATATCTCTTTTCAATCTATCCCACAATCAAAACCCCCAAACATCAATGTACATCTTAATGCAACCCAAATGAAAATAAAACTATGAACATCAGCTAAAAACTCTTTCTACAACTATGAATTACACGGAACACATAATAATTTTACAAATGGAAAAAAATCTTCTTCCGGATTATTAAAACATGGAAACATACTTTTCATGATGTATTATACATTTATATATAGGAATTAATCCTCCTTTTCATCTTTCTTAATTATCTCTGACAAAGTTGACTGAATTGAAACCTAAAACAAAACATTGGATGTCTCTATATCCAAGACATCTAGGTAAAAATTTATCAAATCATTAACCAAAGGGTAATGATTGAAATGTAAAATGGTTAATATAGAATTATTTTATCAAATCAAAGCATTGACCCCTTTATTTACTATTCTAGGATGGTTTTTATTCATTTAATCACAATTCATGACCAGTTCCATCTGTCCTCGTTATCTCAACTTTAATATTTTCTGAGTAAAAATATACATGAAAATTGTGTGATCAATATATATTTATCACTTCACCCATATAGATTAAGCCTCTAAATTTATAAATTAATACCCTAAATCTTGTAATTTTAGATTATGTGTAGGGTAATTTAACTCCTGGGGTTTCAATTTACATGATACATAAATGATTTTATGATCATTATACTTTAGGATACATCTATTTCCTTTCAAAGAATGGTCACTTTAAAAGTAAAATTATCTATTTTTTGGCAGGTAGGTCCAAAATAAGAGTAATCACGTATCATTTTTTATTTCTTAAAAACAATCATAACATTTATTTGTCCATATTAATTTACCTCATTTTCTATTTAACATAGTCAGTGGGATACACAACCAAACAATATTTTCATAAAACCACCAGAATAAATGGATTAATCTAAAAGAATGATGAATCTATGTGATATTTTGGGGTTCATTCCATTATTAAAAACATATTTTTTAATAGGATCAATATTCAGTCCATATTTAGAAACAATATGTCCAAGGGAAGAAATGTTTTTCTGAAAAAAATTTAAAATTTAAAAATGTAACATATAGTTTTATTTAAATTAGGATTTTCAAAAAAATCCATATTTGTCTTTCATAATACTCATGAATCATAGAATATAAAAAAATGTAATCAATAAACATAATCCCAATATTGTACAATAACACTAAAAAAACTCTATTCAATAGGTTAATAAAGACAACAAGTTCATTGGAAAACCCAAAGGGCATGTCCAAAAACTCACAGTGCCCATATATTTTCTAAAATGAATACCTCATAATTTCAACCTAATTAACCTTTAGGTGGTGGTACCCAGACTTTAGATGAACCTTTGAAAAATAATGTTCATCTAGGAGCTACTACCACTTCATTTTAAGACCCAAAATCAACCGTAGTTTCAAAAAAAGATGTCTTCACCCAATTTTCTCAGCTGATCATGATGTTTTATAGCCTATATCACTAACTTTGGGATCTCATTAGAATAATGACCTGAATAATTATAACTAAAATACCTCACTATTGTATCGCTATTAATTACATTATTCATTGATTCCATGGGATTAATTTCCTTATAATATGGGATATATGGCCAATCTTTCGACATCAGTAGCACTTCCATAATTTCTTAAAAAGTAATATAGGGTTCTTTTTACCACACAAACCACATGACGGTAAATTTATTTTCATACCTATAGATTTATTTTTTCTATGTTCCCCATCACCTTCTATCTTAATCTCATATTACATTAATCATCATGTAGAACATATGTGTCCAAAAAATCCATCTCAAATTTTTAATAAAAATTAACAACATTCCCATAGATTAAAATTATTGTGTGTCCATAGAATATCATAAAAATGTTATCAATATTGAGAAAAATTTATTAATTTTACTAACTATTTCCCCAGAACAATTCATATGATACTTATCAAGTGTTTTGAAATTGGATTTGTACATGGAAATAGAATATTCATCCATTTCCCCCAATTCTAGAATTTTTTTTTCAATATATAGTTGAACAACCATAGGGAAATTTATGTTAGGGGAAATATCTTCAAAGTATTTCCAGTCATGGAATCTTGATCATATTTCTTTATGGAATCCTGAAAAAAATACCATAATCTATCATCTTCACTTTAAAAATGATAAATGTTAAGAGTTGCATTTTGATGCTTTGAATAACCCATGACATAAAATAGTTTCTCCATCGCATTGATCCATCCATTGACTACAAAATGGTAATAAGAAACCTTGAATGATGGGGGCTGATTCATCATTAAATGATCATAAATAGACATATTCCATCATGGTATATTGTGTTCATATATAGAATGGATACCAAAACTCTTTATAAATTATTTCAACCGATCCATCTCAAATTCTTTCCCAATTAAATCTATAAAAGGATGCTAATTTAGAATGATATTTTCCTCCAGGTGAATTCCCACTCTAAAATCCACATTTCTTCTAAAAAAATCCATTCTAAACATACATTTATTATATGATGAAACGTTATAATATTAACATTATATATCATTTTAACTTATCCATAGGGTATAACATTTCAAGGGAGTGATATTTAAATTACCATTATCTCTAATTTTATCTAAATTTACCTCCAACACCATTATAATGACCTGACATTAAATATTATATAATATTTATTTTTAGTAAATAATTTAATTTTTTCACTATTATGTTCATTTTAGGTTTATATTTTCATATAATTAGGTTATAACTCATACAATACAAAACAATATAATACAAGTTGGAAACTTCTGATTACTATCCCTTTTTAATGTAATAATTTTATTAAAAAATAAATCATGATTTAAATTCATGTAAAATCTTCATGTCATCCAACATGACTTCTTCCCTTATAATACCCACACTTAAATCATATAAAACCATTTTAAAAATTGGTATGAGAACAAAACAACTTATAGAGGGACATAAAAAGTAGATAACCAATTGTCCATAGAAAAATACTAAAACCCTTTACAAAATATCCAAAAAAGAATACTTTTTACCATAAAAGAAAATTATAATTATTTTAAAAATATTATTTATATTACCCGTTGAAAATAAATTAATTCCATGAAAACTAAATATAAAACATATGAAATTGTTGTAGGTACCATGGGACATCATCTCAAAGAACCCTAACAGAACCCTTACCAAACCATTACAAATTAAAATAACCATACATCCAACATCAAAAATAATTCTTAGGATAACATAACCATAACCCAATATATCGGACTAATAACTGGTTACACCATATTTTCATCTATAATAGGCTTACCCAACACTATTTGGGTTCACCCATCATATATAATGTCCAAGAACCAAAAAACCAATAAAAAATTTATTACTTTCAATTTCATAATAAAACATTTGAAAGACTCCTTTATAATCAGATTAAAATCACTCATAGATATATGAATACCATTTTAATTTAGAAAAACATTTTCAATATCAAAATAAAAAAATGAATAGATTTTATTAATTGAATGAAACATCAAAAAATGGAAAGGAATCTAGTAATCAAATAATGTTCATGGTGGTGGAAAAACTCATTGTCTCTGTGGGAATTAAGAAAAGAACTATATTAACCCCAGTTTCTGGTATGTAACCCATTATTTTTGTCTATATTGATATAATATATAAGGGGTGAAATTAGGATAATTTGGTGAACATTATATATGATTTGGAGCTAAATGAGAGGTATACAGATTGTGCACGATTTATCCAAACTATGTGGAAATACTATGAGAAACCATGCACAATAGAAGTTTTGAGGGAGAGTGCTTTGGTATGGTGTGGTAAATGTTACGAATAATGTGAAAGGATTTCATGATGGGGTCTATCATGAAAATGCCTAATGCACAGTTAGCGCATGGTTTGGCTAACCTTGCAAACTGATCATCCTCATGTTAAAAGTGAGATCCTAAAAAAATAGATCTCACGTATTTTTGACTCTAAACTACTCTTTTTTTACTTAAGAAGACCTAAAATCTTATTCATATTCCTTAAAGGTTTTATATTCTCTCCCAAGTGATTTGAAGTCAATCTGACAGCTTCCCTTTGTGATTCAAAGCTGGATTCTAGATGTATCTAAATATTCTTCAACGTTCTTGATTAGTTTCTTTGATCTACTTTGATCTACCCCTCCTCTTTTATTAGTTTATAATATCTACATATTTTATGGGTATTTATATGAGTGTTTATGACAAATAAGTTGAGATTTAGTCTTCAACTTTCTATGAAAAGAGATATATGTCCATTCGTGGGGAATCGACATAGCTTCTTGTGTGTTCTTCATTCATTGTTGAGTTTCATTAAATCATTCATGGTATGCAGATTCAATATCATATACTCTTAAAATAATTTATTGTGTTAGTTTAAAATTGGATTATTTGAATTATATTTATGGCTAAAATCATGGAATAAATCTTTTAGTGATGATTTATGTTTTTAATGAAATTGTGTGATCTTGGAGAATTGTTGTGCAAAGTTATTTGTTTCCTGGAATATAAAGTGGTAATTTAAAATTATGGAAGTTCTAGAATTTATTAATGGTTTTATTGGATATATATTTTCAATAAGATGGATATTTTATTGAATGGTTTTGTTTTTGAAATGGGTTTTATGAGAAATGGTTTTCGGTAAAAATGTTATTTTATTGAAAGGGTTGTTCTGGAATGATCATTAGATATATGTGGTGTGTGTTCATGTTTAATATATAGGGCTCGGTTGAAATATGACCTTGTTCTTAGTGCCAAAGGATGAATGGAACGCGGGATACAATTACCATGTTATGAATTTTCATATCATTGAGAAACCACTCATGAGTATAAAACTGTCATTATATAGCATGCATGGTTGATTTTGTGGATGTGTGGAATGGATTGGGTAAGAAAAAAATGATATTGTTAAATGGTTTTGAAGAATTTTTATTATTTTTATAAAATGCTATATTTATCTAAAATTTAGAATAATTGCACTAGTACACTTTTTTTGGAAACTATTTCAGAACATGTTAATATTTAGTTATAAACTCTTTCCGAATATTGTTTGTTTGAAATTTTTTATAATAATGTTTCTAACTCTTCTATCATATTGGCATGAGTAGGGAAGTCATTAAGGGGTATCCTAATGAGTTTTTTACTCACCTATTCTTTGGTTATTTGGAGATTTTTTAGATTCTATCTTTCTGGAGAGGGGAAAAGGTAACATTTCCCACATTTTTAGCACCACTTCGTGATGCATGGGTTGTTTGATGATCTTGGAGAATGGGGGATGTGGATATTTGAGTATTGTTTTATTCATGTAATCTTTTGTTGTTTTCCACTATTTACTTTGATATTTTTTGAGTCTTCCTCTTTTTCATACTTTGGAGTGGTTTTTATATGAATATAGTATTTGAGATGTCTTACTTTTTCTCATGAATCATATAGTTAGATGTTCAATTATGGTTACTGGGTCAATACATTTATAATTAGAGGGTAAATCTTCCCCCAATTTAATTGGAACCCTTTAGTGTTTATTTTTACCTTTGACATCTTGGGGATGTCTCCTAAGGCCTAGTAATGACCTGTTGTTCTCTCAAGATAATGACAATTAGCAGGTCATTACAAATGGCATCTACTTGTTCGGTCCTTGCCTAACAAGTATTTTTCAGTGTTCTTGCTCTTGGAGTTGAAATTATTTGTTGTCTATTACATGGATTGGAATCTTAGAATTGAGTAGGATTGTCAGAACCTGAAATGTATATAATAAAATTATGTTGTTAAACATTTTATGTTGAACTTCATTTTACTTGAGAGTTGGGTACACAAGTGTTGGGAGACACATCTAGTGTTTTTAAATCTCATTATCATGGGTTTATCCAATGATATGAGCATAACATTCAATAGAAGAATGGATCCCAACTATGATTGTAAACATCATTTGGAGTAATGATTTATGTTTTTAAATTATTTGATTTTTGAAATAGTATAAAATTGTTTTTCAAAGAAAAGATTTTGAAAAAGGAAATTGTTTTGAAATTTTTTAAATGGTTTGATTTTCAAAAGCAAGAATTGATTTTTTTAAAAAATGGTTTAACTTAGAAAATTTTGTTTTTGGAAAATTATGTTGTGATAGATGATATGATAGAATTTGAGATACTAAGCCACTGATTGTGTTGGATTCCTCATGTACTTATCATGTTTTTAATGATCACAAATCCCATTCAGCCTGTTTGAATCCTGTAAATTATATCAAATCATGTGTATTATTGTTTAATCATTCTCATTCTTTAAGAAGATCCATTAAAGATATTATTTTATCTATTTTCAGTTTATTTTCTTTATAATATCCTTCATTTACTTTTATAATACCTTCCTTGAGAAATGATTAAGTCTAATTCATTATATGATCATCATTTCTTATGTTTTAATAAAGTTATTTCGAAAAGTTTGAGACACCATAATTCTGCCACTGGTTATTTATTTCTAGTAAAGTAAACAATACACCGTGATAAGCAGACACTATGAAGCAGACACTATGAAAAGCAGACACTATGACAAATACACCGTGACAAGCTGACGCCATGATAAGAAGACACCGTGATGTAGACACCATGACAAGAGGACACTTTGAAGAAGACATCGTGAAGCAGACACTATAAATGAGACACTTTAACCATGAGACATTGTGAACAAGACACATTGACCAATTCAGACACCGTGTGAAGAAGATACCATTTCCATGACATACTATGACACTGTTTCCTAATATTTTTTGTTGTTTTTCAATATAATCTTTTAAGGTCATATTTGACAACTTTAATCCACTAGAATAATTAATGTTTCATTGTTGAAATATCATATGATAGAATGAGGTAGAAGGTGTAGAATCCATGCAACCTGTTGGCCTCAACACATGCACTCCAAGATAAAAGAAAATTGAATCCTAGAAATAACAGACACGGGAAAGAAAACCAAGCAGGCGTGAGCACCGTAACAAAGAACACATTTAGAGAATTTTTTTAAGAAATGCCTATTTAATGCAACTCGACACTGCTGAATAAATAATGAAGCATACTGGAATCCCGATAACATCTTTTCACTGAAAAAAATCACAATGAACAGAAGCAGAATCTGTCTGACTTTTCATACTCTATTTTCCATACGAGAACTCAAGTTCTGCATCTGCTTCATCTCCAAATTCCACAGCTGAAAAGACTAACACTCAAAGAATTTATAAAAATATCTCTATATTGTTTCTCTACTGTGTATCATTTTTATTAATTTTATAGTAGTGTGTGTTAATTTATATAACACTCTCTTTCTCCTACATCAAACTGAAGGATACAAGATATCCTTACTGAAACATCTATTTACACTTGTGTATACCCACTGATATGTGTGGAAGAGGTCCCTGTATAGTGACCCGGAATTTTCTTACATTACTATTACATCATTTCAAGGATAAACTATGTAATAGTATTACAAAAAGCGGATCCCAAGGATTAGTGTCTTGGGAAAACTAGGACCACACATAACAAATACAACATCTAGCATATTTAATTTCTTCTTCTCTATCTTCTTATTGACACTTTTCCTCCCCTTAGTACTTTTATCCACCTAAGGATATACATAAAAAGGGGTGATCAAGAACCCCAATAAGTTTATATATAAGAAAAATATATCATGGGGTGAGCATAATCATAACATAGAAAAATGATCATGAACATTAGAGGAGCATAAATAAAAGACTTGAAATGTGGCAAAGCATAAAAATGAAACATCATGTCTTAGTGGTTAACTACCACACATAATTGTGAACCAAGATATCATCTTGTTCACACATCATTTCAATTTTACTCATGATATTCATCACTTTACCCAATCCGATGGAGTGATGTATAATTCCAGGAGCACCCGTCACTTTGAAACATTCATAATTTCGGTATATAATTCTGGACGCACCCGTCACATCATAACATTATCATTATCATGGTTTCCACATGGAACATACATCAAAAGTGAAAATAACTAAACCATGGTAAGGAAGTTGTTTCATCTCATAAGAATACATTAATAAGCTTTAGGTTCCCAAAAGAAATAGGGAACAACATACTTGATACAAGAACCATCAACCTTGAATGGGAGGTAAAAGTTGAGTTCTTAAGAGAAGAGTTCTTTAGGAAAACATTTGGATTGAAATAAAAATCATTATAAAACATATATATCCCAAAAAAGGAAGGAAAATGAAGAAAAAATGATCTTTAAACGGGTGATCATATCAAAAATGGTGTGAAAGAGGTAGAACCCAAAGGATGAATGTTGGTTTTGACAATTTCCCCTTACCGTGTACCCGAATGCTTCCTTCTCTTTAATGTCCTGTATAATGACATTATATTAATTAATTAGAAATCCAGAACCATTTTTACATTAATAGGTTTCATTCTGGTTTCATTATGTCATATTGTGTTCCTTTGGATGACTTATTGAGTTTAAAAACATTGTTTAGGGATGTTCGTTTTTATGGTTTTTCTTGGGTGGTACACTTGTATTTTTAAATTGAAGTTTGGGTAGAACATGTGTAAACATCCAGAAATGATATTAGATTTCATTAATTATATTATAGAATATTTAATTATTTTATAACGAATTATATTAGATTCATGTGGATGAATCATTAGATAAGAATTAAATGATGGTTATTTGGTTAAATTTGTGCGGTTTTTGGATCACAACGAACATGTTTTAACTTATCACTTAGTAATGTATCCATAATATTATTCTAGAACTTTTAAAAGGAAATATAACATATAAAATATTCTGGTTCAACCAAAAAATGTGTTAATGACCAGATCTGAAGGTAGAAATGGTAGAAGAAAGCATGTCGTACTTCAAGGAGATAAATTAACACCTCACGAACAACGTTATCTTTAATAAAATAAAAGGAAGAGGGAAAGGGGGTTGGATGATATAATAACCTATTAGAATCATAAAATTACATTATATGTATAATACTGGAGTTACAATACAATTTAGATGAAGATATGTGGGGAGAGATCAAGAAATGAACATGAACTTGAAAGGAAATTAAAGGAGAGGAGGGAGGAAAATTACCTCTTGAATCCTTCTCTTGAGAACCTCCTTGAGGGACTTATCCTGGTCTTTTGATAAGACCAGCAGCACTTGGACATGGGGGAGGGGCTAGGGAAGGTGTTTGGGCAGAGTCTAGAGATGTATTAGAGCTTGAGTGGTGTGAGGAAATGAGGGTGTGAAGGGTGGCTTTTATAGTGGAGGGAGAGGGGTTTCCTTAATATAAAATTCATTACTTTATTATTTCCCCTCAAGATAAGGAATAGAGAGTCTTGAAAAACCAATAATAGTAATCTAATAATGTAATTACGCACCAAGTGGTCTTACATCAGCAGAACATCACACATGACGCTATAATTATCTTATTTTGTAAATTATGGTATATCACTATTCATAAAAAATTCAAGTGTCTCAGAAAAAACCAAAAAATTAACCTAAACATATTTTGAAGTGTATAATCAAAAAATAAATTCCATTATTCAAAGTTAATTTTCTATATATTATTGATTTAATATTTAATGAAAATCATAATTTACTTAAAATAAAATTTTCTAAGATTAAAACTGATTTTATAGTGCTTTAAAAAATTATGTAAGGTCTTATGAAATTATCTAATAACAATAATACATTGATTAAATAATTTATGAATACATTTTAGGGAAATAAATATTCTTTTAAATTAATTAATTAATTATAATTAATTATTTATGACTTACAAAATACCAAAACGTTTACTAAGGTCAAATTGTCACTTTCTAAGATGTCTATATATTAGTTTATTATTCATAGGTAATGTTACTATTATGTTGGATAATTTAATATTCATACGGGTCATGTTACTATTCATAATGGTATATTACTATTCCTAAGGTTACATTACTATTCACCAAAAATTGTTTTTGTTTCATTAGACTCCAAAAATCATCTTGAACACAATAGTGTATGTCAAATTTTCAAAATTCCATACATAAGAGTGAAAAAATAATGTTAAAAGGTCACTTATCACTTAGTAGTTAAATATATTGTGATTTCATGTTATTTTATGACATAAATATAAGAATTTAAATTTCCATTGGAAAACTTTGGGTCGTTACATTCTTTCCCCATTAAGAAATTTCTCCCCAGAAAATTCACTTTACATAAACAGGTGAGGGTGTTTCTCCTTCGTTACCTCTCCTGGTTCCAACGTTGCTTCCTCAAACTTATGGTCCCTCCACCACACATTGAATAGATGGGTTGTCTTTTTGTGTAGAACCTTATCTCTCCGATCCAAAATCTATACGGGCTTCTCCTCCTAGGAGAGATCATCTTCTAGCTACACTACATCTGGGTTTAGTCCATGTGAGGGGTCTGGTATGTACTTCCTCAGCAGTGATACAGGAAACATAGCATGAACTTGAGCCATATTCGTTGGATGTGCAAGACGATAGTCCACGAATCCTATGCAGTCAAGGATATCAAAAGGTCCAATATACCATGGTCTTATCTTCCCTTTCTTCCCAAATCACTTGACTCTTTTCCATTGATATATTCGAAGGAAGACTTTATCTCCAAAATCTATATGAAAGTCCCTTCGACGGTTGTCAGAATAGCTATTTTTCTGACTTTGAGCAGCTTTGATGTATTTCTAGATGACTTGATCCTTCTCTATCATCTCTTGAACAAGATCAGGTCCAAGTAGCTTCCTTTCTCCAACTTCTTCTCAACAGGTTTGAGTTCTACATCGCTTTCCATACAGAGCTTTATATGGAGACTTCTGAATACTCGAGTGGAAGCTATTGTTGTGTGAGAACTCAACCAATGGGAGATGCTGATTCTAACCACCTTTGAATTCAAGAGAGCAGGCTCTTAGAATATCTTCAATCGTCTGAATAGTCCTTTCATACGTACCCTCAGTTTGGGGGTGATAGGCCGTGTTGAAATTTAGTTCAGTACTCAAAGCATGTTGAAGGGTCCTCCAAAATTTAGATGTGAACCTTGGATGATGGTCAGAGACAATTGAGAGTGGAACACCTTGCAGTCTCACCACTTCCTTCACATATATCTTTGAAGGTTGTTTAAGTGAGAGGTCTTCCTGAATAGTGATAAAATGGGCAGTCTTGGTGAGTCGGTCAACCACAACCCATATTGCATTATTTCCCTTTGATGTCTTCAAGAGACATGTGACAATGTCCATAGAAACATTCTCCCATTTCCACATGGGTATAGGCAATGGTTTCATCATACCTTTGGACTTTTGTTGCTCAGCATTAACTTGCTGACATACCAAGCACCATGATATATATTCTGCAACCTCCTTCTTCATGTTATCCCACCATAAGTGTTCTCGGAGATCACGATACTTCTTGGTACTCCCAGGATGGATGGAGAAAGTTGAGTTATGTGCATTATCCAATAGCTCCTTCTTTATCCCAGGTGATGAAGGAACATAAATCCGCATTCCAAACCGAATCACACCATTATCGTTGATATAGAACTCTTGCAGCTTCCCTTCCTTTACTACATTCACCCACTTTTGTATCTCCACATCATCCCTTTGAGCTTCCTTAATCATCTCCTCGATGGATGGTTGTGCAATAATTTGGGAAAGGTAGGATATATCCCCTGCCATTATGATTACCAAATCCATTATTTTCATATCCATTAAGATAAGGTCTTTCTAAATCCACAACATGGATTAAGTAGCTGGTTCCTTTCTACTTAGAGCATCATCTACCTTGTTTTCCATTCCAGGATAATAGTGAATAGAGCAATTGTAATCCTTTATTAGCTCTAAACATCTCTTTTGACGCATGTTGAGCTCCTTGTGTGTGAATATATTCTTTAGGCTCTTGTTTTCAGTGTATATGTCACACTTCTCACCATAAAGGTAGTGCCACCAGATTTTCAAGGAAAAAATCACGGATGCTAGCTCTAGATTATGCATCGGGTAGTTCTGCTCATGGGTCTTCGATTTTCATGAGGCATAGGATATCACATTATCATTTTGCATGAGTACACAACCCAAGACTTTTTTAAGCATCACTATATATCACAAAACGTTCTACACTTATCGGTAGTGTGAGTACAGGTGCAGTGATCAGACTTCTCTTTACCTCCTTGAAGCTTCCATCACATTCTTCTGTCCAGACATACTTTACCCCTTTGATTTTTAACATAGTTAGCAGGGTTGAAAATCGTGAGAATATTCTCACAAAACGTCGGTAGTACCCAGCTAATCCAATAATCTACGGATTTCTGTGACACTAGAGGGCCTAAGCCATTCCTCAATCACCTTTATCTTTGACGGATCCACAGAAATTCCCTCACTTGTGATCACATGTCCCAAGAACATGATTTGATTCATCTAAAAGTCACACTTTCTGAACATGGCATACAAATTCTCCATTCTCAATATTGCCAACACAAGTCATAGATATTCTTCATATTCCTCCTTGCTCTTAGAGTAGATGAAAATATCATCAATAAACACTACCAAAAATTTGTTGAGGTAATTTCTAAAGACTCTAATCATCAAACCCATGAAGATTTCTGGGGAATTAGTAAGTCCAAAGGGCATCACCAAAAACTCATAGTGCCCATACCTTGTACGGAAGGCAGTCTTCCGAATATCTTCCTTCTTCACCTTTACCTGATGATATCCAGAACAAAGATCCACGTTTGAGATGTATTAAGATCCTCTTAACTGGTCGAACAATTCATTAATCCTTGGGAGAGGATACCTATTCTTTATGATGATCTTGTGGAGTTCCTGATAATCGATACACAACCTCATGGTTCCATCCTTCTTCTTCACAAAGAGTACTGGAAAACCCCAAGGTGATGCACTAGGGCATATGAAACCTTTGTCCAGATGCTCTTGAATCTACTTCTTTAACTCCTCTATTTTGATAGGAGCCATCCTATATGGGCACTATGAGATAGGAGTTTCTCCGGGTATGAGTTAAATTGATAAATCTGCCTCACGATCCAGGGGAATTCCGGGTAACTCTTTAGGAAATACATCGCCGTATTCCCTCACGATGGGAATTTCCTCATGGTTGGAACTTTCGTTCGACTAAACCATTTGGGTGAGGTATGCTTCTTCATAGGGAATCAGCACCCACACCATTGAAGGATTTTTCAAAGGATATTCATGATCTTCCTTTCATTTTTAGAAGAGAATGGTATGGTTCAGAATATGAAAAGATATTTCCTTTTCCAGACAGTTGATATGTGCTCTATATAACGAGAGCCAATCCATTCCCATTATAGCATCGAATTCCACCAAGGGAAGTATTACAAGATTTGCTGGATGAATATTCCCACATATTCCAACAGGATAAGAGTAAAATAGTTGGATTACAATGATTTAACCACTTGGTGTTTTTAAAAATATCTCTACTTCAAGGTTTTGGGGATTCGATTCTATTGTTCTAGCGAACTTGCAAGATATAAAGGAATATGTTGAACCAGAATCAAGTAATACTTTTTACATTCTTTAGTGAATAAGATGTGTACCATGAACAAATCCATTATCATGCTACAACACTACAGTAGTGATGGAATATGCCTTCCCTTGTTCATTTGCCTTTGGTGGCTACTGACGCTGATTACCCTCGAGAACTTGAGGTTTAGTGCATCAGTTTTCATAGTTCCCTAGCTCCTTAAAGTTGTAGCATTGAACCATGAGTGGTTCTATCCTTTCATCGGCTACATTCTTCTTCATTTTTGTGTCTTTTCGGCACTCTTGAGCATGGTGTCCTTATTTCCCACACTTGAAGCATTTCCTCGTCCCTCTGAGGTAGTTCCCATGGTGCGACTTCCCATATTTTTGGCATGTGGGTCATTGATTTTTCTTCCCACCTTTGTCATGAGATACACCATCTTGAAACTCCATATTTCTTTTCTTATCCCCATAGCCATGGTACAATTATCCAAACTCCATATCCACTTTGAGTGTAAACCTACCAACTTCTTCAAAACACCCAAAGTCTCGAATTGCAAGAGCCTTTCGAAGGTGTGGTTTTAATCCACTAAATAATCTATCAATATTGCTATCATTTTTGATAACAAAACATGAAACATACCTTGAGAGCCTTGTGAAATTCACTTCATAGGTTGTGACATATTCTCCTACTTTTTTCTTGAGCTCTTTGAATTCTCTCTCCATCTTCATGCGAAGAGTTCTTGGGAAATACTTATTAAGAAAAATTATCTTAAAGTCTTCCCATTCCATCTCTTCAATTTCCCCCCTTGTCATGGTGTTCTTAATCAAATCCCACCATTGATCAGCTTCTCCATCAAGATGATAAATGGCTAGAGTAACCTTCTCCATCTCAGAATAGTGAAGAACAAAAAATATCTTCTCCATGGAGTTGGCCCATTTTTCCACATCTAGTGGATTGGAAGATCCACAAAACGTCAGTGGTCATTGCCGCATAAAACATTCAATAGCCTGTTTCTCCCTCTTTGGTGAAAGAGGACATTCCCCTTTATTATGGTTATTAATAATAACCTGAGGTAATTCGGTAAGCATCACCATGATGTTTTGAACTCCACCTCCAAAATCATTAGGGATGTTTTTTGGGCAATCATTTCATTGGCCCTTGCACGAGTTGTCGGTCTGATTTCTCCTAGTTCCCACCATTTTCTAAAATAGTAAAGTATAGAACTAAACATAACTAAAAATTTTATGAATAACTTATTCATTTAAACAATTATACCAAAAAAATAACATATGTGATCCCTAGGTAAATATTCTTGTGTGCATATTTTCTCTTAGTCTCATACTAGAGGTTTTCTCTAGGTTTCACTGATCCTAATTCCCAAGTTTACTAAACCTTTCCTCTGATACCAACTATAGCGACATGTCCTCTTCCTAAATTACTATTACATAATTTCAAAGATAAACAACATAATAGTATTACACAAAGAGGATCCAAAGTCTTAGTGTCTTGGGAAAACTATGACCACACATAAGAAGTACAACATCTAGCATATTTAATTTCTTTTTTACCAAGCTTCATATGGACACTTGTCATATCCATAGTACATGTAGACACCTAAGGATATACATCAAAATGGGTGAGCTAGAAGCTATGTAAGAGGATAGATAAGAACAATATACTATGGGGTGAGCGTAATCATAACATTGGAAAAAGATGATGAACATGAGAGGAGCATAAATGAAAGACTTGAAATGTGGAAAAGCATAAAAATGAAACATTATGTATTATTTGTTAACTACCACACATACTTTTGAAGCAAGATAGAATCTTTTTCACACATCATTTCACATTTACTCATGAGATTTAAAACATTACCCGATGAATTGGAGTGCTATATAATTCTGAGCACACCCGTCACTTTGAAACATTCATAATTGCGCTATATAATTCCGGGTCCACCTGTCACATCATAAAATTATCATTGTCATGCATTCCACGTGGAACATACATCAAAAGTGAACATAACTAAAAAATGTTAAGTAATGTTTTTCATCTCATAAGAATACATTCATAAGCTTTGGGTTCCCCAAAGAAAGAGGGAACAACATACTTGATACAAGAACCATCAACCATGAATGAGAGGTAAAAGTTGAGTTCTTAAGAGAAGATTTCTTTTGGAAAACATTAGGATTGAGATAAACATCATTAGAAAACATGTTATCCCAGAAAAGGAAAGACAATGATGAAAAAATGATCTTTAAGGAGTGACTATACCAAAAATGGAGTGAAAGAGGTAGAACCCGAAGCATGAAAGTTGGGTTCGAGAATTACCCCTTACCTTGTACCCGAATGCTCCCTTCTCTTTAATGTCATGTATAATGACATTATATTCATTAATTAGAAATAAAAATCCATGTTTACATTAATAGGGTTCATTATAGTTTCATTATGTCATATTATGTTCCATTGGATGACTTATTGAGTTTAAAAGCATTGTTCGAGGATGTTCATTTTTATGGTTTTTCTTAGGTGGTTCACTTATATTCTTAAATTGAAGTTTGGGTAGAACATGAGTAAACATACAGAAATTATATTACATGTCATTAATGATGTTACAAGATATGGAATGATTTTATTATTGATTATATTAGATTCATGTGGATGAATCATTAGATAAGAATTAAATGATGGTTATATGGGTAAATTTGAGTGGTTTTTGGATCACAATGAACTTGTTTTAACTTATCACATAGTAATATGGACATAGGTTTTTTACAGAATTTTAAATAGGAAATAAAACATATAACATATTCTGGATCAACCATAGAAATGGTTTAATGACCAGATATGAAGGTAGAAATGGAAGAATAAATCATGTCGTTCTTGAAGGTGATAAATTAACACCACACAGACAACGTTCTCTTTAATAAAATAAAAGGAAGAGGGAAAGGGGGTTGGAAGATATAATATCCCATAATAATCATACAATTACAGTATATGTATAATACTGGAGTTACAATACTATTTGTATGATGATAGGTGGGGAGAGATCAAGAAATAAACTTGATCTTGAAAGGAAATTAAAGGAGAAGAGGTAGGGAAATTACCTCTTAAATCCTTCCCTTGAAAACCTCCTTAAGGGCCTTATCTAGGTATTTTAATTAGACCAGAAGATCTTGGACATGGGGGAGGGGATAGGGAAGTTGTTTGGGTAGATCTTAGAGAAGGATTGGAGCTTGAGAGGTGTGAGTAAATGAGGGTGTGAAGGGTGGCATTTATAGTGGATGGGAGAGGGGTTTCCTTAATATAAAATTCATTAGTTTATTATTTCCCCACAAGAAAAGGAATAGTGAGTCTTGAACGACCAATAATAGTAATTTTGTAATTTAATCCCAAACCAAGTGGGCTTACATCAGCAGAACATACCCACATGACCCTATAATTAGCTTATTTAGCTTATTTTCTAAATTACGTTACTTCACTATTTATAAAAAATTCACGTATCTGAGAAAAAACCAAAAAATTTACCCCAAAAATTTTCCAATTTGTAGAATCTAAAAATGAAGTCCATTTTTCAAAAATAATTTTCTAAACATTTTTAATTTAATATTTAATTTAAATCATAATTTACTTAAAAAACAGTTTCTAAGATTAAAACTGGTTTTATAGTACTTTAAAAAATTTTGTAGGGTCTTATAAAATTATCCAAAAACTATAATACATTGATTAAAAAATTTATGAATACATTTTAGGGAAATAAATATTCTTTTAAATTAATTAATTAAATATAACTATTTATTTATGACTTACAAAATACCAAAACATTTACTAAGGTCAATTTTTCACTTTCTAAGATGTCTAAATTTTATTTTATTATTCATAGATAATTTTACTCTTATTTTGGATGATTTATTATTCATAAGGGTCATATTACTATTCATAAGGGTACGTTACTATTCACCAAAAATTAATTTTGTTTCATTAGACTCCAAAAAACATCTTGAACACAACAGTGTATGTCAGATTTTCAAAATTCCAAACATAGGTCTGACAAATTTTTTTTAAAGGTAACTTATCACTTATTAATTTATTATGTTGTGATTTCATGTTATTTTATGACAAAAATATAAGAAGGGAAATTTCCATTGAAAAACTTGGGGTCGTTACACCTGTGTGGCCTTGTCATTTGTATCAACGAAGAACAATGGAAGAGGTCCCTGTGTGGCCTAGATAGTCCTACATACATTATTAAACCCCGATTAAGGGTGTGGATCAATGTTTATTTATATAAACTGCTTGGTGGTAGATGATCACCAAGTTTAGTGTATTAGGTTTCGACTTTAGACTGGACCACTTGTTTATTATCTGCTGTGCTGCTTAATTTTGTCTTATCTATTTTTCTACATTTCATTATAACTTGGAAGTCACTAAATTCACTTTGATAGTTAGTCTTGGAATGATGTTATATTGGCCTTCTCTTAGAAGAATAACATCAAAATTAGTTTTAATAATTAATATTAAGTGTACTAAGAACTAATCAATCTTCTAAGAAGTTATTTAATCAGTCAAACTCTAATAACAGTATAACCTTGATTAACTGGGCTTTATTTAATTTTGGGGAAACCGCTTTTAGAAATAAATTTACACAAATTTTTATAGTTTCTCAATTCACCCCTCCCCTCTTAAGTAATCTACTCCGACCAATATTTGGTATTAGAGGGTGTTTAATAGCACTCTATTTAATATTATTCAATGGTGATTGTAGTTGTACTTTAATGATCTGTAAATTCCTTTTTATTTCAAAATTTATAGCTATTTTAATGTCATCATTTATTACGGATAATAGATTGGAAGGTTCTGTAACCAACATACCACCATTCTTCACGGGAACCAATTATGCTCGATGGAAAATTAAAATGAAAATGCATTTAGAGAGTATGATTTTTGAAATTTGTTCATCCATTATAGATGAATATAAAATTCCTAGCATGGATAGAATCACATGGGATGAACCTACCAAAATTGCCTAGAAAAAAATTGCAATGCTATTATTACTTTATTCTACTCTTTAAGAGATGAAGAGTTCAATAGAATTTCTGCATGTAAAACTGCCCATGAAATTTGGGAAACCCTGTCTGTCTCCGATGAAGGAACACCTATTGTAAAAGAAATGAGACTTAATAATTATAAAATTAAATACGATAAATTTAAAATGAATCCCAATGATCCTATTTCTGACATGTATCTTAGGTTCAATTAGAATTTAAACACAATGATCTCTTTCAGAAGTGAAGTCCTTTTCAAGGAACAAATCATGAGAATTATTAGATGTCTTCCTGACAGATGGAGGGGAAACTCTATCTCTATTATATAATCATGCGACATTAGTAAACTACCTGTAAAATAACTCATTGGAATACTGATGATGTATGAGGAAGAGATGAAAGTCAACAAGGAGGAAAAGTGTGAACCAAAAAGGAAATATGTTACATTCAAGACCACCACCTCTAAGAACAAAGACAAAGGGAAACTGGAAGCTTCTGTATAATGTTCCAATGATGAACAATCATCACCCAATAGTGATATGTAAATGGCCCAATTAGCTAAAATAATCAAGAAATTTTTAAAAAAGAAGAACTTTTTTAGAAACCTAACTTCATGGGTAAAAATGACCAAAAATAAAATTCGAATAAGGACTGAAAAATAAGTTACAAGACTGGTGAAATTTTCTACTATGAGTGTATATGCATAGGATATATCAAGGCTAACTATCCAAAGCTCAAGTAAAAAAAGATATATGAGGACAAGGGAAAGAAGTATAAAATGGAAATTAAAGAAACATGGAGTGCTTCTGAGGACAGCTCAATCGACTCAAAAACATTACATGATGAATAGGCTAACAAAGACAATATGTGTTTTATGAAAAACACACCTGAGGTAACACTTGATTATCTTGTACTTAATTCATACTATTCTGGAGATGAGAGTGACTCAAAAAAAATGACTAATGAAGAAATGTTTGAATAAAGTAACATTATTGAAGAAACATATATTGAACTAAAAGATAAATATAAATCATTTAAGAAAAAAAATGCTCTCACTGTAACTATTAAATCTGAATTCACAACCGATAAGGATAAAAATGCTCAACTGCTCAAAGAAAACAATGAATTAAAAATATCTAATGAGAAATTTAAAAATGACATAGAATGGTTTACCAATGGAAAAAATACCCTTAATCAAATTCTTGGGAAAAAAATTGCAAAAAAATACAACACTGGAATTGGTTATCAACCTGGTAAAAGAAACCATGGTATAATGAATTTTTTCTCTAAATCTAGGACATACAGTTTTACTTCCAATTCTGGATACAAATCAACTAATTCAATTCATGACACAAATTCTACTGTCTCAAGTTTTTATGGAGAAAATATAGTTTATTTTTCAAACACATTACTTATGCTTATAGGAAACCTAAGTGGAAAATATGGGTTCCGAAAGAACTTATTACTATTATTACTAGACCCAAAAAAGTATGGGTACCAAAATCTGTTTTTGCTTATTCTTTTTGTAGGAAAGCTGCCTAAAGTGCTCCTGTAAAAGTATATGGTACTTGGATAGTGGATGTTCAAGGCACGTGATAGGATACTACTCATTCTTCAAGAACCTCATAAAAGTAGATGGAGGACATGTCACATTTGGTGACAATTCCCAAGGAATGATTATTGGCCTCGATCAAATCGGTAACTCTAATTCAGTTTTAATTTCTAAAGTACTGTTTTTTGGTGAATTAAAATATATTCTTCTTAGTATTGCACAATTATGTGATGATGGATTTCATTTTATATTTGCAAATGATGCTTTCAATGTCTTTAATTATAAAGAATAATGAGTATTTTCTGTATTAATAAATGAAAATATTTACTCTATTAATGTAGAATTATTAGCTTCTCAAAATGATTCAAGCTTAAATGTATTTCATAGAGAGTCATGGATCTAGAATAGGAGACTAGAACACTGTAATATTGACTCCCTTATAAAGCTAACTAGAAAAGGCCTAGTTAAAGACATACCCAAACTGGAGTTTCCAAATGACAAATTGTGTAATCCCTATCAAAAGGGAAAAACACAATGTTTCCTTCAAACCCATGAAAGAAGTGTCAACTTCTCAACCACTCAAACTAGTTCACCTAGATTTGTTTGGTTCATCTAGATTATTTAGTTTAAATGGGAAGCACTATGTTTATGTTCTTGTAGATGACATTTCTATATGTACTTGGACTTTCTTTCTGGATCACAAGAGTGACGCTTTCTCTTATTTTACTAAATATTCCATGTATGTAAAAAATCATAATGCAATTAGAATTAAATCCTTAGGAAGTGATCTTGAGAGTGAGTTTGAAAATCAATAATTTGAATCCTTTTTCTCACAAACTGGTTATATTCACAATTTATCTTCTCCTAGAACACCTCAGAAAAAATGAGTTGTAGAGAGAAGAAATATAACCTTTCAAGAGATCTATAGAACAATGCTTAGTTAATATAACCTACCTATTTATTTTTGGGCTGAAGCTGCCAATACAACATGCTACGTAATCGATAGATAATTGACCCGACCTATTCTTAAAATAACTTTTACGAGTTATGGAACAATCGAAAACCCAAAGTTAACTACTTCAAAGTATTTGGTTTCAAAGTCTATATTATTAATACTAAATCCAATCTTGAAAAATTTACATCCAAGAGTGATGAAGGTATTTTTTAGGATATTCCATGTCTAGTAAAGCCTATAGAGTGTTCAGTAAAAGAACTAAATGTGTTGAAGAATCTTTTCATGTCTATTTTGATGAAACAAATCCACATGAGCATAAAACCATTTTAGAGAACCTGGAGAATGATGTATCAAATCTGATAATTAATCCAAAATCCTCTAACCATTCTATGAAGACTTAAATCTCTTCAAATTCCATAAAATCAGGTCACAATGAACCTAAATCTATTGATGAACCAAAAGTCAATAGTCCCTCTCTTTCTAGATCTATTTGAACTCTTAAAAACCATCCATTAGATTCTATTGTAGGAGACCTAGACAAATGAATTCAAACTATAGATTATCTTAGAAATTAAGTTGAACATCAAGACTTCTTGTCACAAATTGTACCTAAAAGCATTAATTATGTCATTAATGATGTATTTTGGGTGATGGATATGAAAAAAGAACCTAATTAGTTTGAAAGGAACAAAGTTTGGAAACTTGTTGAATGAACCAAGGACACATTCACCATAGACACTAAATGGGTGTTCAGAAATAAGGTAGATGAGGATGGTAACATAGTAAAAAAGAAGTCCAGATTAGTTTCACAAAGCTATAGTCAAGAAGAATGAATTGATTATGAGGAGACTTTTTTGCACTAGTAGCTATACATGAAGTCATCAAAATCCTAAATTCCTATGCTGAACATCTGAATTTAAAACTTTATCAAATTGATATTAAGAGTGCATTCTTAAATGGGTTTATTACTGAGGATGTTTTTTTGGAACAACCCCCTAGTTTTACAAACCCCAACTTTCCAAATAATATTTTTAAACTATCAAAATCATTATATGGTTTAAAGAAAGCTCCAAGAGCTTGGTATGATAGATTGAGTACTTTTCTTATTTCAAAAGGTTTTACAAAAGGAATATCTGATCCAACCATTTTTATAAAACTAATTTATAATGATCTTTTAGTTGGTCAAATCTCTGTAGATGATATTATTTTTGGATCTTCAAAATATTCTTTATGTGTTGATTATTCTAAAATGATTCGAAATGAATTTGAAATGGGTTTAGTGGGTGAACGTAAATTATTTCTTTGATTTCAAATCTTCTGAAATAATGATGGAATTGTTTTAACTCAAAGTAAATATAATTGAGATCTTATAAAACATTTTGGATTAGATAAAACAAAATGTAGTGACACTCTCATGAGTACCACTTGTATATTAGATCTTGATGAAGATTAAAAATCTGTTGATCAATCCACTTATAAAGGAATGATTGGAAATTTACTCTACCTAACTGCTAGTCGACCTGACATTAGGTTTATTGTATGAATGTGTGCTAACATTCAAGAAAATCCCAAATAATGTCATTTAAATGCTGTAATGAAAATTTTCAAATACCATAAGCATACACCCAATCTAGGACTGTTCTATCCTAAAAGACAATCATTTGAATTAGTGAGTTATTATAATGATGACTTTGTTGGATATAAGTTAAATAGAAAAAGCACCTTTGGAACATGCCACTTTTTAGGAAAGTCACTAGTATCATAGTGTAGTAAGAAACAAAATTCTATTTCATTATCTACTACAAAAGCTGAATATATAGCTGCTGGCAGTTGCTGTGCCCAAATCTTGTGCATAAAACACACATTACTGGATTATGGATATCAATTCAAGCATGTACCTATAAATTTTTACAACACAAGTGCTATTAACATCTCGAAAAATCATGTTTCACATTGTAGGAAAAATCATATTGATGCAAGGAATCGATTTTTGAGATATCATTATCAAAAAAGTGATATCACTTTGGAATTCATTAGTAATTAGTATCAGCTTGCTGATATAATCACCAAACCATTAATTTATGAAAGAGTAGACTATATCATACACGAACTAGGTATGATAAACCTCATATAGATATCTTACTGTTTTATGTCTTACTATTTGATAAATTACTTTTTTATACATTGCTGCTTCATGATTATGATTTCTCATTTAGTGTTTTGTGATTACTGTCTGACTATTACTATCTCACCGTGAAGTTCGTTCATTGTCTCACCATAACGTGTGTTTACTGTCTCACCATAATGACCAGACACGGTCTCACTATAAAAATTCTTTATGATTTTTTTGTAAAAACCGGTATTGTGGTAATTATACTTTTCCCCTCTTTACTTTCCCGCGTTTTTATTTTTGCGATGTTTGGAATTCCAAAATGATAAAATAAAGAAATTATCACTCGATTATTTTTTCTTGGATTCTTCTATTTACTCATTTTGAACCCTTCTTCATACCTGCAAATAGTTTCTCTCTCTTAAAGCTTCAGTGAATGGCCAAGAAGAATCACCCTTCATCGTCGACCCCTGAGAAGCGCAACTCAAAGAAGAAGAATATTTCCCCTAAGCTAGCACCTGAAGGACCTCTAAATCCAAATATAGAAAACCGAGATGTCATACCTGAGAAAGAGGTTTTCCCCAAATGGATTCTATATAGTAAGTCATTGGTTTTGAATGTGTTAGAACAAAAAGACTGGTTAGAGTGGTTTTTGAAAGAAGATAGACCTATCTACCCAAAATTAGTAGCTTGGTTTTATCAGTATGTACAATTATCCATTGAGTCTGATGATGGATATGTTTTGAGAAGCTCGATCAATGGGAAAAGATTTTCATTCTCTTTGAGGTTATGGGATGCATGCCTTAGGATAACTCATGAAGGAATTTGTGATGTTTATCAAAGAAGACTCCCACCTTCAACCGAATTCATTGATCTGGAGGATGGGTTGAAAGCCTTAACTAGAAATAGCACCAAGAGAAGAGCCATTGGTACAAAACTAGATAGAGAATCAAGAATTCTGTTTAATTTTATACTGAATCTGGTTATCCCTAATAAAGGTGATTTTGCTGTTTTGAAATATTAGGACGTGTTTCTGATCCCCCTTATGAAAAATGGGCATAAGATCCACCTGTACATCTATATCATACACCACATGTGTGAGCTGATCAAAGAAACATCTAAGTCAACTCCCCTATTTTACTCTGGCTAATCTCAACCACGCTTCTTGCCAAAGGTATGGTTGGGCCTAATGAAAAAGTAATTAATTATTTTAAATTATACCTTTCAAATTATACTATCAAGAGAATGAAGATTAATTGGAATCCTTGGAAAAAGAAATGGGTTGAAGATAATGATAGAATTTATGATAAATTCAATCCTGTGGAACATCCCTTAAGACGTAGAAATATTTCTAATCCGGGTTTGGAACCAGATGAGATTGTTGAGTACACTTCTGAAGAAGTAGTAGAGGCTTTTATGCCTCCTAGAGAAATTGTTTATGTTGAGGAAGAAAGTAATCCTATTCCTCATGATGTTCTTCAAGAAGAAGGATTTTCTCCTAAAGATGCTATTAATCTGGTAGATCAACCCGATCCTGAAATAGAACCTATTTCTAAAGAAATTGAAAATAATTCCATGGAAGAAACTATAGTGGAAGAGATACCAGTTAAGCAAGAAGTTAACTAGGATGAACTCCCAATGGAGAAATCTATTCTTAAAATCATCCCTTCCAATAAAGATAGGATTAATCTATATTTTCAGTTTTCTAGATAGGAAATGGGTGAGGAACTACAAGCTGATTTTTTGGAATTAGATCAAGACCCTAAGCCACTCAGTCATGAGATGGATGCAACAATTTAGGGGGAGAAACCCCCAAACCTGGAATCTACTGAAGTACAAAATCTGGTTGTTTCAAGTCCTATAGCCACTCAATATAATTTCCCCAACTTCTATAATGTGTATGGCTCTCAAAAAGTCTTAGAAAGAGGCCTTGACATTTCCTCTTCGTTCTAGTTGAAAGAAGTATCTATTATAGCCCCTGCAAAGTAACCTGAAACTATATCAATCCCTGTTTTTGAACCATCATAAGACCAATCATCCTTGGTGACTAAAGATGATCTAAAGGAAGTTGGTACTACCCTCTAATCTAGAGTTGAGAAACTCCTGAATACCTAACCTCTTCTTGTGACCAATTTAAGTGAGATAGATTCCTCAATGTTGTTGGAAAAGACAATCTAGCAGATTCAACCTAAACTGCTTCATGAGATTCAGGTTGTCAGATTTGAAAACCGGATACTTAGTGAGGTAGTGAATACTCTGGGAGGTATGATTATGGAAATGCAAAAAGATATGCACAAATAATCAGAGCTTATTTCTCCACCTGTAGCACCTTCTATTCCTCAAACCCCACAGGATTATGTGTCTCAAATTCAACCTTATTCAACTTCCTTAGATGAAAAGGTTTCTGAAAAGAACAAACATATTGTGAAGGAGATGAGAGATCTTTTTGTAAATATTAAAAAACTCACTGATGAATATACTTGATGTCTTTAGAAAGTGCAAAATCAACTAAAATCTCTCACCACCACTGTCAATGCTGTTAAAGCCTCTGGTTAATCCTCTAAACCTTCTTTAGACAGTGACATTCTCAGAACAACGGTCAAAGAAGAGCTTCAATGTAACATCCCAAAAAAGTAATGAATAATAGATATATTTATCTATGTCTATTAATGATTAAGATAGTGTTATAGAGGCTTAAAATGAAAATAAATACAATCTTATGCACGGAATACACTAATATTCTTAAAAGATTGTTTTACTGCCTTTTGATGGAAAAATTTTTTTGAATCTATATTTTGACAATTTTATAAACTATGTTTGTCAAAATAAACTTATTCTTTATTATTGGGACATCAAAATTTACTTTGTGTGAATTTTTGGTATTTTTCTGACAATGTTCATTTTTTAATGAATAGTGAAAAATACTACATTTTATATCAAAACTGCTTTTTAATATAATTTATTTATATGATTAGATTATCTTTTGAATTGGTCTTAATGTGTAATATGAATATATTTTTACCATTTTATCCAATGGTGGTCATTGGAATCAATTTCACTTTGAAATTAGATTTAAACTGGTGTCAATCTTTTGATACTTATTGTTTTGTAAAAACACGCTATTTGCTCTAGCAGCGGGAGTTAATTATTAAATTAATTAATTTGACTTATATGTATTGAATTTTGTAAAATAGACTTCATTTTTGAATTCGGAATATCAAATATAGCTTAGGGTGAATTTTTGGTAATTTTCTGAAAAACTTCAATTTTTGATGAATAGTGAAACCACTAAGTGGTAGTTAAAGAAACTGATTTTTCGTTTAAATGAAACTTTGCCACTTTTGTGTTATGAATTTCAAAAATACGACATTCATGGTTGTCATTAAGAAGTTAAATGTGGTTCAATGGGATTAAAATAATTTTTTGGTGAATAGTAATTTATTAAGTTTTTAATCGCGATTAGTGGTAATTAGGGTTGTTTAAGGTATAAATAATGCTTTAATAATATGAAATGACCTAGAAACATGTCCCAACCTTATTGGTTGTGTCATGACCGACTAACACAAGCCATGGGTCAACTTGGGGACCCCATGGATCCACTTTTGTTGGGAAATGACAAAAATAACTTTTTATTTAATGTAACATAAAAATGACACAAACATAATATGTTTTAAGAAAACAATTTTCACATGGGCTTCTAAAGATAATATTTTTTATTATAAATATTCATTGGAAAGCTAAAAATATTTCCTACATCATAGTATTTTTTTTATAATTTTTAGACATCAAATAAATTAAATTATTTATGACATAATAATGATGCAGTGATGACATCATTATTTGACTATTTAAATAAAATGGAAATATAATGTAAAATCTATGAACTACACATGTCCAAAACCAATTGGATGAGTGGATGTAGAACCCTTATCACCTTATCCACAAATTATATCAATGTGGGACCTTTTAAAACCGAAACACATTTTCAAATAAAGTAATATTTCTTTACTTTCCAAAAGTTCCCCTCCTCTCCTCTTATAAAAGGCCCACACCTCTACCTCATTTCACACACTCCTAAAGCCTTTGTATCAGCCAAAACCTTCCCATTTAATCTCTCCACATCCCTCTCCTAATCCTAGAGGATTCCCTTTGGGCAGAATCCTTTCAATGGAAGCCTTTAGGCTCAAATCAAAAGGAGTTACACTTTTGAAGGTAATTCATTCTCTCATGTTCATTTGTTTTATTTTGCTTCTCCAACCCCCTAAACTATTTTTATTTACTTATTTTGTAACAAAAACATTATCTTCAATATAATAGGATGTTTTTATAAGATTTATTTGAGCTACACTCTCACACAACTACATCAAATGGTTAAAGAACATACGGTTTCCGTGGATGGCGAAATTCTGCCTCCCGAAACGATGATTGTTCAATACTCATTTAACACCTTCATAGGTGGCCATTATGATGTCAATATTTTTATATATGATATATGATATGTTTATGTTTTCCTTAAGCTTATGTTTTTTTTCATTTTGGGCATAACTTTATGGTTTCCATTATGGGTAAACACGATATCTTCATTTTAGGAAGTGCGGACTACCACCCCCTAAAAGTGATTTGATTCGTTAATACCATATGTGGGATGTGTAAAGGATAAAGTTAATGATATTATATATGTTATTATACTGGAATTATAATATACTCTTATATAATTATGATTCCATTCCAAAAAAAATACGAAATAGAAATGGAAGTAGCGTTCATGCGTACGTACGGCTTACCGTCTCCATGAACGGTGCATTTCATTTCTTACCTCTAAATGTGATGTAATATTATAAATACATGTATATGATGAATATATATGATTTATATGTTATCCAAATCATTAATATCATTCTGGATATAACGAACCTTTGACCAAATTAACAACTTGTAAGTGTAAAAAGTCTATTTTTTGACTTAAGAACCAAATACCGACAAAATGAACATTATTAACTTAAATGATTACATGATGTCCATAACATGGTATAAAAGGAATAGTGAACTTGAAAAAGGTTCTTAATCAAGTAGAGATTAACTCAAGTTTATTATTCAGGAGATTAAAGAACAGTCGGGTCAAGTCGGATACGAGGTATGGGACTTCGTCTCAATCTCCTTTCTTTGAGGCATATTTTATTTTATACACAACTTTCTTTTATACGGTGTATAAACCCCTTTGACTTTTACATTTATTCAGAAAGAATATTTTTTATACGAAGCGTTTACTAAAAGAAAAAAGGGAATGTTTTTGTCGTACGTATGCGGGGACAACGACTTCTCCGCCGTCGTGACCGTTATTTGAGTTTCGGCTTCCTCTACAAGCCATACCTTTTTTTTAAAATAAAAATAAATACCATGTTTTACTTTTCTTTTATTTTGGTATTGAAAATGGTTTTCACAATGTTTTTGTGTGGTATTGATATCTTTTGATTGAAATGTGGAAATCTTATGTTTCCTTTATGCATGTTTTATGTGATACGATTATGTTATGGTTCTTGGGAATTATTATGAAGACAGGTGGTTCCGTGATAAACTAAGGGCGGGTGAGCCCGATATATCTCTCCAACGCATTGGGTAACGTGAAGGAGTGAAACGTTAAGGTTTCTCCAAAGAGATTTTAGGGAATATACTGTGATGGGTATTCCAAACGTAACCAAGAGGGTTACTCCCTACATAAGAATGTTATGAATGCCTCAAGTTATCTTTATGTCCTATGATTTCTATGATTTATTCATGATTTTATGAGGTATGTTAAAGTTCCTATGTTTTATGGGTAAAGTATGATTTCATTCTTATGTATATATGTACCCATGTTTCCTTTCCATGTTTTTATAACCCATACTGAGCTTTTTATGCTCATCCCAAGTTTTTTTGAAATGTTTTTCACAGGTCAAGGGAAAGGTACATGATATGATGATAGTGTTAAGGAAGTGTCAAGAAATAATCCATGTTTTATTTTAAATTTGTTTCCATTGATGGGAATGAAGAATACTATCTTTATGTAACCACTTTGTTTATACGTGGAATGTAATGCATGTTTTATGATCTAATTCTCTAAAACTCTAAACCCGAAAAGATCCTCAATGTGAAATCTTGTAATAACTCAAGATTAAGTAAGGTTTAAGGCTGGGGCCTTATAGTTGGTATCAGAGGTCGGTTTAGATAACTTTATGAGTTAGAATTCTATTAAATGATTATCCAAAAATATTTTTTTTGAAATGATATAGCATTTAAAGATTGCCATGTTGCTTCATCTAATACATGTTTTTTCCGAATGGTTTTCCGCAGAGGAAATAGGGAAGCAGTGCTAGGAAGGCATACGGAAGGAAATAACCTTCTGAATCAGCATCCAGAAATGGTCGGAATTGGAACTGAACAGTTTGTTGCAGTAATGGAGCAGTTGACTCAAGCGATAAATGGTGGTGGTATCCATACATGAGATCAGCCAGACCAACCGCAGAGGAACATGTTAGTGGTGGAACATTTCATAAGGAAACATCCACCATCATTCAGAGGACCATCTGACCCTGTGCTAGCTGAAGGGTGGATTAAAGCACTGGAGAAGATTTTTGATGTCATGGGGTGTTCAGACAATCAAAAGGTTAGTCTTGCTATTGACCGTTTGGAGGGTGAAGCAGATCAGTGGTGGTCTATGGTTAAAAATATCTGGGACGCCGATGAGATTGATGCTCTTGACTGGGATGAATTCAAAGGTATGTTTCTTGAGATGTATTTTCCTAAGGCTGTTCGACTTAGGATGGAAAAGAAATTCTTGGAATTGAGGCAAGAGGAAGACTCAGTGGCTGCCTATGAAGAAAGGTTCACTCTATTGGCAAGGTATGCTCCAAATTTTATTCGAGACCTTGATAGTAAAATCAATCGTTTTTACTCAGGATTAAAGCCAAAATATCGAAGGGAATTAGCTTCTCGTGAGTTTAAATGTTATGAAAAGCTTGTTCGATGTACTGAGAAGGTGGGAATGGAGTTTGCCGATGACCAAGTGTTCTATAACAACCAACAGAAGAAGAGACCGAGGTGGCAGGAGAAAGGTAATAATTCTTCAAAAAAGTCTGATGGTAAGAGAACTAAGTTTCCAGTTTGTGATAAATGTGGCAAAAGTCATGCTGAGGAATGTCTTCTGAATTCTGGAAAGTGCTACCGATGTGGTAAGATGGGACATAAGGCTCGTGATTTCACTGAAAAGGATCAAGGTGAAGGTAAGAACAAATTTGATTTACAATTAGTGAAATGTTATGAGTGCAATGAGATGGGTCACTATGAAAACGAGTGTCCGACAAAGAGCTTGAGTGATGGGAAGCAGTTAGACTACAATCAGAAAGGGGTGGTGAAATCCTTTGCAACTACTTCAGCAGATGTCGGGCCATCAAATGAAGTTGTATCAGGTACTTTGTTTGTTTTTTCAGATTATGCCAGTGTGTTGTTTGATTCGGGGTCTACACATTCTTTCATCTCTGAAACCTTTTATAGTAAAATGGGAATACCATCTCAAAAAAATGACTCCTGAACATTTGGTAAAAACACCTGGGGGAAATTTTGAGGCAAAAAGAATTTATAAGAATCTTTCTATCCTTATCTGTGGAAAGAACCTACTTGCAAACCTTATTGTTCTACCTCTAGTAGAGTTTGATGTTATCCTGGGTATGGATTGGCTCTCTATATACCATGCTAAGATTGACTGTAGAGCTAAAGAAGTTTCTTTTCAGAAATACTTTCATGTTTGTTTACAGGAATGAACCCTTACTTTTGATAACATATCAAGAGGCTGAGAAACTTATAAAAGATGGAAATGAATGTTACCTTTCACACGTCGTTGAAAATAAAGGAACTATTCAGATTAATGATGTGCCAGTGGTAAATGAGTATCCTGATGTTTTTCCTGATGAGTTGCCTGGAATAATACCAGATCGGGAAGTTGAGTTTACTGTTGACTTAGTTCCTGATGCTAAGACAATTTCAAAACCCCCTTATCGAATGGAACAAATTGAACTTTTAGAGTTGAAGGAGAAATTGCAAGATTTATTAGAGAAAGGTTTCATTAGACCTAGCACATCACCATGGGGTGCTCCTGTTTTATCTGTTAAAAAGAATGATGGTTCTATGAGACTTTGCATTGATTATAGAGCCTTGAATAATATCACTGTTAAGAAAAAATATCCTTTGCCTCATATCGATGATATGTTTGATCTGCTCCAGGGAGCTTAGTTTTTTTCAAAGATTGACTTGAGATCGGGGTACCATCAGCTGAAGGTAAAAGAGGCAGATATTCCGAAGACCGCGTTCCGTACGAGATATGGCCATTATGAATTTGTAGTAATGCCTTTTGGGCTAACCAATGCACCTGCTGTATTCATGGATTTAATGAATAGAATTTTCCATGAGTTCTTGGATAAGATTGTGGTGGTTTTCATTGATGATATTTTGGTGTTTTCTAAAAGTAAAGAGGAGAATGAAATACATTTAAGGGTTATATTGAAAACCTTAAAAGAAAAGAAATTGTATGGGAAATTCAGCAAGTTTGAGTTTTGGTTGCAACAAATTTCTTTCCTTGGTCACATTGTTTCTAAAGATGGAATAACTTTTGATCCTGCAAAAACAAAAGTTGTGGATGAATGGCCAAGACCCACAAATGTAACCGAGATTCGTAGCTTCCATGGTTTGGCGGGCTATTACCGAAGGTTTGTTAGAAATTTTTCACAGTTATCTAGTCCAATGACTAAGCTAACTCGGAAGGGTGTTAAGTTTATCTGGAAAAAAGAATGTGATGCTTGTTTTCAGGAATTGAAAAGAAGATTGTTGAAGGCTCCAGTTTTGGCACTACCTTCCAGGAATGGTGAGTTTGTTATATACAGTGATGCTTCATTGAAAGGACTTGGTTGCTTCCAAATGCAGAATGATCAGGTAATTGCTTATGCTTCACGATAGTTGAAAACTCATGAGGTCAATTACCCTACACATGATTTAGAATTAGCTGCTGTTGTTTTTGCTTTAAAAATTTGGAGGCATCATTTGTATGGAGTAAAGTGTGAAATATATACCGATAACAAAAGTTTAAAGTATATATTCACTCAGAAAGAGTTAAACATGAGACAGAGGAGATGGCTAGAATTAATCAAGGATTATGATTGTACAATTCATTACCATCCGGGAAAAGCAAATAAAGTGGCTGATGCTTTGAGTTGAAAAAGTAATGCTTCATTAACAATGTTGCGTTTGGAACGTGATCCTTTGGTTAAAGATTTGATGAACTTTGGCATAGAAGTTGTTGGTGAAGGAAGTCCTTCTGTTTTGTTTCAGGTATCAGTGAGATCTTCTCTATCAGATAGAATCAAGCAAGCACAGAAGCAAGACAGTGAGTTGCAGAAAAAGGTAGAGCTGGTTCAGAAAGGTAAGTTGCCTGAATTCAACATTGATAATGATTGTATTTTGAGATTTGGGAAGAGATTGTGTGTGCCTTGTGATTCACAGTTGAAGAGAGATTTGTTATGTGAAGCTCATAGTTCTCCGTTTTCAGTTCATCCGGGCAGTACTAAGATGTATAGAGATCAGCGGGAGTATTACTGGTGGGATGGAATGAACAGAGACATTGCTGATTTTACTATAAAGTGTTTGACATGTCAACAGGTTAAAGAAGAGCGGCAGTTACCGAAAGGGATGCTTCAGCCTTTACCAGTACCAGAGTGGAAATGGGAGAATATATCTATGGACTTTGTTGTTTGATTACCGAAGACATCTCGAGGTAATAATGCAATCTGGGTTATTGTTGATCGCTTGACCAAATCTGCTCATTTCCTTGCTATACGAGATACTTTCTCTCTTGATCAACTTTCCCGTTTGTATCTTAAATAAATAGTCAGGTTACATGGAGTTCCTCTATCCATTGTATCGGATCATGATCCCAGGATTACTTCTAACTTTTGGAAAGGCCTTCAGAAGTCATTGGGTACTGAATTAAATTTTAGTACAGCTTTTCATCCTCAATCAGATGGGCAGTCAGAACAAACAATTCAGACATTGGAGGATATGCTACGAGCTTGTTCTATGGATTAACAGGGAAGTTGGGACCAACATCTTTCTTTGGTTGAGTTTTCTTATAATAACAGATTTCATTCCAGTATACAGATGGCACCATTTCAGGCATTATATGGGTAGCGGTGTCGAACTCCAGCTTTCTGGGATGAAGTGGGTGAAAGGAAGTTGATGGGACCAGAATTGGTAGAAGAGATGGCAGAAAATGTTCAGTTGATTCAGAAACACATGAGAACAGCTCAGAGCAGGCAGAAGAGTTATGCAGATAACCGGAGGAAGGATCTATCTTTCGAGGTAGGTGATCATGTTTTTCTCAAGGTTTCTCCTTGGAAAAGTGTGATGAGATTTGGTAAGAAAGGAAAGTTGAGTCCAAGGTTCGTTGGACCATACGAAATTCTGGAGAGAGTTGGATCAGTTGCATACCGAGTGGCTTTACCTCCGAGTTTATCTCAGGTACACAATGTTTTTCACGTTTCGATGTTGAGAAAGTATATGCTAGATCCATCTCATGTTTTGAGTCCAGAGGTAATTCAGTTGGAAGAGAACATATCTTATGAGGAACAACCGGTCCAGATTCTTGACAACATGGAGCAAGTGTTACGGAATAAGGTGATTCACCAGGTAAAGGTTTTGTGAAAAAACCACATGATTGAAGAGGCAACATGGGAATCTGAAAATGCAATGAGGGATAAGTACCCCCATTTATTCGATAAGTAAATAAATTGCGGGGACGAAATTTTCTAAAGGGGGGAAGGATGTAACATCCCAAATAAGTAATGAATAATAGCTATTTTTATCTATGTATATTAATGATTAAGATAGTGTTATAGAGGCTTAAAATGAAAATAAATACAATCTTATGCATGGAATACGCTAATATTCTTAAAAGATTGTTTTACTGCCTTTTGATGGCAAACCATTTTTGAATATATATTTTGACAATTTAATAAACTATGTTTGTCAAAATAAACTTATTATTTATGATTGGGACATCAAAATTTACTTTGTGTGAATTTTTGGTATTTTTCTGACAATGTTCATTTTTTAATGAATAGTGAAAAATACTGCATTTTACATCAAAACTGCTTTTTAATATAATTTATTTATATGATTATATTATCTTTTGAATTGGTCTTAATGTGTAATATGAATATATTTTTACCATTTTATCTAATGGTGGTCATTGGAATCAATTTCACTTTGAAATTAGACTTAAACTGGTGTCAATCTTTTGATACTTATTGTTTTGTAAAAACACGCTATTTTCTCTGGAAGCGGGAATTAATTATTAAATTAATTAATTTGACTTATATGTATTGAATTTTGTAAAATAGACTTCATTTTTGAATTCTGAATATCAAATATAGCTTAGGGTTAATTTTTGGTAATTTTTTGAAAAACTTCAATTTTTTATGAATAGTGAAACCACTAAGTGGTAGTTAAAGAAACTGATTTTTCGTTTAAATGAAACTTTGCCACTTTTGTGTTATGAATTTCAAAAATCCGACATTCATGGTTATCATTAAGAAGTAAAATGTGGTTCAATGGGATTAATATAATTTTTTGGTGAGTAGTAACTTATTAAGTTTTTAATCGCGATTAGTGGTAATTAGGGAAGTTTAAGGTATAAATAATGATTTAATAATATGAAATGACCTATACACATGTCCCAACCTTATTGGTTGTGTCATGGCCGACCTAGTCAAGCCATGGGTCAACTTGGGGACCCCATGGATCCACTTTTGTTGGGAAATGACAAAAATAACTTTTTATTTAATGTAAAAGTAAAAATGACACAAACATAATATGTTTTACGAAAACAATTTTTACATGGGCTTATAAAGATCATATTTTTGATTATAAAAAGTCATTGTAAAGCTAAAATGATTTAATACATCATAGTATTTTTTTATAATTTTTAGACATTAAATAAATTAAATTATTTATGACATAATAATGATGCAGTGATGACATCATTATTTGACGATTTAAATAAAATTGAAAGATAATGTAAAATATATGCACTACACATGTCCAAAACCAATTGGATGAGTGGATGTAGAACCCTTATCACCTTATCCACGAATTATATCAATGTGGGACCTTTTAAAACCGAAACACATTTTCAAATAAAGTAATATTTCTCTACTTTCCAAAAGTGCCCCTCCTCTCCTCTTATAAAAGGCTCCCACCTCTACCTCATTTCACACACTCCTAAAGCCTTTGGCTCGGCCAAACCCTGCCCATTTACTCTCTCCAAATCCCTCTCCTAATCCTAGAGGATTTCCTTTGGGCATAATCCTTTCAAAGGAAGCCTTTAGGCTCAAATCAAAAGGAGTTACACTTTTGAAGGTAATTCATTCTCTCATGTTCATTTGTTTTATTTTGCTTCTCCAACCCCCTAAAATCTTTTTATTTACATCTTTTGTAACAACACCAGTATCTTCAATATACTAGGATGTTGTTATTAGATTTATTTGTGCTACACTCTCACACAACTACATCAAATGGTTAAAGAACATACTGTTTCCGTGGATGGTGAAATTCTGCCTCCCGAAATGATGATTGTTCAATACTCATTTAACACCATAAAAGGTGGCCATTATGATGTCACTATTTTTATATATGATATATGATATGTTTATTTTTTCCTTAAGATTCTGTTTTTTTTTCATTTTGGGCATACCTTTATGGTTTCCATTATGGGTAAACACGATATCTTCATTTTAGGAAGTGCGGACTACCGCCCCTGAAAATGATTTGATTCGTTAATACCATATGTGGGATGTGTAAAGGATAAAGTTAATTATATTATATATGTTATTATACTGGAATTATAATATACTCTTATATAATTATGATTCCATTCCAAAAAAAATACGAAATAGAAATGGAAGTAGCGTTCATGCGTACGTACAACTTACCGTCTCCATGAACGGTGCATTTCATTTCTTACCTCTAAATGTGATGTAATATTATAAATAC
Source organism: Viscum album (assembly GCA_963277665.1). Taxonomy (NCBI): domain Eukaryota; kingdom Viridiplantae; phylum Streptophyta; class Magnoliopsida; order Santalales; family Viscaceae; genus Viscum; species Viscum album. Next base: position 2,033,325,963 of record OY728135.1, read on the forward strand.
ATGTATATGATGAATATATATGATGTATATGTTATCCAAATCATTAATATCATTCTGGATATAACGAACCTTGGACCAAATTAACAACATGTAAGTGTAAGAAGTCTATTTTTTGACTTAAGAACCAAATACCGAAAAAATGAACATTATTAACTTAAATGATTACATGATGTCCATAACATGGTATAAAAGGAATAGTGAACATGAAAAAGGTTCTTAAGCAAGTAGATATTAACTCAAGTTTATTATTCAGGAGATTAAAGAACGGTCGGGTCAAGTCGGTTACGAGGTATGGGACTTCGTCTCAATCTCCTTTCTTTGAGGAATATTTTATTTTATACACAACTTTCTTTTATACGGTGTATAAACCCCTTTGACTTTTACATTTATTCAAAAGGAATCTTTTTTATACGAAGCGTTTACTAAACGACAAAAGGGAATGTTTTTGTCGTACGTATGCGGCGACAACGACTTCTCTGCCGTCGTGACCGTTATTTGAGTTTCGGCTTCCTCTACAAGCCATACCTTTTTTTTAAAAGAAAAATAAATACCATGTTTTAATTTTCTTTTATTTTGGTATTGAAAATGGTTTTCACAATGTTTTTGTGTTGTATTGATATCTTGTGATTGAAATGTGGATATGTTATGTTTCCTTTATGCATGTTTTATGTGATACGATTATGTTATGGTTCTTGGGCATTATTATGAAGACGGGTGGTTCCGTGATAAACTAAGGGTGGGTGAGCCCGATATAGCTCTCCAATGCATTGGGTAAAGCGAAGGAGTGAAACGTTAAGGTTTCTCCAAAGAGATTTTAGGGAATATACTGTGATGGGTATTCCAAACATAACCAAGAGGGTTACTCCCTACATAAGAATGTTATGAATGCCTGAAGTTACCTTTATGTCCTATGATTTCTATTATTTATTCATGATTTTATGAGGTATGTTAAAGTGCCTTTGTTTTATGGGTAATGTATGATTTCATTCTTATGTATATATGTACCCATGTTTCCTTTCCATGTTTTTATAACCCATACTGAGCTTTTTATGCTCATCCCAAGTTTTTTTGAAATGTTTTTCACAGGTCAAGGGAAAGGTACATGATATGATGATAATGTCAAGGAAGTGTCAAGAAATAATCCATGTTTTATTTTAAATGTGTTTCCATTGATGGGAATGAAGAATACTATCTTTATGTAACAACTTTGTTTATATGTGGAATGTAATGCAAGTTTTATGATCTAATTCTCTAAAACTCTAAACCCAAAAAGATCCTCAATGTGCAATCTTGTAATAACTCAAGATTAAGTAAGGTTTAAGGGTGGGGCCTTATATTCAAAATGTACTCAGTGGTTTCAATGAAGCTTCTCTCTATGAAGTTATCAAGAACAGTGACTGAGTTGTCCATCTTGTCCAAATCCACTAAAAATTTTCTAATGATTTTAAACAAGAGATATCCAAGAAAGTGTATTTCTTCTTCAACAAAATATTCTCCAAGACTAGCATGACTAATCACTTTAGTTATATTGTGAAAATCTGAGGATTCCTCCTATTACTCATGATTTCATGACCCAAGTTCAAAATCACAAAGATATTACTCGATTAATGGAAATGTTTATGAAGAATAGGGATTATTTTGAGAAAGTCATGCAGTACGGTGGAGAGATCATTACAGATTTTATCATGCTTCTGAGGCCCTATATTCATTTCCAGAGCACAACCATTTTTGCTCCTGCGGCTTCACCTCTGAGACCTAGAGTTCCTACCTTCACCTCTGCCCAAGCCTCCACTACTATGTCTATTAGCCAAGCACTAAGTCAGATCAGGCCTGTGATCCTTGATCAATTACTTCCTCGATCTTCTACCACTCATACTCTGGCTCCCTATTTTTTTGAAGGCCTTCCTTTCCCTTATCTATCGACCACCTCACTTCTTTCCTATACCTCGACCTCTAATCTTATGTCTTCCTCTTCGGCTCCTGCTACTAATGGAAAAGAGAAGGCTATCCCTTGAAGTGGAAAAATGATTAATCATTTTTTATAGGAATGATGTTGCTTTTTATCTTTGTACTGGACCTTATTTGTTGTAATTAAATGTTCACTTTTCATCACTTCTCTTATTTCTATATTTTAGATAATACCAAAATGGAGAGAAAACTCTATATATTATCCATTTAAATTTAAATATACATGATTTTTGATCATCAAAAATGAAGATATTGTTGGACTCCTCATGTACTAATCATGTTTTTAATGATCACAAATCCCATTCAGTCTGGTTCAATCCTGTAAATTATATCAAATCATGTATATTAATTTTTAAGAATTCTCATGATTTAAGAAGAGCCATTAGAGATCTTATTTTCTCAATATTCTGCTTAATTGCTTTATACTATCCATGATTTACTTTTATAATACCTTCCTTGACAAATTATTATGTCTAATTCATTCTATGATCATCATTGCTTAAGTCTCAATAAAGTTATTTTGAAAAGTCTAAGACACCATAAGTCTGCCACTAGTTATGTATTCCTGGAAATGTAAACAAGACACTGTGACAAGAAGACACTGTGAATTTGAAACTGTGAAGTAGAGACCATGTCAAGCAGACACCATGAAGCAGACACCGTGAACAAGGAGACACTGTGACAAGCAGACACAGTGAAGGAGACACCATATTGAAGACATCGTAAACAAGACACATTAACCATGAGACACCATGAACAAGAAATAGTAACCAATACAGACACCATGTGAAGGAGACACCATTTCATAAAACGTTTTTTCATTTTTAAATTTAATCACTAACAGTCATATTTGACGACTTTAATTCACCGACATAATTAATGTTTCATTGTAGACATATCATCTCATTGTACAAGGTACGAGGTATAGAATCCATGCAACATGCTGGCTTTAACGCATGCACTCTATGATAAAAGAAATTTGTTCCCTATAAATAAAAAACACATGATAAAGAAAACCAAGAAGGCGTGATCACCATAATGAAGAACTAATTTAGATAAATTTTTTGGAGAAAGGCCTATTGCATGACACTCGACACTGCTGAAGAACACATGAAGAATACGAGAATCCCAAGAAAATATTTGCACTAAAAAATAATTAAGAACAAAAGAAAAATATATCTGACTTGAGATACTCTATTTTACATATGATAACTCATGTTTTTCATATGATTTACCTCAAAATTATAGAGCTACAAAGACTAACACTCAGAGCATTTTGAAACCTATCTCAATATTGTTTCTCTGCGGTGTATCATTTTTATTAACTTTCAAGAAGTGTGTGTTGCTAAATATAACACACTCTGTATCTAGCATCAAACTGGAGGATACAAGATATCCTTACTAAAACATCTATTTACACTTGTGTATACCCACAGATAAGTGTGGAAGAGTTCCTTGTATGGTGTGGTTAATTGTACCCATGAAGAACTGTGGAAGATGTCCCTCTGTGTCCTGGACAGTCCTACGTACTTTAGTTAACCCCGATCTAGGGTATGGATCAATGTTTATTTATATAAACTGCTTAGTGGTAGGTGTTCACCAAGTGGAGTGGATTAGGTCTCAGCTTGAGACTAAACCACTTGTTTCATATCTGTTGTGCAGCTTAATTTAGTCTTCTCTATTTTACTTCTTTTATTTATAACTTTGAAGTCACTAAATTCACATTGATAGTTATTCTTGGAATGAAGTTATAACTATCATGTGTTAGTAGAATAACTTAAAATGTAGTTTTAATAATTAATATTAAGAGTAATGAGAACTATTCAATCTTCTAAGATGTTATTTAAATAGTTAAATACTTATAACAGTATAAACTTGATTAACTAGGATTTATTTAATTTTATGGAAAAACATTTTAGAAATAATTTTTATATAAATTTTTATAGTTTATCAATTCACCCCTCCTCTCTTGAGTAATCTACTCCAACCAATATGTTTCTAGAGAGTGAGACTTACAGACATTGTTGTTTTTAAAAAAAATTGAACTCAGTAGGAAATATAAAAATGAATGGGAAGAAGCAATAGATAATGGGGTGTAAACTAAGCCACAAGTGAACCAAGAGATGGTTTATAGTATCATCCATGCCTTTTAGGATGATGACAAGGGGAACCATAGGGATTATCCCATGCATGTAGACTATTCCAACCAATTCATGAAGCAAAATCCACCCATATCCTACGGTGATTCTGAACCTGAGAAGGAAGAGGTGTGGCTCAGTAGGATGAATTATATCGTCGAGTTCACTAGCACATCATTTGAGCTAATGGTCGAGCTAAAAATGTATATGGTTTAGGATCATGAATGCTAGTGGTTGGAACTAGAATTTCATGACATGGATGATCAAGGCCTTATGTGGTAGGATTTTGAGAAATTGTTTAGTAAACAATTCTATCCTCACACGTTCAAGAACCAGAGGATGACATACGTCTTTAGCCAAAGGCAGGAGAATCTCTCTATCACATAGTATTAATTTTAATTCATTAATTTAGTAATATTTTCACCAAAGTTGTAATTAGTTCATCTCTAAAGGAAGGCATCTTTGAATTCGAGCTCAGGATGGAAATTTGATCATAGATTATAGTGCTCTATATTAATTATTACACATAGATGGTGAACATAGAAGTTGTGGATGAGAGAGACGTCTCAGGAGCTATGGGAGGAGGTTGTATGATGTTACCTACTGAAAATGGTGGAAACCCCAATTCTAAGAACATAGGAAAAAGAGATACCTATTTACAAGGGAAGAAAAAGAATCAAAATATTATAGTTGTATTAGTAAATAATCTTGCACGACCAAACAGACAAGCGAGATGCTACAAATGTTATCCCTTTGACAACATAATGAAGGAGTGTACAAAACCACCAAGAGTATTTCATAATTTCAACATGAAGGGACACCTTAAGTGATTTTTTCATAGTTCTCTGAGGTTGGGTTCTTGAGACACTTCTCAAGCATCACAATCATCATTTGATTTCACATGACAAGGATAACAGGATCAGTCTCATTGGCATAGGAAATAAAGAGAAGAGTTAAGCAACAAATAAACAATATAGAGCAGAGCATATGATTGTTTATGATCATACAAGACCATCTATGGGGGGAGGTATGATCATTCTGAATTCTACCTTCATGATAGTACTATTTGATACTGATGCATCACATTCCATTATTTCTTATCGTGTTTTTGAAATGCTATGTTTAAAAAATGAAATGATTCCCTCTATTATAAAACTACAAACTCTTATCGGTGAAAGAGAATGTCATGACTTTGTGTGTAGAGCATATCTAATAATGGTTTATGGAGCTGAGATGAAATAGGACTTCTTGATGTTGGAGATATATATATGATGTAATCCTAGATATGGATTGGCTGAAAATGTTCGTGGCTCACATCGACTATTATATGAGGAAAATTATCTTCCTGACTCAGGACAACATCAAGCACCACTTCAAATAGAAAAGTATGTGAAGAAGTGTGCAACTAAATTCTTATCACCAACAATGGGAATAGTCTCTTACCAGTTGGGAGTGTTGAAATTGGTGTCGATGTAAGTGATCTAGGATGTTAGTTTTCCAGTAGTGGTGCAACAATTTCTAGATGTATTTCTTTGAAACTTCTTAGGGTTACCACCTATAAGGGAAGTGGTGTTTAGGATTGATCTCCTTATGGGGACTATTCCTATTTTCTATTCTTCATATAAGATGAAACCAAAAGAATTAAAAAAATTAAATGTATACTTGGAGGAGCTAGAAATAAAGGGTTTCATTCGGCCAAATACATATCTGTGGGTAGCCCCAATTTTGTTCGTAAAGAAATATGATTGAACTATTTTACTGAACATATATTATTGTATTCTAAACCAAGATATGATAAACAGTAAATTTCCACTTCCATGAAATAATAATCTCCTTTATTAACTGAGGGGAGCCCAATGATTCTCTAAAATTTACTTGCGATCAGGATATCATCAATTTTGAGTTTAGAAAGAAGATAATTCAAAGATAGACTTCAGAAGAATATATGTACATTAAGAATATGTAGTCATGGATTTCAGTCTCACGATTTCACTAGCAGTCTTCATGGACATGTGATTTTGGAAATATGTATTTTGGTGGATCCTAAAAAGATAGAATATGTGATTTCATGGAAATAGCTTAATAATGTCATTAAGATATTATGTTTTCTTGGTATAACTGGTAATTAATGACACTTTTTATGGGACTTATCACATCTGAAATCACCAATGAAAGCTTTAAAAAACAATAATTCTCTATTCCTATGGAAAGAGGAATGCCATAATTCATTCCAGGAGTTGAAAGAATGAATTACATTGGCAGCTATCTTGATTTTTCTAAAATTTGAATGGGGATATTTGGTGTGCTATGATGCCTTGGGATAAGGGTTGTGCTATGTTCTTATATATGGAGACCATGTTGTGGCATATGAATCAAGACATTTGAGTGTTCATGAGAAGAATTACCAAACACGAGACTTGGAATTATAAGTAGTTGTTCATGACTTTAATACATGGCATAATTATCTCTTTGGTGAGATGTTTACAATGTTCACAGACCAAAAAGTTTTTAAATTTTTTTTATCACGGTGGGATTTAAAAATAAGAAAATGTATATGGATGGAGTATCTCCAAATTATTGAATTTGACTTCATGAATACATAAGGAAAGGGGAATTCAGTGGATGATTATTTGAGCAAAAAATCATCTACTTAGTTTGCAAAAGAAGCTTCTAATGAATGGTAGTTAATATCGGTCTTAGCTAACATGCATGTTGAATGTGAAGACCAAAGTGATGTTACAGTTTTCTTTCCAGCTATTCTAGAAACTTATTTTGTAATTATGGTTAAAGAGGCACAAGGGTCCAATGTATAATTCCTGGTTATGAGTTAAAAACTCATGTGTGGGGAGACCATTGAGGGTTGGAAACTTCATGGAGGTTTAGTTTCTTGTTTTAGAGATTGAATGGTTGTACCTATGACTTGTTATGAAAAACTCATCCATGATTACCACCATTTTGGATGGTACATTATTAAAATCACAAAAAATATTTATAAGGCACTGAAGGAATAGTCTTGGTGGAGAGGCATGAAAAGAAGGTCGTCGAGTTTGTCTAGTAGTGCTTAAATTATCAGAAGGATAATGTATAGCATCAATGACCAGCGGTAATGTAGGTTTATTTATAGGTTCTATTATAAAATGGGAGAAGATAACTATGGATTTTGTTATAGGTCTCCCAATAACGGTTTGTAAACACGATTCCATATGGGTGATAGTGATTCATCTAACAATAACATCCCATTTAATTCAAATTATTTAAAATCATACAAAGGAGGATATTTCTAAAATCTATATCCAAGAAGTGGTAAAGAGTCATGGAGTAACAATGTTAATAGTCTCAGAGAGAGACCTAAGGTCCACTTCTCATTATTGGAAATTCTAATATAACACTATTGGAAATCCTAAAATATGAGCATGGCGTATCATCCCCAAAAGGATGTGAAATCAGAGAAAATGATACTGGCAGTGGAAGATATGTTGTGGGAACAGTAATGGATTTTGGTGGCTCATGGGATAAGCACTTACCCTTAGTGGAGTTCATATATAATAACTTATATCATGCTTCATTTCATATGGCTCTATTTGAAGAATTGTTTGGTCGTACTTTTCGTTCTTCAAAATATTGGGCAGAAACTGGTGAAACTTCAATAGTTAGGCCAAGCCTTGTCCAAGAAACAACAAAGAAGACTCATCTATTCAGAAAGATGATGGAGACAGCACATCTTTGTTAGAAATCTTATGAGGATCATCGTCAATGACCATTTTCATTTTCTATGAGTGATCATGTGTTGTCGAGTACCTCTCCACGTCTTGGAAATCATCGATATGAGAATCCGTACAAGTTATCTCCTTGATACATTATCCCTTTTGAGATAGTAGAATGGGTTGGGGAGGTGGTTTATCAGTTGGCATTTCTCCCATAGTTCAGTTTAGGGAATAATGTTTTCCATGTATCACAGTAGAAAAAATATCATCCTGATCCTAATTACGTGTTCAGATGGTATCACGCTGACCTAGAGCCGGATGATTAATTGGTATATATCCTAGTGTGGATAGTATATAGGAAATGTAATTCCTTTCCTGGGAAAATAATCAGTCTATCATGGGTTCTATGTTAGCCTGGTCGGATTTAGGAAGAGACCTGGGAATACAAGAATGAAATGAAAGAACAATGGCCGAAACTCTTTCAGGGCAAGGATAATTTCATTCTTTATGGGTAAAGGATAAAAATGGTTGGGACAATGTACTACCCACAGTTTTAGGAATGTAGCCCTTTATTTTCTTTTTTATGGATATAAATTCTAAGGGGGAATGTTGGGAGAGTTTGGAAAAATTTCAAAAAGTTTGGGGGATAAAGGAGGGGAGAATAGGCTACGCAAGGTCTATTCAAACCATGTGGAAATCCTAGGAGAAACCATACACAATAGCCGGATTGAGGAAAATAGCTTCCGAAAATTGTTTCAATGGTTAATGTGACCATGCAAGGAGGCTATGTAAGGTTCTGTCTAGATATTTCCAAATGTACAATTAGTGCATGGTTTGTCTAATAATGTGAACTAACTATGAACATGTTTAACATGAGATCCTAAAAAAGTCCATCTCACACAATGTTGCCTCTAAAATACTCTTTTTGTTCCTAAGTGGCCCTAACTTGGTATTTATCTTCATTGAAGATATGATAACATCTCCTAAGTGACTTGGAATCAATCCGATGGCTTCCCTTGGTAATTCGTAGCTGAAGTATTGAGGTATGCGATCATTCCTTATCTTTCTTGATCGGTTTCATAGACAACATTGATCTAATTCTCGTCATTTTGTGGATTCTTATGAGTTCTTATGCCAAATAAGTAGATATTTGGTCTTGATCTTTCTAGGATAAGATATAAAAGTCCAACCATGTTGAATCGACCTGGCTTCTTGTGCTTTCATCATCTGTTAACGTGTTTCACCGAAACCATCGAGGTAGGTGGATTCACTTTCATCCCCTCTTTCTATAATTTTTTTCATAGTAAAAAATTGATTATTTTTAATGATATTGATTGTGAAATGCATGGAATAAATACTCAAAAAAGTGATTTATGTTTTTAATGATATTATGTGATCTTGGTGAATTTTTTCACAATGTGATTTAGTTCATTTAATTTAAATTGGTAATTTTCAAATATGGACTTGATGAAATATATAAATTGTTTGATCGGAAAGAGGTTTCGAATAAAATGAATTTTTTATTTAAATGTTTTGGTTTTGAAATGGGTTGATGAGAAATGGTTTTCAATAAAAAGGTGACTTGTTTGAAAGGGTTGTTTTGGAATGTTCTTTGGGAATATGTGGTTTGTGTGTTCATGTTTCATATAAGGGGATTGATTTAAATATGAACTCAGGATCAGTGAAAAGTGGTTAATTGAATAGGTGATACGATTACATCATTTTAAATTGGTATATCGACGATAAAGCACTTGTGAGTATAGAGTTTTCATAATGTAGCACGCATGGTTGATTGCATGATTGTGTGGAATGGATTCGTTATGAAAAATAGATATTGAGAAAAGGTTTAAATATTTTTCATTTTTTATGAATTGTTAGATTGAAGTAATATAGGGTTTAATAGAACTGGTTCACTTTTCTTGAATATTGTTTTGGGAAATTTTAATGTTTATTTATAATCTAATTTGGAAAATTTTATTATGAGCAATTTTAAAATTATGTTTCTAAAACATCTATCTTTGTGGCATGAGTAGCGAAGTCATTAGGGAGATCCTACTATGTTTTATATTCACCCCTACTTTGGTACTTGGGTTATTTTCCAGAAGCTATCATCTGGTGTAGGTGAAAAGGAAATGTTTCACATATTTTTACACCACTTTATGATGCTTGGGATGTTTGGTGATCTTGGAGCATAGGGAATGTGGATCATAGAGTCTTGTGGTCTTCTTGGAGTCCTTATTTGGTTTCCACTATTTAAATTTATATTTGTTGAGTATTTTGTTATTTGATACTTTAGAGTGGTTTTAATATGAATAAATTTGTTGAGATGTATTTTTTGTTCATGCATCATATAGTGAGTTGTTCAATTAGGGTTACTTGGTTAATAGTTTAAGTAGTAAAGGTTAAATCATCCCCCACTATCATTGATAACCTTTGGAATTTATTCCTATCCTTTTTCATATTTGGGATGCCACCTAAGGCAATGTAATGACTTGATATGCTCTCAAGACAACAAGAATCATGATGTCATTACAAATGGTATCAACTAGTTCGGTCCTTGCTTAACAATTAATTTTCAGTGTTCTTTCTGTTGGAGTTTAAATTACATCTTTTCTATTCCTTGGTTTTGAGTCTTAAAAATAAGTAGGATTGTAGGAACATGAAATTTATAGTGTAAAAGGATGTTTCTATCCCTTTTATTTTCATCTTCGGGTTACCAGGGAGTTGGGTACATAAGTGTTTAGAGACACTTCTTGGATTTTAAGATCTCATTGTCATGGGTTTAGCTAATGAGACAAGAAAATCAAGAAATAGAGGAATTAATTACCACTAGGATTGTATACATCATTTTTAGTAATGATTTTATATTTTTAAAAGTTTGTATTTTTTAAATATTATGAAATTTTATTTCAGAGAAAGGATTTTTCAAAAGAAGATGGTATAGAATTTTGAAAATGGTTTGATTTTCTTATCTATAAATTCATTTTTTAGAAAAAATGGTTGAATGTGAAAAAGTTTGTTTTTGGAATATAATATTATGTTAATATATGTGATAGAACATGAAGTACTATGAAATAATTTTCTAGAGAATGAGGCTTATAATTTTTTTTGTTTGTTTAGAAAATAGAACCCAGTAGGCACCGTAGAAGCCAACTGGAAGAAGCTATATAGAAAGTAGTTGAACCTGAGCCACATGTGAACCAAGAGCTACTTCAGAGAATCATCTATGAATTTCAGGCTATTAACACATATAAATGGATGGATGAGAACATGAATTTGTTCCATTCCATCCAATTCATGAGGTAGAATCCACCCATATTCTGTGGTGATTTTGAACTCAAGAAGGCAGAGGTGTGGCTCCGAAGGATGAATCGTATATTTGTGTTCATCGACACACCAATGTTTCTAATTGTTTATCTAGAGATTTATATGCATAAGTATATTTCATGATAGTTTTTGGAACTACTATTGCATGATAATTCAAATCAAGTCCATAATTGGAAGGATTTTGGGAAATTTGTTAATAAACAATTCTATCATCACATGTTCAAGAACCATAGGATAACAAAATTATTTACCCCAAAGCAGTAGAATATCTCTGTCGTAGACTACGCTGATAAAATCATGAATTTAGTAAATGTTTCACCAGAAGATTCAGCTTGTGCATCCCATAATGAACACATCTTTGAATCAGGGATAAGGCATGAAATTTGATCAAATATTCTATTGATCTATATTAATGATTATACAGATATGGAGACCAAAGCAGTGGTGGGTGAGTGAGACAAATCAGAAGACATGGTAGGAGGATTTTAGATGATCCTTTCTAGAAATGGTGTATCCATCAATTATAGGAGAAAGATAAAGAGAGATACATATTTTCAAGGAGCGAGCAAGAATCAAAATCTGATAGTTGGATCAGTAAATATTCCTCCATTACCAAAGTGAAAAATGATATACAACCAATGTAATCCCCTTGACCACATAATGTAGAAGTGTACTACACTGGTAACATCATTCCATAATTTCAACATGATGAGACACCTTAATCACTCTTTCCTTAATGATTCGAGGTTGTGTGCTCGAGACACTTCTCAAGTATTGCAAGCATCGTATGATTTGATATGATAAGGACAACTAAATTAGTCTCATCAGAAGAGAAAATAGAGCCATAGTGATTCTCAGAATACCATGAATCACCATTAAAGGGAAATCTAAGCATGATCAAAATAGAAGAGTACAACAATAAAGTAACTATATGGAGCAATGAAGATAATTGTGGATAATCAGGTTGGTCCATCTATAGTGAGAGGTATGATTATTTTGAATTCAAGATTTGTGAAATTACTATTTGATACTGATGCATTACATTCATTTATTTATTCTTGTTTTATTTGTCCTATTATGTTTACAACTTGAAATGATTCCCTCTATGATAAAATTGAATACTACTCTCAGTGAAAGAGAATGTCAAGGCTTTGTGTGTAGAGCATGTGCTATAACAGATGATGGATCTGAGCTAAAATGGGACTTCTCAATGTTGTAGATAGATGTATATGATGTAATCATGGGTATGGATTGACTTACAATGTTTAGTCTCACATAGAATGTTATATGAGTAAAGATAGTTTCATGATAAAATATGGTGTCGAGCATCTCTTCAAAGGAAAGAAGGTTGCGAAGTAAGTTGAAACTGGATTACTGGCACCAAATGTGGGAAAGATATCTTACCAGTTGGTGGAGTTGACTTTGGCATCGATGAAGAGATCTAGGATGTCATTTTTACAGTAATGGTGGATCAATTTCCATATATCTTTCTTGAGAATATCTTATGGTTACCATCTATAAGAGAAGTGGTGTTTACAAATTATCACCTTCTATGGACCTTTCATATTTCCCTTCTTTTTTATAGGATAGAACTGACTGAGTGAAAGGAATTTAATGTTCAGTTAGAGGAGATGGAAATAAATGGTTTCATTCGACCAAGTACAACTCTCTGGGAAGCTCCGGTCTTGTTCATGAAGAAAGCTAATAGAACTCAATGGTTGTGTGCCTATTATCGTATTCAAAACCATGTTATGATAAAGTATTAGTATCAATATCCACACAATGATGATATATTTGATCAATTGAAGGGATCTCAGTGGTTGTCAAAATTTTACATTCAATTAAGATGTCATCAATTTCATGTTCGAAAGGAAGAGAATCCAAGGACAACATTTAGAAGAATATCTTTCCACTAAGAATATGTATTCATTCCTTTAGGTCTCAAGAATTCAGCATCAATATTCATGGATTTCATGATTTTGATATTTCAACAGTATCTAGACTATTTTATTTTGTGTTTGTAGATGAAATCATTGTTTATTCAAATATAAGGGCTGAGCATGGGGAACACCTCACGAAAATGGTACAAATCTTGAATGATCAACATTTTTTTAAAAAACTATATATGTGTGATTTTTAGATATAAGAGGTATGATATATAAGCCATTTGATTTCTGAAAAAGAAAATATGGTGGATCCTGAAAAGATAGAAGTTGTGATGTCATGGAAATGACTAAAGAATTTCTCTAAGATATGATGTTTTCTTAGTCTAGAACGTTATTACTGAAACATTGTTCTTGAATTCTCATGTCTATCCTCTCCAATGATTGCTTTGAAAAAGAATAATTATCCTTTAAAACAGTCAAAGGAATTCCATAAGTTTTTCCAGGTGATTAATGATCATATTACTTCAACCCATATCATGGTTTATCAAGAATCAGGATTAGGGTATGTAGTGTATTGTGATGCTTAGAGATCAGGGTTGGGTTGTGTTATTATAAAAGGGGACCATTTTGTGGCTTATGGTTCAAGGAATTTTAGAGTGCATGAGAATTATTACCCAAAAAACGACTGGGAATTATTAGTTTTCATATATACCTTAAAGACATGGTGTCATTATCTCTTAGGTGCTGAAATTTACTATGTTCACAAACAAAAAAATCTTGAAACAGATTTTCTCATAGTGAGATTTGAATATGAGGTAATAGATATTGATGGAGTATCTCTTAATATTTGAACATGACTTGATGAATACATCGGGAAAAGGGAATTTGGTGTAGGATTCATTGAGAAGAAATTCAGATGCTTAGTTAGGGAAAAAAGCATCATATGATTGGTAGTTGATGTCAGTCCAAGATGACATGCTTATGGAATGTGAAGAACAATGTGATGTTGTGGATTTATTTTCATTTATGATAGTTCATTATTTAGAAGATATTTTTAAAGAGTCACAAAGGTCTAATATAGGATTCTTGGTTATTAGTTCAAAACACAAGTTTGGGGAGACCATTAAGGGATGTGAACTTGATGAGAGTTCAATTTTTTTATTTAGATGTCTAATGGTTGTACCTATGGATTATTATGAACAACACGTTCACAATTACCACCTATTGGGATGGGATGTACATCATGTCACATAGAAAATGTAAAAGTTTTTTAAAGCATAGTTTTGGGGGAGAGGCATGGAAAGAAAGGTGGCCGAGTTTGTCTTGTGGTGATTAACATGTCAATAAGATAAAGTAGATCATCCAAGACAAGCAGGTATGTTGTAGTCTTTATAGATTCTAGTGTGCGAATATTAGTATATAGCTATGAATTTTTTTATAGTTCTCCCAATAATTCTACATAACCTTGATGTCATATGAGTGATTGTGGATAATCATACCAAGTCAGCCCATTTAATTTCTATTCATGAAACTCATGGGGTGGAGGATCTATCTAAACTCTATATCCAAGAAACGATAAATAGATATAGAGTACCAATGTCATTAGTATCATATAGATATCCAAGGTTTACATATCACTTCTATAAATCCTTAAAGAACACCCTCATCACATAGTTAAATATGAGCATGGTGTATCATCGTCAAATGGATGGTAAATCTTAACAAATGATATAGACATTGGATAACATGTTGTGGGCTTCTGTAATGGACATCGGTAGCTCATAGGAGGATATCTTATCCTTTGTAGAGTTATAATATAATACCATATATCAGGTCTCAAAACATATGGCTCCATTTGAATCATTTTCTAGGCATCATTTTCATTCTCCACTATGCCGGGTGGAAACAGGTGAAACTTCACTATTTCTTATTTTCTATGAGTGATCATGTGTTCTTGAGGATCACTCCAAGGCTGGGGCATCATCATTTTGGGAAGCGGTGCATGTTATTTCCTTGTTAAATTGGTCCATATTTGATACTAGAACACATTGGGGATGTCGAATATTAGTTGGCATTACCACCATGGTTCCGTTTAGTGCATAATGTGTTCCACGTATCTCAATTTAAAATGTATCTGCCTGATCTTGGACACCTGTTCATATGGGATCATGTTGACCTAGAGACGAATGCTTCATTGGTACGTATCCCAGTGCAGATTGTGGGTAGGAAAGAAACAGTCTTTCAAGGGAAAATCATCAGTCTAGTCTGGGTTATAGAAGATCATGGTTATATTCTAGAAGCATCTTAGGAACACGAGAAGGAAATTAAAGAACAATGGCCAAATCTCTTTTAGGGAAAAACTATTTTTCTAATCATCGGAGCTGAGAAAAAAAAATGATAGGGTGAATATAGTATCCCAAATTTCAGGTTTATAACACTTTATTTGTGTTTTTGTGTATATAAAGTATAAGGGAAAATGTTGGGAGATTTTGGTGAACTGTCAATAAGTTTGGGGGATAAAGTATAGGTGCACGGGTAATGCACGATCCATCCAAACTATGCGGGAATCCTTTGAGAAACCGTGAACAATATCAGGTGTGAGGCAATGATATTTGGAATGGTGTGTGCATGGTTATGGAGACCAAGAAAATAAGATATGAGAGGGTATACCAAGGGAGTATCTAACACACGGTTAGTGCACGATCGGTCTAACCGTGAAAACTAACTATGCACATAGTTAAAGTGAGATCCTAAAAAAGTGGACCTGACATGTTTTATCTCTAAATTACTCTTTTTTCAGCTTAGTATCCCTAACATGGGATTTCACTTCCTAGAAGATAGGATAACCTCTCCAAAGCAATTTGGATCCAATACAAAGGCTACCCTTTGTAATTTAAAGTCAGATTGTTGATGTTTTTTTATCATTCTTCATCATTATTGATCAGTTTGTTTGATATACATAGATCCAATTCTCATTATATGTTTATTTCTTAGATATAAACCTGTTATGGGTATATATATGAGTGTTTATGCCCAATAAGTTGATATTTGGTCTTTATCATTCTAGAAGAAGATACCTAAGGCCATTATTGGAGAATCAACCTGGATTCTTGTGTGTTCATCGTTCGTTGTTGTGTTTCATCAAAACCATTGATGTAGGTGGATTCTCTCTCATATCCTCTAGAGAGAATTGATTTTCATAGTATAAAATTGGAATATTAGAATGAAATTTATTGTGAAAATCGTGGAATAAATATTCATAGTAATGATTTAGGATTTTAATGAAATTATGTGGTCTTGGTGAATTCTTATGAAATGTGATTAAGTTCCTTGAATTTTATGTGGTAACCTAAAATTATGGATTTACTAGAATTTCTAAATTGTATTATAGGAATGATTTTTTCAATAAAGAGGGTGATTTATTGAAATGGTTTTAGTTTTGAAATGGGTTTGAGTATAAATCATTTTTAATAAAAAGGTGACTTTATTAAAATGGTTATTATGGCATGATCTTTGGGAATATATGGTGTGTGTGTTCATGTTGCATATATGGGGCATGTTTGAAATATGACCATGTAATCAGTTCCAAAGGTTTATTGTCCCATGCGATTCAATTACCTTGTGAGGACTTAATATGTTGATGAGAAACCACTCATGAGTATGGATTTTCCATAACGTATCATGCATTGTTTATTGTGTGGATGTGTGGAATGGAATGGGTATGATAAAAGGATATTTAGAAATGGTTTTGAAGAATTTTTAGTATTTTATAAAATATTATCTTACTATAAAATCGATTTTAATTGCAAAAGTACACTTTGGTTGCAAACAGTTTTTGGACTTGTTTATATTTAGTTATAAACTGTTTTAGAAAATTGTTTTGTATGAACTGTTATATAATAATTTTTCTAACACTTATATCATAGTGTAATGATTATGAATGTCATTGGAGATATTCTATATAGTTTTATACTCACCAATTCTTTGGAAATTTGGTGATTTTGAAGATGATATCTTCTAGGATAGGTGCAAAGGTAACATTTCACACCATTTTATCACCACTTTGTGAAGCTTGACCTGTTTGGTGATCTTGGATCATAAGGCATGTGGATATTGGAGTCCTACGGTGTTATTTAAGTCATTAGTTTGTTTCCACAGTTTACATTGATATTTTTTTAGTCTTCCTCTATTTCAAACTTTTTAGTGGTTTTGATATGAATAATGTAGTTGAGATGCAATTATTTTATTCATCCATCATATAGTGCGTTGTTTGATTATAGTTGGTTGATAAATTTTTTTATTATTAATAATTTAATAATATCATAATTTCATTAAAATAATTTGACATTTATTTTTGTCCTTTTGAATATTGGGGATGTCACATATGGTGATGTAACAACTTATTATTCTCTTAAGAAAATTAGAATTATCGGGTCATTAAAAGAATATTTTTTTCATCTATCAAAACATTCTTTATAAGAAATTTAAATAAATTCAATTAGAAATCATTTTAAATTAAAATAAAAATAGTCACAAAATTGAATTTATAAATCTTTTAGTTCCATATAAATTTTCACATCAAATCTTTTATGAAACATAGACATGGAAAAATAAATAGTAGGAAGGAAAACATTAAGAGAATTATTTTAAAAACAATTCTAATATAACTTTGAAAATATTTTAATCATTATCCCCTATAAATATTAACATCAATAAAAACAATAATTAGAAGAAAAATATGTAAATTAATGATATAACATGCAATAGTTCCACATATACACCTCATAAAATAATATAGGTTCTTAATATCAAATTATTCCTCAACAAAAGGAAATTGAGACGTAGTCACTTATCTCGTGTCTAAATTTTAACATGTGTATTTATATTCAGTAGTAATAAACCAATGTAAATAAGTTAATGGTTTGAGATGATTTTTTATATCTATTATTAATTTTATTTCAATGAATTTAATGTCATATACAATTACATAATCAATTATGTTTATGTTAGATATTTTGACTATATACAGCTTATGAGTCAAAAATAACATTTGTTGGTTGACTATGGTCAAAGAGGTCATTATTTAAACATCTATGTAACAAATATAATGGAAGATTTATTATATTTATTAAAAAATTATACTTTTAATTCCAATAGGGAATTATGTTTTTTTATAAATGATGTATGTTACAATCCCAGAGATGGTAGGCCGTACGTGTAAATGAGGAACATTTCCATTTTTCAATGATCATTATAGAAAGGGGTATATAATATTTTTGTATTACATAATTATTATAATATAATATACACCACGTTATATACTAAAATATAATTATATATATCTTCCATGCGGTGTGGTGATTAAAACAAATTCTCATTACTTCATAATGATGGTAGTCCACATGTTCACGAATGACGCTGTCATTTCTCATTGAGTGATATGTAAAGAATTAAAATGATATATTTTATACTAATATTGATAAATAAATAATTAATATCAAATTTTTGTAAATTATAACAAATATATTTATTATATTTACCATTATTACCTTAAAGGAAAATCCTTACTAAATAACAAATCACATCGCTTCGAGAAGAGGTAGTATTCCATACACACAAGGAACATTATTGTATCACTTATAGAATAGAATGTTAAAAGGTATATTAGAAATAATTAATCCAGAGGAATAATTATGTTATAAATATCACATATATATATATATATATAATTTATTCCTATAATAAAACCCAACCATGAGAGGTGGTATTGGAAAAAACGAGTGACATAAGTTCAGGAGTCAGTTGTCTGCCCAACATAGATATTATGATTTAGAAACCCATTTGATTAAAGAGGAGAATAACTTATGTTTTGAAATTAAAATAATAAAATATTTGTGATGTTAATGTTAAAATAATATTTCTTCATGTTGTTAATAGAGGAGGAGATGAGATGACATGAACGATAATAAGTGAGGTGAGTGGCACACTTGTAATTTCTGAAAGAAAATAAATTCTACCAAATGTTTTTCATGTCACAAGGCTCTAATAATGGAAAATTATTTATAATAAAATGTATAAGTTCTAAATATATCCATATAATATAATTTATAAATGTTTTTGGGTCATATTAATAATTATCATTTTTGTTTAACCCCACAGTAAATCAAATTTTACCTTTACTATAGTAACTTGTTTTTTCAGTTTTTTACTATTCATAATGGTTTGAAAATATGTTATACTTACTATAAAATGTATATTATTCTTATTCGAAATATATAATTAATTTTACCAAATTCAATTCTATAGAATTGAAAAAATATAATGTAAAATAAAACTCACTAATGTAATGATAAAGAGGGGTCTTAGAGAGAGAGTTTGTTTTAGAAAAAAATGATTTAATATTAACTCTATGAAAAATAATTATCATTGTATGAAGATAAGTTAATATTTATTTATATAAAATATATAAATTTTACTTAAACAATTCCCCATTAGAGATTATAGTAATAAATTAAAATAGATAAAAAAAATATTAATTTTAATATAGTTTTTTAAAAACCTATGTTTAAATCCAATAAAAATTATTCTAAAAACCAATATCAAGTTGATTAAAAACTAATTAATTAAATTAAATACTAATAAATAGTAAACATGTAACCTGAAATAATATTTAAAAAATATGGGACTTCTAAAATACATAAATTATGGAAGAAAATTAATATTTTACAAAAATTAATATTTTTCAATATTCACATAATGATCAATACTTTTTTGGGAAAATTTTAAATTTGTCCATATCTAAAATTTTATATTCTAATTTAATATATGATTTTAAAATTTCCAAATTTAAATTCTAAAATTTATAAATTAATCTTTTAAAATAACCTTATAAGAAAATAGATTAGTTAAAACAATTTCCTTATTTACTTAAAAATTACATAATATTTTTAAAACAAATATAACCATATAATTCATATTAATAAAAAAGAAAATGATTTATTCTATCATTACCTAGGTTTTAAAATTCCATCAATTTATTAAAAAATAAAATATAATTTTAAAAATAATTCTATATTATTCATATGGAAGAATAATATAATCCCGAAATTTGATAAATAGATGTCCTAAATAATGGAACTTTCTTTTATACCAATAAATCATATTAGTTCTCTATACATAAAATTCCATTTGTCCATGATTATCTTATGTTTTTCCCACATATATGTGTGCATTACATACATAAATATTTCATTAATTTATATAAAGTTTTAATTAATTTTACTATAATGCATGACCCATAACCATAAATCTATATTCTCTATGTATACTAGATACAAAATAATTTTTTAATGAAATATTTTAAAAATTCAAAGGTTGTTATTCTCATAAAGTACCCTTTTTATAAATTTATCACATAATAGATTTCTTCACCACTTGCGTAAAATTGAAACATATGAAATCGTGAGATAATAATATGATTATGGGTAAATATTAACGATATAAATTGATAGACATATAAAAGAATAAACTAAGGTCTATGGTGTGGGAGTTTCATAAAAAAATATAAATATTATTCCCAATCATTCATAGATCATAAATAGTGATTCAGAAAATAATTTTTACCATTTTAAAAGAAATGCATCAAATGAGTGAGCACTAATAATTAATCCAACATGGTCCATGATAGAATATAATAAGCATGTAAACATCTCATAGGAATTTCCGAACAATAATAAGAATAAAAAATTATTTTATTAGTTATGGAATACTTCAAGAATGTCATCACATAGTTGATAAATTCTCATAATTGATTGGATTCACTCAAAAACCTATTTTTATTCCAGGAATATTCTTACCTCCCATAATATTTTATATTATATCTTGATATATCAATCATTTAACAATGAATTAGATATATATATAATTTTTATTCCAAACATCACATAAAAAATACCATGAAAATGATTCATTTAGAAATATAAATAATCTTTATTCAATCATAGAATAACCAGTGGAAAAGGAATTTTATTAATGAAAATCTCATCTTCAAATTTTTATAAGCTATCCATAGAATGAATTGGGATTTGAACTTCATTATTAACCATACTCAAGTATAATAAATATCAATTTTTTTTATAATTCATGAAAAATTACATCAAAATATAATTCAATATTTTGTTTTTACCGATAAGAAACATATCCTCTCTTTTCAATAAAATTTCATATATGAATTCATAAAATATAAAAAAAATTTATTAAAAATGTTCCTGGATAATTTAAAGGGATTAATCAATTTAATGAACATTTATAATTATGGTAAAATTCATCATGTGATGCAAGTTAAAAAAATATTTTTCTTAAACATTTAAAAAAATCATCAATAAACTATGAAGAAAATAATTATATAAATTATTTTTTTAAAATACAAAAAATAAAATCATATGTGTTTTAAAATTAAATTTAATAATGATTTGATCATGAAGAATAAATTTTTTTAATTAAATTTAATAATCATTGACCTAGAAGAAAAATTACCTCGGTTATTATAGATATAAGGTGATGTTTTCTAAAAAATATTTCTATAATAACTTTAATTACCAAAGGGATATGAATAAATTAAAAACATTCAAATAACCCAAAATATAACCAATGGAAGTCAAAATATTGATTCAAAATTATTAGGATCTTATAATTTCCTTTGTCAGAATTTTATCATAAGCAATCCTGAAAGGTAATGAGATTACATCATAAATCCTTACCCTAGGTCATGATTTTTTTCTTATTCTATTTTATAAAAATATTTTATTTATTATATAAATATAAGAAAAACATTCATACATTTCATTAAAAATAAATTTTTCCTTATAATTTAAAATTACTCATTTATTAATAATTATTCATTAAAATCAAATTCGATTGATAATTGTTCTGTTTCGTCTTCATGGTTGGTTTTTATGGTAAAAGTATTCCCATAATAGTCCTTATTTAATTATATAAATACTCATAAACATTTTATTATTAACATAATTATTCTATATATACACTTTTATAATATTTCATATATTGTGATAATGGAGAAGGAATTATATAACTTCCGGGAGAAGATTCTCTTATTATACATGAAAGTAATTTTTTCTTATTATAATGAATATAATGAAATAAATTTATATAAAAATATATTGTTATAAATAATAATAAAATCATAAATAATATATATTTCCTAACTAGAACTATATTACCGCACTTGTATGTTAGAAATGAAATAAACCATATAGCTTCATGGTTGTGGTAGTCCATACCTATGCATGAACCTCATTATCATTTATCATAATATTTAAAGATGTATAAAATAGTTTTCAATTTAACCAAAAAAACATTTAATTTGTGTAATTATATTGATTTAATATTCTTATGGATGTTATGTATGATGTATTGGAGGTATAAAAAGACTTAAACTAAAAAAGGATCAATAAAGATGATTACCACTTCTTTTGGAATCATCCTTTGACTTAAAGAAAAAAAATTCAAGGGATGGTCTTTTAAGAAGACTAGAAGATGTAGTATATGGGGATATATGTTAATATTATACCAGGGGATGTATTTTCTCATTTAGATGACTCATGATATTTGAATAAGTTAGGATATGAGGTTTCTTTTAAACGTTATGTGGATTTCCCTCATATAAAATGTAGAATAATTGAAGTACATGAAATTAATATTTAAGTGAAAGTTTCACCAAGTTGACAAAGGTTCAAATTTAGAATAATTTAAATTAAAAATAACTTTGACCAATAAAATGTATTCATGTTATGTGATATTTTAAAAATTATTTTTTAGTTTAACCCACTAATTAAAACATATACTTAGGAAAAAAAATTTATTTATTTTAATTCAATATGACAGAAAACAATAGTGTATTCTTTATGATATTTTTAATTTTGTATTTATAAAAACTAAAATATTTTATGAAATTAAATTTTTATAATTGTTATAAAAATATAAAATACGCAATAAAAAAATGAAAATTTTATTTATGAAAAAATGAATTTTAATCATAAAATTAAATTTATTTTCATTAAATGCCTTTTAACTAGAATTAAATGAATGATAAATTTTTTATTGAATATATAATCAAGTAATTTCATTAAATTAATTCACAAATAATGATTAAAATAAATAACTTAGATAAAAATATATAGTTTTCATAAATGAATGTTCTTAGAAAATAATACATTTACCTTAATTTTTTTTTGTTTTCATTTATAAAAAAATTATAATCAATGAATTAATTTTATAATTGTTTAGAAAATAATTTTTTATATTTTAATACTATACATTCATTTTGAAATAAAAAATATATGGAAAAAAATATTATAAACTATATATTTCATAAAAGTTATTTAGGATCAATTATATTTCCCAAGTGAATAAGAAATTATTTTTGATGATTATATATCATTTAATTTTCATATATTTTTTTCCAATTTCAAATAAATGAGAGTTACTCTCATATTTTCATGATCATGTGCTTCCTAAGATATCAAACACATTTATTTTTTAAGGGTAAATATATTATAAAATTTAATGTTGTCACAAATGCAATTGAATTAAATGATATATATTAAATTTATTTATTCGAGTGTTAAATCTCCATTGTTATATTATTTTATTTATTTTAAAATAAATTTTGGATCATCATAGAAAAATTGGTGAAAACAAGATTTTAAAAAGAGGATATTTGATTATAGAGACCAATAGCATAAAAATTGCCAATTTACTATACGATGGATCAATTGACTACATGAATGAACCATTGTATCTACTAATAAAATATTCCACATGGATTCACTATATGACAGAGGTATTTAAAACATTAAGAAATTAAAAGATCAATCACATGATTAAAATGACCGGCCCCACAACCACTGATCAAAAGTATAAAGGAATCGTTCAACCACACATGCAATGATAGATTACGTGACTACAAAATAGATCACCCAAAAAAGAATGATTATACAACAAAAAGACTCCTAATCATCAGTAAATTAACCAAATGAAAAAATTAAGATATAGTAAGAATATTCATGTGACTGTATGAATAGAGAGTAAAATAACCCTCTCAAAACCTCCATGGTTTTGGAATAAAATGTAGGGTTTTAGATACACATAATGTTATAGATACTTTAAATATTCTTATAGAAATATGGAGTGGAAGATACAAAACATGGTCTATAGGTTGTATTAGAAAAAATTATAGATGTTGTGAAGAAATATTAGTTCAGGAAATGGGAATTGTTCACTAACTTTTTTTAGTGAAGTCAATGTGTTTCTTGGTAATCTACTAGTAGCTTTTATTTGGTGGAGATTATTTGTGTGGATCTAAAGGTGATGTAACATATAAAGATAAAATGGCTGTGTATACATTTTTACCAAATAAATGGATGCGTTCACATTTAGATTACAAATAATGGTAATTATTATGCTTCAAATAGATTTTGTTTAGGAGTAACTATATTGTCTATTTTAATTTATACCTGATAGGGTACCTAATCAAGACACATGTAACTAATTTAATTAATATATTTTTTAATAGTCTAATAAGTGTAACCTATATCATATAACTATATATGGGACACATAAATGGTAATTTTTTATGTGAGTCTTTATACTATTTTTCAAGGATATTATTTTACATTCCGATCTGGGTTTCTCGTTATTATGGTTCAATGAGTGGATAGGGTGAAAGTCTATTATGTTTGAATAAATTTATTTAATTATTAAATTACATATAAAAAGATCATAGTTATGATCCAATGGTTTAGCTTTTTAAGTACATTTATATCATTGGTTTCTATCAAAACATGATTTATCAACAGTTATAATGCTCTGGAGGTCGATACCCACCAAATCATAAAAGAGTTGGTGGTTTTATTTTTAATTATATAAAAATATGGGATATTAGTAATAAATATTTTATTTAGTGAGGTCAATACATTCCTTATAAAAATAAATAAATTTCTACCATTAAAACTTATTAACATCCATGTTTTTTGTTATGATTTGGAATGACTGAGTTAGACAAGTTCAAGGTGTGGCTAGAAAGGTTTAATGAACAAGATTTTAGATAATGGAAGATCTAGATGAGTGATTTTATTTTACGTGTATACTTATAGATTTTATTGATGGGGATCAATCCATAAGATATGTTAAAATAAGAATATAAAAGGATCGACTAGAACATAATAGTTATGATTTTGATAATGTTGTCATGTAATGTGTCCCTCAATATCTGTGATGTTAATGTGACTATAGAATTTATTTATAATACATTCGATAAATTTTAAAAAATTACCACAATGAATAATGTTTTTCTATTTTAGTGACCTTTTATCATGTATATTTCATAATAAAGGTTAATAGTTTATAGTGGAATTCATTTATCACGATCTTGTGTATGTTGGGGTGATTTTTCTAGAGTAATATTAAAAATACTATATTTTTCATAAAATATTGAATTATATTATGGTATGGAAACTATTATAAGAAACACCTATTCAATAATGACTAATCTTTTAGGAAATCAGTATTATGTATCCAAATGATGATATCAATAAAAATGATGTCGTGAGAGTTATCAGAATTATATTTATTATGGAATATAAGAAACATTACTCTAAATAGAAAATAAAATGGAATAATAATTGATAGTATAAAAAATAAGGAGTTGATGGATATTGTATTCATATATTAATTAAACATCCTGGAACTATGGGAAAATATGTAACTTATAGAAAGACTTTATGAAAATATGTATAGCTCAAGAAACAATGCTTTTATTTCATCCATAAAATTAAAATATGAAGAAAATTATACATTGATCAATAGATCCATTGTTCTTTTAGGTTCATGGATAAATGAATTTTTGGAATATTCCCTCTCAAAATCGAATGAAGGATTCATGTAGTGCCATTGGATTTGAGGAATCATGGATTTTATTTCATTGCAATGTTAATAAATTCAATTTATAAAAAATAATGTGATGTTTTTTCATTGATAAATGAAATGCATATATATATTAGAAGGCCCCAACCTTAAACATCAATTAATCTTGAGTTACTTCAAGAATAAATATTGAGGATCTTTTCAGGTTTAGAGTTTTAGATAATTAGATCATAAAACATGCATTACATTCCACATTTAAACAAAGTGGTTACATAAAAGATAGTACTCATTTTTTCCATCAACAGAATCATATTTAAAATAGAACATGGATTCATTCTTGACACTTCCTTGACACTTTCATCACATCATGTACCTTTCCCTTGACCTGTGAAAAACATTTCAAAAACTTGGGATGAGCATAAAAAGCTCAGTAAGGTATATAAAAGTACGAAATGAAAACATTAGTCCATGTATGAAATCATACTTTACTCATGAAACATAATCACTTTAACATACCTAATCAAATCATGAATAAATCATAGAAATCATAAGACATAAAGGTAACTTGAGGCATTCATAACATTCTTACGTAGGTAGTAACCCTCTTGGTTACGTTTGGAATACCCATCACAGTATATTCCGTAAATCTCTTTAGTGAAACCTTAACGTTTAACACCTTCTCGTTACCCAATGCATTGGAGAGCTATATCGGGAACACCCGCCCTTAGTTTATCACGGAACCACCCCTCTTCATAACAATTCCCAAGAACCATAACAAAATCATATCACATAAAACATGCATAATAGAAACATAAAATCTCCATATTTCAATCACAAGATATCAATACAACACATT
This sequence comes from Viscum album, assembly GCA_963277665.1. Taxonomy (NCBI): domain Eukaryota; kingdom Viridiplantae; phylum Streptophyta; class Magnoliopsida; order Santalales; family Viscaceae; genus Viscum; species Viscum album. The sequence goes on from OY728135.1 coordinate 2,033,352,784, forward strand.
GATATAATAAAAACATTAAGAAAACCATTTTCAATACCAAAATAAATAATAAGTAAAACATGGTATTTATTTTTCATTTAAAAAATGGTATCGCTTGTAGAGGAAGCCGAAACTCAAATAATGGTCATGGTGGCGGAAAAGTCATTTTCGCCGCACACGTATGACTAAAACATTCCCTTTTGTCGTTTAGTAAAATGATTTGTATAAAAAATATTCCTTTTGGATAAATGTAAACGTGAAAGGGGTTTATACACCATATAAAAGAAGGTTGGGTATAAAACAAAATATGCCTCAATGAAAGGAGATTGAGACGAAGTCCCATACAAAGATCATTTTTTTAAATAAAATAGATCAATTATGTGTATTCACTGTATGTACACATAAATAATGTAAAAATACAAGATACTACATAATAATATCATGACATAATTTGAATGTAGGAGATTAACCCAAAGAACGAAAATTGGGTTAAGAAGTTCCCTTACCTCAGGTTCGACATGACTGGATCGTTCTTTAACATCCTGAATAATAAACATGAGTTAATTTCTACTTGATTAAGAACCATTTTCAAGATAATTATTCCTTTTATATCATTATTACCATGTTATGAATACTATGTATTTATTTAAGTTAATAATGGTCATTTTGTCGATCATTGGTACTTGAGTCAAAAAATAAACTCTTTATAATTACAAGTTGTTCATGTGGTAAAATATACATTATATAAAGAATTATATTCATGATTTATATATCATATATATCATATATATCCAGTATATACATGCATTTATAATATTATATAATCAGATAGAGCTAAGAAATGAAATGCACCGTTCATGGAGCCGGTAAGCCGTACGTACGCATGAATGCTACTTTCAATTCTATTTCATACTTAATGGAGTGAAATCATAATTATATAAAGGTATATCATAATTACAGTATAATATAATATATAATATCATTAAATTTATCCTTTATACATACTACATATGGTGTTAACGAATCAAATCACTTTGAGGGGGCGGTAGTCTGCATTTCCTAAAATGAAGATACCGCATTTACCCATAATGGAAACCATAAAGGTGTGCCATAAATGAAAAATACAGAAGATAAATTAAAACATAAACATATTATATATTATATATAAATATAGTGTCATCTTGATGGCCACCTTTGAAGGTGTTAGAAAAATATTGAACAATCATCGTTTTGTGAGGCAGAAATTCGCCATCCACGGAAACAGTATGCTCTTTAACCATTAGATGAAGGTTTGTGTAAGTATAGCTCGAATACTTCTTATAAAAAAATCCTAGTATATTTAAGATACTGGTGTTTTTACAATAGAATAGAATAAAAAGAGTCTAGGGGTGGAGAAGAAAAATAAAACATAAGAACACAAGAGAAAACACTACCTTTAGAACGGGTAACTCTTTTTGATTTGAGCTCAAAAGCTTCCTTGGGAAAACATCTGCCCAAAGAGAAGCTTCTAGGAGTAAGATAGGGATGTGGAGAGACAAAATGGGCAGGTGTTGGCCGAGCCAAAGGCTTGAGATGTGTGGCCAAGGTGGTAGAGGAGGGGGCCTTTTATAAGAGGATAGGAGGGGCACTCTTGGAAAGTTATAAAAGGTTACTTTATTATAAAATTCTTTTTAGATTTAAAAGGACCCAAAATTATATATTTCAAGGATAAGGTGATATGAGTTCGAAATCCACCCATCAAATTGGTTTTTTACATTTGTAGGTCTTATATTTTACATTATCTTTTCATTTTATTTAAATCGTTAAATAATGAGGTAATCGCTGCGTCATCATGGTGTCATAAATAATTTATTTTATTTAATGTCTAAAAATTATAAAAAAATATCATGATGTAGGAAATATATTTATCATTATAATTAATATTTATAGTAACAAATATTATTTATATATCTCCATTTAAAAATTGTTTTAGTAAAATAACTCATGTTTGTGACATTTTCATTTTTTACTTTAAATAAAATGTTATTAATGTCATTTTACTACCAAAGTGGCTCCATGGGGTCCCCAAGTCGACCGAAGGATTTTATTAGTCGGCCATGACACATCCAATAAGGGTAGGAAATGTGTCTAGGTCATTACATATTATTAAAACATTATTTTTACCTTGAACTACACTAATAACCTCTAATTGTGATTAAAACATAAAAGTTACTATTCACCAAAATATTATTTTAATCCCAATGAACTAAATTTTACTTCTTAATGAAAACCATGTATGTAGGATTTTTGAAATTAAAAACACAGAGGTGGTTAAATTTCATTTAAATGAAAAATCAGGTTTTTTAAGTACCACTTAGTGGTTTCACTATTCAGCAAAAAATTAAAGCTTTTCAGAAAAATACCAAAACTTCACCCTAAGCTATATTTGATATTCAGAATTCAAAAATGATTAATATATTACAAAATTAAAAATATATAAGTTACAATAATTAATTTAATAAATAATTCCCGCCGTCAAAACAAATAACGTGTTTTTATGAAACAATATATATCAAAAGATTGACACCAGTTTATGTCCAATTTCAAAGTGATATTAATTCCAACGACCACCATTGGATTAAATGGTAAAAATACATTCTAATTTCACTTTAAAAACAATTAGGAATATAATCTAACTATATAAATAAATTAGATTAAAAATAGTTTTTGAATTAAAATACAATACTTTTCAATATTCATTAAAAAAATGAACATTATCAGAAAAATACCAGAAATTTATCCAAAGTAAATTTAAATGTCCCAATAATAATGAATAAGTTTATTTTGACAAATATATCTTATAAAATTGTCAAAAGTTTGATTTTAAAATGGTTTTCCACCAAAAGGTAGTAAAACAATCTTTAAAAAAATATTAGTATATTCCATGCTTATGGTTGGATTTATTCTAATTTTAAGCCTCTAAAACACTATATAATTCATAAATAGACATAGATAACTATATCTATTATTCATTACTTACTTGGGATGTCACATCCTTCCCCCATTAGAAAATTGTGTCCCCTCAATTTATTTACTTATCGAATAAGTGGGGGTATTTATCCCTCATTGCATTTTCAGATTCCCATGTTGCCTCTTCAACCATATGGTATTTCCAAAAAACCTTTACCTGGTGAATTACCTTATTTATCAACACTTGCTCCCTTTAATCAAGAATCTGGACTGGTTGTTCTTCATAAGAGAGATTATCTTCCAACTGAACTCCCTCTGGACTCAAAACTTGAGATGGATCTGGAATATACTTCCTCAACATTGAAACATGGAAAACATTATGTACCTGAGATAAACTCGGAGGAAAAGCCACTCGGTATGCAACTGATCCAACTCTCTCCAAAATTTCATATGGTCCAATGAACCTTGGACACAACTTTCCTTTCTTACCAAATCTCATCACACTTTTCCATGGTGAGACTTTGAGGAAGACATGATCACCTACCTCAAAAGAGAGATCCTTTCTCCTATTGTCTGCATAACTCTTCTACCTGCTCTGAGATGTTCTCATGTTTTTCTGAATCAACTGAACATTTTCTTCCTTATCTTCTACCAATTCTATTCCCATCAACTTCATTTCACCCACATCATCCCAGAAAGCTAGAGTTCGACACCACTTCCCATATAATGCCTCAAATGGTGCCACCTATATACTGGAATGAAAACTATTATAATAAGGAAACTCATCCAAAGAAAGATGTTGGTCCCAACTTCCCTGATAATCCATCGAAAAAGCATGTAGCATATCCTCCAAAGTCTGAATTGTTTTTTCTGACTTCCCATCTAATTTAGGATGAAAAGCTGTACTAAAATTTAATTTAGTACCCAATGACTTCTGAAGGCCTTTCCAAAAGTTAGAAGTAAACCTGGGATCACAACCAGATAGAATGGAGAGAGGAACTCCATGTAAGTTGACTATCTCTTTAAGATATAAACGAGAAAGTTGATCTAGGGAAAAATTATCTTGTATAGTAATGAAATGAGCATATTTAGTCAAACGATCAACAATAAGCCCAACTACATTATTACCTCGAGGTGTCTTCGGCAATCCCACAATGAAGTCCATGGATATATTCTCCCATTTCCATTCTGGTACTGGTAAAGGATGAAGCATCCCTTTTGGTAACTGAAGCTCTGCTTTACCCTATTGACATGTCAAACACATCACAGTAAAATCAGAAATATCCCTTTTCATTACGTCCCACCAGAAATACTCCCAAATATCTCTATACATCTTATTACTGCCTGGATGAACTGAAAACGGAGAACTATGAGCTTCATATAACAACTACCTCTTCAACTGTGAATCACAAGGCACCCACAATATCTTCCCAATTCTGAAAACAAAATCATTATCAATGTTGAATTCAGGAAACTTACCTTTCTGAACCAGCTCTACCTTTTTCTACAACTCATTGTCTTTCTTCTATGCTTTCTTAATTCTATATGATAGAGAAGATTTCGCTGATACCTAAAACAAAACAGAAGGACATCCGGCACCTACAACTTCTATGCCAAAGTTCTTCAAATCCTTAACCAAAGGATCACGTTTCAAATGCAACATTATTAATGAAGCATTACTTTTTCGACTCAAAGAATCAGCCACATTATTTTCTTTTCCCGGATGGTAACGAATTATACAATCATAATCCTTGATTAATTCTAGACATCTCCTCTGTCTCGTGTTCAATTATTTCTGAGTGAATATATACTTTACAATTTTTTGATCGGTATATATTTCACACATTACTCCATACAAATGATGACTCCAAATTTTTAAAACGAAAACAACTGCTAATTCCATATATTGTGTAGGGTAATTTACCTCATGAGTTTTCAACTGTCTAGAAGCATAATCAATTACCTGATCATTCTGCATTAAGACGCAACCAAGTCCTTTCAATGAAGCATCAGTGTAGATAAAAAACTCTCCATTCCTGGAAGGTGTTCCAAACAGGAGCATTGACCAATCTTCTTTTCAGTTCCTGAAAACAATCATCACATTATTTTGTCCAGATGAACTAAACACCCTTCTGAGTTAGCTTAGTCATTGGACTAGATAACCGTGAAAAATTTCTAACAAACCATTGGTAATGTCCTGTCAAACCAAGGAAGCTATGAATCTCATTTACTTTTGTGGGTCTTGTCCATTCTTCCACAAACTTTGTTTTTGCAGGATCAATAGTTATCCCATCTTTAGAAACAATATGACCAAGGAAAGAAATTTGTTGCAACCAAAACTCACACATGCTGAATTTCCCATACAATTTCATTTCCTTTTAAGGTTTGAAAAAAACCCTTAAATGTCTTTCATGCTTCTATTTACTTTTAGAAAACACCAAAATATCATCAATGAAAACAACCACAATCTTATCCAAGAACTCATGGAAAATTCTATTCATATGGTCCATGAATACAGCAGGTGCATTGGTTAGCCCAAAAGGCATTACTTCAAATTCATAATGGCCATATCTTGTTCGAAACACGGTCTTCGGAATATCTGATTCCTTTACCTTCAACTGATGGTACCCCGATCCCAGGTCAATCTTTGAGAAATACTGAGCTCCCTAGAGCTGATCAAACAAATCATCGATTTGAGGCAAAGGATACTTGTTCTTAGTAGTTATATTATTCAATGCTCTATAATCAATGAAAAGTCTCATAGAACCATTTTCTTTTTAACAAATAAAACAGGATCACCCCATGGTGATGTGCTATGTCGAATGAAACCTTTCTCTAATAAATCTTACAATTGCTCCTTCAATACTAAAAGATCAATTTGAGCCATTCGATAAGGGGGTTTTGAAATGGGATTATTATCAGGAACTAAGTCAATAGTAAATTCAACTTCCGGATCTGGTATTAATCCAGGCAACTCATCAGGAAAAACATCAGGATACTCATTTACCACTGGCACATCATTAATCTGAATAGTTCCCTTTTTTCAACAATATGTGCAAGGTAACATTCATTTTCATATTTTACATGTTTCTCACCCTTTTGATATGTTATCAACAGTAAGGGTACATTCTTGTACAGAAACTGAAAGTCTTTCTGAAAAGAAACTTCTTTAGATCTATAGTCAATCATAGCATGTTAAATAGAGAGCCAATACATACCGAGGATAACATCAAACTCTACTAGAGGTAAAAAATAAGGTTTTCAAGTAGGTTCTTTCCACGGATAAGGATAGGAAGATTCTTATAAATTCATTTTGCCTCAAAATCTCCCCCGGTTGTTTTTAACAAAAGTTCAGGAGTCATTTATTGAGATGGTATTCCCATTTTACTAGAAAGGTTTTCAGAGATGAAAGAATGTGTAGACCCCGAATCAAACAACACACTGGCATAATCTGAAAAAACAAACAAAGTACCTAATAAAAATTTATTTGATGGCCTGACATCTGCTGAAGTAGTTGCAAAGGATTTCACCACCCCTTTCTGTTTGTAGTCTAACTGCTTCCCATCACTTGAGCTCTTTATCGGACACTCGTTTCCATAATGACCCATCTCATTTCACTTAAAACATTTAACTAACTGTAAATCAAATTTGGTCTTACCATCACCCTGATCTTTTTCAGTGAAATCACGAGCCATATGTCGCATCTTACCACATCAGTAGAACATTCTAGAATTCAGAAGATATTCCCCAGCATGCCTTTTCCCACATTTATCACAAACTAGAAACTTAGTTTTCTTACCATCAGAACTTTTTGAAGAATTCTTCTCATTCTCTTGCCACCTCGGTCTCTTCTTCTGTTGGTTGTTATAGAACACTTGATCATAGGAAAACTCCATTTCCACCATCTCTACACATCGAACAATCTTTTCATAACTCTTGAGCTCGTGAGAAGCTAATGCCCTTCGATATTTTGGCTTTAATCCTGAGTAAAAATGATTGATTTCACTATCAAGGTATCAGATAAAATTTGGAGAATACCTTTCCAATCAAGTGAACCATTTTTCATAGGCAGCCACTGAGTCTTCCTCTTGCCTCAATTCTATGAATTAATTTTCCATCCTAAGTTTAACAACCTTAGGAAAATACTTCTCATGAAACATACCTTTGAATTCATCCCAGTCGTGAGCATCAATCTCATCAGCGTCCCGGATATTTTTAACCATAGACCACCACTGATTGAGGCAAGAGGAACACTCAGTGTCAGATGATCCTCTAAACACCCCATGAGATCAAAAATCTTCTCCAGTGCTTTAATCCACCCTTCAGCTAGCACATGGTCAGATGATCCTATGAATGATGGGAGATATTTCCTCATCAAATGCTCCACCACTGACATGTTCCTCTACGGTTGATCTAGTTGATCTCGTGCATGGATACCACCACAATTTATCACTTGAGTCAACTGCGCCATTACTGCAACAAACTATTCAGTTCCAATTCTAACCATCTTAGGTTGCTGATTTGGAAGTTTGTTTCCTTCTTGTATGCCTTCCTAGAAAACCTTCTCTATTTCCTCTATGGAAAACCATTCTTATCACAGAAATATGTTAGGCAAAGAAACATGGTAATATTTAAATTCTATATCATTTTAATTTGACCATAAATTTTTTTGGATAATCATTTAATAGATTTCTAACTCCTAAAGTTATCTAAACTGACCTCTGATACCAACTATAAGGCCCCAGCCTTAAACATCACTTAATATTGAGTTACTTCAAGAATACATGTTGAGGATCTTTTCAGGTTTAGAGTTTTAGAGATTAAGATCATAAAACATGCATTACATTCCACATTTAAACAAAGTGGTTACATAAAATATAGAACTCATTTTCCCATCAAAGGAATCATATTTAAAATAAAACATGGATTCATTCTTGACACTTATTTGACACTATCATCACATCATGTACCTTTCCCTTGACCTGTGAAAGACATTTCAAAAACTTGGGATGAGCATAAAAAGCTCAGTGAGGGATATAAAAGTATGAAATGAAAACAGCAGTCCATGTATGAAATCATACTTTACTCATAAAACATAACCACTTTAACATACCTCATCAAATCATGAATAAATCATAGAAATAATAAGACATAACGGTAACTTGGGGCATTCATAACATTATCACGTAGGGAGTAACCCTCTTGGTTACGTTTGGAATACCCATCACAGTATATTCCCTAAATCTATTCAGAGAAACCTTAATGTTTAACTCCTTTGCGTTACCCAATGCATTGGAGAGCTATATCAGGCTCACCCGCCCTTAGTTTATCATGTAACCACCCGTCTTCATAACAATTTCCATGAACCATAACATAATCGTATCACATAAAACATGCATAAAGGAAACATAACATTTCCACATTTCAATCACAAGATATCAATACAACACATTGATATAATAAAAACATTATGAAAACCATTTTCAATTACAAAATAAAAGAAAAGTAAAAGATGGTATTTATTTTTCATTTAAAAAAGGTATGGCTTGTAGAGGAAGCTGAAACTCAAATAATAGTTAGAGCGGCGGAGATGTGGTTGTCGTCGCATACATACGACAAAAACATTCCCTTTTGTCATTTAGTAAAACTATTCATATAAAAAAGATTCCTTTTGTATAAACGTAATACTCAATGGGGTTTATACACCATATAAAAGAAGGTTGTGTATAAAACAAAATATTCCTCAATGAAAGGATATTGAGACGAAGTCCCATACAAAGATCATTTTTTAAATAAAATAGATCTATTATGTGTTTTAACTATAAGTACACATACAGAAAGTACAAATACAAGATAGGACATAATAATATCATGACATAATTTTAACGTAGGAGATTAACCCAAAGAATGAAAATTGGGTTAAGAAGTTCCCTTAACTCGGGTTTGACTTGACTCGATTGTTCTTTAATGTCCTGAATAATAAACTTGAGTTAATTTCTACATTCTTAAGAACCTTTTCCAAGTTCATTATTCCTTTTATATCACTTATTACCATGTTATGAATGCTATGTAATTATATAAGTTAATAATGTTCGTTTTGTCGATCATTGGTACTTGAGTAAAAAATAAACTCTTTATAATTACAAGTTGTTCATGTGGTAAAATATCCATTATTTCAAGAATTATATTCATGATGTAGATATCATGTATATCATATATATCTAGTGTACACATGCATTTATAATATTACATAATCATTTAGAGGTAAGAAATGAAATGCACCGTTTATGGAGACGGTAAGCCGTACGTATGCATGAACGCTACATTAATTTCTATTTCTTACTTAATGGAGTGAAATCATAATGATATAATAGTATATCACAATTCTAGTATTATATAATATATAATATCATTAAATTTATCCTTTATACGTACTACATATGGTGTTAACGAATCAAATCGATTTTAGGGGGCGGTATTCCCCACTTCCTAAAATGAAGATATCGTGTTTACCCATAATGGAAACCATAAAGGTATTCCATAAATGAAAAATAAAGAAGCTTAACTAAAACATAAACATATAATATATCATATATAAATATATTCTCATCTTAATGGCCACCTTTTAAGGTGTTAGAAGAATATTGAACAATCATCGTTTCGTGAGGCAGAAATTTTCCATCCATGGAAACAATATGATCTTTAACCAATAGATGAAGGTGTGTGTAATTATAGATCAAATACTTATTATAAAAACGTCCTAGTATATTGAATATACTGGTTTTGTTACAAAAGAATAAAAAGAGTCTAGGGGTTTGGAGAAGCTAAATAAAACATAAGAACACAAGAGAAAACACTACCTTTAAAACGGGTAACTGGTTTTGATTTGAGATCAAAGGCTTCCTTGGGAAGACTTCTGCCCAAAGTGAGGCCTCTAGGAGTAAGAGAGGTATGAGGAGAGACAAAAATGGTAGGGGTTGGCCGAGCCAAATTCTAGAGAGGTGTGGGTAAGGTGGTAGAGGTGGGGGCCTATTATAAGGGGAGAGGAGGGGCACTCTTGGAAAGTTATAAAAGGTTACTTTATTATAAAATTCTTTTCAGATTTAAAAGGCCCCAAAATTATATATATCTAGGATATGGTGATAATAGTTCGAAATCCACCCATACAATAGGTTTTTCACATGTGTAGGTATTAGATTTTACATTATCTTTTCATTTTATTTAAATCGTTAAATAATGAGGTAATCGCTTCATCATCATGGTATCATAAATAATATAATTTATTTATTGTCTAAAAATAAAAAAAAATATCATGATGTAAGAAATAATTTGAGCTTTCTAATTAATATTTATAGTAAAAAATATGACTTGTATAACCCCATTTATAAATTGTTTTAGTAAAACAACTCATGTTTGTGACATTTTCATTTTAACTTTAAATAAAAAGTTATTAATGTCATTTTCCTACCAAAGTGGATCCATGGGGTCCCCATGTCGACCCATGGATTTTCCTGGTATTCCATGACACATCCAATAAGGGTAGGACATGTTTCTAGGTCATTTCATATTATTAAAACATTATTTTTACCTTAAACTACACTAATTATCTCTAATTCCGATTAAAACTTAAAATTTACTATTCACCAAAAAATTATTTTAACCCCATTGAACCACATTTTACTTCTTAATTACAACCATGTATGTCGTATTTTTGAAATTCAAAACACAGAGGTGGTAAATTTTCATTTAAATGAAAAATCAGTTTTTTTAAGTACCACTTAGTGGTTTCACTATTAATCAAAAACTGATGCTATTCAGAAAAATACCAAAACACCACCCTAAGCTATATTTTATATTCCAAATTCAAAAATTATTTCTATTTTACAAAATTAAAAACATATAAGTTACAATAATTAATTCCCACCATCAGAACAAATAGCGTGTTTTTAGGAAACAGTATATATCAAAAGACTGATACTAGTTTAAGTCCAATTTCAAAGTGATATTAATTCCAATGACCACCATTGGATTAAATGGTAAAAATATATTCTAATTTCACTTAAAAAACAATTAAAAAGATAATCTAACTATATAAATAAATTATATTAAAAAGTGGTTTTTAATTAAAAGACAACACTTTTCACTATTCATTAAAAAATGAACATTATCAGAAAAATACCATAAATTTATCCAAAGTAAATTTCAATATCCCAATCATAAAGAATAAATTTATTTAGACAAATATAGCCTATAAAATTGTCAAAAGTTTGATTTAAAAATGGTTTTCCACCAAAAGGCAGTAAAATAATCTTTTAAAAAATATTAGTGTATTCCATGCTTAAGGTTGGATTTATTCTCATTTTAAGCCTCTAAAACACTATATAATTCATAAATAGACATAGATAACTATATATATTATTCATTACTTATTTGGGATGTTACATCCTTCCCCCCTTTAGAATATTGTGTCCCCACAATTTATTATCTTATCGAATAAGTGGGGGTATTTATCTCTCATTGCATTTTCAGATTCCCATGTTGCCTCTTCAACCATATGGTTTTTCCACAAAACCTTTACCTGGTGAATTACCTTATTTCTCAACACTTTCTCCCTTCAATAATGAATCTGGACTTGTTGTTCTTCATAAGAGAGATTTTTTTCCAACTGAACTACCTCTAGACTCAAAACATGAGATGGATCAGGCATATACTTCTCAACATTGAAACATGGAAAACATTATGTACCTGAGATAAACTCGGAGGTAAATCCACTCGGTATTCAACTGATCCTACTCTCTCCGAAATTTCATATGGTCCAATGAACCTTGGACACAACATTCCTTTCTTACCAAACTGCATCACACTTTTCCATGGTGAGACTTTGAGGAAGACATGATCACCTAAATCAAAAAGAGATATCCTTCCTCCTATTGTCTGCATAACTCTTCTACCTTCTCTGAGCTGTTCTCATGTGTCTCTGAATCAACTGAACATTTTCTGCCATCTCTTCTACCAATTCTGGTCCCATCAGCTTCCTTTCACCCACTTCATCCCAGAAAGCTGGAGTTCGACACAGCTTCCCATATAAATTCCTCAAATGGTGCCATCTATATACTAGAATGAAAACTGTTATTATAAGAAAAATCAACCAAAGAATGATGTTGGTCCCAACTTCCCTGATAATCCATCGAAAAAGCACGTATCATATCTTCCAAAAGTCGGAATTGTTCATTCTGAATGCCAATCTGATTGAGGATGAAAATTTGTACTAAAATTTAATTCAGTATCCAACGACTTCTGAAGGCCTTTCCAAAAGTTATAAGTAAACCTGGGACCAAGATCAGATACAATGGAGAGAGGATCTCCATGTAACCTGACTATCTCTTTATGATACAAATGGGAATGTTGATCTAGGGAAAATGTATCTCATATAGCAACGAAAAGAGAAGATTTAGTTAAGAAATCAACAATATCCCAGATTGCATTATTACCTCGAGGTGTCTTCGGCAATCCCACAACGATGTCCATGGATATATTATCTCATTTCCTTTCTGGTACTGGTAAATTCAAAAGCATCCCCTTTGGTATGTGCGGCTATGTTTTAACCTGTTGACATGTCAAACACTTCATAGTAAAATTAGCAATATCCCTTTTCATTCCATCCCACCAGTAACACTCCCAAATATCTCTATGCATCTTAGTACTGAATGGATGAACTGAAAACGGAGAACTATAAGCTTCACATAACTACTCTCTCTTCAACTGTGAATCACAAGGCACACACAATATCTTCCCAAATCTCGTAACAAAATAATTATCAATGTTGAATTTAGGAAACTTACCCTTCTGAACGAGCTCTACCTTTTTCAGAAACTCACTATCTTTCTTCTGTGCTTTCTTAATTCTGTCTGATAGAGAAGATTTCACTGATACCTGAAACAAAACAGAAGGACATCCTGCACTAACAACTTCTATGCCAAAGTTCATAAAATCCTTAACCAAGGGATCACGTTTCAAACGCAACATTGTTAATGAAGTATTACTTTTTCGACTCAAAGCATCAGCCACTTTATTTGCCTTTCCCGGATGGTAATGAAATGTACAATCATAATCCTTGATTAATTCTAGACATCTGCTCTGTCTCATGTTCAATTCATTCTGAGTGAATATATACTTTAAACTTTTTTGATCAGTATATATTTCACACATTAATCCATACAAATGATGCCTCGAAATTTTTATAGCAAAAACAACAACAGCTAATTCCAAATCATGTGTAGGGTAATTTGCCTCATGAGTTTTCAACTGTCGTGAAGCATAAGCAATTACCTGATCATTGTACATTAAGACGCAACCATGTCCTTTCAATGAAGCATCACTATAGATAACAAACTCCCCATTCCTAGAAGGTAGTGCCAAAATAGGAGCATTCACCAATCTTCTTTTCAGTTCCTGAAAAAAATCATCACATTATTTTGTCCATATAAACATAACACTCTTCTGAGTTAGCTTAGTAATTGGACTAGATAACTATGAAAAATTTCTAACAAACCTTCGGTAATATCCTGCCAAACCAAGGAATCTACGATTCTCAGTTACATTTGTGGGTGTTGGCCATTCTTCCACAACCTTTGTTTTTGCAGGATCAATAGTTATCCCATATTTAGAAACAATATGACCAAGGAATGATATTTTCTGCAACCAAAACTCACACTTGATGAATTTACCATACAATTTCTTTTCTTTAAAGGTTTTAAAAATAACCCTTAAATGTCTTTCATGCTCCTCTTTAATTTTAGAAAAAACCAAAATATCATCATTGAAAAAAACCACAAACTTATCAAAGAACTCATGGAAAATTCTATTCATAAGGTCCATGAATACAAAAGGTGTATTGGTTAGCCCAAATGGCATTACTAAAAATTCATAATGGCCATATCTTTTTCGAAACTCGGTCTTCGGAATATCTACTTCCTTTACCTTCAACTAATGGTACCCCAATCTTAGGTCAGTCTTTGAAAAAAACTGAGCTCCCTGGAGCTGATCAAACAAATCATCGATTTAAGGAAAAGGATACTTGTTTTTAATAGTGATATTATTCAAGGCTCTATAATCAATGAAAAGTCTCATAGAACCATCTTTCTTTTTAACAAATGAAACAGGAGCACCCCATGGTGATGTGCTAGGTCGAATGAAACCTTTCTCTAATAAATCTTGCAATTGCTCCTTAAACTCTAAAAGTTCAATTTGAGACATTCGAGAAGGGGGTTTTGAAATGGGCTTAGCATCAGGAACTAAGTCAATAGTAAATTCAACTTCCCGATGTGGTATTATTCTAGGAAACCCATTAGGAGAAACATCAGGATACTCATTTACCACTGGCACATCATTAATCTGAACAGTTCCCTTGTTTTCAACAATATGTGCAAGGTAACATTCATTTCCATCTTTTACATGTTTCTCATCCTCTTGATATGTTATCAACAGTAAGGGTTCATTCTTGTACACAAAATGAAATTCTTTCTGGAAAGAAACTTCTTTAGCTCTACAGTCAATCGTAACATGGTAAATAGAGAGCCAATCCATACCCAGGATTACATCAAACTCTACTAGAGGTAAAAAAATAAGGTTTTCAAGTAGGTTCTTTCAACGGATAAGGATATGAAGATTCTTATAAATTATTTTTGCCCTAACATTTCCCCCAAGTGTTTTTACCAAAAGTTCAGGATGTAGGATCGAAATAATGACGTAGATGCTCAATTTACAAGAGGGGGGGGGGGGGTGAATTGTGAACTTTAAAAATTTCTTTGTAACCTTTAAAGTTAGTTAAAAATAACTATGTTTTCCTTAAGTAAATAAAGGGGCTAACTTTAACAAAGTTAAGCTTAAGAAAATTCACTACACCTCTAATACCAAATGTAAACATGTAGAGGGACTCAAAATATAGGTTCCAGAAATATGGTTCCGGAAATTGAAACTTAACAAAATATTACAATATGAGATTCTACCTTAAAGTGTATAGAATATAAATGAGACAAAGTACAAGTAAAGAAGTTTAAGACAGTTATACTTTCCTTATAATATAAAATGCAGCGGAAATTAACAAGTATTAAAACTACAAGTACCATGATATAAGTCTTTTAACCCAAAGAGAAGGGTATTCAACAACCTTGGATAAAGGTCCCTTGATTTATACTTTCAAGAAAGTCTGTCTTACCCACACCAGGGTATGCCCTCGATATGGAGATCAGAGTGTCACTGTCTTGCTATCCCCACAAGCCCTCAACATCAAGGTAGTTGGCAACCTCTGTCTTCCTTAGCAAGGAAGCCCTCAAACTTCAATGTAGTCGGCACCTCTGTCTTCCTATCCCCGGAAGTCCTCGAATGTAATCACCAACATTCAGAGACGCACGAATATTTGAGAGTTAATAAGAGCCTCTCTCTCTAGAAATCACTTCAAACATGTAATCACATGAGTCGAAGATCAGTCATCCTTTTTTCAGCCCTGAGCTCTTTCAAATGAGCTCCTATTTATAGGTAAGGTCGACCTCCTTTCCAACCGTCATATTTTCCTTAAAAATCGGAGGGACCTGTACACGTGTAACTTAACCAACGGTTAGTTCAAAACATAATAGACGACGTTGTTTTATAACAAAACAAGTGTAACAGAATGTACGACACCGTTTAAATTTTAACTGAAAAGTTCAGAGTGAAGATTCAGAGTGAAAGTTTGGAGTGTAAGGAAAATAATAAAGAGTAATCAAAATATAAAGGCATAAGAAAAATGAAAGTTCAGAGGGAAATATTCGGAGTCTGAATAAATTCAGAGTGTACAAATCAGAGATGATCAGATTCTGTTTAATAGATGAATTCGGAATGAGAATTCATCATCAGAATTCGTAATGAGAATTCATCATCAGAATTCGTAATGAGAATTCATTGTCGAATTTCATAAGTATTCCCATCCTAAATCTGATTGAGAACTTAATTAGAGTTCATATCCAAAGTTCAGAATGAAACATTATTACAGTTCTCATCTGGATTTCGGAGTGAAACTTTATTACAGTTCTTGTCTAGAATTCAGATCTTAAAACAGAATACTTCCTATCAAAGATTAAAACAATTACGAGAATATAGAAATGAATCTGAATCTTATCCTTAAGAAAAATATGGATGAAAATATGATAAGGATAATTTTTCTTACAAAAGCGATTTTCCTTATAAATGCGATTGTCCTTATAAAAGCGATTTTCATTAAAGATAAGGTGTTTGTGATTTTCAAAACAAAAAGGAATTGAAAATTCATAAGGAAAACCTTATTAAATCAACACAGGAGTCATCTCTGGAGATGGTATTTCCATTTTACTAGAAAAGTTTTCAGAGATGAAAGAATGTGTAGACCCCGAATCAAACAACACACTGGCATAATCTGAAAAAACAAACGAAGTACCTAATACAAATTCATTTGATGGCCCGACCTCGACTGAAGTAGTTGCAAAGGATTTCCCCAACCCTTTCTAATTGTAGTATAACTACTTCCCATCACTTGCGATGTTTTTCGGACACTCGTTTGAATAATGACCCATCTAATTACACTTAAAACATTTCACTAACTATAAATCAAATTTGGTCTTACCATCACCGTGATCTTTTTTAGTGCAACCAAGAGCCTTATGTCCCATCTTACCACATCGGTAGCACTTTACAAAATTCATAAGACATTCCCCAGCATGCCTTTTCCCACATTTATCACAAACTGGAAACTTAGTTTTCTTACCATCAGACCTTTTTGAATAATTCTTTCCTTTTCTCCTACCACCATGGTCTCTTCGACTATTGGTTGTTATAGAACACTTGATCATTGACAAACTCCATTTCCACCTTCTTAGCACATCGAACAAGCTTTTCATAACTCTTGAACTCACGAGAAGCTAATGCCCTTAGATATTTTGGCTTTAATCCTATGTAAAAATGATTGATTTTACTATCAAGGTCTCGAATAAAATTTGGAGCATACCTTGCCAGTCGAGTGAACCTTTCTTCATAGGCATCCACTGAGTCTTCCTCTTACCTCAATTCCAAGAATTTATTTTCCATCCTAAGTCGAACAGCCTTAGGAAAACACTTCTTAAGAAACATACCTTTGAATTCATCCCTGTCGAGAGCATCAATCTCATCAGCGTCCCTGATATTTTTAACCATCGACCACCACTGATCTGCTTCACCCTCCAAATATTAAATAACAAGACTAACCTTTGGATTGTTTGAACACCCCATGACATCAAAAATATACTCTAGTGATTTAATCCACCCTTCATCTAGAACAATGTCAGATGATCATCTGAATGATGGGGGATGTTGCCTCATGAAATGTTCCACCACAGACATGTTCCTATGTGGTTGATCGGGTTTATCTCGTGCATGGATACCTCCACCATTTATCACTTGATTCAACTGCGCCATTACGGCAACAAACTGTTCAGTTCCAATTCCGACCATCTCAGGTTGCTGATTTTGAAGGTTGTTTCCTTCTGTATGCCTTCCTAGAAAACCTGCTCTATTTCCTCTATGGAAAACCATTCTTATCACGGAAATATCTTAGGCGAAGCAACATGGTAATCTTTAAATGCTATATCATTTCAATTTGACCATAAAAAAATATTTTTGGTTAATCATTTAATAGATTTTTAACTCCTAATGTTATCTAAACTGACCTCTGATACCAACTATAAGGCCCCAGCCTTAAACATCACTTAATCATGAGTTACTTCAAGAATACATGTTGAGGATCTTTTCAGGATTAGTTTTTTAGATAATTAGATCATAAAACATTAATTACATTCCACATTTAAACAAAGTGGTTACATAAGAGAATGTACTCATTTTTACCGTCAATAGAATCATATTTAAAATAAAACATGGATTCTTTCTTGAAACTTCCTTGACACTATTATCACATCATGTACCATTCCCTTGACCTGTGAAAAACATTTCAAAAACATGGGATGAGGATAAAAAGCTCAGTAAGGGATATAAAAGTACAAAATGAAAACATTAGTACATGTATGAAATCATACCTTACTCGTATAACATAATAACTTCAACATACCTCATCAAATCATGAATAAATCATAGAAATCATAATACATAAAGGTAACTTGATGCATTCATAACATTCTTACATAGGAAGTAACCCTCTTGGTTACGTTTGGAATACCCATCACATTATATTCCCTATATCTCTTCGGAGAAACCTTAACATTTAACTCCATCGCGTTACCCAATGTATTGGAGAGCTATATCAGGCTCACCCACCCTTTGTTTATCACGGAACCAACCGTCTTCATAACAATTCCCAAGAACCATAACATAATTGTATCACATAAAACATGCATAAAGGGAACATAACATTTACACATTTCAATCACAAGATATCAATACAACACATTGATATAATAAAAACATTATGAAAACCATTTTCAATACCAAAATAAAAGAAAAGTAAAACATGGTATTTATTTTTCATTTAAAAATAAGGTATGGCTTGTAGAGGAAGCCGAAACCCAAATAATGGTCACGGAGGTGGAGAAGTCGTTGTCGCCACATACGTATGCCAAAAAAATACCTTTTGTCGTTTAGTAAAACGCTTCGTATAAAAAAAATTTCTTTTGGATAAACGTAAAAGTCAAAGGGGTTTATACACCGTATAAAAGAAGGTTGTGTATAAAACAAAATATGCCTTAATGAAAGGAGATTGAGACGAAGTCCCATACAAAGATCATTTTTTAAAATAAAATAGAGCTATTAAGTGTATTCAATATAAGTACATATAAAGAAGCTACAAATACAAGATATGACATAATAATATCATGACATAATTTTAATGTAGGAGATTAACCCAAAGAATGAATATTGAGTTAAGAAGTTCCCTTACCTCGGGTCGGACTTGACTCGATCGTTCTTTAACATCCTAAATAATAAACATGAGTTAGTTTCTAATTGCTTAAGAACCTTTTTCAAGTTCATTATCCCTTTTATATCACTTATTACCATGTTATTAACACTATGTAATTATGTTTGTTAATAATGGTCGTTTTGACAATCATTGGTACTTGAGTCAAAAATACACACTTTATAATTACAAGTTGTTCATGTGGTAAAATATCCATTATATCATTAATTATATTCATGATTTAGATATCATATATATCATATATATCCAGTATATACATGCATTTATAATATTACATAATCATTTAGAGGTAAGAAATGAAATGCACTGTTCATGGAGACGGTAAGCCGTACGTACGCTTGAACGCTACTTCCATTTCTATTTCTTACTTAATGGAGTGAAATCATAATTATATAAAGTTATATCATAATTCCAGTATTATATCATATATAATATCATTAAATTTATCCTTTATACATACCACATATGGTGTTAACGAATCAAATCACTTTGAGGGGGCAGTAGTCCGCACTTCCTAAAATGAAGATATCGTGTTTATCCATAATGGAAACCATATAGGTATGTCATAAATGAAAAATACAGAAGCATAAGTAAAACATAAACATATTATATATCATATATAAATTTAGTTTCATCTTAATGGCCACCGTTGAAGGTGTTAGAAGAATATTGAACAATCATTATTTCGTGAGGCAGAAATTCGCCATCCACGGAAACAGTATGCTCTTTAACCATTAGAAGAAGGTGTGTGTAAGTGTAGATCGAATACTTATTATAAAAAAATCATAGTATATTGAATATACTGGTGTTGTTACAAAAATAAAAGAATAAAAAGAGTCTAGGGGGTTGGAGAAGCAAAATAAAACATAAGAACACAGGAGAAAACACTAATATTAAAATGGGTAACTCTTTTTTATTTGAGATCCAAGGCTTCCTTGGGAAGAATTATGCCCAAATTGAGGCTTCTAGGAGTAATAGAGGGATTTAGAGAGATAAAATGGGATGTGTTTGGCCAAGAAAAAGGCTTGAGAGGTGT
The DNA here is from genome assembly GCA_963277665.1 of Viscum album. Taxonomy (NCBI): domain Eukaryota; kingdom Viridiplantae; phylum Streptophyta; class Magnoliopsida; order Santalales; family Viscaceae; genus Viscum; species Viscum album. The sequence goes on from OY728135.1 coordinate 2,033,372,721, forward strand.
GGGTAAAGTGGTAGAGGTGGGGGCCATTTATAAGAGGAGAGGAGGGGCACTCTTGGAAGGTTATAAAAGGATACTTTATTATAAAATGATTTTCGGATTTAAAAGGTCCCAAAATTATATATTTCTAGTATATGGTTATAAGAGTTCGAAATCCATCCATCCAATAGGTTTTTTACATGTGTAGGTCTTAGAGTTTACATTACCTTTTCATTTTATTTAAATCGTTAAATAATGAGGTAATCACTGCGTCATCATGGTGTCATAAATAATTTAATTTATTTAATGTCTAAATATTATAAAATATATTTCATGATTTTGGAAATAATTTTAGCTTTCTAATGAATATTTATAGTAAAAAATATGACTTGTATAATCCCATTTAAAAATTGTTTTAGTAAAACAACTCATGTTTGTGACATTTTCATTTTAACTTTAAATAAAAAGTTATTAATGTCCTTTTCCTAACAAAGTGGCTCCATGGGGTCCCCAAGTCTACCCATGGAATGTCTTGGTCGGCCATGAAACATCCAATAATGGTAGGACATGTTTCTAGGTCATTTCATATTATTAAAACATTATTTTTACCTTAAACTACACTAATTACCTATAATTGCGATTAAAACATAAAAGTTACTATTCACCAAAAAATTATTTTAATCCCATTGAAACACATTTTAATTATTAATGACAAACATTTATGTTGGATTTTTGAAATTCAAAACATAGAGGTGGTAAAATTTCATTTAAACGACAAATCAGTTTTATTAAGTACCACTTAGTGGTTTCACTATTCATAAAAATTGAAGCTTTTCAGAAAAATACCAAAACGTCACCCTAAGATATATTTGATATTCCAAATTCAAAAATGATGTCTATTTTAAAAAATTCAAAACATATAATTTTCAATAATTAATTTAATAATTAATTCCCACAGTCAGAACAAATAGCCTGTTTTTATGAAACAATATATATCAAAAGATTGACACTAGTTTAAGTCCAATTTCAATGTGATATTAATTACAACGACCACCATTGGATTAAATGGTAATAATATATCGTAATTTCACTTTAAAAACAATTAAAAAGATAATATAACTATATAAAAAATTAGATTAAAAAGAGGTTTTGAATTAAAATTCAACACTTTTCACAGTTCAATAAAAAAATTAACATTATCAGAAAAATACCTAAAATTTATCCAAAGTAAATTTCAATGTCCCAATAAAAAATAATAAGTTCATTTTGACAAAAATAGCTTATAAAATTTTCAAAAGTTTGATTTAATAATGGTTTTCCACCAAAAGGCAGTAAAACAATTTTGTAAAAATATTATTGTATTCCATGCTTAAGGTTGGATTTATTCTCATTTTAAGCCTCTAAAACACTATCTAATTCATAAATAGACATAGATAACTATATCTATTATTCATTACTTACATGGGATGTTACATATATATTTGGAAATTATAGTGTAATTTTCCCTTATATAAATGTGTAAATTAATTTAGTGTTTCCATCCCTTGAATAGTTGTATGGAAATATTCATGTGGGTTGCCCATAACATCAGATGATTGAATTTTTTAGTTCTTATATGATTGATTAATATTTAAATAGGAAGTGTTTTATTGAACAAAATAAGATGTTTAAATATATTGATATTTTTTAAAGAATGTATGTTGTTATTAATCAAAGTTGCTTTCTAGTTGAAATAAGTGATAAATGTTTTTATGATTATGTAGAAACCATATTAGTGTGTTTTATTACTTATTGCTAAAATCAATGTGTAGAATGAATGTTTAATGTATTTATATGACCTATATTTAATTATTATAATCCCATAATTCATATGATGAATGTTTGTAACTTTAAATATATACAAATAATTGGAAAAGTCCAAGATCATAAGACTTTTCTAGCAGATGGTAGGAATTTTTCAGACATATTAGTCTTTAAAAATCATATGAATTTTTCCATATAGTTTGTTTGAATGTTATTAATTCATTATAAGTCCTTTATATCATTATAATACTTTTATGGATTGTATTCCATTTATATAATTCAAAATATTCAATAATGTCAGTGAGTATATGTCCTTAGAAGTCAGCTGAAAGACTATTTTCCTCAACATAATACTTTGGATAAATATAAGCTTTTTCCCCACACAATCCTTTACACATGACTAAGACCTTGTTTATCAAGAAAATTTAACAATGTAAGTCGTTGAGGTGATAATAATAATCCTTTATATTATTATATGCCTTTATGTTATTATAAGATGATCATATATCTTTAATGTCCCTATAATAATCCCCAAACACATAACGAAAATTTACAATTTTTACTAGATAAAAAGACAAGGGTTTATAAGTATAAATTTGACTAAAATTCATTTGATTTAAGATGATTGGTCAACTATTCAATCATGGTGAAATAATAACAATCACCTATAGTGGTATGCGAACCAATCATGAGAATAATGTTTAATGACAATATCTTCATCCATGTAAGTGGAAGATGAATTCAATTAGAAAAACATAATTTCTATGATACATTAATACTAAGGAAATAGAAAGGTGATGAATCATGTATTACTATTTCTAGTTTCATATGTCATGATTCCTATTTAATCCATCACCCAATCTATTTTTGGAAAAGATCAATTTAGAGGATCCAATGTATATATTTCATAATTCAATAAGTGAATTTATTAGTATTTCAATAACAATGCAGATTTAGTTATATAACAGTAGATAAAATCAATCAATGTTGATATCATTATGGTTATACTATGAATGTGTAAAAATGAAATGTTTTACTGATCTTTATAAATGTCAAAGTAACTGTGATTGATTGTTGTGAATTTTTCTATTCCAAAAATTATAAATTCAATATTTATTGATATCATGATAAAGAAAAATCAGTAAATGAATTTTTTATTCCTTAAATGGATTAAATATAATATAAATAATAGTGAAGAAATATATTTAATATTTTTTTGAGGATAATATGGTTTTATTGTGTAGAGTTTATAAACAGGGGATGATTTATTTTTATAGAAATTCCAACACATCATGAGAAAATGTCGATGTGAGAGATATGATTTATTATGTGATATTATCCTAAAACTGGGGTGATGTGATTTTCATATTAATTACTAATACTTTTGAGAAAGAGGACTATAATATAGATATAAAATAAAATAAATATATATATATAAAGGTCACAAATGTAAGATAAATTTTTATGGTTATTATACAATAACCCTTCTGATGAAAAAGTTATCACGAAATATTTTGAGAACTCGATATAGGCACTGAATAATAATTATTTTATTATAAAATCTAAAATTGAACATGATATTCTATTTAATGATTTTTTAAATATAGGAATCCATTTAATTAATCCATTAATACATGTGATTTGATGAAAATATCAAGGATAATAAAAGTGAAAAGGAAGATGCATTATTTGTTGTTGTGTGTTTGACATGTACTGTATCTCATATTTTGTATTGTGTGACATTTAGAAGAAACTTTTCAAATAATAACATGATGAAGAATAATTGAAACCTATAATGAATACCATGATATATCTAGTAATACTTTTATGTTTATTATCATTAGATATCAAAGATGAATAATGATGAAGGATCCAACCATTAGTTTGAGTTTAGTCTTAGTGAGATGAGGTAATAATAAGAAGAAATAGATACTATAGAAAGACCAAATTTAATGTTCTTGTTTTTATTTATTTCTAACACTCTTTTAAATGATAAATAAGTGAGTGATTTATTCATTTTTATAGGTTATGAATATATATGATTTCGAGCACAAAGCAGAGACAATATTACATGTATTCATCATCATGATCTACTAACATTCAATGAATGTAATTTATGTAGATGGAGATAAATATTATTAATTGAGGTGAATCATTTATATAAATTGAGATTAAAAACAAATAAGGAACTTGAAGGGATCACATATATATACAAGGTGGATCTTTATTGTTCATTTATGAATTAGGGTTCCCAAAGAGGGCACTGTATGAAGCTATTAGTTCAGTGGGAAACTATTCAGAATGTGGCTAGTGTGACTATTACTAAGAGAATATTAGTGAGACATTGTTTTTTTGCCTGAAACACCATCCACTATTAAATGGGGACTTTTTATTGTTTATTAGAATCTATGTTTGGGATATAAAATAATTCAAGGAAAATATTTTTATTTACTATCAAACTTTTTGTATCATGTTGTTTTTTAGCCTTAATTTACAATACTATCATGGTGATACTATGAGAAATATAAATAGTGAATCAAAGCTATGAGTAGTCTAGTATGATTTGATATAAAATAGGAATAATTATAATTCTTTTATGTGGCCACATCCTCACCCCATTCTAATGGTCTAATGAACCTAAGGTCATTTCAATGGGTTTCAGAGAAAACATGTGTTCCCTCTGAATATATCATATATGAAGTATAATTCAGATATCTTTAAAAATAATTTTCATATCAATAAATCTACATCTATTCATACTAAATCAAAAATAGATGTTTCTGAAAAGTAATTTAAAAAATTAAAGAAGAAAGATGTATAGAAACAATGGAATAATTTGTTAATGATAGAGGAATAAACAATATCTATGTTTTTCTTAGAGTGGTATGTGTTGTTCTAAATTATATTATTATTATTCACATAGTATTGACAATTCAATTTTTAGAGATGGAAGAGTAATAACGTGTTAGAACTATTGAATACCTTTTCTCACATGATAGAAAATATCTCTAGAAAATTCCTGATTCTATTCTAACATGTAAAATTATTTTTACGAACCTATTTGATGATAAATCATACAAAAAATAGAAGATGATGTTATAGAGGATTCATTGGTATAATATATTAAAAGACTAAAGGACTCTAATTTTTTTTGAATCTATGGTAAAATATGAATTTATTTTTAATAATAATATGACTTTGATTGACGGAAAATTTCAAGGAATAGATTTTGATAAGGGATTGTTTTATACTATTATCTCCCAAGTATCCCAAATATTCTAAAATATTTTTCAATTGCCGATGATTGTAAAGGATGCACAACTATAATTAATAACAATGAAAGTGAATACACTTTATATTCATCCGAAAAAATAATTATTTTTTAGGACCAGGTTTATAAGTGGACAAAATTAATGTAAATAAAAGTTATGATCAACTTAATATTAGAATACTATTCATATCATGAAATATATTCATCTAAAGATATGGTTGTTTTAAATATATGGGTATTAAAAAGGATGAAAATTAATTCATAGATCATTTATAAAATTACATTTCTCATGAATATTTATCAAGGTGGCCCCTAATACAAAGAATTCAGTTTTTACTAGATATTATTTTTCTATAAGTGTGGGGAATAACAAAATATCATTTTAAATGTGCTAGTGTTAATATTAAAAGTCTTCCCCAAATATTTCAAATAAGTATGTGATTATTTCCCCAAACAATTTCAACCAAAATACACAAAAAATATTTGCATATCAGTCTATGAAACTGAACATGAAGAGAAAGCCACATAACACTTACCAAAATGAAATATAAATTTATAAGAAGATGTTAGTGCTTGTAATAATTTTGTAGTAGATCTATATATTTATTTGGATGATTCTATAAACTAGTTGATATCATATAAGGACTAATGGATGGAGGAGAAAAGGTTATATTAGAAAATAATTTTCCAAAAAACATCACATAAAAATTGGAATATATCTAACATGAATAAATTTTAATCTCTGGAAAATATCTGTTATCTATGAATGATTATTGGTCACATCTATGAGAAACTTTTTCATAATTCTTCCATGTATTATCTACTTCATGAAGAGAAGATGGACCATCAAAATTGTTGAAGTACATGAATAAATAAAGTGTGTCCATATTGGGAGATAAATTAGTAAAGAAGGTTGCATAATAAAACCCATCTCTAAAACTAATGAAGAACGAAAGCCTGATTTTCTAACATATTACGAAGAATTTAATCCTCTATGGAAAGAGATCCTACATCATAGACCAATTAAGATAGTTATGAATAGAAAATTCATTCGGATAAAGTCATGATCTAATTTTATTCCATATATGGGGGACATAGATAGATTATATTAGTGGATAAAACTACATATGAAGAACATAAGTGTTTTCCCAAGAATGGTATGTTATGGTTTAATGACAGTGTGCGTGTAAGGTGAAATGTTGTAAGCCAAATAGCTCCCAAATTCATGAAATTGATTCCACAATAGGATAAGTTGTTAAAATCAAATAGGAATAAAAAAGGATATCAAATTTAAAAATTATTACAGTAATAAGTAAATCCACACTCAAGAGGATGAATGAGAATCATCCCAATGGTATATTTATTATACATCCAAATGAAGTGTAAGAATCAATAATGTTATAAAATTTGTATTTGTGTAAATATTTTTTTCAAGATAAAGTTGAGAATAATATTTTTATTAAGGTGTAATAAGAAATCTAAAATAATTAAATGAGGCCTAACATTTTTTTTATTTTCAAAATAATAAAGGAAGAAATTATGATGAAGATTATACACATTAGATAATACAAGGAAAATGAAAATATTTTATAAAGGAAATCTCATATTGAGTTCTATAACTGAAGAGCTATGTATATTCCACCATTTCCAATTGTTGTGCCCTAACGCAAGTGCTACATAAAAATGGTGCTCCATGCCTGAGAGCTAATGAGCCATATGACTATGTCCCCATGTTCCAAAAGCATCCAACTCAAATCAAGGGTGCTAAAAGGTAATAGTAGGGAGGATATACCCTCTCGTTGGTTATAATAAAAATGGTATATATGTATATAACATAGTGGAAGGAAGATAACAAACAAATATTAGTAACCCAATGTCATATATGAATAAAAAATAGCATAAATAAAAAAAATTCCCCCAATATCATTTGTAGAATATAACATTTTTAGATACTACAGAAATTTTCTATTTCATATCAGGTCACACAATTAGATAAAATGAATGTTTTCTAGTGGCTGACCATAATAGTACAAGCTTATAAAAATATTTCTCAAACAAATGGAACTAAAATAGTAAACATAGTCATATACAAGAACCTATAAGGTCATTTTCCATCCATCCGATGATAATAAATAAAACATGATCACTAAGGTCCATCATCATATCTATACCCCTTACCTAATCGAAAAAGTATAATGTCCACACATGTCCTGATGGGCCTTTGTAGGGTGTGAGAAGATATATCCACAGGATAAATCCAACATGATCATATCCTACATTAGTCATAATGTAGGTTTTTAGAAAACTGTAAATAAATATAAAACAATAAAATGAAATTTTTTAAAAAACCCACTTATATTATTCTCATTGGCCATAAAAAATAAATCAACTACTTTGGACATGTCTGGTATCCATGTGACCCCAATTATATATATTGAATACAACAAAAGTCTTCATATATATATAAAATTAGTGGAAAGGATTAATTGTGTATAGCCCAAGGCATTCTTTGATTAATAGAATACTAGATGAACCCTTAGTTTCAACTTATAAATTACTACTCAGCACCTCGTTTGATCAATAATATCATGAACTTCCAAAAGGAAATGCCCAAAAAGTACGTGGTCTCATAAACCTCAGCTTAGAGAAACACCATTAGATTGAAGTTGGATGTCCTGAGGCACTACACTATCTATCCTCCATGAATAATCATTGTCCTCTCACAATCAATGTAATGACCAACGTTTTGAACCGGACTAAATCCTGAAGTATTTTGAACTTTTTCGATTACTGAACGGGTTTTTAAGACCGGGCTTCGAAACAAGGTTCTGAAGGTTGGAACCCTTCCTTTTAATGTTTTTGGATGGGCGAAGTCCTCTAATGTTTATCTGCTGGCCCGAGAGGTTTCAGAAGCATAGGACCCAAGTTTTGAAAGAGTTATAGGGTGCGCACAGTTGGGGCACGGTTTCCAAACCTTACGGCCCAAACCGTGCAACCTTATTTAAAGAGGCAGTGGCTTGTTCACGGGCTGGGCATAGTTTCCCAAACTGTGCGTGTTGCCCGTGTGAGGGTTTCCCTTTGGGCAGAGGGGTACTGCAAGGTAAGCACATGGTTTGGCTAACCGTGCGGCCCAAACCGTGGGGTGCTTTGTTTTTAAATAATTTAATTGTTTTAAAAATAAAATAAAATAAAATAAGTTAATTAAAAACTAAATATAAACACTCCCCTCACCCTCACTCAACACACAAGACATAGAGGGAGGGTCTCCACTGTGCTGCGCGTGACGCTCCACCCCCAACCTCCTTCCTTTTTCGTTTTCTTTGGGTTTCCGCTAGTTTTTGGCACGATTCTCTTCGGTAGGTCCTTCTCCTCCCTCTCCTCTCTATTTAAAGCTATTTTCGGTGTATTTGTCACCTGGTGAGAATCTACCGAACAACCTAGGGCTTGGGGTGATTCAAATTCCAGTATCTATTTGGTTCTAGGTTACGCGGATGGTCCATTAAGGCTCATTGGTGCGCGTTCCGACAACCGTCACTGAAGGCGAGGTGGTACGGGTGGTTTCAGATCGTCTGCTTGGTTTCAGGGTACAATTTTCTCTTCTTTATTTGTTTCAAACATGTAAAATTTGGGGCATTTTGTGTTTATGCGTTCTCAACATGTTTCTTATAGTGCGTTCAAGGTTTTGGCATGGTTTCAAGTCATCAGAGTCTAGGCGACTCGCCTGCTTGGGCATAGAGGTGTGCTTGCATGTGCGTGAAGGTGCACATTCTCAATGGGGGAGAAGCAACGACACTTAGTTAGAAAGCATCAAGAGCCTATGTTCATGGATGGATCCACCTTGAGGTTGGGTCCCTCTCCATGACCTTTAAATTTAAGTAATGTAATAGTGAGTTTAATATTGCACTCCCTTAGAATTTTAATTATGCCAGTTTAGTTCGGATTAAATACTTCTGTGAAAATCGTGTGATTTGCAGGAATAAGATAAAAGAGGTTTCCTGGTCGCTAAACTAAGGATTTAGTAATAAAACCCCTCAATCAGAGGTGCGCTATCTTCAAAATAAAAATTAGTGATTGACTTTTTATGCTTGCCTGCTTGATTGTTATGGTGCCTCTTTGATTCATTGTATGTGAACTTACCTTGTTGACAGAAATAGAATAAAATTGCTATGATACATGTGTTGGGTCAATTTTCCATGTTTAGGCAAATTGTTTATGATGATAACCATAGTGGGATGATTTAAGTCTAAACGACTTCTTCCCTCTAGAAGGTATCAAAGGGTTAAATAATGATAAACGTATCCTTTAAGATGAAATGGTGAAACTAGGGAAGAACAAACTTGGGTGGTAGGGCCACACCATTGGATAATATCATGAGCACATATTATGTTAGTAAAATGAATATGTGAATATCTTGATTTAGATACTTATGATGTATTGCCATAAGTATAAACGTGAATGTGTTCGCTTATGTGTATGTGGTATAATTCTTTGAATGGTTATGAGGTAATGCCATAAGTAGTATACGATAGACATGTTTGTATTGTGAGTGCACACATGCTGGTGCCACATAATGAGAGACAAAAAAGGTGAGTTCATGCTGAGTCCACCTAGTTACAGATACGTGGTTGGATGGAAGGCAGTTATACCCCATGCCAGTGTGACAGTACATGTCTGGAAGGGAGGCATGCTTAACCCTTTCCAGTTTTACTTCTGATGATGATTACATGTCTGGAAGGGAGGCATTCTTACCCCTTGCCAGTTGACTTCTGATGATGATTACCTATTTGGATGGGAGGTAGTTATACCCCATGCCAGTATTCTGAATGTGACAGACGATAAACAGTTATACCCCATACCGGTTGACTGAATGTTATGGAAGGGAGGCATTCATACCCCTTTCCAGTTGACCTATAGATATGAGAGGAATTCTTACCTCGTGCCCACTATTCTCTATACGTGTATGGAAGGGAGGCATTCTTACCCCATTCCATTTGACTTTTAGGGATGATAGGCATTCTTACCTCGTGTCGGCTAATCTTACTATTGGATGGGAGGCATTCTTACCCAACGCCATATATGATCTAAATGCTTATACATACATACATACATACATACATACATACATACATACATACATACATACATACATACATACATACATACATACATACATACATACATACATACATACATACATACATACATACATACATACATACATACATACATACATACATACATGCATACATACATACATACATGCATAGATACATACATACATACATACATACATACATACATACATACATACATACATACATATATATATATATATATGTGTGTGGTGACATGATTAGGTTACTTTACTAGAAACGAGCCGAAGCTGGTATAACCGTTAGGTGTCCCTTGGAAACCTGGACGGGTGTTATTTACTTATGTAATTCTGCTTCTTATTTCTCCATACCTTCTCACTGTTTAATTATTATACACTGTCTAGATTAGGCTTGACACCAGTGGTTCTAGCCTACTGAGATTTATATCTCACACCCTACTCGGGCCACCATTGCACTGGAGTACCCGAGTAGACTTTCTTGCATGCAGGATGTAGGTTTGTGATGTACTATTTGTACTAGAGGTGTTAGGAGCAATAGACCAAGCGAGAGCTTGGGATGATCAGGGGATCGCCTTTGGGATTTTCTATCTTTTCTTTCTTTATTTATTCTAAAACATGATGTATTGTTTTCCTACATCCATAATCGTATCGTCATATGTACATGAATGAATTGCAAATTGGCGTTTGCAGCCTTTTATAAAATGGTTATTTCTTGTCTTTTTCTTCTGCCTTTCAATTGTTTACTACTTTTTCTATTGAATATTGTTTACAATGGTAATACTGCTCTGTTACTATGATATGACATTATATTCTCCCCACTATCACCTCCTAAGACCCTCACTGCTAGTCGGAAACCTCTGGCGTACGGGGAGATGCACTTGAGGCCATTTGACCCACCGATCTGGCCACCGGTTCGATGGTAAGCTGGGACGTGACGTTACAAAGTGGTATCAAAGGTGTTTCTTTTTTTATTTACTTTTTTGGGTTGGGATATGGGAGATTAAGAAATTGTCGGTGCTTGGATAATAGCTGTGCATGGGACTGATCACCCCACGCACATGAAATGACCAAGTGTCCAGGGCTGGGAATTCTTGTTCATGTTTTTTCTTTTATAGTTGACATGATTTCAGTTCGAGTGACTGTTGTATTTTCTACTGCTTATGGTTTATGAAATTCATTGAATTTTACCCTTGGCTAGATATGGCATGAAAGATGCATCCCTTGCATCAAATTAGGAAAATATGATTTAACATGTCATGCATTTTCCATGCAATGTAGTTGCATCTTAGCTTGCCTATATAATATGCTTAAGTGACTATATTCCATGCTTATGTGTTATGAAATGATTCTATGATATAAAATATTCTGTGTTTACTACTTATGATGGAATTTCTTGCTTTGGTTGTACCTGGGTTGTGAATGAATGGGAACCAATTTTCGATTGTAAGGTGTACGTGCACATTACAACCGAGAAGGGGTAAACCATATATTAAAAACCATTTAGAGAGCATGATATAAATTAGTTTGTAGGGATATTGATAAAAATTTAAGGGTGTGTAAATTAAAATTATAAAGTAAATTGGTTTTGATTAAAAAGGGGAGAAAAATTCCAATTTATAATGTGTATGGGCGCTTATTAGGTTGGTATATGGCCGCCCATATACATTGGCCATTGTATGCGAGCTTGTTCAATTGTAGGTTGGAATCTTGTTTTGATAAAAAGGGGAGTCAATTTTCAATCCATGAAGTGAATGGGTGCTTCATGAAAAGGGAAAAGGCAACTCATATTAAATGTAAAGTTTTGATGTATTGTGAAATTATTAAATGGAAAATATTGCCTAATTTCAAAATTGAAAGGTTTTGGATAACTATTAAATGTGAAACTGGACCCAAGTAGGTCAGTTGAAAAGTGTTGTATGAGATGACCCGGTTGGTGTGTTTGAAATTTATGAAGGAATTGAGTAAATGCTTTGGGGTTGATTTTTGAAGAACCTGAGATGGATTGATTGGGACCCTAGTAGGTCACCCTTTTGTTAAAATGGTTTCGTTTTTCTCTGTTGGTTGATAAAGACGGGATGTATATGAATGTTTAATGTTTTAAAAGGAAGTTTTTGTGAAACATGTCAGTTTCCTTTGGTGTTTAATTGAAACATTTAAATGGTTAAAGATTAAAAGAGATAAAATGTTAAGGGATTGGTAATGTAACCCGTGGTGGTGTGTTCAAACCCTTCTGTATGGGGTAGTTTTGGGATTCTCATCGAGTTCCCTTGGAACGGGATGGTAGGTGTTTCCGTCTGAGTTATTTCCTTTATCAGTGGCTTGATGTTTGGATTTTGAGCCTAGCAAATTTGTTTCGCGTGACCCGGCATAAGGGTTGATGGTTGATCTTTGTTTGGGGCTATCCCATGGTTGGTAGCACCCTTAGTGTTTTAATGACTTGCTTGTATTGTGGGGTTTCTGATGTGAGGTGTTGTTCAGGTGACATTGTCCCATTTAAGAATCTTGTTTTTATAATGACACCCTTGTTTGGATGGGTGGTCGTTGGGTTTTGACTTTCATTGTGGTTTTGGGTCATCTCCTCAGTAGAATGGCCAGACATTAAAGAATTGTTCCATCCCAATGTTCAGGATGGATTTCGAATGACATGTGTGTTTTGACACACTGGTTTCCTTGTTTTGGTTTTACTTTGTTTGTTTGGTATTGTGATTGTGGCGGAGGAGCATGAAACGATCATTTGCAGAGTTTTTGTACTAGCGCGGTTGTTCCCAGCTTAGTTATCAGCTTTCCCTTCGATGACTAAAACACTCCCATGGTTGGGAGCACGTTGCGTCTAATCTGGTAGATGTTTCCTTTAACTTGGAATGTATGCTTCATGGAATGCCTTTAGAGATGGGTTGGTCATGTCTGAATGCCTGTGATACATGCGAGTTTAAAACTCGTGGATGTGTTGGCTGGTGAAGCCAAGTTCCTTCCTTGAAATCGACCAGTTGAGGTTCGACTATTCTTCTTTCCAGTAGTATGGAATGATTAACTGGAATCCATTTCAATCCTCTTGGTGTATTCTGCTTAGCGACGAGAATTTCCACTATCTTGTTCTCGTTCTAGATGCACTATGAAAGCGTCAGCCTTATCTGTGCTAATGCTTTTAAGTTGTTGGGCTTGATCAGATGGTTCTATTTTGGCATTGCACACGGGATATGTGGATTCTTGTATGGTTTGATCATGGAAATGTCATCATAAGTCGGGTGTAGGCTTCAGTGAATGTGTTTTTGCTAAATGTAAGGTTCCTTGGAGAAGGGTATTGTGGTTCTGTTTGAGATACGTCATCCATTTAGGCCGAGCGTTCTTGTAAATAGTCAGCCAGAGATGGCTTCACTCAGGGTTCTTGTTTAATGTCTGCGGTCGGTGACATATCGTTCTATGGCATGTCATCGGGTAGAGGGGAGTTCGGTTTGTGTCGGCCGGTGCCTAATATGAACAACCGGCTCGACATGTGCCTTAAGGTCGATGGAGAATCGACCATTTGATATATTTTGAATCATGCTAGGAGCGTCGTGCGAATTCTTGGGGCGTTCTTTGAAAGTTTATTCCAACGGTGGTCCGAATCGTAGTTTGGATTTGGTTACTTAAAGTTAAAAATATAAGGTGGGAAGTGCATGTGGCTAGATTGTTGGAGAGACGACGATCAGTTCGTGTCTCTAGGTAGATGGGCTCAGGAAGAGCCGCCTTGGTGTTTCGATTGGAAAACGACTGTGGGATCAAGTTTTGCTGGCTTAAGCGCCGTAGGGTTTAATGGATGCCTGAGAGTGTGGTGGACGTTTGTGAATGCAATGTGATTGTTTGAACAAAGATTCATGACCATTGTAGGTTGGGTGATGTGTACGTTGTTCCAGAAGGCTTCTCGAGGACGAGAAGTTCTAAGGTGGGAATATTGTAATGACCCTCATTTTGTACCGGACTAAAACCCGAAGGAATTTGAACTTTTTCGATTACTAAATAGGTTGTTTTTAAGAACGGGCTTCAGAACAAGGTTCCAAAGGTTTGATCCATTTTTTTTTAATGTTTTTTGGATGTGGGTGAAGGCCCGTTAAGTTTCTCGAGTGTCCTGAGAGTTTTTAGAAGCGTCGGACCCATGTTTTTAAAGAGCTATAGAGGGCGCACGGTTGGCGCATGACATCCAAACCATGCGGCCCAAACCATGCGACCTTATTTAAAGAGGTAGTGGATTTTTCTTGGGATTCAAACGGTTTCCCAAACCATGCACCTAGCTCATGCGAGGGTTATTATTTGGGTAGAGGGGTACCACACAATCAGTGGATGGTTTGGATAACTGTGTGGCCCAAACCGTGCAATGCTTCATTTTTAAATAATTTAATTGTTTTTAAAATAAATTAAATAAAATAAAATAATTAAAACATAAATCTAAACACTCTACCTCACCCTCACTCAACCTGCATGACACACAGGGAGGGGCTACCCAGAGCCACGCATGATGCTTCACCCTAGCCTCCTCCTCTTTTTTGTTTTCTTTTGTTTTCTACTAGTATTTTGCTCGATTCTCTAAGGTAGGTCCCTCTCCTCCCTCTCCTCTATACTTTAAGCCATTATTTGGTGCTTTTGGTGCCCGGTGAGAATCGACAGAACACCCTAGGGTTTGGGGTGATCCAATTTCCAGTTTTCTTTTTGGTTCTAGGTTATGTGTAAGGTCGGTTGGGACTCCTCGATGCGCATTTCGGTAGCCGTCGCCGAAGGCGAAGCGGTTTTGTTTGTTTCATATCATCCATTTGGTTTTAGGGTATGGTTTTCACCTCTTTCTTGCTTTCACACTTGTTAAATTTGGTGATTTTGTGTTTATGGGTTTCCAACACATTTCATATAGTGCGTTCGAGTTTTGGGCGTGGTTTCAAGTCGCCAGAGTCTAGGCGACTTGCCTGCGTGGGCATAGAGGTGTCCTTGCATGTGAGTGAATGTGCACATGCTTAGTGGGGTAGCATCAAAGACTCTTAGTTAGAAAGTGTCAAGATATCGAGTGGATGGATGGATCCACCTTGAGGTAGGGTCACTCTCCTTGCCCATTAAATTTATGTAAAGTAATAGTGAGTTTAATACTGCACTTCCTTAGCATTTTAATTATTCAATTTTAGTTCTGATTAAATGCTTCTGCGCAAATCATGTGAATTGCAGGAATAAGATAAAGGAGGTTGATTGGTCACTAAACTAATGATTTAATAATAAAACCCATCAATAATAGGTGTTCTATCTTAATGATAAAATGTAGCGATATAATTTTTATGCCTGCCTGCTAGATTGTTCTGGTCCACTTTGATGCTTTGTATGTGAACTCGCCTTGTTGATACAAATAGAATGAAATGGTTGTGATACTTGTGTTGGGTCAATTTCCCATGTTTAGGAAAATTTGATATGATGATTACCATAGTGGGATGAGTTAAGGCTAAACGACTTGTTCCCTCCAAAAGATATCAAATGGTTAAAGAATGATAAAAAAATCCTTTAAGATGAAATGGTGAATCTAGGGAGGAACAGACTAGGGTAGTACGACCACGCCATAGGATAATGTAATGAGTAACGCTTATGTTAGTAAAATGAATCTGTGAAAATCTTGATTTAGATACTTAATATGGGTTTCCTTAAGTATTAATGTGAATGTGTTCGCTTAGGTGTATGTGGTATGATTCTTTGAATGCTTATGAGGTAATGCCATAAGCAGTATATTATAGACATGTCTGTATTGTGAGTGCACACATGCTGATGCCACATAATGAGAGATAACAATTTTGAGTGCATGCTGAGGCCACCTAGTGATAGATAAGTAGTTTTTGGAAGGCAGTTATACCCCATGATAGTGTGACAGTACATGTCTGGAAGGAAGGAATTCTTACCCCTTGCCAGTTGACTTCTAATTATGATTACTTGTCTGGAAGGGAGGCATTCTTATCGCTTTCTAGTTGAATTCTAATGATGATTACATGTCTGGATGGTACCAGTATTATGAATGTGACAGATGGGAAGCAGTTATACCCCATACTGGTTGAATGAATGGTTTGGAAGGGAGGCATTCTTACCCCTTTATAGTTAACCTATGGGGAAGAGAGGCATTCTTACCACATTCCCACTATTCTTTATACGTGTATGGAAGGGAGGCATTCTTACCCCTTGCCAGTTGACCTTTAGGGACGAGAGGAATTCTTACCTCGTGCCCGCTAATCTTACTAATGGGTGGGAGGCATTCTTACCCCATTCCATATATGATCTAAATGCAATTATATATATATGGTGACATTATTAGGTTACTTTACCAGCAATGAGCCAAAGCTGGTATAACCGTCAGGTGACCCTTGGGAACCTGGACGAGTGTTATTTACTTATGTAATTTTGCTTACTTATTTCTCCATACATTCTCACTGTTTAATTATTATACACTATGTGGATTTGGTTTGACATCGGTGGTGCTGGCCTACTGAGATTTATATCTCACACCCTTCTCAGGCCGCCATTTCACTGGAGTACGTGAGTAGACTTTCTTTCTTACAGGACCTAGGTTGTGTGCTGTGCTGTTTGTACCTCTAGTGTTAGGAGAAAAGGACCAAGCAGGAGCTTGGGATGCTTAGGGGATCTCCATCAGGTTTTTCTATCTTTTCTTTTTGTATTGATTGTAAAGCTTACTGTATTGATTTCCTATTTCCATAACTGTATCGTCATATGTACATCAATGCATTGTAAACTAGCATTTTCCACCTTTTAAAAAATGGTTATTTCCTGTCTTTTTCTTCTGCCTTTCAATTGTTTACATCTTCCGCTAGTGAATATTGTTTACACTGATAATATCATTGTGTCACTCTGATATGAGGTTATAGTCTCCCCAATAACACCTCCTGATACCTTTGCTGCTAGTTGGCATCCTCTAGTGTATGGGGAGATGTGCTTGAGGCCATATGACCCACCTGTCCGGCCACCAGTTCGATGGTAAGCTGGGCCGGGACGTTACAATCGACAACCTAAGGAATGGTAATATATTCCCTCCCTATATTCTCTTCAAACAACTTCAAATAATATGGTGAGACTCATCCCAGAATATATATCCCCATCACCATCAATCGACTTCCATAAACGATCCACCTGACGTTCTATGACATGAAACTCAAACATCACTGATGGTCAACACCATCCTATCACAGAAACTAACAGAGGCCTTTACCCACAATATATGTCAACACTACCTTATCATGAGAGTCCTATATATGTGCACATGACTCTAATGGATCGTCAAACATAAAATGTAAGTGGAAATTACCCAAACAAATACTGATGACACATCATCCATCACCTCATGCCCCCTATGACAACATCACTCACTCATGATGGTCATCACCACCTCAAGACATCTCGAACATTACCCAATCCTGATAATCTTATCACCTCAATTTCAAGACAATGTTTCACAGCCCATGGATTAGTAACATCCCATGTAACATAGTCCAGTCCCATACTAATGAACACATCCCCTCAGTCTAGGTGTTCAACCACCACCTCAATCATCAGGCCACGCCTGATATTTTCACAGGAAACAATTCATTGAATACAACATAAAATATTTAATTCAATTACATTCAACGACATTTTAAATACTTTACCAAGTTAGAAAGCCTTTATACCAGCTCAATCTACCTACATCAAGCATGGAAATTATATCATCCCACCTTTTTATCACATAAACTTTCATTACATTTTACAAAACTGAGGATCTTTAAGGTTTAGTGTCTTGGAAACCAGGAACATAAAACATGAAAACATAAAACATTATTCTTAAACAATTGAAAGGATTCTCCTCATGTTCATCCTAGGTTCATTACTGCATCACATAACCTGGGGACATACATCAAAAGAAAGGGTGAGCAGAAGGCCTAGTAAGTGAAACAAGAGAAACATTTTACATGTGAACTTTAGATACTTCAATAAGGCCATGAAAAGAACTTTAAGGCAAGAGAATGAAATCATGAGGCATATCATAATAAAAATAACATTTATCATTCCTTGAAGATGTGGCTGCAACATTTAATATTGATAATCATTTCGTTTCACCAAGTTCCATCCCCAAGGTGTCATTAAAAATTACCAAGTTTATTCACCAAGGTATCAGTCTAAAAAGTCATCTCTAGAGATTAAATCTTTACCCAATGCATTAGAGCGCTATCTGGGCGCACCCTTGATATGTCTTTATTATCATGTGAACCACATATATCATCATAAATCATTTCATAAACAACACATATAGCATAAAATAAATGGGTTTCATTTCATAATCATAACGTTTTAAAAACCGTTTTAAAGACATAATCTTTATGTCACTGTAAACCCACAGAAATAGAAAGAGGGTTTCATGTATGTAAATCCCAGAATATAAAATAGAAAATTTTGATATATATGTGAATACCCCTATAGATATAATATATTTGAGTATTCACTTAATAACATAAAATAATTTTGAGAAAAGAGAGAGGAATTTTGAGATGAAAATCCTGCAGCATAATGGCTACGTTTCGGGGTTTTAGAAAACATTGAAAAGAGAGGAGACATGGGTCAAACATTCGTAAATGACCCATAAAATAGTATAGGGATAGAATATGAAGTATATATGAACATGGTAATGAAATTTGAAAGATTTCCCATATAAAATGAAGAATATGAAATGAAGAAAAAATAAGATTTCTCTTATGAAAATTCGGCAGCCTAACGGCGGCACTTTAAGTTCAATAAAAATGAATTGACGAGATAAAATAGGGTATCTAATAATATGAGCATAAAAGATCAGTATGATATATTTAGAGATCATACCCCAACATAATAAAACGAACTTGAAAGAATTGACACGAAAGTGGAACTTCAAAACAAGAAGGGTTAAGAACCACTTAAAAATTCGGCAGCCTAACGACGTCACTTAAAACTTCAAAATACTGAATTGAAGATATCAAATAGGGTCTCCCATCATATGAACATAAAAGATCAGTATGATAGATTTATATATCATACCCCAACATAATAAAAGTAACTTTAAAGAATTGACATGAAAGTAGAACTTCAAAATGAGAAGGGTGAAAAACCACTTAAAATTTCGACAACCTAACGACATCACTTAAAAAATCAAAATACTGAATTAAAGAGATAAAATGAGGTATCTCATCATATGATCATAAAATATCAGTATGAAAAATTTAGAGATCATACCCCAACATAATAAAAGGAACTTGAAGGAATTGACAAGAAAGTAGAACTTCAAAACAAGAAGGGTGAAGAACCACTTAATAATTCGGCAGCCTAACAACGTCACTTAAAACTTCAAAATACTGAATTGAAGATATCAAATAGGGTCTCTCATCATATGAACATAAATGATAAGTATGATAGATTTAGAGATCATACCCCAACATAATGAAAGTAACTTTAAATACTTTACATGAAAATAGATCTCGAAAAATGAGAAGGGAGAAAGAATCCATTGCAAATATTTTGGCAACCTAACGGCGCCACTTAAAACTTCATAAAACGAAATAATGAGAGTAAGAGGGGATCTATAATTATATGAACATGAAAAGGGCAGTAATATGAGTATAAAATAACATAATTTAACATAATAACATGGAGAATATAATAAATGACATAAAAGAGATTACTTGAAATGATGAGAGAGGTCAGATCCCTTACCTTAAAACGTAACTCTTAAAACTCAAAGGTTGGGACCTTGAGGGAACCTTGGGAGGACTCCTTGGGAGATAAAGAGACCATAACTTCATTGGGGGAGAGTGGGGAGTCGAAATGGATGAGAGTATGGGTTGGTATTTTTAGTGAAAGTGAGAGGACAATGCATTAATGGCCAAGGGACACCTCAAAAGTGGTTTTCTCAAAACCGGGTGCTCTCCCAAGATATTTCTCATGACGTTAGGACACATGTGCCCCCCAATACAATAATTCATCACCTTTGGTCGACCATCCCTTAAAATATCTCATGATATCATCATGAAAAAGTTATGATGTCATTAAACATACCGAAACCCTAAAACTGTATTTTTACTATTCACTAAAAATTCAACTTTCTCAGAAAGATCCCAAAATTTCACCTTAATAAAATATCAATTCTCTGATTTAAAAAATTCACTCCATTTAAAAAAAATAATTTTCTAAATATTTGTAATTTGTTTTTTTAAATAAATACACTATTCACCGAAAATTCATTTTTTTCAGAAAAATCCCCAAAAATTACTATAACATAATATCGGTGCTCTGAGTTCAAAAATGAAATCCATTTTATAAAAATAATTTCTTAAATATTTTTAATTTAATTTTTAATTAAAAAAACATTATTCAGTCGAAAAAACTAATACTTGAATAATAATTTATGAAACCGTTATTTGACCATTTTGTTGAATCACATTACTTAATCAAGGTGCCTAGATTATATTAATACTTTCTTTAAGTGAGATTACTAATTCATTTGGACACATTACTAATCCTAATCATAAAATCACTATTCATAATTTACTATTCATCAAAAATCAAGTTGATCTTATTAGACTCTAAATTTTGTACTAAACATAATTGTAGAAGACCATTTTTTGAAAATCATTACACATTTTTAATTAATTAAGGTTTACATAAACATTTTTAAAATATCCTTTTTCTAAAATTAATCAAAATATGCATACTATATTTATCCGGTCATTTGAAAATTCATAAAAATCATCATAAGAAGAAATCCAAATTTTTATTTAAAACAAAGGATTACACAAGGCAGTTACGGTCACCTTACATAGCCCCTTATCACACCAACATAGGACCTAAGTGTAAGGTGTGCTAAGGTGAGAGAATCTGAGGGAGGCTTGGCCAACATCGCATGAGTAGTAATTTCTAATAGTTTGAACTTCTCGCAAAGGCGATTCCGTTCTTGCTTTACAAAATGAAGTTTGGCTTGGGTTTGGTCCAGAGCAAAGCCCAGTGGCGCTACCTCCTTCCCAAGTTCTGTTAGATGGGCTTCGATCGGTCCAAGACTGCTGGGTGAAGCCATCGAATCTTATTTCTATAATAATTAACCAAGATTACTTGTATTTAGAGACAATAATCGAAACGTTTAGTTTACTACGGTCATGTTGACCGATGGTCATATAACATTCAAAACCCAACGGTCTAATTTTAATTATACTCATGTTATCAAATGAAACATTTTTGTTGAGTATAAAAATAAAATAAAATAACACATAAAATTAGGAAACAAGATTTATTCAAAATTTTGGGTCGTTACAATTTTCCCCCCTTAAGAAATTGCGTCTTCGCAATTTTTTTAAATTTTGGTTTTGAAATTTCATTGAAAGTCCCACATCGGAAAATGAGTCAGTTAAACTATTACATTAAAAGAATGAAAGGGAAGTACAAAGGTCACCCGAGTTAACCCACACTAGGATTCCATGTAGGAAAACATGGACATGGAGGAGAAAACAAAGGGTCAAGTTCTGAGGGAGAGTGATAGAAAACATGATTAGGAGAAAGTTAACAATAAGAAAATCCCAAACTTAGGATGTGTGTAAACGGTCTTTGATTACCTAGTAGGAAACGTAAACCAACAACGTTTTTGTTTTACGTTCCTTTTCATAATTTTGAGGAATTCATTTACTACATAGAATAGAAACATAAGAAAATATACGTGTCTTCATGTAGAGTTTCTTCCTTTAATAAGTTTATACCAAAACTATTTTCTCCAAACGATGAGCATTCAAAACTACTTGGTCTCATCAAAACACAAAAATCATCTTCTAGAGAATCACATAATCCACAAAAGATTAACTATATATTTCTTTTATCTTTAAACATTATCCCAAAAACAGAAAGGGTAAGGTTAAACAACTCTTCAAAAAGGAATAATCCAATAGGAATGGAAACTACTTTTAAATATTCAAAGTTACATGTTAATACCCAAAGTTCATTATTGACCATTCCATAAATAACGGTCCTTAAAATTCCTCAAAATAAAACAAACTAAGATTGAAACCCAAATACCAGATGGATTTGATAACATAGTCTTCCAAAATAAACTGCATTGTTCATCTCCAAACAACATCATCCGGTCCTAACATCTTATAACAAAAGTATCTAACCTAAACATATTTTACCCAAAATAGGTTAATCATTCCCATAAGTAACCTAAATTACTATAAGTCCACCTGAAATTCATCAATTCTTCAAAATATAAGTCAACCTTACTCCTTAATGAAAATACCGTAGTAATCTATTTTCCTCGATCATATAGGTTCCCCAAAATAGAGAACGTCTTCCAAAATAATAATCATCTTTTAATCCCATAATCATCTCTATCGTATTAATACGGAAATCGTAGATTTTCCTATCACATTGGTTGTTGGGACATGTTCTTCCATGTCCCGCCATTAACATAGAAAAGAAACTATAATTATGGGCTTAAATACTTAGCTAATAATCATGAAAAAGAAACTTTAAGCATAAAAGGATAAACATGTAGAATAAAAGTATATCCTAACTTGTGATCCCCTAGGTTCCAATCTAGATTATCCATGATCATATATTCTTGTGTGAATATTTATTTTGTTTTATCCTTGTTCCTTTAATAATGGTTCATACTAAGCTTATGAATTTACCAAATCATATACCTCGGGAGTGTCGTAACCAAGAGCGCAGTAAGGCCCGTTGTCGTGTACTAGTTCCCGTTCGAGTCTAGCTCAAAGCGGTGTTTTCAAGTTTTACCCCTATGTATATCTGTGCCAGAGCCACCACTACCTACTCGTTTCCAGACATAGATGTATTTTCTTGGAAACCCATTACTCAATACTCACCAAAATACCAGGAATATTTTCTATATATAAACTTTTCTATAGGCTTATTCCTAAAGTTTTCATATCCTAATTTCCACAAATAACAAAACCATAATTTGATACCAACTATATCATCCTGCCTTTTTATCACATAAACTTTCATTACATTTTACAAAACCGAGGATCTTTAAGGTTTAGTGTCTTGGAAACGAGGAAATTAAAACATGAAATCATAAAACATTCTTCTTAAACAATTGAAAGGCTTCTCCTCATGTTCATCCTAAGTTCATTACTGCATCACATAACCTGGGGACATACATCAAAAGAAAGGGTGAGAATAAGGCCCAGTAAGGGAAACAAGAGAAACATTTTACATGTGAACTTGAGATACTTCAATAAGGTCATGAATAGAACTTTAAGGCATGAGAATGAAACCATGAGGCATATCATAATAAAATAAAAATTTTCATAACATGAAGATGTGGCTGAAACATTTAATATTGACAATCATTTCGTTTCACCGAGGTCCATCCCCAAGGTGTCATTAAAAATTACCAAGGTTATTCACCAATGTATTAGTCTAAAAAGTCATCTCTAGAGATTAAGTCTTTACCCAATGCATTGGAGCGCTATCTGGGCGCACCCTTGACATGTATTTATTATCATGTTAGCCACATATATCATCATCAATCATTTCATAAACAACCTATATATAATAAAAGAAATGGGTTTCATTTCATAATCATAACGCTTTAAAAACTGCTTTAAAGACAAAATCTTTATGTCACTTTAAACCCACGGAAAGGGAAAGAGGGTTTCATGTATGTAAATCCCAGAATTTAAAATAGAAAAGTTTTATATATATGTGAATAACCCTGTAGAAATAAGATATTTGAGTATTAACTTAATAACATAAAATAATTTTGAGAAAATAGAGAGGCATTTTGAGACGAAAATCCTGCAGCATAACGGCTACGTTTTGGGGTTTTAGAAAACATTGAAAAGAGAGGAGACATGGGTCAAACATTCATAAATGACCCATAAAATAGTATATGGACGGAATATGAAGGATATATGAACATGGTAATGAAATTTGAAAGATTTACCATATGAAATGAACAACATGAAATGAATAAAAAATAAGATTTCTCTTATGAAAATTCGGCAGCCTAACAGAGGCACTTTAACTTCAATAAAAATGAATTGACGAGATCAAATAGGGTATATAATCATATGAGAATAAAAGATCAGTATGATAGATTTATAGATCATACCCCAACATAATAAAACAAACTTGAAATAATTGACATGAAAGTGGAACTTCAAAACGAGAAGGGTGAAGAACCACTTAAAAATTCGGCAGCCTAACGGTGTCACATAAAACTTCAAAATACTGAATTGAAGATATCAAATAGGGTCTCTCATCATATGAAAATAAAATATCAGTATAATAGATTTAGATATAATACCCCAACATAATAAGAGGAACTTGAAAGAATTGACATGAAAGTAGAACGTCAAAACGAGAAGGGTGAAGAACCCTTAAAAATTCGGCAGCCTAACGATATCATATAAAACATAAAAATACTGAATTCAAGAGATCAAATGGGGTATATCATCATATGATCATAAAAGATCAGTATGATAAATTTAGAGATCATACCCCAACATAATAAAAAGAACTTGAAAGAATTGACATGAAAGTAGAACTTCAAAACGAGAAGGGTGAAGAACCACTTAAAAATTCGGCAGCTTAACAGCGTCACTTAAAACTTCAAAATACTGAATTGAAGATATCAAATAGGGTCTCTCATCATATGAACATAAAATATCAGTATGATAGATTTAGAGATCAAACCCCAACATAATGAAAGGAACTTGAAATACTTTAAAAGAAAATAGATCTTGAAAAATGAGAAGGGAGAAAGAATCCGTTACAAAAATTTCGGCAGCCTAACGGCGCCACTTAAAACATCATAAAACGAAATAATGAGAGTAAGAGGGGATCTATCATTATATTAACATGAAAAGGGATGTAATAGGAGTATAAAAGGTCATCCTTTAACATAAGAACATGGAGAATATAAGAAATGACTTAATAGAGATTACTTGAAATGAAGAGAGAGGTCAGATCCCTTACCTTAAAACGTAACTTTTAAAACTCAACGGTTGGGACCTTGAGGGATTGAGGGCACCTTGGGAGGACTCCTTGGGAGGTAAAGAGACCATAAATTCTTTGGGGGGAGAGTGGGGAGTCGAAATGGATGAGAGGATGACTTGGTATTTATAGTGAATGTGAGGGGACAAGGCATTAATGGCCAAGGGACACCTCAAAAGTGGTTTTCTCAAAACCGTGTGCTCTCCCAAGATATTTCTCAAGAAGTTAGGCCACATGGGCCCCCCATACAATAATTCATCACCTTTGGTCGACTGTCCCTTAAAATATATCATGATATCATCATGAAACAATTATGATGTCATTAAACATACCAAAACCCTAAAACTGTATTTTTACTATTCACTGAAAATTCAACTTTCTCAGAAAGATCCCAAAATTTCACCTTAATCAAATATCAATGCTCTGATTTCAAAAAATTAACCCCATTTTATAATAATAATTTTTTAAATATTTTTAATTTACTTTTTTAAATAAATAAACTATTCACTGAAAATTCATTTTTTCATAAAAAACCCAAAAAATTACTATAACATAATATCGGTGCTCTGAGTTCAAAAATGAAATCCATTTTATAAAAACAATTTTTTACATATTTTTAATTTAATTATTAATTAAAAAAACACTATTCACTTGAAAAAACTAATACTTGAATAATAATTTATAAAACCGTTATTTGACCATTTTGTTGATTCACATTACTTAATCAGGGTGCCTAGATTATATTAATACTTTATTTAAGTGAGATTACTAATTCATTTGGACACATTACTAATACTAATCATAAAATCACTATTCATAATTTACTATTCATCGAAAATCAAGTTGATCTTATTAAACTCTAAATTTCATACTGAACATAACTGTAGAAGACCATTTTTTGAAAATCAATACAAATTTTTAATTATTTAAGGTTTACATAAAATTTTTAAAATATCCTTTTTCTAAAATTCATCAAAATATGAATTCTATATTTATCCAGTCATTTAAAAATTCATAAACATCATCATAAGAAGAAATCCCAATTTTTATTTAAAACAAAGGATTACACAGGGCAGTTACGGTCTCCTTACATAGCCCCTTATCACACCAGCATAGGACCTAAGTGTAAGGTGTGCTAATGAGAGAGAATATGAGGGAGGCTCGGCCAACATCGCATGAGAAGTAATTTATATTAGTTTGAACATCTCCCAAAGGTGATTCCGTTCTAGCTTCACACAATGAAGTTCGGCTTGGGTTTGGTCCAGAGCAAAGCACAGTGGTGCTACCTCCTTCCCAAGTTCTGTTAGATGGGCTTCGATCGGTCCAAGACTACTGGGTGAGGCCATCGAATCTTCTTTCTATAATAATTAACCAAGATTACTAGTATTTAGAGACAATAATCGAAATGTTTAGTTTACAACGGTCATATTGACTGATGGTCATATAACAGTCAAAACCCAACGGTCTCATTTTAATTATACTCATGTTATCAAGTGAAACATTTTTGTTGAGTATAAAAATAAAATTAAACAACACATAAAATTATGAAACAAGATTTATTCAAAATTTCGGGTCGTTATAGGCATGACCATGGAAACCCATATCATCATTAAATTAATTTATAATAATGAAATTATTTATATTGTTCCAATCTCAGTTAACCCAATTATGAGATCAAGAACACACCCCACCATTAAAACATTATGAAATAAAGGAGAACTCTATGAACCACCTACCTCTGGCTCATAGACGTAGGATAATGAAATATGGGGCTCCAACTCGATTAGAATGAAGATAAATTATTTTTTTAGAAGAACACCCTGATAATAGGGTAAAAATGATCACATGGATTTATCACACCATGTAAAGGGATACGAGATTAAAGGAAGAAATAGGACTGGATTCATTATAGATATGCTTCCAATAAGACCAACTACATTCAAAATAAAGATTAGATGAGGGATTTGGCTCATATACTAAAAGAGGGGGAGTGTATCTCCACAGATACTGCAATTGATGGACACATGTTGGATGAAATAAAGGAGGACAAAGAAATAATATAGAAGGATAAATTATGTAATTTACAACATTAAAATTACCCATACGGTTTTACTACATATCTTGGTTAACAATAAGACACTTGTGTGACTCCCACTTACTTAGAACCACACCTACATGGTTAAGTTGCATAGTTTCTCAAACCACACACAGACCATGTTCAATACCTATATTAAATCAATAGAGGGTATCACATTGTTGTGAGCCCCCTCTTGCAGAATTTTTCAAACCATGAATAGTGAAATAGGTGGTTTTTATAGTTACACTGAGGAGGCTGCACGGTTTGTCGAAACAATGCTCTACTATATGTGCACCAAACTCCCCAAATTAAAATTTACCCTGAAAATGGATGAATCAAAAACCAAATATGTTACATTATCCACACCATTACACAGATCATCCTCGAGATATTAAACAATTCCAAGAGATTGTTATGAATATACCCATATCATTTAAACCAACCCGATCTACCCAAGTCATCATGTAATAGATCAAATATCACAAGGTGCAACCTAATATAGGATTTACATATATATTCTTTTCTAGTACCAAATATCAAATGAACCGATGATCCACTGGCCATACACAAACTCAATTTCCCTCATGCAACACATCATCACTCTTTCACATCATTTAGTGATCAAATATTACCTGTGTAATATTTGACACCCATCATGTTCTACATCTCACTGGATTCCAACATAGATCCCATCCATCACATGAAACCTATGATGTCGCACATCTCATCCAATTCCTAAAGGTACCTACATATCAACAGATGCATTGAAAAATATCTTATATCATATATATATATCAATCCTCAAAAAAAGTGTATTGATTCCAACCTACCTCAACATATCCTATTTCCATCGATTCCCAAACTACATTCTGGTGCAACACTCACCATATACATTTACATATCACACACCTATGTTTATTTAATCTTACCAACCAGTACATGGTTTGTATAAAAATGGTACATATGTGCTCCTTATGCACTATCATTATCCAAAAGACATAAAAAGTAAAACCCTTGTCATTATCTTCATCATTGAATAAATTTGAATATAGCTATATCCCTGACCTTCTTTGGATCCCAATTCATTGCTATGTACACTAGTTATGAGGAATGACATCATGAGACAAAGCCTCTCATCATCGATTCACTAGATACCAGCCACTAACCCCACTATTTGGTCCCACTATCTATATACTGACCTCTGCATGTATCTGGATCCTAGCTACCTGATCTATGTACCATTTTCATTCAATCCCCACAGTTCTGAGTCTGATCTAGTCACCAGCTCCAAGATGTGTGATATGATTTTCAACAAAACATCTAGTGACAACTCACCTAGACACATAGACAACACCCCTTTGGTTCCCCATCACACAATGTATGAACATGAATGAGCTACCCACATTAGAAGAAAAAATTTGATGAAGTCCCTAGATGATCTTCTTGAGTCTCTGGCCTTGCATCCCTATGGATACATGCATCAGACTTACTTTATGATACCAGAAGAATCTCCACTAACATCATGTAACAACATCGCCTAGATCAAGTATGATCGGTCCATCATATTTGCCTCATCTTTTATCTCTTGATTGAAAACATGTGAGAATGGGGATAACATGAAGATGAAATATTCACTCGAAAGGTGTGCTGAAACCCATACTCAATATGCATCACTCTCAAGGTTTCGTCTCCAACCATATCAAAAGATAATAAAGAGAACTCTATGAAACTGGCTATATAACACATGATAGACTTGTCTCCCTATTGAAGGTTCAAGAAATCCTCATCTCTATTCTCCCTAAACATTGAATGAAGTGGTTGAAGAACCTATCCCCAACATTTTTCAAGGAATGTCACTTGTGTCTCCCATCCTATACATATATATCCCATCAATTCTTTGTTGGTTCTCAAAGCATATAGGTCGCTAGATTCAACATCCGACATAAGGTTATCATGAGCTAGTCGAAGATGGTCTACACAACCTCAATATAGTTCTCTATATTATGTGGTCAACCCTCACCATGATATAGTGGTGGGTTCTGTGATAAGAACTCATTAATTTGGAGATCCATAGACAACTAATCTCTCGGATCTCCCCTCTCAATACTCAGGATAACCTGAACCAGACTCACCCTGAACTACTCATCAAGCTATTTCCCCAAATCATTCATATCATTAATTTACCTTGAAAATACCAAAGACAATACCTTTGCTTATAAATATAGAACATGATCTTCTTGACACTTCAAGACGTCATTCCTTCCCTTAGGGCCCTCATCCTGTTCGCACTCACGAGTCACCAAATTACCTCCCTCTTGATGCTCCACCCATTCTGGTCTTGGTGGAATCCTGCTAAATACAAATATAACTGTGATAAAACAATATTATATATTTAACATAGATAGTGAATTTTAGTACATGAAGTGAAATATCACCACCCCTACACCCGCCATCATAACCATGTCACATGACATCTGGCCTCACAACCCATTACCCCCCCCCCAATTCAAAGATGAGTATCACATATATATCCAAGATAATGGTCCCTCACCTACCCATAATAGTTCCAAGAGTCACATATAAATATATTGTAGTTGAGTAGAATGAAAAAAGAGAGTCTATACAGGAAACAACTATTTATATTAGTAGTTTTTATGTTAAAATCTCAACCCTATCCTATTTCATTCCTACCCATATCAGGTTTGGGCCCATACATCACTTTTATATTACTTTACTTGACATAAATATCTCATTTGAACAAAATTTCTAGGATTGATATGTTGAATTCCACCAAAGAGAGGCTATACAGGAGAAAACTATTTAGCATCCATTACGGATAGATTAAACAAAACAACCTCACTTACCACAATCAAGGGCCCCAATTTTGATCACAATCAATTAATAATTGGCACAAACACACAATAATACACAAAAAAACACACACAAACAAACATTTATATATCAATAATTCCATGCGCCTACCAAAAAATCAAAAAAAATCATCCATTTTCATATCTGGTGAAATTTCCATAACTCCTCCATGTCTATAAAGATCCATGGGTGAAAACCTGTATAAAAGATAAATATCACACCCACATGCACCAATAAATGTAGAAATAATATCAACTATAAAATTGAAAAACATTACATCTATTCATCACCACTTGAAACTTGGGTTTTCTCCCATGTTTAGGGCTACAACCACCCAAAAATGAGATCTGTATCCAGTTATGAAATCATCATTGTTTCTAGAATTCTGTAGCCCAAGTAGAAAGAACCAATAGAAAACAAAACATTCTATATAATTTGTAGCAAATTTAATGAAACTATTGAATCCAATCCATGAAAATCACATATAATAATTGTTGCACACTGATGTTGGAGCCACTTAAAATTTGTTCTCCCAGATAGAGGACCACTATGCCTTATGTGTGCGTCCCCATACAAAAAAGGATACTGAAAATGATAAAGGGTGTCAGGATGTGATATTAGGGAGACTATACCAGATTATTGGATATAATATTAATGATATATATGTGTATAATATAGTATAAGGAAGATCATAAAAACGAAGGACTATTAACTTTTTTTAACATAATCTTAAAGAAAAACATCATAGATAGACAACATGACCAAAATCCTATTTGTAGAATAAAAAATCATTAACTATTAAAATAAAACATTCCATATCATATCTGTTCATATAAAAAATAAACAAAAAGGTCACCCATTTCCAATCATAACTGTACATACATATAATTAGAATGTTAAAAAAATGAACTAGAAATGAAATCTCTAGTTGATTAAAGAACAACCAAGATGCCTTCCATCCATCCCAGAATAATAACTACACAATGATCAGTAAATTATAGTTCCTGAGCTTGGTCACTAACCTAATTATAAATGCATAATGTATACACTTGTCATGAGGGGCACGTGTAGTGTGTGGGGATAAATCATAGATGGCCACCACAAATATGTGACTAACCTACATCAGTGATAATGAATGTGTTTTAAAAAACTAAAAATAAAATATTGGATATAATGAAAATACCGATTCACTTGTGATTTGTCACCACAAAGAATAAATCTCTCGATTGTGTTATCACTGGTTTCCATGTTCCCCCAGTTATAGATATATCACATAAAACATTTATGCATTTTTATAAATTTAGTGGAAAGTATCCTTCGAATAAATTGCATGGAATCCCCAAAATAAAATGAATCTATGAAAGACATTCTCAACACGTACATTGTCCCATAGTCATCATCTTAATGGAACAAAATCTTATTAAAGCCTGATATACTGAGGCACATTTATGTATGTCCTTTATGAATAATCACTATTATCACAACAACCAATTTCCCATGCAACGATGATATCCAGCTTCCAATATCCTACCCTAATAGCCCCCAAACATATAAAAACCATCATCCCCCTAACGATTATCTCAAAAATATCAATCGATGGCTCCTAAACATCCATGTGGATTTCTAAATAACAATATATGACCTCACTAAGGGCCAACATCATCCTAATCCACTAACTTTTTAAGAAATCCACCCAGATGAGTTGTCAACACCACCTCATCATCTGAGTCCTATCTTTGTGCACAAGACTCTAATAGTTCTTAGGCCAATAATGGTGGGTGGAAATCTCACAAAAAAGAAACTAACACACATTATACAACACTTTATACCCATACAACTACATTTCTCAATCTTGATGTTCATCACCACCCCATGTCATCTAGTCCACACCCCAATCCGTATGATCACATCACCCAAATCCAATGGTCATGTCACCCAACATAGTGATCAACATCACCCCATGTATCATGGGCCATGACCATCCCAAATAACACATCACATCAATCCAGGTGTTCAATCACCACCTCAATCCTTGGGCCAAGATCAACATGTTCCCATGAAACAAACAATTCCAGGAAATATAAACAATTTAATACATTTTAATTAAAAAACTATCCTGTGATGACCAAAGTTCAAAAGCCCCTAACAAGACTCTTGTAATGCACATTTTTTTTTATTTTTATAATATAAATAAACATTTTTTTACCAAAGGGATACTAAAAATCTAGTCCCGAATAATGATGATATTGTGAAATAATCACTTACCACTTTGGTGCCTATTAAATCACAAGACCCATGAAATAAATAACAACTATTTAAATGTTAAATATCATGAATAGAATTATATAAATGATATAAAATTTCAAAATTTTTATTATAAACACCCCTTAAAGAATATATTTTACATATGGAATATGTCTCATAGAATAGAAAGTGAGATAAAGAACCATTTCCTCACGTTTGATTTCCTTTCCATGTTTTTGGACCTCCTATATAATAAATATAATATTAATAAAAAATTATCATATAACCATTATCATATATATTAAATACCATATATTATATGCTTTTCTTTTATCACCAATTTATTAACATTTCATTGTTAAAATAACTTTCTTGGGTCATAATTTATTCATTTTTCATGTACAAATTGTTTGGGTAATTTCAATACATTGAATTTCATCATGTTTTATATACATTATAATGTAAAAAATGACTTAATTATCTTATATATTTACTCTATATGTAACTATAGTAATAAATCAAAATTAATGATAGAAAATGGATTACACCATTCATGGAAATGGTAATGTTTAAATATGCATGAATGTTGTTTCAATTATTCTCAATGGATGGAATGGAAGGAAAATAAATAAAAATTATCTATTAAAAAATCATTATTATTTTATATATAAAATTTATATTAATGAAATAAATCATTTTTAAAATCAAGGTCAAATAAAATAATACCATTTCCCATGGAAACGTGTAGGCAGTAGTCCCAACGAACAAACAAGTAACATTACTATTTTTTAATAGATTAGATGGTTAGAAGTTAAGTGTGATATTATATATCCTAAATTAGTGTTAGGTCACAAATAAAACATTTAATCATTAATTTTCACTTACTAACAACCATGTAAAGCGTAAGATAAAATGGAATCACATCTCATCACGATGTTGCAGTCTGTCGTACACTAGAGCGATAATATCAATTCCCCCACATGATGGTAATATAGAATTTATATGTTTTAAAATAATTAAATAAGTATTATAATTTCAAAAATATCCTATATATATATACTATATATATCATTATATACAGCCTTGAAAGATGGTGATGTAAAATGAATAACATCCGTCATGAGGTGGTTGTCAGCTATAAACACGATCACAAATTTCTGTTCCCAATTATTGGAAGTGGAGATGTATCATGGTTATTGAATATAAAAAATAACATATAAGTTTATAGTGGAATATTTCTTTATTTTATTATAATATATAAATATTATTTTAAGGATATGGAAGAATAAATATTAAAAATATTCACGTTTATGAATTTTTCATCTTCATTTGATAAAATCTTTAGGTTTATACCTAATGAATTAATTGGTTGAATTTATAATGAAACTAATTACTGTATTATGTGGGCAGGTAAGTAAGAGATTTGGATTGGTATTGGATAATCTAAGTAGTTTTTTAAGGTTAAATAGGGGATGTGAGGGGGTATCCTTTTATTATTGGGGGGAGGACACACATGGAGTTTAGAAAAAAGTTATTTGATACGCATATTTGTTTCTTAAAACCTTCCTCCAAAATGGTTAAATATGACACATAATAGGTCATATAGTAAAATTATTTCCATAAAATTGGTGTTTTGAATGTTTTAGATTATTTTTTATCCTAAATCTCTTTAGTCTAACCCCTTGGTATATATATTTTTACCAAAACTATTGTAATTGATTTTTACTATTTTTACTATTTATTATGGAAATAAATTTGGGTTAAATTATTATATAATATTAATATAATAATATAAAAAATTGATACCTTTTTTAAAAATTAATTTACAAATGTTGTAGACATCAATATAAATTTAAATCCTTTACGTGTCGAAAAAACGGTTTTCCCAAACAAAAACATTCAAAAGTTTGAATTTTTTGTTGTTGTAATACTATATAAATCTAATTCCAATTATCTAATTAAGATAAATTTTAATATAATTGAAATAATATTAATTTAAAACCAATTGATAAAATAATTTAACATTGTAAATATATTTAAAAAATTGTACTTCTCAATAAAAATCCGTATTTTTCAATATTCTTTAAAAAAATTGTCCTTCCAGAAAAATCCCTAAAATAAAACCAATGATTATGTTGAAATTTAGATTTATAAAACCAATGTTATTTTACATAATGTATTTTATAAATTTTTTAAAAATTAAATTTAAATTATTTTCAAAAAACGTGATTAAACCATCTTTTAGAGTAATGATATTTTTTCGAAAAAATTATTTTTCTTTCAAATAGATATTATTTTATATCTAATAAATAGATATCCATTGAAATTATTTTATACTTTGTTAAAAAATATAATTGTTATAAATTATCTTGTTCTATTAACACCCATTAACATAATAATTGTGTTATAATGATAATGTTTAAATAATAATATTTCCATCAAGTATCACATTTAATTCAAACCATGTTTTTGGTTCATTGAAATATACAAAAGAGAATGAATTTATTTAAAAATATATTTACCGTAAATTCAGATGATGTAACATTATCTTATTATATTTATTTTTATGTTTTATATACTTTATTTAATATGATTTTTTTTAAAATCATAGGTTTTTACAATATACATGACAAGTCCGACTCAAGTTAAGGATCATTTTAACATAAAGTCATGTTTTATTTTGAATGATTTTATCATCTATGTCTATGTTTTTAAAAAAAATTATTAATGTTTTTATATTTAAAAATAGTTTCCATAATTTCTTCTTTATGTCATTTCATTTCAATGGATTTCAAAAAATTAGTTTTACATAATGTTTGAATTTAGTCACAAATTTAAAAAAGAATGTTATATTTTAATGTATATAATGAATTTTTTTCCCAAAACCATAAGCATTATTTTAATATTGTATTATATTAAGACATATCATTATTTCTTCATAAAAAACACCTCATTACTATTTTCCTGATATCATTGTTTTAAAAATAAAATTTCAAAAGAAAATGGTATTTTGATATTTGAAAGTCTTTTGTACATGCGTTTAAAGGATATTTTAAGGGTTTTATTTATGTTATTGTTCTAATAAATTTTTTAAAAGGGTAAATCCCCATTATAGATCAAAGTTGAGCACTATATATACTAATTTATCAATGTTCCTAAATAGTGCTCTAGTTCATTGGGTAATTATTATGTTCTCAAGATAAATATTTCAAAAGTCGGGTGTATAGTTATTCAAATTTTAAATGTTTTATAAAGGTTCTATCATGATGATGTCAAAAGGAACCAACATTAAATTTATATACTTGAAAATGAGTTTTCATGAATTTTTTATTCCTCAAAAGTTTATATAATGATATATTAATTACGAATGATTCTATTTTTGAATAAATGCAATGTTTTTTAGTAATGTTATTCCATGGGATTTCATGATTTTCAACGGAGTAAATAATGTTTTTTCCTTTGTATGTTCCTTATTGAGATTTTTACAGAAATACCACATTTTAAAATGTTTATTAAATGTTTTAAGGATGTATAAAAGAAAATAAAAACTCAAGATGAATTTCATAATTTTTTTCCATAAAGAAGTAATGTTTTATTTTAAATGTTTTTGATTATTGGAAAATGGATACCTAATAAATTTGCGAACATTCAAAAATATGGGTCTAGTGTATAAGAGTTATTTAAAAACACTTAAAAATATAAAATAATGAAATTATCATAAATTCAGGTAATTTAATTATTGTTTAAATTCACTAGAATATGGATTGTTTAAGGTTGGGTCATAACATATATAACGACCTCTTAGTTTTAGTTGATGATAGAGTATTCAAAGAATTTATTCCTTTTATATTATATATACCATGATTATGTTTTTAATAAAATCAATTATATGTATACATTACTGATAATTTTATCTCACTACATCATTATGAATCAATTTCCAAATTTTATTAATAAAATTACTAAAAATCATATGTTTAATAAGATACATTTTGTACAAATTTATAATGATAATATATACTACTTATCAATTATGTAGTTTTGAATATTTTTCGAAACATATATCCTTAATTTTGGAAATACATGGGATTTGATGGATTTTTTTATAATTATATTTATATATAACAATAAAAGACATTGGGAGTGAATATAATTATAAAATTATATTATTTTATTATTGTATAGTTATATTGAGAAATCTATAGTTCATATCAACGACGTAATGTAATGTTAGTGTCTATGGAACCAAAACATAGATCATGGGTCGATGGAGTCAATAAATTAGTATAAATAATACAAAAATTGAAAATATATTAAATTAACAACCCTTATTTATTCATTTATTTCATCATACAAAAATAATGGAATGTTGATATTGTGTATGTGGAAACCACTACCTACAAAAATTGATGCATTAAGTTTTTCATAAGAACTTATTATGGTTTTTTATAAATATGTACATGTGTAATAAATAAGTAATATCAAATATATTTTTTATTTTAAGCTAAAATAATAATATTAACATAAAATACATATATTTAATTGAAAAATAAAAACATTGTCATGCATACGTACAGACTACAACCTCCATGAATGATGTTTATTATATTTTATAAACACCTAACCTGGAAGGTCCAAAAAAGTGTAATTAATTAACTAATTTTAAATTTATAACATTATCAATGGTATTATACCACTATCCACTACCTAAAATCCTTCTTTTCATTGAAAAAATGTAAATATCATATATGTGTACATGCAGACTTCACCCTCCCCAGAATAATGTTTTTCATTTTCCATCTCGAATTGAAATATTTATCAAAAACAACTCCAATTTGATTCAAAAAACTGAAAAAAAATGTTAATTATATTATTATTATTATTATTATTATGTTATAATGATATAATTTCTAATTAATAATTTCGTAAACATAATTAGATCTTAATTATGGTATGTTCATGTTTCGGTTGCTATTAGAACCTACTCAAACAGTGCTATAAAAATATATCAGGGATTATACTATGAACATAAATACTTATATAATTATTAGATAAAAATGAAATCATAATTTATATATTTTTCTAGAAAGGATATATTATGTATTTATATTGTTATTAAAATATAGTTTTCGATCACAAAAATATGCAAAATGGGCCGAAATTGATTCAACATTCATAAAACATTACTATAAATATTATTTTATGGGATAAGATTGCTAGAAGTCATCATTATTAATATATATTGTTATCCAAACCATTATTGGAATTTTGGACTTCTTGATAATAAAAAAGAGACACAAAATTATTATAAAGCATGTGCATAATGAATGATATTACTCATACATTATTTTGAAAATAAATAATCACTAACTAATATAGATAAATTGATTAATAATATATAATGTTCATAAAAGCTATATATATCACTAATTTCATGTAATAGTTAATTAAGATAGGTATTT
Organism: Viscum album; assembly: GCA_963277665.1. Classification (NCBI taxonomy): domain Eukaryota; kingdom Viridiplantae; phylum Streptophyta; class Magnoliopsida; order Santalales; family Viscaceae; genus Viscum; species Viscum album. The sequence continues at coordinate 2,033,410,547 of OY728135.1, forward strand.
TTTTCATATCGGAGATTGAAGTGATTTCGTGGAAACTTAGAATTAATGTAATGGGAATTTCATATCGAATTCCTTTTCTTGGAAAATGTGTTATTTTGTGCAGCAAATTTAAATTATATATAGTATATAAATCCTATTTGATTTGTAATATCATGAATATTATTCTTCTATTTTTATTAAAAGATAAATTATAAAAAATATATTTTAAAGGGGTTTGAATAAAATGTTACCTTAGTTATTATATTGGAAAAGAATCATAAATATTTGAATGTAAATCTTATGTATTTATTCTGGAAATTGCATCAATATATAGATATTATAATTCAATATCATTATGAAATTGATGTACATAGGGGTATTCATCATGATTTTTTATTAGTATCAACTCAATCATAACTCAATTCATGATAAGTGGGTTTGAGACTCCACAACTCACTTCACACTCTTACGGGATATTCCTTAAATAATTGATTTGATCTTGAAAAACCATAATGAAGTATTTCACTTCCATTTTAGTGGTATTCTATAATTTCAAACATCTAAACACATTTATTATCTCATTTTAATAACCAAAAACTTTTAATGTACCCTATCCACCACCATATCATAAATTATATTAAAATAGAACTTCGAATTACCTTTAAAATACTATATGTTATATAATTTTTTAGAATATTTTCCAAGATAGCCACAATATTCCATTAAATGGGGAAATATTCCTTTTCTATAGTTCCATCATACCAATAGCCATTTTTCTATTTTTCATTTTAATGTAATATTTTTCAAATGGAATTTTATGAAATGGATTTTATAATTATATGATGAAATATTTGGTTTTAATTTGTGAAAGGTGTGGCTAAGTAAAAATGGCCCCTTGATGCACTCGTAGGTGTCAAGAGAAAAATTAGTTATGGTATTGTCATATTAAATACAAGTAATGTATGAGATCATGGAAAAAGTCTTTTCTAAATGATATATGGAAGAGTACAATGTGTAATTTTCAATTATCTGTTATAAGTTATAATAGTCTTCCCATGATGTTTTTTGATACTTTCCGTTCTTAAATGTAATATTAAAAATATATATGTATCTTATCTTATAATAATATTTGGTTTTTGGATCCATATGTAATTCTGTAATTTTTGTACCGATAATATAATATAACTAATAGATTTGTGTTTTTAGGGAATGGGTAGTTACAAAGATATTTGAATAGCCATTGAAAACTTGATGGTATGATGGAAATTAAAGTATTATAGTGTATTTATGTATTCAATATAAATTTAGTAATCTATTAGGTATCAACATTATTAATAATTTTTTAACCTCTCCAATCATATAATGTAATGTTGATTATATATGATTATCATTAATATTATTACATAATTATATTCTGAAGAGACATAATCTTTGATTATATTAATTTGGATTTATTTTTTCATCATTTATATTATCATATATTATACCATATTATCTTGGAAAAGTGAATGATCTAGTTTTCTCATGAAAATTTCTCCTATAATCTTGTTCATGAAATATCATATCAATAAAAGTTGGTAAATTATGCCCTAATGGTAATTTATAGTCTCATTAAACTAGAATAAATGTAATGATCCTTATTTTTTTCTCTTAAACCATTTATAAAAATTATATTCAAGACCCTCTATATGGTGTGGTGTTTGATTTTTCAATGTTACCTTTTTCATTACATGACTGTGTTCTGAATTGATACGTAGTTATTTGGTGAACCATTAAATTAATATTCCAAAATAGGGGTTCATTCATTGTGATGGGTGTTACATCATAGTGAAAATGAATATATTCTTATTAATTGATGTAGATGATTTTATCGATGAAAACCTTTGACTTGCTATTATAGTGGTTGGAGATATAATTTCTTGAGGGTAAATTCTGTTTTATATTATTTCATTATTCTATCAATTATGGGTGTAAAATAGAAAACGTTCTATTTTGGTTCCATTTTATATATATCACTATATTTTATGGTCTAACATTATAGTTTTATTGAAATAAATTAGTATTCACTCCATTATGGGGATGAATTATGGACTATTTTTAAATAGTTTTCAGAACCTCTCTCTCTTAAATTTTTTATTTTCTCCCATACTACTCTCACCTATTTATGGTTTGTTACTAGGGTCCCTTGAATTTTTACTGGACCCTTCAACCATAAATGATATTTTATTGATCCCTTATCATATCTAGTGTGTTTATTCTTGATTCATCATTTAATGAGATAAATATTAGAACTATTTTCTCATCTAAAACTCTATTAGTTCATGAAATAGTTGTGAATATATCTATTTTTTTGAAATTCCAAATTATAACTCAGTTGAAATGACCTATTAATCAATATAAGAATTATCCTTTTGGATTAAAAGAATATTTTTGGGCTTCTTTTGTTTAATATCAGTTTTCCAAATATTTCTATTAAATCCATTGCCCTCCTCATAAATTGATTTAGTGGAATCCACTAACCCTTATGATTATGGGTTTTTATATTTGTGCTTACTATAATTGGCACTGTGTAGAGACGATTTCATATTTTTGATACAATGAGATTAATGAGACTAGAGTGTGTGGTGAATTTTAGTCACGTGACATGTATTAACATTTTATAATAAATGGCTATCATTAATACACATAGCCATAAATTTATAATATCTGACTACAATAATGTTGCATTCACTATAACCACTCATTACTATTTGTTTAACCACATGGAGTTAATCAAACACACAATCTTGGAGTTTTAAAGTTAACCAGACTTGAGGTGAGTAATGAAATGGATGTTTTGGATAATTTAACAGGGAGGAATGAATCACATAAAGTTGTGAATTGATACATATTGACTATGATAGTGGCCACTGAATTTGAGGTTATGAATTTCTATTATATCATTAGTCCCACTGGATATGTGTAAAGGCAAGATGGTATTTCTCATATCAAGATATTACTGGAACCAAGAGAGATAGTATTTAAATTACACCATTATGTGAATTTATATATCATTTCTTTTATATAATATAATAGGAGATGGAAATAGTTAAAAATATGAATTTATTCATATAAAAAGTGAAAATGAAATACATTATAACACATTTTAACTTTAATATTTGACTTTTTGTGGGACTATGTGTTATAATTATTAAAGTGATGATGGGGATTGGGCATTGTGGGTAGATAATTCGTTAGGGTTTTGTACCTTTATAAGTATCATGTTAATAGAAAGTGGTACCTCATAATGTTTAAGAGTTTGTTACTCCACCATATTAATAGGTTCTGGATCCTCTATAGTTTGGGAAGGGGGTAAGTAACCTCTTCCACCCGATAATGTTTGAGTCCTCCATAGGGTTGATGGATTTTAATAACCCCCGATTGATGTTCTTGGAATCATTAGGTGTGGGTTCTATATTTATAGAGTAAAAAATTATCTTATTTATTAACAATGTTTGATGAAGAGTGGTTTAATTATAAGTGGTTATGTAGTTCACTGATAGACACAAATATTAATGAGTCATGGGTCGCCCACCAATGCAGATTTGATGATATATGGTATGAATTAGTTGAGTATCTTAGATTCTTGGTTTTTTGGGGGTGAAATATTTATATGAGATTATAGGTGGTGTGTCTGGGAATTGGTGTCTCGGGATAAATAATATTAATACATATATGGTTTGGGTCTTTTTTCTATGTTATTATTTCTGGTTTTATTTACACTTTATGTTTCTATGTATAGGAGAATTGTGTCTTCTTTTATTTAGTCATTTGTTGTTTTTAAGAATTATATCACTCTCCCTTATTTGGTTATTTTCTATATATTTTTCAATTTTAAGATGATATGTAATTTAAAAGAGGATTTGTTGGAAAATTTGATGGTAGATATGGAGACTATTGTTTTCTAGAGGTGATAGTAGTTTTCTATGTTAAACTTTAGGGTTGTTTTAGTGATTATATGAATTCAAATAAGTTTATTTCACATGGTTTTAAAATTTTGATTCATTGGAATATATTCTACACTTATATATTATGGTATTTGAATTGATACTCCTTTATGGATCATTGAATTTTAGGCATGAATGATCTATTTATGATGGATCGTATTAGTTGTATTGAATTACTAAATCCTATTTGAGATCGGTGTTTATATAATGGTTCATTAATATACATTGTCCCAATATCCCGAACAGGCCTACTCATTTACAGTACTCTAACCCTGTCATATTGAAGGAGGGATCTAGGTGGAACACTCAGTATACTACCATACAAGGTGGGGTCTTGGTGAGTCGAATCATGGTAGAGTAGTATCAAATCCATGTATTCCTCAGTGAATTAATTTTTAATTAGGATTCTATAAGTATTGATGTGGGAAAAATATTTATCTAATGTATTAGGGTTTCTATTATGGATTTCCCATCCTTCAAAATTCTATTAGTGTAGAGGCTAATATATACATTCATCTAGACTCAAATAACCTAATTCTAAACATTGTGCTCTAAATCACCAATTACAAAGAAGAAGAAAATATTACATTAATATAATAGTGATCAATTATCTGCATTGATATCCTTCTTTATTAATCACCACATATATGATTTAATGTCCTTAGATATTATTTTATAAACAATATGATGTATACATATAGTTAACCATCTAGGATCCTAAGGTATGTTCTTAATGTGTCATCACCAATAATTGATCATATTATCATATTAGGTAAGAAATGAAACAACCATTTGTGGACATGATTAATATATTTATCCACAAGTTGAGAAAGAAGATGTTCCTCAACCCATATTTAATCAAGAATACATAATACCAACATTACAGGTTGATATCCCACCACCTATTATGTATCAGATGATTTTAGTAGTACGAGATGGACTTGTGCACAATCTAGTTGTGATCTAAATCCTTTATTGACAATGAAGGCCCTGGTTTTGGGTTGAATCTAGGATATTTGTAGTGGAGGATTAAAATGAATTTATTATTCAATTATTCCTCCCTATTTTGAAAGTGTCTTATTAGATTCTTATACTCGAATTTTACCTTCACCAAAGTGAAGTGATCCACTGGTGGAATCTGATCATCATGATTCTTGATGAGTAGACTCATAGATGGATATAGTTATAACAGTATCTATGTGATGAGATAAGATGATATAGTATGAAATTGTCATATCCTAGAGCCGTAGTAGGTTATAATGTCCATTTAATAGTAGGTGTTGAGGTTCAGTGAGCCCATACAGTACTATGTATAATCTATTCATGATAAATTCCACCAACATGGAAGTTTTGGCATGAAATTTTATATAGTTTTGATTCAAAATTTGTCCCTTCTATATCCAAAATAGTTTTTAGGTCTATTTTGATTGTATTATTTTTAGAAGGAAATTTGTAGTAATCTATTATTGGTTATTATTACCCAGAAGAAGAGTCATCAGTAATGAATGGTGGCATTTAGGTGTATAGATTCTGTTATTGGTGGAGTGCTAATGCATAGACCAAGAAATAGAGATTAATAGTAGAGTAGTCACTTACTGTTTCTATATATATTATAGAAAATATTTGTTATTTATTTGGTGAATTTGGTTGTATGGTGTGTTATTTTCTAACCCATTATATTAGAGGGAATTCTTATTGAATATATACCACTTTGTCAGAGGTATTGACTCAATCGGGGATATCATTGGGGTGAACCTAATTGTCCTTTCATAGGCAGTTATATTACTGAATATAGTATTAAATTGTGGGGAGGATCAGTAAGTGGATGTTCTATGATATGATTTCACAACAACCACTACCAGGCAGTCCACACCAGGCTAGTGGAGCAGGCGACCAAGCATGGAACCATGTGTTTAAAATTGAATTTTATAACGAGGTAATGACCGCTATGATGTATAATATAATCTAAAAAATTTATACAATATAATAAGTTCTAATAGATACTAGAATGATCCATTTATTTGGTATTGTGTTCCTTTTTTAGTGTTATATATCAAGCTAGTTCCTATATTCCAACCCATATAGCTAGAGACTCCAACATAGAGTGATCATATGCTCACCACATCTAATTATGATACTAGATTAAATTTTCTGGATATAGAATATTATGATACCCTTTATTTGTTTATTATTCCCTATAACTACATTATTCAAATAAGAATTTTATCCGTAGTAAATTCTGAGATTAAATACAACTATGAGATAGTACTTTTGGATGTTTATGGATTTATGGTTTCCTATGTGGGTGATTGAGACTTTCAGTTGAGACGATTATGGAAAATTAATGTGATGTTATAGTCCGTCACCCATCCGTTGTTGATTTTGTCTCTATTTATAGCGTACACAATATATGATTAGCTTCCTATAGTCATGGTGGAGTTTCTATACATCTTCCTAGAAAATATACCTTAATTTCACCCTCACCATTAGATCTAAATATATATTCTCCATCTCCTCATCACTAGTTATGTTTATTATATATCATATGAGATGGAACCCTATATACTCATGGATTTGAATGTTCATTTAAAGGACATTATATACATATTTTTTCATTAGACGTAGTTTTCCCCCTGGGTTGACCAACAATTTTCACAATGAAAACATACGGGAGATTGAGAAATTGAATTGACGATAGCTATTTAAATAAATCGACATTAATGAATGAATATCCAATACTAATCATCAATTGACTCTTAAACCCATTAAATTGAGTGATTTTTTCCTAAATATCTAACTTAGGTATATCGATCACTAGTATTGCATCCATGTGTTGGATGTATGGAAGAAAAAATTATGATGTCTCTATAGAAATTATATGTTTTTGTTTATGACCATCATCATGAGAAACACCTTGGTTCAATTCACAAGACTCTTGAACTGAATCTTTTATACAATTTTATAATATTTTGTAGAGTTATTCACTGATAAAATTATTTTATTCTCCATAAAATGGTCCAGAACATTGGTAATCATAATATTTTTATAGAATTACATAAATAGAACCATTTTTATGAATATTTATTAAAGCATTTGTCTTAGATTCATGATATCTAGTTAATAAGTTGTGTCATCTCATACAAAGGAAATTTCTCTAACTATTAATGAATAAGGTATTGGTCCCATGATATCCTTGTAATATCATGTTAATGGTTTATAACTTTCATTGGTGAGACATATACTATTTTATATTTTTTGGAGACTACTTCATGATTTAAATCCCATAAAATTCCTTAATTAAGATAGATATCCATTTTTGTGTGATAAGTATCAGAGAGATTTGGAGGAATGAAAGTGCAGGTTGACATGTGATTCTATTCTATGGCTTCATGGGTATTTATTTAAGTATATGGTGTTTTCTGATTCCTCTAGAGACTATATTGGTCTTCTGATAATATAAAGCTTAGTAGTGATAAATTTGGGGTCAATATACATGATTCCTCATGAGATTAATTATCTGAACAACAATTTTGTTTTTATATAGGTAGTGTTATATTTGGATTCTTTGATACTTTAAATTCTATTTTACTGGTTCAAAGAATACGCACGTAATAAGAGAATCAAATAAAAATTCATTCATAGAGATTAGAATCTAATTTTTGGGTGTATATTAGATTTATTAAAAGTTTAAATCACTATAATTTTTTCTGTTATAGGAATGGGAGATGTGGGGGATAATTCCTTTTAAATTAATTCATGCGATTAATTAAAGGAGGTGTATTATGAATAATTGGTAGTTATAATGACTCATTCCATAATATCCCATAATTATATGGTTGATAAGGAGGGTTTTACTTTCTTACATTTCAAGGATATTTTATGTTTGGAGTTTTATAGAATTAAGAGGGATTATAATATATCAAATACAAGTGCACACTTCATGTAAATATACATTTTTCAATAAAAATGAGATTCTTAGAAATAAACTCATGTTTCATTCAAAACATGTTCACTTCTTCTATGTTAAATCCCTATAGTGGATATATAGAGTATACAATAGTTTCTAATAATTCTAATTCCCTATGAAATTTTTTTTGAAAAATGGAATGAGATCAAAAATCAATGTAATTGGTAGAAAAATGAAATAGACTCTTTATTCTATTTTGAAAATTTTCATTTCCCATTTAATATTTCCCTATAAAATAAATAATATTGATATATAATAATCTTAATCTTACTCTGATATCCAAATTCACATCCCAAAGAACTTTATAAGACACTAAATAAGTATGAATAATTGAAAATCATAATCATGAGGGTTTCTTGAAGAATATAATTACTCATGTAAACATTTTATTGAAAAAACATAATTTTCCCATTAAAAGTGGAGAAAATATTTACTTAAGAATAAAATCATTATCATACCTTATCAAATGAAAATAAAACCATGTTTTTTTCACGCATAAGAATTTAATTTATTTACCTGGGGACATCATCTTTATAACCCTCTTATAATCACTCTTGAAAACATTCTTACATGTTGAATAACTTACTATTTTTTTTCTAATATATATTCTATAGAAATAAGAATCATTACCCAATACATTCGAGAGATATATTGTGGTCATATATATTCATTAATAGAGTATAAGGAATATAAAATATATAAAATGTAAATAATATTACATTTATTTTATAAATTCCAAATAATATTCCATGTAGTATATATGCATAATCAAATTCATGATTCATGAAAAAATGATAATTTTTTTTTTGTAGAGATATATTTAAATGAAAGATTATCAAGAGAATGTGATATAATTTTATCTTTGAAAAATAATAATTTTTCTATCAATCTTCTTATCGAATAACATTCATCATTGTGGGAAACTGTTATCATACTATATACATTAGAAACATACCCCTCTAAGACTTTTGGAAAAGTATCAAAAATAACTTATTTGGAAAACATTATGAATACATCATTTAAAACTACCATAAAGAAAGTTAAAAATGAATTAAGGTTACATTGAATTAATGTTTATGTATATTGATAATATATTTGAAATATTTTTATGAAATGGTTATAGAGGAAATATAAAATAAAAAAATTAAATTTATAAAATATGTTCTTAAAGAATAATCCACTACCTCGAGTCCGACTCTGAACATACATACTAAAATTACAATATATTTAACATATATTAATTATTTAAGATTTTTAAAAACATGTTTAGTTTCATTCCCATATTATTATCCGTTTTATATCATTTATTAACATTACTTATTGTGTTATAAAATATGTTATGTTCATGTCTTAGTTTTTGAGGACGTTCAGTTCATAAGCACGAACCAACATTGATCGGTTGACCATGGTAAAGAGAGGTAATTTTCACATTATATATAAAATATTAATTGTGTTACAATTTTCATATTTTTAAATTAAATAAAATTTTACATTATTTATGAATGTTCAACATGAAAAAAAAAAATATTTGTTTGTATTAGTGGTAGTCCATACGTATATACAAGTGATGTTATAATTTTTTGAATAATGGAATTGTAAGTAGGTATATAATATCATACATTTAAAATGTTAATTTTTTAATGAATATATTATCTATTTATAAAATCCTTCATGATAAATGTTCTTATGAGGTGGTGATGAAAAATAAAATGAGTCATTTTGCAGAGGTAGTAATCCACACCTACACATGATGATGATTTCATTTACCATAGGATTGAAAAAGAGATGAACATGGTTATTCTATCTAAAAAAAATTTATTTTACATATGATAATTATTTTATCATATTATCATAATAATATAACATTTTTATGTGGAAAAGAAATAGTCTGGGAAACACAAGGTTAAGTGTTTTTCCTATTATTTGGGAAACTTTGTTTACCATAAACATTATATCTTATTGGTTTAACTTTTGGTAATTCCATTACCTATAAGATATGGTGAGGAATTTTGGGATGATATGTGGATTGGGATTGGTATATCTTAATGGCTCACTATGTATGAATAAGAAAAGAGATGGAGTTAAATTTTATAAGTGAAGGGTGTGGTGCTCTTGTAATTTTCAAATGTTATAAAAGTGTACATAGCCTTATTCAATTGAATGTGGAACTAAATATATACCATTTAGAATTTAATATATAAATTTTCATATTTACCTCATAAAATTATAATTAAGGTGATATGTTTTGATAACATCATTCAGTTTTAACCTTAATAATATGTTTTACCCTTCATCATAAAGGTAAATTTTTGTGATGGTTAATATTCATTAAAAACAATAATGAAATTTATCTAATTAATAAATTTCAAAATAATGATTAACAATATTAATATATTTTTTTTATGATTTCAATTTTAAATATTCATGAAATTAATTTTAATTTATGTATATAAATTGCAATGAAATTTTTTTTGTTTAAAAATGTGTTTTAATCAAATAAATTGATTTTTTACCAAATTGATGAATAATTTTCCTTAAAATGGAATTTAATGTATTATTCATATTATAATGTGAATAATTTTACATTAAATCTAATCTTAAATATAATTTTAGTTTCATATACATGAAAATAAATTGTAGTTATTTTAAAAAACATTGTTTTTCAATATTTACCAATAAAATATCATTTCAAAAAAAATAAGTATAACATATATTTGAAATGATTATACAAAACATTAAGTCTGTTTTATCTTATTCAATTTAAAAAATTTATAAAATTAACTTTTAGATAAATCTTTATAATAAATAGAAAAAACATTAGTTAGAAGAACATTATTTCTTTTTTTATAATTATAAATAAATTTGTAATGAATGTGAATCAGTAAAATTAAATAATTAATATTACTAATATGTGAAATTTAATTATTATTCATAATACATAGTTTTTCACATAATTCAATACTTAAATATATTTCATCCTCCAAATTTTATTTGTCATATAAACATGTAAAGATATTAATACCTTAACCATTTCAGGTTCCCATGTTAATTCTTCCATCATATATTTTTTCATAAAACATGACATGGTGTGTTTAATTATTCCATAAAACCTCATAATTTTGCTTTATAATATAGAATATGTCTTCTTCTTTATTAATATTATCTTCTATATATACCATATTAGATAAGATTAATTATTTAAATATTTTCTCTATAGTGAATAATTAAACACATCATGTGATTGGCAAAAAAAAGGGAAAATCTACTCAACAAGAATCAAGTCCCACATTTTCAATATTATTATATAGAAAAATAAATAATGGGATTAAATTTTACTTTTTAACATTACTAAGGATATATTTTTAAAAAAACATGACCACAAACCTCAAACATAAGATCATTCCCCATGTTATCTATATTAAACTTGATCATTCTATAAGCTTCCCTCTTGTATTGTTGCATTATTATTACCTTCTCAACCATTTATTTTATGAATTCTTATCCAAAAAATTCATTCATAAAATTCACCCCAATATACTATAGTCTATCAATGATTTCTATATAATTCATCAAAATGTGTCATCTATGAACTTGAATGAAAACTGTTAATATAATAAGATTTTACTAAATAGTGATTCTAATCAAATGTTCCCTGATTATATAATTCAAAAAAACCAAATCACATCCACTAATGAATTTATTATTGTATTTGAATCTACATCAAATTTATGATGATATGATGTGATGAAATTTAATATCACACCCAATTACATTTATAATCCGTCAAAAAAATTAGATGTAAATCTACGATCACAATTAGATAATTTAGAGAATTGGAATTCATTTAATCAGAATATCCCTTAAATTTATAGTCTATAATGTCTAACCCAAGTAATAATATCTTGAATGAGATGAAATTTAATATAATTAGTTATTATTTTAACAGAAAAAAAACTATTATTATTACCTTGATATTTCTTAGGCAATCCCACCACAAAATTGATGAATATATTATACCATTTCCATTCATGTAGTAGAAAATGATGTAGAATCCCTTTTGGTAGTTTTCATTCAACTTTAAGATACTGAAAAGGCAAACATTTTATGGTAAAACAACTAATAAACATCTTAATTACTTTAAACTAATAATATTCTTGATCCCCTCATTACATTTTAATGAAACTAGGATAAATATAAAATAGTGATCTGTGGGGTTTAATTTGAAATTCCTTCTTCAATTGGGAGTCATATGAAAGATCCATCCTATTTCAAACTTTCATAACACCATCATCTTGAATGGTGACTTCAAGAACATACACTTTTTATTAAACTCATATCTTCCTTGAACTACTTGATATTCCATCTATGAATTATTAATTCTATCTTATAAGGATGAATTCACTAAAACATAAACCAAAATGGGGAGAATTATTTTATTCACAATTTCTATTTCAATGTTTATTAAATATTTAACCAAAGGATCAGGATGTGAATATAGAATATCAAATTATGCATCATAATTTTGGGTCAACCCATTGACCTCTTTGTCTTCATTTCCTGGATGATATTGAATCATAAAATCACAATCCAAAATTATTTCCAAAAATAATTTATTATTCATGTTCAATAATGTTTGAGTAAATATATAATTTAAACATTTATAAAACATATAGATTTTACATTTTACATTATATAAATATGTGTCCATGTTTTCATTAAAAACATAATAAAACTTATTAATTATCATACAAAGGGTAATTATGTTTGTGGATTTTCCAACTATCATGAATCATATGAAAGAACACAATAAAATTCCATCAAGAAACATCCATGTCCCATCTAATAATCTTTACTATGGATGATAAACATAAAATTTCAAGATAGTAAGGACAACACTGTACAACTAATTAAAATTATTTTCAATTATCGAAATCATTAATCACAATACTTTATCAATATGAATATGAATCAATATCTAGTTAACTTTTCTAGTGGGATGGGTAATTTCATAGAGTTTTCAAAAAAAAACATCTGTAATATCCAACTAATAAATGAAAACATCGTATTTTTGTTACATATTTAGTTTTTTACCACTCTTCCACCACCTATGTTTTAGTAATATCTAAAATTCTCTAATATTTATTGAAAATATGTCCATCCAAACATGTATTTTGTAAAAAAAATCATTGTTTCTAAATTATCCAAGTAATATGTTTTATTTTAATGATTGAAAGAAATAATTAGAAATTAATCACATTCTTCATGAATTTCTGAATGAACCATATTTTCATCCAAAAATGAAACCAAAAGTTTATATAAATACTCACAAAAATGTTTATTTATAAGATCCATTAAAATAGAATGATAATTAACAGACCCAAAAGGGAATAATCACAGACTCATAATTCCATTACCTAGTTTGAAATTTCATGTTCTTAGTGTCTTCCTCCTTTTAATTCAGTATATGATATCTAGACCTTCATATAAAATTTTATGAAAATCATGCTTTTAAAATCTAATAATTTAGGTAATATATATGACGTAATGATAAATATATATAAAGAGTAATTTTTTTGAATACATGATAGTCAATGCATTCCTTTATTTAACAATTCCCCATTTTAATAAACAAAATATGATCACCCAAAACTGAAGTTCTATGATGAATAAAACCTTCATCAAGAAACTCTTTTAATTTCATGTTAAATTTCAATAAATTTAATGGAGTTATTAAATAATGGGGTTGCGAGTTTTTTTAGCTTCTAAAACTAATTCAGTAGTGAATTTGACCTCATAATAAATAATGAAACAAAAGAAAACATACAAAAACACATCCATGTATTTATATACTAGTAATACATCATGAATCAAAGCAACAACTCTACTTTTTAAAACTAGATCAAGATAAAATTCATTTAATTTCTTAATTAGTTTATCGTTTTCTTAATATATTATGATATATATGAATTAATTCATATAAAAAACATCATACTCACACAAGAAATAGAATATAAATTCCTTAGTATTGAAATCTATTATTTCATGATAAAAATAAAACAAATCTAACTTTCTAATAAAATAATTCTAAACTATGAGATAGAAAATATGAATTGAAAAAAAATAATTCCATATATATTCAAACTAATATTCCTATAAATCATTTTCCATAATGCATAATCTATATTTATTTACAAAAAGTTATTTTCCATTTATTTAAGCAATATTTCCAATTTCTATTAAATTACATAAAAACAAAATATTGTGTAGAGTGGAAATCAAACAATACTTTTTTTATATTCTTAGTAAACAAGTAATGTGCATGTAATCACTTTGTTTGATCATTTTTTTTTGGTAGTTATAAATTACTTCTACACAAACATCCACTTACAGACATGATTATTCCCATAACTGAAACTTTTCATTGGATATAAACCATTATAATAGAACATATCATTACATTCAAAACATATAATTTCATTTTTATCATAATTAGTCTGACCATTAACGTAATTATTTTATTAGAAATAATGACCCAATTATCCTAGTATACCACAATGATAACATTTTCAAGATTTAATTAGACACATCCCAGGATTCTTCTTAACACACATATCATATGATGTAAATTTAGACCTCATGCCTCTGGATTTAATCGATATATGGTTTAATATTTATTTTCAGCTTGAAAATTTTTAGTTCAATGTTTTTCTAAAATATAAAAAAACTCCAGCTAAAAAATATCATAATTTTGTAAAACATTATTATTGATTTTAAATTAAACAGAGGATAGATATACACACTAAAATGGCTACAATCATCATTATAATATTTCTATTTTATAATCGTGATATCAGGATAGAAATTAGTCTATGGATGAACAATATTGAAAAATAGGATTCATAGGAAACAATATATTCATTTTAATTTTTCTTCTATTTTAAAAAATTCATTTCAATATATCCTAAAAAATTATTAAGAAAATAATATTCTTGTAAAATATCTTTAAATATTGATCAGACCCTAGAATTAACATCATATTTATTAATGATATTCTAATTTAGATATCACTGCTGATTGAACTCCCCTTTTTAAATGAGAAATCGAATGAAATGCCTTTTATTTTCATAAGAACTGATATCATTATATATATTTTTCAAATAATTTGTCCATCCATTATAAACAATTATATTTTTAGTTCCACAAAATGCCAGAGCGCGATGTTTCATGAAATTGTTCACTACAATATCGTTTCTCAACTGAAAGTTTTTCCACTCTTTAGCATGGGTTCTATAATTAATAGCTTTTGTCAACTGATATAACAAGGTTAAAAATTGTTCTATTATAATTCTAGCCATTATGCCATTAAAATTTGTAATGATATTATCCCATATTCCATTTTCACTTTTTTACACTATTTCCCCTATGAAAAACCGTTTTGAAGTAAAAATAGTTTCGATTAATCTACAGACAGGAAGTTAAAATGTTATCATAAAAAAATAATTCATATATTATCATATCTTAATTTACTTTGTATAATAACATCATTACATCTAATGTTATCTAGAAATAAATAATTATTCCATACATAATTCATAATTATTTGTTTTACAAAAAATGATTCATATTCTTGTAATTCAATGAGCTTTCCTTTGTATTGTATTATAAAGATAGAAAAAACTCTTAATAAAAGTCATCATATTAGACAGAACATGACATATTATAGTTTTTATAGATCATTTGGAAATTTGAAAAACTTTTTTAAATTTTAGATGAGCATTGAATTCTCATTAAGTGATATGAAAATAAAAAAATGTTACTAAAATTTTAAATTCATGAATTCCAAAAAAACATTTTCCATTTATATAAAAAAATTGAACACAAATATTCATTTTCGTACTCTCTAAATAAAAATCACTTTTTAAATAATTTAATTAAACACCTAATTGAAAAGGATAATGGAAAAAATAGTTATTAGATTTTAATATATAACATGTGCACTGATGAAATCATTATCCTAAAATCCCATAAATTTCACCCTTATAAGATTTAAATTATCCTTACAAATATGTTATATTAACATGTGAAATAAAAAAACATGTATAAAAAATAATTTCTTATCATAGAAAACTAATTTTAGATCCTTGTGAAATAATATTATATTCATTCTTAACATCTCCATTACAATCACTCTTACAAATGGAATTAACTACTCAATTAATTATAACTAATATTTTCTAATGAATAAAAGCATCAACCAATTTATTAGGGATATATTTTGAGCTCAATTATCATAAAAAATAATATCCAGGGGACATAAAATTTATAAAACACATATAATCATTAATTTTGATAATAAAATGGCTTAAAATATTTTGTTTCACACATATATATAATCACTTTTAGGATTTATATAAAAATATGGATTAAAATTATTTTCCTATAAAAATTATAAAAACCAAAATTACCCAAATGAAAATAGAATAAATTTTTATTTTACAGAATATAAAAATATATAGATATAAATTTTATATAACAATACATAGAAATATGGTATATTCTTCTCATGTGGTATTTCCCAAAAATCCTATTTCTTTCAAAATTTTCAAAAAATGTCGATAAAAATATACTTTTTAAAACATTAAAATGTATGATTTTAAAACCTTCATAAACAAAAGTGAAAAGAGATTTAAAATTAAATTGAAAATTAATTCTATTATTTAAAAAATGTTCATAATAATATTTTAAAGAACATCTATATGATTGAAAATAATAATATAAATTTTAAGACATTAAAAATAATTTTTTCATGAATATTACCTTACCCCAACCGATGTTGCCATGTTTGTGCTTTAAATAATATATAATAAATGAACATTAATGATTTTAATTATAATGAAAAAAATTAGGGTGTTTTCACTTTTTATTATTCCTTTTATTTCATTTATAATCGTTCTTCAATTTTTTGTTATATCAATTGTGGTCATGTGGGATGTTTTGAGGATGTTCGATATGTAACTGCAAAAAAACATCAGTGGGTTGACTATGGTCAAATGGGAGATTATTCAATAATAAATAGAATATTATTCATCAATTAATTATCTTTTTATAAATTAAATAAAATTTCCAAACCATTCATGAATGGTAGACATGAATAATGAATTACATCACTTCTTGGAGGTGGGAGCACATATGTATGCACGAGTGATGTTATCGTTTTACAAGGAGTACGAGGGGTAGAAAGTATTTTATATATTATAATTATAAAATAAAAAATATATAATTATTATAGTATATATTTATTTAATCCATTATAGTAACTTACCTTTTTTTGTGGTTATAAAAAATGAAACAGAATTCTTCATGGAGGGAATAATAAACAAGTAAGCACTTATAATGATTTTTTCCCACATTGTGAAATATGAGATGAAAAATGGTTTATTAATCAACATAATATAATTATAGTATATTTACTAATACTAATTTTATCATATCATTATGGTTATATAATATTTAAAGGAGGTGAGAAAGAAATAAATATGAAAATAATTAGTTATGATTTCTACATCATATTTGGTAAAAACTCATTTAGGTTACACATTATTTTATTTAGGTATTATTTTTGTAATAAAACAACCTATAAAGTGTGGGGGAATATTTTTAGATGATATTTGGGTATGTTTTAGTTCAGATTGATTTATCAGTGTATTAGAATAAGATACAGATGTTTTTACATTATTATTTGATGAGAGTGACAGTCTTGTAATATTTAATTTCATTAAGCTAATATAACATCTAATTAATGGTAATACATCACTAAATATATTCCAATATAATTTTAATATGATAATGATAAAAATAAACTCATCCAATATAATTTAATATGTTATTTTTTGATCTTATCACTTCATTATTAAAATTTTTAACCCATTTTATACTTTGCCATTGTGATAACATATTAATATGGTTACAATTCATTGTGACTAATAATGGAAATTGATTCAATTATATATTTTCTAAATTAAAAATATTAAATCAAATTTTATAGATTCAATTTTTTGAAGTATCATTAATTTATTTTAATATAATATTTAAAAATTCAATGAAAATTGTTTTTCGGAAACATATATTTTAATAACAAAAAAGGAATTTTTACATAAATAACTATTAATTTTGATAAATATATAATTAATTGAATTATGTTTAGTCATATAGGGGTAATTTTAATTAAAAAATACAAAATAGAAAAAAACTATATAAATACATGAAAAGAAATTATAGGTTTTAAAAAAATTAAATGTCTTCACTATTTAATAAGAAAATAATATTTAAAAAAAACAACCAAAAACTAAAACCAATATATATTTCTTATTATAGTATAAAAAAGACATTCATTTTTTTCCAATTCAATTCATATAATTTATAAATTTTAATAGAAAGTAAAAATTTATAATACATAAAAACACTTAAGATATAATAATAATTTTTTTATTTTTTTCATTGAAAAATAATTTAAAATAATTTAAGTGAATTTGAAACCATAAAATATAATAATTAATATTAATAAGTAATGAAATTGATATATTATTAACATTTACTAGGTTTTCACAATAGTCCTGAAGTTGTGATTAGTGGTTAAGTGATATGTAACCTATCATCAATTGATTGTGGATTCCCCTCCTCTATTACCCTATTTGAGTGATTTTTATTTGGGAAATATTAATTTTGTTTTCTATTGTGACTCGATATCACCATGTTATTACCCAAATGGATTCACTAAATGTGGGCAGTGTGTAATCATCATTCAATAATAGAATGTTACACAATTGGTGATTTGTTTTTTGTTGAGGAGGGAGTTCAATATTTCCCTATTATATATACATTAAAGAGTTATAATGATATATAATTAATATAAGCATGATTTTTGGAGTCCCTTTATAAAATGGAGTAGTATTTAGTTTATCTTATGATACATCACATGTTTATTTCTAATAGTTTTCCACTAGATT
Source organism: Viscum album (assembly GCA_963277665.1). Lineage (NCBI taxonomy): Eukaryota > Viridiplantae > Streptophyta > Magnoliopsida > Santalales > Viscaceae > Viscum > Viscum album. The sequence goes on from OY728135.1 coordinate 2,033,429,485, forward strand.
CAGAAAGGGTTAGATAAGTCTCTTTAAATTTCATAAATCATGTGGGATAAAAAGTTAACAGAAATTATGAAATGGATCTGATGTTCAATAAAGGGTTATAATATGATTTTGAAATCCATGACTGATTGATAATGACTGTCCAATTGGTTCTTATTTAAGAGATACATTCAACGAAATGATTTTAATGAATGTACATAGATAAAGAAAACTTTCTTCATGGAATATCTTCAATGACTGGTTCAAGAAAAATTTATAATGTAAAATTTTAGTTATATATGATCCTTGAATAGGCCTTTGGGACACAATTATAGTTGACTACAAAATTTCACCCACATAAATATATCCAAACATATACAATAATTGCATTTTGATATGATATGTTGTTGTAATGTCAACTATAATTTTTCAATATCTAGGAAGATCACTTACCTTTAATAGTGTTTTCCAAAAAATAATATCTATCACTCCACTAAAATCATTAAAACATTAATGGCTTGATGTGGGAGAACCTATAAGTTTCCATTTTGTTATGAATATATGACAGTGTTACCCATCATTTGATTAGATTTAGAGAGGTAAATGATATAGAAATTATAGGTGATCCAAGAGTGTTTCATGAAAACATAGATTCTGTAACACCCCAAGCTTCTACGGTACGTTTCCCTTTGAATAATGTGATAGCGTGTGTTGTACGCAACCTCGAGTTCTAACACACACCACAACTAATTAAACTAGCCGTTGTGAATAGTAATACCTAATTTTTGAAATCATATATATTCTATATTTCAAAATGGACTTCATTTTTGGATTCGGAATATCAAAATTAGCCTAGGGTGAAATTTTGGTACATTTCGGATAACTTTCATATTTTGATGAATAGTGAAAATTTCTAAATTTTAATTAAAAACAACTTTTTTAATAAAAATAATTAATAGTGATAAATTATGAATTTGAGTGGTTTTAAAGTATATTTAGAATATATTTTTACCATTCAATTTAATGTTTATCATTGGACATAATTTTACAATTAAACCGAACATAAACAAGTGTCAATCTTTTGATAGTTAATATATCTTAAAAACACGCTTTTTGTTTTGACAGCGGGAATTAATTTTAAATTAATTTCTGCCACTTCTGTGTTTTGAATTTAGGAAAATGGATTCCATATTTGGAATCAGGATGTTCAAATTGTGTAAATAGGTAACTTTTATTTTTACACATTTTGAATAATTACTGCGGTAAATATTTTATTTACCATGGTTAAAGGGTAAATCCGGTAAATAAGGGTTAAAAAAAATAATATTATAATAATACAAAATTACCCTAAAACGTGTCTTAACCCTATTGGTTGATACATGGTCGACCATGGGCATCTTTGTGTCAATTTTGGGACCCCATGGATCCACTTGTAAGTGATAATGACACTTTATTTTAATTAAGTTAAAATGAATACAAAAATGACACAAGCATATATCTTTCAGAAGAACAATTTTTAAATAGGGTTATACATGTTGGATTTTCGATTGTAAATATTCATTAGAAAGCTAAAACGATTTCCTACATAATGATATTTTATTTATAATTTTTAGACATTAAATAATTTATTTTATTTATGACACAATGATGATGCAGTAATTACTAAAATAGTAAAAAAATTAACATAATTCATATTATAAATACCCAAATAAATATAATATGAAACTTTTAATAAATTACACTAATTTTCTATGATAATATGATATATTAGTATTGATTTAATTGACTTTGTTCGAAGTAATCAATCTGTTAGGAGTTTCAAAAAAATCAACTATTGAATAGTGTCAAAATTGACATAAAAGAGTTCTTAAAACAAATATTATATTATTAATTGATATTAAATTCCTAAAAATCTAAGGATCGGCCAAAAGACTTATATTATTATAGGTTCCTCATTAATGGACCACTTGGGGGTCGCTTGGATGTATATAGTAAGTTTATTAACCATATTATATAAAAATACAAAGAGACATTGTAAAAGTGAAACTAATTAACTTAGAGTTAATACTTAAAGATAAGGTTAATATAAGTACCCAAACCTGTCTAAATTCTATTGGATGAGTTGTTTTCGACCTATCCCCACCTCATCCTTTGAATAGTAAACTTTGTAGCCTTTAGAAACCGAATATGAATTTATTATAAATTAATATTTCTAGCTTTTCCAAAGGTGCCCCTCACCCCTCTTATAAAAGGGCACTCCTCCTTCTCATTTCTTCACACCTCTCAAGCCTTCTGGTTCGGCCAAACTCTGCCCAAATACTCTCCCAACATCCCTCACTTCAACCTAGAGGCCTTAGTTTGATCAGAAAGCCAACCTATGGAGCCCTTTTGATCAAATCAAAAGGAAGAACCCGAAGAAGAGGTAATGATTTCACCACCCTTTTCTAAGTTCATTTCTTCTTCCACTTCTTCTTCCTTTGTTCTTACCATTCTAAAATAATAACTCCAGTATCTCACATATACTGTGATGTTATTATAAGTATGGTACAACCATATTCAGTATTCTATCCACCCTTTGAATAACATGTCACCATACGTGCGTACGTACGGCTTACCGTCTCCACGTCGTGGTGTAATTGTTATTCAATATAATATTATTTGGATGGGTATAATAATGATGTGTAACTCATGTAAATAATAAATATAACATGTTAATGATTCTGTATATATGATATACCATTCATTTATATATTATTTTAATATCAAAAGAATGATATTGTCGCTCGTGCGTACGTACGGACTACCGTCTCCACGAACGCGATGAGATTCATTCTCCATCGTATCCATTCAAGTATAATTATCATTTTATGATTTAAAAATGATGTTTAAGGACTTGATATCATTCTGGATATGAATAAGATACAACAAACATGGCTTATGTAACAAAACACATAAAAGAAAATGAGTAAGTTAACACCCGAAACGATGATAATTCTAAGATATTATTAATAAATCAATGTTAAAAGATCATATATGATATCATATTAATATATATGATTCTTGTATAATTTAATAACAATTATTTCACCATTATACAGGAGGTTAACCTACCCCAACCAAGGAAAAGTACAAGGTAAGGGTTATTTCACAATCTCTTCATTATCCGAGGTTGTTTATATGTAATAATCTACTGGGATCTCTTTATCATCCACATCCATGTTTCTTAAAAATGTGTTTCAAAACATTTTTACTATTTACAAGAATATGGGTTAAAGTCATTTATACCCTTTTTGACTTTTTATAAGAGGTTTATAAAGGAATCCTTCTGTCATTTTCAAAACAAGGTCCTTTTTAACCTTTTCGACAGAATTGAGGTAAGAATGTTTTTTTTAACTTATACGGCGGGTGCGGTTATTTTACGCCGTTATAAAATCTTCAAAGCTTTCCTTACAAGCTTATAAGAATATTTTCAAAGAAATTTTTTTTATTTTATATGGATCTTAAATGATTTCAAAATAAAAGGAGATATTTCTTTAAAAAGAATTTTGATTTCATCTATGTCAACATCCTTTGATGGATTTTAAGATGATTTGAAGTTGATTTATTATGATACAAAACTTCTATATTGTATTGAAGGTTTTGTGATATGTTTGACTGTGAATGTGTTATTTTTATACCATTCATAGTTTATTGTGAAAGTATTGACATTTCGTATGCTAGTTTTATTACGAATGTTTATGTTATGTTTAAACCTTTTCATATGGGAATGCATTGGACTTAATAAGTGACGGGTGGAGCCCGCTATAGCTCCTCGATGCATCGATAGGTCTCATGAGACAAACTAGTGTCTTGGCACAAGGCCTTGACAAAATCTTATTTGTAGTCTTGGCACGAGGCCTTGGCTATGTGGTTATGATAGTCTGGCATTATGAATTCCAACATTATGAAAGTGGTTATTGATTTTTGCATGTGATTATTCGATTAGTAGAATATCCATGTGAATAAGTAAATGGCATTATTTCATTTTACTTTTTCCATACCATGTTGAAGTTCAATTTTAAAAGGCTTTTGTTTTAGTAATGCATTGCCTTAAATGTTTATTCTTATTTATGAAAGTTTCCGATATATTGTTATCCTTACCGGGCATTTGAGCTCACCCCTTTTCTATGTTTTATTTTTCCCCAGGATGTGAAGAAGTAAATTATGAATGACCTGCAGGGATATTATGAGGGGATAGTAGTGTGGATTATGGAGACATTATGTTGTTGTAGTAGTTTTTCATTTTATGATGTAATGTAAAACTTATGAATATATCTAGTGTTTCCAAGGCTACTAAACCAATCGGTCTTTCGAGATTTGATCTTTCTTGTGATCATGCCAATGTTACGAAGTAATGCACCGACTCTGGGTAGCTGGGGTCGGGGCGTTACAGTTGGTATCAGAGGAAGTTTAGTACAAACCTTGGAAGCTAGATTTAGATAAACTCTGATTAGAGCACGTAGACCTAAGATGAACTTTGAGGATTAATATAGAAGAACTTCCTAGAATTTGGGTATTGTAGAGATTTTGTGAGTTTTCCGAGCAATAAATCCTTGTCTGGATACGAGCAGGTAGAGGCGGCTCTGGCACAGATGTACCTAGGGGTAAAACCCGAAAACACCGCTTTGAGCTAGACTCGAACGGGAACTGGTGCACGACAACGGGCCTTGCTGCACTCTTGGTTACGACACTCCCGGGGGATATGCTTAGGATAACTCTCATTTTCTTTACAAATCATTATGAAGGGTTTATGAGTATATACTTCCTCAAAGAAAACATTTTTATGATTATGGATTATATCCATAAATAGTTCAATTTATGTTAAGTGTTTTATAAGTATGGGATTTTGTATTTTGATTCATAAACTGATCTAGTTTATGCCATTGTTTAGAAATGGCGCCTAGTGGAAGAAATGGAAACCGTATCAATGCACGCACTCCATGTAGGGATTGCCCTCCTGCTCAAGATAATTATAGTGGGGCTGGTGATGCAACTGGTGCTGATCAGCTAATCACCATACTGGGACAACTTACTCAGGTTATGAATAATAACCTTACCCGTATGGAGCACCCTGATCCGCAGCGTGGAGGATCAATGTTAGATCGATTCATGAGACAACAACCACCAATGTTCAATGGGAGTACAAATCCCTTAGTAGCTGAGCAATGGATATTTTCCCTAGAGAAAATATTTCAGGCTTTGGGGAGTAGTGAAAGGGAAAAAGTTACCATGGCAGTTTACCGCCTCACTGAAGATGCTGATCAATGGTGGTCATTGATTCAAAACATGAAGGAAGATGATGAAGTATCAAACATGGAATGGAGGGAGTTCAAAGATCTGTTTTTAGAAAAATACTTTCCTCGCGACCATCGAGCAGATATGGAAAGACAATTTCTGAGTCTGAGACAAAAGGAGGATGAGAATGTCACAAAGTATGAGGCTAACTTTACAAGGTTAGCGAGGTACGCTGGTGATTATATTCGCAACCCAAGAAGTAAGATTGATCGTTTCTTTGATGGGTTAAAACCATTTCTCCGTCGAGCATTAGTCTCACAATCCTTTTCGTCGTACGAATACATTGTCTCATGTGCTATCAAGACCGAAAAGGAATTCTCTAAGTCTTATTACTTTAAAGCAAAGCAAGAGAAGAAGAGACCTTCTGATCAATCTGGGAATGGAAATAAGGGGAAGAAGGGAAAGGTTGAATATCCATCTTGTGGTAAGTGCGGGAAGAAACACCCCGGTGCTTGCCTGAAGGGAATGGGAGTCTGTTACAAGTGTGGTGAAAAAGGCCACCAAGCTCATGATTGCAAGGGGAAGAAGGAAGCTACCAACGTTCAGTGCTACAATTGCAGGGAGATGGGGCATTATGCAAATGCATGTCCTAAGCGTCAGGAGAACTTACCTCAGAAAAGGCCAAGGGATCAAGGCCAGGCTTATGCTATCACTACTGCTGAGGTAGAAGCTCGAAAGACGTGGTGGCAGGTAATTTAATGGTTTCCTCAAGTTTAGCAAATGCATTATTTGATTCTGGATCATCGCATTGTTTCATATCTTCCAAGTTTGCTAAGAAAATTAGATATTTCCAATTTGATTTAATAAGGGAGTTGTCAGTTAAAACTCCTAGGGGAAGTATCGTTGCAACAAAGTTTTGTGAATCAGTCCCCATTAGAGCACATAAATTTTCTTTATCTGCTGATTTCATCGTCATACCTATGATTGAGTTTGATATAATCCTCGGTATGGACTGGCTTTCGGACTATGATGCGAAGATTTATTGTAAGAAGAAAGAGGTTACGATTCTTGATGATAATGATAAAGAACACCTTATTTTTAGAGCAGAATCGTCACCACCTAATTCTTATTTAGATCCACCCCCTGTAGCTCAACTTAATTCAATTATCGGGGAGGAAGAGACTGAAATAACTGTCGGTGAGGAAAAGAATGTTCAAATAGAAGATGTACCTATTGTGAAAGAATTTGTAGATGTATTTCCGGAAGATTTACCTGGACATCCTCCAGAACGAGAAGTTGAGTTTTCTATTGATTTGATTCCTGGATCAAGGCCTATATCGAAGACCCCTTATAGAATGGCCACTGTAGAGCTAGTCGAACTAAAGAAACAACTAGAGGAATTGAGTAATAAGGGATTTATTCGCCCTAGTGTTTCTCCATGGGGAGCCCCTGTTCTTTTTGTTAAAAAGAAAGATGGATCTATGAGGTTATGTATCGACTACAGGGAGATCAATGCTATAACGATAAAGAACAAGTATCCCCTACCTCGTATTGATGATTTATTTGACCAACTGCATGGAGCTCAATACTTTTCAAAGATTGACCTTCGATCTGGATACCATCAGTTGTGTGTGAAGAAGGAAGACATTCCGAAGACAGCATTTCGAACCAGGTACGGGCATTACGAGTTTACTGTAATGCCGTTTGGATTGACTAATGCACCCTCTGTATTCATGGATCTGATGAATAGAGTTTTCAAGGAGTATCTCGATGAATTTGTGGTGGTATTTATTGATGATAACTTGGTATACTCCAAAACCTACAAAGATCATGAAAATCACTTGCGCATTATCTTGAAGACTCTGAGGAGGCATGAATTATATGGAAAGTTTAGCAAGTGTGAATTCTGGCTTCAGGAGATTTCTTTTCTTGGCCATATTGTCTCTAAAGATGGAATCTCTGTTGATCCTTCTAAGACCAAGGCAATCCAAGAATGGCCAGCACCTACGAATATAACTGAGGTACGTAGTTTTATTGGTTTGGCAGGTTATTATCGACGTTTCGTCCAGAATTTTGCCCGATTGGCTAACCCATTAACGAAGCTCACACGTAAAGGGGTTAAATTTGTTTGGACAAAAGAGTGTGAAGAATGTTTCGAAGAACTGAAGAGAAGATTAGTCAATGCTCCTATATTGACTCTACCATCGGGGAATGATGGGTTCGTTATTTATAGTGATGCATCGAAGAAAGGACTTGGCTGTGTCCTTATGCAGAATGATAGAGTTATTGCCTATGCATCACGACAGTTGAAAATTCATGAACAAAACTATCCTACTCATGATCTTGAGTTAGCAGCTGTGATCTTTGCTTTGAAGATATGGAGGCACTACCTCTATGGTGAAAAATGTGAGATTTATACTGATCACAAGAGTTTGAAGTATATTTTCTCACAAAAAGAACTCAACATGAGGCAAAGGAGATGGCTTGAATTACTCAAGGATTATGATTGTACGATACACTACCACCCGGGGAAGGCAAACAAGGTGGCAGATGCTTTGAGCAGAAAAGACCATGGAGTTCTGAACATGATGAGAATTGAAAGGGATCCAATTTTCATGGATCTAGTGAAGATGGACATGGGAATAACCAGGGAAGGTGAAACATCAATGCTTTTTCAAATGGTTGCCAAACCATCTTTACTAGAAATAATTAAGAGTTCTCAGACCGATGATGAAGAATTTCAGAAGAAGATTAAAGCTGTGAATGATGGGAGATTGAGAGACTTTGTGTATGAAGATGGAATTTTGAAATTCGGGAAGAGACTTTGTGTTCCCAATATACCTGATCTAAAAAGGGAATTGCTGGATGATTCTCATAGTTCCAATTTCTCTATACACCCTGGGAGCACCAAAATGTATAGAGATTTGAAAGAACATTTTTGGTGGGACAACATGAAGAGGGAGATTGCTGATTTTGTGTCAAGATGTATGGTTTGTCAACAAGTGAAAGCTGGAAGGCAACAGCCTGGAGGAGTCATGCAACCTCTTCCCATACCGGAGTGGAAATGGGACAATATTACGATGGACTTTGTCATGGGGCTACCAAAGACTCCTAGAAGGAACGATGCAATATGGGTTATTGTTGATCGTCTTACCAAGTCAGCACATTTTCTTGCTATAAGAGAAGATCTACCCCTGGAACGTCTAGCAAGACTATATATTAATGAAGTTGTGAGACTTCATGGAGTACCCCTATCGATTGTTTCTGATCGTGATCCCCGTTTTACTTCAAGATTTTGGAAAAGTCTTCAGAAATCCCTAGATACTGAACTTCATTTGAGCACTGCTTACCACCCTCAGACAGACGGACAATCAGAACGGACTATTCAGACCTTAGAAGACATGTTGAGATCTTGCTCACTTGACTTTCAGGGTATGTGGGATCAATATTTACCACTGGTAGAATTTTCCTATAACAATAGCTTCCATTCGAGTATACAGATGGCACCATATGAAGCGTTATATGGAAAGAGATGTCGTACACCAACCTGTTGGGATGACGTTGGTGAAAGAAAACTTGTAGGCCCAGAGCTGGTGGAGGAAACGGTGGAAAAGGTGAAAGTAATCCAAAATCACATTAAAGCAGCTCAAAGTAGGCAGAAGAGCTATGCCGATAATCGAAGGAAGGATTTGGAATTTCAAGTCGGTGATCATGTTTTCCTGAAGGTATCTCCATGGAAGGGAGTCATACGTTTTGGTAAGAAAGGTAAATTGAGTCCCAGGTACATCGGACCTTTCGAAATTCTAGAACGAATTGGGGCTGTGGCTTACCGATTGGCAATGCCGCCATGTCTCTCCAAAGTTCACGATGTGTTCCACGTATCTCTGTTGAGGAAATACATGCCTGACCCAACGCATGTACTCACCTATGAGGAATTAGAACTGGAACCCGATCTTTCCTATTGCGAAGAGCCCATCAAGATTCTTGATACGAGAGAACAAGTGCTGAGAAACCGGACGACGCGTCTGGTAAAAGTTTTGTGGAGGAATCATAAGATGGAAGAGGCAACGTGGGAACCCGAGGAACTTATGATGAAGAACCACCCGAGTATTTTTATGCAGTAATACCCTAGAAATTGCGAGGACTCAATTATTTGAAGGAGGGGAGAATGTAACACCCCAAGCTTCTACGGTACGTTTCCCTTTGAATAATGCGATAGCGTGTGTTGTACGCAACCTCGAGTTCTAACACACACCACAACTAATTAAACTAGCCGTTGTGAATAGTAATACCTAATTTTTGAAATCATATATATTCTATATTTCAAAATGGACTTCATTTTTGGATTCGGAATATCAAAATTAGCCTAGGGTGAAATTTTGGTACATTTCGGATAACTTTCATATTTTGATGAATAGTGAAAATTTCTAAATTTTAATTAAAAACAACTTTTTTAATCAAAATAATTAATAGTGATAAATTATGAATTTGAGTGGTTTTAAAGTATATTTAGAATATATTTTTACCATTCAATTTAATGTTTATCATTGGACATAATTTTACAATTAAACCGAACATAAACAAGTGTCAATCTTTTGATAGTTCTTATATCTTAAAAACACGCTTTTTGTTTTGACAGCGGGAATTAATTTTAAATTAATTTCTGCCACTTCTGTGTTTTGAATTTAGGAAAATGGATTCCATATTTGGAATCAGGATGTTCAAATTGTGTAAATAGGTAACTTTTATTTTTACACATTTTGAATAATTACTGCGGTAAATATTTTATTTACCATGGTTAAAGGGTAAATCCGGTAAATAAGGGTTAAAAAAAATAATATTATAATAATACAAAATTACCCTAAATGGTGTCTTAACCCTATTGGTTGATACATGGTCGACCATGGGCATATTTGTGTCAATTTTGGGACCCCATGGATCCACTTGTAAGTGATAATGACACTTTATTTTAATTAAGTTAAAATGAATACAAAAATGACACAAGCATATATCTTTTAGAAGAACAATTTTTACATAGGGTTATACATGTTGGATTTTCGATTGTAAATATTCATTAGAAAGCTAAAAAGATTTCCTACATAATGATATTTTATTTATAATTTTTAGACATTAAATAATTTATTTTATTTATGACACAATGATGATGCAGTAATTACTAAAATAGTAAAAAATTAACATAATTAATATTATAAATACCCAAATAAATATAATATGAAACTTTTAATAAATTACACTAATTTTCTATGATAATATGATATATTAGGATTGATTTAATTGACTTTGTTCGAAGTAATCAATCTGTTAGGAGTTTCAAAAAAATCAACTATTGAATAGTGTCAAAATTGACATAAAAGAGTTCTTAAAACAAATATTATATTATTAATTGATATTAAATTCCTAAAAATCTAAGGATCGGCCAAGAGACTTATATAATTATAGGTTCCTCATTAATGGACCACTTGGGGGTCGCTTGGATGTATATAGTAAGTTTATTAACCATATTATATAAAAATACAAAGAGACATTGTAAAAGTGAAACTAATTAACTTAGAGTTAATACTTAAAGATAAGGTTAATATAAGTACCCAAACCTGTCTAAATTCTATTGGATGAGTTGTGTTCGACCTATCCCCACCTCATCCTTTGAATAGTCAACTTTGGAGCCTTTAGAAACCGAATATGAATTTATTATAAATTAATATTTCTAGCTTTTCCAAAGGTGCCCCTCACCCCTCTTATAAAAGGGCACTCCTCCTTCTCATTTCTTCACACCTCTCAAGCCTTTTGGTTCGGCCAAACTCTGCCCAAATACTCTCCCAACATCCCTCACGTCAACCTAGAGGCCTTAGTTTGATCAGAAAGCCAACCTATGGAGCCCTTTTGATCAAATCAAAAGGAAGAACCCGAAGAAGAGGTAATGATTTCACCACCCTTTTCTAAGTTCATTTCTTCTTCCACTTCTTCTTCCTTTGTTCTTACCATTCTAAAATAATAACTCCAGTATCTCACATATACTGTGATGTTATTATAATTATGGTACAACCATATTCAGTATTCTATCCACCCTTTGAATAACATGTCACCATACGTGCGTACGTACGGCTTACCGTCTCCACGTCGTGGTGTAATTGTTATTCAATATAATATTATTTGGATGGGTATAATAATGATGTGTAACTCATGTAAATAATAAATATAACATGTTAATGATTCTGTATATATGATATACCATTCATTTATATATTATTTTAATATCAAAAGAATGATATTGTCGCTCGTGCGTACGTACGGACTACCGTCTCCACGAACGCGATGAGATTCATTCTCCATCGTATCCATTCAAGTATAATTATCATTTTATGATTTAAAAATGATGTTTAAGGACTTGATATCATTCTGGATATGAATAAGATACAACAAACATGGCTTATGTAACAAAACACATAAAAGAAAATTAGTAAGTTAACACCCGAAACGATGATAATTCTAAGATATTACTAATAAATCAATGTTAAAAGATCATATATGATATCATATTAATATATATGATTCTTGTATAATTTAATAACAATTATTTCACCATTATACAGGAGGTTAACCTACCCCAACCAAGGAAAAGTACAAGGTAAGGGTTATTTCACAATCTCTTCATTATCCGAGGTTGTTTATATGTAATAATCTACTGGGATCTCTTTATCATCCACATCCATGTTTCTTAAAAATGTGTTTGAAAACATTTTTACTATTTACAAGAATATGGGTTAAAGTCATTTATACCCTTTTTGACTTTTTATAAGAGGTTTATAAAGGAATCTTTCCGTCGTTTTCAAAACAAGGTCCTTTTTAACCTTTTCGACAGAATTGAGGTAAGAATGTTTTTTTTAACTTATACGGCGGGTGCGGTTATTTTACGCCGTTATAAAATCTTCAAAGCTTTCCTTACAAGCTTATAAGAATATTTTCAAAGAAATTTTTTTTATTTTATATGGATCTTAAATGATTTCAAAATAAAAGGAGATATTTCTTTAAAAAGAATTTTGATTTCATCTATGTCAACATCCTTTGATGGATTTTAAGATTATTTGAAGTTGATTTATTATGATACAAAACTTCTATATTGTATTGAAGGTTTTGTGATATGTTTGACTGTGGATGTGCTATTTTTATACCATTCATAGTTTATTGTGAAAGTATTGACATTTTGTATGCTAGTTTTAATACGAATGTTTATGTTATGTTTAAACCTTTTCATATGGGAATGCATTGGACTTAATAAGTGACGGGTGGAGCCCGCTATAGCTCCTCGATGCATCGATAGGTCTCATGAGACAAACTAGTGTCTTGGCACAAGGCCTTGACAAAATCTTATTTGTAGTCTTGGCACGAGGCCTTGGCTATGTGGTTATGATAGTCTGGCATTATGCATTCCAACATTATGAAAGTGGTTATTGATTTTTGCATGTGATTATTCGATTAGTAGAATATCCATGTGAATAAGTAAATGGCATTATTTCATTTTACTTTTGCCATACCATGTTGAAGTTCAATTTTAAAAGGCTTTTGTTTTAGTAATGCATTGCCTTAAATGTTTATTCTTATTTATGAAAGTTTCCGCTATATTGTTATCCTTACCGGGCATTTGAGCTCACCCCTTTTCTATGTTTTATTTTTCCCCAGGATGTGAAGAAGTAAATTATGAATGACCTGCAGGGATATTATGAGGGGATAGTAGTGTGGATTATGGAGACATTATGTTGTTGTAGTAGTTTTTCATTTTATGATGTAATGTAAAACTTATGAATATATCTAGTGTTTCCAAGGCTACTAAACCAATCGGTCTTTCGAGATTTGATCTTTCTTGTGATCATGCCAATGTTACGAAGTAATGCACCGACTCTGGGTAGCTGGGGTCGGGGCGTTACAGATTCATACGGTATTCAATCTAATGATGGAGCCATTAGAGGTAGATGTGGGAGACCATGTGTCATAATGGTCTTTGTATGGAATCATTTTTAGATATCCATTTAAGAAAGAAATCTATCCCTTGGGATCACCAATATATTACATAATCAATGAATGGTGGAAGTGGTCTCATACCACATAGTGATAGACTTAGAGTCATGAATTGTTAACAATTTATTATATTTATTATAAATTAGTAGATATGTTAATGATCCATTTTACATCATCAACTATGGAAAAAAGACATCGATTAAGATTTGGAAATATCATAGATCATCGTAGTCATTGAATATATTTTGGAATCCACCCATCGAGTTCCATGATTCATTTTGATTGAGTGTTATGTCTACACTTGAATATTCAAGATATATCATATGAATATGAGATTCAATTTCAACCTAAATTTCCTCACATGTTTGAGTAACTCATTATTTTTCGGGTTTAAATCTTATGAAATTTGGGTTGTTTTCAATATATTTATTATTTCTCTTGAATCCTTTAAAAAATAATTGAGTTGTGAGAATCACTTTTTATGGTGTTATATTTTTATTCTAGCTCCATTCCCATTCACAATATTGTTTCAGGTTGTACTGTAAAAGTTGTAAATTCATAAAACTAATATTTCATTGGATGATTTTTTTTCACTGATATAGGTGATGTTCCATGGTGGAAATAATTACTTTTAGATAAATATAATGCATAATATGTTTTTACATGACACCTGTTATCATGAAACAATATGTTCATGTTTTGTAAAGTGATTAGTATTATTCAATTTTTATAGAGAGTTTATAATTTCATTGATATCATATTGTTTTGAAGATATATAATATATTAAGGTCCTTTGATGTCAGATGGTACATATTGAAGTCTGATCATATGAATGTATTTATTGAATTCTTGGCCTAATATTGGGGTTAGAGAATGAAGTGGTAGACCATGGGGTTATAATTAAATATAGGTTTAGTCCTCACTACCTTTCTATAAATTATCTATTTACCCCCTTTAATTTTCAAATTACAGAAGTTTTTTATATTCTTCAGAAGATGATAGGATCTTCAAAATGAAGATATTGGTTTGGTGATCCATTAATAATATAATTTTTTAATTCATAGATCATTTATGAATGAGATTTACGGTGAGAGTCCTTTCTCAACTCAATATCTTTTGTTTGATTATTTTATTTTGAAACTGTATACCATTTATTAATTGTTTTTATGTGATATATAAATTGTGATTCCATATTTATAAATATAAAAATCCCTAAATTAGATTTAACCCTTTTTTAAATATTTCATTTATCATATATCAAGTTCCAAATATCTCTCTTCACTTCCATCTTCTCATCATGGTTTTATTTTGTAGAAATTTTCATGCACTATGATTTGAGTTGTGCATTGTTTCTTGTAATCTAAGGAAACAATAAGAGATGGTAGAGTGGAATAGGAATGATGAGATCATTGAGACTAGTTCTTGTAGGGTTTCATTATGTCATGAAATGTAATTACATGTAGTGACAAAGGGTTCATGAATCTAAGTAGAATCTATTGGGTTGATCATTTCATAGGACTTTATATTTAACCATGATCAATGCTTTATCAAGGTATGTGTTTTGGGGGTTATCCTTATACAGATATAATGGTATTTTCAGTTAAACATATGTGATGTGATCGATAGTGAAGCAGTTATCAAGGTAGTATGAAGGAGGAAGAAGATGAATGAATCTGTTAATTTTAATATAGATAGGATGATAATAGAACACTCCTATAGTATATGGACATTTTATATAAATGTAAAACTAGTGGGACAACTATTAGGGTGTCAATATATATATCTTGTTTTGATAGTGTATGTCTATAAATAATAATAAATAGAATGTTTAAAATATTTATTATTACATATCCTTCCATCTATATGTCTAATTATTGAAGTAATATCACATATATGTATAATTTTATTATATAATGATTGTTGGAGTGATCCTTAATATCACCTTAGTTCATTCACAGTGAGTTTCACATGGGTTTGAACTATACCCCTTTATGGATGATGATATAATTTTATCATGACATGTAGAGTATTCACATATGTTTGGTACTCCCCTATCACGGGGTTGAAGAAAGTGTGGGGTCAACTATATGTTTAATAACACAATATTCCCATTCAAATTATGTATTTGGGATCAATGTGGTGATTCATTTTTTGATGAAATTGTTTGATAAAGAGTGGGTCCCCAATTCGGGGTTAAAAAATCCCTTGAAAAAAAACATTCCTTAGTGAGGTTCAGTTCACTCATAATTTTAATTTATATGATGTGGATATGGTTTAAATGAGTATCAGTGAGTCTTGTACAAATATGGGTCTTGAATTTCCCAAAACATATTTTCTATTGATTGATGGTACTGAGTGTCCGTGTTTTTCTTAGTTAATATTATATCTATTTTTTTTTTCAAATCTATACTTTCTTCATATAATAATAGGTTATCATTTTATTATTATTTTTGATATGACTATTCATTCTTTTATTAAATCCATTACATCTACAGGGTATTGAGATTGTTTATTAACAACACTCCAATTTTTTCTTACACATTTCATGTATTATGTAGAAAAAATAGTTTGGTGGAGACTATTGTGGAAAAGGTGTTGGTGGAGCTAGAGCATAGATGTTCATGGTGATGGTTGTTGTAGAAATGTTTGTGTTAGATATTAGATTTTATATGAGATCCCTTCACTTTAGTTTTCTTAGTTTAGTATTATCTTTTAGATTATTTGGTAAATACATTTATCCATTATTTATTAACTATGAGTCATTAATCTTTTTTGGATATTAAAATTTTTCAAATGAATTATATATTATATTCGCATCATACTTTCTATATGCCATTATATTATATTATACAAACATTTTTTTATATATGTGAACTAGATATAGGTCAACCATCATTTTTGATATTTATACTTGATACTACCCACCAAACCCATTCCATTTGGATGTGGAATTAGGGTAGCACACAAATCCAACTATAAGAACTAGTATGTTATAATGGGTTGTGTTATTTCATTCAAAATTTTGGGTATCAAGTAACACACATGGGGTTAATTATGGAATTGGTTTGGGGAGAATATATGACTTTGGGTCAATGTTCTTACATGAAATCTATTACAGCGTATAAAAGATTAGGTTTTTTAATGTATAACAATATGTATTCATGAAGATCATCAGCTTATCATGATAAATTCCATACAATATATGTTTTCTCAGAACAATTATAAATTATAAAATTACTATGTTAAATCATTCAACTTAATGAAGGATATATTGGTTTGATGACTCTCATGAATACGATATTCAACAACTACCTACACTCCGTTGTAATGGTATTGATTGGTGATATTTTGTAATATTATAAGACTCAAGATCAATATATAAATAATAATGCGATTTCTTGGGAACATATTATGAGTATGAACTTTATTCAATGATCTAAAAGTGTAAATTTTGTATTTTTGGGCAATTATTTAATGTCATTGTGATCTCAAAGGATAGGATTCTGGTGTATTCCACGTAAATTGATGTAATAGAATATTTAGGGATAATGTAAAATATATTATAGATTATGATTTTTATCAATTTGTATTCAAACAATTAGTGGTTATTTTGGGAAATATCTCACTTGTTTTGTAATATTATGAGCCTATCAAGGAAACCATAAATATTTTAATCGGAATTCCAATGTGAAAATTTATTGCATCACATAACAAATACACAAATATCTATTTCATCTAAATTTACATCACCTATGTGGGAGTTAATATTTCTTCACTGATACTTCGAGAGTTTGATAGGGGTTAGGTTTATATATAGGGATAAGATAAACAATAGAAAATATTTTCCAGTAATATCAAATGAGTTGAACTTTGAAAATCCTAATTTTTAGTACACAACTATCATTTGAGATATGAAATATGAGAGTCACTAACTCATCAGTGAATGATTATTTATTCATACTAATAATAAGATCATTAGGTATATATTTCCATGTGGGGATTTGAATCATATCTTCATATGTTGGGTAGTGTACCGTAGGACACTATATTTTTTTAGAGTTCTTATTATTTTATAATTGGTTACATATTAGTAGACTTACTTATCAGAAATTAAAAAAATAAAATCATGGAATAATAAATTAGATTTTTGTTCTTAATTATACTCTTATCAATGATTCAAATTGATATAAATGAGGATAAAATATAGTGTATTTATTTTCTCCATGCATATCATCAATACTATTGTTATTGGTAATGTTAGAATAAGTGTCTATCATAGACTGTTTTTTGATTCAAGAATGATTATAAGGTGGGGATTACATCATAATATAAACTATGGATTTGGATGCAGGGTCATATGTCCTTGGAAGGGTGGTTGTCTAATTATTCAAGAGAAAGGACTGATAAGGGACACTAATACTAGTTAATGGGTAGCTCATAATATAGTGTAAAAAAAAGTAAAGTGCCATTTGATAGCTATTTTGTTGGTCATCCATGAAGAAGCTCAATATAATTTTCCTCTATTTATGTATCACTTGTTAGTAGGATATGCTCGGACAGTATATATCATATTTTAACAAAATCCAATTTATTTTCCCACTTTGACACGAGATGATATTATTTGATACATTATTAAATGGACTCCTAGTTATTAACAATTCTAATATTATTTGAGGGTGGTACATAATATAATGTATAGGACCATGTAATATCTAATCCATAATTCCAAATCGTTGGATAAGTTGCGAAATATAATTTTGTTCTATGTTTCATTCCAATGTAGGGTTATCATGAGAATAAAATTGGATAAATTTCTATGCTTTATATCAATGTTTTGAAAGAGGATAAAAAATGTTTTCACAAATCCATTAAAATTTGATATATCAGACCATCATAAAATATATTTCCAATCAATGAAAATTAAAATATACATGAGAATATGATTCAAATATTTTTCTTACATTTTAGTGGTATATTTGATGACACCATGGTGCTAGTTTAATTTGTATATAACAAGAGATATCAATGTTTAATTCAGATGGATACTTTTTAGGATCATGATGAGAGTCCATGTCATTATTATCCATTAATGTTAGAGATGTTTGTGAAAAACATAGTTGATTTTAAAATAATATTATTGACATAGGATAAGGTTTAGTTAATTTGGAAATAGATGGTTGTGTCTCAATTTACATAGGATCATATGAAAATTAGATTAAAAACCTATTGAAGTTCATTTTTGGTGAATGTGTTTTCATACTTCATTGTCACTTTCATTTAAATTTCAACTAATAAATTAAGTTAAGATTGAAATCTAGTTCCTATTAATATTTATAACGATATAGTTGATTGGGATTTTTAATTACAAATTAGAACATCCTCTAACAAATCATGCTCTTAATGATTTGTTACAAATATATTAATTTAGGAAATACAATCTTCAGATGTCACTTGTGACTAATAATGAGGATCTTAATATACATTTTGATTTATTCATTGAGGATAAAATAGTATCAACATACGGTAAAAAGGATAATTTCTTTAGGTAAGCATATATACATTCCTATAAGCATTATTTTAGAAGTGGAAAAAGAAAAAGTGATTATCGGAGAATAAGTCTCACATCAAATCTATGTAATCTTGGATTATTTGAATCTATGTTTAGTAGTGATTATTTGGGATAAGAATATCCAACTATTGGGTTTTATAAACTCTATGTACTTTGATATATTAATTTGAATTTGAATTTCAAAAAATATATATATATATATATATATGATTTTGCTGCACGATTGACAAGGATAATGCCAATATGACAAATGATGAGGGAGGAATACCAATTTTAGATCAATGTGGAAGACTCACATTGGATGCCTAGTGATATCTCACCAGATTTTTTGTTGTCTTATCTTAGGTAGAAATATACAATTCCCCCACTGAATCCCTGATAGAATCCCCAAAGATACCTTTTTCCATAAACAATCCATTAGATGTCTCCAATTGTCTTCAAGGTATACTTAAATTTACATTTATAGGGGATAGTTTTGATACTAAGGGGCATTTTTTATTTTAAATCCATATCACTTCCTACAATTCAATCACACCAACCATAGTTTACCTCTCCATGGATTTATCAAGGATTTATCTCTTATGTTATTTTTTATGCTCAAGTCTATTAGTATCATAGTGACACATTATGAGAGGATTCCAAATATAAAATTTAAACATCTATATTTATTATTATTATTTTTCTTCCATTAAATATTTTTTTACTTTATAAAAGGTTCTTTAATTTCATAAAATTAATGTTCATTTGGATAATTGTAATTTATATTTGTGTAAGAGTACTTACATAAATAGAAGAATGTGTAGGTTACTATTATATGTATAGAAACTTATTTATGGATTTTGTCTCTTCAAGATAAATTAGAAGTTACCACTAACATATAAACAGAGTGAATTACACCATATATCATGATTTTAAATTTGAATGATGATGGTTTAGGAATTTTGTTTGTCCTTTATTAGTGAGAATGGTACCGGTTTGGGTGTCCAAATTTGAGGACAATGGAATAAGATCTGATTATAGTCTATGTGGTTGAGTTAT
Source organism: Viscum album (assembly GCA_963277665.1). Taxonomy (NCBI): domain Eukaryota; kingdom Viridiplantae; phylum Streptophyta; class Magnoliopsida; order Santalales; family Viscaceae; genus Viscum; species Viscum album. The sequence continues at coordinate 2,033,449,376 of OY728135.1, forward strand.
GACACTTCTCATATAAAATGGTTTAAATGTTATGGCAATGGGATTTCATTGTGTTTTAAGGGGATGTTATGTGTTTTGGATTTATGGAATCACTCTATAAAGAGAGGTAGTTCATGTAAAACGTTATTCCATAGGGGAATAAAATATATTTATTCTATGATAATAATGATAAACCCCATATGAATGTGGGAATTTAGACTTCTATAAATGGTATCACTAGTCTATGTGAACCCTAAACTGATGGATTTTTTAATCATGGGTTTATTTTATTTTCATATTTCCTTGGTTGTTTTCAATTAACGAACCTAAAAAATTCTTGGATGATAATTCTAATGCAACATATATTATGGAAAGAGAATGTATGAATTATTTCCCACATCATGTGTTCCCTACTAAAAATTTATCTATATTAAATTTTCCTTAATATTTAGATTCATATCTCATTCAGTGGGTTTTCAGTGATCAGTATAAGTTTCATGGTCATTCAGTATATATTTTCCATTCCTAATAGATTATCTATGTTATAACATCTACTATATTATGATGGTGACATTTTGTTTTTGAAAAAATAGATCAAGTGTTATGTTCTCACCATGTTTATTTATCTTAGTATAAAAGAATGGTTGGTGAATTATTCATCCAATTATGGACAAATAATAAAGAATCTTGCTTTATGGTAACTTTTTATGTAAATAATGAGTCAACTTTGTTGTTTTATTGATATCACATTTTCTAAACATTGGTATATTTTCCCATTATGGTAAGGTTTATGATTGTGTTTATGTACTATGTTTTTTACATACAATCAATATATATACAAATTGGGACATGTATACTTCACTATTTGATATATAGATTAGTGGAAGGCCCCAATATTAGGCCATTGATCTTTTATGGAACAAAATTGAGATGTAAGTGGTATTGAGACATATTCTTAGGCCATTTATTGTCTTTATTTGTACATTTCAAAACATTTCGTATTTAAATACAAATTATTGGTCATTAATGATGATCACTCCATTAACTACTCTTGGATTTTAATGAAATAAAATTTTCATTTAATTATTATATGGAAATGTTACACGTGTGGTGGGAATTTAGTTGATATTATATATAACATTGATGTGGGATTTATAGTATATATTTCATTCATTTTTAAAATTTTCATGATATTATCGGAATAATATTCCGATTTTATATATAATCCATTCCCAATAGTAATAATCATCTAGAATACTAGGATACAAACTTGAGGTTATGTGGAATTAAAAATCAATTTGGAAAATCTATTCTAGAATATTTTGGTCATTTCATGAGTACAAGTTATTGTTAAAATATTTATATTTCTATTAGGTATGATATGGATGTGTTTAGTAATATAAATGTGATTAATGGGACATTGTATACTTGATGGTTATCCCATATTATATTATATTATAATAAAGATATAGTGTAATGACCTAGTTCTTTGTACCCCCAATGTCCGAGGTTACATTATTAAATTAGAATATGATACAAGGAATCACATCTTAAAAAACTAAATTTTTTTTTGTCTCCGTAAACTATAAAATACTTTAAATTTACAATATATTTGAAAATATAAGATACCTAAGAAAAAAATATCATATATACTTCCATATTTACCCTTATTATTTCTCTATATATCAATTATTATACACTTCCTAGTATCATGGAGAAACTAAAACATAAGAAATTGGTGATATTATATTACCAAAAGTGTTTTATTATAGTGTAATCTATTAATACATATATCATAGTAAATATGGAAAGGTAAATGACTGAACCTCATGAATTTTAATAAATAATGGAATAATAATGTTGTGGGAATAAATAATGATCAAATAAATACATATACATAATCGAATGATATAGAAATATTTTCCTTCAGATTATAAAAAACTAAATAACCACATGGACAACAATTACTAATACCCTAATCCGAGAATTTATAATGTTGGACATCAGGAACTTACTGTTAAGACCCATAAAAAGAAATTTTTAATATATGGGTAATTCCCCCCTATAATTTAGAAATCTTATTTGTCTCATGAGACTTATCAATACATTAATGGTAAATATTATTACAGACCCCACCCATTAATTAGTAAGTCAAATTCATTTTTAAGTTAAAATTATGAAAAAAAACCAAATACAAACAATCATAATTAAATACTAAATTAATAAAAACATAATACATACCCCAATTAACAAACATAATCATAAATCATCCAATGATTAATGGTGAATGGTAATAAAATTTTACATTCTAAGTCAAAGTGATCATCAACCATCTATGGATATAATAAATATTGTATCAATAAAACATATCCTTAGTGGATCATAAGTATAATAATGTATTAATGTACTTTATTAATATAAACAATATAAAAATATGATTGTGATATTTTTCAGGAAAATAACCTTTCCACTATGTTAGTATTTTTAAAACTAAATGTTTAAAAAAATATTTGAAATTAAAATAAAAAAAATGTAAAATAAGATTGGAAACATTCATTGGTCTAGATGGGGTAACGTTATTCTATGTTGTACATGTTAAAATAATGATTCCTTTCATGTTTTTGATAAAAATATGATTTTTTTTTGGAAAATGAAAAAATGATTCAATTCAAAATTAATTTCAAAAAAAGGAAAATAATTTATTTAATTTGTCATTTGGATAATGTTAGAAATATTTTTTAAACAATTTTCAGAAAATATTTTTGTGTAGGAAATATTATTTTTCAATGCATAGATATATGAAGTCAAATATTCTAAAAAAAATTATCAATAATTTTATATACCAATGATAGGAAAAATTGGTAATATTAATATAAAAGTTCATTAGTAACTATAGTAGACTAAAGTAGACTTGTTTTATGATAGTAATATTAAATAAATCCTTCATGGGAGACAAAATAATAAATAATATTGAATGATGATGATATTGTAAAATATACCCTCACCACTAGAAACATTGGAGTTGTAACACTCGTTATAGAAATAATAATATAATAAATTAGTATACATAATAAAGATAAATTTATTCAATATATAAAATATCAGACTAGTAGTATATATGCCACACAAAATAAATAATTTGTGAATATGGCATTTGTCTCACTGAAGTAAAATTGAGATATGAAACCCATACCTTATGTTCAATTTTTATATATTTTTATAAAACTCATGTATGAAAAATATATGTTTATAATAAATATATTAAAAAATCAAACTCAAATATCTCATTCCAAAAAAAATTATTTATTTTCTTTTATCTCCTACTTATAACTATTTTTTTAGAATCACAGTTTCATGTGACAATTACTTCGTTTTTCATGTCTGTTTTAGTTTTTTAGTTTTATTTCATTTTCATTTTTTCATGGTTATATCATCTGTATAAATTTTAAAATTATATAAATATAATATATATTAATTATATATGTATTTATATCATTCTATAAAAATTATTGATAGAAAATTGATTACCCTATTCATAGAGAGTGTATGTTGTACGTAAGGATGCATATTATTTCCATTTTTTAAAATTCCATAATAAAAGGAAAATAAATATTAATTAAAAAATATATATCAAATATTATGTAATATATTTACATTTATATTAATAAATTTATAACTCATTATTATACATGGAAAAATAAAATGAAAAACATTTCACATCGTTATGTGGAGATGATAGTCCACACATACGCATGAGTGACATAAATATATTGAAACCGGTTTGGTGGTAATAATTTATATGTAAAATTATACATATAAAATAATGGTTAGATAATAATTATCACATATAATTATTAAATTTATTTTTACCACCCTTCTATTTAATGTGTATGGGATAAAATGAATGACATCCCTTCATGCTACAGTAGTATATTGTACACATGAGAAATGTTATCATATCCCTCCAAGGGATGGTACGTTAGAAGGCATAAGTGATAGATTAATCCAATATTTATAATAATTTCTCATGTAATATATATATATATATGTGTGTGTGTGTGTATGTCAAATATATAATTATATCCATCCTTGAAATGTGGTTTAGTAAAACAAATTACATCGGTTCACGAGGTGGTTATCCACCGTAAACATGATTAACGGTTTGGTGAACCTTTTAATGGAAGAAAAGATAGATATTTGGAATTTCCATAACATAATAAAATATAATTATTTGTACTATAAATATTTTATTATATTATTGTTGATTAATATTATTAGAATGAGTTATAAGAAGAACTAAAATGAATGTGTATAGTTACAAACATTACCTCTTCTTCATGAAACCTCTTTAGGTATAACCAAAACCCTTAATATATTGAATTTATGATGTAAAATGGACTATAGGATGTTGTGATTTAATTTAAGAACATATTTTTTAGGACTACTTTTTCTAAAGGTTATAGGACATGTGAATAGAGTATGAGAAGGGGGTCATTTTATATGTTGGGGTGAAGACATACATGGAATATTTTAGAAGATAAATAGATGCCCATATTTATCTCATGAAAAAGCCACCAAAATGTGTATTAATAGATTTTTAGAGGTTATAAGTTCAATATATTTCTATAAAAATGGTGTTATAAAATTTTTAGTTCATTTTTATCCATGATCTTTTTAGTTTAACCATAATCTAATGATTTTGTTTCATTAGCTGTGGTAATAATATTTTACTATTTTCACAATTCATAATGATAAAAAATTAATTAACCCTTATTAGATAATTTAAATTTTGATTTTTTCAAATAAGAAATCATTTTTTCAAATTCAATTCACTAAACTGGAAGAATTAAATTTAATACAAAACCCTCAAGTGCATTGAAAAACAAAATTGTCTAAAGAAATACATTCAAAAGTATAACACATTTTAATTTTAAATTAAAAAAAGAAATAGATATAAATGAACTAAATTATTTTATTTTTAATATAATTGAACTAATTCCACTTTAAAATTAATTTAAAATATTATTTAACTTTGTGAAAAATTAATATAATATTTATTTTTATATAAAATTCATTATTTTTTACTATTCATCAAAAAATAATCATTTCAAAAACCTCTCAAAACTTAATCAAATGTTAATTTAAAAATTTAGATTTCAAAAATGTTTTTTATTTTATCAGTTAAATTTTCTAAAATTGGTTAAAAATTTATTTAAATTAAGTGTACGAAACATAACTAAACTACCTCTTTTGAAAGATGTTGTTTTCCAGAGAATATTATGTTTTCATTCAAATTATTTTTATTTTGTTTTAATCACTAGATATACATTTAAAATTTTATATACATGTGTAATAGATATAGTTTTAATAATTTTGTTATTAATATATTCCCACCAATATAATGGGAAAGTTATGATGGTCATGTTTCAATAATAATATCTGAATATAGTATCACATTTCATTCCAAACCAGGGTCTTGTGCAATGCATGCTATAAAAGTTGTTGAGTTTATATAAAAAAAAATCATATATTGTCATGGTGGTACATTATATCCTAATATTAGTGTATCCTAGAATATATTATCTATAATATGATGAAATTCATTAAATTTCAATGGGTTATATTCTACCCCCTAAATAAATCGGTTCACTGAAATTAAGTCGTGATCTAAAAATCATTGGTCAAAAAATGGATAATACCATTGTTGGAAACCCACATTAGAAAAAGGGTTAATAAAATTTCGTCTTGACAAAAGATAAAGGGAAGTACACGGCCATCCAAAATAACACATTAATAGGTTTCTATGTAGTAGAACATTGGTGGGATTTAAAGATATGTATGTCTACGATAAGAAAAAATAATTTTATAGAGTTATAGAGATAAATGATTACATGAAATTTAATGATAAATAGAATTTTAAGGACATCAAAAACATAAATATAGGATTATTTGATGGAGTACTTTATTTATTATATTTGAAATTAATATGATTTTTTTTTCATTTTATGATCATTTTCATAGAATTTAAGAATTTAATTACTATCTATGAATATAAAAAAATAATTACATGATATATTTTAATTTAATAAGAATAATTTCACCCTTTGGTTGTGATTTTGTGATTTAGAATTCATATCCTACCCCGATAAATGATTATAAAAAATGAATATTTTATTCATAGAGCACTAAAATTAACATTAAAAAGATCATAATATCAATAATAAAATGAAATTTATTCCTCCTATCTTAACTAAAACCAAAATGGTTAGCACAATTCTACCAATATAAAACATTAACCCTTTAACCTGAACATTAAAACTCAAAGTTCATCTTAACCCATTTCATAAATTTTTATCCTTAAGTCTCATCCAAAATATTTCTGACCAAATTCAATGTAAAAATGATTTTGGGCATAGATATATATAATATTACCATATGAATATTCCACAAGCTAATCATGATCAGAGGAGTCTTGTAGTGAGTCTGAAGTGTTTCAACTAAAAAAATATTGAAAAAGGGAGAATATATGGTGTGTAAATGTGTTTCAAGGTGTGTATTTTAATTTCATGTCTTGGTTGAGACCAATTAAAGCCCTTGAATAGGTTTATGTTTCATTATTTCTAGTTCAGGGTGTGTGACATGAAATTTAATTTTCTGATGTTAAATTCCTTAAGTTAATGATTTTTTTATCGGAAGTTGAAAACATTTCATTTACTGATGTATAATGTTTACATGATATGAAAACTCCATGTGAAGGGGGATTATAATGTCTATAGTGCTTATTATATTCTAAAATACTAAAATTTACACTCATTAATAGTTGGTCAGTGGAGGTCCCTTGCTGTATTTTGGGATTCCTATGATGGGGATTGATCCTTATCCTTATATCTCTATTCTATGGTGATCTGAGGTATGTTCTAAATATTCTCTTGTAGTTATTTGATCTGATTGCTCATATTTCTTCATCCCAATAGAAGTAGGATCATATTCATATTTAAAATTTAATATTTCATGGGTTTTTTCTTAATATAGTTGTGACGTTGAATCCCCGGAGGGTTGCATCTTCTCATTGGAGAGTGGATCAAGATCAGGGACATTGGTTTGTTCTCATACGAAGAACATTAATATATTTAAGGTATGGAATTTATTTCTCTTATATTACTTCTATTTAATTGTATGTTGATAAAGTTTAATATTTTTGGATATAAAAGTAATTAACCTAATTATATTATACAAAATTATTGAAATAAGATAGTCATTGCATGGAAATGATGTTTCTTTATACCATAATATATGTTTTCCACTTGATTTACATGATAGTGTGACATTTTTCATATGATTTGTTAGTATTTTATCATATTTTTATAACCATGTGGAAATTACTAAAGATCATAAATACAATATTATTTAACAATTAATTTGTATTATAAAAAGGAATTATGTTTTTAATTTGATGATTATTGTGGTTTTATGATTCTAAAAATGAATCTTGAATACATTATTAATTGAAAATGATTTAATATGATATTAATGTAATTGATAAATAATATAAATCATTTTTATGTTATTTGTTGATAATAATTTAAAATTCATGATAAATGAGAATGTTTGGATACATGGAAGCATATTAAAATTAATTATTTAATTAATTTGGATTCTTTTATAGATTTATGTCAAAGGTTGCCAATATTTGGAACCTAATAAAAATTAATTATTTAAATTATTATATTATAGGAACATTTTATGTCATAATGGAAAATTTATAGGTCCTGATTTTCTCATATGGTTGAGTAGACTATGCTTCCTGAGTTTAGAATTGTGAGGGGTCGTTTATGTAAAAATAATGAGTACCATGTTTTTGGGCCTAAATATAGTTTTTTGCTACTATTTTTTGATTCATAATATTTCTATCATTTAATATGTATTTTAGATTTACTATGAGATGTGATATTGGTTAAGTAGGATTATATGAGATGTGATCCTGTGATGTATATGTTCGAGATTGCTGATGTAATTTCTGGGTGGTGAGGCAAGATGATGACGATATTTTTGGAATCTTTGATAAAAAGATGCATCTGTATATATATGTGGGTGTTGGTAATTACATAACATATAATTGAATGGAGAATTTATTGTCTTAACCAATAATGTTATGTTAATATTTGGGATGATATCATTTGAATTTTTTAATGTCTAATGGCCATGTTGCATGTTTTATCTACATTTCTTCCCCACTACTTCATGTAGTTGGATGCTCTTGGTTTCATGTGTCCTCTTGGTGGTATCTTAGGATATTTTTCCTTCAATACATAGATTACTTAACATTATAATTATGAATAAAAAATTCTTGACCCATGGGGATGCTAGTGATGGAATGAAAATTATGAAAAGGCATTAATCCATATAAACTGTTGACTTGGATTAGATTATTCTTAGGGTGCATATACATTTACCCTAACGATTAATGTAATGTATTTTAGAATAATATTAATGGTTAATTAATGGTTGATAAATAAATTAATGGTTTTAAATGATAGAAATTAAATAATTAATTAATGAATCTATTTTAAATTATTATATACTTATAGGATATCTGGTCTTAGCTGTGGCAACTGGAGGTCAGGAAAAATTATTTTTAGTTTTGTCTTGGACTAGTTTATGACCATATCATGTTTTTGAGATATATTATATCATGTATGTAATGTGATTTCATATCCTTCCACACCCATGTTTTGGGTGATTTATACCCATTGAACTCTAGGAGGGTTTTCCCCTAACTTCCTAATACGATGATGGGCGGTTGACTACCCATTATGGCCCCACCCTCTTCTCTTGGTAGTTACATGTGATGCAATTCCCAATTTTTAGTTTTCCCATATATGTGTGTAGAGGGATGTGATGGCTTATTGTTATTTCTCACACATGAATTATTGGATATAATATCTATATGAATGTTATAGATATTTCGTTTACATGTTCTGAGGTCTTGACCTGCCTTACTAAGTGTACGAGTTATAATAGCTTGAGGTATAATACATTTGGTATGATACGAAACATAAAGACTGTTTTGTCTCTCAAAAAATACATGGTAACTATATATAGTGATGTAAAATGAGATGAATGGATGATGTGTTTCATGAGGGTCACATTGTAATTCCTTTCTCAGGTGCATTTAGGAAGTCATATTTTATATAGAGACGGATCTGGAAATGCAATATTGGGGTAGAGTAGAAAAATAGTGGGAAATTAAAAGCGAGGTACCCTTGATGTTTCAATATTATATTATATCTTCTCTTGTGTGAAATACTAATTGAGAGTTACATATGGTGGGGCTAGGAACAAAATATACATACTTAGGTGATGAGTTAGTTTCACTATTGTTTGTTATGATTTAACATTATTTCTTTAAGAGAGTATCTTTGGAGGATCCTATTAAGTGTACTATTATGATCACCATACATATATGTAATCTATTTTTCAGTTCAGATTAAGAATATTGTATATCAGTCTCGATATTACTAGCTCAAAGTTTTGTTGGATCTGTTTGGGATTTTTGATTGTTTCCATATTTATCTTTGGGCACTTATAGTCTTCCATTAAGTTGTTATAGTACCATATTACATTTCGCGTTTACACATCATATATATATATATATGTATATATTATAAAGTTTTTCTATGGTTCGTCTATATTATCTATATATTATTAATGTTTTATTAGTCTTCATTTCCTCCCTCAAAATAATAATAATTTAACCTAGGTTATAGTTACCATTCTCGGGCATACTAGTGGAAAGAATTGGGTAGTCACCATCTCCCTTCTCTCATTTCTGACCTAGTATTAGTACTCTTTGGGTTGAAGGGGTAGTGAGAGATTGGTATTATAGGTTAAAGATTAGGGATGTGATGGTGTGTAGAGTTAAGCATAAATGAGGTTCCTTGGGTTTTTAGGGAATTGGTGTAAGATAAAGCGAATAAGAAATGTTATCATTGGCGACTGACTCAGACATAGGTACTCAAGGACCTTTGTGATCTACCACACAAAACAATAAATTTAATAAACCTACAAAATGAAGTGATACTATTTGTGGGGGTGGATTCCTAATAAAGGATCATGAATCATTTTTATTTGTGCCTATTTTTAAAATGGGTACACAATTGGATAAGATAAAATAACTTACAAGATAATAAAATAATTATTTTATTAATGTTAACTACTATATATTCTATGTTTAGGTGCTCTAAATGTTTTCTTCATTTTATAGGAATGGCTCCAGGTTTAATTCCTCAATAAGTTTCCACCAAAGATTTTTATTACGATGTGATATCCAATCGTCGTAGATTGGAGGATAATGATGACTACACTTGGAGGAGGATAATTCATATGTATAAGGGATATAGTTTTAATAAGTAATAGGCCACCCTTTCAAATTTAGTCATAGAATAATACTTGGAGGATGTTCAAATAGAATTCTGATCCATCTATTTTAGGAGGAGTACTTTTTATCATCGGTTGTGGTGATTCTATATAGAGTAGTGATGAAGTTTTGGAATTTATTCCTTCAATATTGTGGTGAGTGACAAGTGTCAGGGAGAAATTTATAATAATAATTATGAAGAAATATTATTTCATCAATAGAAATGGAATAAATTTTTCATGAACTTATTACCCATTGGAATGGGATTTCTTTTGTATGAGTGTTCGAGATCCATTTCAAGACCCTTCTATATTATGATTCAGACCGATTTCCAAACCATGAGTCCATGATGAGAATTTTGAGTTGGATCTGTGTATAATTATCTGGGTCCATTTGACCCAATTTACATGGAAGGAATATCTCACGGTGCTAGTATGAGTAAAGGTTATTAATATGACACTTTACAAAATAAAATTTTTACAATGTGGGAGTAATTAGGATTTTTAAGAAATGAGGTTAATGGTCCAAGGTTACTAATTTTCAAGACATAAGAGATATTAGTTAGAAATGGGTAGTTATCATCCCCCATCATCTCATTTATCTTGGAGATGTGGCGCACTGACCTATTCCAATGGATAATAAACAAGATTTTATTATGTATTATAAGATTATCTAAGGTGAAATTTTCCGACGTTTATGATCAGTTTGGTTTTTCTATGGGTTCTGCTACAGGTCCCCCCATTAAAGTAGTTTTAGATAATGAAGTAGTAGCGAGGTGTTCCAATTTTGGATTAGTTGAGATGAGATAGTTTAGAAAAATTATATCAATGAGAATAACCTCATACTCAAAGGGAAGAGTGTGGTATATGTGGTGGTTTTCATTTGAGTTAGAGTCCTTGGGGAAGGTAGTGGTTAACTTCACGCCTTTTCATTTCTAGTGTAAATATATTCTAACATCGTTCAAGGTACCCATTTATTGTTTTCTACATGGGTGCATGATTTTTTTGATTTAGGAGAGACACACTCTTTTGTTACACCAAAATTCATCTAATCCTTGGGACTTGATTTGGAGAGGTCTCTAGTTCCCTTGAAATTAACTATCCTAGTTTTAGGTTAAGCTAAAATTTATAAATTATGTAGAAACTATAATCTTGTGTGGGGGTTTCACCTCTCTTATAAATGTTTCTTATTTATATAGATTTACCCATGTGGAATCATCATAAGTATAGATTGGTTGTATTCTTTGTTGGGTACTATGGAATCATTAGGAGGCAGGTTGTGTTTTGTGTGGTTAAAGGAGATATAGAAATGTTTTTTGACAAGTGACAGCCTTCGATTGGTCCGAGAAATTTTTTGATTAGCATATTTGAAGTTCTAGATAATGTATATTTCATCAAAATTAAAACATTCAAGGTTTTCCTAGGGATGTAGATAAGTGCCCTGATTTATTTCCAATGGAGGATGTAGCATTACCCCATTGAAGGGAGATTGATTTTGGGATCAAGATGCAACTAGGCATGTCTCATATCTCAATGTCTTTATGTAAGATGGTGTCTATTATGTTTCCCTATCTATGAGAATATCTTGATGATCTATTGCATCATGGTTTAGCTCATCCATGTTACCCACCTTACGGTCCACCAACTTTTTTATTGAATAAGTTAGATGGTATTTTTCCCCTTTGCATTGAGTATCCCCACTTAAACCAAGTGAAATTGAAGATGTTTTATCCTCTTCCATAGATTTATGACATATTTGATCACATTTAGGATGAAATTTGTTTCCTTATGATCAATTTTTGGTCAGGATATCATAATATGATATTTAAGGATGTATGTATCCCAAATACAAATTTCCATTATAAATGGGTATTATGAGTTCATTGTGATTCCATTTTGTGCGATGAATTATATATACATGTTCATGGGTTTATGAAAATAGTGCCCAGAGAGTTTATATATAAGTTAATGGTGGTATTTATTAATGAAACACTTGTGTAATTCATTTATAAGGAAGAGAAAGTCATATGTATTACATATAGGGATTCTTTCATTGTGAGAAGTTGTTTTTTATGTTATTAACATATGATTTCTAGTATTGTGAAGTATATTTATTAGGGTATATTCTGTTACAGTAGTTATTATTTTTGGACACTTTAATGATAGATAATTTTTTTATCGGGTGTATCTCAAGAAAGTGGCATGGGTTAAGAGTTTTTGTGGGATTTATGTTATTAAAATGGGTTCATAGTCAATTTCTCTCAGGTCAGGATCCTAATGACAGCCTATACATTGAAGGATTAAATTTTACTACGAACTAAATAGTGTCATGAAAAATTTGAGTACCTAATGGAGATGTTGATTATAATTTTATCCATTTTTAGGAGGGGAATTTCAGTTTGATGTTTAAGGTGACTCTTCACATCGTGTCTTTGGATTCATTCTGACACAAAAAAGGTCATTTGATGCATATGGTTATTTATAGTTGCATCCCCATGATTTTAACTATTCTACTAAAGATCTTGTGTTGGTGGGAATTTTGTTTTGTTTTATGTTGGGGTGACATTACCTCATTGGTTTGTATTTTTTGGTTTTTACCAACCATAAGATTCTGAGGTTTATCATTATCTAGTGAGACATAAACGTATGTCATCATTAGTTTATGGAGTTTTTTTGGATTACAACTTTTAAACATCACATATGCTGATAAATAGAAGTATTATTGTTAATAGCTTGAGAAATTAGATGTGTAGTGCTATTGTGTCTGAATATGTAGATTCATGGGGTGTGATAGAAGAACTCCCAGTAATTCACCTACATATGGGAGAAATTGTAGAAAAATGTTATCATTTCAATATGATAGTGCATTAATATTTGGTGCCTTATGTGGAGGATTCCCTTCTAGTGGATGTTGAGATTTTGGTCTATAGGTATGTAATTGTTTTTTTAAATACCCATGCTAGTTTTTATATGGATGGGAAACTCCAAGTGTTGTTCCAGATAAGGATTTTTCTTCCTTCAACGATGCTTGAGATGATTTCCTCTTGTTTCATGTATTGAATTTACTTTCATATGAGAGGTATCTCCAACATGAAATTAATTAGTAGCTATTTGTTGTTTTGTGGGTTAAAATTTATTCCTCTGATGAGGTGGATTAACACATGTGATGATAATATCCATTATAGGAATAACATGGTGGTGTTGTTTGAACAACCCTTTTGTTTTCAATCTAATTTAATTTCGGATTCTAGAGGATAATAATTCATTGATAGGTATCTAATGTAAGGTCCATATCCCTTATATCATGATATTTTTTATGTTTTTAAGGCTTTTGGATTTTGGAGGATGCATAAAGTCAGTCTAGGGCACATTGGATACAAAAATAAGGAAATGGTGAGAATATATGTTTCGTAAAGGGTTTTACGTCGTGTATTTTATGTTCATATCTTGGGTGACACCCATTCATATCCTATAATTGGTTAATTGATTGATTATTCTGGTTCATAGGGTGTTACATGATATTTCCATTTTCAATTTTAAATTTCTCATTGTGATTCATTAATTGGAATAATTCGAAAACTAGAAATTTAAATGATTATTCTTTAAAATGATATATAAATTCTCTCTGTATAATGATTGTAAAAGCTATAGCACTTGGGTTTTTCGCAAAACCTAAAAATTTCCCTTCATTTTTCTTCTTCATATATAGCTCCCTTTGAGAAATTTCTATTCCTTTGATAGAGATCGATCCTTATCCATTCTTCTTCAATACATGGTAATATGAGATATTTTCTATATATTCTCTTGTTGTAATGTAATATTTTTCCTATTGTTTCATCATTACATATGATAGAGGATCATCTCTATATTTCTAATAGAGTATTTATTTAATTTTTTGTTGTTGTTATGTAATTATTTCCTTGTATGGATATGGCTTATTGCTAAATAGGTGATTTAGATATGTGATATTTTTATGTTATCGTGCAAATAAAGTAGAAGACATCAAGAAAGAGGTTTTTTTTTACATTAAATATTAAATTGATCATTATTTATCCCTTTGGATGGAAGTATATTAAACCTTATAATACTGAACTATATTGCTGAAATTGGATAGTGATTTCATGTCAATGTTGTCCCTTTGTATAGTGATACCGTTTTGCCTCTTGGTTTTTTAAATAGTGTGATAACTATGATATAATTTTTTGCAATATTCTTATTCAAGGAGTAACATGTAAAAATGGGTAAATAACCTAAATATATAATTAAATCATAAATATTTGTCTAGTGAATAAAGAGGCATGTTTTAATATGGTGATTACTGTAATTTTATGATAATCAAATTGATATGAGTATTCATTTTTGATTGAAAATGGTCTTCCCTATGAATAATGGAATTGAAAAATAATGTGAATAATTTTTATTATTTTTAATGATAATAATTAAAAAGGCATGATAAATAATAATGGTTGGATTATCTAAACCATGTTTAAATTAATTTATTATTTTGTTTGGTATCTTGTCATAGATTATTGTATTTTATTTCTTATAATTAGAACCTATGAAAAATGAATCAATTAATTCAAAAATAAAAAATGATCTATTGTATTATAGAAAATAATTCCTAGTTCATGAGCTTCCCATATTATTGATATGTATGAGTGTCTTGAGTTTAAACCTATGTGGGCTTTTTTATGTGTAAACCATGGATACCTTGTTTTAGGGACAAGATTTCAATATTAGATTTGCATGTGTGTTTGCTGTTTTATTTACGAAATGCATCATATGTGACTGTTGAAATGAGATGTGATATACGGAGGGACACCTAGATTTGATATAATGCTGGGATGGATGATATTGGTATGCATAATTTTATATGTTAGTGGGGAGTCCTGAATGATGTGGTTGTGGTTGGAACCTCAGATGGTGAGATGAATAATGATATGCATGTTGGTGTTGAGGATGACACCAGATATGATGGAATGGGTTGAATATGGTCTTACCAATTGAGGTGAATCTTAGATAGGGGGTGTTCTATATTTTTTAATGGACAATAACCATGTTTCTTGTTTTATCATCATTCATTACCCATTACTTGGGGTAGTTGGATGTTCTTGGATGCATGTTTCCTCTTTATTGTAGCATAGTATGGTTATAATAGAGTACCTATATTATGGAATAATGATAATAATGAATAAATAATTATTGACCCTTGGTGTTGGTAATATTGGAATACAAATTATATAAAGCTGTTAATCTTATAAACCATGGTCTTGGGTTTGTTTATACATAGAGTTTATTGAATTTTATAATGATGATCAATGTAATGCATTACAAAATAATGTAAATGGTTAATTAATTGAAACTAAATTAATTATTTTTAGGAAATAATAAAAATATAATAAGTAATTACTGTAGATACTATATGTTCTTTCATTCACATAAGATAGCTAGACTTAGTAGTGCAAGTTGGGTGTCTGTGCGATGTTAGCTATAGTTGAGTCTAATACTTGGTTATACTTATATTTTGGTTGTGATATGTATTTTATCCTATATGTTGTGTCATATCATACACTTCCTGATCCATGTAGTCTTAGGAAACTTTCACCAAATGGACTTTGGGAGGGTGTTATCCGCATTATCCTGGTGGGAGGATAGATGGATGACTACTCTATCTTCCCAAGCTCACTTCTCTAGGTAGTTAATAAAGATAGTTTTACTAGTGGTTAGTTATACAATTTATATGTGTATAAACAATTTTTATACATTTTAGTTATTTTACACACATGTATTATTGGTTGTAGTATCTAAAGGATTATTATAGGTTTGACGTGTATATAATGTGATGGCTTGAAGCACCTCACTCAGTGTATATCTTGTAATGGATTGAGAAATAATACCTGATGTATGATACTTGTCGTATGATCTATGGTGCATCTTGGAAATATCTTGGTTACTATATTTGGTGTGGTGATATGGTATTTTGTGATTCTGTGTTGCACAATGAAAATATTGTGATTTCCTACCAAGGCATCACCAGACTCTCTTATATTAGATAGTGATTACTAAGGGCATGTGATGTTAGGGAAAAGTGGAAGAACATTGGGGAAATAGGAGAAGGGAACCCTTGTTATTTCATTTCGATATTACATGCTCTCTATTATGTGATACACGGTGAGAGTTATCCATAGTTAAGCAGGTTACAAAGTATACTTGCTTAGGTGATGAGTCATTTTCACTATTGTTCATTGTGATTGGGCATGTTTAATTCTATTTTGTACAAGAGTCTTAAAGGATGATCTTATTAAGTATATGTTTATTCTCACTAATTGTATAAATATATTTTTTTTTCAGGTCATTTTGATCAGGATTGATATTATTCTAAATATTACTATCTCATGGTTTTGCAACAGTTGTTTGGGTTCACGTTCACTTCCATTTTTATCATTTGGGGAAAGTAGTTTCACATTCAATTGTTATAGTTTTGTATGGAATTGTAGGTTTTCTCGTGGTATATCATTATATATATTTATTAGAATGTTTGGATTGGTGTATCATTATTATATCACTCTTATACATTAACTATTAGAGGGTAATGCCTCCATTAGGTATTTTTATTATACCCTTGGTGTTAGAGACCGACCTAGGGCCTACTATAGGTGTGACTCGGGAAATAGTCATCTACCTTATCTCATTGTTGGCCAAAGAGGGATACTACTTCGGGGGAGGGTTCATGAAAAAATATTTGAAGGATCTTCTGTAAATCAATATTATATTCTTTAGACAATATCAATTTTCTATAAATTTTACATTCTAGACATGTAAATACTTTGGTCACTGTAAAATCATAACAAAAACATGTATTCTTCCAAAAATAAAACAATATATTGTATAATATATTTTATAAATCCAAACTTTCAGTCAATTATCATACATACAACACAAAACATAAAATCACACACCTATATTAATGCAACGACCCGAACCCAGTAGACTAGAGTTGATGTCTTAATTATTAATTATAATTAGACACTAAGAGTTTCATCTTAAAGTAATGAATAGTTTAGTAGTATTAGAATACTAAATACATACATTATCATTATATTACATTTGAAAACACATATTAAAACACGTTTTTTTAGTAACATTATTCCCTCAATCATTTATCTATGTAACATTATTTGTACACTTCATGGGTTCTTGATAATAGAAACCAAATAACAGTGGGATCAAATTCTTAGCATGGGTTATGTACAGTGAAAGTTATCATGAAAAAATGAATATTTAGAAATGTGGAATGGTAAATAACTAAAAATAAATGAAATTTAATAAACAAATGTACAATCATAACTTATTAATTCATAACTAACATGGAATGGTAAATAACTACAAACACATTCCATTTAACCAAAAATATGAGAATTAAAGGCATATAGAGAACATATAATGGCAAAGATCTCATTAATTATAAAATAACTAAATTCTCAATGAATTAAAGGATTAATTTTTTGATGTTACGTGTGTGGCACATAAAAACCACTTATTTCATTATCAATTCTGGATAAATTTTAAAACTACTGGATAAAAAAATCTGATACCTATACCATCAAGATATATCCACATGATAGTATAAAAAACAAGGTATAAACTCATCTAATATGTCCAATTAGTTTGACACATGAGACCTGTTGATGGATCAAGGTGTTATATAATGTATTGGTTTTACCCATCATTGAATTTCCAAATTATTCCTCATATATCATATAATATATTTAATTTATTAATCAAAATTACTTTTGAAGAAATACATTTATTCAGTAAATCATATGGATTTACTAATATTTTCCCAGATACTCACATAAGTTTCAATGACTCAAACCATATGTAAAAATGGTATATTCTGTGATCAGTAAAAATATTCATGATAATTAATTTAGATATTCAAGTATATTAAATGTTTAATGACCATAACAATGTTAATAATTCAAGGGGATGTTATCTGCTATTAAAATGAATCATGGTAGTGAATTTCAATATTATCCTATGTCAAAATGATCATAAACCATAAAGAGTAATAATAAGGATAACATCATTACAACATAAACCAATTGAAATATGAATAATGGGTTATAATAATTGATGAATATAAATATCATAAAAATATCCATAAAAATTTATTGTGGAAAAAATATTTTTAATTTTGAAAACCATGATTAATAAAAGTCACAAAATTTTTTTATATTTATTGTGACTCAAAATAAAAATTAAAACTTATAAAATATGTTTTAAATTATTTTATTAGTATAGAAGGTTGTAAATTAAATTTATTATTTATGAGTTAAAAAATTTATTCTTTTTAATTTTTTGATAATGATTCATTGAACAATGTTTAAGAACGAAATATAGATTCCATTGAAAAAAAATTAAAAGATAAAAATATGTTAACAATTTATTTAAAAAATCATTTGGAAGGGGTTGAAAACATTTTTATAAAACATGGCTTTTGTAATAAAATAGTTTTCCAATGGAAGAGATAAATTAAGTTATATTTTCATAACGAAAGTAATTCCCAAATATTTTATTTACTAAAAAATTGGATATGGGACTATTTCTTGAGAAAGTTTAAGAAAAAGGGTTGGAAAATTAATGGTTTTATTATCCTATGATAAAATAATTGTTACCAATTTAAATTTAATTAAAAAAATCTACATTGAAATGAATTTTTGTAATAAACCATATCAAATGTAATAACATTAATGGGTGTATTATTCAATGAATAAATTTTGATTATCCAATTTAAATCAACATAAAACTATTCGAAGTAAACTAATAGATTGTAAAATTCATTACACATATAATATTATCATATAAATGACAATAAAGGGGAAATATAACCCAATAAAAAGAATCTGTGTTATGAAAATATTTACTACATAGTAACTTTTAATTCTAATTCTATTAAATGAAATAATTCAAATTAAAGAATTACATTCCATGAATAAATAAATTTTCATGATATTAAATGTCAAAGGGGGAGTATATACACCATACAAAAAATTTATGTGCATAAAATTATAATATGAATTAATAAAATTAAATTAAGGGGATATCCCTTAAATTACGCTACCTTTTGATTGAAAATTATTTATCCTCAGGTATTGTAGTTTTATTCATTTTATTAATTTACAATAAAAACCATATAAATATTTATAATGACGTATATTATACATTTATAACATCTTATCAACTATTCATTTATAATGATTCATTATTTTAATTGTTCTGGAGGTTAATTGCCTTTCTTTCTTATGTATGATTTGTTATTAATAATATATTTCATATACATATTATATAGTTATATCCTCAATAAAATAATAAGTATGAATTATTTTTATTATTTTTATATAACTTTTCTTTTAGTACATATAATTTAATATATTTGTGAAAAATGAATTACCTTACGATCTTGAAGATTGTTGGTCATATGTGTGCATGAGTAACATTTCCATTTTAAATGGCCATTATGGAAGGAATGTAAGTGATATATTATCATTAAATAATTATAATTATATCATAGATAGTATTTTATATCATTAAATATAGATATATATATCCTCAATGTGTTGTGATGATGAAAAAAGAGTTACATCACATTGCAAAGGCAGTAGGTCACATGTATATGAATGATGTTATCGTTTTTGTGTGATTGAAAATGTAAGAAACAATATTATCATTTAATAATAATAAGTATGTAATTAATATATTAATTATTTAGTTTACGTGTCATGAATTATTTAAATTTAACCATATTACACTTCCATTTAACTTGTTAGTGAAAGACGAATCACATCACTTTATGTGATGGTAGTCCCCTATACACACGAGTGACATTATCCTATACCTTGTGGATTGGAATGGAAAAATTATATATATGGTATAATGAATAAATATGTATAAATATGTCATATATATCATATATATAATTTATATACATCAATATACCCAATCGATAAATGAGGCAACAGAAGAATGAATCACTTTGAATCACGAGGTGGTAGCCCACTGTACACAGAAACAATGAATTTGTAACCCACTTGATGGAAGTGTGGATAGTTGTAGGTCAGGAAATCATTATAAAAAATAATGTTATATTGAATATTCTAGTATTATTATATCAGTATGGTTTAATAATAATTGATGTTTGTGGATAAATAAATAAAATAATGTTGCTCACTAAATAACATTACATCATCTTCCGGTATCCTCCTTGGGTTTTCACCATAATCCTCCTTAGGTTGAATTTATGAAGAAACTAAGGATTCTAGGAATCGGGTTGAGATTTTGGGATGTTATATGTGAATGAATTGGTTGAACTAAATGGGATTGACATTGTAAATCATAGTGGATAAGTACTTCCTTTTTTATGGGAGGTCAGTGGAACATCTTCTATGTTTTCGAAAAACTTCAATCACAGCCACATTTCAGTCCTGAAATAGCCTTAAAAATGGTCATTTATCAAATATAGAAGATATATGGTTGAAATAGAGTCATCAAATTGTTTTTTACAAGTTTTTGGATAATTAATGTCCCTTATAATCTTAATTTAACCACCGGGTAAAGATATTATTTCATTGACTGATGTAATTAATTTTTATTGTTATCAATATTCATTTTGGTTATAATAATAATTTTACATTATTATAAATTAAAAGATACTATGATTTAAAATATTGAACAAATTATGATAATTTAAATTAAAAAAAGTTTGAAATTTTAATATAAATCTAATCCCACTAATTTGACCAAAAATTGGGGTTTTAATGAGATATTGTTCAAAAGTTTACTAATTTTATATATCAAAATATAATTTCAAAATTATCCCAATGTGTCAAAATATAATTACCTAAATTATATTAATTCATATATAATTGAACTAATTTTACATTAAATCCAATTCAAAATATAATTTTATTTTATTAATAAATTAAATAAAAATGTAGTTTATAATTAAAATTCATTATTTTTAATAATTCCTAGAAAAAAGTAATATTTTAGAAAAATAAATTGAACTTCAGATAATTTGAATATGATTATTTAGAAAATTATATTTCTTCACTATATAAATTTTCTAAATTTCTTAAATATTAAATATAAATTATTGGTAAAAAGCACAACTAAATCATCTTTTAAAACAATACGTTTTTAGAAGAAATTTCATTCTATTATATATTATTCATATTTTATATATAATCAATAGATAACCATAATTATACATTTTTTATTACCAGTCGAACACTTTGTTCAAATGGTTATGTGTTAACTACTATATTAAATGACAATATATTAATAATATTTCATATTTTTTGAAACTCAGTGTTTCTTGTAAGTCATGTTGAAGTAAGTGTTATGTTTAATGCAAGATAAACATATTGTTGTGTGTAATGAATGAAAAACTCATTGTTTTTTTAATGGAAGATATTTATGGGATTTAATTTATTTAAATATAAACATAACATAAAGTCTCTGTGCGTAACATATTCTTTTAATCTCGGTGTTTCATGTCACATATGATATCTAAGACAATATTATTATTTTATAATTTTGAGATGTTACATTATCCCCAACATAAATAAATTCCATACTTGAAATTTAAACATGATCTCTATAATAAAGATTTTGAAATTTGGAAATACGATTATTGAAAAAACCACATCATTAAAAGGGATAATAAAATATCATCTTAATAAAAGAGATTTGGATGCACAATAGTAAAATGGAAAAATATATAACTATGATTTTATATAAGAGAACATTGGTGAAGTGTGAATATGTGGAAAAGAATGAAAAAATAAATAATTATATATAATTACACAATTCATTCATCATAATAAATTAAATTATTAAGGGAATGTTATGGGTCTCAAAAAACATAAATACAGGATTATTTAAAAGTCTATATGACTATATGGAAATGAATTTAATATGATAACATTTTTGTTTCAATATCTTTTTACTAAATATGATTAATTATATTACTCTCTATGAATATAATTAAATACATTTAATTGATACATTTCAAAATAAAAATCAAAATTTCATCTCTTTTGGTCATTTATTAATTTCCATTTAATCCTTTCTCAATGAAATCAATATACAAAAATTAATTTTATATTACTAATCACCTAAAATTCACATTTAATGGATTTTAACATTCATAATAAAATAATGAAGGATTCCATTGGTCTTTAGTTTTTATTATGACAACATTGTTAGCATTGTTTATCCAATATTAATTAATCTCTATTTGGTGAAGCAATACATTAATCTATAAAAACTCCTAAAGTTTACACTTGAAACCATTTGATAAATGGTTGACATAATGGACCTTACAAAATATTAAGATCTATAACATTAGAAACAAGGGAACTAAATTTCAAAAATGAACTTATCATTAATCTGTTCTAGGGTAGCGAGTACTACCTATTTAAATTTTTCCATATCCATCATCTATTTATCATAACATTATTATCTCAATATTAAGAACATCTTAAGGGTTATATTTTTATCAATATTGTTTTTCCTATGATGCTCAAACTTCCACAAAATATTTTTTCTATTTTATCAATATCAACCAATATACACTTTAAAATCCATAATGAATATTCATGTTATACAGTCATTATATATTTCATAATTTTTATTATAAGGATATCATTGATCAAATAATAAAACAAAATAAATATTTAATACCAACACAATCACAATAATCATTCCACTTGATCCATGGTAGGATCATAAGATTCATCGTGATCAATTAGCTTTTTGTGATGTATATTTCATTAATACATGACACATTGATTTACATAGTTCCCTATATACTTATATAAGATGAATTGTACATTAGAAACCATTTTCATACACTTGAAGTCTCTTGAATAGTGTAAACTCTCTCAAACATGCATAAAACTCCCATTCCTTTTAAATAAGTACTAGAATTTTATTTCCAAAATCAACACATGTAGGGAAATACTTCATTATATTCTTCTATTTATACATCATTTTTCTCTATCATACTCTTCTTCTCATAATTACCTTCAGAACCATTATATTTATATAATTCGATATCTTTCTCCTTAGTTCATGAAAATATGTCCTCCAAATATAACAATTATTTGGTGGATACTTCCCTTAAACATATTAGCTTATTTATATCAAATAAATGATAAATATTACTTTATAGATTATCGATATTGACATGGTTCCTATTACATTTATTAAGGGCCATTTATAATTGATGGAATACACTATATTAGATAATATCATAATTTATAATCCTAAAATAGTAAAATATTTAACATAAGTTGAATATTTTATGCATATCTAATCTCATAATCATAAATACTACTTTTTGATGATATTCCTATTTCAAACCCTTCACTAAAAATAACATGTGCATTATTGAAATTATATCCCTTTGGAGTATCAAACCAAGTGACCTAAAATACCTATTATCATAAACAAAGTGATGTTTTGGTCTATGACAATGAACTCTTCTAAGAGTTACTACCCCTGGCCACATATTTCCAAAAATCAATTCAACTTCTAGCATCCAGATATGGATTTATTTCTAGTAAAAAACATAATATATACATTACAGAAAAAATTATTATGTTCTTCTATACTTATCCTAAATGTTTTTAATTGGGTTATGTTCCCTTAATAAATCTATTTTTCCAATGTTTTTATAAAACATCATCGGATACTATCTTTAAAGACTTCACCCATATTTCCCAGAGCATGTGTATACATTATTAAATTGGCATAAGAAACAAGGAATGGAATCCTGAATGAATAAATATTTTATTATCCTTGTTAAACTATATAAACAAATGATTCCCAATTATTATTTAAAAATATTAGGAAAATAAAATTTCTAGAGAATAAAATTATTCGCTCTGTCATATCCATATATATCATGGTTAGTATACACTATAGATTCAGAAGAAAGGAAAAAACCCAGCCTGATCTCAAATGATTAGTAAGGGTTATGTACAGTAGAAGGTATCATGAATTAATAATGAAAATAAACATGAAATAGTAAATTAATGTAAACACATTCCATTTAATGACTAAAATGAAAATCATAACATGATAAGGGATAATTAATATGGAATGGTAAATCACCAAAACTCATTCAATTTAATCTATCAAATAAGAATGAATGGAATACACTAAATGTATCATGGTGAAAATATCATGGGGAATATCTTTAAAAAATTTACAATGATTTGAAGGATTAATATTTTTATCTCATGTCTGAGGTACATGGAACCAACTATTGTAAATATCTAACATCCAAATAGTTTGAAAATACTATGTAAAAATCTATACAATTCTTCTACCATCAAGTTGAATCTTCAAGATAGATTAAAAATACTAGGTATAAAACTATCGAATTTGGACATCTTGTTTTTCTCATAAAAATTGTTATTGAATAAATGGGATATATAATGTACAATCCTTACTCGCCATTGAATTTCAAAAAAAATAATCATATATCAAATAATATCTTTATTTCATGAATAAATATTCCTTTTCAAAAAATATATTTATTGAGTAATGAAAATGAATTTATCAATAATTCCCTAGATAAAAAAAAATTTCAATATAAGAATCTATATGTATAAATGAAAAAAAATTAAAGAAATAAACATATCCATGATTAATAATATTGATATTCACGATAATATAATTATCATTTATTATAGGAAAGTAAAATATTAAAGGGCAATTTCTGGATAAATAAAATGAATCAAGGAATGGAATATCAACACTCTCCTTGGTCAAAATGATCATTAACCATTCACAAGAAGAATAAGGATGACATTAAAATAATATATACCTATTAGAGTAATAATAAACGGGTTTTTTCAATGATGAATAAAAGTACGATAAAAAGATTTTTAAAAACATTCTTGATGGAAATCTCTTTTTCATATTAAAATTCAATTTTTAAAACTGAAATTTCACAAAAAAACTTAAAAATTATTTTCTTTGAAATTATCCTTTGGAATTTATAGAAAAATATATAAAACATTGGATTAGTCATTATGGGGGGAAATTGTTTTCATTCTGTACACATTTAAATGAATAATAATTTTACCTTTTTTATAAATTCCAAATATAAATTTTAAAGGAAACAATATAAATATTCTATTGAAAATAATTCAAAAGATAAGAATTGGGTAAAAATTCCATTGAAAAATAATTATCAGAAGGATTAAAAAATAAAAACATTTTTAGAAAACACAACATTAGATGAAAATAGATTTTTGATCGATGAGAAAAATAATTTTTAATTTCATTTAAAAATGCCATTTATTTTAACTACTAAAGACTAGGAAAATTGTATGATTACTTGAAAAATATCAAAAATAACTATAGGAAAATAAAATTAAACGGTTATTATAAAATGATCAAATAATTATCATCAATAGGAATTCATATATAAACAATACCATTTTAAATGATATTGTAAAATAAACCCTTATAGATTTCATAAAGATGATGTGAATATTAATTAAATAATTGAATATGGGTTTAAAATATATTAAAATAAAAAGTATAGATATGATAATAGATTGTTAGAAGTCTTAACAGAGATAAATTTTTAATAGTTAAGAAAAAGAATGAGTAATATAAAACAATTAATAGAAATTGAGTTATGAAATTAATTTCCACTTATAAACCTTTAATTCAAAATCCCTTACTTGAAAAAATTGATATTAAAGAATAAAAACCCATGAATACTGAATTATTCATCATATTATACGTCAAAGGGGTAGTATGTAAACCATATAATAGAAATTAGGCTCATAAAATTAAAATATTCCACAATGAAATGAAATTGAGATAAAATCCCATACCTCATGATTCTTTATGATGAAAATTATTTAAACTCGTTTGTTGTAAGATTTAACATGTCATTAACTATGACAACCCTCCTTTTATTATAAACATAAACATGATTTATTACATAAAACCTCACTTGATACAACAAGACGATCAAGAGGTTTAGGGTCTTTGGGGCATAGGATCATTACATAAAAACTTGAAACATGAAATACAACATCTTTATTGAAAACTTCCTTTACATGACCACTATATTCCCTTGTACTTAGCATTGCATGGGATAACCTGAGTACATGCATATGAAAAGGGTGAGCTATAAAGCCCAGTAAGGGAGTACACATGGAATAACATGAGGAGTACAATACATGTTAAATAATAGGCATATCAGTAGAGAATAAAATAAACATGAACATAAATGCATGACAAAGCATGATAATCATAAAATGGAAATGTTACAACAACACTTAACATGGAATTAGCATGAGCCAAGGCTCATTGCACATAGGGCATGATTAAATCCTCACTGCACATAAAACTCGATTAAAACCTCATTGCACTTGAATTAGAATGAGTCAACACTCATTACACATGACGTATCATGATACTATACTTTACCCAATGCATTGGAGCGCTATAAGGGCACACCCTTCATAAACATATCATTTCATGCATAAGTGTGCCACATGCATCATAAAACATGGAATCATAAAACATAATCATTTATTCCATGATAAAGGAATGTGGAATTCATACATGAAACTTTAAAATCAATAAGTAAATGTGCATAAAGGTGAATACCCTTGAGGGAGAAATGGGCATGGTATTCACTACACAATGACATTGGCTTAGAAAATCGGAGCGATTTCAGCAGCGTAATGGCGTGACATAAGAAATCATAAAAAATGGTTGATGGGAGAGAAAGGGGTTACTCATCATATTTACATGTAATGGACAGTAATGAGGTCATATAGATAAATGTCCCAACAACTGTAATGGAATTTAGATTCATGATACAAAAGTATTACTTGAATGTAAAAGAGGAGAAAGATGTTCCTTTCCGAATTTCAGCATAGTAACGGGTGTACATGGGAGGCATTTAATGAGAGTGAAAGGGTCTCCCATCATTCAAACATAAATAGGGCCGTATGAGGGAGGTGTGAAACCATACCCCAACATTTATAATTGAAATTAAAAGGGAAAACAAATTAAAGAAAATTGGAAAAAAATGGGAAAGGAAGAAAAAACCCTTACTTGGAAGTGTGCTTCCAAAGGCTCGAGAGAGGCTTGTGAGAGGCTTATTGGGAGCTTGGGGCACCTTGGGAGGATTCTAGAGAGATGAGGGAAGAGGTTTGAAGAACTCAAAGGGCTTTGAGTGAGAGGAAGTTTGAGCTTCGGTGGGTTTATATAGGAAAGGTGAGGGAATTCATTATTATTTATGTTTGCATCCCATTACGTTAAATTAATACAAACCACAAACCATTCCATGGTTTTTGCCCATGGTTTTTTGGAAAAGGGAAGAGGAAAACAATATTTTATAAGGAAAAATTCTGAACTTCTTAAAATAATAAGGTTTCTTATGTGGAGGTGAGTCACACTCCCATGGAAATTAATTTAAAAAGGCAAAGTGTTGAATAAGTCTTGAGGGGTCCATTAATGCTTTGAAAAGTAAGTCAAAAAAACACAAAATCACATTATTTTAATGGTAAAACATATATTGGCCAAAGAGAAAGATTATAGTATTTTATTACATCACTATTGGGTCATGATGATGTCATAAAACACATTATATATTTAAACAGTATTTAATTTTTACCCAAACATTTGACTATCTCAGAAAATTATGAAAAATTCACCATTGGATAATTTCGACAAAATGATTCAAAAAATTACATTTATTTTATCTAAATAATTTCTAAATATGTTAATTTTCACTTTTAAAATAAAAACCGATATTTATCGAAAAATCACGGGTTTTGACCGAAATGGCATTCAAACCTTAATAAAAATTTTAATTGAATTCATAAAAATATAAGATAATTTATATTTTATAAAATTAAATTTAATAATAATAATATTTTATTAAAAAATTATTTAATTCAAAAATACCTTAATTTAATAAAATAGATTTCTAAATTAAAAAATAACTAAAAAGACCATTTGTACTTCAAAAACTATTTACAATGTATAAAAAATGACAAGAAATAATATTAATTTATATATATAATAATAATGTAGATTAACATAGTACTACTTATTTGTTACATAACCCCTTAAAACAGCCTCATAAGACATAAGGGTAAGGTGTGTGATGGTGACAGACTCTTGGGGTGGCTCGGATAACACCGCTCGGGTGGTAATTGCTATCTACTTCCACTTCTCCCGTAGACGGTCCCGTTTGAGCTTGACATGGTGAAGATCAACTTGGGCTTGGTCAAGAGCGAAGCCCAAGGACGCCACCTCTTTTTTGAGCTCTGATGAATGTGATTCGTATGGGGAAATTCTATTGGATGAGGCCATCGCTTCCTTTGTCTAAGTAAAATGGATGTGTTAAAGCCCTATATTTATACTAATTAGGTGATCACTGTTCAACTACTATAAAAGTAACGATCACAATTCTTATCATAAAACCAATGAAGTTGAAATTTTATAAAAATATTTTATATAAAGATAAATTTAATAAGTTCAAGAGGGATTTTCCGTTAATGAAACTTTGTGTCGTTTCAATATTCCCCCCTTAAGAAATTTCTCCTTCGAAATTTTCCTTTTCCCACACTAAAACAAATATGGGTAACTCAGCTTCATCATATCCTCCGATTCCCAAGTCGCTTCTTCAAACTTGTGGTTTCTCCACAACACCTTTACAAGGGTCATTCTCTTATTTTATAGAAATTTTTCTCTATGATCTAAGATCTTCACTGGTTGCTCCTCATAAGAAAGATCATCTTCCAATTGTACCACCTCAAAAGAGAGTACATGTGAAGGGCCTGGTATGTACTTCCTTAAGAGAGATACATGAAAGACATCATGCACCTTGGCCATGGTATGTGGAAGTGCTAGTCTATAGGCCACAGTCCCAACATGATCAAGAATCTCCAAGGGGCCAATATTCCTTGGACTTAACTTACCTTTCTTTCCAAAACTCATGAGCTTTTTCCATGGAGATAAGCACAGAAACACCATGTCTCCATCTTTAAAATCATGGTCTCTTCAACAATTATCTGCATAACTCTTCTGTCGACTCTGGGCTGCCTTGATATGCTGGTGAATGGTTTTCACCTTCTCCACCATTTCTTCGACCATTTATGGTCCAAGTATCTTACGTTCACCGACCTCATCCCAACATGCCGGTGTTCTGCACCTTTTCCCATACGGGGCTTCATATGGTGCCATTTGGATGCTTGAGTGGAAACTGTTATTATAAGAGAACTCAACCAGAGGAATATGTTGATCCCATCCTCCTTTAAAGTGAATTGAGTATGCTATCAACATGTCCTCAAGTGTTTGGATATTCCCCTCGGATTGGCCATCGGTTTTAGGATGATAGGCCATACTGAAGTTCAGTTCAATATTCAGAGCATGTTGAAGACTCTTCCAAAACTTAGAGGTGAATCTTGGATCTCGGTCAGACACAATAGATAGTGGTACTCCATTCAACCATACCACCTCTCTGATATAAATCTTTGCCAGTTGATCCAAAGATAAATCCCCCCGAATAGCAATGAAGTGTGCAGTCTTTGTAAGACGATCCACAATAACCTAGATTTCATTTTTGCCTTTGGATGTCCTTGGAAGTCTAGTGACAAAGTCCATGGTGATGTTCTCCCATTTCCATTCTAGTATGGGCAATGGTTTCATCATCCCCTTATACTTCTGCCTCTCTGCCTTCACTTGATGACACACCAAGCACTTTGATATATATTCAACAATATCTTTCTTCATATTATCCCACAAAATGTTTTCCCAGAGATCTCGATACATCTTTGTGCTCCCTGGGTGAATAGTGAAATTTGAACTATGTTCATCATCCAAAAGACCCTTCTCCAGCTTTGGAATTGATGGAACACATGGTCTTTTCCCAAATCGCACAATTCCTTCTTCATTAACATTAAACTTTGAGGATTTCCATTTTTTGATAGCTTCCACTTTTTCCTGAATTCTGACATCATCCATTTTAGAATCCTTTAAACTTCCCAAAAGAGATGGTTGAACAATCATTTGTGAAAGGTTTGATGATGTTCCCAACTTTATGATTCCCAAGTCCATCTACATCAAGTATAATAAAATTGGATCCTTCTCGATTCTCATCATTGATTGAATTTCTAGGTCCTTTCTACTTAGGGAATCTACCACATTGTTCGCTTTCCCATGGTGGTAATGTATTGAAAAGTCAAAATCTTTGATGAGCTCTATCCATCTTCTTTGGCATATAATAAGCTCTTTCTGAGTGAATATATATTTAAGACTCTTGCTGTCAGTATATATCTCACATTTCTCTCCATAGTGATAATGCTGCCAGATTTTCAAGGAAAAGATCACCACTGCCAACTCTAGAGCATGCGTTGGATAGTTTTACACATGGATTTTCAACTGCCTTGAGTCATAGGATATAAATTTATCATTATGCATCAACACACAGCCTAAGACCTTCTTTGAAGAATCAGTGAAAACAACAAAAAGTTCCCCACTTGTGGGTAATGTGAGCACAGGCGCAGTGATAATCCTCCTTGTCAACTCCTTGAATATTTATTTTCATTCATAAATCTAAGCAAACTTTACTCCCTTTTGAGTTATGTTGGTAATAGGGTTGGACAATCGTGAGAAATTTATCACAAATCATCAATAATATCCAGCTAACCCCAAGAAGCTGTAGATATCCATTACCGATGTTGGCCTCAGCCATCCCTCAATCGCATCTGTTTTGGAGGTGTCCACAGATATCCCATTTCTTGTGATGATACGGCCCAATAATGTGACCTCCTTCTACCAGAACTCAAACTTACTATACTATGCATAGAGCTTCTCCTTGCGCAAAGTCTCTAGTACAGTTTTTAAATGCTCTTCACGATCCTCCTTGGTTTTGGAGTATATTAGAATATCATCTATAAAGACTACCACAAACTTGTCAAGGTTATCTCTAAAGACTCTATTCAACAAGTCCATGAATATTACTGGAGAATTGGTGAGTCTTAAAGGCATTACTATTAATTCATCGTGCCCATATCTTGTGAGAAAAGTAGTCTTAGAGTTATCTTCCTTCTTCATGCCTACATGATAATATCTCGACCGCAAATCCACCTTGGAGAAGTATTGTCCTCCACACAGCTGATCAAAAAAGTCATGGATTCTTGGGAGAGGATACTTTTTCTTTATGGTGATTTTTTTATGTTCACGATAATCGATGCAATGCCGCATTGACCCATCCTTCTTCTTGATGAAGTGGACTGGTGCACCCCAAGGTGAAGCACCTGGGCATATAAACACATTATCCAGATTCTCCTGTAGTTGTTTCTTCAGCTCTTTATGCTCTACAACAACAATTCTATATGGAGTCTTGGATATTGGTAAAGCCCTGGGTATAAGTTCAATTGATAACTCAACATCACTTCTAGAAGGAAGACCAGGGAGTTCCTCGGGAAACACTTCAGCGAATTCCCTCACAATAGGCATTTCTTCATGGATGGTTTCTTCCATGGACTCAATCATCTGATCCAGATATGTGTGCTCGTAAGGTAGTAATATCCACGCTTGAGATGATGGAGCTAAAGGAGATTCATCTTCCTCCTTATACTTGTATTGAATCGTGGGTCGATTCTCCATTTGGAGTGTGATTTCCCTCTCTCGACAATTTATGTTGGCTCTATATAAGGAAATACAATCCATGCCAAGAATTGCATCAAATTCTACCAGAGGGAGTATGATGAGGTTCTCTGGGAAATTAAATCCACAAATTCTAATAGGGGGGGACTTATATTCATGGGATGCAATGATTGCCCCATTTTTCGTACTCACCGACATCTTTACTTCCATGATTTGTGGTGGTGCTGGGATTGTTCTACTAAACTTTCGAGATATAAAAGAATGCGTAGAACCTGAATCAAAAAGTATGTTCACTATTCTTGAATGAATAACTAGCATACTTGTCACCGCTTTGTTATCGGGGTTCACTTCGGTAGAATTGATGGAAAAATCACTTCCTTGCTGTCTTGGAGGTTGTTGGTTGCCTCCAAAAATACTTGGATTAGGGCACTAATTTGAAAAAGGACCCGCTTCTTTGCCTTTGTAGCATTGAACAACACGTTGAGGTTCGAATGGAGCGTTCCTCTCCTTTGTCACAGCTGCGGGTCCATCTTTCCGATAGTTAATAGCTAGGTGCCCATCTCTTCCACACCTAAAGCATTTCCTCATCCCCTTAAGGCAATTTCCAGGGTGCTTCTTTCCGCACTTTTGGCAAGTGGGGTGCTGGATCTTCTTAGCACCGTTGGATTTATCCATCGGACCACCAGCATTGAAGTCCACCTTATGCTTCTTGTCCCCATGATACCCTTGTGATTCCCTGATCTCAATTTCGACCTTGAGGGCACATTGGAAAATTTCCTCATAGCTCTCGAAGTCAAGGATCGCTAATGCTTTCCGCAAGCTAGGATTCAGCCCACCAAAGAAGCGGTCAACCTTGCATTCCTGGGTAACAACAAAGTCAGAAGTGTATTGTGCAAGCCATGTGAAGTTTTCCTCGTACGCTCCTACAGATTATTCTTCTTTTTGCTTGAGGGAAAGGAAGTCCCTTTCCACCTTAAGCCAGAGGGTGCGTAGAAAATATTTATCGAAAAACATCTTTCAGAAATCCTTCCATTCCAACACCTCAATTGCCTCCCTAGGCTGTGTATTTTTGATCAACGTCCTCCATTTATCAGCTTCACCCTCCATACGATAAGCCGTTAGGAGAACCTTCTCTTGTTCAGAACATTGGAGGATGGAGAATATATTTTCAATGGAGTTGATCCATTGTTCAGCGATCGTGCGATTGGATGATCCACTAAAAGTAGGAGGCCTTTGTCTCATGAATCTCTCGATAGCGACTTGTTCTTTCTTAGGGGGGTTGAACGTTTCTCTTGACCCATGTTTCTATTCAAAACTTGAGTTATCTGAGATAGAAGCATGACAAAGGTCGTGATTCTAACTCCCATTTGATTGTCCATCTCATTAGTACAGTCATCACACTAATCTTCACAATGGTTGTTAGCCTGAGTCCTTATATTACAAGCCATTGGATGGAATAAAAGGAAAGTTAGGGGTAACACATAAAGGGTAATCCAAAGACAAAAGTTTATGACTTATAAATAAACATTCATTTCCTTAACTCAAGAGTCTATAGGCTTCAATCTAGGCTTTTCATGATCTACTTTCTAACATATATTCATAGGGGAATTTTTAATTCCCATAATAAGGGTTCATACTATGCTTTTGAATTTATCAAAACATATCCCCTGGGAGTGTCGTAACCAAGAGTGCAGAAAGGCCTGTTGTCGTGCACCAGTTCTCGTTTGAGTCTAGCATAAAGCTGTGTTTTCGGGTTTTACCCCTAGGATACATTTGTGCCAGAGCCGCCTCTACCTGCTCGTATCTAGATAGGGATGTATTTGTTTGATAAAACACTTATTCAGTACTTACCAAAACTTAGGGATGTTCTTATTATACTTATTCTTGTATCTAAGGCTTTACTAGGGTTTCCTAATCCCAAAAATAACTAAACCTATCCTCTGATACCAACAATGACAACCCTGCTTTCATTACAAACATAAACATGATTTATTACATAAAACATCACTTGATACAATATGATGATCGAGTTGTTTAGTGTCTTTGGGGATTAGTATCATTACATAAAAACATGAAACATGAAATACAACATCTTTATTTAAAACATACTTTACATGACGACTACATTCCCTCGTACTTAGCATTGCATGGGATAACCTGAGGACATGCATAAGAAAATGGTGAGCTATAAAGCCCAGTAAGGGAGTACACATAGAGTAACATGAGAAGTACAATACATGATACACAATAGGAATACCAATAGACCATAAAAGAAACATTAACATAAAGGCATGATAAAGCATGATAATCATAACATGGAAATGTGGCAACAACACTTAACATGGAATTAGCATGAGCCACGTATCATTGCACATAGAGAATGAGTAAATATTCATTGCACATAAAGAAAGAGTAACCCTAGTTGCACTACAATTAGCATGAGTCAACACTCATTTCACATGACTTATCATGATACTATACTTTACCCAATGCATTGGAGCGCTATAAGGGCGCACCATTCTTAAACATTTCATTTCATGCATAATTGTGCCACATGGATCATAAAACATGGATTCATAAAACATAATCATTTATTCCACGATAAAGGAATGTGGAATTAATACATGAAACTTTACAATCAATAAGTAAATGTTCATAAATGTGAATACCCTTGATGGAGAAATGGGCATGGTATTCACTACACAATGACATTCGCTTAGAAAATCAGTGTGATTTCGGCAGCGTAACGGTGTGACATAAGAATTCATAAAAAAATGGTTGATGAGAGAGAAAGGGGTTCCTCATCATATTTAAATGTAATGGAAAGTAAGGAGGTCATATATATACATTTACCAACAATTGTAATGGAATTTAGATTCATTATACAAAAGTATTGCTTGAATGTAAAAGAGGAGAGAGAAGTTCCTTTCGGAATTTCGGCATAGTAACGAGTGTACATGGGAGGCATTTAATGAGAGTGAAAGGGTCTCCCATTATTAAAACATAAATAGGGAAGTATGAGGGTGGTGTGAATCCATACCCCAACATTTATAATTGAAATTAAAAGGGAAAACAACTTAATGAAAATTGGACAAAATTTAGAAAGGAAGAAAAAACCCTTACTTGGATGTGTGCTTCCAAAGGCTAGAGAGGGTCTTGTGAGAGGCTTCTTGGGAGAATGGGGCACCATGGGAGGATTCTAGAGAGATGAGGGCAGAGGTTGGACGAAATACAAGGGCTTTGAGTGAGGTGGAAGTGAGAGCATGGGTGGGTTTATATAAGAAAGGTGAGGGAATTCTTTATTATTTAGGTTTGGATCCCCTTATATTAAATTAATCCAAACCACAAACCATCCCATGGTTTTTGCCCATGGTTTTTTGAAAAAGGGAAGAGGAAAACAATATTTTATAAGGCCAAAGTCTTAACATCTTAAAATAATAAGGTTTCTTATGTGGAGGTGAGTCACACTCCCAT
Organism: Viscum album; assembly: GCA_963277665.1. NCBI lineage: Eukaryota > Viridiplantae > Streptophyta > Magnoliopsida > Santalales > Viscaceae > Viscum > Viscum album. Next base: position 2,033,484,971 of record OY728135.1, read on the forward strand.
TGAAATTAATTTAAAAAGGCAATGTGTTGAATAAGTCTTGAGGGGTGCATTAATGCTTTGAAACGTAAGTAAAAGAAACCCAAAAGCACATTATTTTAATTGTAAAACATATATTGGCCGTACATAAAGATTATATTATTTTATTACATCACAATTTGGTCATTATGATGTCATAAAACACATTATATATTTAAACAGTTTTTAATTTTTACCCAAAAATTTGACTGTCTCAGAAAATTATGAAAAATTCACCATTGGATAATTTCGACATACTGATTCAAAAAAGGACATTTATTTTATCTAAATAATTTTCTAAATATGTTAATTTTCACTTTTAAAATAAAAACCGACATTTATCGAAAATTCACGGGTTTTGACAGGAATGGCTTTCAAACCTTAATAAAAATTTTAATTGCATTCATAAAATTATAAGATCATTTATATTTAATAAAAATAAATTTAATAAAACTAATATTTTTTTAAAACATTATTTAATTATACAATTCCTTAATTTAATAAAATATATTTCTTAATTAAATAATAACTAAAAACACCATTTGTACTTCAAAAACTATTTACAATGTATCAAAAATGGCTAGAAATTATACTCATTAATATATAAAAAAAATGTACATGAACATTATACTACTTATTTGTTACATGGCCCCTTAAAACAGCCTCATAAGACCTAAGGGTAAGGTGTGGAATGGTGACAGTCTCTTGGGGTGGCTCGGATAATATCACTCGATTGGTAATTTCTATCAACTTCCACCTCTCCTGTAGACGGTCTCGTTAGAGCTTGACATGGTGAAGATCAACTTGGGATTGGTCAAGAGTGAAGCCCAAGGACGACACCTCTTTTCTGAGCTCTGATAAATGGGCTTTGTATGGAGAAATTCTACTGGATGAGGCGATCACTTCCTTTTTCTAAGTAAAAATGGATGTGTTAAAGCCCTATATTTATACTAATCAGGTGATCACTGTTCAACAGCTATAAAAGTAACAGTCACAATTCTTAACATAAAACCAATGAAGTTGACATTTTATAAAAACATTTTATATAAAGAGACAATTAATAAGATCAAGTGGGATTTTACATTAATGAAACTTTGGGTTGTTACATTAACTTACACCTAAACCATGTGAATATTTATTATATCAAATATGATCCTTTCATAACATCTTATCACTTGTTCCTTAAAAATCATTATTTTTTTTATTTTCTCTAGAGTTAATTTTCTTGTTTACTTATCTATGTTTTGTCATTAAAGATATGATTATTTTATATATTACATATTTCTGTCAACATCATAATAATAATCATAACTTAATTACCAAATATGTACATAATTAGTACTTTTAATAGAAATCACTTTATCATATCCCCTACAGAATGGAAAGTAAAAAAAAGTAACATCTGAAATAATGGATCCATATGTATAAATATATTATTAATATTTTGTATATACATTATATCTATCCTTATACCAAATTTTTATATGTTGTAATTGTAGAATGAATGACATCGGTTAATGAAGTTGTAGTCCACCATACTCATGAACGATGAATTCATAAAACATGTTATGTAAGTGGAAATGGTTGAATGTAATTTTTGTATTATAAAACCATCATAATATATTTGATATAATAAAATCTTATTATCAAGAAAATTTAATATGAAATCCTATAGATGTATAATTATATTAAATTACGATACTCATTGAAGTACAATACCTCTTCTTTTGGTATCCTCCTTAGGTTTGCACCAAAATCTATCCAATTTTAGATTTCCACCCAAATTAAGGATTTTATTATGAGGGGTGAGATGTTGGTTTCTTCTTTGGGAAGTAATTGGTAAGACCAAAAGGGTTTGAAGGTGTTAATCAGAGATGAGAGTGGTTGTCATTTTATAAGGGAGGTTAGTGGCACAATTGTACTGTTTTGAAAATATTTAACCATACCCATGTTTTTATCATTAAAAAGACTAATAAATGGGTCATTATAGAGCCTATAATATATTAGGTATAAATATTTATATTTAATTGGTTTTGGAAAAGTTTTTAGTTTATTTATAACCCATATCCTCCAAGATTAACCTCGGATAAATAAGTTTTTACCATAACCACAGTAATTACTTTTTACATTTTTCATTATTCATTTTTGTCAAAAATTAAGATGAAATTATTATAAATTTGGAATTATTCTGATTCCAAATATAGAATGAATTATTTTATATTCAATTGATATAATTGTAAAAGGAAATTGTACAATTAATCTCACAAACGTGAAGAGAAACACATTTTATAAAGAGTGAATTATCAAAGGTATATAATATTTTTATATAAAAATACTATATAAATATAATTATAATTAAATAAGTTGGATTAAATTATATATAATTTAACTATGTATACATTGAAAACAATTTATTATATAATATAATTTTATAAATAATTCAAACAAAACCAAATTTTTCAATTAAATTTCAGTATTTATCTATATTCTTTGAAAAATGAAATATTTCTTAAAAATCAAAAAAACCACCCTTAGATAATCCCGATTTGATTATTTTTGAAATTAATTAATTTTCGAATTTTTTTTCTAAAATTGGTAGAAACTAATTCTAATTTTTTGTGCAAAATTTAATTAAAATATCTTTTTAAAAATAGATATTTTTTTAAAAAAAATGTATCATGTGCTTCTAAATTATGATTATATTATTTCTAATAAATATATGACTATAATTTTTAATTTTTAGTTATTACTATTCATATAATCCATTCGAATGGATTGCTGAATACTAATATATTAAATAATAACATTTTCATAATACATCACATTTTTCTAAACTTGTTTCTATATGCGATTCAAAGAAAACTCGGTCATGCTTGTAGTGAAATCTAAATTTAGTGTTGAATGTAACATATCATAAAATAAGTGTTTCATTTAATTTATGTTATTCCATATTTTCAATTTATTTGAAAATAAATATATCATAAATTAAATTGGTTTACTATTTTCACCATATCTTTGTGTGGCATGTCACATACGTTATCGAATATAATATATTTATATTTGAATCTCGGGGTTTTGAATTGAGTGTCTCTAATACTGTCCCATAACAGTCGCATTATCATTATTAACTCAATGATTGTAAATTTTTATGCGTAATTTTCCTTAAAAAAAATTCTTTAAAAAATTTTCAATATTCTACTAAATCACTTTTTTTGGTTGTTGATAATATTCATCACATGGTTTCCAATCCTTACAGAATAGGTACTCTAATTTAATCCTTATTTATTTCATGATTCTTATTACTATAATATCATTTATAAAGAAATTTAAAAACATAATTATTGTATCCATACTTAGGAACATTAATTATTATACTTCATCTATATTAATATAATAAACATGATCTTTATCCCTTAGAGTCTTTTGAGTTATATTTCCTCGACACATGGGAAATTCATTCTCATAATTCCTCATCTCTTTAAAATTAAATCATTACATAATGGATGGTTATTTATTGGCTAATTAATGAGAGTAATGGTGTCCTTTCTCACAACACATGTAGAAACCTCTCATCCTCTTCAAGCAAGTACAAAGGTGATACTTTCCTCAATTATTACATCTGGGGAAAAAATTATTTCCCTATCATAACCTGACCCTATGGGGCTTGAACCATCACTATCCATGCCCAATTCTATATGCCAGGGGCTCAAAACCAATTCCGATATGGATATCACAGAAAATGAGGACTTAGCCTAAGATACCTATACGTACTCACCCACACACACCTCCATGTAACAGAGAAGAGCTATGTAGAAAAACTGAAAATAAAAGCAAGTACAGATCTATCAAAAACCAGAGTAAAACCGTAAAGAAAAAAAGAAATACAAGGCCCAATGAAAGAAAAATAAAAAATCATCCAACCTTATCATTTGAAGGGGATCACGATCAATTTCACATACAAGAAATTTTGTCGACCATGCTCTAGTAAACACCCTATTCAATCAAGATCACTAAACACCACCAACTCTAGCTCATCCCGGGACTCCATAAAAAGGAATGTGGTATGCACAAGACAAAAGGCATGTGCGATGGAAGGCCTTATAGGGGTTATCATGAAAATACTCAATATGGGAACCAAAACCCCCAAAAGAAAAAGAATAAGTATAAAGGAAAATTTCTACTCGACATAGCCAGTGGGAACCTAAATGAGATTGAAACTCTATATGAATACAATCCTGGGATAAAGATGACTAATCAACTCGACTACATAGTGCATCAAATTAGAATTGAAAACACTGCAAGGAAGACTACAAATCACCCAAATATACTTGTATCAGGAACCAAGCCTCATGATGTTCTGACCTCATTATCATTGAAAAGTCCCTAATTGAGAATATATTTAAAATCAGTAGAAGAACACTTCTTGAGGAGTCATCCCAGATGAAAATCAACCGGGAGAATCCAATTTATTGGTAAAATGAACTAATGACATAACGCGACCAAACCTCCTGATGTCTATCTATGAAGACATGATTTATGGAAAACGGCACAGAAGAAGTCACCCAATGTCTAAACTAACTCCAATTCCCCAGGTAGAGGACCACATATAGGGTTCGTTGGGGGACACCAAACCCTAGTCGAAAACACTGAACCCAAAAATGGGGTATCGTGGAACATGTCAATGATGGAACAACTCATTTATTATATTTTTAATGTCTATTTAGTATTAGTCACACTAATTATAATAACTCTATCGAGGAAATCATCACGATGTATTTCAAAAGAAACACATATTGATATAAAGATAATGACTTTTCACCCATGGATCATTGGGGTCTCTTTAACCTACTAGAACATCCTAGAAATAGGATCAGTTCTTGGGTAATTAATGGCCACACAGAAACCAAGAACACAACTAAAGAAATATAATGGGACACAAGGACCTCATCAAGCCTCTTAGGGTAATACATGCTTCAAATATTCTAAGTATGCTGTCAAAGTGGATTAAAAAAACTCACTCGAGAAAGTGGGAAACTCATGGATCATGTATACAATCTAGAAGAAGAGGGTCCATAGTCTAGTGAAGAGAACGTGATACCAAAATCCCTCATAATAGCTGATGAGAGGTAGCAGTCTGATAAATGGGATGTGATACTGAAACTCTCAGAACACACGGGCCTAGGGGACCCAATCAACCTAGCTGATTAGATCATCACAAACATGCAATAGGAGGACCCTCTCAATCGTATAAGTAAATTTGTCACTGACCCAAAAGACCAACAACACATCACCTACATACTACATCTCATACACCCAAACCATATCCACCATCATGTTATACATGAAAAAACATGCAGGATATGATATTTACTTTCTCGAAACATATTATTAGTGAAAACGAATTTTTTTCACTACAACAAGCCTGAATAGTGCTCGATAAAAGCTTCACTGCTGCCATGGAATCTCTTTCAACCAACAAAAATGATATTCCACTAGTATTCCTTTCATGTTTCCTTATTTAATGAGATCATGAAAAAGGATTTGTTTGTGAAAATGGATCACACCTTTGTGATCCTTGTATAAAAACACTCAAGGTAGACTATTCACTCACCCCAATCAGACAATTAATGAAATAATAGAATATCGCCACATTATGCTCGAAATAGTCTTCCTGGGGACCAAAAATCAATATTGGATTAAACACCCAAATTGTTCTAATAATAGACACCTAATAATAGGGAAATAATACCGCTAACATCGTGTCGATTGAATGTCACATTTAGTCACCACATTAGAAATACGAACCCCAAATATTAATAATAATAATAATAATAACAATAACAATAACAAAAAAAATTAGGTATTTATTACATTCAATCCAATAAACCATGTCATTAAATTCCATAATCAGACAAAAAATATATGTCTCTATGAGAGGAATGTGTGACCATATATGGTGAATCAATAGGACACTTGGATTAGGACACACTTCCATTTGACACATTCCTTACATGACCCAAACTGGTCCAGCCTCTTCCAGCCAGACCGACCAATTTTGTCAGCTCGTAGCCCAACCATGTGGCTTAGCTCACCAGTAGCCATCCTATCCCACTTCTAGCCTCCTCCATGGATCCCCTATCCACCCCCATCAATGCAGCAACCCATCATGTCACGTTGGTAACTTCCATTAGGGGTCATGTGTCTTGACAGCGCCTGGTTGTCCCACTCACCTTCGTGACCTTCCGCCACCCGAAGACCCTGCTCTACCGGCCACCCCAGTTTCTGGACTATGTACGCCTCTTACACTATGATGACCCACATGAACTGCACCATCATGCCACTAAATTCGGCCTCTACTACCTCCTTTTACGTCAGACCGCCACAATACATTATAGAGACAATAGGGAAAACCCCAGTGGTTGAAAAATTGAAACAAAGATAGATCTAGGATCCTCGGATCCTGATCTACACAGTCCCAATCTACAATAAATAAATAATTAATAATTTCAAAAAAAATAATAAAAAATAATGGGATCAATATTAAAACGAAACTCCACCAATATCGGGGGAAAACACTAAAGATTGATGGTTGAATCAGTACTCTGAGGTTGCTGCCATGTGATTTGGGAGTGATCACTCTCAAGATCAGAGATCGGTGGTGCTCTGTTTCATCGATCTGACCTCCTGGTCATTTTTCACCAAAGAGGGAGAGGGAGGGAGAAGCCCCTTTTTGTGAGAACTGTTAATGAGAGAATGGTGAGGGAAATGAATTAATTTTAATTAAATCCTACCCTTCACCAAACGTCCTGACCCCCAATACACCTATTACCCAACACCCACCACTAATTTTTTTTGTCGTACCTCGGTTAAATTTGAGGTTCTATACTCAGTTGTCGTCTCAAAAATATGAACTGAGACTCTGCTCGAGAATTTCTAATGGTTCAAGAGGAACTATGGGTGTGAAAAAAATATTTATGATATTTATTTTATCGCACCAAAGATCTTCGGGCCTCAAATTCCTATGCCGAATCACTTCCCTACTTCATAAATATTCTTATTAATATTATAATGATGTACCAGTAAATGTATGAGTCACTACATCCACCCAAACTCATGAATTTTCGTCCCTAAAAATCTAACGTATTCTAATGATGTAAAGAAGATGAAATATTACATTGGTCACCCATGCCATTGCGTGCATCAACAACAACCACAAATCCACCAAGAGTTTCTGTGCTGCTAACAAGTGCACACATTGTGAAACCCCAATGACACACTAATGTCTAGCTCATACCATGTTGAAAATGTGCAACATGGAACATGTATCCTTAGCTGTGGCATGTGGGAAATCACCAAGTTCTTGGTTTCCTCCTGTTATAAGGTCCAGTGGTACATCGCCTCGCCAACCTGGTCTTACTGAAACCCTGAAAAAACCTCAAGCTAAAAAAAATGAATGTTTACAACCTAAAAATGCCTATAAAAAATCCTTATAGAAATTATAAAGAACAATGATAGGACCTCTATCCATCTACAAAGCCTCTCGGTCAAAAACCACTACGGCCCGCTATTGTCTTTTCCCATGTCCTACAGCTCCGTGATCCTAGCATGGACCACCTTGGGTGGTGGTGGTGAAAACTTATACTTTCATCCACCTCCATATATTATACCCGCTCCTCCACCACATTTCCCACCATGAGAACCTCTGAGCTTGAGACAATGCACATTGTCCCTCTCCTACAATCTACCATACACGAGAGTATAAGTTTTCACCACCACCACATTTCCCACCTTCGTCCTGGTGTCACCTTCTAAAAGATCATGCACAACCAGACCCATGAGCCCATCATCGACTAATAGAAACTGAACTATATTCCAAGGTCTCAACTCCCATGTTCCTAGAATTGATGGTAAGAATATTTACATCCAGAATGATCTCCACCACCAGGCCCTCTCCTGCAATCTACCATACACGAGAATTCACATTGGCAGTAAAAACACCCTGATCTCCCAGCACAATCCATGCTTGAAGGACTATTCACAAAAGAACATATCCCAAACTATATATAGGGCGTAACGCGATAAATCTGCAAAACCTACCGAGTAATACTTCATAGTCTTGTACTCCTTTTGAAGCTAAAAATGATCTCGGATAACCACTGAACTCATCATGTCAGGATAAAACTGCTCTTTGTAGGTCTGATCAAACTATGCCTAAGAGAGTGTCTCCTTGTCCTGGGTATGTGTCACAAGACACCACTAGTGTCAGGCCGATCCCAAAATCGGCCCTTGTTTAGAACAATCATCTGATCGGTAGGTGACCTCAACAGTTAGAGAACATGTGTTACTACTGCATGCCAATCATCATCTTCCTGGGGTTCTGGGTCACCTAGGAACCATAGAGTTCGCTACCTCTGGAACTTGTACAATGCACTCAGTCTACAAGAATCCTCTTCTTACACTGGTGACACAACCATCTACACAACAATTATAGGATAAACTAGTGGACCACCTAGAGGTATCACCTTTGAACTAGTTCCCTTGTCTGATGCCTCAGATTGGGGAAGATCATCACTAAAATCCTGCCGTGAACCCCTAATGTGTTATTGTCATGGAGGCATCCTGAAATACAATCAAGACGCACCACAATCAAGGAGTACATATGAAGAGGTAAGTCAAGAAGGACACGAAAATCCAAAAAAAACACATTCAAATATGAGGCATATACCATTGATTTTACCTAAAAATAGAGTCCTAATGTAACAAGTCAATGGCGGGTTATCCGAGTCCTGGTGAATGGATACGTCACCTGCCCACACCAACATAGAAATCCCTGGCCTCAAATCTGAACTCAAAACATCCCAACATTGTCAGTATGAAACACAAACCAATCTCATGACTGCGGTCCCAAATTGGAACCTCCTCTAATACCACTCTATCATGACCTGGCATAAATGGACTTGAGTGATGACTCCCCAAGCCCACCTTTACAGGCCAGGGGCTGGGGACTAGTAACGAGTAGGCTATCACATATAATAATGCCTTAGACTAAAGTAACTATATGCCTCCACCCACCCAAACCTCCTCGAAACATAGAATAGATAAATAGAAAAAAAAATGGAAACTTCTAGCCCCATACTAGAGAACAACAATATTAAAAAAGGAAAAAATATAGGGATCAGTAAAAGAAAATTGAAAAATCTCCCGTCCTACTCAGATGGAGGGGATCACTCTCAAATGAACCTTCTAGAAATCTCCTTGTACATTCTCTAGTAAACACCATAGTATGTCAAGATCACTAATCTATGCCTAATATGGGTCCTCATGGGACTCCATTAAAAGGAATGTGGTCTGAAAAAAACCATTTGTGGGTGAATATTATGCAAGGATGAGTATAAAAATACTAAGAAGGATCCCGATCCACCCCCCCCCCCAAGGGAGAAAATGAAAGAAAACATTCTTATCGACCCAGACGGATGAAACTGAAATGAGAGAAAAACTCCACATCAAGACCATCCTCGGCAAAACATGAATAGTTTTCTCAACATCATAGTGCGTCATCCCAAATGTGACAACACTGCAATGAAACCCTGAAATCACCCAAATATATTCATCCTTGGAAACAAGCCTCAAGAGGCCTCAACCTCATCACCAAAAATGGGTTTCTACTCGAGGATTTAAAAAATCCCATGGAATAACACTCCACGAGCAGAGTCATCCTAGAGATTCCACTCTATCGGTAAATCGAACTAATAACACAACCAATCCAACCCTCATTGTTTATATTTGTGAGGACACACGCAAAAAACTATGCCATAGAAGAATCACCTAATAAATAAACAAACTCTAATTCCATAGGAAGAGGATCACATCAAGGGTCATCGATGGGACATGAAACCCTAGCTGAAAATATGGAACATGGAAAGGGGTATCACATAACAACATAAATCTAGAAGAACTCACTTTGCAGAGGATAAAAACCCATGTATGTTTGGTCACACTAATTCGGTGAACTCACTCAAAAAATGTCATAATAGACCACAAAAGAAATTCATCTTGATACACATATAGCGATTCAATGACCAAGGCTCATTGGGGGCTTCATACCATACTAGACCAACCTAGATAAAGGATCAGCGCTAGGGTAATCATTAGTCACACCGACACCCAAAACCATACCATGGAAAGAGATTGGAACATGATGATCGCACCAAGAATCTTGGGACGATAGATTCCCCAAATCAACTAATTATTCCATCAATATAGATGAATACAACTCACTCCAAAATATGGGAAACCCATGTTAAACTTAGGAAAAGTAGCCGAAGAGTGGTCATAGTCTAGTGAAGAGGATGTGATACAAAAAACCTTCATATTTTCTAATGATGGGTCATAGTCTGGTGATGGGGACATGATACTGAAAGCCCTCATATCTAAAGAGCTAGGGGGTCCCACTCAACCTAGCTGATTGAAACGTCACAAATAGGGACCAGGGCACTCGGTCAACCCTGCTAGTAAAAGTGTCGTTGGCCAATGTGATCCACATAACATTTCCAGAACACTAGGTCTCATAATCTTAAACCGTATCCATAATCACATTCAACATAAAAAAATAAATAGCATTAGATATATACTTTACTAAGATGGATAATCGGTGAAAATGGTGTTTTTCACTACAACGGGCCTAAACGGTGCACCATCACTACATGAATGCTGTTATGGATTCTCGTCAACCCCATAAAAATGATCATGAACTGATATTCCTTTCATTTGTCCATATTTAATGAAATTGTGAAAATGTATCTATACATACAAATGGATCACACCATTGTTATGATTGTGAAAAAAGAGCATGATCGACTATTTACTCACCCCAAACAGACATCATATGAAAAATTTTTATATCGCTGAATTAACCTCAAACCAAGATTGATAAAGATTTCACCTTGACATTGGATTAAACACCTGAAATTGGTATTTGAATGGCCGCATAAAAACAATTGACGCGATGCTACTGACGATGCATCGATTAGATGTCGCATGCATACGTCACATCCAAAACAAAAACCCATAAAATAAATTTTTTTGGAATTTAGTGAAATGGAGACATGATACCACATTTTTAAATTACCTAAATAGTATAAATAGATCCATTTCAATTATAGGACAATGTTTCTATAGATGGTGCCTCAATCAGATGCCTTGATTAGCAGATATGGACATTTGATGTCATCTTGGCCTGACCGATTTTGGCCCGGCCCGTTCTGGAAGGACTCCTCCTCGTGGTTTAGCCAACTCCTACCATCCTTGTCCATTTCATCAACTTGAATCTCATCCACACAACCTGGTCCGCATTCTCCAAACCAAGATTTCTCCCATCCTTCATCTCATATCCCCTCACAGCCCCGTATCAACGTGGTAGCCTGTCGTGTTGCGTGGGTCTTTCCCACCTGTGGTCATGTTCCACAACCCCTCCTCACTATCACGGGCTACCTCGTGAATCACTACATCCACAAAGCTCTGATTCTCCATTATATTGACCACCATACATACCCCTTGGTTCGCCACCCCTCATGGCCCGTACCATCAGCTCCCATGGCCATTCTCTCCTTTGATGTCGGACCACTGCCAGACCACTGCCAAAACATCTGTGGACCACATGTACCAGCTTGATGGACCGAAAATAGACACTAGGAAAGATCTAAGATCCTCATATCTTGATCTATACAGACACATAATTTTCTCAAGGATTCATATCATGGCAGCAAAAACACCCTGATCTCCCAGCACAATCCATGCTTGAAGGACTATTCACAAAAGAACATATCCCAAACTATATATAGGGCGTAACGCGATAAATCTGAAAAACCTACCGAGCAATCCTTCATAGTCTTGTACTCCTTTTGAAGCTAAAAATGATCTCGGATAACCACTGAACTCATCATGTCAGGATAAAACTGCTCTTTGCAGGTCTGATCAAACTATGCCTAAGAGAGTGTCTCCTTGTCCTGGGTATGTGTCACAAGACACCACTAGTGTCAGGCCGATCCCAAAATCGGCTCTTGTTTAGAAAAATCATATGATCGGTAGGTGACCTCAATAGTTAGAGAACATGTGTTACTACTTCATGCCAATCATCATCATCCTCGGGTTCTGGGTCACCCAGGAACCATAGAGTTCGCTACCTCTCGAACTTGTACAATGCACTCAGTCTACAAGAATCCTCTTCTTACACTGGTGACACAACCATCTACACAACAATTATAGGATAGACTAGTGGACCACCTAGAGGTATCACCTTAGAACTAGTTCCCTTGTCTGATGCCTCGGATTGGGGAAGATCATCACCAAAATCCTGTCGTGAACCCCTAATGTGTTATTGTCATGGAGGCATCCTAAAATACAATCAAGACGCACCACAATCAAGGAGTACATATGAAGTGGTATGTCGAGAAGGACATGAAAATCCAAAAAAAAACACATTCAAATATGAGGCATATACCATTGATTTTCCCTAAAAATAGAGTCCTAATGTAACAAGTCAATGGCGGGTTATCCGAGTCCTGGTGAATGGATACGTCACCTACCCACACCAACATAGAAATCCCTGGCCTGAAATCTGAACTCAAAACATCCCAACATTGTCAGTATGAAACACAAACCAATCTCATGATTGCGGTCCCAAATTGGAACCTCCTCTAATACCACTCTATCATGACCTGGCATAAATGGGCTTGAGTGATGACTCCCCAAGACCACCTTTACAGGCCAGGGGCTGGCGACTAGTAACGAGTAGGCTATCACATATAAGAATCCCTTAGACTAAAGTAACTATATGCCTCCACCCACCCACACCTCCTCGAAACATAGAATAGATAAATAGAAAAACAAAAAAAATAATGGAAACTTCTAGCCCCATACTAGAGAACAACAATATTAAAAAAGGAAAAAAATATAGGGATCAGTAAAAGAAAATTGAAAAATCTCCCGTCCTACTCAGATGGAGGGGATCACTCTCAAATGAACCTTCTAGAAATCTGCTTGTACATTCTCTAGTAAACACCATAGTATGTCAAGATCACTAATCTATGCCTAATATGGGTCCTCATGGGACTCCATTAAAAGGAATGTGGTCTGAAAAAAACCATTTGTGGGTGAATATTATGCAAGGATGAGTATAAAAATACTAAGAAGGCTCCCGATCCACCCCCCCCCCCCCCAAGGGAGAAAATGAAAGAAAACAGTCTTATCGACCCAGACGGATGAAAATGAAATGAGAGAAAAACTCCACATCAAGACCATCCTCGGCAAAACATGAATAGTTTTCTCAACATCATAGTGCGTCATCCCAAATGTGACAACACTGCAATGAAACCCTGAAATCACCCAAATATATTCATCCTTGGAAACAAGCCTCAAAAGGCCTCAACCTCATCACCAAAAATGGGTTTCTACTCGAGGATTTAAATAAATCCCATGGAATAACACTCCACGAGCAGAGTCATCCTAGAGATTCCACTCTATTGGTAAATCGAACTAATAGCACAACCAATCCAACCCTCATTGTTTATATTTGTGAGGACACACTCAAAGGACTATGCCATAGAAGAATCACCTAATAAATAAACAAACTCTAATTCCGTAGGAAGAGGATCACATCAAGGGTCATCGATGGGACATGAAACCCTAGCTGAAAATATCGAACATGGAAAGGGGTATCAAATAACAACATAAATCTAGAAGAACTCACTTTGCAGAGGATAAAAACCCAAGTATGTTTGGTCACACTAATTCGGAGAACTCACTCAAAAAATGTCATAATATACCACAAAAGAAATTCATCTTGATACACATATAGCGATTCAATGACCAAGGCTCATTGGGGGCTTCATATCATACTAGAACAACCTAGATAAAGGATCAACGCTAGGGTAATCATTAGTCACACCGACACCCAAAACCATACCATGGAAAGAGAATGGAACATGATGATCACACCAAGAATCTTGGGACGATACATTCCCCAAATCAACTAATTATTCCATCAATATAGATGAATACAACTCACTCCAAAATATGGGAAACCCATGTTAAACATAGGAAAAGTAGCCGAAGAGTGGTCATAGTCTAGTGAAGAGGATGTGATACAAAAAACCTTCATATTATCTAATGATGGGTCATAGTCTGGTGATGGGGACATGATACTGAAAGCCCTCATATCTAAAGAGCTAGGGGGTCCCACTCAACCTAGCTGATTGAAACGTCACAAATAGGGACTAGGGCACTCGGTCAACCCTGCTAGTAAAAGTGTCGTTGGCCAATGTGATCCACATAACATTTCCAGAACACTAGGTCTCATAATCTTAAATTGTATCCATAATCAAATTCAACATAAAAAAATAAATAGCATTGGATATATACTTTACTAAGATGGATAATCGGTGAAAATGGTGTTTTTCACTTCAACGGGCCTAAACGGTGCACCATCACAACATGAATGTTGTTGTGGATTCTCGTCAACCCCATAAAAATGATCATGAACTGATATTCCTTTCATTTGTCAATATTTAATGAAATTGTGAAAATGTATCTATAAATACAAATGGATCACACCATTGTTATCATTGTGAAAAAAAGAGCATGATCGACTGTTTACTCACCCCAAACAGACATCATATGAAAAAGTTTTATATCACTGAATTAACCTCAAACCAAGATTGATAAAGATTTCACCTTGACATTGGATTAAACACCTGAAATTGGTATTTGAATGGCCACCTAAAAACTATGGACGCGATGCTAATGACGATGCATCGATTAGATGTCGCATGCATACGTCACATCCAAAACAAAAACCCATAATTTTTTTTTTTGGAATTTCTTGAAACGGAGACATGATACCACATTTTTAAATTACCTAAATAGTACAAATAGATCCATTTCAATTATAGGACCATGTTTCTATAGATGGTGCCTCAATCAGATGCCTTAATTAGCAGATATGGACATTTGATGTCATCTTGGCCTGACCGATTTTGGCCCGGCCCGTTCTGGAAGGACTCCTCCTTGTGGTTTAGCCAACTCCTACCATCCTTGTCCATTTCATCAACTTTAATCTCATCCACACAACCTGGTCCGCATTCTCCAAACCAAGATTTCTCCCATCCTTCATCTCATATCTCCTCACAGCCCCGTATCAACGTGGTATCCCGTCGTGTTGCGTGGGTCTTTCCCACCTGTGGGCATGTTCCACAACCCCTCCTCACTATCATGGGCTACCTCGTGAATCACTACTTCCCCAAAGCTCTGATTCTCCATTATATTGACCACCATACATACCCCTTGGTTCACCACCCCTCTTGGCCCGTACCATCAGCTCCCATGGACATTCTCTCCATTGATGACAGACCACTGCCAGACCACTGCCAGAACATCTGTGGACCACATGTACAACCTTGATGGACCAAAAATAGACACTAGGAAAGATCTAAGATCCTCATATCTTGATCTATACAGACACATAATTTTCTCAAGGATTCATTAATGATTCAGACAAAAATGAAGTGCAAAATGGGGGGGGGGCAGGATTAAAACTCAAATCCCCTACCACTAGGTGAAATGTTGTATCATTAAGGTTGAATCAGCAATCCAATGATACTATTTAATGAACTGGGAGTGATCACCGTCAATATCACATATTAAGGACACTCTATTGGGTCAATTCCACCTATGTGTTGTTCTTCACCAATGGGGGAGGGGGTGGATTCTTTAATGGAGTACACACAACTAAGGGGATAAGGTATAGGGAAGAGAATTATTTTTAATTAAATCCTCCCCTCCATCAAACTTCTTGATCCCCATTACACCTCAAACCCAACAGACAGAACTAGAAAAATTTATTTCATTACAAGGGTAAACGAAACGTTTTGAACTCAACCGTGGTCTCAAAAATCTGATCCAAGACACCTCTTGGGAGTTTCAAAATTTTCAAGAAAAAAATTATTTTGAAAAAACATATTTATCATTTTTAATATTTTCATATTATGGATCTTCAGTTATTTTATTCCTACACTTACTAAACACCCATCATTACAAATATTATTATGAATATTCCTATTTCATATGGGTCAAAGCCTGAGTCACTACATTCCCTTCTTCCACTTATCTATTTTTACGCTGATATTCTATTGTTTTATTGCTTCCCTTAGAAGACATAATACATAAATAATTATTTATATATCTTTATTTTACATGAAATTATTTCCTCATATGATTATAATGATTTGATGAATTTTTCACTTCGATAGATTGGGTTAGGAACATCCATAAAATGATAAATCATATTGTTTGGATTATAATCATTAATATGGTCCTCATTCAATCCAACTTGAACCATTTAAAAAATAATCGGATACACTACATTAGATCATATAATTATGTAACATTATTTATAATCCAAAAAATGTGAACCACCTATCATATATTTAATATTTCATCATGGATTATCTCATTATCATAAATATAGTTTTATTGGGAGAGTTTTAAAATCATAAAAATATTTTTGAATCCTTAATATTTTTATTTAAAAAAATTAGAATTATCCTATTCATGTCTCCCTAACATTTCCAATAAGGTTTACATTAATGATAGTTTTCATCTACCAGTTAAGGCTCGAGTCAAGTCCAATGTTTCTTTTGTGGATTTATTACCCCTAGGTACATCTCAGTCAGAACCACCTCAACATATAGAATCCAGACATGTTTTTATTTCCCTAAAAACCACATAATTCTTCCCTTACCGAAACATTAAGATGTTATTCAATAAATTTCCGGAATATATATCATAGGTTTACGTTCCCTAATCTATGTTTTCCCAAATTAATTTTTTATGGTATATACTAAAAATATTGTGATACAAACTAGAAAGACCCCTAACCTTGTGTCCTAGATATTGTGGCTACTTTATTACATTAGCATAAGATACAAGGAATCAAATCTCAAATGACCAAATATTTTAGTAGTCATGGTAAACTATAAAAATACATTACATCAACATTAAAATTGACAAAAATAATGTACATGATGATTTTTCATTAAAAACTCTATATTTCCCCTTTCAAAATCACTACATATCTAAAACAATACAATTACTCATATCCTAGGGAATATAAAACATAATAAATGGATTTTCTCAAATGATTAGTATGGTTATGTATATAGTAGATTCAATTAATAATTAATGCATAATTAATTTGTACAGTTATATAACTAAAATTAATTTTATTTAATTAATAACATGGGAAAAATATGGAAGGAATAAATAATGATCAAATAATTCCTTATATCTAATCACATAAGAACAAAAAATATTCTATAGGCAATCCAACCAATCAAATAATTACATGGAAATAAATAGCTAATATCCTAATAGGGAATTTGTAATTTCAAAAACCTGTAACATACCATAAAAACCATTTACTTGATATTTTAAATCTATGGGTAAAACCACATTTAATTTTGCAAACTATTTTTTCTCATGAGATATACTGATCTATAAAGGGTATATCAAATTTATTTTCCCCAAAACGTAATTTGTATAATTTTTTCCTTATATTAAAATGGTGAAGCACAATCAACCAAAAAAACTATTAAAAAACCATTATATGAAATATAAATACATAGCCTAATGAATAAACATAATCCTAAAATATCAAATGTAAAATGGTGAATGGGAATAAAATTTAACAACCTCAGTAAAAATAATCACAAAATATCTATATAAATGATATAAATTATATCTATTAAAAAAATACCAAGTGGATCATAATTAAAATAAATGTTTTATGACATTAAAAAATAAAAATATCAATAAAATTTCGTTTGATTTTTTTTATAAAATATCATTTTCACAATGATAATTTTTTTTGAATATCAACATTACTAAAATTCATTGAAAATAATTTTAATTCGATGTAGCCTATGAAAATATTTTGAATAATATTAAAAAACTTCTGGGTCATGGTGGTGGAATATTTTTTTCATGTAGTACATGTAAAAATAATGATTACTTTCACATTTTCAATAAAATCTAGTCAAACATTGATTATGAAATAACAAAAGGATAGAATTTTAAAAAATATAATTCGAAAAACTTAAAATACGGGTAAAAATTTATTTAATATATCAATTTGGGAATTTTGAAAATCTAAATCATTTTAGGAGGACATGTTTTTGGAATAAAAAAATTTTTTGACAAAAGAGAGAAGTGATGTATGATTTTATAAAAAAAACATTACCAATAATTTTATGTACCATAGAGTGGTAATGTGGTAATATTTCTAGAAAATATCATGAATAAAAATATAAGATTAATATTTATTGTATTTAAGATATTAATACAAAAAAATTCACCAAAGTGAGACTTAAACATAAATAATCTGGAATAATGATAATAGTTTGATAGAATCCCTTTTCCACTATGGTATCTTCTAATTCACAATCCACATAAAAAATAACAATAATATCAATCTGTAAATACCATGAGGAAATCTATATCCATGATATACCAAATCAAATGGTCCTTATATACACTTCATAAAAATAAATAATTGGTGAATATGGAATATGTCTCAAAGAGGTTAAAGTATGATGAGGAACCCTAACATAATGTTCAAATTCCTTCATATGTGGACAAACCTATTTCATAATAAATATTTTTTAATTATAACTCTATTATATAACCCTAATAATATATCTAACACAATATATGATTCACTTATATTAATTTATAACCTATTTATTAATAATTATTTGTTAAAATTACTATTTTGGGAGATAATGGATTTATTTATATTATATGATTCAATTTTTATGTTTTGGTACTTTTAATTTTATAATAGTTTCATAATATATTTTATAACCATTATATAAATATAATATATATTTATTTATAGTAATATATAGAATTTATAGATAAAAATGGGTTACAATATTCATGGAGACAATAGTTCCTGCATAGGCAGGGACATTGTTTCAATTTTTCTCAAAGCGTGGAATAAAAAGAAAATAAATATTAATTCACCTGTCTAAAAACATTATTATTATATATATATTATTAATATTAACAAATTAAAATATTATTACCATCTATATAAAAATTAAAATAAATACATTTAGCATCGCTAGGTGGTGGAAATAGTCCATACGTACACACAGGTGAAATTAGTGTTTTCTAATGGATTCGAAGGTAAGAAGTAAGATGCGATATTATATTTTTAGTTAATAGTTATCACATATATCCAATCACTTTATCCTTACAAATTTTCTTATAATGTGTAAGATAAAAATAGAATCACATCGCTTCTCAAGGTAGTAGTTTTTCGTACAAATGGGCAATATATTATATCCCCCACAAAATAGTGATTAAAATTGTCAATATTATATCATAATTATATATGTATAAAAATTCCACAAATATAATATGCATATGTTTAATTCATCCTTATACCCATGCTTAGAAATTCATGATGGAAAAAATTGCAACGATTCGTGAGGAAGCAGTCAGTCATACATATGATCAGTTGATTCATTTCCAATTTTTTGGAATAAGAGATGGGTATAATTAATTACCTCAACATAAAAACATATCACTATATGTTAATTTCCTTGGACACCTAGGTAGTGGTTCATGAAAAAAATGGTCCTTCTAGGGTAATTTTCCATGGTGCTCGACACTTGGGAGCCCATTTATGAGATTTTTATTCAACAAGAGTGTACTATAATTTCATAGTACTTATATTGGAAAAGAAAATTAATATGTTCAAAAAATAAAATTTTTGAAGTTAGAGATTCTATTTTAATATTTAGAAAGTAAATAATATTTTTTTAAACTGATTAATTTTTTTTAAAATACTTAATATTAAAATTATAATATACATATTAAGTCTCGAATTGTGGTTAATTAGTTGTCAAATCATTATGTAAAATTTTTGATGTCATTAAACAAACCACAAAACTCAAACTGTATTTTTACTATCCAAGAAAAAAAGTATCAAAAAAGTATCATAAATCAACCCAATCAAAATTTTTATGTTATGATTTAAAAAAGGTATTTAATTTATAATAATAATTATCTAAATATAATAATTTTATCTTTTAAATATAACAATCCTTATTTTTAAAAATAATAGTGGATAAAAAATGGATAGTGAATTTGTATAGTAAAGTTTCTAAAACATGAATTTTTTATCATTTCTATTTAAATATTAGAAATTTAACAAAATTATTTCATTAAAATAAGTACTATTTTTGTTATCCTAGTTTGTTAGAATATTTATATCATTTATGAAAAGTAAAAATTATGTCTGACAAAGAAATATATCATATTCAACCTCAATTTTAATAAAACATTGCTCTTAAAATAGAATTGATGGAACCAAAATATTATATATATAATTTCTTTAAACATAAATTATCTTGGGCCTCAAAATATAACCCATTATAAAAACCACATACGACTATAGGGTAAAGTGTGTGATGGTGATAGATTATTGGGGCGGCTTGGATAACATCTCCCTAGTGTTGATTTCAACTAACATAAACTTCTCCCATACACAATTCCAATAAATATTTATATATTGAACATTATCTTTGTCTTAGTCATGATATAATCCTAGAGACTCTACCTCCTTCACAATCTCTAAAAACACACTTCTTATGAAATGAATGTACTGTTTGTGGCCATAATTTCTCAATTCTACATTAATTAATCATTTTTATTTGAATTTATAACACTAATTATAATGTTAAAATTATTATAAAGAGTATTGATTATTATAGTCATATTTACCAACAGTCATATAATGGTCAAAAACCAATGGTCACATTTCAATTTACACTCACATTAGTATTAAAGAGATAAAGTTTGGTTTGTTATACTATAACACACATTTTCAGGAATCACCTATAATTCAATTTTTTTGGTCATCATATGCTTCCCCCCTTAATAAATTTAGTCCCAAAAATACAATCTCATTACCTTTTTTGAGATAAGGTGTGGGTAATTATCCGTCATTTTTTCCTTAGGTTCTGATGTGTTTTTTTATTTTTTGGGTTCCTCGACAACACATTAATGAGGTGAGTAGCCTTATTTCATAGAACCTTGTCTATATGGTCCAAGATCTCTATAGGTTGCTCCTCATAAGAGAGGTTGTGTTATAGTTGTTCCACTTCTGGATTGAGTACATGTGATGGGTAGGGTATGTACTACATCCAGAGAGATAGGTGGAAAACATCTTACTCTTGTGCTTTTTTTGGTGGAAGTGAAAGCTGATAGGAAACTGCTTCAATGTAATCAAGGATTTCATAGTTTCTAATTTTCTTGGGGATGAAATTCTCTTTCATCCCAAACCACATGACTCTATTCCAATGTAAAATTTAAAGGAAGACATTGTCACTAACATCAATCTCTATGTCCCTTCAAGAGTAGTCAGCATAGATCTTCTACCGAATCTAATTATCCTTTATGTCCTGTTGGATGAAATGAAACAATTTTTGTCACATATTACACAAGATCAATTCCAAGAAACATTCTCTTACCAGGTTCATCCCAATAAGTAGAAGTTCAAAAACACATCCTCTATAAATCATTACAAGGTACCATTTGAATAAACGAATGTAAGTTATTGTTGTATGAGAACTCAACTAATGGGATATGATCATCCAATCAATAATTAAATACCATTGAGTATGTTATCAGTATTTCTTAAATTATTTTAATATTCTTTTAAAAATTTCCATCATATTGGGGGTGATATGACATACTAAAATTATATTTGTTACTTAGAGCATGTTGAAGACTTCTCTAGAAAATTTATGTGATCCTTGGATTCCAATAAAAAAATGAAAGAAATTGGAACACTGTGGAACCCAGCACTTTCTTTATATAAACCATGTAATTCTTTTCAAGTAATACATCATTCTTAATTGAGGGAAAATGGGAATTCATGGAGAGACGGTCCACTATAAACCATATCAAATTGTTTTCATTGGATATTCTGGGGAGACTAGTGACACTGTCCATAGTGATATTGTCCCACTTCAATGCTAGTATAGTAAGTGGTTCTATTCCTCTTTAAGGAGTTTATCACTCTACATTCAGTTGTTGACTCACTAGGCACTTTATGTTTTAGTAGACAATTTAAAATTTATTTTATTCCACTAATAATGTTCATGAATTTCAATATACATTTTCATTATTTCATGATATATATTGTCAGTAGTTGTATGAGATTCATCCACGATCTCCTTCTTTATTCATGTAATATAAGTAAAACATATCCTTGTAAAAAAATTATAACACCTTATTGATCAATATTGAACATAGGAAACAACCCATTCATCAAAATCTATAAATTATTTTACAAAAAGGGTAATCTCTTAGAGATTTCTAGATTATCACTAATAATGGTGGTTGATAAATCATTTATGATAAGATTTTTAATGTCCCTTCCCTTATACATCCCATGTACATTTTTACCAGTCCTTTCAAAAAATGATATATCTGAAACATCATCCAAGCTAGAGCAAAACGGAATTTCATACTTTATATGCAAGAAACATTATTTTCTCAATTGGGTTATAATGAATCAGAAAATAATAGTCTATACGAAGTTCCAATCATCTCCTCAATCTCATATTAAATTCTTTTTTTCCGGAAAATATACATAAAACATTTATTTTATGCGTGTATATGCTATTTCCACCATAAAGATAGTTCCTCCAAATCTTCAGAGAAAAGTACCACATCCATCTCGATGTCATCTATATGATATTTATGCTCATGAGGAATCAGCTGTTAAGATGAATTAGTGGTAAAATTGTAATTTTCATGATGATACACCTAATACCTTTCAACGATGAATCACGAAAAATTATGAATCCTTCTCGGATATAGGGTAGATTTAACATGGGCACAATAACTGATATCTTATTCAACTCTTGGAAACATTATTGACACTCCATTAACCAGATGAACATTACCCCCTTTTGAGTAAACATGGATATTTTATTAGAATTTAATGAATAAAAATTCACAAACCTCGTATAATATCTTGCTAATCCATGGAAACTATGAATCTTTGTTACTATTGTAGAATGATGAAACTCCTCTAAAACCATTGTCTTGGAAGGATCAATTGAATTGACATCATTGGATACAATGTTCCAAAATGATTCATCTTGTTGTAACCAAAATTATTATTTTTGAACAATCCAAATAACCTCTCATTATTTAGAGTTATCAATATAACCCTGAGATGATCATCATGCTCCTCATGACATTTGTAATATATCATAACATCATCAATAAAAACTACCCCAATGTTATCAATGTAGTCCTTAATGACTATATTAATCAAATCCATCAAAATAGCTTTTCAATTTGTCAATCCAAAGAGAATAACAACAAATTCATAATTCCCATATATTCTTCTAAAGGCATTCTTTGGAATACCTTCTTTATTACCCTTCAATTTATGATAACCAGATCAAAGATCAATCTTCGAGAAGAATTTCTCCCCATAAATCTAGTCGAATAAATACTCAATTCATAAAAGATAGTACATGTTCCTAACTTTAATATCGTTAAGTTATTTATAATGAATTTATAACCACAATGATCCATAATTCTTATTTACAATGATAATAGGTTCTCCTGTGGTGACACACTTGGTCTGATAGATTCCTTCTCTAAAGATCATAGAGTGTTTTCATAAATTCCTCCATCTGTGGATTTTGTATTCTATATGGGGAATATAAAATCATCATGGAACAAGAGATGATACCAATGGAAAAATATACCTCTTTATGGGGGAGGTCTATGTAACACTTTAGGAAATACGTCAATGTATTCCAAAATTATGGGGACATTTTCAATTCATATACTTTCATTTCCTTCTACATATTCAAAGATCATTTAAATAAATAAGTCTATGAAAGGTGATTCTAGACATTGCTCATATTGATATATCTATTCTTTGAAAACAAATATAGTTTTTCCATTCATGACTATTGCGATTTCCTTGATTCAGCTATTGGTGTTAGCATTATACATTAAGAGACTATCCATCCCTAATATATAGATGAATTCTAGAATGTTAATGAATACAATATTTATGATAAGATAATGCTCACCAATGTAAATACAAGAGTTTCTATACACTTTTGATGCATGGATAATTCCTTCAAGAGTCATGACTAATAGTTCTAATTTAATAAGTTCAAGGATTTATTCTACAATCATACAAAACATAGATGAAATAAACTAATGTGTAGAACTAGAATCAAACAATGTACTTGCTATCTTTTATAAAATAATGAGAGTCCCTTCCCCCACATCATTTGGGGATTCAACTTTAGATGTCATGATTTAAAAACCATGGCATTTCTCTCTTGTCCTATACTTACATTGATGGTGATTCCCATCCACTGACTTAATATTTGGAAAATCATTAGCAAAATGGCCATGTTTTCCACACATAAATAATGTATCTTCAAGCTAGGTTTTCAGCATATTAAATTTATCATTAGTGTGGATAAGTTGATAATTCGCCTCACCATGATAGTTTCAAGCAATATATTCTTCTTTTCGATACTATTTATATTTCCTATTCCCTCACAAGAAGTCACGCTAATGTGTCTTCCAAAATTTCTTTCAAGTGGGATTTTACACTTTTTATAAACCACTTCCTTGATCAATTATACTACCAAGGTTTGGATATAAATATATATTCTTTTCATTCAATCTATGGGACCACTATATCTCTCCAAACACCAGTTCAACTTTCATATCACTCCTCACAATCTCATCAATGTTTTCATAGTCTTAGTTGGCTTGATTTTTCATAGATGGGTATTAGTATACTGAACAATATATCAACCCTACCATTTGGATCCAAGAACAAAATAGTGTGTAAGAGTAAGGAATTGAGAATTTCATCTCATATCATCATAGACATTCAATATCCTTTTGCTTCGGCTATAAGAATCCCTTCTCCATTTTTTTCATTGAATCGGGAAATATTTTTTGAAAAGATTTCTAGTGAACTCCTACAATTCCATTGAATCAACATAACCCTTTAGATTATATTATATAACCATTTTCCACCAGTAGTCATGTTCTCCCCCTATGTGGTACACATCCATGGTGAATTCCCTTATTTCATACAATATAGCACAACAACTATTTCTCTATAAAACATATCCACTATTAAGAAAGAAATGGGTCGGTAGATCGATTAAAATAAGGTGGTTGTTAACACATAAACAAATTAACGAAATGTTGTTCCAATAAAGGTGAATCTAGTATATAGACAAGATCCATGTTATTTATCATAATTTGAGTTAGTCGATTCATCTTTTTCATGAAGTTTTCTATTCCGGCTTCCAGATGAATGTTATCAGTATCTGGTCTATTTCACTCACCATTTATGTAGTTTATTCTATTTCACTCCATTAAATGATATAAGGAAACCTTGTAAAGATGAATTTTTCATTTAATAATGTTATAATACTAAATACAATTTATTTCATAAAACATCATGCCTAAAATATTTATTCTTTAACAAAAAATATATTTTCTATAAATACTTCATAATGGTTTATAAAAATCATATGATTAACCAAATATATCCCTTAAGGGTGTTAAAATAGGTGCACTGTAAGGCATGTTTTCTTGTAAAAGGTTAGGTTGAGGTAGGGTCAACACACCTTGTCAGATATTTTACCCCCAGGTACTTCGGTTATAGAACCATGTCTACTTGTTTGTATCCAAATAATGATTTCTTTGCTCAGAAACCACTTAATTAAAACTTCACCAAAATACCAGGATGTTTTCATATATTTATAATTTTCTATATGGTTCTTCAAAATTTCTAGATCTTATTATTAAAAAATAACTAAACCATAGATTGAAACCAACTATGGAATCCCACAGTTTATTTATGTAAACTTTCATTACATTTCAAAAAAGTGGACCTTTTAATGTTTAAATTCATGAAAAAATACACATTACATGAAAAAAATATATAATATTCTTAAAAAAATTCAAATTTGGTTATTAATATTTATATTTAATACATCCCATAACCTGTAGAAATATATCAAATGAAAGGGTGAGTATAATTCCTCGTTAAAAAATCAAGGGAAACTGTTTACAAGTGATCCTGAGAATTATCAATAAGAACTTGAAGAATATCATAAAGGCATTATAAAAGGAAAAAAATAGACATATAATAATAAAAAATAGGTATAATAACATGGAAATGTGGATACAACATTTAATAGAGTCTTTATTAAGTATATCACCATGTTTTATCACTAAGGTTTCATAAAAATTACCAAGGATATTCACCAAGGTATCTTAAAACATGTAATCTCAATAAATTGAACTATTAACCCAATGAATTGGGGAAATATTAGGGATAAAAATATTTATATATTGATTAATTTTAGTAACATATATATTAATAAAACATTTCATAAATAACTTTTGGATAATAAATGAAATGGTTTTCACCATCAAAATCATGGCATCCAAAAAAATGAATTAATACAACATCATTATGTCATTATTTACCCGTGAAAATGGAAGGAAGGTTTAACGTATGTTAATCAAAAAATAAAATAGATAAAATTTAGATCTAGTTTAATACACCTATAAATTTAGGAGTTTTGGGTATTCACAAAATAATATAATATAATATCTTGAGAAGAAGTGATAAATTTTGAGAAGAAAATATTTCAGCATAATGGGTATGATACTTATAATTTTAAAATATTAAAAAGAGAACGGAAAAGGGTATATCATTCATAAATTAATATTTATATAGTAAAGGTACAGAATAAAATTAAAATAAAACTATATAATGTAAATTTTAAAGACACACTACAGAAATTGGGAACATGAAAGAAAAAGTGATGCATTGATTTCTGTTACCTTAAAGAGTAACACCTAAAACTCAATGATTTGGAAAATGTGATAAATAGGGATACGTGGGATGACACATTGGGAGTAAAAAATATCATATATTCAGAGATGATGAATTGAAAGTGAGGGTAAATGAATAAATTGGTAGGTATTTATAGAAAAAGAAGAGGATTTTTTTAAAAATTCCCTTAGACACCTAGGTAGTGGTAAATGAAAAACCATGGGATTGCCCATGGTATTTTGCCATGGTATTTTCCCATGGTATCAAAAACATAAGAAACCAATTATGATATTATAATCTAATATATTCAACCATAATTGTATATTAATTATTTTCTAAAATAAAATTAATGTTTTCACAAAATAATATTTTTAAAGATAAAGTTTCCATTTGAATATTTGGAAAGTAAATTATATATTTTAAAATGATTAAATTTTATTAAAATCCTTGTTATTAATAAATTAAAATATATTATGTCGTTTAGTTTGGATATTCATGCATTATTTAATTATGAAACAAATTTTATATAATTAAACATACTAAAAAACTAACACTTTATTTTTACTATTCACAAAAATAACGTATTTTGGAAAATTATCATATATTATCCCAAACCTAATTTCAAAGTGATTATTTCAAAAATATATTTATTTATAATAATAAATATCTAAATATTTTAATTTTAGAATTTAAATATATAAATCTATATTTATTATATATAATTCTTGATAGAAAACACATATTAAAATTGTATAGTGAAATTTATGACACTAGAAACCAATAAAATTATACTATAATTTATAATTAAATAGGGGTATTTTAACATTTAAATTTAACTAAACTAAGTATTATTTGTAATATGATATTATATTATAATATTAATACCTGTTTTGAAAAGTATAACTTCTATATAAAAAATAAATTTATAAAATTCCAAATCAATATTATTAAGATAAAGTATTCATAAAATGAAATGGATGGAAATTAATTTATTTCTAAAATTTTAATACACTATAGGTATCTAGTGCCTCCAACCATAACCCCTTATAACACCCACATACATCCTATGGATAAGGTGTCCTATGATTATATATTCTTGAGGTGGATTAGATAACAACCCCTGAGTGGTAATTTCCACTAACTTGAACTTCTCTTATAGCTGAGTTCATTCAAGAATAACCTATGGAATCATAACAAGGAATTGGTTAAGAGAAAACACCAATGATGCTACCTCTTTCCTATTCTCTAAAAAATGTGTTTTTAATGGAATGAATCTACTACTAGAGATGGTTATTTTACCTTTAAAATTTAATAAATAAGTATCATTTCTTATTTTAACTCTAATTATAACATTAAAATTATTATTAAGATTATTATTTCCAATGTTGTTATTGAACAGTAGTCATATAACAGTTAAAACTTTTTTCTCACATTTCAATTTATAATATAATAATTGTAAAATATATATAGTTTTGTCTGAGTATAATATAAGATATATTTTAAGGAAACAATTATCATTGAGAATGTACATTTCATTACAACAAGCACCATGGGAAATCCCTATGTATATAGGGTTTGTAGGGAACTACATTCATAATACACTTGATAATGGATAATGAGTGTGAGGGAATGTTTTCCAACTCAAGATAACAAATCCACACCTTCATATTTTATATAGTGTTATAAAAAAAATTCTGCAAGGTATATTGATTCTATCTTAGTGAACTTGTCTTGGTCTTCCACACTAGTTATCCTGGATTCCCAAGTGATTTTTCCATTTTTCCAAAAAAAGAAAATACCCCATTTATCAAACCAAAAAAAATAAATTTTTATTCAAAAGTAACATCGACATTAGAAATAAACAAATTTCAACAAATCCATAGAAGAAAATACATTTTATAACCACTTAACCCACAATAAAACAACCCTTTAAACACCAATTAAGCCTTAAAACCCATATTGGACATAATTTTTGATCTATTTTCGAAGAAAAATGTCATTAATACCTTCTAAAAAATGATACTAAAAGGAAAAAATACCTTTTTGAATATTAAATATACATCTTAGAAATCATTTTAAATGCATCTTTGAATTTTAAATGTTGAACATTTGGAAATATATTTGACCTAATATTAAAATAACAAACACAAAAGTTAAAACATGAAGAAAATCATAAAAAATAAAAAAATATCCAATATGAAACATAAAATATCATATAGACCAAATGTACTAAACAAAAAATATTTCAAAAGTCACCATGAAATAATGGTTTTCAAACAAAAGGCTTAAAAATGGTTAATCTAACTCAAAACATGTCACCCTCGATGGAGGTCTGTTTACAATTACACACCTATGCACCTTTACATATATAAAATCATACCTATAAGAAATGTACATATTCACAATATAATTAGTTAATAAATACACATAATATACCTTTATATGTTTATATATGAATATTAATTTATGCTTCGTTTAATGAGATGAAAGTCATTACTTTCGATGAACACTGCTTGAACAAGATTCAAATCGGGTCCAACAACCCGTAAAAACCATGAGATAATAAAAATACCCTCAAAAATTGGGTTAGGGTTCAACCAAGGTCATGACCAATTTATGTTAGAAAAGAAGACCAATAAATAGGGAAAATAGATGGAGGAGTAGTGGAATAGAAATTTACCAGAGATGGTCGCACGAGAAACCAGGAGTGAAAACGACAAATAAACAAGGATGGAAAGAGGTGGCTATGTGAGAGGGATGATGTATTGGGTTTTTAAGAAGAGATGAATAGAGAAATATGGTTGGTTCACATAAGAGGGCGGGGTGATAATTTTATTTTTTTATTTTATTATGGATGTTATTGTTTTATTATTTTCAATTTCATCCTGGGAAATCCCCAAGGTTTCACAAAGTCTCCTAGACTGTACAGAAACTAAGTGGGGGCCTTTACCCTAATAAGATAAAGGAAAATGATTTTGGTTTCATGAATTCAAAAAATATTCATCTATCCATGAGGGGTCTAGGCATCCCTTTTATAGGCTGCATGACTTCGCATAAAGGTTCACACTTTTGTGCGTAAAACTTTTCGGGCTCAATAGAGAAACTTTTTTGTGTGTCATAATTTATAGTGGGATGAATCATGGTTTCCCAAAATCAATTATGTATCATGATTGTTCATTTTTAAAATAATCCTTGACAACTATTTTTAGCATTCATAAGTTGTATATCATTTAGTGGTGCTTTGGCTGAAATAATAAAAATTTGGGGGGCTTTTAGGATGTGCATAGTTGGTGTATTATTTTTCTTCAACTGTGTGCCATGGTAGAGAAAACCTTACAAAATAATGAAGTGACAATTTTCATGGTTTGAAAACCCATTCAACCCTTATAAGGGGAACATGGTTGGGGCGCACTATTTGAAAAACCATTTTTCCTTGACCAACTAACCGTACATATAAGAATTATAATTATAAAACATATTTAAAAATTCCAAAAACACAATTTTGGACCCTCGTTCATCCGTAAATTGGGATATCACATTTTCCAAGGTTTTGGGAGCTCTAATAAACCAATTTTTTCACTTCCAAACACCTCTAAATCAGATCTATGAATGGTGAAAATTGTTCAATTCCACTCATATAATATTTTTTACTTAATTCACTCTTTCTCACTCTCTTATTCCTTCCTCATTTGTGTTTGTTAGAACTTCATATTTTTGAGATATATAAACTTCATTGTTTGAGATATTGAATATATTATCGATTCTTAAATCTATTTTTTCATCATCATTCATTGGAAAATCCTTTTATGGTTGTTGTGTTTTGGGATCCTGTGATATAAGGTGGGTGGTTCCATTAATGATTACTCAATTTATTTAACCTATAATTTATTGATTTAAATTAAATTTTATTAAATTATACTGAAATAATAATTGTTTTTGTGTTAATTTGGATTTAAATTGGTTTTGTGTGGATTATGGGGGAATCCACCAATACCAATAAATGCTGGTGTGATTTTAATTTGATGGAAATAGTGTAATTTTATTTTGGGAAATTGATTTTTTAAATTGGTTTTTGAAACTGATTTTCAGAAAATATTTTTAAATAATTTCATTATAATATATTTTTGATTTTATCCTAAAAAATGTATGAATTGATTAAACCCTCATGTTTTTGTTTTAAATCAAAATTTCCATGTTAAAATTTGAAATGAGGAAATTTTATTTTAGAAATTTGAAAATAATATTCCTATTATGGATTTTTTTTATTGAGTACATGCATGACTAGGCATTTTGGGAGTAATTTTGGACTAAAATACTGGGTTTAAAATTCCCTAGAAATTGATTGAAAATTTAAAACTCTAAAAAATGTACCTTGTAAGTTCTTATCCTTAGTATGATTTTGATTAATATTTTCTAACCAGTGTGTGATGGATTTTTGTGCATGTTGTAAATATGACTATTTCACTATGTATGGATACAATATCATAGAACTATCGTACCTCTCATTAGATGAACATGCTTCTCATTGTTATTTATTTTATATATTTTCTATTTTTGAGAACTATCTTACACCTGCATTGTGAATTTACAAAAATTAAATTATATTAAATGTTTGTTAATCTATTTTTTGAAATGTTTCCATCAAACGAAATGAAAACAATGATTAGTAATAAAAAGGATCTTGTGTGTCCAAAACTATTCTATTTAAAATAGAGATCTTTATTTAGTTAATTATTGTAGAATCATCTTATGGAACACGTGGTGGGACCCTATTAGGTTTTTAGAGCACACCATACCTTTTTATTCATTCATTTATAGATGATCTTATTCGAGGCTCGAGCATAGGGAATTTGACCCTTGGATGTGGTTGTTATTGTTGATCACCTAGGCTTAAAGTATTGTGTCTATTGGGACTTGTTTTTTTCTTATTTTCTATTATTTTTAGGTTTTTTTGGTTTTGATATCCCTTTTTAACTTTTGGTACAGTTCTCCCTTTTGAGTTTTATTTTAAGCATATTGATATGTAGTTTCTCTACCATTTTTTTGGTAAATTTATTCCCCATTCAAATTGTATATGCCTAGTGATAGACTCCAACTCATTGGGACCATGAACACTATTATTGATATTTCAAGATCATCCTAGTTTATAGGGTACAATTATGTCCAGGATAGTTTTTGAAAAAGTGGTATCAATGGTGTATGTTGTACTATATTCATTAATGTTAGTATACAATGTGTAGTCTTATTGGGACATAAAAGGTAGTTACGACTATATTTATATCCACATATCATCGTAAAAAACCTTAAGTCACCATGGGTAGTTTATTAGAGTCTTATTAAGGATTTGTTCTAGTATTCTCCATACATATGATTTGTATAGGTTGGAATCTAAATATTTCAATCTTATCTGATGGGATTAATTTCTCTTGGTTCTCTATTTGAGTGTTAAATTAAGGTCTTCAATGTTGTCTACTTGTGATGTGTAGCATCATTCATCAGAGAAGACATAAAAATTAGATATATTAGGAATATATTGAGGAACCACAAAGAGAAAATCCACCCATGGAATAAAATTTGGTTCCAGTTGTTGTGTGTTTTGTCCATGGTCTGGGAAACAAACATCCCCCCATTCCAATTCAAGCTCTAGATGTGGAACATTGAAGGGTTGAATTCATGATATTTTCTCAAGAATTACTTTTTTATAATCCAGTAGTGTCCTAATGCCCAAAAAATCTTCAAAAGTTTTAGATCTTGTTTTGGAGAATTTAGCTATTCTTCGAGTTCTTGGAAAATCATAATGAGATCAAGTATAAATGTGTCACATTTAATATGAAAGGACCTAGAAGGAGATATAGGTACAAGATAGTGACTATAAATAATAATAAGGTATTATAATGTAAGGAAATTAAAGGTATTTTAATTGACCAATTATATCCATATTCTAAGATGTTGGCCAATTCTATTTAGTTTTTCATAATCGAGCTGGCCGAAAGGATAGTGATTGAGTACAAAAATTTCCTTGTTAATACTGTTCAGTCTACATATGATATTTTATTGAATGACAAAAATAAATACTTTAATGTTTGATATGGAAATTATATCTAATATTTCTTCATAGGTTTACAAGATAATGTTTCCTTTTCTGATGATTGGTTAGAGAGAACATTAATTTTCGAGCATGACCGTACTGGAAATCCAAGGTTCATGGGTGTTTCTTTTTCTCCTAGGGGAAATTTGGTGAGTTATTTATGAATAAAGAGAAAGCACCATAACTCTCATGGTGGTTCTTGAAAGCATATTTTTTCTAGAGCTCATGAAGTTCTCTGTATAGGCATTTTAATTTTCTATGAGTGTGGATATCCTTGGGACTTGAAATGGGTTTTTTCTAGAGGCACCGAAAATTTTTAGATCATAATAATAATCAAGTCACTTGTAGAAGTTATGTCATGCCTATTTTGTTCAACAAAGTTTCATGAGACCATTAGTTCCTAAATTATCTATGGTGAAATAATATGCTTCATGAGAAACAAGGTTTTATCCAAAGGCATCCAAAATAAAGATTCTCTATACAGTGAAAGAGCTTTTAGAAGAACTAGTTATGGGTCCACTGATCATGAGAGGTACCATCACTATTTATTCATCATTAGTAACTTCTATATTTTATATCGATGCATCTCATTCATTCATTTCCACCTATATTTTGAAGTTGATAAATTGTTCTATATATATTTTATGTAATGTGTTGGATATTAGTACTCCCCTTGGAATGAAGTGAGAGAAGGGCCTTCATTTCCCTACTATTATTTTTTCATTTTTTAGATATTGATCCTCATTTGTATTTTCAACTTCTCAACATGAAACCTCTTGATGTCATATTCAAGATGGATTGGATCATGGATAAGAAATCCTGAATTTAATTCTATATTCCATAGGTCTCCAATATTGTGCCTGATAGAGTGTGATGTATCATTCAGGTAGAATGGTACCAATGGTTGAGCAGATCTAGACCTTCTAGTGCAGAGTTTAGAAAAGTAATATATATTATTCCATTTATCTAGATTGATAATTTCTTCGACAAAGTCTCCCTCTAGTTTTTATTGAGTATCATGATGTTTTCCCTTAGGACTTCTCAGTTTTTACACTTGTAAGGAAGGAAGAGTATACAATTCATTTGTTTTTAGGTCCTAATCTAGTATTTTTTACCTTAATACAATGTAGAAATACATAAAATAATGGAGCTAATGACTCATCTAGTATATGTTTTGGATAATTTCTTTATATTATCAAGAGTTCCACCTTGGGAAGCCCTTTTTATATTTGATAAAAAAGTAGATTGGCCTATTTTCTATTGTGTTGGTTACTCTAAAATAAGTTGATTCGGGGTAAAGAACAAGTATTATTTTTCACATATTGATGATTTATATGACCATCATAAATGGGATACTTTTTTCTCAAATTCTAATCTAATATATTTTATCACCCGTTAAAAATGAAAGAATATAACATTCTGAAACCACTATTTGGAGAAGTTATAACCACTATGAGTACATAATATTACAATTTGGTCTAACTAATGACCCTTATATCTTTATAGATTCGATGGACATTATTTTCCTTGAAGATATTGTTATATTTGTGTTTTTACTTATAGACTACATCTTTTTATACAGTAATTCTAGTAAGGGTCTTGTGATCCATTTGAGACCAGCTCTATAATTCCTAACAAATCACCGATTTTATGCCAAGCTATTGAAATGTGATTTATTGATTCAGGATTTGATGTTCATGGACATGGGGTTTCAGAACATTTTATTTTATTCTATATTGATAAGGTGAAATATTAAAAGACATGGGAGCAGTCACGTAATGTTTTCAAGACTCGAATCATCTTGGAATTTCATGGGTGTCACCATCCATTTATAAATAAATTCTCAAATATTAATTCTATTATTACAACTCTTATTTGGATGGGAGTAAAGTTTTTTTATGATGAGTAATGTTATAGTTGATATTTTTAGAATAATGATTTTTTACTACAGAACCAGTGTTTACTCTTCCAGTGTCTGGGTGGGGATGTGTGGTCTTCTATGATGCACAATGTTTTTTTTGGATGTGTTCTTATATAGGGTGATCATGTCATTTCTTATGCATATCAGTATCATAGGAAACATGAGAATAATTATCCAACCCATGACCTTGAACTCACAGTCATGATTTATATGCTTAAGAGTTAGATACATTACAACTTTGAATAAGGGTTGGCCATGTACTCCAACCATAAGATCATGAGACATATATTCTCTAAAAACTATTTTAATCTCTACAAGATAATCTAGGTGGAGTACCTAAAATATTTTGAATTTGAAAATGCCTATACCCCTTGGAAATGAAATATCATTGTAGACTCTTTTATCAGAAAACTTATATCCTAGTCTATCAAGGATTCATTGAAAGAGTGGAACTTGGTTGATCATTTACAATATTTTCATATTGGATTTAGTGAAGCTAGGGATGTGGTTTTTGACTAGTGTTTAGTTGACCTCTTTCATTCATGAAATGATTCATCAGAGATAAAATCTTGACGAAAAGATCCATGGAATTATATACTCTATCTATAGTGGTGGGATCGTTGTGGAGTGGCCATTCTTCTTGGAGGGTACTCTATATTATAAGAATAATTATTTTCTATCTTCGTAGGTCAAGATAGCTATAATGAATGATTTTTATAATTACCTATGAAAAGTGAACCAAATGACCATAAATATTTTTTATGACATGTGGAATTTATTCTGGTGGCCTAGTATGACATGGGGAAATGATTAATTTTTCTATCATTATTATACCAACCAAAAGGCTCAGGGTACAAACTAGAAACCATCAAGTTTTCTTAATCCACATCCATTCCCATCTTGGATGTGAAATGTGGACTCTATAAATATCATGATTGGGATTTCACATAACTAGAGAAATAATATTTCTATATGATTTGTGACCAACAAACAGACTTAATAGGATCTCTTTATACCCATTCAGGATAGGAAAAATGTTGATGAGATTAGAAATATTTATTTGATATATATTGTTCGATTTCAGAAAGTCCATTATAATATAGTCTCTGATAGAGATCCTTTGTTTACTTTTCACTTTTAAAGAGGCCTTCAGGATTCACTAGATCATAATGTTTTTTAAGTATGAAATATCATCCCTAGTCCGATGTCTTGATAGAAATAGAAACTATACATAATTTTGAGTATATTATTTGAACCTAAGTTTAAGACTTTGGTGGATCTTGTGAGGAGAATTTAGGATATGTTGAGTTTTCCTAAAACAATATTTACCATTAAATGATCACAATTTCAACATTATAGGCCTTTAATGACCATCTTTGTTGTAACACCCCGGTTCCGAAAGCCACCCAGAGGCGCCTCATACCAGTTTGGTCACATTTCCTCAAGCGTATTTCCCCAAATGCTAGAGGCTGCCAACTAGCTGCGAGGGCCTTGGTTGTGATAGTGGAGAAACTATGCCATCATTGGCAGAGTACACTATGGAAGTGATAACACATTCAATATTGGAAGTAGTAAATATCCAAAAACAATTAAAGCAAAATACTGATAAATAAAAAACTGGAGTAAAAGAATATATAAATGATTCATGATACATATATGTCTAGGAAAATATCCAAAAGAAGACACAATGCTGAAAAATGTACGAAACCAAAGTACAAAACAAAAATAGATAAACTCCTCAGCATCGCAAGCCATAGCTTGGTCCCATGCCCTCCATCTTCATAGAAAATCAGGTACCAGTAGTCAAAGGGCACTTGGCCTTATTTATACCTACAAAAATATAATCTGTTTGGGCCCAAAAACATGACCCAAACAGGGTGTGAGATAAAAATACCAGTAGGCAACCACCTGAATATCTATGTGTTAATGTTAGTGAATATATGGCACGTAAAAGTACAGAAACAGTGAACAGGAAGGTACTTAGCAACAAACAATCCACAGTTCCCAGTATATAATTTATAAACAGATAAGCAGCCACACAAGAAAGTAAAAAAAATAGGTAACCCTCTAGGTATTTCTCATAGCCTAACCCCTATGGTTCATCCTACAAGTACTAGCATCCCTCTAAAAGGAGCACACATTCCCACCCCTCTAGTTAAACTAATGAAAGATAGACTCTCTGGGGAATCACTCACCGTCAATTCTTCCGATAGTCTTGTATCGTACTAAAGGAACTCTGGGGAAGCACTCAACATCTCATTCCCCCTGTGGCCCGAGTCGAGGAACTACAAACTCTCTGAAGAAGCACTCAACATTAATTCCCCTTGTGGTCTAACATCGTATATTAAAGACACTGTGGTGAAGACTTTACGTCCATTCTTCATATGGTCCATTATACACGGTTCTGAAATCCCTGTCTAATATCAACAAGTATCGCATCACATAACGGCAAAAGTATCCTCAAGAACTACTTGGATTGCATCTACAACATCTCATCTTTGAAGAAAAGTCATACCATCCTACAACTAGGTATGGAACTGTCAATACCAGACCAAACGGTCATAAAAAAGAAAACATGTATGGAAAAATCATCCAAAGCATAGTAAGTTAACCTATTCACAAACAAAAAACCTCTACTCAAGAATTTAATAAAATCAAGAAATCAACAAGGGAAAAACATGAAACACACAATACCCCGTTCAAGGGTATTGGTGGAATTCGCACAAATACTCAAAGACATTCTACAGAAAGGAACAAACCACCTACATCCACATTAGGATATTGATATACTTTAACCACAAAGCTTGAATCTCCTTGGGACGTCGTAGATCTAAGAAAACTTCCAAAACCCTCAACCCATGATAACATGAGAAATAGGAGGAATTGGGAAACAAAGCTCTAGGAGAAGGAAGAGCTTACCTCTTTGGTTTCA
Organism: Viscum album; assembly: GCA_963277665.1. Lineage (NCBI taxonomy): Eukaryota > Viridiplantae > Streptophyta > Magnoliopsida > Santalales > Viscaceae > Viscum > Viscum album. The sequence continues at coordinate 2,033,522,910 of OY728135.1, forward strand.
ATGTAATCTTCAGAGGTCAATTTATAGAACGGAAAGAGGCTTGGGGGTTTGTTGAAGATCTGAGGCCGTACGGAATGCTCTAAGTCGAAAAAGCTGGAGAAGAAGATGGTTTTGGTGTTAAGATGTGACCCCTGTCCATTTAGTGGGAAAAAAATAAATTACACAACATGTACATTTAGAGTACATAGAGTGTACTGGGCTTTTCCGTACTCCACTTTACGATGCCTCCATGTCACCCCTACATGGCCGTGTGTGTGTCCATGACACGGCCATCACACGGCCTCGAGCGGAAACGAAGTACAAGGTGTGTACTCAGAAAACACACAGTGTGTAATTAAAAAAATTTAAAAAACACATCTTTTCTCAAAAAATAAATAGAAAAAAGGAAAAACATACCTGAAAAGAATTTCCAGGTTCTTACAAATTTTCCCCCTTAAAGAAAATCGTCCCTGAATTTCCCTAGTGAGGCATAGGAGAAGACTCCCCGAACAGCTTTGGCCACTGCAATTGTACATCAGCCTCCCTCTCCCAAGTCTCATCCTGTTCTCACTCATGCTGCCATTGAACCTGTACCATAGGAACATACCAACCACATAGAACCATCATTCTGCAATCAAAATTGGAGATAGGATTCTCCTCAAATGACGCATCCGCTTCGAGATCAACCTCATGAGGTTGGAGAACATGAGATGGGTTGGAAAAGTAATTTCAGAGTTGAGAAACATGGAAGACTTCGTGCATAGCCTAGTACCTCAAAGGTAACGACATCCGATAAAAACTGGCCCAACTCTCTCCAACACCTCAAATGGCCCAACGTACCATGGTGAATGCTTACCTTGTCTCTGAATCATCCTGTGTCTTAACCTCAGTGTGACATGTTGGAAAACCTGATCATCGACCTCAAACTCCAGAGGTCATCTCTGCTGATCAGCATAAGACTTCTGTCGAGACTGCACTATAGCCATCCTCTTTTGAATCAACTATATCTACTCTGAGGTCTCTTGAACAAGACGAGGTCTTAGCAAAACTGCCTCTCCCACCTCCATCCAGCATAAAGGAGATCGACATGGCCTACCGTACAGAGGCTCTTAAGGTGACATATAAACAATCTCCTAAACACTATGGTTGTAGGTGAACTCCACAAGAGGTATATGCTTCTCCCAAGAACCTTCAAAGTCTATAATGCTAGATCGTATCATATCATCAAGGACCTAAATCGAATGGTTGGACTGGCCATCTGTCTGGGGATGGAATGATGTACTCAAGAGTACCTATGTACCCAAATCCTTATGAAACCCTTGCCAGAACTGAGAAGTAAAACATACATCCCTGTCTGAAGTGATGGAGTGCGTAACTCCATAAAGATGTACAATCTCTTGGTAGTACAGCCATCCTAGCTCATCATCACTGATGGTCTCACTGATCGGCATGAATTGAGCAACCTTCGTCAGTCTGTCTATGACAACCCATACTGCATCATTCCCTTAAGGATTTCTCAGAAAACCAGTCATGAAGTCCATTGTGACATCATTTAACTTCCACTAAGGAATGGGTAACTGCTGTAAAAGACATGCTGGTCACTGATATTCCACCTTCCCATACTGACAAGTGGAACACCTCCTGACAAAACAAGTAACATCTCTCTTCATACCTAGCCACCAATACTGGCGGTGTAGATCATGATACATCTTGGTAATTCTAGGATGAACTGCCCAAACTGAGGAATGAAAGTCCCACATCAGCTCCTCGCATATGTGTGCTGGCACCCAACCAAGTCCCTAGAAACGCAATATATCATCCTCTCCCATTGTCTATCTAGGAATAGGGTCCTCTGCTGACACACTCTTTCGCATGACTATTCCTTCTGAGTCTGATAGATGCCTCATTCGTACCTGATCAGGAAGTGTAGATGTAATAGCTACAAATGATAGAAACGTCTGGCCCTATCTATCATGCGCCCCCAAATGCATCTCAGAGAATAGAGCCATAACCTGTAACTCACTGTTGGCCTCCTAAACTACATATATTTGAGTCCTTCTTTTCAACGCATCAGCCACTGAATTTCCCTTTCATGGCCTATAGGCAAGATCAAAGTCAAAGGACTGAAGATAATCAACCCACATATGCTATCTCAGATTCAGATCTTGCTGAGTGAAAATTTACTTGAGACTTATGTGGTCTATAAAAACCACAAAATGCTCTCCTAGATGAAAATGTCTCAAACAGTGTAAGGCATGGAAAACTGCCTCCAGATTGAGATAGTGCATCGAGTAGTTCCTTTCATGTGGCCTAAACTACCGAGACTCGTACCCAAAGACGTCATTTCCCTATATAAGAACAGCTCTCATCTTGATACTTGAAGCATCACAGTAAATAGTATTGCTCTTGCCCGGCTCAGGAAAGACAAGTATCAATGCTGAAGTCAGTCTCCCTTTCAGCTCATGAAAGGCTGACTCATAAGAATCTGTCCATAATAATTTCTCCCCTTTCATGGTCAGACTTTTCAATGGTGCTGCTAAATGTGAAAAGTCTTATATGAAGTTTCTGTAGTATCCAGCAAGTACTAGAAAACTATGCACCTCAAAGAAATTCCTCAGATGCTCCTAGGAAACTACTACTCTCACTTTCTCTGGGTCTACTGATACTTCTATCTCTGAGATAACATGTCCAAAAAAGTGAATCTGACCCATCCAAAAGTGGCATTTTTGAGAGCTTAGAATATTACTGATGCTCTCTTAGTGTACTCACAACAATCTCAAGATGGGTAGAATGGTGTTGTCGAGTGTGATATTACACTAAGATATCATCCACGAAGTCCACCATGAAAGAGTCTAAGTATGGATGGAACACCTAGTTCATCGTTTCCTTGAAAATTGTAGGCGCGTTCGTGAGGCTGAATGGCATAACCATATACTCGTATAGACCATACCTGCTCTAGAAGGCTGTAAGAGTTATATCTGATGGTTTTATGCACAACTAATGATAACCAGACCTCAAATCTATATTTGAGATCACCCAGGCTCCTATAAGATGATCAAATAGGTCATTAATCCTTGGTAAGGGATATCAGTTGTTAGTCGTTATCTTGTTCAGCTTCCGATAATCCACACAAAGCCTAAGGATTCTGTTTGCCTTCTTCGCAAATAGGACAGGTGATCCCCAAGGATAAGTACCGGGTCGGATGAAACCCTTCACCTGTAACTCCTCCAACTGTTTCTTGAGATCATGTAGCTCATGTGTTTTCATCCTATTAGGAGTAATGGACACCTGTGCTACTCCTATCACAAGCTCAATCGAGAAGTCTACCTCATGCTCTGGAGGAAAACATGAAAAGTCCTCTGGAAAGACATCTCTGAAACAATCCACCACTGGAGGAAAGTCTAACTGTGAAGTCCCCTGGTCATCCAGATATATAATAGAAATATGGGATACAACTCCTCCTAGTCCATGATGCTCAGTCCCTCCACAACTCGCCTTCACATCCCACTCACCCTGATGAAGAAAAGATCCACCCTCTAGTGATATGAAACTCACCCTGTGGCGATAACAGTCGATGACTGCCTAGAAGGAAACTAGCCAGTCCATTTTGAGAATGAAATCATATCCTGTCATCTCTTGGACATAGTGGTCCCATAATAAGTGACACCTCACAACCTCAAGATGGAACTCTCTGCACTGACGTACACTAATAGTTGTAGTCCTCGATGGTGTGTCTAGTGTCCAAAGTATCGGTAAAGGAAACGAAGCAGAGACCAAGACTCTCCACAACATCAAAGAGATAAAGCTATGGGAATCCCCTATATTGAAAAGAGAAGAAGATAAAAATGAGGATACTAAGATCGTACCTCGAACCGTAGAGGGTCCAAGATCCTGCTCCGGCTTAGTCTACTCTACTACAAAAGCCTGATTTGCACCATGATCTCGTGGCCCTGCCTGACTACTATTAGCTGATCCACTCTGTTTTCACTGATAGACCGATGAATAAACACCCTGGACATGACCTCCGCCTTGGCCTAAATGGCCGGAAGTTCTCTAGTTCCCAGACTAGTGAGAAACTGGTGGCACTTCTCCTGAATGAGGAGTCATGGTTGAACCCCTGTCACCAGCTACTGGTGAGAAAACCTGACAGAATCATTGAAGGTGACCCATCTTGCCGCAAGATCGGCACTCCACTGGGTCTCTCTGGCACTGCGACCTCATATTCCCAGCCCTTCCAAACTGGTAGTATACCACTTGGCTACCTAAAGATGTATCCCGCCTCCTTGGGAGGTCTGCATGAACATTATAAAACACTCTCAGAACTGTGCATCAGCACCTGTGTCCGGAATGATAGTTGGTGCCAAGACTGGCACAAAATATGGAAGTCTCGGTGGCATGACTCTCCAAGGTCATGTTCGAACCATAGATCAGCATTATCAAGGACTGAAAAATAGGGGTGTATGAAGGGAAGAAGAGAATGAAAGAAGTCATGTTTACAAAACATGACTACACGATATGTATAATGACTACATGATGTGTTCCCTTAAGTCATTTATGTGGGCGTGCACTTCTTCCATAACTGGTCATGTAACACCCCAAACACACGTCTTGTTATCCCAAAACATAGTGTGTACCTGAATCCTCTTCCCCTACCTGAGTCGTTCTACATGGTTATGCCACACGACACTCCTAAGACAAAACTACACGGCGTGTTCAAGGTAGACACGGCGTGTACGCAACAAGCTTCACCTAGCTCGTGTTGTTAGTGACACGACCTGTGTAGCCAGGTCATACTACATGGAATGTTCTAGAAGGACACAACATGTACTAAGAAGTTGTAACAGACAGTGTGGTAAGCTACACGACCGACTACACTGCTGAAACTACATGGCGTGTTCCAGGCAGAAACGGTGTGTATGAGAAGGGATGACACCGACCCGTGTTGTTCATGAAATGGCCAGGTACCTAGGTCATACCACACGACATGATAAACCAGCACACGGCGTGTTCCTACAATATTTTTCACAACCCAGTGTTTCTTTCCACACAGTCAGTGACACATTTTAAATCTATACGGTGTGTATTAATAGAGTACATGCTGTGTACTCTGGGTTTTTCCAAGAAGTATCTTAGAAACTGCATTGAAGCCCAGAAAACATAGAAAACAAGAGTTAAGGTGCCAAATTCTGATCCGTGAGGGCCCATACTTCCAGTGAATCAATGTTTGGCATCTTATACAAGTTATAACATGTCCAACGTGAAATGATCCATGAAATTCCAATCTATGAGGTCCCTTAACACATAAAGAACTAAAGCTTGGAATCCATTTAAGCAAAGTACTATACAAACACATTATCTATCAAACAATAGAGATTCTATCAAAACATCTATCACAATAGTGTGCATAATCTACACAACATCTATCTCAACAACATGAAATCGATAATGCATCCTAGATGACATGGAAATAATGCATGACATGTGAATTCTATCAAGTGCCTATAAGTTGCATGAGATGGTATACCCTCATCTCATCAGGTTGCGACAGAAATAAAACTGCAATAACAACAACGGTAACAACACAAAGCATGTGAATCACCCAATGGTGTAATCAAATCAACTGTAAAATTACAAACCCGTAAAATTAAAAATAATGAGGTATTATGGCTTTTCCCTGTACACGTGTTAGATACTCTCAGGAACAACTAATTACCAGTTACCTATTCCGTACTATATCTGTGTATAGGCTCAAAAAGGAAAACCAAGAGAAAATTATTGCCTCTTATTCCACTTTGTAACGCCCTAGTTCCAGAAGCCACCCAGAGGCTCCCTGTACTCGGTTGGTCACATGTCCTCAAGCGCATTTCCCAAAATGCCAGAGGCTGCCAACTAGTAGCGATGTCCTTGGTTGTGATAGTGGGGAAACTATGCCCTCATTGGCAGAGTATATATCGGAAGTAACAACACATACAATAGAGGAAGCCGTAAATTTAAAAAAAAATAACAGCGGAAGATTGATAAATAAACAACTATAGTAGAAGTATATATAAATTATGCATGATACATATATGTCGATGAAATCAGCCAAAAAAGCCAAAATGCTGGAAAAAGTACTAAACCAAAGTACAAAAGGAAAACAAATAAACTCCTCAGCATCGCAAGCCATAGCTTGGTCCCATGCTGTCTAGCTCCATAGCAAATCAAGTACTAGACGTCGAAGGGAACTTTCCTTATCTATACCAGCAACAATATAATCTATTTGGGGCCAGAATCATGACCAAAACAGGGTGTGACATAAAAATCCTAGTAGGAAACCACCTGAAGATTTATGCCTGATAGTTAGTGAATATATGGATGGTAAAAGTACAGAAACAGTAAACATGAAGGTTCTCAGCAACAAACAATCCATTGTTCCTAGAATATAATTTACAAACAGATAATTAGCCACACAAGAAAGTAAAACAAATAGGCAACCCTATGGGTAGTTCTTATAGCCTAACCTTTATGGTTCATCCTACAAGTACTAGCAACCGTCTGGGAGGCACACACAGTCTCACCCCCATGGTTCAGCTAAAGAGAGATAGAATCTCTGGTGAAGCACTCACCGTCAATTCCTCCTATATTCTCGTATCATACTAAAGTCTCTTTGTAGAAGAACTTAATTTCTCATTCCCCCTATGTCCCACGTCAAGGAACTATAGACTCTCTGAGCAGGCACTCGATGTCAATTCCCCATGTAGTCTCACATCATAAATTAAAGACACTTTCGATAATCCCTTATGTCCATTCTCCCTATGGTCTACTACACTAGGATCTCACAGCCCTATATAAAATCAACAAGTATCACATCGTGTAATAGACAATGTATCCTCAAGAACATCTTGGCTAGCATCTACAATATCTCAGCATGGAAGAAAAGTCATAAAATCCTACAACTAGGCATGCAACTGGAAATAACGGACCAAATAGTCATAAACAGGAAAACATGCATGGGAAAAGCATCCAAAGCATAGTAAATTACCCTATTCATGAACAAAAAAACCTCTACTCAAGCATATAATAAAAGAAGGAAAACAACAAGGGAAAATCAGGAAACACACAACACTCCATTCAAGGGTATTGGTGTAATTCACACAAATACTCAAATAATTTCTACAGAAAGGCACAAACCACCTACCTCGATGTTAGGAGATTAATATACTCGATCCTCTAAGGTTGAATCTCCTTGGGACATCATATATCTAAGAAAACATACAAAACTCTCAACCCATGATAACTTGAAAAAGATGATGAATTGGGAAACAAAGATATAGGTGAAATAAGAGCTTACCGATGTGGTTCCAATGCAATCGACGGTGGTCATTTCGATGAACGGATAGAGGCTCTGGGGTTCGTCAAAGATCTGTGGCCATACAGAATGCTCTCTGTCGAAGAAGCTGGAGAAGAAGGCGATTTCGGGGTTAATACGCGACCCTAATCCATTTAATGAAAAAAGAAAGTACACAGTGTGTAATTATATAGTACACATCATGAACAAGGATTTGTCGTAATCCAATTTAGGGAGCCTCCATGTCACCCCTACATGGCTGTGTGTGTGGCCATGACATGACCAACACACAACCTCGAGTGACAACGAAGTACAAGATGTATACTCAGAAAGTACACGGTGTGTGCTTCAAAAATTTCCAGAAACTCCCCTTTTCTCAAAAATTCCAGAAAAAGGAAAAACATACATGAAATGATGGTCTAGGAGCTTACACTTGTAAACCAATGTTGTGTTGTTTGTATATTTGTGATAGTACCTTGGTTATACCAATCATGTTTTAAGAGATGAAAAAAAATATTTTTTTGATTATTCAGTGAATGTTACTCATATAGAGATCTTATAAATCTTATTTGGATTATCCTTGTAGACCATTTTATTTTTTAGTTAGTGATGGGTTATTCATAAAATTTCACCTTTTGGGTTATCAATGGCTTGTGAGGAAAGAGAATAATGCTCCTTATTTTGATGGACCTTTTGAGGATATTGAGTAGGTGGTTAAAGTGGATTACCATTTATAACTTCTTTAACAGTTCATATCAATACATATCATTTTTTATATATTATAGTTGTGAAAGTATCTTTCTAATACATGTCATGTTCCAAGATGGAGTGATCTTGATGTTGAACCTAATGTATCTATCACTAAGAATCCTATTAGGATAGATGAATCAAAATCCAAGGTACTTTATTGGAGGAAGATACCTTTGGTTCATGTTCTATGGCATCAGGGTTCTAATACACTTGAAATGTGAGAATGATATACACTAATTAGTGAGTACTGGCCTCATTGTTTTGACATGGAGACTTATTGATAAGATTTTTGGGGATGCAAAAATTTTATGGAGGGGAGGTTGTAAAATTATATTAGTATTTTTAGGTACTACATGATCCATATTTTTATCATTATTTGATTAGAGATCATTTACGTGTGTTTTAGGAGAAAATTTGAATATTTTGGAAGGCGCATGGGCTATGGACAGTTGGCACATGTTTTTCCCAAATCATTCACCCAGAAAGTGAAAATTGTGTTACCTATGTATAGATGGACTTGAGAGATGGAAAATTGTTTTGAAATACATTCACTAAACTAGTAGAAACCACACACTATTTTAGAATATTTATGGTTACAATGCATGGTTTGACAAACTGTACGACCCTTCAAAACTAAATGTGAATACGTGAATTTTAATTCCCAAAAAATTAAAAATTATCTTAACCCAATTTTGGATCGCCACTCATCCATACCAAATTATATCTCATTTTACAAGACTTTTTGATACCTAAAGATCCACTTTTTTTACTTACATACAACTTTTGATATTGATCAATGTGTGGTGGATGTCGTTCGGTTCTTTTATAGTAAGTGTTCTTCCCCGATTACATCTATCCCACACTCTTCTTCTATCCTTCTTATAGTTTTTTAGATATTCCTATTCTTTGAGAGATATTAAGGTTTATATTTTAGAACATTAATATAGTTTTGATCTTATAATATCATGTGTCTTCATTCTTCATTTGTGATTCCCCTTGCATACGTTGTGTAGTTTGATACCGTGATCAATAGTTGGTGGTGCCGTTAAGATTTTCCAATTTATTTATCATGTAATTTCTTGATTTAGTTTATATTTCATTCAATTGTATTGTGATTTTGTTCTGAAAATTGTTATCTAAATTGTAATAGTTATGATTTTTGGTAAAAGCTATAATTCTAATGAATTTTAGTGTGATTTGAATTTTATACATATTGTGGAATTTGAAATTGGAATTTGATTTATGAAAATGATTTTGACAAAATGGATTAAAATGATTTGATAAGAACGTTTTTATTTATTTTCTTTATAAAAATTAATTACTTAATTAAAAACCTATATTTATGTTTTTAAATTGAAATTACAATATTCAAACTAGAAATGGGGAAATTTTATTCTCAATAGCTTGGGTATATTTATCCTATTATTGATTGTTGTTTGATATCATGAGATCATATTTATTTAACAAGTTATTTTGAAAAAACATGATACATTTATATTTCCCAAGAAATGAATTGAAACTTCAAAACTATAACAAAAACAAAACTCGATAATTCTTATTCTATGTTGAATGTTGACTTGTCCTCTCTGATTAGTGGTTAAGGGATGTGTGTGTACATTTCTATTATCACTATTTCAGTGTGTTAGGATCCCATTACTTTAATTTATCTTATCTATTGGATGATGACCATTTTAATTATTTTCAATTCTTTGATATATATGTAATTGGTTTTAAAATGTTTTACACTTACATTGTGAATTAAAATAAACTATTAAATATAATTTTTTTACTAAACAGATGGTTGAAATTCATCTATCAATTGAAAAGAAAATCAATCTATTTTAAATATTCTCTTTTACACCATGACTATATTATAAAAAATTAAAATAATCATTTGGTTAGTTATTGAGGAATCATATTATGGAACACTTGGTTAGACCATACTTGGATTTATTCTCACACCCTACCTCTAACTTTAAGAATTTATAGATTATCTTCTACCGGGTTTGAGAAAAGGGAAAATTATACATAGAAGTTGTTCTTGGTGTTGATCATTCGGGCTTGATTTTCCTTTTCCATGGAGGCATGGGGGTTTTATACTATTTTCTAGTACATATGAATTTTTTTTAGTTTTTGATATACTTTTTTTACTTCTAGTACAGTTGTCCTTATGTGGTTTCCTTTTGAAAATATAGATGTGTTTTATATGCAATTGTGTCAGTGGAAAATTAGTTCCCACTTTCATAATTTATAATACCAGGTTCTAGTCGCCAACCCATTAGGATTGCGAACACCCTTATGGCCATGTCTAGATCGGCATAGGTATTAGGGTATTAGGGTGTTCGGGATGGTTTATGATTGTGTATCACCCCTATTCCTCTGAAAAACTATAATTCCAATGGAAAATGCTAAAGAATACTATAAAAATATAGAATAAAAATAACTAACATAATTCTATAGTGTCATGTCAGGTGTGACATACAAAGTAAAATTCATTAACATGAGTGGGGTTCTGTAGAAAAACTAATCAATAAGCCATCCTCCGTACTCAACAAATTACTATAAATGGAATATATTCCTACAGAAAATCTTTCCCTTATTTTAAAACCTCATCAAATTCATCTATGAGGTAATTCACATGAATAAATTTTCACTGACATTAAATTCTATATATTTATGTTGATTTTCAAAATAAATTTTTTGAAAACTCTAATCTGCTATAATGTGATGTTGAATGGATCTATCATTTTCTTCCATTTCATTAGTTTACTATGGTCCCAATATAACTATTTAATTAACATCATTCAATCACTTTAGAGTTCTACAATAATTTCTATATATGGATACTTAAAGATCAGTCTAAATTCTCAAGTGAATGATATCATTGTAAGAATAATCCATTAAAATATTCTTTTGATCCCAATAAAAATTTAAATCCATAGAACAAGAAATCATCATATTTTCTAGGATTTGAATAGTTATTTGAAACTGAAAATCTATCTAAGGATTATAATAAATACTGAAACCTAACTTTGAGAACAATGATTGTTAATGAATTCTCTAAAAATTAATGTAAAAATCATATCCCAATAAGATATAATATAATGTTGCAATCCATGATGACTTTTGAATTGATTCATATATTTTACAAAAATATAATCAAGAGAAAAATATTATCTAATACAAAATTTTATTGATGACATTATAAAAATATTGATGTCAATCCAAACCTTTCTATGCCCTATATAATCTTTGGTGAGTCTAATGGTAAAATAATTATGATGTTTTCCTATTTCCATTATGGAATGGGTACTATTTGTAACATACTCTTATACTTCTTTATCTTATCCTAAAATTGTTGATATACAAATCACTAATATACAAAAACATTAATATCTTTTCATTATATCCCACCCAAAAAATTCTTTTGGATCTTTATACATCAATGGATCTCATAGATAGATAAATAATTACGAACTATGGGCTTCATCCAATCGGTCAATCTTCATGTTTGGTATTGACGAGACACATACATGGTTCTTGAACCTTCTCATTCAATCAAAATCAATGTAAATATCCGGATAATTTTCCACAATCTTTTAATGATTTACACATTCCTTTTACACACCTTAAATCTTTACATTGATAGATGCTTGAAATCTCATTTTAGAAAGATGACATTTTCGCCATACCTTAAAGATCACACGATCCACCCCTTTAAAATTATGAAATATACGATCCTATTTGATCCTCCTCATTTATAACCTATCATTATTCATTCAACCCATATCATCATCCTCATTTTTCACCTTGTTAGGTTGATATTGTATTAAGATGTCATATGCATTAGTCTAAATTGACCTTATTCTCTATCATATATCCATCTCTATCTGAGTGAATATATACAATTTTTTTATAATATAAATATCGCACCATTCACCACAAGGATAATTCATTAAATTATTTAATATATAAATTACTATTAATAAATTATAATCCCGAGTTGGGTAATTTTACTCAACAATAATTATTTAAAATGAGATTTAATATGTAACCATATCATTATGCATGAAGGTTTCTCCCAGTCCCTACTTCAGTACATCACAATAAATCCAAAACCCTTCCCCTCTGTAGGGTGGTATCAATATTGGTGTATTGGCTAACCATCTATTCTGTTCCTTTAAATTTTCCACACAGTCATCTATCCAAATGTAATTTTCTCACATTTGAGATGACATGAAGAGTGGATTAGACATCCATGATGAATTCTCCACAAATCATCAATAATATCTATCCAAATTAGTGAAATTATAAATCTTATTCACAATTTTCTATTTTGAGGAACCACTTAATAACTTAATTCTTTTATGGATCCAATAATATACCGTCTCCTATTATTAGATAATACCAAACTAAAAAATTTTCATCAAAAAATTACACTTTGTAATTTTTTATATAGAATCGATTTTTTGTGTTTCTTCTGTATAATCCCCAAGTGATCTTCATACTCTTCCAACATTTTTATATATATATAAATTTCAACATTATAGAATATAATAAACTAATCTAGATAATATATAAAGACTCTATTCATTAAATACCTGAATATAGAATGGTAATTAATATGACCAAATTGAATTACTATAAATTCATAGTGTTAGTACCTTGTACATATGTCTATCATGGGTATGTATTCATTTTTTACCCTCAATTAGTATTATCCAAATATCTATTAAATCTTTATAAATTAATATTCTAAAAGTAATTGATCATATAAATACACAATATAAGGTATGTGATACTTATTATTGATAATAATCATGTTTAGTCCTATATAATAAATATAGAGTCACATTGACCCATATTCCCTCTTTATTAAACATATTGGTGTTCCCAATGTTGATGAAGATAGCCAAATTAATCCCTTATCAATATTATCATAAATGTAATTATTTAATCCCTAAACCTCCATTATGGCCATTCTATATGGAGTCTCTAAAATAGGTGTTACATTAGGTATATGTCCTATTGAAAAACAAACATCATGATTCAGTGGATAACTTGGAATTTATGCTGGAATGAAATAAAAAAATTAACTTATAATATATATATATCATTAATTTTGAGTTTCTCTCATTCCATATGAGATAAGAACACCTTTTTAATTGTAATCAAGACCGATACAATGGTTTAAATTTCTATTGGATGTTCATATTCATCATCTCAAATATATATTATCATATATTTTTATAGAATATAAAATGTTACTTCCCTTACTCAGTGATTCATATACGCCTAATATAATGAGATCCAATATATTTCCAAAATAACATGAAATTTAATTATACGAAGAGTTACATTATTTTAATGAATCACATTCCATTAACATCAATATAATAAGAATCATAGACTAGAGGTATTATCATTTCAATATATGAGGTTTTTACTAATAATTTTACAACTATTTATTGAGTATATTAATTAACATTCCATTATAACATTATTAATATATCTTAATTCATACTAAGAGGGGTAATTCAATATTAATTCATAAATATAATAGCATAAAATTTATCATTTTCTCATCAATCCTTTACTAAAACCAAAATATTAATCATGAACATCAACCATCATTAATCAGGTTGATTTCTCATGAAAAAATAGTTCATGAGATTTCAAAATCATGTCACTATATTTTCATTCTATTCTACCTTAGTTAGAACATAGTTTATCTATGATCATTATCTATTCTAACCCTTTATAGTGTTTTGTGAAACATAATGTTAATAAACCCATTCATATCTAAGAGGAGTGTCCAACCACGTGTGTGGTGAGGTCCACTCATAATCCAGCAGAATATTGGAAGAAATTTAATTTACCAAAACATTATGAAATTATTTCTCCACCATGGATCTTTTAAATAAACACATCCACTTTTAAAATACTAATTGCGATAGTTTTCTACTAAAACCAATCCCTTTTACTTACCATAAAATATGATGTTCTTATATACATAGGAATGTAATATGGGTTCACATTAACATTTTCACACCCTTATTATCACTGGACTCTATACTTTCTCCAATACCAAATAAAAAGACCCATTAATTTCAAACATATTTATTACAAAATATTTTATAAATTTTCACCAAATAACATTAAGATACATGATAAAATAATATAGGTTTAATTTTTTGAAAACATAGATATATAAACAAAATAATCATAAGATATCTACATCATCATTCACTACTTAATTCATAACTAGATCCATCATTATATTTATCATTATTAAAACATTTCTACATAACACAATAAAAGGAACCATAAGAAATGTTTATCTCAAATGCTCAGATGGTGTATCCAAGGGATATATCAATGATCACATAAGTATAAAATTACCACAAAGATATGATAATATGATATTAATATTTTAAAAACCATACCTAGGATATCATAGATCATAATCCTGAGTCATGGAATATATCTTTTTAGTTCATAAGACATGAATCATAAAGGAATCCAATAACATGTTCCATGATAGAAAAAAAATTGCACAAGACATATGTTTTTGGAAAACACATATGCGTAGAAAATAATTTTCATGGTTAAGGAACACTTCAAATAATATCATGTGTGATTTTTTTACTATCCAATACATAATATAATTTGTTAAGGTTCACTCCCAATAATATCATTATGGAGAGATTAACTTACAACACTAGGCTTATTGCCCATTCAAGTCCTTATTATCTCATGAGATTTACATATTTACCCAATGAATTAGAGGGATATATAATATTTGGCCCACCAATCAACTAATAATAATCTATTAATATGTGTTCGATAAGAACATAAAACATTCATTATATATCATAACTCATTAAAAATAAATGGCATTCACAAGTATTTGATCAATTCAGTATATAATTACCCTAGGAAAATTTATGGGTTTCATATATATTACATCATCATAATCATAAACCTTAATGATAATGAATAAGGATTTTACCCATTGATGATATCCATTACAATGATTTTGTAACATCAATATATGTTATCATAAATGAAAATTCCCTTGAAATATCATTGGCATATTTCATGAGGAAAATATGTTTTCCTTGTTGATAAAACTTTATGAAAATATAAAATAGTAAAAAAATTTAAGGAGAAAATTTTCTTAAAAAGAACATCCAAAATATGTTAATTATTCTTCAAATCATTGATTGGTCGTGATAGTTGGAAATTCTATTTAATTCACATACATTAATAATGATTCTTTATAATTACTCATTCAAAAAATTAATAGATAACTAACTTAAAAAATAAGAAATGAAATTAAAATATGCATAAAAGTGACATAAAATACATATGAGAATAAATAAATTGAAAACTTTCAAACAAAAAATGGTAGGGGAGAAATATGATCGACCAAAGATGAAATAAAGATAGTTGTTTTAAAATATTGTTCCCAAAAATTTTAAATACTAATGAGAGGAAAATTGTAATGTCACTTGAAAATCTTATAGATATCCATAGGATAATAAAACTATAAGTATTTTCCGGGAAACTATTATATAATTTCCTTTAATGTATATCCATTCATAAACAATCCAAATTAAATTGAGATTGAAACAAAATTTCTTTACTACTATGGTAAATTCAAAATAATTCCACATGAAAGGGATAACCTCATATGGGTATGTATATCACTATAAGTTTAATTATATATATTATAATAGACATTTATAGTCAGTAAATACACCAAATAATAGAAATAAATGGTGAATATGGAATTTGTCTCACGAAAATTATGTGCGAGAAAAAAATATAATACCATAAGTTAAACATGATTATAATGATCTCTATCTTTCAATATAATTAATTTTATTTTATAATTATTAATTACCATAATCATATAAATAATTATAAAATCATAATTGATAATATTATAACACTTTAATATCTATTTATTAATAATTCGTTAATAAATATTTCGTCTACATGTGTTAATTATATCATTTTTCATTAAAGATTCTGTTCAGTAGTTCTAGTCCTTGTACATTGGTCATAGCTCAATACTATCTAGAATGTTATCCATGATATAAATATAATATATACTAGTTATATAAATATTTAAAATTATCCATAAAACATAGTGATAGATTTATGATTGACATTGTTCATAGGGATGGTAAGTTATGTATACACATGAACATTGTTTTCATTTTCTATCGAATAGATAGAAAAAAAGATAATATGTTTTCATATCATTAAAGGTTAATAATTATATCATATATAAAATTTATATTAAATCTATACATATTACCATAAATGAAAATTTTAAATAAAAATGTCATATCAATTCATGGAGGCAGTAGTCCACACATAACCATACTCGTTGTTATCGTTAACCAACATATTATAAGGTAAACCAGAAGATAAGATATTATATTAAATAAATAATAATTATGAAAAAAATATCACATAATTACTAATAATAATTATCCATGTTAAATGGTGATGTAATATTAATTTGATCATAGTGTGGAGGTAGTAGTCCACATAAATGCTTGAGGAGTACTTTCACATACAATTTGATGGAAAATAGGTAGAATAAATGTTGTTAAGGAACAAAATAACTTCTGGGTATGTTTATGATTTTTAATTTATTATTTCATTATGAATACCACAGATTTATAAAAGTTATAATAATAAATAAATTGGTAATGGTCAGGTTGTATGATTATATCTTCTATAGTATGCCTCATTTAATTCCATTATAATGGACCCCTGATATGGACTTTTAAGAAGTCTAGTGTCACTTAATCATGTAAATGTAATTTTAGAAAAGAATTATAGAGGCAATAGATGATCTATATGTCTCATAGTATTGTATATAAGATAATTTATGGGTGTTTTTATATAAGTGGGTGAGAGGACACACTAGTAATTTTGTTAAAGATTAATATTTAATAATTTTATTCCATAGAAAAATTATTAAAAATGGAAAGAGATTTGAATTTATGATAACATTTGGTAAAAATATTATCATCCTATATTATTTAGTGAGGTCTAGTTATAGTATCTACCCTTGACTATTGGTATAACCCACAGTAAACTCGTTGTAACCAAAATTGTGAAAACAATGTTTAATTTTTTACAATTCATTATGGTAGAAAATTATACTCATATTATTTTATGATAATAATTATTACAATTATTAATAATTAATACATTTTATAAAATTATATCAACTAAATTATCATAATTGAATTTAAAATAAAACCCATAAAGCGTTATAAAAATAGTTTTGTTGAGAAATGGTTTTCATAAGTATATAATGTTTATAAACCAAAAAATCATAAATATAATTTTAATTTGGATAATTATATTATTCATAAAAATACATGAAATAATTTTATCCTTAAATAAATTTAAATATATATTGATTTTTTTTAAATTATTAAAATTAAAATACACTTTACAGTAAATACAATTATCTTTCATTATTCATCAAAAAATAAATCTTTTTTCTGAAATATTATCAAAAATTCACTCTGGGATAATTTTGATATTTTAATTTGAAAAATTAGTCATATTTTTAAAACTAAATATTATATAATTAGAAGATATTAATTATATTATTATTTTATAAGATGTAACAAAAACCATTATAGAGAGAAATATTTAATTTTAAATTATATAATTACTTTAATGAAAATTGTGTACTTATTTAATATATAAAAACAATATAAAACCATTATAAATATTTTTTGGTTATATTTTATTTATATTCACTCATAGAATATAATTTCCTGGTTATAACATTATACTAAATTATGGTGCATTTAGGCTTTTGTTTTTATGTATTGTAAGTGATCAATGAAATTGATTTTTTTAATAGATTGTATCATAAAATATCATAGTGTTAAATGGTGAATAGGTGAAGATTAATCATAGCCTATGTTTGAGTTCTATGACCAAGATAGAAAGAATGAAATTAAATATTGGTTTAGGCACACCTGAGTGGTGGTTCCTTAGATAGTTTTTGGGGCGAATTCATAGTGACACATTTGGAGAGTAGACATTGATGCTACATTGGGGGAAGGATTTACATATAGAAGTAGAGAAAGTCCAGTGATAGTCTATGTTTTGAGTAAGATCAGAGGGTATATTTCTCACTACCTTTTACATTCATTCATTATTATTGTAATTGATCTTAATTACTATATAAATTCTTGTAATAGAAATGATTCGAAGGAATAATATTATCGGTTAAAAATAAATTCTGTTTTCTCATATATTATTATTAATTTGTTTAATATTTCAGATCTATATTTCTTAAGTTTCCTTTTAATTTTTTATTAATTTAGTGGTATATAATTTTTCTTATCTTTTAATGGAAAGGGGTCACATTAATATTGAACAAGATATTAATAATGATGTTATATATTATATAAATTTTTTATCATTTGATTTAGTACTTATGGAACTCTTAAATTAATACTATAAAAGGTACATTTCAAGAGAGTTCATAAGAATTATATATTTGAATTATATTATGGACTAATGATATCATTGAGCAAATGAAATTTCATTTTTAGGCATAGAATAAAAATTTTCATAGTTTTTTAGTTTGTCTGTCTTTCTGTTTATATATTTTTAAACATTATCCATACTCTATAGTCATTAAAATTAGTTTTATTATTATTTATTTTTAGTATCCATTTTACTTTTTTTTATTTTTTAACTCCATCATCCTGCATTATTATTTCCCCTTCCCTTTGGTTTCGAAAAACTTCTCACGACTATTAATGTAGTTTGTAGGAAATAAATATAATAAAATTTCATCTTTTAAATGATGAATAATCAACAGTAAATAATGATAACAATTTGTTAATCATCATATTATTTTGTTTTGTGAATCAAAATTTCCATCTCTTAACTAATCCAAATTACTCTATTTTTATATTTTCCGTCATTTATTGTTATTTAATATTTTATAATATTTGATTTTGTTTATGGTGATGATTAAATATAAAAATTATGAATACAATATTGATTAAATTTATGTTATAAATTAATATATAAATACTAAATATTTGGTGATATATTGTGTCATTTATGGTAACTTGTAAATGTTAGAAATAATATATTGAAATATATGAGATCATATATTATATGATAATAAGATTAAATTAACTTGAATTATGATTCAATAATTGGGCAGTATATAATATGACAGTGAATTTTTAAAACAGTTTGGAAGTGTAATTATTATATTGTGTTGTTATGTTGAAATATATGTTGATATTTTTTTATAATTATTATTTAAATTATTTGATCTGTTTCAATGATAAATCATAGACCTCAATATTAGAAAATATAAAATTATAATATTTCTGAATAGTGAATTTTATAAAAATTGTCATGGGAAATATTGATTTTGAATGGTTTTCATTCCACATTCCAGTTGATGTTTTCTTACATGAGGTATAATGTAAAGTATTGAGATAGTTAGTTTCATAAGTGTCATGTAGGGTTTATCTTGGATCATGATATATTCTTTTAATAACCTGGTTTTTTATATGAGTTAGGTGGGGTTAGTTTTGAATCCACATATATCACACAAAATTAAAACTGGTTCATTCCATATTTAATGTAGGTTTTTCTACATTATTGTCAGTTTCGTAGATTTTATGAGGTACTTCTCGAAATTGGATATCTTTGATATGTTTCCTTACATGAAACCCCTATCATAAATGATATTTGAAATAACATTTAAATATTATTATTATATATGACTATTATCACCTAGCTTATTGTTTAAAAATTTTAAATAAGAATAACTAAATTATGAAAAATATTTTTAAAATTTTTATTTAAAGAAAAAGTGTTTACATTTTCCAAAGTAATATGTAATATATTTCAAATGTTAAAAATATTATAGGATATTTATTTTTTGTAAATATTATATGCCATGATCAATAAGGAATTAGGATTTTGATGAACTGTAGCATTTTTTAATGTGAAAAAGTATACAATAATTTGTAAAAAAAATTATCAATTAGTAATAAATATATATAAATTATTTGAATGTAAGTAATATTTTTTTGGAAGAATATTTTTATTTTGTGCAATTTATTTTTTCTGAAAAAAATGATTTAATTAATGTGGATTAATTATATAAATGAAATAATTCATTATAATATCCAATAAAATATATGTAAATTCATTAAATGGTTTTTTTCTAGACATTGAATAATCATAAATTTAGTTTTATATTTTAAAATCATTTTTCTTAAAACTTTTTTTGATGTATTTTTTGAAATTATTTTGAAAATAATTTCCTACGCTCATAGAAATTTAATATAATAAAATTATTTACATTACATTAATTAAAATAAAAAATTTAGTAAAGATGTTTCTTTTTCTAATTTGAATAGTAATTAAGATAAATATTCATTACTAAGGCAATGGTTTAATGGATAAAATGTGGTAAAATTAGAGGTATGGGGGTTTAAATGATTAAAAATAATGACTAATTCTTGTTATATATATCAAAATAAATCCTAGTAGTTCTTATATTATATATTTAGTTAATTTTTATCCACTTTCTTTTGATAGTGACTTTATTATGTTTTAATATTTTTATTAATCTCAAGTGTGTCACTCCCCTCACTTATAAAAGGGAAAATCATCTCCTATTTTATCCACACCACAATACCCATTTATCTCATCCAAACTCTTCCAAAATTTTCAATGAACCTTAATACCCTCATCCTATAGTTTCTGGTCTTTAAAAATTACTACTTCAATAAATCATAAGACGTATACCAATGAAGGTTTCTCAAAGAAGAGGTATAAGTTCTTACTGATATTTTTCATGTTTCTTCTCTATCAAAATCCTGAAAATATTATATAACCATATTAAAATTATGAAATATGTGTCTAAAAATAATTTATACTTTAATTTTAACGGATCACATATTTTATGTATCTGTTATTTCTAATAAAAAGTAAAGTCATCAGACATGCTTATATACATACTACAATCACAATAAAGCGATGTATCTTATTACTCATCAAATACTATATTGGGTTTTTATATTTATTAATTTAATAAAATTAAATTATGATAATACAAAAAATTTTATTATGATATTATAAGATATTTTATACCATCATAATCTCTCATTTGTTTCTAAATGATAGCATCCCTTGTGTGTACATATTGACTACCCCCATGAAGAAATATGAATCATTTTTCATTTTTATTTTACTTGTGTTGTACTAATTCTATTTTTAATGAATATATAGGATATATATGATATGATCCCATATTTATTATATAATAACAATATTTTAATGTGTAATTATTATGTATCTTTATTTCATTCCATCCATAAAAAAATACTAACATAACCCATGCAAATGTACAGACTATCACCTCAATGAAATGATTTATGTTAATATTACAAAACTACCTTATATAGATGTTTTGAAAATTTCATTGGAGGAATAATTTTGTTAATTTTATATGTATTAATATTATATAGATTACGAAAACGTGATAATTGTTTAATTTTTTGAATCATCGAACTGAATAATGCATTCAAAACAAACTACTTTCCACCCAATTAATGACTTTAATGATGAATTTCTAATAAATAGGTAAGTGAAAATTATATTTAAATAAAATATACTCATATATATATATGAAAATGGTTCTATAATATATGTATCATAAATATATATTTACTATACATGATTTTTTAATGTGTTTGATGTTATACAGGATCTCAGATATAGGTTTCACATCTTATATTTCTTTCTATGAGGTATATTCAATATCAAATACTTGTTTATTTGGCATAGTTCTTATGGATACCATTGATTTATGTTATTATTTTTTAATTAAAATTTTTGGGATTCATAAATCCTTCTATGGTAATCTATTTTGTGAGTTTTTGATTTAGATATTATCGAAATTGTCTGGGTTATTCATCTCAAAATTGTTTCATTGAGGCATGTTTCTTATAGTGAACCTATTTCTAATTATGTGGTGTATATTCTTCAAATTTGATATGTTATATCACAAATATTTTTTTTATTCATTGAATTTTATATATTACTAGTATAACATTTCAATAAAAAGAGTTATAAGTTAAACTATACCAATGAGGGAGCAGTTTATGTTATAGTCTCATTTATTTTCAAAATAATCTATGTTCAATTTACATTAAGTAAAATTATATGATATGAATCCCCTTCAAATATTACATTTTTCCTCTCTAATGGGTTTTTATTTAATTTTCTTATAACATTACCATTTCCCTCTTTTTGATAATTAAAATTATTCAGAGAATTTTTTTAATGAAAGCCTATATTATATCTACTTTTCGTGCTATGAATAATTAATATCCATGTCCATGATTTTAAAAAATTCATTATAAATACCATATATATATATTTGAAAAATTCTATTTTTCATTCTTTTTATTTTCATTATAAAATTTAGGAAATAATTTTTACCATTATTTCTAAATAGGCTATTTTTAAATTTTTATAATAACATTAATGGAATCATTATTTTAACAATTTTATATTGAAGGTATTACACAATAATAATAATATTTATTTTCATATAATATTCCATTAATAATTTTCATGGTTATATTAAATGATGATATTTTTTATATTATTAGTAGTGTATTTTTTAATTATAAAAATGAAAAAAAATTCTTTTTTACTTCAAAGAAATGCTTAAAATTATCTTTGAAATAAAAAATTCATTGATGACATTATACATTGATATTTTTATTCTTAGATGTTGATATCATCTTATGATACCATCAAATATCATTCTTTGTGTTTCTTATGATGGTAATATTCTAAGGATGATTATATGGAACTCGCTGATTTCTCATGGATTAATTATGCTATAACGAAATTTTGAATGTTTTTTAGAAGCCATCCACTTTAGTTCTAAAGATTTATATGGTTATGTGATGATGAAATGTTTACGAAACCCATTTCACTTCCACTGGGTATGACATAATCAAATTAATAATTTCTTTTATCTAGTGTCATTATTTTGTATTAATTTCAATATGCGACTGGTGGGATTGAAATTACATATTCCACAAATACCTTTTATAATGATTTAAATTTCATGAGCTAACACACATTGTGATAGGGAGTGAACCTAGTTTTTTAAGTGGATAGATTCTACTGTGATAGACATAGTTGGGTGACTCGACTAAGGAAGTAATGGGATTGGAAGTGTACCCAATACACTATAAGACTTTGTCTTCTATGATAAACATGGAATTTAACATTAACTATAGAAATGAATCATGAGGGAGGGAACCTAATCCTCTATGGGATATTATCCACAATGATAGTCTTAATAGAGATCCTTGACTATGTAAATTTTTTTATATGCTTATGTGTACACCAAATACTAATATATATATTTTATAATACAAACACATGGATTATTATTAATTATTGATGATTTTACACTCTTATAAAATATATATTTTATACAAAAAATACTAATTCCAAAAATAAATATTACATATATTTCACTGATTGGGTATAACATTCAAAAGTTATGACCACTCTCTTAATCTGCAATTCATATCTTAGTATCACTTATTATTATTTATGAATATCTATATTGTCTAATATTTCTAAAAATCTAGCATCTCAATTTATTATAGTTCAATTTCACTATGTAATAATGTAACATTATAATTGGGTATGTCTATGAAGGGTATTATTTGAGACAAATTTTTTGAGAGATAATGATGATATTTCATTGAATAAGTGTATTGGACACCAGCCACAAAAGAATATTATTTTAAAACAATTAAAAGTATTTTTTCAAAAACATTCTCTTCTAGACCCTCCACTAGACATCTCATATGACATAATCATATTCATAACCTAGGGATTGGAAACATAATATGCAGTGAGAGAATTTTCAGTAATCGAATCATATCAACTATTCATAATGGATATATCATAAATACGAAGAAAAAATAGCAAGAGTGGAATTTCATAAAAAATATCTATGTGATCAGTGTGGAAAAATATTATTCATCATTATGAATCATAAAATTAAAACATATTATCAATGAAAAATCAAAAAAAAACATGGCATAGAAACTTATGATCATCATTAAATAAATATATAAAAATGAAAAATGTATTTAGAAAATGGAATATCAAAAAAAATATGTCATACTATAAATGTAACAGACATTCTAGATAAGTAGTGGTGAAAAAAATCATTGGAAAACAATGATAGAAAATCTATGTATTTACATAATGTAATTTTGAAAATAAATCCAATTATTCCAACCCAATAGCTTTGTGAAAAAATTAAATTATGTTGAATCTTTATTTTATCATGATATATAAAACCATAATTAATGAAATTTTTTAGGATATTGGACACCTCCTATTTTCATCCACTACCAAACCATTAATCATATCAAAACTTACCCAAGGTATGTAAAATTGGTTTCATAAATTTTCAAAATAGTATCACAAAAAATAGGTTATTTGATAAAAAAACATTTATCACCACAAAAGATAATATATCAAGTGATTTTTGAACCATTTATTTATTTGAGAATAATAAATTTAAAATTTAGGATATTTCTCAAAAAGGTTTTTTCTGATTTGTTGTTTACTATTATCATTGAAAAAATATGTTATTTTCAACACCCAATCAAAAAAAAGAAAATAAAGGGGAAAATATTAGAAAAGTAAATTAAAACATTTCCAGTAAATATTCATTGATAATAAATGAAACACATGGTGAATTCAATATATAGTGGAGGAATCTATGATCATTGATAGGAGAATCATTTGAAATATTTGAAAACAAATTAATTGAATCCCCATATTGTTAAAAGGTTATCAAATACATTGTTTAAAAATGGTGAAATATATTAGAATCATTGATGAAAAAAATTATTTTAGATTCTTTTTGGGAATGTAAAACATTAGTTGGAAGCAAAAAAGTGGGTTTGGAGAGAATAATCCATCTAATGAAATGGAAATTATTATGAAAAAGTATTAAAATTTCATAACATAATAGATCTATCGAGGAAGAATAATTTGTTGAAGAATGATATTTTACTAAAAAAAATTGGTAAATGCATCATAACAATATCATATGTTTGATATGGTTGTGCAAGAAAGGTATTTAAATAAGGAGAAGTGATATTGATCCATAGGAAGTATTTGAGTCATGAAAATCTTTTATCCTTACTCTTGCTTATTCGAATGTTCAATAAACTCATTTATCTGAAAAATAACTATCATAAATAAATATTTTCGATACTTATTACATTTTATAACTTTTGTGAAATTAAATTTTAAATATTAAATACATTTTTATTATTTATTTACTAATATTTTCATAAATGGGTGTTAGAATAATTCATCATTTTAATTAGTTTTGTTATGATGTCGTTGTTATTCATTATTACACCAATTTTTATCAATAATATACACAAAAATTTAATTGAAAATGTT
Source organism: Viscum album (assembly GCA_963277665.1). Taxonomy (NCBI): domain Eukaryota; kingdom Viridiplantae; phylum Streptophyta; class Magnoliopsida; order Santalales; family Viscaceae; genus Viscum; species Viscum album. The sequence goes on from OY728135.1 coordinate 2,033,548,525, forward strand.
TTCCAAAATGATTTAAATATTTATAATTTTATTTCTTCTATTTTCTGTTAAAGTTTTGTGGTGAAAAAATTGTAGACAAACATGTTTTTGAGAGTTAAATGAATAATAGTGGTATATTAATAATAAAATTAGACACCCATATTATGACACCAGAGTCATTTTCTAATCTTTTATAGAATATTATTATTTGTTGTTACCGGAATAAAATATTTCATAATCATTCACTACAAAAACAATTACCACATAACTCAAGTATGTTGTAAAAAAACCCAAATAACATTTTTGTATAAGGACTGAATAAGTAATAAAATAGATTTTTTATGTTGTTATATATTTCACAGATTATTTTAATAATTTTTATACATATTCTTTATACTCATTCTTATAACCATCCAATATGGGTGTTTATGAAAAGTGAAAGTCATTATTAATAGAGAAGGCATACTGGACGTATGTATGATTAATTATTTTATTTTTTAGTTAATAAGTATATTGAAGGTTTATAAAAAATTATTATTTTTGAATTTTATTTTTTAGTGGAAAAATTATTTATTCATAAAATTCATCAAGATTATAATTATTTGGATATAATTGTGAAAAAACAAATCATTAAATGGAGGCGATAGTTTTTATATTCACATAATTAATGATATTTTGTTTTTTATGTTGATGGATATGATTTAAAAATCCTTATATAATAAAATTATATTTAATTATAATAATTATGCTAATTTCATTATATTAACTTATTTATAAATTATTTTAGTATATTATTATAACAAAATAAAACACTTAGATAAGGCATTACTTATGTATAAATATTGATTTTTCTCTTGGAAAACTCTTTGGAGGTGATGGTTTTATGAAACCTTATGGTGGATATAAGATTATATTATTAGGAGAGTGTTTAAATTAGATAAAATATGAAAAACAAATACTAGGGTGATTTCAATGAAGAATTGTATCACAAAATTTGTGGACCTAGTATCCTTTTATATGTGAAGAAAATAGTACTTTTGGAATCACAAATCATTTTTTAATTATTCCATAACATAATTCAAGGATCAATGGATCAAAAGTGAAAAGGGGGTGTGTGATAAGACATGTTCTAAAATCCACTCAACAGTTCATTTAAAGACAATTTACGAGTAACTTTTAACATTTATTTTATGCTAACCTTTTACCCAAATTAACTTTTTCCTTATTATATAATTTGAAAACATAGTAATTAAAAATATGAAAAATATTATTGGATCTTTTGTGATAATTTTTACTGAACAATTTAAAATTTTAAATTAATTTTACCACATTAAATACCATATTTTTTTAGAAGATAATTTTTAAATAAAAAAATTTCATCGCATAACACATTTTTTGAAAAATTATACTTTTATGCATTAAATTTATACATTGAATAAATTTTGGGAATAATTAATTTATTAAAAAATTGATTTATTAGAAAATAAATAAAATGTATGATTCTTTAAATGATAGACAAATTAAAATTTCACCATATAAACACATAATTATAGCAATATACCGAAAACAATTTTTTGAGGTAATATTTTAATTTAGTAACAAAAATATTAGACATGGGATTGAAATGTCATAAAATATACTAAAATGTAAAATGATTGTCCTTAAAAGAATTATTTACTAATTAAAAGGCTTTTAAATTTTCTATTATAAGCTCATATAATGGTCATATCATAAAAAAATAATTTTTACAGAAAATAATATTTTTCGATTGAAAATCATCCATTTCAGAAAAAACATAAAATTTTTCTATATAAAAATTGATTTGAAGAGATCAATAATATTTTTATTTTTTAATATTTAATGTCTAAAAATTTGAGATTTATCTTTTAAAATAATATACATAATACACGTAAAATGGCTTTAATTGAAAATAAAAATTTTTAATATTAACTAATATTTATTATTAACATTATATTTTCATATTGGATTTATATATTAGTACTTATTATTTAATTTTTAATAATTGAATAATAATTTCTCTTAGTTTTTTCATTCGGTTTAGAGTGAAATGTATGTTATCAAACATAACATCAGTTTTAAATAGTCTAGAATTAATTTTTACTACATTATATAATTTCTATTTAGAAGTACCCAGGTTCTCCCAGATATTCCTCAAACATATGGTTTCACTATAAAATATTTACCAGTTGAGATATATTTTTCCCTAACACATAATATTTTCGAACAAAAAAATTCAACATATTATTCCAATTATAAAAGATCATGTTACATTTTCATTGAGTTTGAATTTAATACGTATGATACATTGGGTATGTATATTCTAAAAAATAAATAAATTGAATATATAATATATTTTACAGAGTTCAGAATGTAGTGTTATACAATAAGCCACTTCTCTACCATGATACAAGATCTCGAAGGGACTGTTGTACTTGGGAAAAGACTACACTTCAATCTCAAATCTCTTAACCTGCTTCCATAGATATATCTAGGGAAATATGTTCTCTCTAACAACATGATATACATCTTGTTGATGTTTATCTTCATATATATTCAATTTAATTTTTTCTCTCATCATATTTCACAAAATGGTTTGAAAATTATTGACAATTTCTTGGACAAGGACAGGACATATCAGCTTCATCGCTTAGAAATCATCATTGCATTTTGGAGTCCTACATCTCTCCTTATTCAGAGCCTCACTTGGGAAAATCGTAATTATAGAATAGAAATTGCCGTTTTCTAATAACATTACGAATGGAAATTGACAATCCCAACTTCCATGGAATTCCATCAAAGAAGATCTCATCATGTTAACAATGTTTTGGGTGCCCCTATCAGACTAACCATCTTTCTATGGTTGATAAATAGTGTGAAAATATATATAGTCTCAAATTTATTCAAAAATATTTTATATAATCTTGAGGTAAAACATGGATCTTAGTGTTAAGTAGTGAAAAGTTTTACCCCAACCATTCTTAACACTTATCTTATATAAAACTTGGATACATTGTAAAATGTAAAATATTCATTTATGGTGATAAAATATACTAATGTTTGGTTCAAATAAAATACATCAAAATAAAATTATCAACGTTAAATGATTTTGTGACACCTGCAACTAAATCAATGGAAATGTTTTCCTATTTCCATAGTAGTATGGGTAATTGTTTAAAAATAACAATATACATTTTTTGTTAAGCCTCAACTAGCTGGCATGCCAAGTATCAAGATGTGTAATTTTTGATTTTTATCATTATGTAACCCCATAATATGTGTTTTATCTTTATAATTACTTATGTTTTATGGATAAATGTAGATCGATGAGTTATGAAAATCATCCAAAAGTTCCTTCTTCATTTATGGTTTTGATGAGACATATTTCTAGGTTCCAAACCTTTTAACTGTTTCCATATCAAGGATAGACTCTGAAATACTAACAACCTTTTCTATAACTTCACATTATCATTCTAGGATTCATTGATCATATCATGAATTGATGGTAGAGAAATTATTTGAGGAATATTGTATTTTTATCCATCCTTTTTTATTTCAATATACATCTATTATAAATCCATGAGTAATAAATCTTTTATAAATCCATGTCATGGATATGTTAAAATGACCATTCATTATTAGGTCATCAATGACATTTTTTCTTTCATTGTGGGTAATTAATTTGTAAATTATAGTGCATGACCATTTTTAACCACCTCCTTCAGAAAATGGGTATATATTTTTGTGTGAAAATATAATTACACCTTTTATAAATAGTAAAAATGTCACACATATCACCATAGAGATGATTCTTCCATGTTTTCAATTTAAAAACTACAATACGCATCTCCAAATCATGAGTTGGGATGTTTTTCTCATGTGTCATTAATTTTCATGATGCATAATTAATGACATTATCATTTTTCCTAAGAACACATCACAAACCATTCAATAAAGAATCACTATTTATCAAAAAACACAATCCTTAGTAATATTGTTCCTATATTGGATTAGTGACCAATCTCTTTTCAATATAAATGAAACATTACTCAAATTTTATTTTTTAGATGAAATTTAGTCCCTTCTAAGACAACATGTATAATGGAATAGATAATCATAATAATTTTCTCACAAAACATCATCAATTTACAAATAATCAAAGAGAACTTTCCATCTCATCCACAGAGGTTCATCTCATCCATTTTTCAATTATATCTATTTCTCATTTTCCCATAAATATATACTCATAGGTGATGTATGAATAAAAAAATGTACTCTTTGAACTGAAGTTTACACAATTCAAACTTGAAGAATAATATATCCTTTCATGAGGCCTATATAATATTCCCAATTACGCGTTATATTATTTTCTTCTCTATGAATATATAACAGTTTCATTAGTAAAAAATGTTAAACAAATTCAACGTAATATTTAAGATTATATTCATAAAATTTATATGCAAACCATGATTATTTTTGAACCAAATGTAATAACTATAAATTAACTATTTCTTTACCTTTTATAGAATTATATCATGGGTTAATCTTCCTTTATTTCACTCAATTGATTATATCAAGATCAATGATGAATCATTGAAAAATATCTAACTCCTCATAGTCAAACTAATAGATAATCAAAACATGTAAGAGGATTTTTTTCCTGATCATGGACTTTTTATATTGATTATTTTAATTAAAGAGGTTCATTGACTATTCCTTATTCTTCAAATAAATAATCAATTTACCTAGAGGTGAATCACTTAGATTTACTATTCCCTTATCCAGATTCTCCTGTATTTTCTTATTTAATAATATTACTAAATAGGGGTCATCCTATAAAGAATATATGAGATCGGTATTGGTACAATAATGATACTAAGATAAAAAATAAACCTCCCACACTAGGGGATGCCCACTCATTTCCTTCAGAGATGAATCATTATACTCTCATACAACAAACATGTGATTAATATTAACTTTATCCATGACATTTGAGCCAAGAGTCCATCATTTATGGGAATCATTACCCATGTTATATATTTTTCATTTAAGAGGAGATCGTTATCAACAATTAATTAATATTTTATCATATTAGAGGTAAGAATCTGAAAAAATATATCCTTATCTAAAAAATATGTGTGTGATTTGTGTATGAAAAACAAATAGGTACCAAAAATTACATTAAATTAATCTGAGGGAAGAAGAACTATATTTTAAGGGAGTATAGTCCAAAAACATCTATTTGTGTATAGTTATATATCTCTGATGTAATAATAATTCCACAAGGGGTTTTCATATATAGTTTCTTAACCATGGTTTGAGATGGTAATTAACCATTATTATCAATCTCATGTGATATGAGATAATTTCAAAAATAATAATTAAATAAAGAATTTTTAGTTCTATAATTAATAATGTGTGTAACTTAAACCGCTTCATTATAAACCTAAACCTCATTAGTAGAGATAAAATATCCTATCACATTAAATCTTGATTGAAGAGTATACTAGGGTATATACTATTCAATATCAGAAGTGTTAGTGTAGTAATTTACATTATTACCATAGTCCTTGCATATGAATAATTATATTGTGGATAAAACACTTTTTTTAGCATTCTTATCTTTTATTGTGTTAATAATCCTCTTGAGACCACTTTGATAGTTTTTTGAAATATATCATACCCTAACATGAATAATACACATCCTAGATCCCTTGATATGGTTTCCTAGATGATTGAACCTATATTTTGATATGTAGATTGTTGGAAATTCTTTCCCCCATATTCCTTATCATTTGAGCATATATGATACTGTACTATTATTTTCATAACACGCTTTGAATGATAGTTATGAATGTCAATCTTTACCTTCATTTCACATAGAATGATATCATTGTAACTAAAAAATCTAATATTTCTAATTCCCTTCGATGAATTCATTTAAATTCCCTAATGGAACAATCCATTATTATTTTATATTAAGAGATATATTCACATGAATACCATGTATGACTCGTGCTGTTTTGTTCAAAAGATAAAATAAATTCGTCATATATTAGTTTCTTAACAAAGAATTCTCAATCTGGCATTATTCATAGAGTTCAAGGAACATTATTGATAAAAAATACTTTCAAAAACTATACCAACTATATAGATTATAGTTAATTCTCTTATATATTTTTAATTATACTTCACCATTTCGGAGGCCCTCCTTTTAAACAATATACTCCCAAAATGACCTTCTCGTTCTCTTAACACTTTACTAGAGAAAATATCATTTCTATGGCATAAATATACTTCTTATTAGTATGTGTATTATAAAATCCACTGAATGAGGTTATAAACTAACACTAAAAGATTAAATTTTAGGATACTTCCTTTTATTTTGATTGGGATCTCAATATTATTCCCAATATTATTCATAAATTTTGACATTTTTGTGAGCATCGAATTGAGGTTATGTACACTAACTATCATCCCATTTGGTATCTCATTTGGATAAATTCAGTAATTTCCCAAAAAACTATATATTAGTATGATCATCAATGTTCAAACCACTATATCAAATATAATAATGGTTCAGGATATATGTTAGTATATATAGTGAAGTAAAATTATCTGTTTAGATTAAAAATCTCATAAATTATATTCATATCCTAAAATAAATACCTCTATGCATCAATCTATGTAATAAATTTTATTTGTCTTCTTTATTTTGTATCTTCTAAACATATTCAAATCCTTCATCATGATTGATAATGATAATTTTAATTATCAAGATCAAATATTTGAAACATTATATCCATGTGTGTTGTCTTAGTCCCACTCGTCATGCCTCACAGTGATAATCATATTAATGATCAAGAGACCATTTTTGGGTGATTATCCCTACTTAAATCTATTTTTTTGATATATCCTCTAGCCAGTGTCTAGATTGGGATATATTTCATGGAAAACAATACAATCTCTATTTTACCTAATCATAAATATCTTATCTGATACATTGAATCATTCTTAGAGTTATCACTATTCTTCTCTAAAAAATTCCAAATATTACTGAACCTCCCCTTTGATACTAGATATAGTGTCCCAAGATAATAAAAACTAAATAATTTATTGAGTCCATGGTATAATTAATATAGTTAAATAATAGTGGCACAAAACAAGGACTAAAATGTTTAATGTCTTGGGTAATAGCTATATAAAAGGTTTATTTTAAAACTCTAATGTATATTTATTTATAATGATTCACCTATATACCAACTTATAGACATCTTATTTGATATAATCATCATTATAACCAAGGAATTGGTAAATAATAAGTGATGGGTTGGAATGATCAATAATGGAAACATATCAACTATTAATAATAGTTAGATCCATAATATATGTAAAAACATGGGTTATGGGGTAAAATCATATTAAAAGGTCATGATATTATATATTTCAAAAAAACATGATTAATTATTTGAGATCATGTAATTTTAAAATATAACCAAATAAAGACCCTAAAATTACATAGAAACATATAACAAACATCAAATAAATACATGATAATGTATAATATCTTTAGAAAATATAGTATCATAAAACATTAGAATAGTTTGGAAATAAATAAAAAATTGTAGATGTAGTTCCATGAAAATAATCCTCTGACAAAATTGATAACAAATGACATTATGTCTACCCATTAATTTTTGGAACAAATAAAATGTCATGACCCATCCTCAAGACACGTGCCATGACTACCACATGCCCGCCTCCCATAGGCCAGGGGATGGCGACAAGCACCAAAGGCGTAATTCCCTAAAACTGGGAAGGCATTGCCTTTAAGAAACGTAACCACACACAGAACAAGATAACAAGCGGAAGCAAACACTAAGTAAGAAATATAACAAGAGTGCTAAATTTACAATGGGGCTGGAAATACAAGCCCAACAGTATAGTACAAGAATATACAAAAAACCATGAAGGTGTTAAGCTACTCCTGGATCGTCCTCCAGAGTCCCTACATGAAGGGTAGGTACAGATGGCCACATCAGCTCTCAACGTTCATTTGTCAGCTCTGGTACCGTCTCGTCGTGGAGTCCACCTCCGGGTACCCTCTCGTTGTCACATCCACCTTCGAGTACCATCTAGCTCTACAAGCCTCAACCTTGATCAGTGTTGTCTGTCGTCTGCATCCAACACAATGAAGTGCGGGCATAGCCCGTGCAGGGGTGAGTATATACTACTCAGTAGGGACCCCGAGACCCCCGAAGGTCTCCCAGAATCCAGAAGGATAAACCACAAAGGAAAGATACAATCACGAAGTAACAACCAACACTACATATGTATATGCCCATACCTATACCAAAGTCACCAATTCTAGTTTGGCTCCAACATCCGAGCCCAAGTTCGATCACGTCCACATAGGATAGTACTACCCAATCCACATAGGATAACACAACCCAATCCACATAGGAAAGAAAGTCAATCATACCGAAGATAATGATTGAATGTCAAGACTCATCTCACATAGGTATACTTCCTCAGTGATAGATATGATCAGATATAGCCGCTGATTCATCTAAAATGGGACCCACGTAGGATACTAAACATGCCAAGCTGCCGAACCCACATAGTATTTCAGTGCGGTATTAATTGCTGTCGAACCCACATAGGATTTCTATACGGTCTTCATTACTGCCAAACCCACATAGGATTTCAGTATGGTCTTCATCGCTGCCGAACCCATAGAGGATTTTAGTGCAGTCTTCATCGCTGTCGAACCCACCAAGGATTTCAGTACGGTCTTCTTCGCCATCGAACCCACATAGGATTTCAGTACAGTCTTCATTGCTGCCGAACCCACAGAGTATTTCAGTTCAGTCTTCATCTCTGGAGAACCCACATAGGATTTCAGTACGGTCTTCATCACCATCGAAACAACATAGGATTTCAGTACGGTCTTCATCACTGCCGAACCCACATAGTATTTCCGTGCAGTCTTCATCTCTACCGAACCCACATAGGATTTTAGTGCAGTCGCCACAGTCGCAGCCAGCTCTAGGGTTCCCGCACATAGCATGCTCATTCCGGGAGGGTCTGCTCCAAGAGCCAAGGGTTCGATACATCAACTGACACGTTGTACGGAGTTGATGTATCTTAAAGTTCCGTCTCGACAAGAGGAACTCAACGTGACAGACGGATCGTCAATCGGATGCCTGATCTGAGAGTTATTGGCTTTCTTGTTCCAGAGGCCCGGTTGGTTTTTAAGTCAAAACCAACCCAACCACACTCCAACTGCATTCAAATATCGAGCAGAGTAATCCAAATGTTCTGTATCACTAAGAGGAATCCAACAAAGTCGACGGCATGTCAATTCGACGTCCGGAACTCATGTTATAAGTGATTCTGCTCCGAGGGCCCGGCTGGTTTCGTGTTCGAACGTACCCGGCCATACCCAAAGATCTCCGAAACAATTAGTGTAATAGCCCGAAATGACCGTCTAGATCCAAGGATTTCATCGCAATAGACGGTGCATAGATCAGAGGTCAGTAGCCCTAGTTATGGGTGTTTGAATGAAAAATGCACGAAAATAGGGGGTTCGGGCCCGGTCCGACCCGGCCCGAGACCCCCCTCGGTCGGCCCAAACAGGGTCCATGTCCAGCCCATTAGGGCACGGCCAGCCCAGTGGGTGCGGCCCACCCCAGTGGGTGCGGCCCGGCTCAGCCTGCGGACGGCCCGACCTGGCTTGCTCACGCGGCCATGTGGCCAGCTCGGCTGGTGTCCAGCTGAGCGAATGGGGGGGGGGGGGGGGGTGCTGCCCCCCCTGATTGAAGAACTGCGGCCCCCATGTGGGGGGCCGCTCCTTTGGCCAGCCGGGGGTTAAGACGCCTGGTTTCCTGGAAGCTGGCTGGCCCGGTCCAGCCGGTCGGAGCTGCTGCCGTGGGACCGCCGGGGTCCTGCCCTTCCGAGGTGCTAGCGGACGGCAGTTCCGGCCGCCCGGACTTGCTCTGTAGTGGCTTCCAGCCGCGGCCTTGTCCGATCGGCACTGCACGACGGCGCTGCGCCCCTCTGCCATGGCCCCGCACTAACCGCGGTATCTTCATGGTTATCCGGCGCGGTGCGACGGCGTCGTGCCCCTTCATTGCGGCCCGACTCCGGTCGCGGGTTAGTTTGTGCTCAACGGCGCGGTGCGATGGTGCCACGCATCTTTGTCTAATTTCTCTAGGATTCTACGTGGTGTCGTTGCACCGCGCCACCTTCTTTTGAACTGTAACAACACAAAAAAGGGGTAGGAGAGTCGGTCATGTTTGTGCGGTCCAACTTCCTCCCGAAAAGTTGATATCAAGTGGCCCAATGGTATAGACGAAGCACGAAAAGGTATAAATTCACTACAAAAACAAATAACCCCTACTTGATAAAAAGAGGAGTTCGAAGAGCGTCACGGAAAGCGGCGTCGTGGGGGAAGACGATGATGTCGCTCACTGCACGCTTCCACTTCTCAGTTTGTGCTTTTTTGCGTTGACGAGGAGGAGGGAGGAAGGAGGATCGTCGGAGAAGCACCAAGTCAGAAAGCGGGGCTCCGAGGAAGAAGGCCGAAGAAGGTCAGGGAAGAAGCGTCACTGAAATTCATCACATTCTTCGCTGGAGAAAGATGTTCTCCCAAGATCATCCCCAAAAGGCGCAAAAACGTGCCCAAAATAATATAATATAATCTATTATTCTTGGGGGATGAAATTAATTAAGTGGGCCCCACTTAATTAAGTTCACGATGGTTGGCATAATTCAAAAATAAAAAATTGGAGAGTCTCTGCCAAATTAATTGCTTGAGTTGATGACATAATAAATTTGGGGTGTTTCGAGGGGGTTTAGGGGCCTGGGTGGTCCCCACCTTATTAACAAGGATATGGTCAAGGAGTTTTCTCCGATTAAATGGGGGGGGGTTTAGGAGGTTGTATTCTCTTCCATTAAGAGGGGAGTTAGAGTCCAAGAGGCTCTCCCTCATTAATGGGGGAGTATTGAGAGATTTACTCCCATCCCATTAAATGGGGGGGGGGGGGGGTTAACCCCCGTGTGGACCCCATGTCATAACCTCTCGTGGGAGGTTATGCTGCTCGGGTGCTCCCCACCATAATTATCCTCCCATGGGAGGTTAGGGTGTGGCAGTCCCATCACCAACTCCCACATGGATCTTTTAACAAACACTATCCACATGGCATGGGTTCAACAAAGATAAAATAAGTTGTCACTTATTTTATTTTATTATTCCACGTGAACCTAAAAACCAACTCTCAAACCCGATTATTTTCCGTCGAGGTGAAAGTCCTCTTCAGCTAAAATTGGCGCTGCAATTCCATCGGTGCCCTCACAATTCTATTCTGAGCACCTGTCCAAAAGTTAGGAAAACCTGCTCGTTCGTTCATTGAATGTACCCGAGCTAATCTTTGGAAAAAGATTATGGGCACACCGGGCCTTGGAATCAGGTGCCGTCAGAAACTCCATTTTTGTAAAATCTCAAAGAAAATTAAGAAAAAATTTCCCTTGGATTTTATGGGTCTTTACATTACTCCCACCTCAGGGATTTACGTCCCCATAAAAATACCTTATAAACTAGGGAAACAAATGAGGGTACTAAGCAGGCATCTGAGCCTCCCGCTCCCAAGTTCTCTCCTGGAGGATCCCATGCTGCTATCTGATGCGCACAAGAGGTATCGAACGTTCACGTAGGACCCGCTCCTGTCGATCCTCAATCTCCACTGGGACCTCCGCAAATGTCTCCCCATCGTCAATGTCCAGCTCTCCATGGTCGATGACATGCGTCGGGTTGTGCACGTATCTCCTTAGCTGAGATACGTGGAAGATTTATTTCACCCGGTTCAACTGATATAGATGGGTCCAGCAGTAAACCACCTCGCCTACCCTTTTGAGGACCTAGAAGGGTTTGATGAAGTGTAGAGATAACTTTCCACCATGTCTAAAACTATGTAACTCACGTCGGGGTGAGACTCGTTAGAAAACGTGGTCGACAACCTCGAAATCTAGTGTTCTCCACCTCCTATCAGCATAAGTCTATTGTTGGATCTGAGCTCTCCACATCCACTCCTGGGTGACTTGGACCTTTTCTGGTCCTACAAGAGCTGCTAAGATTTCTTCTTTGGTGATAAGAGAAATCCAGTCACATCCCTTGGATGAACCATGTTCTTTTCCTAATACAGTCAATCCCAACATGCATGATACTAATCCATTCCAAGGATGACGTAGTAAGGCCTCGACGCTACTACCAAGAGATCCAACAGTTACTCTCGCCTCCAAGGGTTGAGTCACACTCTCGGCATCATTGTGTGGTCACTGGGTCTCCTCCAGTTGGTATCTCAAAAGTGAGGTTCATGTCAACGGTTTTTAAATCTGAACCTCTTAGTAACATCAAAATGAGAGGACATGATATTAATTGCCACAAAGAAAGGTGTCTCTTATTACTGCAGCTAAAAGTATGAAGACACAAAGCATCTAAAACAAACATCAAACAAATGTCTCCATGACTAGAGCTAGTCTAGCTCCTGTCCATCTACTCCCGGAGCTCCATGATCGTAGGCCTCAGCTGCCTGAAGCTGAGCTCTTCCCTATCCACCTATTCCCTGCAGTAGGGGTGGTCTCCCAGGTGGTGGTGGTGGTAGGGACTCAAAGCTTCATCAATCACCTGCTGCTCGACCAGCTCCTCTGCCTTGCCCGCATGCTCCCTACGGACTGCCATGGTCGGACCTCTTCCTGGGAGGTCCCTCTACTGCCTACTGCTAATCTGCAGGATGATTCAGGCAGTCTTGAGCCATGTGACCTTGCCCTTCTCATGCGAAACATTGACTGCTCCTCGAGAAGCTGTCTCTCCATCGTGTGCCCCACACAACTGAATCTTCACCCTGAAATTGCACATCTGATGATCAGGCCCGTTTCGACCTCTGTGTCAGCTGTCTACTGCCAACTACAGAAGACTCCGCTATGGGTCATCATGCAGAGGGTCCTGGCGCTTGCGCCTACTAGGCGAGAAAACTCTGCACTAGATGGACTCTCTCCACCACCTCTGCCTGCGTTGGAATATTGAGGGAGATCATCGAGGCCCTGATCTCATGCCTCAGTCCCTGCTCGAAGGTTCGGGCCCTGTAGAATGCGTCTTGTACCATGTCCATGGAGTAGCGCGAGAGATCAGTAAACCTCATCGAGTACTGGGCTACCGTCATGCTGCCTTGCCGCAGCTGTAGTAGCTCCTGGATGCGCACTGCACGGAGGGTGGCTGGGACAAAGTCTGAGCGGAGGAGGCTCTCAAAGTCTGTCCAAAGAAGAGAATCCTCGTCGTGTACCTGGAGCATCAAGCTCCACCATCTACCTACTTCCGTGTGCAGGAGGCTCACAGCAAGGATCACCATGAGGTCAGCTGGTGTCCCCACTAACCTGGAAACTCGCACAACTGCCTCTAGCCAATCTCCAGCTGCCTAAGGGTCCGTCTCCCTACGAAACCTGGGCGGTCTCTGATGCTGAAACTCATGAAGTTCACTAAGGTGACGTGCACTCTCAGCGGCTGGGGATGGTTACATCGGTGGCTCAGTTGGTTGTGGTACCACCAGTGCCTCTGCCGAAAAAAGGCCCTGCATCGAGGCCTCATCGCTTGGTGGGCTGTCTTCTCGCACAAATCTCGGAACCCTAGCTGGCTGCTGTCGTGGGGCGACCTGAAAATAAACAGGTGCACCATGGTCGAAAAGTATACCTGGTGAGCTGACACAATTTAATCACAAATAAAACTTTCGAAACACACATGCAATCAATGTTTTCGTGCATTGAGTGCAAAATCAGAAGTCATGGTCCTCGTGTACGGATACGTCGGCTGTCGCACCAATACTGGACTCCCTGAACTGATAACCACACTCAATATCCTTAATATTATTGCTTCACATAGAAGAAAGATCAGAGTCCAGAGTTTTGCGGTAGAACTGAACTCATCTGATACCAATTTGTCACGACCCGTCCTCGGGACCCGTGCTGTGACTACCCCAAGCCCGCATCCCATAGGGCAGGGGATGGCAACTAGCACCAAAAGATTAATTCCCTACAACTGGGAAGGCATTTACATTAAGAAACGAAACCACACACACAACAAGAGAAGAAGCGGAAGCAAACACTATGTAAGCAATATAACAAGAGTGCTAAAAGTACAAAGGGGCCGGAAATACAAGCCCAATAGTAAAGTACAAGAAAATACAAAACAACAGGAAGGTGTCAAGATGCTTCTGGATCATCCTCCAGAGTCCCTGCCTGAAGGGTAGGTACAGATGGACACCTTAACTCTCTACGTTTGTCAGTCGGCTCTAGTTACTGTCTCGTCGTGGTGTCCACCTCAGGGTACCCTCTCGTTGGCACATCCACCTCCGGGTACCGTCTAGATCTACAAGCCTCTACCTCTATCAGCATTGTCTGTCGTCTGCATCCATCATAATGAAGTACGGGCATAGCCCATGCAGGGGTGAGTATCCCCTACTTAGTAGGGACCCCGAGACCCCCGAAGGTCTCCCAGAATCCACAAGGATAAACCACAAAGGAAAGATACAATAACGAAGTAAAAACCAACACTACTTAGGTATATTCCCATACATATACCTAAGTCAACAGTTCTAGTTCGGCTCCAACATCCGAGCACAAGTTCGATCACGTCCACAGAGGATAGTACTACCCAATCCACACAGGATAACACAACCCAATCCACATAGGAAAGCATTTCAATCATATTGAAGATATTGGTTGAAAGTCAAGACTCAGCTCACACAGGTATACTTCCTTGGTGATAGAGATGATTATATATAACCACTTATTCATATAAGCCGGGACTCACAGAAGATACTAAACCAGCCAAGCTGCCAAACCCACATAGGATTTCAGTGCAGTCTTCATCACCGTCGAACCCACATAGGATTTTTGTACGGTCTTCATCACTGCCGGACCCAGATAGGATTTCAGTATGGTCTTCATCGTTGTTGAACCCACATATGATTTCAGTGCAGTATTCATCACCATCGAACCCACATAGGATTTTAGTACGGTCTTCTTCGCCGTCGAACCCACATAAGATTTCAGTACGGTATTCATCGCTGCCGAACCCACATAAGATTTCAGTGCAGTCTTCATCTCTGTCAAACCCACATAGGATTTCAGTATGGTCTTCATCACCGTCGAACCTGCATAGGATTTCAGTACGATCTTCATCGTTGCTGAACCCACATAGGATTTCATTACAGTCGTTGTCTCTACCAAACCCACATAGGATTTTAGTGCAGTCACAGCCAGCTCTAGGGTTCCCACACATAGCATGCTCGTTCCTGGAGGGTCCGCTCCACAAGCCAAGGGGTCGATACGTCAACTGACACATAGTCTAGAGTTGATGTATCTTAAAGTTTTGTCTTGACAAGGGGAACTCAACGTGATAGACGACACGTCAATCAGACGCCCGGTCTGAGAGTTATTGGCTTTTTCATTCCAAGGGCCCAGTTTATTTTTAAGTCAAAAACCAACCTGCCCGCTCTCCAACTGCATCCAAACCTTGATCGGAGTAAAAAAAATGGTCCGTCTCACTAAGAGGAATCCAACAAAGTCGATGGAACGTTAATCGGACGTTCGGAGCTGAAGTTATAAGTGTTTCTTCTCCGAGGTCCCGACTAGTTTCGTGTCCGAACCAACCCCACTGTACCCAATGTTCTAGAAATCCTTTAGTGTAATGTACCAAAATGGCTATCTAGATCCAAGGATCGCATCGCAACTGACGGTGTTTAGATCAGAGGTCCGTAGCCCATGTTATGGGAGTTTGAAAACAAACTGCCTGAAAATAGGGGGTTCGGGCCCGGTCCAACTTTGCCCGAGACCCCCTTGGGTCGGCCCGAACAGGGCGACCCTGAGCTGGGTCCGGGTCCGGCCCATTAGGGAGTGCCCCGACCCGGTGGGCGTAGCCTGACCCAGCCGGCGTGACCCTGTCGGGCCTACACGTGGCCCGTCCCGGCCTGCGCGCGGCCCGGCCCCGCCTGCGTGCGGCCCGACCCCGCCTGTGCGCTTCCCGGCCTGTGAACAGCCTAGCCTGGCGTGCTTGCACGACCGCGTGTCCGGCTCGGCTGGTGCCGAGCTGAGCGGACGGGGGGGGGGGGGGGGGGGCGGGGGGCTGTCCCCTGATTGATGAGCTGCGACCCCCACGTGGGGGGCTGCTCCTTCGGCCAGTCGGGGGTTACGACCCCCTGTTTCCTTGGAGCCGGCCAGAGCTGCTGTCATGGGACCGCCGGGTTCCCGCCCTTGCGAGGTGCCAGCTGCCGGTGGTTCTGGGAGCCAGGCCTTGCACCGCTGCGTCTTCGAGCCACGGCCTTGTCCGACCGGCGTTGTGCCCCTCCCCCGCGACCCCGCACTGGCCGCGGTGTCTTCATGGTTCTCCGGCGTGGCGTGACGGCGCCGCACCCCATCGCTGCGTCCCAACTCCAGTAGCGGGTTCGTTTGTGCTAAACGGAACGACGCAATGACGCCCCACATCTTCGTCGCATTTCTCTAGGATTCCGCACGTTGCCGTTGCACCGCGCCGCCTTCTTTCGAACTGCAACAACACAACAACAAAAAGGGGGAGGAGAGTCAGTCGTGTTCATGCGGTCCGACCACCTCCTGATAAGTTGATATAAAGCGACACAAAGGTATAGACGAAGAACGACAAGGGATAAATTCACGACAAAAACAAATAACCCCTACTTGATAACGAGAGGAGTTTGAAGAGCGACGTGGAAAGCGGCGTTGCAGGGGAAGATGATGACGTCCCTCACTGAACGCTTCCACTTCTGAGTTCGTGCGTCAGTGCGTTGACGACGATGAGGGAGGAAGGAGGGTCATCGAAGAAGCACTGTGTTAGAAAGGGGGGCTCTGAGGAAGAAGGCCGAAGAAGGTCGGGGAAGAAGCGTCACCGGTGTTCTTCACGTTCTTCCCTGGAGAAAGAAGTTCTCCCATGCTCTTCTCTAGAAGGTGCAAGAACGTGACCAAAATAATAGAATATAATATATTATTCTTGGTGGACAAAATTAATTAAGTGGGCCCCACTTAATTATGTTCATGATGGTTGGCATAATTCAAAATTCAAAATGTGGAGAGGCTCCACCAAATTAATTGCTCGAGGGGATAACATAATTAATTTGGGGTGTTTCGAGGGGATTTAGGGGCCCGGGTGGTCCTCACCTAATTAACAAGGAGAGGGTCAAGGAGTTTCCTACCATTAAATGGGGGGTTTTGAGGTTGTTTTATTCTCCTCCATTAATAGGGGAGTTAGAGTCCAAGAGGCTCTCCCTCATTAATGGAGGAGTATTGAGAGATTTCCTCCCCTCCCATTAAATGGGGGGGGTGTTAAGCCCCATGTGGACTCCATGTCATAAACTCTGGTGGGAGGTTATGCTGCTCGGGTGGTCCCCACCCGAATTATCCTCCCATGGGATGTGAGGGTGTGGTGGTCCCACCACCAGCTCCCAAGTGGAGCTTTTAACCAACACTATCCACATGGTGTGGGTTCAACAAAGATAAAATAAGTTGTCACTTATTTTTTTATATAATTCCACATGAACCCAAAAACTAACTCTCAAACCTGATCATATTCCATTGAGGTGAAAGTCCTCTTAAGCGAAAACCAGTGTTGTGATTCCATCTGTGCCCTCGGAATTCGATTCCAAGAACCGGTCCAAAAGTTAGGAAAACCCGCTTGTTCGTTCATTGAACGTACCCGAGCTAAACATTGGAAAAAGATTCTGGGCACACCGGGCCTCGGAATCAGGTGCTGTCAGAAACTGCATTCTTTTAAAATCCCAAAGATAATTATGAAAAAATTTCACTTCAATTTTATGGGTATTTACATAAAATTATTTAGAACCATTATTTTTTTGAAAAAAAATTGTTATGTGCATGCATAATTATTTCAGGAGATAAAAAACCATTATTAATGCATTGGATAAAGATATAGAACCCCACCAATCAAAATTTTTATATATGGGTTCACTAAAAATCAAATCATACATCTTATCATTAAACCCCATAATAAAAACATGGTAATAAATTTATTTATTAATTTTTTCTAATTAATAATATGACCATTTTATAACAAACACATGACCACCTAAAAAAATAATATATTAGTTGATTTATGAACCATTAATTAATTTTAAGAAGAATCCTTTTAAAATAAACGATTGATTTCCAGAAATATTTTTCTACACAAACAATTAATAATATCATATGAAATATGTGTGTTTTTTGAGTCACATTCCATAAAACATTTTTTTAATGAAGAAATAAAATCATAATTTATTTCTTTCAAATATATTACAATTAAGATAACATGAAATTAAATAAATAAAATTTCAAAATATGATGTATAAATGAAGAATATATGATTATCTAATAGAAAATCCATTTAAATATTTGAATTTTTTGTAAATGAACATTTTTTAAATGAAATTAAAATATTGGTTTGATAATAAATTGAAAATTTTAAATCATTAGAGATGGAAAAATTTTAATAGTTTGAAGTATAAATATTAAAATAGTGACAATAGTTCATTAAATGACATCAAAATTATTATCATCATAATTCTAATTCTATAAAATAATAGATTCATCATGGAAAAATACCATAGTATGTAACATGATTTACTAAGAAAATATGGTGTAAATAAAAAAATTATAATTTGTTACATAATATTTTAATTCAAAAGGTTGTAGACATTGAGAATTGATTATGACTTAAGAGAAGTATTTTTGTCATGAATACCCATTACCTTTACTCCTACATAATCAATTGCACTCAATCCTCTTAAATAAAAAATAATTATATTAATAACTTATTAAATTACCATATTCCTTTTATATAATGTTTTATAACATTTTCTTATAAATAATAATTATTTTTTAATTGTTAATCTTCATCAATTATTAGGATCATGTGTTAGAAAACCTGATCATTTAAAAATAGTTTAATAATTGTTGTGTTGTTATTAATTCATGTAAAAAATTCCATCATTCATATATCATATAATTTACTAGAAAATTTTTTTTGAAAACAATTTAAAAATTATTGTTTTCATTTTAAATTTGTTTTTGAAATTTTTTGTGATGATGAAATAAACAATGAGATCGTTTTGGTTAATATAATGAATAAAAGGTGAAATATAAATATAATGATTATATTTTAATATTATGATTCTATTAACATTTTAAAAATCTTATAAAATTTAATATTACATTTTTTGACTAAAATATAACATTCTTTAATGATACAAGACATACACATTATAGCACCACCGATGTAGGTGATATAAACATCCAAAACAAGATTTTGATACATTGATTGAATGAGTAGGAGAACATTTTCATATAATGATTATATAAATATTAAAATATATTATACAATTAATAAGTATCACATATCATAATTTGACCCATTCTTGGATCCATCCATGATGGGAGGTCATGATAAACGAATTTCATTTTTTTGGAGGCAATAGTCTGAAAGTAAAACCTATTAAAGGTCCAATTTATCAAATAATGTGATGAGTGATGGTGTATGAAATTGATAGTTTAATAGTTTTATTTATGAAATGTTAAATATATTTATTCTTTAAACCCATCTATGGTTCCATATATGACTAACGACTATGGAAAACAAACTACATTTCACCCTAGAGGTGTTTGTTGAAAAGTTCACATGATTGATGATGTTGTTTTTATTATGGACGTAATGGATTGAATATTTATTTATAATAAATATATTTAAATTTTATTAAAACATTTTTGAAATAAATATATTAAAAATGATATAAATTATTTTATGATGGAGTAGAATTCTTGAAAAGTCTAAGATATGGCAATACTCATGATCAAATCTTGAGTTTTCTCTTACAAAAATACTTAAAAGAAAAGGCATTATGAAAATATAAACTAAAAATAAAATTAAATATGTGAGAGGAGGTGTAAGATGAGAAACAAATATTTTTAATGTGTAATTATAAGGTGATGTGTAACTTTGAAATTGTATATGTAGTATCCTTTATAAGACAAAAAATGGACCTTTTGGATACAAAAAACATTTTTAAATATTTCCATGAAACTATTCATGGTTAATTGGATAAAAATTGGAACAATAGTGGTTTGGGGAAAAATAAGATATAAAATATTCTAATTCATACTTTTTGAGTGAACTTAAGAGTGTCCTATGAATTATTTTTACTTAAATCCTTTTAGCAAAATTTACTTTTACCTTGGTGACAAATTCTTATCCTCAGTAATTAATAAAAATGAAAAAAATAATGGATCATTTTTACCAAATTTAACCTTTTGAGGTAAAATCATAATCTCATTATAACACATAATATTTTCAATTTATTTAATGTTAATTTTAAAATCATCACAAATAATCAGGTAAAAATAGTTTTTCGAAAAAAATATTATTGAGATTAAATTTTATGCTTACTATACAAATATATTAGATACGAAATTTCATAACATAAAATGATTTATTATAAAATGTAAAATATTTGGTACTATTTAAGGAAACCCATAATCGAATTTAATTTTCTAAACACTTTATTATAGGAAAATAAAGAAAACATATTTTGTTAAAGTTACATTTTAACTATGTTTTAAAAATAATAAAAATAAGCTAATTATTTTATAAAATATTTTAAAAATAATAATAAAATTTCACAAATAAATATTTTATTACATAAAACATATTCTAATCTTCTAGGATACTCATACATAATAATAAAATCATAAAATGTATAATTTTCGATACAACTATATTTTTTGACTGAAATTATTCCTTTTAATAATAAACTAAAAAAGGCATAATATATGAATTTTTATGTGGTTAATTAAAAAAATTGTAATATTTTATAAAACAAAAATGATTAATCTTTTAAATTTATCTCTTAATATAAAACATATAATATAGTAAAATTGATTTTATTGAAAATAACTTTTCAATATTAACTCTTATTAATTATTTACCAGAAAAATATTTAATGGTTTAACAAATCAGTATTTATTATAGATTTATTAATAAATTTATCTTAATATTATTTACATTTTATCATTATGTGTTATGTTTAGTTCATTTTATCGAACATAACATCTATTTTACATCTTATAGAAGTTTAATTCATTACAAAATCCATGTCTACAAAGAAACAAGTGGATACATGCTATGGAATAGATACACCTAGTGGTAATAAACCCAAATATGTATGTTGAGTGTTATCTCAATTTTAACCTATATTTTGAGAAGAAATTCAATCTTCTCACCATGTTTGACACTCTCAAGGGTTATTCTTTGGATAACACATATTATATTTATAAACCATTATGATGAATGACAGTGTATAATCTTTAAAACAAATGGTAAGTCATAGTGATATGAGATGAACATAATGTTTAATGGGATGAAATAATGTTTTGAAATTTATGTCATCATAAGAATGTTTTTTATAATTAAATGAGATATATCTCTTATTAATGAAACTTGATTATCAAAATATGATTTTTGGATTTGTTAAATTGATAAAACATATATAAATCAAGATATTGTTTTTGTAAAATAAAATGAAGAGGATTTAAGAAATGAAAAACAATTAAGAATGAATATTGAGTGATAATTCATGTTTTCAATACTAAAAAACTATCTAAATTTATAATTATCATAACGAACCTATGTTAGTTTCATTAAACATATAATTATTTAAAAATAGTGTTTCATGGGATTTCAATTGATGATGATCATGGAGGAAATAATGTTCATTTTCATACGTCACAATAATGATAGAAGATGTACTAAGGGAATTATGTCAATGGATAGACAAGATGTTTTTTGTTTAGAAAATAGGGGAATAAAGCATATAATGTTCAAGGGAAAACAAATATTTTAATGAATAAAAATAATATTCATCCTATGCCCCACTTATTTTTTAATTTATTTAATGAAATAAATCACTGAATTAAACTATAGGATAATAGATCTATCCCCACGCATCTATACCCGCGGATTAGAATAACCGTGGGTATAGAATATATAATATTTTCAATACACATGGTTTTAATTAAAATATTGGATATACATCCCCATATTTCCCCATTCCATTGGGATTCACCTCCCAATTTCACTTTTCCATCAGGTTCCCTATGTGGTCCCTTTCCTACCCTCTGTAACCTCTACCTCCCAGCCCTCTCCACCCCTCTCCGACCTAGACCTGCAGGCCTCCACCTCCGCCTCAATGTCCCGGCCTCCACCTCCACCTCAATGTTTCATCAACTACCTCCGACTCAATGTACCATCCTCTGCCTCCACCTCAATGTCCCATCCTTTTCCTCCCTACCCACAGTCCCTCACATCTCCCTCTCCTCCGGAAACGTCCACCTTCTCCCCTCACATATCCCTGACATCGGTAACATCTCCCTTCCCCTATCAGCTCCCTCTCCTACAGCGACGTTCCCCACACCCCTTATCCTCCCTAGTCATGTCTGAGATTCCCTACAACTAAACACCATGTGCGACATCCCCCTCTCTCAGCTCCCTCTCCTCCAGCCATTTATCTCTAATTTCATGAGGGTTCTTGCCCATTACTTTGAAGTAAGCATTAATCTTTCTAAATCATCAATTTCATAGAGTTTTCCTCTCTCCCTTTTCTCTGTTTCATTCAACCGAACCCTAGGGGTTTGAGGTTCAGAGATTCTAACATAGATCCTTGTTTCAATGGAGTATCATGGTTTTATCTGGTCTACTGCATGTTTTGGAATCCAATGCTGATGGAAAACGGTTTGGATCCTCTTTGTTCATATACAACCATTTGAGGTATGATTATTATATTCTCTTTGTTTGTCCCAATTTAATATGAGCCTTTTGGTGATTTATGTGCCCATGTAAATCTATATTAGGAATGAATTGTTTGAATAATGGTACTTTGTGAACAACATTTCATATGATTCTAAATATAAATATATATCCTCTCATAAGAAGATACCAATAATGTTATACTATTATGGAATAATGGTGTAAACAATGAGTGTGTGTCTAGAAGCTAGAGGTCTCAATTGTAGTAGAAGACATTAATTTATCAATATAACAGTTGAAATACTAAAAAAGAATGTTTTTAAGGGAGATGATTTATATGTAATAACCAAGGGTATTTCTAATTATAGCGGAGTGGGAGGAGAAAAAAAGAGATCAATAAGAATTTGTGTCTCCATATGATATAGATGGGGAGTATATACATTGAAATAAAAGAGAACAAATATAAATTTTTATTAAAATAAGAGCTCAACTAATGTATAATCTACTATCAATGATGTTACACCTATAGTATACCACCTGGAATGAAAAAAAAGAAAATCAAGAAGTTATGGAAATAAAATGTGGATATTTCTGTTGGGGTTAGAGATAAATAAGACTAAAATTATAGAAGAACCCACTAAGGGAGAATATATCCATGGTAACAAACATGACAACTAATTAAGATAAGTATAAAAGAAGAATCCTACATTAGATAATAGAAAAATAAGATAATTGAGAATGCTCTTATGTAATTATTAATCATATGAAAAAACACGTATTAATTCTTCATAATGATGGAACATGCAAAGAGAAATGAAAGATCATTTCTTATAACTATGATGAAGGTGTGATAGAACATCTGGAATGATTCTTCAATAAGTAGTGTTGATGACATAACCAATAATAAGGTCTAAAATATACCAATGAACAATGGGTTTCTTCATAATGAGCTACCATAATCCAAAAATTGATAATTATCAGAGGTATTACTATCCCCTTATACATTATATTTGTATCTATCATATTACATGATTTAGGATGAATGGGTAGATATAATAAATCAATGAGTTTCTCCAAAATAGAATACTTATTTGGTTTTGGAAGCATATTTTATTTATATTTATGCTAAAGTAAATCTTAAATACTAATCTATATTTACTCAATCTGGAAGTCTATGAGAAGATGTTTATCGATTTTGATATGGGAATTTGGGGTATAATTATTTCTATTTAATGGAAGAAAAATATATTGATGGTTTCCATCCATTTTTTCAATGTCTAATAAATATTACTGTAATTTTTTATTTCATTTAAATACAAGATGAAAAGGAATAACTATAGTATTTATAGAAATATTTGTAGGGAAATTGGATGTTAAAATATAAATTTGGATTTGATATTCCATTTTCATTCAAGAGGGTTTAGAATAATAATGATTTTTTTTGGTTTCTCTTAATATATTGTTTGTTTATATTAAAAAAATATTACAAATGAAATGTTGATATGCTTATAAGTTTTGAAATGCTTTTTTCTCATTATATGTTTAAAAATGATGTATTATTATACTCTATATCTGAATTCCATGTAGTTTACTATTTCATGTTACCATTTTTGGATGTCTGAGTATGCTTAAGTCAATTTGTTTAATATGTTTTATATAGTTGGGATTTTTTCTATAATATTATTAATATTATTTTTAATTTGAAAGGCACCATGTTATTAAGTCCTTCCATATTGTTTCTGGATGATAAATTGCATGAAGAAGTAGTTTTTTCTTTAGGATTTATTTTCATTATTATGGATTGAATTATGTGATATTTATCGATTCCACTTCACTATTCATTAAATTTTAGATCACTGCAACTGAATCCTAACTTTTTATTTGCGTTTTTTTTTCAATTCATGATTTTTAGGTATCTTGGGTCCTATTAGAGGCTGATTCTAGACACCTCCGTTAAGGGCAGTGGGCTCTCCAAGGGTTTCAGATATGTTTTGTTCCATTTCAATTCGTTGTTTTTTTATTGGTTTTGGTGTTTTGTATTTTCTATTTTTTTTCTTGAGTATTTTTGACCTCCTACGGTGGTTTCGAGTAGCCATTCTCAAAGGAAACTTGAACATTTATTCATAGCTAGGAATATACATACATAAGTTCCCCATATATATATATATATTCACTCATAGTCATTTGGATATATATATTGGGGCTATGAGTGCTTATATATATATGTGTGTGTGAAAAATGCATGCATGTGCATGTTAAAGGGGTATACTAATGTATAAACATATATGAAAGGATCCCTTTGTACATATTTGGCCATGAAAATTTGTGTATAGAGGCCAGGTGTCCTTATATATATATATATATGCGGAAGTGAATATGTATGAAATCAGAAAAGGGAATATTTGAGTTGTCGTCATCATAAGTAGAGAGGTTTTAGTTTTAGGTAGGTTCCCTTATGCATTAAACATTAAATTTAATTAATCATTGATTTATTGTACTTCATACCGTGTTTTCCTACTAAATAGCAATATATATTTCTTATAATAATTATTCTAAATAGACTCAATGAAAACAAAAATAATCGATATAAATTTGAGATACATAAAATTATACTAAAATGAATGAACTAAGACATCATATTGTTAGGAACAACAAAATAATTTTAATTTTATTAACCTATAAAGAGTGCTAGGTCAATGAGAGAGAGAGAGTGTATAAAACAACATTTGAATACATATGTTTATATCCCTATAATCTGGGATTACAATAATGTATCTTAATATAAATATAAGGGGAAGATTAATTTGGTGGAAGATGAAGAAAATAAGGGGAATTAGGAATCCCCACATGAAGAAGTCCTCTCATTCTGAAGGTCCAGCTATGACCTCCTAAACATTTTCACCGACGACGTCGAGCAGGAAAACATGAAAAATATTTATATCCCCCCTCACATACATATCTCTCATTTAATACCCCCCAAGAAAACCAATAACCGAAACTATATTGAAGTATAAATGTACAATGATTCTATTGGTATGATGTTTATCGTGGTATGATGAGTACGTATTCCAATCAATTTAACGTTATGTGGGAAGGATGCTTATTAATTCATTTTGAATCTATGAGAATTATTTCTTGTGAAAAATTGAATTCAAAGTAGGCATGATATTCTCTTAAGGGAATACCATATGTATAATAGGATTTACTTCCCACATTTTCTAAAACTGGATTATATAATTACATGGTCTCATAGGAATTCTCTAGGATAATAACAAATCTTCTATAATAATTATGATGATTTGTACTGTCTTATGGAACACTTAGGTTATCCAACGATGCAAGACTTTGAGGATGCGCTATATGTGTAATATCCTCTCACCACATTATTAAAATTCATCAATAAAGATCATAGATTATTCATAAGTTTATAGTTGATCATAAATTCTAATTTCTAGTGGGGGAAACAAAACATCGATGGGAAATTTTAAAACAATAATGTTATGAAGTATTTGTGATGAAAATTTCATTGAACTAGCCATCCAAGAAGATCATGCTAGTATTTAGGAAGGAAAATTATCACTTGACCAAGTAGTGGTGTGATTGTGTGTGTTGTTGGTTATGGTGAGCATGCAAATGGAACATGCTTGAGGAAACATCGGTTGATCATGGAGCATGTATGTGGTGACATTGGAGGATAAGGACAAGTACTAACATCTTTTTAGATATTCAATAGATTTATACTAGATTTTCATGTGTCTACAGTGATTTCTAAGTGAAGTGTTATTCGAAATCCAGACGAGCAGTGAATAAACACCAGTGTTATGTCACATTTTTACCAACAAGTAGATGATCCCATCCAATACATCAATGGGAAATTATAAAAAATAGTATTGGAAACTCATCACCAACAAATTATCCACCTTTTAAAAATGAATTCAATCCAATCTATGACACTAAACAATGTACATCATATATCTAAACCCCTTGGTTCTGCACATTTGGAAAAAGAAGGGAACCATCATCCCCACAGTGCCAAGATCAAATCCAACTCCCCCTGGGTGTTGATTTTCCCCACATAGATGCTTTCAACCACTACATCATCAGATACAAAGGTGTTCTCTAAGGATTGATCATCAAGAGAGGTCCAACATGCAGATCAAGAGACAAGGGTGAACAAAAAGAATGTTGAAATTGACCACATGGACACTGGGGACAATGTGAGAACTGTCACGGCTGATGCTCCTTTATATGGATTTTTTCATCTTCTCGACCATCAGAGAAGGTTACATAAGAAGCACTTAGAGGATTCTAGGAATAAGGCATCTAGAAAAGGTGATCTGAAAGAGGAATGCTTGGAAAAGGTTGTCTGGACACCTAGAAAAATTCATCTGGAAAAAGACTGAAAAACCTTATCTGAAATAGGATACCTAGAAAAAGTCATATGGTATATGACATAGCACCTAAAAAGTCATAGCTGGGGGATCATGTGTCATCACAAGTTGGAAGAACATGAGCAACATTAGAGGGCGTGCGATAGAAAATCCAAGAAAAGTGCATTGAGGTAGTGATAGGGAGGCCTGGTTGCTAGACGTAGGGGCATTTTTCACATGGAAGTTGGGTATTGCACTAGGAAGTTTGGTATTGCACCTGGAAGTTGGGTGTGCAAGGAGTGAGAGATTGGTATAATCATAACTTGAGTACCATCTTGGTTCCCAATAATAACACATGATGGCTGGAATAGGAAGAGGCAATTCATACTTGGGGGTATTGCATGGAATGAACATTTTA